>BSYR01000005.1:24670000-25920000 GCA_030270665.1 Hibiscus trionum
AACCACATGCTGCGACAATTAAATTATGTCCAAGGGGTTCCGGATGTGCCACCCAATTTGGACGCATTGCACAGGTTAACGCGACAAGGCAAGACGGAAGTCCATTAGGGCCATTATCACACGAACTGTATGCAGCAGTGGATAACTTGTTTCCATATGCGGCCCTATTTTTTGGAAACCATTGAGAACTACAGTGTTACCTATGAGTATATACCGTGGTACCATCAAATTGGGAAGCCGCATCAATTAACCTCGGAGGAGCAAGAATGAGAAATAGATGCGCCTCCTCGAAATCTTTTGCCCACACAACATCCTCCGATGCAACGTGGTACCCGTACGGGGGGAGGTGGCCAAAAAAAGAACACACGCTCCCGGAGCATCGTCATCGGGAACAATGTAGGCACCTTCCTAGTCAGCCGCCCAACCAGAGACATCGGTGCCAGTACCTTTATTCGAGCAGTCGCCTTTCTCGGCATTTCACCCTACGGGTAGTAGTCTATCGTTTCAGTAAATGGGGAGTCTGTCGGAAGGTTTTTTCACGGACGTGTTTCGTTTGCTTAGGGTGATTCCCCTAGTCTACTATCCAACAGTACCCTCTGCATCGGTTCCTCCAGCCTCGGCACAGTTCAGATGTGGTATTGTGGATCAGACACTGCCGCAGAGCATATTCTTCACAGGCCCTAGTGCGAGTGGTGGGACTCATATTTTATTTGGGGATGACGATGACGATGGAGATGATGGTGGTGGTGATGCCATTGTTTGAAGGAATCAGTGTCTGGATCGTCATCCACCGTAGTGGGGTACAGGTGGACATAGACGTCATTAGGATGAATATTTAATTTTTTATATATGTAAAACAACTTTGTTATCATTTTACCCAAAAACTCTATTATATCGCATTGGATCTTGTTGCTTTTATATATCTACTATGAAATAAATTTATGCGGACAAAAAAACTCCAAACGAAAACCAAAAATAAAAAAACAAAAAAAAAAACAAAAGGACCTCGCTATCTGCAATACGCGAGGTCCAATGACATGTCACATCGGACTGCAATGTCATGAATCTCTGTTAGAAATCCCTGTGGAACTCGCGGTTTGCATAGCGCAAGTTCTGGCCCATATAATCTGCACGCCCACCAGTAATTGCTTGACATCATATCCAAAGAAAAAAAATTGAGTTACAGCTAGTGATGTGAACAAACAACGCAACTTTCAAATTTATTTGTTATTCATGGGTTGACAGTTTTCGTGAGATGGGTGTTCCGCGTTATTGTTCAAGATGAATGAAAGATCACAATATCAGGGAAAGTGTGGTCTTCATAAAGTGTCGGCTAGGTGAAGACCACAACATGTAACCGTAGTCAAAGCCCCTACCATTGCAGATGATGATAAAAGTGTGTAACAGTTGCAACCTTTGGGAGAACCTCTAAATGCTCGATTGTCTACTTCATCAAAGCAAGCATGTTTAGGGGTACAATTGACCGGTTACAATGTCTCGTATGTACCAATATTAGCCTCAGAAGTTGGGCCAGAAGGAGGACATTTTCCGTGTAGGGGTTGGATTGGACGACTATGACGAGACCTCAACGTTCGTACATGTTTAAGGGAGTGATGTACAAGATGCCCTCTTTGTTCGGGATCAGGATTGTGGATGTGAAATTCTCCTCAAATTACGATGCGAAGTGGGTACCAAGACAAGTTGAAGAACTAAATAATCGCTAAGGCCTTCGTATCAATTAATTGACTATGACACCATTTGTCTAAATCATGTTTAGGGGTATAATTGACCGGTTAGAACATCGCTGGCCTCGCCCCAGTTATGTATAAGATGCCATATTTGACCGGGATCAATGGCCTAACTATCATAATCTATTTTCTTCATTTTATGTATTTGTTTGAAATGTAATAAGCTTACAATGTTATTCTTACCCTAAAAAAGTTTCGAAACCATTTACAATGTGCTTGTTACACATGCTAATTAGAATTACTGATCAGTTATAATTGAAATTGCTTAACATTTAAAGATTACATCTACAATTTAAGATTTCAATCATAATATAAAAAATGAACCTCGCGCTCTGTGTATAGCGAGGTCTATTGACATGACATTATGTACTTGTCATGCCACGTCGGGAATCTCTGCAGACCTCACGTTTTGCCGAGCGTGATTTCCATTTAACACGTGACCGAATACCTCGTGTTTTGGAGAGCGGGAATGATTGTTTGACTATATAAGGGAGAAACGATGGCAAGAAAACCCACCAGCATTTGCTATCGCTGCAGAAAAATATGTATCAGATTCGAAGAGAATATACAATTGTTGCTACTAATGGCAACAAATCACGTATCAGGAAAATTGTTTTACAAATTAATTTCCCCGATATTGCGAAATGTTGGTATAAGTAGATGCATTTATACAGTGACTACATTATTTTGGTCGATTAATAATATTTGGCAATATGTATCTTCCATGTTTTGGTTCAAGATCTACGACAAATCGTAATATCAGGGAATGAGTGGTCCTTTTGAAGCGTCGAGATCAGTCTTGACCTTTTGTTCAAGGCTGACGGTAGCTTCTTCGTACGCATTCATCGTGAAGGCTATAAGAAGTCCATCGCATGTAACGTTGTAGGTGACATCTGTGTCGTGGATGATGATGATTATCGGGTACTCCCGAAATCCACGAAGCTTTAGGCCTCCATCAACTAGGATGAACTATGAAGCCATTTGTCTTCATCAACGACACATCTCTCGGCAACCATACCACTCGGACAAACTATCGCACATCTAAATCAATTCCTATGTAATTTATTTTGTCTGCATATTTAGGGGTATAATTGACCTCGTGTTTAGGGGTACAATTGTTTTTAGATAAAAATAAGAAATATAATTTACTTATTATTTGGGACTCCGATAACATTATCATCATCAGAAAACATTGCATACAACTCAAGCTCAAGGTCCCCGCCTAAAGAAATTTGTAAGTGAGATTCCACAATCAATTCTATATCATCGTTGTCTAGAATATGTTATAATCAGTACGTTAATAGTTCTAACAACGTCGGAAGTCGAAACTTCAACGGTTCCAGCTATTTCCCAGGACCATGTGGAACATGTTTCTTCACTTCCTTCATCAAATTGTTATACGATAAGTTCCTTGGCAGCAGAAGCAATACAATAAGACGCCGAGAGATGCATCATCGACTATCTGCCCATCGTAGTATACAAGTTGTAATAGTTTCTCGTCTCAACATATTATATTGATCGAACTCTTTATAAATAATATTGAATAGTACAATAAGAAGAAGAAGAACGAAGATGAGTTGAGAGAATATTTGGAGACCATTGTCTTCTATTTATAGGCTTAACGGATCTCACTATATGTCGAGTGTGAGGTCCTATTAAAGGAAAACATGGACAAATATTCCAACTTATTCTTAATTTTGGCATAATCATCAAAATAATTAGGAAATTAATTAAAACGTTCAAAATGTCATCGCGTTCTACAGTGAGCAAGTTCACTTTTTTTGCTTTTTAATAAAAAATATTACACGATTCTTAAGGATTACACGAACAAGATGATTAACTTCATGGATAAACCCATCAAACATGATTCTCAAGTCATTTTATCTTTTTATTCATGCCCAAAACAAAGCTTTGGAACCATTTTCAGGGCCATTTTATATCGTTTCACATGTATATTATATGCCAATATCAGTCTCAAATGAAAGATAAGTTCCAATACTAGGCCTCTAACCTAAAATATTACGAAGATTATTCTAATAATAACTCGGGAAAACACCGCCAACATGTCTACCAAGCCATTTCAACTTCTAATTGTTGGACAAAAACTAGCGTTTGAACCATTTTCAACGCACTTTTTATTCAATGTGCAATGCCTCTTACGTGCCAATATCAGTCTCAAATGTAAGATAAGTTCCAATACTACGTATCTAAGCTTAAAAACTACCAAAATTATCGGGCTAACGCCACGATAAAATGCCTCGAACATGCCTACACACCCTTGTATATCAGCTTGGAATTCGTGGACCTCGTTTTTTGCTGAACGTGAGGTCCTTTTATTTTCTTTCATGATAAATTCAATTTCTGGAGGACCTCGCGTTTTGGACAACACGAGGTCTTATCCAGTAATTTTAAATTTCAACACACAAAAAGACAGCTCACGTCGGAAGAACCTCACTATGTGTAGAACGCGAGGTCATGGTTCGTATTTCATAGAACACAAGGTGGCCTTACGTGGAACATTTAAGGGTCATTTTTCTAAATAACATTGGTTGGGGGTTATTTTTGTAAATAACTATTTAAAAAAGGTTTTTTATATAATAATGACCAACAATCTATACAATAATATTTTGGCTTAAAGACAAAAATAGGATCATTAGGTCCTAATATTATCAAACTAACACCCAAAATTCTAAAATTTTCAGAATAATATTAATTTTTCATTCAAACTCGTAGGAGCATGGTGAGTTCTATTTTTTTTCAAATATTTGTTTTAAATCCTAATAAGGTGATTAACCTAATCATAAACATAACTCACCGTGCATATGGCTTAACGACATTTTAGGAAATTTATTGTAAGTAAATTTAATGGATCTAATATTGCAAGTAAAATTTTGTAATTGTATTTTAATGCACAAATAGTTTAAGAAGTATGTTGTATAATGTTTTAAACAAAATCTAGAAGTTAAATTTAATGGATCCCTCCTTCCCACAAAATGAAAATGGCTAAATTTAAAAAATTTAATTAATTAATTTGAAGGATAATTATTTGATACACTGGCGGTGGAAACTTTTAGTTTCCACAAGTGCCTTAGTTTTAGGGTTTAGGGACTTAGTTTAGGGTCTAGGGTTTAGGTTTTGTAGTTTAGAATTTAATGATTGTGAATAAAATTTAAGATTTAGGGTTAGAATTTACAGTTTATAGGTTAAAACCTAAATCCTCAACATATTACTCTAAAACCAAAACCCTAACCTCTATACCATAAATCCTAATCCTAACCCCTAAATTTTAACCATTACCCTTAAATTATAAACCCCTACAATTAAACTCCTAAACCCTACACCCTAAACTGAGTCCTTAAACCCTATAACTAAGGCACTTGTCAAAACTAAAAGTTTCCACTGCTAGTGTATTGGATATAAATCCTAATTTGAATACTTAATTTTAATATTATAACCCTTTATGTAAACTATGAAGTGGTAAAAAGTTAGAGTGAAGTGAAGTGAAGTTTCATACTAAGATTTATGGTAAAGTACATAGACGGTCACTGAACTTTGGTAAAAAAATAAAATGGTAACTAAACTTTCAAAAATCACAAAATGGTAATTAAACTTTATGTTTTATAACAAAATGGTAACTAGACGTTAAATCCCGTTAAGTGTCTGTTATAAAATTTGGCATAATAACACATTTAATCCTTCATATTTATACATTCAATCAATTTAGTCCTAATTCGAAACAATTCACTAAATTTAGCTCCTGTTATTTACGCATTCTTTCAATTTGGTCCTTAAAAGAAAATTCCAAAGTATGGTAACATGATAAATAATTACAATTAAATTTTTATAGGAACTCGAAAACTCGACTCGAATCGAAAAAATTTCAAATAAAGTTTAAGTTGTAAAATATGACGTGTCAACTTGAATAACTCAAATTTTTTTGACTTGACTCGGTCGAACGCTCACCTCTATCTTAAGATATGACGCGTCAACTAAAATAACTAGAAATATTCAAATATTTTAAATAAATTTTTCTTTTAAATCACATCGAATATTTAATAACTACTTTAAATATTCAATTTAATTTTAAAATATTCAATTTACAAGAAAAAATTGATATAAAATATTTGAATATTTAACATAGTTATTAAATATTCGAATATTTAAAAGAAAAATATTTAAAGTAGTTATTAAGTATTCGAATATTTTAAGTATTTTTTTTAAATCAAATGTTTTTAAATTAAATTAAATATTTAAAGTAGTTATTAAATATTGGATGAGATTTAAATATGAAAAATATTAAATATTCTATTTTAAAAAATATTCGATTTAAAATAAAAAATTATTTAAAATATTCGAATATTTCTTGTAATTCTAGTTGACGCGTCATATCTTAAGATAGGGATTAGCGTTTGATCGAGTCAAGTGACCATTTTGTTTACCATTTTTGTCTAGTTACCATTTTGTTATAAAACATAAAGTTTAACTACCATTTTGTGATTTTTGAAAGTTTGGTTACCATTTTGTTTTTTACCAAAGTTCAGTGACCGTCTGTGTACTTTATCCTAAGATTCATGTTAAAGAAATGCATGTGTAATTATTATAAAAATAAAACAACAGATTTATGTTAGAGATGGACAATTTGACATTCTGTGACCCGAAAGTCTAAAATTTCCACATAGTCCAGGTTGTTCGGTTGGCTCTCGTTGACGCATGTCGTCCATAGCATTTTGAATCCTTATGACTTTTGGAGGTCGTGCTTTTTTCCTTCACAGACTTTGGTTAAGTAAAATTGTGGGCCATGTCTGCTGGGCATTCCATTCTGTTTGGCTACCGATTGGTGGGAATTCCATTTAGTAGACCTTAAATACTAAATGAAGCCAGTATACAGGATCCACGTAGTTCTTGTAATTGAGCCTGGCAGCGGAGCATGCAGCGATGACATGCTCGCATAGAGTCTTGAGTGCTTGAAAGTACCCACAATCGCACAACATGTGTTCAAGATCCACCTTGTATGGCGTTGGATCATAACCATGCATAGGTTGTGGTACATCCGAGACATAGAAATAATTTTTGGTACGCGACATTGGCAGCACATGCAACCCGTTGGATTTAACAACGTTGTGTTGAATTTCTTTCCGTATCTTTGGGTTGAATGTGTGGTCCTGTTGCTGCATCACAAATGATTCTTTCACCAAGGTTGCGAACAACTTGGCCAAACGAAAGTATGTAGCTTTCACTATGGCTGTCATTGGAAAATTTTGAATCCCCTTTAAGGAAGAAATGACGGCCTCAACCAAGTTAGTTTTCAAGTGGACATATCTAAAACTGCCATCGTATGCATTGGTCCAGTTTTGCTACATATTTTTTTCAATGTACTTGTAGCCCTAAGAATTCCTCCCCTGCAATTCTTGTAGCATTTTTCAAATTTTGGTTCAACAAATTTGTACCCTAAGACACGATAGAGTGTTCAAATGAGTTATAAGGAAAGTAGTGATAAATGCAACAATTTTAATACGTACACATGCATATAACAAGCCTACGTTCATCGTCCTTCTTGTACCGCACATGGTAGTTTGAGGCCATGTGGCGTATGGAGAAACTATATTCAATGTTTGGAGATTGAAACCGACTGCCAAAGATTCAATCGCTGACTTTCCATGTAACCCCCTTAACCCGGCCTAGACGGTTGGCCCGAATTAAGAAGATTACACGGGGAAAACCAAAGTCAACCCGAAAGTCAACCTTGATTAATGACCCTTTTTTTTCTTTTTAAACTTGTCTAGATGCTCATTAACCCTAGATGTGATCACACAAACATCATACTCAAAGATCACAACCATCAGAGATCATTCAGGGACCCAATTGCACAAAACACAACTTTAGGGACCAAATTGTAAATTCTGAAAACTTTGAGGCCTTAACCAGATTTTAAGTTACCAACTTAAAATTAATCATGTTTCATGCATCTCGGCCAAATTTCAGCTCAAACGGACATCTCAAACTCATACAATTGCACATACACGATTCAGGACCAAAATGCAAACATTTTGAAACACATAACTGCCACTGTCAGTCCCCAACGGTCAACCGTTCTGAAACGGGAGACAGCCCGTTTCGAAACGCGGGGCCGTTCCGCAACGGGTACCGAAACGGGGGTCGGGCAGTAGCCTTTCCGTTTCGGAACGGAGTCACCCGTTTCGGACGCCTGGGCTGCTTCAAGGCACCCGTTCCGAAACGGTTCACCCTGTTCCGAAACACCCTGCACAAAATGCAGAAATTTGCCTACTTAAACATGCAATAGGCCAACCAAACATGCTCCAAACGCTACCAAACTTTCCCAACATGCAATTTAACATAAAAGAGGCATACTTGCATCAACAATTCACCAACATGTCAACATACACGAAAAGCCCCAATTTCAAGACTAAGCTTCCAACACAAGCAATCCATTTAAGCAACATACTTCCAATTCAAACTCATAAGCCAAACCATGTTCCAACAACATCAACAACACAAAACCATACTTGTCTGAACATAAACAAACACATACATCAACCCAAGAGATTCTACCCCATTGCCTTTATTAACTATAGCTATTAACCGAGACATACATCTCAAGTGGAGTCCTTCTTGAATCCCTTGCTCCTCGCTGTCTAAACTTCAAGAATCTGCATTGATGGACAAAAAGGAGCGTAAGCACATAATGCTTAGTGAGGAATGCTCAAAACCAAAACACCATCAATGCAGCGAGCCATAAATCACTTTTAAAACAAACTCGATTTGTTTACCAAAGCCATGTTTGAAAACTCCTTTTCAACAACAAGCTCAAAACCATGCATCGCACATACATGAAAACCAACCCTTAGCTTAGCATGCTAAGAAAACCTTTTCAAAGCACAACTTACAAAATCAACCATTTAGCCAAACCATGCATAAACACCATATGCAAGCTAAAACAAAACCTTGGAAAACACTCCCATTTCACAACATACCTTTCTTAAACTTGGAAGCCAACTCAAGCAAGAATCTTTTAAAACCATTTCACTAACCAACCAACACATGCATTAAACCAAAGGCAACATATATGAACCACAACATCATCATCACATGCCTTTTAAAACAAGTCTTAACAAGACTCCAATGCACTAAAGATATTTCATGCTCACATGCATCATTTTCCAAATGATAATCAACACTTGTTCAACTTAACAAGTAAACATGCATTCACAAGCATTATGCACTTTCCATGCAACCATGCATCTTTTCAAGCATCTCATGCTTCACATGCAATTATGCATCAATTCAAGCATCTCATGCTTCATCACAATCAAGAACATCATATTGGCCTTCAAGTGATCAACCACATTCACTTTTCAACTCAACACCCAATCGGATACGCGGATTCCGAGCGTTGTCCCTACGCTCCATACACCCTACCAATCCAAGGTCTCCCAAATGGACTTTTAAACACCATTTGACCTCAACATCCTAAGGTTCCCTTGTATGGACTTTTAAACACCATACAACCTTAGCTTTCCCGAGGTTCCCATGTATGGACTTTCAAACACCATACAACCTCAACTTTTACCCAAGGTTCCCATGTATGGACTTTCAAACACCATACAACCTTGACATGCACAAGGTTCCCATGTATGGACTTTTAAACACCATACAACCTTTGCATTCACCGATTGGTAGTTGTATAACATCACTAACGAGATCCGGGACACCCTACACAAGATCCACACATGGACTTAACACCGCCATTGTGATCTCAACAAGCACAAGGTTCTCACATATGGACTTTTAAACACCATATAACCTTTGCTCAACCAAGGTCCTCGAATGGGCAACACCTCCATTATGACCTCAACCATCTCGTTAGGATACTTGAAGGGAGTTTACCGGTCCACTCTTGACCACTCCACCTCCAAGGCGACTTAATTCACGGTGCACCCAATCCTATAGCCGGCTAACTATATCCGATCAAAGAACCAAGAACCACTTACATCACTTGCCAATATAACCACCTTACCACATTAGTCCAATGTTTCACATGCATAACCAATATGCAAAACCATTACCACATTAATCAAATGATTCACATGCATAACCAATATGCAAAAACCATTACCACATTAATCAAATGATTCACATGCATAACCAATATGCAAAAACCATCATTTACCAACATTAATTCACTGTTTTAAAGCATTAAACAAAGCCATTGAACAACATGCAACACCATGCATCAAATCCACATTTCCAATGTATAAAACCAAGGATCTCTTACCTTGAGCATCCTTCACATATGGCTTTCAAAACCAGCATTAAACCAGGCTAAAATATGCTTTCAAAACAGATTTAAACCATGCAAAACACATGCATTACAATCATCAACCACAATTGCTTAAAAGCCAATTCCACAATCATAATTCAAGAGCGAAAAACCATTCACTTACTCTTGAGCTTAGCAAAGTTGTTTAGACTTACACTAAGCTCCCAAAAACCTTCAAACCTTGGTTTAAAAGCTGAAAACCCAACTTCACTCACCGATAACCAACACAAGGCTAGCCACCAAGCCTTCCAAGCATCCGAAACCTTCCGCAACACCTCAAAAGCTCACGGATCAAACTCCCCTGTTTCAAGCACACAAAAACAGCACATTAATGCATCATTATGCATTAAGAACAGCAGCCACACAACCAAACTCGCTGCTCATCACACAACCAACAATTCGGCTACCAAACACAACCGAAAACACCTCCAAACATTTCCAAAACTTAACCCAGCCAAGATCCATCACTTCTAACCATTTTTAAACATCAATTAACATCCAAAATGATCACAAACACGTCCTTATACTTCCAGGTACAACAGATCACCATAAACACTCCAAAAACAACCAAAAACTCAAGCAAAACTTAGGAAATTCAACCTATCCGGGATTGCATTAATTAAACCTCAACTTCTAATCAATTTAGCATTCATTTAACATCATTTTGACACTTCAAAACACTGCCCAAACAGATCACACGAAAATTTCACCAAAATCGCCAAATCTTGCATTTTAAGCCAAAATCAAGATTTCAATTGAAAAGCCTTTAACAAAACACAAATCAAGGATTGAGAACTTGGGAATTTCAGTAAAGAACTGATAGTTTAGAGGAGAGAGACGTTCTTACCTCCAAACTTGAGTTTCTCCTTTTTGGAGCCAAAAAGCTTGATGAAACAACTTGCAAATTGAGAGGTTTTGTTGATGAGATGATTAGGAATCAAATGAGAGTTGAAATGAGTGATTTGAGTGACAAAATCAGAGGAAGAAATCTGGAGAGAATGTGTTTGGTTTGAGAGAAAAGATGAGAGAAAATGGTTGAGAGAAAAGTTAGTTAGAATTAGGAAAATATCTTCCCTCCACTTTTCTTTAGTTTAAAAACATTTAATTAATCATTTAATATATTTAGAAAATATGGAGAAACTCCCATTGGGTAAATAGCTCCTTAAAGATTCAAAGTTTCAATCCTTTAAAAAACTGTCACCGAACTTTCAAAAATTACATTTTGGTCACTAGCCAAAATGTCAACCTTCCGAACCTCATTTTCCAAAATTGATTTCACAGTTCACTTTTATATATTAAAAGATGATTTTAGAACATTTTTCCATATTTTTAATGCAACCCGAACTAGGCTTTCCTAAATTCACTCTTATGTATTCGATCAGCACTTTGACCGAACCGGTCAACGCCCAAAACCGGGGCGTTACAACTCTCCCCCCCTTAGGAAATTTCATCCTCGAAATTTCAACCGGCGAAAAGAGAACAACAACTTTCTCAAAACACACACAAGGCAACACAAAAACCTCAACCAACACTGAACACTTTCCACACCAAAACTCCACTGAACCCAACACCACCACATGCTGTTCACAAACCCAGAACACTCAAAGATAGCCACAACTTAACCTTCCACATATCCGGACTGTACACAGCCCCAACTTCAATCATGAAGAACTTTAACTTTCACAGCACACATTACTGTAACACACAACTTCCAAGACTGGTTTACACAGGGACTCTAACCAATCCAATTCAACCACCATACAAACTTCTCTACTTCCAAAACTCTTGCAACTCTCAAACCCCTTCCAAGAATCTTCCCAACAAGCAAAAATTCTTAAGCATCCACTGCTTACCCAAACTCCTCAACAAAACTGACATTCCTTCACATCTGCCGCTAACATTACCAAAACGACTCACCAGGCCTACTCACCCACAAACCAAAATTTACTTCACAACCCCAACTCGGCTCCGCCAGCTGTTCCATACACCACCAGCTGACCTCAAAAGAAAATCACATACACACAACCAGCCAACCACTTCTCATAAGAATCCTTTCAAACAACACAAGCCTTCGATCTTTCATGATCCTTCCACTTCAAACTTCAACCATAACACTTGTCTTACCAGGACATCGCCCAACCTACCATACATACTAACTCCTCAACTCCTCAAAGGTTGCTAAGAACCAGCACTTACAAACACAACCCTTCCACAACAACCCAAAAGCTAAGCTACCCCAGCACCTGGAACACAACCGTTAAACTACAACAACACTTAGCACCAAAGAACTACCACTCCCACTTAGCTATTCAAACCACTAAACTCCTTAACAACAAACACTATCCTTCTACCAACATGTTATGCTACCCTCGCCATTACAAGCACTAGCTTAATATACTTCATTACGTCTAACTCTCACCCAGCACCAAAACAACCTCTAAAAACCCATCATCCAACCACCACTCTAACAGATTCGATTAGTTATTAGCGAGTGTGAACATCGTATGCATGATCACCAACATGCCCTATCAATGCCTGATGTACATGTATGCAAAACCTCTAATGTCATGCCACATGTATGCATGGACCAACACATATAATATAGCATATAACAATGATTTTAACTGTGCATGAATGCCAGTTCACACCCTCCAATAACATCCTCAAATCCGTCTAAGAACAACCTCCTACCTCACTTCTAACTTAACTACTCCACCATACCAACAAACATTAACCCCAAGATTCTCACCTAAGCCTTCTTCCCACCAAAGATGTTTCCAAACTACAACCATTACCCCAACATGCTAGCAACAAGACTAAACTTACCACGCAAGGAAAAACCAACAGAAACCAAACTAAGGTAATTAGAGCAAAGATCACTAACAAGGTTACCTGAAAACACAACACCTCTCTGAAGCTTCATCTGACGAGCTCTCTTCCTTGCGGAACCATCAACCTCCTGCCGCACCACTGCAGCACCAGCTAACACACTAGGGCCACCACCACCTCCTTGCGGTAAAGAACCTTGGCTGTTCCGAGCCAACACCAAACAATCACGTCTCATGTGTCCAGCAGACCCACATTTCCAGCAATTCTCCTTTCCCACACTCTTCACAACTTTCTGCTCTTTCTGCCACTTCCGAACCTTGCCTCGGCCGTGCCCACGACCCTTCTGAGATCCTTTGGCTATCACCAAAGCTGACTTCACTCCAAGAGGACAATCACGCTTAACATGCACTTTGGAACCACAGTTCCAGCAAGCACCCGCGCCCCAACAACCTCCAACATGGCGCCTTTCACAACGGTCACACACCGGTGGCTGAACTTCCACTCCTTGCCCAAGCAACACTTGCTCCACAACAGCACCACCGTCACTTTGCTCAACCCTTGGAAACTTCCCTCCAAGATACCTTTCATAAAAGGCAGATACAAAGAAATCCCAATCAATATCATGAATGTGTGACGCCACTGCCACAGATGTCCACCAGACACATGCATCCTCCAACATCAGAGAAACAACACTCCTCAGCCTACAAGCAAGATCACAGCCTTCCTGATCCAAGATCAGAACCACACTGGCCAACCAGGCCTCAAACATCTCCGGTGTAGAACCATGATATTCCACAGCACCCAAATCCAGCAAACGCTGTTTCGGCAAACCCACACATTCCACAGCCAGCTCATCCACTGACTTTACTTTTACCACAGCCTGAGATGTTCCCAACACCTCCTGAACATCAAATGATGAACTCTTCACCACAGAACCAGCTTCTTTCCCTTGCCTTATCACCTCAACCCCAGGCACAGAAAACTGAGACAAAACACCTCCACGAAAGGGTGAATTCCACGCCTTAACAACCTGCCCCAAGGCAGCAACCATCTCACCCAACTGCCATTCCTTCATCGACTTAGCCATACTACTAACAACAACAAACATACAATCACAACAAACAAACAAACCAGTTAGACCAGCATTAAGCAAGGATTCAAACTCCAACTCCAAAATAACACAATAGCTATATTAATAAGGCAATGGGTATCCCGAATCCTCCCCTTTACATGACATAACAGTCAACACAACATGGATATCACAACATCAAGCATATCAAACAACACACCTTGATCATGCTTACATCAAACAGCATCCACTTGCAACAGCATATTGTCACACAACATACTCACAGCACTTTCATCAAGCATAACACCAGCTCACAACATCAGCACATATCCACATTAATTCAACGATGATTCATAAACACAAAACATGCTTGAAAACATCAGCAACATGCTCAGAAACATCAACAATTTGCTCAGAAACATCAGCATCATGCCCAGAAACACGTGTTTCAACCAACATTCAACCACACATCAGGGTAAACAACAAGCACACATTACCACAACTTACCGTTTTCCCCAAGCATTCGCAACACAGCTCTGATACCACCAAATGTAACCCCCTTAACCCGGCCTAGACGGTTGGCCCGAATTAAGAAGATTACACGGGGAAAACCAAAGTCAACCCGAAAGTCAACCTTGATTAACGACCCTTTTTTTTCTTTTTAAACTTGTCTAGATGCTCATTAACCCTAGATGTGATCACACAAACATCATACTCAAAGATCACAACCATCAGAGATCATTCAGGGACCCAATTGCACAAAACACAACTTTAGGGACCAAATTGTAAATTCTGAAAACTTTGAGGCCTTAACCAGATTTTAAGTTACCAACTTAAAATTAATCATGTTTCATGCATCTCGGCCAAATTTCAGCTCAAACGGACATCTCAAACTCATACAATTGCACATACAAGATTCAGGACCAAAATGCAAACATTTTGAAACACATAACTGCCACTGTCAGTCCCCAACGGTCAACCGTTCCGAAACGGGAGACAGCCCGTTTCGAAACGCGGGGCCGTTCCGCAACGGGTACCGAAACGGGGGTCGGGCAGTAGCCTTTCCGTTTCGGAACGGAGTCACCCGTTTCGGACGCCTGGGCTGCTTCAAGGCTCCCGTTCCGAAACGGTTCACCCTGTTCCGAAACACCCTGCACAAAATGCAGAAATTTGCCTACTTAAACATGCAATAGGCCAACCAAACATGCTCCAAACGCTACCAAACTTTCCCAACATGCAATTTAACATAAAAGAGGCATACTTGCATCAACAATTCACCAACATGTCAACATACACGAAAAGCCCCAATTTCAAGACTAAGCTTCCAACACAAGCAATCCATTTAAGCAACATACTTCCAATTCAAACTCATAAGCCAAACCATGTTCCAACAACATCAACAACACAAAACCATACTTGTCTGAACATAAACAAACACATACATCAACCCAAGAGATTCTACCCCATTGCCTTTATTAACTATAGCTATTAACCGAGACATACATCTCAAGTGGAGTCCTTCTTGAATCCCTTGCTCCTCGCTGTCCAAACTTCAAGAATCTGCATTGATGGACAAAAAGGAGCGTAAGCACATAATGCTTAGTGAGGAATGCTCAAAACCAAAACACCATCAATGCAGCGAGCCATAAATCACTTTTAAAACAAACTCGATTTGTTTACCAAAGCCAAGTTTGAAAACTCCTTTTCAACAACAAGCTCAAAACCATGCATCGCACATACATGAAAACCAACCCTTAGCTTAGCATGCTAAGAAAACCTTTTCAAAGCACAACTTACAAAATCAACCATTTAGCCAAACCATGCATAAACACCATATGCAAGCTAAAACAAAACCTTGGAAAACACTCCCATTTCACAACATACCTTTCTTAAACTTGGAAGCCAACTCAAGCAAGAATCTTTTAAAACCATTTCACTAACCAACCAACACATGCATTAAACCAAAGGCAACATATATGAACCACAACATCATCATCACATGCCTTTTAAAACAAGTCTTAACAAGACTCCAATGCACTAAAGATATTTCATGCTCACATGCATCATTTTCCAAATGATAATCAACACTTGTTCAACTTAACAAGTAAACATGCATTCACAAGCATTATGCACTTTCCATGCAACCATGCATCTTTTCAAGCATCTCATGCTTCACATGCAATTATGCATCAATTCAAGCATCTCATGCTTCATCACAATCAAGAACATCATATTGGCCTTCAAGTGATCAACCACATTCACTTTTCAACTCAACACCCAATCGGATACGCGGATTCCGAGCGTTGTCCCTACGCTCCATACACCCTACCAATCCAAGGTCTCCCAAATGGACTTTTAAACACCATTTGACCTCAACATCCTAAGGTTCCCTTGTATGGACTTTTAAACACCATACAACCTTAGCTTTCCCGAGGTTCCCATGTATGGACTTTCAAACACCATACAACCTCAACTTTTACCCAAGGTTCCCATGTATGGACTTTCAAACACCATACAACCTTGACATGCACAAGGTTCCCATGTATGGACTTTTAAACACCATACAACCTTTGCATTCACCGATTGGTAGTTGTATAACATCACTAACGAGATCCGGGACACCCTACACAAGATCCACACATGGACTTAACACCGCCATTGTGATCTCAACAAGCACAAGGTTCTCACATATGGACTTTTAAACACCATATAACCTTTGCTCAACCAAGGTCCTCGAATGGGCAACACCTCCATTATGACCTCAACCATCTCGTTAGGATACTTGAAGGGAGTTTACCGGTCCACTCTTGACCACTCCACCTCCAAGGCGACTTAATTCACGGTGCACCCAATCCTATAGCCGGCTAACTATATCCGATCAAAGAACCAAGAACCACTTACATCACTTGCCAATATAACCACCTTACCACATTAGTCCAATGTTTCACATGCATAACCAATATGCAAAACCATTACCACATTAATCAAATGATTCACATGCATAACCAATATGCAAAAACCATTACCACATTAATCAAATGATTCACATGCATAACCAATATGCAAAAACCATCATTTACCAACATTAATTCACTGTTTTAAAGCATTAAACAAAGCCATTGAACAACATGCAACACCATGCATCAAATCCACATTTCCAATGTATAAAACCAAGGATCTCTTACCTTGAGCATCCTTCACATATGGCTTTCAAAACCAGCATTAAACCAGGCTAAAATATGCTTTCAAAACAGATTTAAACCATGCAAAACACATGCATTCCAATCATCAACCACAATTGCTTAAAAGCCAATTCCACAATCATAATTCAAGAGCGAAAAACCATTCACTTACTCTTGAGCTTAGCAAAGTTGTTTAGACTTACACTAAGCTCCCAAAAACCTTCAAACCTTGGTTTAAAAGATGAAAACCCAACTTCACTCACCGATAACCAACACAAGGCTAGCCACCAAGCCTTCCAAGCATCCGAAACCTTCCACAACACCTCAAAAGCTCACGGATCAAACTCCCCTGTTTCAAGCACACAAAAACAGCACATTAATGCATCATTATGCATTAAGAACAGCAGCCACACAACCAAACTCGCTGCTCATCACACAACCAACAATTCGGCTACCAAACACAACCGAAAACACCTCCAAACATTTCCAAAACTTAACCCAGCCAAGATCCATCACTTCTAACCATTTTTAAACATCAATTAACATCCAAAATGATCACAAACACGTCCTTATACTTCCAGGTACAACAGATCACCATAAACACTCCAAAAACAACCAAAAACTCAAGCAAAACTTAGGAAATTCAACCTATCCGGGATTGCATTAATTAAACCTCAACTTCTAATCAATTTAGCATTCATTTAACATCATTTTGACACTTCAAAACACTGCCCAAACAGATCACACGAAAATTTCACCAAAATCGCCAAATCTTGCATTTTAAGCCAAAATCAAGATTTCAATTGAAAAGCCTTTAACAAAACACAAATCAAGGATTGAGAACTTGGGAATTTCAGTAAAGAACTGATAGTTTAGAGGAGAGAGACGTTCTTACCTCCAAACTTGAGTTTCTCCTTTTTGGAGCCAAAAAGCTTGATGAAACAACTTGCAAATTGAGAGGTTTTGTTGATGAGATGATTAGGAATCAAATGAGAGTTGAAATGAGTGATTTGAGTGACAAAATCAGAGGAAGAAATCTGGAGAGAATGTGTTTGGTTTGAGAGAAAAGATGAGAGAAAATGGTTGAGAGAAAAGTTAGTTAGAATTAGGAAAATATCTTCCCTCCACTTTTCTTTAGTTTAAAAACATTTAATTAATCATTTAATATATTTAGAAAATCTGGAGAAACTCCCATTGGGTAAATAGCTCCTTAAAGATTCAAAGTTTCAATCCTTTATAAAACTGTCACCGAACTTTCAAAAATTACATTTTGGTCACTAGCCAAAATGTCAACCTTCCGAACATCATTTTCCAAAATTGATTTCACAGTTCACTTTTATATATTAAAAGATGATTTTAGAACATTTTTCCATATTTTTAATGCAACCCGAACTAGGCTTTCCTAAATTCACTCTTATGTATTCGATCAGCACTTTGACCGAACCGGTCAACGCCCAAAACTTCCGAGCCCAAAACCGGGGCGTTACATTCCACCTCCTCGATCTGTAATCAGGCATACTCGATCCTTTCCTATAATGTAATGGCGTAACTTCTTGAGGAAAAACCTACATGATTCAGTATCTTCTCTGGGCACAACTCCGAACACAATGGGTATTGTTTTGCGATTGCCGTCTTGAACAATGGGTAATATCAAAACTTGCTTGTATCTTCCATTCAATAATGTACCATCGATCTGCAAAATAGACTTGAAGTTCTTGTACGCATTAATACACTGGGAAATATCCAAAAAAGTCGTTAGAACTGTCGAACATCAGGAACCACACCATCGTCCTTGCAGTATGGTTCAATTTCCATATCTGCGATCGTACTGCGGTTGTATTTTTTCATGATATTTATCCAAGTTGTGAGCGTGTTGTAAGAAGCGTCCCATTTCCCATGAAAACTCATGATTGCCTTGTTTTTCCCCTCTATGTCTTTTTGTTTAATGGAGTGTATTTGTATATTGAAAAAAACATGTGCCCTCAACACAAAAACAGTAACTTTAGGGCTTGCCTGGACAATTGGTTGGACGCTTCCGACGATGAGTTTTGAATCTAGGTTTGGATGATCATGTCTGTAACCGACGACACAACAAGTAGGACGATTGGTGTATAATGTAATCTCCCAGACATTGTCTTTCTTTTTCTTCATTTGGACCTAGACCTTCTAGTTGCATCTATAACCCCCTTAGTCCGGCCTAAACGCTTGACCCAAACTACGAAGATTACACGGGGAAAACCAAAGTCAACCCGAAAGTAAACCTTGATTAACGACCTTTTTTTTACTTTTGATCTTTTCTAAATGCAAGTTTAAGCCTATGTGATGACACAAGATCATAGGAAGGGAAGGCACAACGATCGAAAATCATTTAGGGGTTTAATTGTAAGAATTAGACTTTTAGGGTCCAAAGCGTAAATTTTGGAAATTACGAGGACTTTGCAGATTTTAAATTTACCAATATGCAATTAACCATATTTCATGCATCTTTGTAAAAAATCAACTTAATTAGACATCCCAAACTCAACCAATTGCATCCACAATCATCAAGGACTAAAATGTAAGAAACAAGAACTTGAAACAATTCAAAATGCAGTTCAACAGTCTGATGTTTCGAAACGCTGACCCCTGTATCAAAATGGCCGTATCGAAACGGAGTTGACCATTTCGGTACTCGGGTGCGTTTTGAGACCCGTATCGGAACATGGCTCTCCAGTAGCTAAAGTGTTCCGAAACACTCTTATCCGTTCAGAAACAATATGACCATTTTAGGCCCCTGTTCTAAAATAGTTAAGGGTGTTTCGAAACACCATGCCCTGCAACTACACATTTTTCTGGTTTTTCACATCTCTACACATTCAAACACATCCCAATTCATATCATAATATACCAACAACATGATTAAACATCAAAGAACATTATTATGAAGCTTAAGATAAAGCATGGCAACAAACATAGGATCATTGAGTCTATAGGCATGCTTCCTAGTCACATGAACCATTTAAAAGCCTCAAACCTCAAACCAAACAAAAAAGGACAATTATAATCCACAAGAACCATAATAAACTCGCAACAACCATAAGGAGTTCAAAACACATCTCCCAAAACCAACTATAGATCCCCATTGCCAACTATCAATACTAAAGCATATGAAAACTTCACCATACATGAGCTTCTCACTTCCTTGGATGTCCTTAGCCTCATTGCTGCCCAAAGATGTTTCAATTATCTGCATTGTTGGTAAAATAGAGCGTAAGCACATTTGCTTAGCGAGGCAAGCTCTAAGGAAAACCAACACAACAATGCATCCTCAAAACTTTATCTCAAAAACCATTTTCTACAGCAAGCTCATTCTATCTCATGCTTGAAAACCATTTCAAAGCAACTCTCCATTTGAAAACACATGTACCTTTATTCTATCTCATGCATTAAACCAATGCAAATCTCATGGCAAAGCCATACACATGCTTAATGAAAACAAAAGCATTTCATAGCATAAATCTCATGCATTTCTCATAGCATAAATCATCTCAACATTTGGTACATGTGAATCAAATACAATTTCATATATTGGCATTTCATATTTCATCCTTACTCGGATATGCGGATTAGCTTGACTCAAGGTCAAGTCCTACCCCGGTGGAATCTCACATCACCGGATTCTCGTGGCGGTATCTCTCTTCGCCATAAAGCTTGGGTATTTCACCAAGTCCTACCCCGATGGTATCTCTCATCATCTGATTCTCACTTTGGATCCGGATGGCACTACCCCCATTGCCCGACTCCAAAGAGCACGTACGAATTTTTAGTTTATAGTGCACTCTCATCCTATTGGTCGACCAATTATATCCGGTAATTATCTCATCATTTATGGCAATATATTACAATAAAATCATCATCTCACCTACTATTTTGATGCAACATTTCTCAAATCGTTCTCATCTCATTTCAAAACCATAACTCATGCTTTACATTAAATCATCATCTCAAAACTCTTAAATACAACATGCTATCTCATGAAAACTCTACAAAGCATCATCTCATGCTACCAATCAAGCATAAAACAGTTGGAATTTTTCTATCTCAAAACAAGAGCATGTAAAAGCATTTAGGGGCTTCAACCACATATTTGATAGCGAATCTAGCCATACTTACTTCCAGACTTAGGATGGTGTTTCAAACCAATCCTAAATCCCCAAACCTTGTTTCTTTGTCCCTCAAGGACTTCTAAAACCATACGTATTCACCGATTACGTTTCTCTTGCTTCCCGAAACAATATCTAAGCTATCAGCACTTCCGGATCAACACAAAAAGTGTCCGAAGAAGTCTCCCATGTTTATTACACATAAGAGCAGAGGATTAATGCATCATCATGCATTGAAATCACCAGCCACTCAAACAAAGTCGCTGCTCTACTCAAAAACACCATTTCGGTTACCAAAACCAACCGAAATCATCTCCAAACTTTCCCAAAACAAAGCTCAGCAAAGATCTATCAATTCTAATCATTTCTAATCCTCAATCAACACCAAAAATCACCATAAACACGTCTTTATATCTCCAGCAATAACATAACACTAAGAGCACTCCAAAAACCACAATTCTAGCATGAAAAACTTAGGAATCCAAACCTATTCGGGATTTGTTTGATAAAACCTCATTTATAACATCAATTATCATCCAAAATACATTAGAAATCAACATCAAAACAGAGTGTAACCAAGAGTTACGAAAATCATCAAGATCTCACCAAGAATCTTGAGTTTTACCACAACTCCATGTTTCTAACATTAAAGCAACTCAAAAATCATTAACAAAGGATTGATACCTTGGAATTTCATTAAAGAACTGATCATTAGAGGAGAAGGACGAAGCTTACCTCTAATGGCTGATTTCTTCTCAATTTGGGCAAGATTCCTTGAAAATCCAAAGTAAAAACAAAAGGTTTTGATGGGGTAAAGGTTAGGAATCCTTAGGAGAATGAAATCTCAGTAAAAGAGATGAAAATAAAAGGTTAATTGATGAACGAAATATGTTTGGCTGAGTGGAAGTTGAGAGAAAAACCAACGTAAGGTAGTTATGAAAAAGTCAACTTAGATTTTCTTTTTAATTATCCTTAATTCCTTAATTAAAACATTATTAAAAACTCCCAAATTAAAGAGAAATCTGATAAAAAACATTTTGGTAAAATTAGGTCCTTAAAGATTCAAAGTTTCAACCCTTAATATAATAAATTAGGTCCTTAAAGATTCAAAGTTTCAACCCTTAATATAAAAACTGTGATTTGGTCACTACACCGAAATGTAGTATTTCCAAATCACATTTTGTAAAATTGTTTTCATCATAACCTTTAATATAATAAATGAGAATTTTTAGATATTTTTCCATATTTTTAAAGCATCTCGATCTAGGTGTTCCCTAAATCTCCCTTAAAGTTTCGAACCGTTCTCGACCGGCCCGATTCAACCTCAAAAACATCTAGGCCCAAAACCAGGGTGTTACAACTCTCCCCCACTTAAGAAATTTCATCCTCGAAATTTACCTGGAGGAAAAAAGTAAGGAAATTGCTTCTTCATGTCATCCTTCGTTTCGCACGTGGCTTCCTCAACACCACGATGTTTCCACAAGACTTTGACCAGCACAATGGTCTTACCCCGAAGAACTTTACTATCCGAATCCAAAATCTTTACGGGTTCCTCATCATACGTCAAGTCTGGGTTCAGCTCAACCTCTTCCACATGCATAACATGCCACGGATCCTATCTATACCTCCGAAGCATGGATACATGAAACACATTATGTATCTTTTCTAACTCTTGAGGTAGTCTCAGCTTGTATGCAACAAGACTCACACGTTCTATCACCTCGTATGGTCCAATGAACCTTGGGCTCAACTTGCCCTTCCTGCCAAATCTCATCACCTTCTTCCAAGGTAAAACTTTCAAAAACACATGCTCGCCCACAGCAAATTTTATATCCTTATGCTTCAAATCCGCGTAAGACTTTTGCCGGTCCGATGCTGCCTTCAAACGCTCACATATGAGCTTCACCTTCTTGGTGGTTCCTTTCAACAGAGCTAGCATCGAGACCAACTTTTGTCCAGTTTCAGCCAAACAAAGAGGAGTTCTACACTTCCTCTCGTATAACGCCTCATAAGGTGCCATTTGAATACTTGCCTGGTAACTGTTATTATAAGCAAACTCCACCAAAGGCAAGTGCTTCTCCCAAGATCCTTGGAATTCAATAACACAACACCTCAACATATCCTCAAGCACTTGGATAACATGCTCCGACTGTCCATCCTTCTGCGGATGATAAGAAGTACTGAAATTCAGCCACGTACCCAATGCTTGATGTAAACACTCCCAAAACCTCGCGGTGAACCTCGGATCTCTATCTGACACTATAGATTTTGGCACTCTATGCAATCGTACAATCTTAGCAATGTAAAACTTCGCAAGCTTATCCAAGGTATACGTAGTATGCACATGCAAGAAATGTTCACACTTCGTAAGGCGGTCTACAATAACCCAAACATAATTCTTCTTTGATGGCGATAAAGGCAAACCAAACACAAAGTCCATAGTGACCCTATCCCATTTCCATTCTAAGATCCTCAATTTGCTGCAAAAACCCAGAGGGAAATTGATGTTCAACCTTAACCCGTTGACAAATCATGCATTTGCTAACAAACTAAGCGACATCCTTCTTCAATCCAACCCAATAGTACTCATCCTTCAAATCACAGTACATCTTTGTACTACCAGGGTGCATAGCAAAAGGACTACTATGAACATCAGTCAGAATAGTGTGCCTCAACTCAACATCACTTGGCACCACTACCCGACTCCCAAAACATAAAACACAATCATCATTGAAACAGAAATCCGAAGGTCCACCTTCAGCGATATCCTGAACATGTGGCACCAAAGAATCATCCAACAATTGTTTATCCTTAATCAACAAAACTAGATATGGTTTCACTTGCAATTCAGCAACAAGACCACCATCTCGCAATATGCTCAAGCTAGCAAACATCACTCTTAATTCCACCACCACTTTCCTGCTCAAAGCATCAGCCACAACATTGGCCTTCCCTGGATGATACTCGATCGTTAGATCGTAAACCTTAAGCAACTCCACCCAACGTCGTTCCCTAAGATTTAACTCCTTCTGAGACATCAGATACTTCAAACTTTTATGATTCGTGTACACAGTACACTTCTCACCATAGAGATAATGTCTCCAAATCATTAAAGCAAAAACCACTGCTGCCAGTTCAATGTCATGCGTAGGGTAATTGCGCTCATACACTTTCAACTGTCGCGATGCATAGGACACTACTCTACCCTTTTACATCAACACACACCCCAAACCAACATAGGATGCATCACTTTACACCACAAACTATTTTCCTAACTCAGGTTGAACCAAGATAGGAGCTTGCGTCAAAGCATCCTTTAGCTTCTCAAAAGCTTGTTGTCTCACTTCCGTCCACTCAAACTTAACATCCTGTTGTAAAAACTTTGTCAAAGGGGCAGCAATCTTAGAAAATCCATCCAGGAACCTCCGGTAGTAACCTGCCAACCAAAGGAAACTACGAACTTCATTAACAGACCTAAGAGGCTTCCAATTCACCACCGCCTCAATCTTCTGAGGATCAACACAAATCCCTTCAGCCGAAACCACATAGCCAAGAAAAACAACCTCCTTTAGCCAAAATTCACACTTACCCAGCTTAGCATAAAGCTGATTTTCTAATAGCGCTTGCAAAATGATCCTCAAATGTTCTTCATGCTCTTCCTCGGTACGAGAGCACACAAGGATTTCATCGATGAACACCACAACAAACTTATCTAAGAATTCATGAAACACCCTTTTCATCATATCTATGAAAGCAGCAGGAGCATTCATCAATCCGAATGGCATCACTAGAAATTCATAATGCCCATATCTCGTTCGAAAGACTGTTTTTAGCACATCCACATCCTTCACCTTTAACTGATAATATCCTGACCTCAAATCTATCTTTGAAAACACAACCGCTTCTCGAAACTGATTAAAAAGATCATCAATTCTTGGCAACGGATACTTGTTCTTGATGGTCGACTTAATCAGCTGACGATAATCAATGCACATCCTCATCATGCCATCTTTCTTTTTAACAAACAAGACTGGTGCACCCCAAGGTGACACAGTAGGCCGAATAAAGCCTCGCTCAAGCAACTCTTGAAGTTGCGTCTTCAACTCCTTCAACTCCTTGGGTGTCATGCGATAGGGAGCAATGGACACTGGAGTTGTGTTCTAATACAACTCAATTCCTAATTCATCCTCTCGACTGGGCGGCAAACCCGGTAATTCCTCTGGAAACACTCCAGGGAATTCACACACGGTTCTTATATCCTGTACATGAGCCTCCTTTGTACTAGGATTCATAACAAAGTCTACGTAAGCCTCACATCCCTGATGCAACATTAGGCTTGCTTCATGCGTCGACAACATATTAGACAAGAACTTCACATTTTCTCCCACCACCACAACCTCATAATCGTCTGCAAGTTTCAGCGAAACTCGCTTTCTTTCAAAATCCACAACGACCCTATGCTCAACAAGCCAATCCATACCAAGGATTACATCGAATCAATATAATGACAATTCCATAAGATCAACTAGAAATACATGCTCTTGCACCTTTAAGGGGTATCTCCTATACAACCTCCTTGTTACAACCGTCTCACTAAAGGAACTAGTCACATGCATACCCACATCCAAAGACTTAACAGGCAAACCAAGCATTTGAGCATGTTCACGCAACATGTACGAGTGTGTAGATCTAGAATCAATCAAAGAAAGTAATGACAAGGATTGAAAAGTAAAGGTACCTGCAATCACGTCCGTGTCATTCCTCCCTTCTCGATGGGCATACACTCTAGCCTGGCCACCACCTTCAGGTTGAACAGCCACCACATGCGCTACATTCCTTACACCTTCATCCCTGCGCTGGAAGTTGCCACGGCCACGCCCACGGCCTCTCTGTGGCTCAACTACTCTCACCGGAGCCCGAACCTCTCCCATCGGCTGCGGAGAATCCCTCTTCATGTGCCCACGATTGCTGCAATTCTAGCATGTACCAAGATTGCCCCAACACTCACTAGTGTTCCTTCTACCACACCGATTGCACTCAGGAGTCCGTATGAAAGCATTTGGTCCTTGCTGACCTCTTCCAGGGTTGCCACCCCCGCGCCTAGCATCCGCATGCGACCTTCTACCCTTATGTCTCTTGAACCGATCTCTACCAAGATCACATTCTACAGCTCGTTTCCCTGAGCTAGATCCTCCGCCCGACTTGCCAGACCAAGATTCAGCTCAATGTCCTTGGCTCTAGTGACCAAGACATCAAAATCAGTATAGTCTGCTGCGAGCATATAGGTTTTTACATCAGCCACCAGCCCATAACGGAATTGTTCACATCTTTCCCACTCGCTAGGAATCAGCTCAGGTGCATATTGGCTGAGGCATACAAATTGCACCTCATACTCCGCCACTAACATACTCCCTTGCACAAGGGACATGAACTCCCTCATTTTCTCATCGAGGTAGCAAACTCCCAAATACTTTCGCTTGAATGCATTCAAGAAGAAGGTCCAAGTCGCCTCATCATCATCCATCCCCGCTATTGTGGTTGTCCACCACGTATATGCATCACCATGCAACAGGGACACAATACATCGAAACTTCTGAACATTGTTACAATTCAGTTGTCCTAGAATCCTCTTGGTACTCTCTAACCAAGACTCTGAACCTTTCGGGGTCAACCCTTTGAACTCAGTCCCTCCCAGACTGCGGAGTCGCTCCAACGGCAACCTCACGTTAGCACCATCCAGAGGTGCAACCCCATGAGCTCCAGCTACTGCTGCCTGAAAAGCTCCAGCAATAGCTTGAATCAATACTGACATATCAGGAGTAGCTTACCCCTGAATTCCCTCGGGTCCAGCAACCCCTATACCAGCTCTCGCAGCACCATCTCCACCACCACCATGTGGTCCACCAGGAGGAGGAAGCGGTAGACCATCAACATTCTCATTCTCAGCCATAGCACGAGTATTAATTCTAAGCTCTCTACGTGGCCCCATATGAAAACAATGCAACTAACAAAATACAATAAATTCAATTAGGCAATATAAGGCAATTAATCCATGTACTCAAGCTCATTTTTTTAAAAACAATTCTTTCCAATAGTAATGATATGGCAATGGGATCCCCAACTACACCCCAAAAATAGCATAGCATCCCAAATTCATCTCATTACAACTAAACATCAACATTCATACACCATGCTTTCACCAAAAGCCATAACCATTCATACTCACACCCATTAACCACTTACCAAGCCCCAAATATTCGCTAACACTGCTCTAATACCAACAAATGTAACCCCCTTAGCCCGACCTAGACGCTTGTCCCGAACTACGAAGTTTACATGGGGAAAACCAAAGTCAACCCGAAAGTCAACCTTGATTAACAACCTTTTTTTACTTTTTATCTTTTCTAAATGCAAGGTTAAGCCTATGTGATCACACAAGATCATAGGATGGGAAGGCACAACGATCGAAATTCATTTAGAGGTTTAATTGTAAGAATTAGACTTTTAGGGTCCAAAACGTAAATTTTGGAAATTACGACACGGCCGTATAAAAACGCTGACCCCTGTATCGAAACGGCCGTATAAAAACGGAGTTGACCGTTTCGGTACTCGGGTGCATTCCAAGACCCGTATCGGAATATGGCTCTCTAGTAGTTGTAGTGTTTCGAAACACTTATCCGTTCTGAAACACTATGGCCATTTCAGGCCCCTATTCCGAAACAGTTAAGGGTGTTTCGATACACCCTGCCCTACAACTACACTTTTTTCTAGTTTTTCACATCTTTACACATTCAAACACACCCCAATTCATACCATAACATACCAACAACATGATTAAACATCAAAGAAAAATATTATGAAGCTTAAGCTAAAGCATGGCAACAAGCATAGGATCATTGAGCCTATAGGCATGCTTCCTAGTCACATGAACCATATAAAAGCCTCAAACATCAAACCAAACCAAAAAGGACAATTACAATCCACAAGAACCATATTAAACTTGCAACAAGCATTGGGAGTTCAAAACACATCTCCCAAAACCAACTATAGATCCCCATTGTCAAATATCAACACTAAAGCATATGAAAACTTCACCATACATGAGCTTCTCACTTCCTTGGATGTCCTTAGCCTCCTTGCCGCCCAAAGACGTTTAAATTATCTGCATTGTTGGTAAAAGAGAGCGTAAGCACATTTGCTTAGTGAGGCAATCTCTGAGGAAAATCAACACAACAATGCATCTTTAAAACTCTATCTCAAAAACCATTTTCTACAACAGGCTCATTCTATCTCATGCTTGAAAACCATTTCAAAGCAACTCTCCATTTGAAAACATATGTACCTTTATTCTATCTCATGCATTAAACCAATGCAAATATCATGGCAAAGCCATACACATGCTTAATGAAAACAAAAGCATTTCATACCATAAATCTCATATGCATTTCTCATAGCATAAATCATCTCAACATTTGGTACATGTGAATCAAATACAATTTCATATATTGGCATTTCATATTTCATCCTTACTCAGAAATGCAGATTACCTTGACTCCAGGTCAAGTCTTACCCCGGTGGAATCTCACATCACCAGATTCTCATGGTGGTATCTCTCTTCGCCATAAAGCTTAGGTATTTAAACAAGTCCTACCCCGATGGTATCTCTCATCATCAGATTCTCACTTTGGATCGGGATGGCACTACCCCCATTGCCCGACTCCAAAGAGCATGTATGAATTTTTTATTTATAGTGCACTCTCATCCTATTGGTCGACCAATTATATCCGGTAATTATCTCATTATTTATGCCAATATATTACAATAAAATCATCATCTCACCTAATGTTTTGATGCAACATTTCTCAAATCTTTCTCATCTAATTTCAAAACCATAACTCATGCTTTGTATTAAATCATCATCTCAAAACTCTTAAATACAACATGCTATCTCATGAAAACTCTTAAAGCGTCATCTTAGGCAACAAATGATGCATAAAACAGTAGGAATTTATCTATCTCAAAACAAGAGCATGTAAAAGCATTTAGGGGCTTCAACCATATATTTGAGAGTGAATCTAGCCATACTTACTTCCGGACATAGGATGGTGTTTCAAACCAATCCCAAATCCCCAAACATTGTTTCTTTGTCCCTCAAGGACTTCTAAAACCATTCGCACTCACCGATTATGTTTCGCTTGCTTGCCGAAACAATATCTAAGCTATCGACACTTCTGGATCAACACCAATAGCATTCGAAGATGTCTCCTCTGTTTATTACACATAAGAGCAGAGGATTAATGCATCATCATGCATTGAAATCACCAGCCACCCAAACAAACTCGCTGCTCTACTTAAAAAGACCACTTCGGCTAAAAAAAACAACTAAAATCATCACCAAACTTTTCCAAAAAAAAGCCCAGCCAAGATATATGAATTCTAATCATTTTTAAACCTCAACCAACACCAAAAATCACCATAAACACGTCCTTATATCTCCAGCAACAACAGAACACCAAGAACACTAAAAAAGCCACAGTTCTAGCATGAAAAACTTAGGAATCCAAACCTATTCGGGATTTGTTTGATAAAACCTCATTTATAACATCAATTATCATCCAAAATACATTAGAAATCAACCTCAAAACAGAGCCTAACCAAGAGTTACGAAAATCATCAAGATTTCCCCAAGAATCTTGAGTTTTACCACAATTCCATGTTTCTAACATTAAAGCAACTCAAAAATCATTAACAAAGGATTAATAACTTGGGAATTTTAGTAAAAAACTGATCATTAGAGGAGAAGGACGAAGCTTACCTCTAATGGCTGATTTCTCCTCAATTTGGGCAAGATTCCTTGAAAATCCAAAGTAAAAACAAAAGGTTTTGATGAGGTAAAGGTTAGGAATCCTTAGGAGAATGAAATCTCAGCAAAAGAGATGAAAATTAAAGGTTAATTGATGAAGGAAATGTGTTTGGCTGAGTGGAAGTTGAGAGAAAATTAAATGAGAGAAAAACCAACGTAAGGTAGTTATGAAAAAGTCAACTTAGATTTTCATTTTAATTATCCTTAATTCCTTAATTAAAACATTATTAAAAACTACCAAATTAAAGAGAAATCTGATGAAAAACATTTTGGTAAAATTAGCTCCTTAAAGATTCAAAGTTTCAACCCTTTACAAAACAGTCACTAGTCAACTTTTGTAAAAACTGCGATTTGGTCACTACACCGAAATTTAGTATTTCCAAATCACATTTTGTAAAATTGTTTTTACCATAACCTTTTTTATAATAGATGAGGAATTTTAGATATTTTTCCATAATTTTAAAACATCCCGAACTAGGTGTTCCCTAAATCTCCCTTAAAGATTCAAACCGTTCTCGACCGGCCCGATTCAACCTCTAAAACATCTAGGCCCAAAACGAGGGCGTTATAGCATCCTTGTGCAGTTTTCTATTTACATTCACATACATATTTCGCTGATGTCGAGTACATCACCTTGGAATGCACACCATTACGTGTGTTGTACTTTTTAAAAGCTATTTTCGCTTCGTCGCTTGTGTTGAACTACATCTTGCGCCATATGTCATTATTTTTATGCCATAGTAAGAATTGTCAAAACCCACATTAGGGAAGTTTGGACGTCCATTGCCGCCATGTCGATGTCATGCATGTGTGATGGAGGCTCTTTACGTGTGTGAACCCTACTGCTCGCAACATTATCCAATTGATTTTCATAGAAGTTTCTGGGGGCCACATCATCATCATCAGTGTCACTTTTACTTTCATAGGCGATACCGACATCAACATGTTCAAGCTCTTTCTTCCACATGCTTGAAATCCATTTCAAAGCAAAACATCTTTTGAAAACCACTTGTACCATCTATCTATCTCACGCATTCAACCAATGCAAATCTCATGGCAAGGCCACACATGCTTGAAATACAAAAACATTTCTAAATCTCATATGCATTTCTCATAGCATAAAATCATTTCCACCATTGGTACATATGAATCAAAGTTCATTCTCATATATTGGCATTTCATATTCTATCTTTACACGGATATGCGGATAGCTTGACTCGAGGTCAAGTCCTACCCCGGTGGGATCTCGCCACCGGACTCTCATGGCGGTATCTATCTTCGCCACAAAGCTTGGGTGTTTCACCAAGTCCTACCCCGATGACATCTCACATCATCGAACTCTCACTTTGGATCGGGATGGCACTACCCCCATTGCCCGACTCCAAAGAGCACATACGAATTTTTAGTTTATAGTGCACTTTACATCCTATTGGTCGACCAATTATATCCGGTAATCATCTAATCACTTATGCCAATATATTACATTAAAATCATCATCTCACCTACTGTTTTAATGCAACATTTCTAAATCAATCTCATCCCATTTCAAAACCACAATTCATGCATAGCATTTAATCAAAATCTCAAAACTCTTTGCAATGTTATTTTATCTCATGGGATCAATATAAAACATCATCTCATGTCATAAATCATGCATAAAACAGTAGGAATTTGTCTATCTCAAATCAATAGCATGTCAAGGCATTTAAGGGCATCATCCACATTTCGAGAGCAAATCTAAACATACTTACTTCCGGACTTAGGATGGTGTTTCAAACCAATCCTAAATCCCTAAAACTTGTTTCATTGTCCCTCAAGGACTTCTAAAACCATTTTCACTCACCGATAACGTTTTGCTTGCTTGTCGAAACGATTTCTAGGCTTTCGTCTCCTCTGGATCAACACCAAACGTGTCCGATGAAGTCTCCTCTGTTCATTACACACAAGAGCAGAGGATTAATGCATCATCATGCATTAAAATCACCACCCACTCATTCTAACTCGCTTCTCTACTTAAAACTAGCATTTCGGCTATCCGAAATAACCGAAATCACTTCCAAACTTTCTCAAATCAAAGCCCAACCAAGATCTATGAATTCTACCCTTTTGTAAACCTCAATCAACATCAAATATCATCATAAACACGACCTTATACCTCCAGCAATAGCAGATCACCAAAAGCACCTCAAAAACCAGCATCTCTAATTTAGGAACTCAAGCCTATTCGGGGTTTATTTGTTAAAACCTCATTCTCAACAACAAATAACATCCAAAATATGTTAGAAATCAACCACAAATCAAAGCTTAACATAGAAATACGAAAATCACCAAGATCTCATCAGCAATCTTGAATTTAACAACTATTTCTTGTTTACAACATTAAAATAACTCAAAAACCATTAAAAAGGATTCATAATTTTGGAATTTCAGTAAAGAACTGATCATATGAGAAGAAGAACGAATCTTACCTCTAGTCGTTGACCTCTCCTTAATTTAGGCAAGTTTTCTTGAAATTTCAAAGCAAAATCAATAGGATTTGAAGAAACAAAGATAGAAAATATTTTGGAAGATGAAATCTCAGCAACAAGATGAAAATCAGAGGTTCTTTGATGAGAGGAAAGTGTTTGGCTGATTTGAAGTTGAGAGAAAATGAAAAGAGAGAAAATTATTGTAAAGTTTGTTATGAAAAGTCATCTTTGATTTCCTTTTTAATTCCCTTTTCTTTCTTTAATAAAATCATTATTAAAAGCTCCCAAATTAAATAGAAATTTGATGATAACAAATGGTAAAACTAGATCCTTAAAGATTCAAAGTTTCAATCCTTTACAAAACAATCACTATCACACTTTTGCAAAAACTACATTTTTGTTACTATACCAAAATGTAATATTTCCAAAGCTCATTTTGTAAAATTGTTTTTACCATAATCATTTATATAATACATGAGGATTTTTAGATATTTTTCCATATTTTTAAAACATCCCGAACTAGGTTTTCCCTAAAAAACCTCAAGGGTTCAAACCGTTCTCGATCGGCCCGATTCAACGTCTAAAACATCTAGGTCCAAAACCAGGGCGTTACAACTCTCCCCCACTTAAGAAATTTCGTCCTCGAAATTTACATGGTGGAAAGAGGTAAGGAAACTGCTTCTTCATGTCATCCTTCCTTTCCCATATAGCTTCCTCAACGCCACGATGTCTCTATAAGACCTTGACCAGCTCGATGGTCTTACCCCAGAGAACCTTGCTATCTGAATCCATAATCTCAACGGGCTCCTCATCATATGTTAAGTCTGGATTCAACTCAACCTCCTCTACAGGCATAACATGAGACGGATCCGATCTATATCTCCGAAGCATGGATACATGGAACACATTATGTATCTTTTCTAACTCTGAATGCAGTCTCAACTTGTAGGCAACAAGACCCGCGCGCTCTAACACTTCATATGGTCCAATGAAGCTCGGACTCAATTTGCCCTTCCGGCCAAATCTCGTCACCTTCTCCCAAGGTGAATCTTTCAGAAAAACATGTTCGCCAACTGCGAACTCTATCTCCTTATGCTTCAAATCAACGTAAGACTTTTGTCGGTCCGATGTTGCCTTCAAATGCTCACAAATAAGCTTCACCTTCTCGGTGGTTCCTTTCAACAAAGCTGGCATCGAAATCAACTTTTTCCCCGTTTCATCCTATCAAAAGGGAGTTCTACACTTTCTCCCGTATAAAGCCTCGTACAGTGCCATTTGAATGCTTGCCTGGTAACTATTATTACAAGCAAACTCAACCAAAGACAGGTGCTTCTCCCAAGAACCTTAGAACTCAATAATGCAACACCTCAACATATCCTCAAGCACTTGGATAACACGCTCCGACTGTCCATCCGTCTGAGGATGATAAGATGTACTGAAATTCAACCGCGTATCCAAGGCTTTATGCAAACACTCCAAAAACCTCAATGTGAACCTCGGATCTCTATCCGACTGTAACCCCCTTAGCCCGGCCTAGATGCTAGACCCAAACTACGAAGATCACACGGGGAAAACCAAAGTCAACCCGAAAGTCAACCTTGATTCACGACCCTTTTTTTCTTATTTTTATCTTCTCTAGATGCACATTAAACCTATGTGAAAGCCCAAGAACCTTGGAAGATAAAAGCACAACGATCGGAAAACATTTAAGGACTCAATTGCTAGAAATACACTTTTAGGGACCAAAATGTAAATTTTGGAAAATAAAAGGACTTTCTAGATTTTAGTTTTACCAATCCTCAACTAATCATATTACAAGCCTCTCTTTCAAATTTCAGCTTAAAAAGACATCTCAATCTCAAGGAATTGCAATTACAACTTTCAGGACTAAAATGTAAAGCATGCAGACTTCAAAGCAATTCAAAACTGTGTCCAACGGTCACCCGTTTCGAAACACTAACAACCGTATCGAAACACCCGTGTCGAATGCCCGTATCGAAACGGTGTTGACCGTTTCGGTACGCGGGTATGTTTCGAAACTAGTTCCGAAACAGACACTTTCAGTAGCCAAAGTGTTTCGAAACACTTCTAGCCGTTCCGAAATGCCCAAGCCATTTCAAGCACCCGTTTCGAAACAGCCAAGGGTGTTTCGATATACCCTACCCAGAAACAACATAAATTTCTAGTTTTTCACCTTAAGACACCCTCAAACACACTTTAAATCATTCCTTAACATATCAACAACTTGCCAAGCATTATAACTATTAAATTGCATCAAAGACTAGATACAAATCAAGCATTAGGCACACCAACTCCCTAATCACATTCAACTCAAGATCTTACCTTAACCAAAGAACATAGCTATAACAACATATGAAGAAAAAGATCAAAATATTGCAAAACGATCAACAACAAGTATCAAACCATAAACCGAACATGGTCAAGATACACAACCTCATTACACAACAACATAAAAGTTTCCCCCCATTGCTTTTATTATCAATAGCTACAAACCAAACATACTTCTCAATCGGAGCTCTTCTTGAATTCCTTGCTTCTTGTTGTCCCAACTTCAATTATCTGCATTGATGGACAAAAAGGAGCGTAAGCACATAATGCTTAGTGAGGAATGCTCAAAACCAAAACACCATCAATGCAGCGAATCATAAGACCATCTTAAAATGTAATTACAACTCAATAACCCAACGTATTGATTGAAAATATCCTTTGAAACACCATTTCTTTAAAACATGTATTGCTCAACAAGAAAACCAACATTTAACTTTGATACACTAAACAACTCACCCCAAACAACATCCTTGCAATTACTACCATTTAAACCTTTCCATGCATAACCACTTCATGCAAAGTTTAAACCAATTTCCTTGGAAATCACTTCCACTTCACACTATACTCTTCTCATGCTTGATGATCATTTCAAGCAAAATACCTTTTGGAAACTATATGTTCCTTCTATCTATCTCATGCATTCAACAAATGCAAAACTCATGGCAAAGCCACACATGCTTGTTACTCAAAAGCATTTTATAAACTCAAAACCTCATTTGCATAAGCAAATTTCCATTTTGAAAACCACATGTACCATCTAGCTAACACATGCATACAACCTATGCAAATCTCATGGCAAGGCCACATATGCTTGATACACAAAAGTATATCATAAAATTATCTCATATGCATTTCTCATTACATACAACATCTCAAACATTGGTACATGTGACACATTTCATTCTCATATATTGGCATTTTTCATATTCTATTGTACACGGATATGCGGACAGCTTGACTCAAGGTCAAGTCCTACCCCGGTGGGATCTCGCCACCGGCTCTCATGGTGGTATCTACCCTCGCCACTAAGCTTGGGTATTTCACCAAGTCTTACTACGATGGAATGCCCCTCATCGATGTCACATGGAAATAACTCTTGTTGCCAAAAAGCTTGGTCTCTCACCAAGTCCTACTCCGATGGAATGTCCATCATCGGTCTCATGGCAAGAACTCTTCTTGCCAAAAAGCTTGGGATTATTCACCAAGTCCTACTCCAATGGAATGCCCATCATTGGTATCTCTCTTAGGGACGACACCCAAGAGCACATACGAATTTTTAGTTTATAGTGCACTCTACATCCTATTGATCGATCAATATATCCGGTTTGACAACCTTCAATCCAAAAAGCCGAACAAAGCATTTGAGACACAAATTGACAACTCAAACTCACAAGGAATATCAGTTTCATGCATCTTCCCTCAAACCAAGTTTGACAACCAACTCACATGCTTACAAACCATGCACAAACAACAACTTAAACCACATTGTCAAATCAATCACATCAAAACCTATTTTGATAGTTTTCAAAACAATAATAGCACAATAGGGAGAGAATTCCACTCTACTTACTTCCGAACTTAAACCGACGTTTCAAGCCTAAATTTAAGTTCCCAAACCTCTTTTCAAATCATTCCAAAGCTGGAAAACACAATCTCACTCACCGATACACAAAACTATGCTAGCCGACAAGCCTTCCAAGCGTCCGAAACCTCCAACTCCACCTCTATCGCTTCCGGATCATTCTCCCCTGTTTTTAACACATAACAACAGAGGATTAATGCATCACCATGCATTAAAATCACCAGCTAAACAACCCAACTCGCTGCTCTACTCAAGAACCTCATTTCGGCTACCAAAAACAACAGAAATCACCTCCAAACTCTCCCAAAACAAAGCCCAGCCAAGATCTATCAATTCTAACCTTTTATAAACATCAATTAACATCAAAAAGCAACATAAACATGACCTTATACCTCCAGCAACATCAGATCACCAAAACCACCCCAAAAACCACCATTAACAAAACCTCATTTGTAACCTCAATTAACATCCAAAATACATTAGAAAACAACCTCAAAACATAGCATAACCAAGATCCACGAAAATCCTCAATATCTCTTCCTAAAATCTTGAGTTTTAAGACAATTTCTTGTTTCTAACATTAAAACCATTCATAAAACTTTAATAAAGGATTGACAACTTGGGAATTTCAGTAAAGAACTAAGTATTTAGAGGAGTAGAACAATCTTACCTCTAAACGATGATTTCTCCTTGATTTGGGCAAGTTTCCATGAAAATACAATGTAGAAAACAAGTGGATTTGTTGCAAGATTGATTAGGAATCAATGAGTGATGTAAATCTTATCAAATGAAGTGTAAAATCAAAGTAAACTTGTTGGAGAAAATGTGTTTGGTTGAAAGGAATTTGAGAGAAAATGAAATGAGAGAAAATTAGTTATGAAAGTCAAAGGTAGTTTATCACCTTTATTTTAATTAATTAAATCATTAATTAAATCACCCAAATTAAGGAAAAATCTGATGAAAATATTTTTGGTAAATTAACTCCTTAAAGATTCAAATTTTCAATCCTTTACAAAACAGTCACTACTAAACTTTGCAAAAACTGCGATTTGGTCACTACACCGAAATGTAGTATTTCCAAACCCTATTTTGTAAAATTGATTTCACCATTCACTTATATATATTAAATGAGGATTTTTAAATATTTTTCTATATTTTTAAAGCATCCCGAACTAGGCTTTCCCTAAAACACCCTTTTAGATTCGAACCGTTTTCCAGGCTGATCCGGTTCAGACCCTAAACATCTAGGCCCAAATTTGGGGGGTTACACCGACACTATAGATTTTGGCACACCTTGCAAACGCACAATCTCAGCAATAAATAGCTCTGCTATACGTAGTATGCACATGCAAGAAATGTGCATACTTCGTAAGGCGATCAACAATCACCCAAACATAATTCTTCTTCGATGGCGACAAAGGCAAACCAGACACGAAGTCCATGGTAATCCTCTACCATTTCCATTCTGGGATTCTTAATGGTTGCAACAACCCAGAAGGAACCTGATGTTTAGCCTTAACCCGTTGACAAACCATACATTTGCTAACGAACTTGGCAACATATTTCTTCAACCCCACCCAATAGTACTCATCCTTCAAATCACGATACATTTTTGTACTACCAGGGTGCATAACGAAAGGACTACTATGAGCTTCAGTCAGAATAGTGCGCCTCAACTCAACATCATTCGGCACCACTATCCGACTCCAAAAACATAGAACACCATCATCGTTGAAACTGAAGTCTGAAGGCCTACCTTCTACAATATCCTAAACATGAGGTACAAAATAATCATCAAGCAACTGCTTACCTGTTGCGCGATCTTGCAATACTATAAATGATACACAAATGGTGCGCGTATACACGTCGAACGAGTAATAAAGTGATGAGTGAGTATCTTCTCCACAGGGATTGGAGGTATTCACGTTTGTTGTAACAATAAGGATTGAACTTTTTGCATATGACAATGCTATAAAAAAAGGAAATGGTGTAAAATAATGCTGAAGCAAAACAGAGCAGAGAAAGATGAGATAACAATATGATAAACAGGTCCCTTTTCGTATGCGAAACTCACTACTGAATGACTGGCTGGAAATGATGGACAACCTAACTCAAGCTTCTTAACGACACTAAGGCTCTTCAGCTATCTTTTATGCTAGGTGGGATTTGCTAAGAATGCTCCTAAACTATCTCTAGCAAGGAAACTGGGAGTCAGAAATGCTACAGCCATACCTCTCGGCGTAAACTCTTAACACTCCCCTACCATTCACGAACTATCCTTTTTAGCCCTTGAAACTTATCACTTATCTCTAAGGTAGGTTGGAGTTTGCCTCTCAACAGTCACTCCATTGCTTATGAGGGTTCTAAGGCTAGCTCTCTCGATTACTAACCCCAACATACACTTAAAGAACGACCAACTCTCGAAGGCGCTTAAAGTAGAGCCTATCTCTCAAAGCACTTACAATCCTAAGCTCTTACAACTTTAAGGAAATGAGAAATGCATAAGCAAAGCATAGGATCATGATAAACACTGAAAAAAGCTATAACATGCCTTAAAAAGTACTCAAAATAAAATCATCCATCAAACCCAAGCCACCTAAAACAGTTCGTGGCTGGGCATTATCATCCAACGTATCATTGTGATAACATCACCAAATATAAAGATATGACAAGAAATTGCTATAGCGACAGAAAATAAGGTGAACTCCCTCTCCGCCATAGACTGCCCGATTGTCTTAGGCTCACCGCCTCTCTCGAGGCCGGTGAGGCCACTCCTTGGAGCTTCTACGATGGAGGACACCAAGCTGGAGAAGATGAAGGTGAAGACTTCTCTCTCCTTTTCTCTTTCTCTCGCCTCTCTTTTTGCAACACAATATCACACACCTTTCTCCAAGCTTCTCTCCCTTTAATATAGTGGATGCTTCTAAGGTTTGGTGCCCTAAAGATGCCTTGATAATCCCAAGGAATATCCACCAACAAGGTCTGCCACGAGCGGACAAGGAGGACAGTGTGTAGGTGGGTACCGGCTACTGCACATGTCAGATCGTCCTTTACTGCAATTTCACGTGCTTCTGCAGCTCACGTGTATCTCACGTGCTGGCCAATATCCACTTCCATCATGCTATATCAATTCCCGGCACCGACTTTCTCTCTTGACTCCTTTCCTACGCACCAACGAAACCAAACCCAACCTTCCGAGCAGTACCCCTAGATATCGACCAATAACCAACAAAGATAAAGATGCACCCAGAAGAATAAAATGCAACCTAAATGCAGTCTAAATGTTGTGGTATGAACTCAAGAACAGGAAAATGATATAGCAAAAAGGAATGAAAACAAGGATATTTATGCAGTTATCACACCCCCAAACTTAAGCTATTGCTTGTCCTCAAGCAATAAATAGAACAGAACAAAAGACCTACTATGGCAAAGATTTAACCTACAGGGTTGCTATGGCAATATTTCAGTCCTCGTAAATAACTTAGGCAAATAAATAAATATACACAACCAAACATGAGATCCTTAAGAACTTTCCTTAGGATTAAGTTGTGTGCGTGTGTGCATGGCTGCCTTCCTCCTATACATAAGCTGGTGAGACAAATTTTTAAGGAAGCTCCCTAGTTATACCCTAATTATGTTCTCTAGTTTATTTCCAATTTTTAGACTCCCAAAGATATAGGTTTTCTGCTACGAAGGGTGTTATCTCATCACAACTACCGTCCTTAACTATAGATGAGCAGGGAGCAAACCTCTCCCCCCGAGCTAGTAGGCAGAGTCATCTCGTGACAACTTTCATTTACTCATATGCTATAGCAAAGGTTTATTTTTCTCCTTGTTTGTTTGTTTGTTTTTTTTAAACTGAAAAAGCTATAGCAAAGCGTAGTGTCCTTCTACAAATATGCCATAGCATTTATTTGTTTGTTTTAGCACAAGGTCGTCTAGTTTTTATTTTAAGTACTCTAGAGTTTACATATCAGAGTTTACTAGGGTTCTTCCTAAAAAAAATTCTAACAAACTTACTTATAGAAAGAGAGCAGTTGTGTAACAAAATTTTTAACAACTGGATCCTAAGGTGAGTTCTACGGATCTCAACTAGTTGTGTTTTTTCTAACTTAGTTTAGGACTTAGAGATTTCGTCGTCAGACATCATAAATACTTTCATAAGCTGTCTCTAGACTAAAAAGAATGCCATAGTAAAAATTTTGTTCTATCTTATAATGCATATGCTAAAGCAAAATAATAACTATGAACACTAACACCCCTGTTGAGTGTATAAATGTTCTATTATTTACACCTCTTTTAACCCATATTTCTGCTGCATTTAAGCATTATTTATTGCATTTAGGTCAATTTACAGCAAAACATCACAAATACATTAAAAGGCACGGTTTCTACTAAAAATGGTTGTTTTTTCAGGTTGCTGCTGTAGCAGACGGAAAGGGCAGGCGCTGGGCAGTGAAGCATAAGAGCTGGAACTGGACGAGTAGTCAAGGAGGACGATGCTGCCATGGTTGCCGCCGTGACAGCAGAGGACGACAACAGTTTTGTGGAGAAGATGCAAAGTGGACCTCGACAGATAGAGAAAATTCAGCCCGTCTATCGTGTGAAATCACCATATTTTTCCAAGCCCTAGTCCAGAAGATATTCCAAGCCCAAAGTTCAAGGAGAGAAAATCCCAAGAAACAAGGAGGACGACTTAAAGGTAGATTCTCTAAAGATTTAGTCTTTATTAGAGTTGTACTTTAATTTAAAGTTATAATCCTTGCTAAATTAGAAAACTTGGACCCAAAGCCTATATAAGGGCATGTATTTCGACCTAGGGAGAACATCAACCGATCTCTAGCCTTCTTCCCAAACCCTAGCCGTTTTCTTTCTCTCAACATGTTCTAAATTCCCCCTAGGGCCACGGGTTGATTTGTAAAGTAGTTGCAATGGTTGCTTTTGTTTTAGAATTTTCAGTTCAATAAAATAAACTTCAAGTTCTCTTATTCTGGTTATTAACATCTTGCAAGAGTATCGAGAGAGCATTGCGAGGTTATTTATTTACTTAATATCGGGAGAGTTAAATATACGAAAGGGATAAGTGCGAGTTCTCTAGTTTATAGTTGAACTATCTCGGACCTAGGGATAGGACGAGGTTAAGTGGCTAAAGAAGAATTCAACAACATCGGTGCTCATCCTTCGATTCACACCGGGAGGTATCATCAAAGACGTGATCATCGACAGACTAGGACCTAGGGATAGGCCAAGGCACAACAGGGATTCTTGCCAAACTTGAAGTACTGAGTTGGGTAATCGTTGCCGCGATAACCAACGGACTGCTGTCGTGACAGGTGCTGCCGCGACGGGAACAACGACAGCGCTGATATTCCTAGACTTAGCAATACCTACACTACTGAGCAATTCAATACCAGCCCATTTTATTATCATGATTTTCCTCTTTTACTTGATTATTTTCGTGACAACTTAATCAATCTATTAAATCTCTTCTTTTCCCCTTGTGCATATAGCGAAGGAAAGGGTTAGCCCAGTCCCTGTGGAGACGATATCCGATACTCTAGTATCACTTTATTACTTGCGACGTGTACACTTGCACTCAATTGCGATAGACACTTTTACACGCAACAAGTTTTTGGCGCCGTTGCCGGGGATTGGCAACATAACTCTACCTTTTCTTTTACTGCACTTTTTGTTTTTGTTTTAATTTTTTTTTTCAGTTTACTTGGATTGTCCAACCTATACCTTTCACAAGGTCTTTTGTTTTCGTATGCGCAGATCTCAAAGAGGGAAGGAACCAGAATACCAGTTAGATCCTGAACCAGAACGAACATTCAATCTCAAGAAAAGAGTCCGCTACCTCATTGAAAGGAACAATTACCTAGAGCAACAACTCGAAGCTATGGTAAACGAAAGACAGGAAGAAAGAAGGGACGACCCAAGAAATCCCCAGGATGCTGTAGATCCTGCCGGGAATGGAGGAAACGGCCGTGTTGCCGACTTTCCTGCCGCTGCCGCACGTCGGTCCTGTCGAGACTACATGCTGAATGACCATGTAGAACTAGAAACCACGCTGCCGGATATTGAAGTTGATAACTTTGGGCTGAAACCTGTTATGTTTAGCATGATCAACAATGTCAGTCAATTCAGTGGTGCTGTTACAGAGGATGCTAGGGAGCATCTCAAAACATTCCAGGAAATCTGTGGTTCGTTTAGACTACCAGGAGTTAATCCGGAGATATTGAGGCTTCGGTTATTTCCCCATTCATTAAGGGACAGAGCAAAAACTTGGTGGAATAAACTTACACCGGGTTCAATTAGAACTTGGGCAGATCTGTCTCGTGAATTTTTATCTCGTTTTAATCCTTCACATTTATCTGAGCGATTACGTAACGAAATTGCTACTTTTCAACAGGAAGATGACGAGCCGATGCATGAGGCCTGGGATAGATTCACCACTCTTCTACGGAACTGCCCTATGCATGGATTCCCGGTCTGGAACCAGGTAACCAAGTTTTATAATGCTGCCAACTTACAAACTCGTATTCGAATTGATTCAGCAGCAAACGGATTACTATTGGACAAAGACCCGGATGAGGCAATGCAAGTATTGAAAAATCTGGCTAAGAATGAAGAGCAGTTTCTGACAGCAAAAGGAGGGGGTAAACAGGTCCTAGCTGTTAAGGATTATGAGGCCGACAGCACGATGAAATCACATGTGGCATACCTTACTAAGGCAATGAAGAAGCTTTTGAACGAGGATACACAACATGGATTTGCTGTCGATGAGGTATGTGACATTTGTGAGGGAAATCACAGTTCGAAGGAATGTCCAATACAGTTAGAAGAGTGAAAGTATGTTGGAAATTACAATAAGCCGAATTACAACTCCAACAACTATAATCCCAACTGGAGAAAGGATCCCAAGTTTTCTTGGAGTAATACTAATAATGCCCTGAATCCTCAAGCACACAATAATCAGAATCAGGGAGGACCTAGATTGTTGACTCGACAGCAGCCGCAGCAGCAGCAGTAACAGCCACCAGCTGCCACAAACAGTATATTGGAACAAACTCTGGCTACGTTTATGTCTCAGACAGGTACTTATATTGAGAATATGAATCAATTTGTCAAGAAAACAGAGACATTCATGGATAAAACAGAGATGCGGATGACGAATCATGAAGCCACTCTGAAATCCTTGGAGACACAAATGGGTCAGGTTTCTCAGCATATCAAGCCAAGGCAGACTGGAGGATTCCCTAGCAATACTGAAAATGCTAGACAGCCCACACATGAGCAGTGTAAAGCCATTACTACTAGGAGTGGGAAGAAACTACCAGCGCCAGAGAAAGAAGCTGAAACAGTGAAGAAACCAGCCTTGGACAAACCTGCCGAGGAAGCTGCCCCGACAGGTAACAAACAGCCTGCTGCCGATGAGCCTGTCACGACAGCAGAAGCGACAGAGGAGAAAAATGATGAACCTAAACCTCCTCAGATTCGTATGCAGTGGGAAGGATGTATTGCTGATTACCGTCCCCCACCCCATTTTCCTCAACGGTTACTACAAGTGTTGCGTGTAAAAGAGTCTATCGCAATTGAGTGCAAGTGTACACGTCGCAAGTAATAAAATGATACTAGAGTATCGGATATCGTCTCCACAGGGACTGGGCTAACCCTTTCTTTCGCTATCTGCACAAGGGGAAAAGAATAGATTAAGATATTGTCACGAAAATAATAAAGAGAACTTAAATAAAAGAGTAGAGATATTAAGATAGAGAGAATGGGCTGGTATTGAATTGCTCAGTAGTGCAGGTATTGCAGAGTTTAGGAAATCCAGTTCTGTCGTCGTGCCCGTCGCGGGCAGCACCTGTCGCGGCGGCAGTCCGTTGATTGTCGCGGTAGCAAACACTCAACTCCGTACTTTCAAGTTTGGCAAGAATCCCAGATCTGCCTTGGCCTATCCCTAGGTCCAAGTCTGTCGATGATCACGTCTTTGATGATACCTCCCGGCGTGAATCGAAGGATGAACACCGATGTGTATGAATTCTTCTTTAGTCACTTAATCTCGCCCTATCCCTAGGCACGAGATAGTTCAACTATAAACTAGAGAACTTGCTCTTATTTCTTTCATATACTTAACTCTCCCGATGCTAAGTAAATAGATAACCTCATAATGCTCTCCCGATGCTCTTGCAAGATATTAATAACCAAAATAAGAGAACTTGAAGTTTATTTTATTGAACTGAAAATTCCTAAAACAAAACAACCCTTGCAACTACTTTACAAATCAACCCGTGGCCCTAGGGGGTTTTAGAACATATCGACGGCGGGTAAACGGCGGATGGTTTTTGGTTGTCGGTTTTAGGGGAAATCGGCTATGGGTTATGGGATATGGAGGTTGAGATCCCTAGGTTAAAATACATGCCCTTATATAAGCTTTGGGCTCAAGTATTCTAAGTTAACAAGAATTACAACTTTAATTAAAAGTATGATTCTAATAAAGACTAAATCTTCAAGGAATCTACTTTCCAGCCGTCCTCCTTGTTTCTTGGGATTTTCTCTCCTTGAACTTTGGGCTTGACATATCTTTTGATCTGGGGCTCGGAAAAATATATGGTTTTCGCACGACAGACGAGCAAAATTTTCTCTATCTATCGAGGTCCATTTTGCTTTTTCTCTCCACAAAACTGCTGTCACCATGCTGTCACGGCGGCCCCATGGCAGCATCGTCCTCTTTATCTGCTTGTCCAGTTCAGCTCTTCTGCTTTTCTGCCCAGCGCCTGCCCTCACCGTCAGCTATGGCGGATACCTGCAAAAATAACCAAATTTAGCAGTATCTGCGCAGTTTTATCTAAATGTGATGTTTATGCAAAACTTAACCTAAAATGCAGTTAAACATGCTTGAGTGCAGCAAAAATAAGGATAAATGATGGGTAAAATATAGAACTTTTAAGCACTGATCAGCAAGAGAAGCAAGAATCTCAGCTCAAAATGATTTATGATATCTTTAAGCAAGTTCATATTAATATTCCGTTGTTAGATGTCGTAAGGGAGATGCCCGGTTACGCCAAATTTCTCAAGGATGTCATGTCAAAGAAATCTAAACTTGGGGAATTTGAAACGGTTAAGATGACAGAAGGATGTATGAGCATTCTTCATAGGCAGCCACCCTAGAAAAAGAAGGATCCGGGGAGCTTCATCATACCTTGTGTAATTGGAGATAAATATGTGGGTAAGGCACTTTGTGATCTTGGTGCTAGTATTAATTTAATGCCAAAATCTGTTTTTCAGAAATTAGGTATTGGAAAAGCTCGGCCCACGACAGTAATTCTGCAGCCGGCAGACCCCTCTTATGTTCATCCGGAAGGAAAAATCGAAGATATTCTTGTAAGAGTGGATAAATTTATATTTCCTGTTGACTTTCTTGTGTTAGATTGTGAAGCAGATGAAAACGCACCAATCATCCTGGGGCGACCCTTCTTAGCCACGAGAAGATCACTGATTGATGTGGAAAAAGGAGAACTCACCATGAGAGTGAACGATCAAGAGATAAAGTTGAATGTTTCCAAGCTATGAAGCATGCTGATGCAGATGAGGAATGTAAGGTTATCACTGAAGTTACCTTTGATCAACCCTGCATCAGGTCGGGCTATCACGACATCAAGATTGGTCACTGCCTCGATAGCCATTTACAGGACCGTCACGACAGCACCGACGACAACAACTCCTCAGAATCCGAAACATCAGATACTGAAGATCAAGAGGAGGTAAATTGGATAGGCGATCGTCCAGGTAAGTTATTCGAACCTTTAAATTATACTTCGGATAACCATGCAATCCAAAAGTCATCTACTGTTGAGCCCCCTGTTTTAGAACTGAAGCCCCTGCCAGGGCAGCTAAAATATGCTTTTCTTGGTTCAAATGATACGTTGCCCGTAATCATCTCTTCCAAGTTGATGCAGGAACAGGAAAAACAGTTAGTAGAGATGCTGCAGTAGCACAAAAAGGTAATTGGATGGACGATAGCTGATATTCAAGGCATTAGTCCGGCGTTATGCATGCATAAAATCCTCTTAGAGGAAGATCATAAGCCGACTATAGATGCTCAAAGGCGGCTAAACCATGCAATGAAAGAGGTGGTGCGCAAAGAGATAATCAAGTGGTTAGATGCTGGTATTATTTACGCCATCTCCGACAGCAAATGGGTGAGCCCGGTGCAATGTGTTCCCAAGAAAGGAGGAATGACCGTGGTAACCAACGAAAACAATGAGTTAATCCCAACCAGGACTGTGACCGGTTGGAGGGTTTGTATGGACTATCGGAAGCTTAACAAAGCTACCCGAAAGGACCACTTTCCTTTACCCTTTATTGACCAAATGCTTGATAGATTAGCGGGTAAACCTTACTATTGTTTTCTTGATGGTTATTCAGGTTAAAAGAAAATCGCTATCGCACTGGAAGATCAAGAAAAAACGACATTCACATGCCCTTACGGCACTTATGCTTTTAGGAGAATGCCATTCGGACTATGCAATGCACCCGCCACCTTCCAAAGGTGCATGATCGCCATATTATCTGATATGGTGGAGGACTTCCTGGAAATTTTTATGGATGATTTTTCAGTCTTTGGGGACGATTTTGAGAGCTGCTTAGGCAATCTACAAAAGGTACTTGAAAGATGTGAAAAAGCCAACCTAGTTCTGAATTGGGAAAAATGCCACTTCATGGTGAATGAAGGGATAGTCCTTGGCCATAAGATTTGCAGCCGTGGCATAGAAGTCGACAGGGCCAAAATAGAAGTGATCGAAAAGCTGCCGCCGCCGACTACAGTCAAGGGTATTAGAAGTTTCTTGATACATGCTGGTTTTTATCGAAGATTCACTGCGAATTTCTCAAAAATCACCAAGCCCCTATGCCATCTTCTAGAGCAGAACCGACCCTTTGACTTTCATGATGAATGTACTGAGGCATTCAAGGTTCTGAAGGAAAAGCTGGTAACAGCCCCAATAGTACAGCCACCAGACTGGACACAGCCGTTTGAGATCATGTGTGATGCTAGTGACTATGCTGTCGGGGCAGCACTTGGGCAGCGGAGAGACAATTTGTTTCATGTCATATACTATGCCATCAAGACACTGAATGACGCCCAAGTGAACTACACCACCACAGAAAAGGAGTTATTAGCTGTGGTATTCTCCATTGACAAGTTTCTTTCTTACATACTTGGAACGAAGGTCATAGTACACACGGACCATTCTGCCCTCAAGTATCTGTTCGCGAAAAAGGATGCAAAGCCTCGATTGATACGGTGGATCCTGCTACTGCAAGAATTCGACCTTGAAATCAAGGACAAAAAGGGGACAGAAAATCAAGTGGCAGATCACTTGTCAAGATTGGAGAAGGGAAAGAGTCTACCAATAGATGAGACAAACATACTGGAGACCTTCCCAGACGAACAACTCTTTACTGCCGCAATCACTGCCGCGACAGCCATGGCGGCAGGTACGTATTCTGAACTTCCTTGGTATGCAGATTTCGTTAATTTCTTAGTTAGCGGAATAATTCCCCCTGACCTTAATTATCAAGCCAGAAAGAGGTTCCAAAATGATGTTAAGCATTATTATTGGGATGAACCTCTTCTTTTCAAAATCTGTGCAGATCAGGTTATAAGGAGATGTGTACCACAGGAAGAGCAGAAAGATATATAGCATCACTGCCATGCTTCACAGTATGGAGGACACTTAGGAGGCAACAAAACTGCTGCCGAGGTGCTACAGTCAGGGTTTTATTGGCCGTCACTATATAAAGATGCACAAATCTTCTATAAAAGCTGTGACAGGTGCCAAAGGACAGGAAACATCTCACGAAGAAACGAGATGCCGCTGCAGAACATTCTAGAAGTCGAGATCTTCGACGTTTGGGGGATTGATTTCATGGGACCTTTTCCATCCTCATGTGGGAATCTATACATCCTCCTAGCAGTAGATTATGTCTCTAAGTGGGTTGAAGCAATCGCCACTCAAAAGAATGATGCCAAGACAGTTCAACGGTTTTTACACAAGAACATTTTTTCTAGGTTTGGCATCCCTAAGGCGATTATCAGTGATGAAGGGAGACATTTTGACAACAGGGTTATTGCTGCTGCCTTGAAGAAATACGGTGTCAAACATCGGATTGCGACAGCATATCACCCACAAACCAATGGACAAGCTGAAATTTCTAACAGGGAAGTCAAGAACATTCTCGAGAAGATGGTTAAGCCAACTAGGAAAGACTGGTCTTTACTCCTCAATGATGCATTATGGGCTTATAGGACAGCTTTCAAAACTCCATTAGGAATGTCTCCATACCGGTTGATTTATGGGAAATCATGTCATCTACCTGTCGAGATAGAGCACAGAGCATACTGGGCGATCAAGGTAGTGAATATGGACTTCGACAGGGCAGGGCAGAAAAGGCTGTTAGATCTGAATGAAATTGAAGAAATCCGAACAATGGCCTATGACAATGCAAGAATTTACAATGATAAAACGAAGAAGTGGCGTGACAAAAAGTTGCTGCCACGACAGTTCTGCCCAGGGCAGCTTGTATTGTTGTTCAATTCTAGACTGAAACTTTTCCCAGGGAAACTAAAGTCTAGATGGTCGGGCCCGTTCAAAGTCGTACAAGTTTTCCCCCATGGTGCCATCACAATCCGATCACTAAAAGACGGGCAGCAATTCAAAGTCAACGGACAGCGTCTCAAGCATTATCAGGGGACTGAAGCTCTAGGAATACAGGAAGTGGTTACCTTAGGAGATGCCCCACCTGGCATCCCTAACTTAACCTAATTTTTTATTTTATTATTATTATTTATTAGTTATTAGGAAATAAGATTTACTTTATTTGAATAATGTTTTTATTTTCATTGTTTTTAGGAAATAAAGGAGTCAAGAAGAACATGAGAAGTGAATTTAGCCCACCAGCCCAACAAAGCCCAACAGTTGAAGCCTGTCGTTACAGCTCCCGCGACAGACGCAGAAAATACAGGCTGTCACCACGCTGTCGCGACAAACGCGGAAACACGTCACAGACGCGTAACAGACGCGGAAACGTGTGTCAGACGCATCAGACACGCTAACTCATAACAGCTGGCCCCGTATTCGCACCTACCGTTACAACTTCAACGGGCAGCAAATTTCTCTCTATATAACCCCGTTTCATTTTCACTCACTTATGCCTTTCTTACTTACTCTATCTCTTTAGTTTCTTCTATTTTCATTTGTTTTTCACAACCCTTGCACAACTATGTCTTCCAGAAAAACCTGACGCAGTGCTGTCTCCAGTTCCGCACCAGCAGCAACTCCCCCTCGTTCCTTTGCTAACAGAGACATGTGGGAAGAGAGAGGCTTTATTTACACATCAACGGAGGAACATCTAGGCGTCAAACCATTCATAGCCCGAAAGATCAGAGCTTTACATTGGCAAACCTTTGCAGAGTAGCCGGAGGAAATGAATGTCACGCTGGTTCGAGAATTTTATACTGCCATCAGCAGCAGGACAGCGACAACGGTGTTCGTTCGAGGGAAAGAGGTGCCATTTGAAGCAAAATACATTAATACCCTCTATGGCTTCTACATCGGTATCAATGAAGACGCCCACTAGCAATTCCTGAATACATCAGACACTGATGCCTTCGACGCTGTCATGGCAGAATTGACAGAAGAGGGAACTGAATGGAACACCAGCAAGAAAAATCCAAGGACAGTACGGAGGACCCAGCTGCTGCCGGAGGCAAAATTGTGGAATGCCTTCATAAAGAAGAGGATCATGCCGTCATCCCACAACACCACCGTCGACCAGCCAAGGTTAGCGTTGATACACTCTATTCAACATGAACGGCCTATTAATGTGGGCAGCTTTATTAGAGAAAGTATTTTAGAGTGTGCGCATAGACCGATGGGTCCCCTATACCTTCCATACCTCATCACCTCGCTCTGCCGCGGCCATAATGTTCCAGAACTGCGCACTGATTTGATAGAAGAAGGAAGATGTTGGAATGAAAAGAAAATCCTCAGCCTGATGGAGTTAACTGTTGCTACCCCTCTGTCGTCATTCGACCCTGTTGCTGCCACAGCCGACACGACAGAGCAGCAGCACACTGAACCAGCTGCCGTAGCAGCTGCCCCGACAGACACCTCCGCCCAGATATTAGCTTCCATTCAGAAGCTGAAGGAGAGACAACTGGGCTTAATGACTTTCATCAGGGACTTCGCTGCCTCTACGGTAACTTTTATTCAAAACTCCTTAAATTTCCCTGATGCTGTATTCCCCACTTTTCCTACCCATTATTTTACTGTACCTACACCTGCCCACACACCTACACCCGCTGCCAACCCCACGGACACCTTCTGCCGCTTCAACGCCAACACCTGCCCCAACAGCAGCGGGCAGCACCCATGCCGAGACTTCTGCCCCTAGGACAAAGAGAAAGACAGCAACGAAAGAACTTGATGCCTTCATTACTGGTCTCTCTTCCTCCTCCGTTTGGGCCACCAGTGACACTGAACCCTCGATCATGAGGAATTTGTCAAAAGAGTTCTCACCCGTGAAAAGGCAAAAGCAGATGGAAGACAAAGGGTAACATGCAAAAAGCCAGCAGCAGTGGAGGTGACGGCAGCACCGGTGGTGACAGCAGCAGTAGCGGTGAGAGCAGCAGCAGCTCTGAAATCCAGGTTGTGGAGCAACCGCCTCACATCTCCCCGACTAGAATCCAGCCACCACGGGAGGCCAAAGCAAAGAACACATCTGCATCCCCCGTGCCCCAACCAGCTCCGAAAGCCAGAGCCCGCCGCCAGATCAGACTCAGCAGCAACAGCGAAGACAACGATTAAAATTTAAGTTTCTTATCTTAATATTGCTGTCTGCTATATATTTTGTGATGTACTGCCTTATTATGTTTTTTCTGTCATTTTGCATTGAGGGCAATGCAACCCTTGAGTTTGGGGGTGGCATCCCTCCATCAATGGAGTGCATCTTAGTTTAAAACTTTGTGTCTTTACTTAGTTTATTTTTGTCTAAAAAAATGAAAATATTGAAAACTTTGGCTGAAAACTGAGACTTGAACTTACCTGCTGTGACAGCCCTGTCGTGGTAGCAACTTTAGGCTAGTTTTTAGGAGAAGTTTAGAGCCTTTCTATAGTTCTGAAAACTTAAACACCATTGTGACTGTTATACTGCTTAGACTTCTTTTAGCCAAACTAGAATAGAAAACTTAGCACTTAGAGTAGAAAAGAGACTAGAATCTCAGGAAACCTAGAGGTGCCTACCACTGCCTCTAGGCAGATAACCAGAGAAAAACTTCTAGAGGTGCCTATCACCGGCTCTAGACAGTTAACTAGATGTGCCTGAAATACTGGCTCTAGTAGAAAAGAGAAGAAATTAGAAAAAAGGTAAATAACTAGAGGTGCCCGATTCTGGCTCTAGTAAGAAAAAGAAAGAAATCAGTCTCGTAAGAAAAACTCTAAACAAGCTAAGGTATAATATTCTAGTGAAACTAAGAGAGTCTTGGCATATAACTGTTCACAAGCATGCACACACTCCACGAGGACTATAGAGAGATTCCGGACAGATCCTAGATTAACCGACAGGGTGCTGCCGTCACAGGGAACAAACGACGGGTAAAGGAAAGTTCACTGTTTGAAAGCCAAAACGAAAATATTTCATTTTTCTTTTTGGTCCTAGTTGCTTGAGGGCAAGCAAAAACTTGAGTTTGGGGGTGTGTTGAGTGTATAAATGTTCTATTATTTACACCTCTTTTAACCCATATTTCTGCTGCATTCAAGCATTATTTATTGAATTTAGGTCAGTTTATAGCAAAACATCAGAAATACATTAAAAGGCACAGTTTCTATTAAAAATGGCTATTTTTGCAGGGTTGCTGCCGTAGCAGACAGAAAGGGCAGGCGCTGGGCAGTGAAGCAGAAGAGCTGGAACTGGACGAGCAGTCAAGGAGGACGATGCTGCCATGGTTGCCGCCGTGACAGTAGAGGACGACAGCAGTTTTGTGGAGAAGATGCAAAGTGGACCTCAACAGATAGAGAAAATTCAGCCCGTCTGTCGTGTGAAATCACCATATTTTTCCAAGCCCTAGTCTAGAAGATATTCCAAGCCCAAAGTTCAAGGAGAGAAAATCCCAAGAAACAAGGAGGACGACTTAAAGATAGATTCTCTAAAGATTTAGTATTTATTAGAGTTGTACTTTAATTTAAAGTTGTAATCCTTGCTAAATTAGAAAACTTGGACCCAAAGCCTAAATAAGGGCATGTATTTCGACCTAGGGAGAACATCAACCGATCTCTAGCCTTCTTCCCAAACCCTAGCCGTTTTCTTTCTTTCAACATGTTCTAAATTCCCCCTAGGGCCACAGGTTGATTTGTAAAGTAGTTGCAAGGGTTGCTTTTGTTATAGGAATTTTCAGTTCAATAAAATAAACTTCAAGTTCTCTTATTCTTGTTATTAACATCTTGCAAGAGTATCGGGAGAGCATTGCGAGGTTATTTATTTACTTAATATCGGGAGAGTTAAGTATACGAAAGGGATAAGTGCGAGTTCTCTAGTTTATAGTTGAACTATCTCGGACCTAGGGATAGGACGAGGTTAAGTGGCTAAAGAAGAATTCAACAACATCGGTTCTCATCCTTCGATTCACGTCGGGAGGTATCATCAAAGACGTGATCATCGACAGACTTGGACCTAGGGATAGGCCAAGGCACAACAGGGATTCTTGCCAAACTTGAAGTACTGAGTTGGGTAATCGCTGCCGCGATAACCAACGGACTGCTGCCGCGACGGGTGTTGCCGCGACGGGAACAACGACATCGCTGATATTCCTAGACTTAGCAATACCTACACTATTGAGCAATTCAATACCAGCCCATTTTATTATCCTGATTTTCCTCTTTTACTTGATTATTTTTGTGACAACTTAATCAATCTATTAAATCTCTTCTTTTCCCCTTGTGCAGATAGCGAAGGAAAGGGATAGCCCAGTCCCTGTGGAGACGATATCCGATACTCTAGTATCACTTTATTACTTGCAACGTGTACACTTGCACTCAATTTTGATAGACACTTTTACACGCAACAACCCCCAAACTTGAGAAATGCAGTGTCCGCAATGCATAAACTAATCTACACTATATGCCATGAAAAATGTAAAATTGAAAAGAAAAAAGTTAGTTACCTCATGGGTGCGGAGGCTAGGTGGTGCTGCTGGTGTTGTCCATTGATGTCTCAAAGGAGTAGTGGTGTGGGTCTGCCACGTTGTCCACACTCTCTGATGAGACTGATTGAGCACTAAACGAGGGCCTGACATGTCCAACAGTATGTTTGATGCGAGTTTTCGGTCTGGATGATGTAGCATCCTCAAATTGTGCTGGTGTCGGTTGAGTTGCTTGCGTTGTAGCAGTTTTCTTCGGAGGAGATTCCTCATGATCACTTGGTACGTGCTCTGGCTCAGGAAATGGGTTTTCTGGTCGTGATAGTTTACGATTAGTTGCCTTTCTGGTGCGTTTCCTTTTCTTGGTCGGAGAGGCTGTTGGGTCGGTTTCTTCTACAGTGGGTGGAATAGAAGGAGTTTCTTGTTCTGGCTGGGCAGTTGGAGTTGCTGGTGCTTTCTTTCTTGGAGTCTTTTTCTTGGCAGCAGGTGGGGCGGAGCTAGGGTCACTGGGAGACAGTGTGCTTGTTGTAGCAGTGGTGGGGGCTTGCAGTAACTCCATAGGAAATACTGTTAAAGAGACGTTCTTGTCCGTAAGGAGTTTGCATAAGTATGAAGCTATGGAACTATCGCGGTGTTGGGCATATTTAAAGTACGCCCGCTGGTGTGCCTTCATCAGGCTGAGCTCATGGCTCAGATCTTTTGTTGTTTCCACCAATGCTGCCACTCGTGCTTCAACAAAACTTTTAGCTCCTCCCTCCACTTCTTGATGAGGCATGTCTTCATTAAATCCTCGAAATTCCATAATGAGGGTTGAAGTCAAACCTGTCTTTCCTAAAAGAGTTGTATCTACAAGATCGTCTATGAAGACGTCTTTCCTTTTACACAAGGCAGTGAGCAGGTTAGGAAAAACAAGGGGACTACGGGGCCTTTCAATCAAGCATATACCTCATCCACTATTATCTTTCCTATGTCCATTTGTCTACCATGTATTATCGAATGAATGATAAAAAGTCGAGAGTTGTGGACGGTGGCAGTGTGTAGTGTAGGCATAAGCTTATGTCTCACAAAGTGATTCCATACCTTTGCTTCAGGTTTCAGGCGTCCTCTCTCAACTGACTTGTTATTGTCCACCACTATTCCTTGAAAACAGATGTCCTCTAGCACCTCGCGCTGCGTCTTCACGTCCATTGTCATCACAAAAGAAGTGTGACAGTTTACAATATGCTTTAGCCCGTAGAACTTGTTGATTGTCGCGGCAGTAAACTTTATCTGCTCTCCTCGCACATGAACTGTAGACTGGGTTGGACTTGTGAGGTTTGCATAGAACTCTTTTACAAGTGATGTGCAAATCTCCTCAGGGTCAGCAGAGAAGATTTTCCAACCATGTGTGCCTTTGACGTCCATTACAGACCGGTCGAACTAATCTTCTTCCTCTTGAGGGTATTTGAACCCTAGTTCTCGAAGAATATTCCTGTCCTTGAGCTTTGTCCATCTCTCCTTTTCTGCCTCGTCAAGAAATTTGGGAATTTCTAGGACTGGTTGTTGTTTGAGACGATCAAAAGTCTCATTGGCCTTTTTACAATGAGCCATGGAGTTTTTGTTGAAAAATGGAGATGAGTAAATATGTGAAGGGAAAGAAAAATGGTGAAGGGTATTCTTTGTGTTTGGCAGAAAATCGAAAAGATCGGGGGAAAGTTTTTGAGTGTTGAAGAAGATGAAGAAGGTTAGGGGCGGATGATGATGATGAAGAAAATATGGGAAGTTGAAAAAGGTGGGGGAAAATCGATGAATTAATGAAAGGGGGAGGTGATGGGGACGTGTGTCAGCTTTAAGAGAGAGAGAATATGGGTTTATGTGGCTAGGGTTTCTTTTTGTTTCTCTATCACTTTTTTAATTCATCTCCCCCACTTTTCGGATAAAACCTCCTTATCTTTTTCTTTCTCCTTTTCTTTCGTCCCTCCAAAAATGGATAAAAACAAACTCTATGTCCTTCTTCCTTTTGCTACCAACCCTGTAGATGGCACGCTCTCCTTCCTCTGTACCTGACGTTGTACTAGGAAAGAGAAAGCCTTCTACGAGGGTCACATGCAAATATATGAAAATTAAAAGCAAAGATAACATAAAACTAGACTAAAAAGAAAAGAATTATTTATGGACATGATATAGCATAAAAGATAGGGTTGGAGATGCAAACTTTCAAGGATCGTGAAGATCCAGGTAAGACTTGTCTCTGAGGATAAGGGCCCCACTGTACACCTTCAGGCGTTGGTCATTGACTTTGAAGACTTCATCGTCGTCCAACTTCTTGATATCCACTGCGCCATGAGGGTACACCTTGTGTATGATGAATGGTCCTGACCACCTTGATTTCAGCTTTCTAGGAAAAATCTTTAGACTGGAGTTGTGGAGAAGCACTTGTTGACCTTTTGAGAAATGCCTTGGCAAAATGTGTTTGTCATGCCACTTCTTGGTTTTCTCCTTGTAGATGCGAGCATTCTCATATGCTTGGGCTCTGAATACCTCCAGCTCGTTAAGCTCTAGCAACCTTCTTTCACCAGCAAGTTGGGCATCCATGTTGAGTTTCTTGATTGCCCAATAAGCTTTGTGCTCAAGCTCCACGGGTAAGTGGCACTCCTTGCCAAATACAAGCTTGAAGGGTGACATGCCCAAAGGTGTCTTGAAGGCTGTCCTATATGCCCAATATTCTTCATCCAACTTGGGAGACCAGTCTTTTCTCTTAGGATTAACCATCTTCTCTAAGATTTGCTTGATTTCTCGGTTGGAAACTTCAGCTTGTCCGTTTGTCTGCGGATGATATGCTGTAGCAATCTTGTGCCTGACTCCATAGCGATGTAATGCTTTAGCAATAAGCTTGTTGTCAAAGTGAGTTCCTTCATCACTGATGATGGCTCGGGGTGCTTCGAATCTAGTGAAGATATTCTTGTGAAGAAACTTCATGACTGTCTTAGAGTCGTTCCTTGGGGTGGCAATAGCCTCCACCCATTTTGACACGTAGTGGACTGCTAACAAAATATATAGATGTCCATATGATGCAGGAAACTGACCCATGAAGTCAATTCCCCACAAGTCAAAGATTTCAAGCTCCAGAATATTTTGCAACAGCATTTCATTTCGTCTGGAGATGTTCCTCGTCCTTTGGCATTTGTCACAAGTCTTGTGGAACTCGGGTGTGTCCTTAAAAAGTGTAGGACAATAGAATATTGTTTGAAGAACTTTTGCAGCAGTTCTATCACCACCAAAATGCCCTCCACATGGTGATGAATGCAGTGGTACAGAATGCTATGGTATTCTTCCTCTGGAACACATCTCCTTATGATCTGATCAGGACATTGCTGGAACAGGTAGGGTTCATCCCAATAGTAGAATCTCGCATCATGTATGAATTTCTTGAGTCCCTGGCTAGATAAATCAGGAGGCAAAATACCACTAACAAGATAATTAACAATATCAGCATACCACAGAATTGTTGTAGCAGCTAACAGTTTCTTATCAGGGAATTCCTCTTTAATTCCAGTTTCTGTAACACCCCAATTTTGGGCTTGGAAGTTTAGGGTCTAAACCGGACCGGTCTGATTTTCGGTTCGAATATAAAATGTGGTTTTAGGGAAAGCCTAGTTCGGGATGCATTAAAAATATGAAAAAATATCTAAAAATCCTCTTTTAATATATATATAAGAGAGTGGTGAAATCAGTTTTACAAAATAAGGTTTGGAAGTGTTACATTTCGAAATAGTGACTAAAATGTAATTTTTGAAAAGTTCAGTGGTGACTGTTTTGTAAGGATTGAAACTTTGAATCTTTAAGGAGCTAATTTACCCAAGGAAGGATTTCTCCAGAATTTTCTTAATTTTAATAATTTTATTAATGTTTAATTAATTTAAGGAAAAGAGGGAAACTACATTTTAGCTTTTCATAACTAACTTTCTTAAAAACATTCTCATCTCATTTTCTCTCAAAATTACCTCAGCCAAACACATTTCCACGGTAACATTTCTTCTGATTTTAACACTAAATGATGAGGTTTCAATCATCAATTGATTTCTAATCCTTTCTACATCAAAACCTCTTGATTTGCTTGTTGAATTTTCAAGGATTTTGGCACTAAATAAGGAAAAATCTACATTTAGAGGTAAGGATGTTATTCTCCTCTAAATACTCAGTTCTTTACTGAAATTTCCAAGTTCTCAATCCTTAAATTAAGTTTTATAAAAGGTTTTAATGTTGTGATCTTGATTTTGGCTTAAAACTCAAGATTTGGATTAAATCTTGAAGAATTCCGTGGTGATTGTTTGGGCTCTGTTTTGAGGTGGCTTTTTAATGTATTTTTAATGTTTAGTGATGTGTAATTGAGGTTTAATCAATGCAATCCCGAATAGGTTGTTTTTCCTAAGTTTTTACTTGTGAAAATGGTGATTTTTGGGGTGATCTTGGTGTTCTGTTATAGCTGGAGGTATAAGGACGAGTTTAGGTTCTTTTTGGATGTTAATTGATGTTTAGGAATGGTTAGAAGTGATGGATCTTGGCTGGGTAATGTTGTGGAAGAGTTTGGAAGTGATTTCGGTTGTGTTTGGTAACCAAAATGTTAGATGTGGTGAGAGCAGCGAGTTTAGGTGTAATGGCTGAAGATTTTAATGCATGATGATGCATTAATCCTCTGCTTTGATGTGTTTAAAACATGGGAGACATTTTCGGATCCTTGTGGTGTTGATCCTGAGGCTTGAACGACGTTTCAGCAAGCTTGCGAAATGAAATTGGTGAGTGAAGTTGGGATTTCCAGCTTTGTTATGAATGTATGAAGGTTTGAGAGCTTAGTTTAAGTCTAAGAAACTTAACTAAGCTCAAGAGTAAGTTTTCGGGAAAACTCTCTCTCTTGATGAACCATGAGATGGTTGGATGCAATGCATTTAATTTGCATGTTTTAATTCTGTTTTGAAAGCATGTTTTAGCATGACTAATGCTGGTTTTGAAAGCCATGTGTTGAAGAATGCTCAAGGTAAGAAATCCTTGATTTGATATGGATAAATGTGGTTTTGATGCATAGTGATGCATGATGATTTAATGGCTTTGATTAGTACTTGAATCGGTTGTGTTTGGTAACCAAAATGTTAGATGTGGTGAGAGCAGCGAGTTTAGGTGTAATGGCTGAAGATTTTAATGCATGATGATGCATTAATCCTCTGCTTTGATGTGTTTAAAACATGGGAGACATCTTCGGATCCTTGTGGTGTTGATCCGGAGGCTTGAACGACGTTTCAGCGAGCTTGCGAAATGAAATTGGTGAGTGAAGTTGGGATTTCCAGCTTTGTTATGAATGTATGAAGGTTTGGGAGCTTAGTTTATGTCTAAGAAACTTAACTAAGCTCAAGAGTAAGTTTTCGGGAAAACTCTCTCTCTTGATGGACCATGAGATGGTTGGATGCAATGCATTTAATTTGCATGTTTTAATTCTGTTTTGAAAGCATGTTTTAGCATGACTAATGCTGGTTTTGAAAGCCATGTGTTGAAGAATGCTCAAGGTAAGAAATCCTTGATTTGATATGGATAAATGTGGTTTTGATGCATAGTGATGCATGATGATTTAATGGCTTTGATTAATGCTTTAAAACAGTGGATTGTTGATGATAAATGATGCATATTGGCAAGTGATGTGTTGGTTTTAAAGTACTTGAATCGGATATAGTTAGCCGGCTATAGGATTGGGTGCACCGTGAATAAAGTAACCTTGGATGTTGAGGGGTTGTAATCGTACCGTAAACTCCATCCAAGTATACTAACGAGATGGTTAAGATTATAATGGTGGTTAAAAGGCCATGTGTAGATCTTGTGTTGTGTGTCCCGTGTTCTCGTTAGTGATGTTATACAACTACCGATGAGTGATGTGGAGGGGTTGTGATTGTACTGTTAAACTCCATCACGGGTGCTGAGGGGTTGAGATTGTACCGGTAAAGTCCACCTTGTGTGTTCGGTAGTGTGTATGAAGCGTATGGGACAACGCTTGTAATCCGCGTATCCGATTGTGTTTTATGTTGAAAAAGGTTATGGATTATCACTTGAAAGCCAATATGACATGTTGATGTTAATGAAGCATGAGATGCTTGTTGTGTATGCATTGTTGCATGAGAAATGTTGTTTATGAGTTTAAAGGCCTTATGAAAGGTGTTTTATAAAATGCATTATTGTGTTGTTTCTTTAGAGCATGCCTCACTAAGCAAATGTGCTTACGCTCTCTCTTTCTTGAACCAATAATGCAGAGAATTGAAGTTTTTTAAGGGCAGCAAGGAGGCTAAGAATCCAAGAGAAAGCTAAGCTCATGTATGGTGATGTTTTCACAACACTATTAGTTTTTGATATTTTGGCAATGGGAACCTAGGTTGTGTTTTTGGGAGATGTTTTGGACTCCCTAAGTGTGGCATGATGCCTTTGATGTTTTGGACTTGTAAATGGCCATTTTGATGCTTGTTTTGGTGATTTGATGATTGGTTGGTTTTGAGTATTAGGATGCATGCCTATAGACTTATGGTTTTCCTAATTGATGCCATGAATGTGTTTTGATGATGCAAATATGTACCTTTTATGTATGATGACTTGATGGCATGATTAGAAGGTCATTAGCATGTGTTTGAGTGGATAAATGTGTGTTAAACCAGCAAATTCTGCACTTTCTGGGCAATCCGTATCGGAACGGGCACTAGCGTTTCGAAACGGGGGCTTGTAATGGCCTTCGTGTATCGAAACGGGTAGAGGCCGTTTCGAAACGTTTTTGCCACTGCCAAGCCCTGTTTCGATATAGATCTCGAAACGAACCCGCATTTCGGAAAGGTCAACCCCCGTTCCGAAACAGACGACCGTTGGGCACTGATTTGAATGTTTTAAGGTTTGCAAGCTTTACACTTTAGTCCTGACTCTTGTATTTGCAATTGCTTGACTTTGAGATGTCCGATTGAGGTGAAATTTGACAGGGAAGCATGTAATATGATTAATTTGATATTGGTAATTTAAAAATAAGCTAAGTCCTACATCTTTCCAGAATTTACAATTTGGTCCCTAACTTTTGTATGTTGTGCAATTGAGTCCCTTATTGCTTTCTGATCGTTGTGCTTTTCAAGTATGTGTTTCTAAAGTGTACTCTTAAGGTTAATATGCATCTAGATAAGTTTAAAAAGAAAAAAAGGGTCGTTAATCAAGGTTGACTTTCGGGTTGACTTTGGTTTTCCCCGTGTAACCTTCATAGTTCGGGTCAACCGTCTAGGCCGGGCTAAGGGGGTTACATTTGGAGGTATCAGAGCTGAGTTCTCGAGTAAACGGGAATGGTTGTGTGGGTGATGTATGCAGGATTGCATGACATGCTTTTTAAGTGAAATTTTGATGTGTGAATTGTAAAGTATGTTGCAATTGTGATGCTATGCTATGTTGAAGCATGTTAGAGGGACCGATTGCCATATAAAAACTAATGAAATGAATTGTTTTGTTTGGAAATGAGCTTGAGTACTTGGATTTCTTATCTTGCTGAGCCTGATTATGTTATTGCATTTGTGTTAGTGCATTGTTTTAGTGAATGGAACCTCGTAGAGAGACGAGAGTTAATACGCGAGTTATGGCTCAGAACGAGAATGAAGAGAATGTCGATAATGTTGTGGATTTACCTCCTCCTCCTGCTGGTGGACCGCCCGGTGGTGGTGGTGCTGGAGGGGACGGAGCTGGTGTTGGTACTGGTGCTGGGGTCGCTGGACCTGAAGCTGGGCAGGGGCAAGCTGTTCCTGACATGACAGTTTTGATAGAGGCTATTGCTGGAGCCTTTCAGGCAGCAGTAGCTGGAGCTCACGGAGCTGGGCATCAGGGTGATGCTAATGCTAGATTACCTTTGGAACGACTACGCAGTCTGGGAGGGACTGAGTTCAGAGGTTTGTCTGCTGAGGGTTCCGAATCTTGGTTGGAAAGTACCAAAAGGATTTTGGGACAAATGAACTGCAATGATGTGCAGAAGTTAGGATGTGTGGTATCGCTGTTGCATGATGATGCGTATACCTGGTGGACGAACACTGTCTCCGGAATGGAGGAAGTTGATGTGACTTGGACGTTCTTTCTGAACGCGTTCAAGCGGAAGTATCTAGGTGTGCGATAGCTGGATGAAAAGAAAAGAGAATTCATGTCTCTTGTTCAAGGAAGTATGTCGGTGGCTGAGTATGAGATCCAGTTTGTCCGTCTCAGTCAGTATGCACCTGAGCTTATCCCGGATGAGCGGGAGAGGTATGAGCGTTTCCGATATGGTTTGGTGTCGGATGTAAAGACCTTTATGCTTGCAGCTGAGTACACGGATTTTGATGTGCTGGTTAGTAGGGCGAAGGATATTGAGCAGAACCTGGGTTTGTCTTCCAGGAGTGTTGGTTCTGGCTCAGGTAAAAGAGCTGCTGAGTATAGTTCCGGTGGTGGACGGAACAAGAGAGAACGAGATAGGAGATATCAGTCATCTGCTAGGCGTGGTAGTGGAGGGCATGGTGCGCCTGTTCAGGGACACAGGGCGAGAGCTAATCAGAACACATGCTGGGCGTGTGGATCGCGTGGTCATTTGAGGCGTGATTGTCCTCGGGCAGCGAGAGAGGTGCAGGCTCCTATGGCAGTGATGGGTAATTCCTGTTGGAATTGTGGTTCGGCAGACCACATGAAGAGGGAGTGTCCTCTGTTGGCCGGTGGTGGTCAAGGACGTGCTCCCGGGGTTGTTGCACCACAAAGAGGTCGTGCGCGCGGCTGTGGTAACTTCCAACGCAGAGATGATGGAGGAAGGAATGTGGCGCATGTGGTGGCTGTCCAACCTGAGGGTGGTGGCCAGGCTCAAGTGTATGCGCAGCGAGAAGGGAGAAATGACACGGATGTGATCGCTGGTACCTTCACTTTGCAATCCTTGTCATTACTTTCCTTGATTGATTCTGGATCTACACACTCATACATATTGCGTGAACATGCTTAATTGCTTGGTTTGCCTGTTGAGTCTTTGGATGTTGGTATGCGTGTAACTAGTTCCTTTGGTGAGACTGTTGTAACACGGAAGTTGTATAGAAGATGTCCCTTGGTTGTGCAAAACCATGTTTTTCATGTTGATGTCATGGAATTGTCATTCTATGGTTTTGATGTAATCCTTGGTATGGATTGGCTTGTTGAACATCGAGCTGTTGTGGATTTTGAGAACAAGCGAGTTTCGTTGAAGCTTGCGGATGATTATGAGATAGTGGTGGTAGGTGAGAATGTGAAGTTTCTTGTCAATGTGGTGTCTACATTGGAGGCGAGCCGAATGCTGAGGCAAGGTTGTGAAGCCTACCTAGCTTTTGTGATGAATCCTAGCTCTAAGGAGTTGCGAGTGCAAGATATCAGGACTGTGCGAGAATTTCCTGGTATGTTTCCGGAGGAGTTGCCTGGATTGCCTCCTAATCGAGAAGTGGAGTTTGGGATTGAGCTGTATGAAAATACAACTCCAGTGTCCATTACTCCTTATCGAATTGCACCTAAGGAGTTGATGGAGCTAAAGACGCAACTTAAGGAGTTGCTTGATCGTGGTTTCATTCGGCCGAGTGTGTCACCTTGGGGTGCACCGGTCTTGTTTGTGAAGAAAAAGGATGGCATGATGAGAATGTGCATCGATTACCGTCAGCTAAACAAGTTGACTATTAAGAATAAGTATCCATTGCTGAGGATTGATGATCTTTTTGATCAATTTCGGGGAGCGGCTGTGTTCTCTAAGATTGACTTAAGGTCAGGGTATTACCAGTTGAAGGTGAAGGATGTGGATGTGCCAAAGATAGCCTTCAGAACGAGGTATGGGCATTATGAGTTCCTTGTGATGTCGTTTGGTTTGACGAATGCTCCTGCAGCTTTTATGGACATGATGAATAGAGTGTTCCATGAATATTTGGACAAGTTTGTTGTGGTGTTCATTGATGATATCCTCGTGTACTCTCGTACTGAGGAGGAGTATGAGTGGCATTTGAGGATTGTGTTGCAGGCTTTGTTGGAGAATCAACTTTATGCTAAGTTAAGCAAGTGTGAGTTATGGCTCAGGGAAGTTGTGTTCCTTGGTCATGTGGTCTCTGCTGAGGGGATTCGTGTTGATCCTCAGAAGATTGAGGCAGTGATGAATTGGAAGCCTCCTAAGTCTGTTCATGAAGTCCGTAGTTTCCTTGGTTTGGCAGTATACTACCAGAGGTCTCTGCTGAGGGGATTCGTGTTGATCCTCAGAAGATTGAGGCAGTGATGAATTGGAAGCCTCCTAAGTCTGTTCATGAAGTCCGTAGTTTCCTTGGTTTGGCAGTATACTACCAGAGGTTCGTGGATGGATTCTCGAAGATTGCTGCACCTTTGACGAAGTTGTTGCAGAAGGATGTCAAGTATGGGTGGACCGAAGCGAGACAACATGCTTTTGAGAAGCTGAAGGCAGCTTTGACGCAAGCTCCTATCTTGGTTCAGCCTGAATCAGGGAAAGAGTTTGTGGTGTATAGTGACGCATCCTATGTTGGTTTGGGTTGTGTGTTGATGCAAGAGGGTAAGGTGGTGGCTTATGCATCGCGCCAGTTGAAGGTGCATGAGCGCAATTTTCTTACGCATGACATTGAATTGGATGCGGTGGTTTTTGCTTTGAAAATTTGGAGACATTACATGTATGGTGAGAAATGTACGATGTACACGGATCACAAGAGTTTGAAGTATCTGATGTCTCAGAAAGAGTTTAATCTTAGGCAACGACGTTGGGTGGAGTTGCTTAAAGATTACGATCTGACGATCGAGTACCATCCGGGAAAAGCTAATGTTGTAGCAGATGCCTTGAGTAGGAAGGTGGCAGTGGAGTTGAGGGCTATGTTTGCAAGCTTGAGCATTTCGCGAGATGGCGGTCTTGTGGCTGAGTTGCAAGTGAAACCATCCTTGGTTCAGTTGATAAAGGATAAGCAACTGTTGGATGATTCCTTGGTGCCACATGTTCAGGATATTGCTGAGGATAGGCCATCGGATTTCTGCTTTAATGATGATGGAGTTTTATGTTTTGTCAGTCGGATAGTAGTGCCCAATGATGCTGAGTTGAGGCGTGCTATTCTGACTGAAGCTCATAGTAGTCCTTTTGCTATGAACCCTGGTAGTACTAAGATGTATCGTGATCTTCGTGATGAGTACTATTGGGTGGGTTTAAAGAAAGATGTTGTTGAGTATGTGAGCAAGTGCATGGTTTGTCAGCGAGTTAAGGCTGAGCATCAGTTTCCTTCTGGGTTGTTGCAACCGTTGAGGATTCCTGAGTGGAAGTGGGAAAGGATTACCATGGACTTTGTGTCTGGTTTACCTTTGTCTCCATCAAAGAAGAATTCGGTGTTGGTGATTATGGATCGCCTGACGAAGTGTGCGCATTTCTTGCCTGTGCATACTACGTATACTTTGGACAAGCTTGCAGAGTTGTACATTGTTGAGATTGTGCGGCTCCATGGTGTGCCAAAGTCTATAGTTTCGGATAGGGATCCGAGGTTTACATCGCGTTTTTTGGAATGTTTACATCAGGCTTTGGGTCCACGGCTGAATTTCAGTACTTCCTATCATCCACAGTCAGATGGACAGTCTGAGCGTGTTATCCAAGTGCTGGAGGATATGTTGAGGTGCTTTGTGATTGAGTTTCAGGGCTCTTGGGAGAAGCATTTGCCTTTGGTGGACTTTGCTTATAACAATAGCTACCAGGCAAGTATTCAAATGGCACCTTACGAAGCCTTGTACAGGAGGAAGTGCAGAACTCCTCTTTGTTGGGCTAAAACATGTCAGAAGTTGGTTTCAATGCCAGCTTTGTTGAAAGGAACCGCCGAGAAGGTGACGCTCATTTGTGAGCGTTTGAAGGCAGCTTCTGATCGACAGAAGTCTTACGCGGATTTGAAGCGTAAGGAGATTGAGTATGCGGTAGGTGACCGTGTGTTTTTTGAAAGTTTCGCCTTGGAAAAAGGTGATGAGATTTGGCCGAAAGGGTAAGTTGAGCCCTAGGTACATTGGACCATACGAGGTGATTGAGCGTGTGGGTCCTGTTGCGTACAAGCTGAGGTTGCCGCAAGAGTTGGAAAAGATTCATGATGTGTTTCATGTCTCTATGCTCCGGATGTATAGATCGGATCCTTCGCATGTTATGCCTGTGGAGGAAGTGGAGTTGAATCCGGATTTGACCTATGATGAGGAGCCGGTGGAAATTCTGGATTCAGACAGTAAAGTTCTTTGAGGCAAGACCATTGATTTGGTAAAGGTGTTGTGGAAGCATCGTGGTGTTGAGGAAGCCACGTGGGAGCGGAAGGATGACATGTTGAAGCAGTTTTCGTACCTCTTTCCTCCAGGTAAATTTCGAGGACGAAATTTCTTAAGGGGGGGAGAGTTGTAACACCCCAATTTTGGGCTTGGAAGTTTAGGGTCTGAACCGGACCGGTCTGATTTTAGGTTCTAATATAAAAGGTGGTTTTAGGGAAAGCCTAGTTCGGGATGCATTAAAAATATGGAAAAATATCTAAAATTTTTCTTTTAATATATATAAGAGAGTGGTGAAATCAATTTTAGAAAATAATGTTTGGAAGTGTGACATTTCGAAATAGTGACTAAAATGTAATTTTTGAAAAGTTCAGTGGTGACTGTTTTGTAAGGATTGAAACTTTGAATCTTTAAGGAGCTAATTTACCCAAGGAGGGATTTTTCCAGATTTTTCTTAATTTTAATGATTTTATTAATGTTTAATTAATTAAAGGAAAAGAGGGAAACTACATTTTAGCTTTTCATAACTAACTTTCTTAAAAACTTTCTCATCTCATTTTCTCTCAAAATTCCCTCAGCCAAACACATTTCCACAGCAACATTTCTTCTGATTTTCACACTAAATGATGAGGTTTCAATCATCAATTGATTCCTAATCCTTTCTACATCAAAACCTCTGGATTTGCTTGTTGAATTTTCAAGGATTTTTGCTCTAAACAAGGAGAAATCTACATTTAGAGGTAAGGATGTTCGTCTCCTCTAAATACTCAGTTCTTTACTGAAATTCCCAAGTTCTCAATCCTTAAATTAAGTTTTATAAAAGGTTTTAATGTTGTGATCTTGATTTTGGCTTAAAACTCAAGATTTGGATTAAATCTTGAAGAATTTCGTGGTGATTGTTTGGGCTCTGTTTTGAGGTGGCTTTTTAATGTATTTTGGATGTTTAATGATGTGTAATTGATGTTTAATCAATGCAATCCCGAATAGGTTGATTTTCCTAAGTTTTTACTTGTGAAAATGGTGATTTTTGGGGTGATCTTGGTGTTCTGTTATAGCTGGAGGTATAAGGACGAGTTTAGGTTCTTTTTGGATGTTAATTGATGTTTATGAATGGTTAGAAGTGATGGATCTTTGCTGGGTAATGTTGTGGAAGAGTTTGGAAGTGATTTCGGTTGTGTTTGGTAGCCGAAATGTTAGATGTGGTGAGAGCAGCGAGTTTAGGTGTAATGGCTGAAGATTTTAATGCATGATGATGCATTAATCCTCTGCTTTGATGTGTTTAAAACAGGGGAGACATCTTCGGATCCTTGTGGTGTTGATCCGGAGGCTTGAACAGCGTTTCGGCAAGCTTGCAAAACGGAATTGGTGAGTGAAGTTGGGATTTCCAGCTTTGTTATGAATGTATGAAGGTTTGGGAGCTTAGTTTAAGTCTAAGCAACTTAACTAAGCTTAATAGTAAGTTTTCGGGAAAACTCTCTCTCTTGATGAACCATGAGATTGTTGGATGCAATGTATTTAATTTGCATGTTTAAATTCTGTTTTGAAAGCATGTTTTAGCATGACTAATGATGGTTTTGAAAGCCATGTGTTGAAGGATGCTCAAGGTAAGAGATCCTTGATTTGATATGGATAAAAGTGGTTTTGATGCATAGTGGTGCATGATGGTTTAATGGCTTTGATTAATGCTTTAAAACAGTGGATTGTTGATGATAAATGATGTATATTGGCAAGTGATGTGTTGGTTTTAAAGTACTTGAATCGGATATAGTTAGCCGGCTATAGGATTGGGTGCACCGTGAATAAAGTCGCCTAGGATGTTGAGGGGATGTAATCGTACCGTAAACTCCATCCAAGTACACTAACGAGATGGTTAAGATCATAATGGTGGTTAAAAGGCCATGTGTGGATCTTGTGTTGTGTGTCCCGTGTTCTCGTTAGTGATGTTATACAACTACCGATGAGTGATGTGGAGGGGTTGTGATTGTACCGTTAAACTCCATCACGGGTGTTGAGGGGGTTGAGATTGTACCGGTAAACTCCACCTTGTGTGTTCGGTAGTGTGTATGAAGCGTATGGGACAACGCTTGTAATCCGCGTATCCGATTGTGTTTTATGTTGAAAAAGGTTATGGATTATCACTTGAAAGCCAATATGACATGTTGATGTTAATGAAGCATGAGATGCTTGTTGTGTATGCATTTTTGCATGAGAAATGATGTTTATGAGTTTAAAGGCCTTATGAAAGGTGTTTTATAAAATGCATTATTGTGTTGTTTCTTTAGAGCATGCCTCACTAAGCAAATGTGCTTAGGCTCTCTCTTTCTTGAACCAATAATGCAGAGAATTGAAGTTTTTTGAGGGCAGCAAGGAGGCTAAGAATCCAAGAGAAAGCTAAGCTCATGTATGGTGATGTTTTCACAACACTATTAGTTTTTGATATTTTGGCAATGGGAACCTAGGTTGTGTTTTTGGGAGATGTTTTTGACTCCCTAAGTGTGGCATGATGCCTTTGATGTTTTGGACATGTAAATGGCCATTTTGATGCTTGTTTTGGTGATTTGATGATTGGTTGGTTTTGAGTATTATGATGCATGCCTATTGACTTGTGGTTTTCCTAATTGATGCCATGAATGTGTTTTGATGATGCAAATATGTACCTTTTATGTATGATGACTTGATGTCATGATTAGAAGGTCATTAGCATGTGTTTGAGTGGATAAATGTGTGTTAAACCAGCAAATTCTGCACTTTTTGGGCAATCCGTATCGGAACGGGCACTAGCGTTTCGAAACCGGGGCCTGTAATGGCCTTCGTGTATTGAAACGGGTAGAAGCCGTTTCGAAACGTTTTAGCCACTGCCAAGTCCTGTTTCGATACAGGTCTCGAAACGAACCCGCGTTTTGGAACGGTCAACCCCCGTTCCGAAACAGACGACCGTTGGGCACAGATTTAAATGGTTTAAGGTTTGCAAGCTTTATACTTTAGTCCTGAATCTTGTATTTGCAATTGCTTGACTTTGAGATGTCCGATTGAGGTGAAATTTGACAGGGAAGCATGTAATATGATTAATTTGATATTGGTAATTTAAAAATCAGCTAAGTCCTACATCTTTCCAAAATTTACAATTGGGTCCCTAACTTTCGTTTGTTATGCAATTGAGTCCCTTATTGCTTTACGATCGCTTTGCTTTTCAAGTATGTGTTTCTCAAGTGTACGCTTAAGGTTAATGTGCATCTAGATAAGTTTAAAAAGAAAAAAAGGTCGTTAATCAAGGTTGACTTTCGGGTTGACTTTGGTTTTCCCCGTGTAACCTTCATAGTTCGGGTCAACCGCCTAGGCCGGGCTAAGGGGGTTATAGTTTCACTACCTTGTGTGATAGCATTTTCTAGCCTAGATAAATGGTCAGCTACCTGGTTTTCACATCGTTTCCTATCTCTAACTTCTAAGTCAAATTCCAGTAGCAAGAGTATCCACCTAATAAGTCTAGGTTTAGCATCCTTTTTAGTCACTAAGTACTTAATGGCTGAGTGGTCAGTATGAACTATGACCTTAGTGCCTATCAAGTATGACCTAAACTTATCGAAGGCAAATACTACAAAAAGTAGTTCTTTCTCAGTAGTGGTGTAATTGGTTTGTGCATCATTCAAAGTTCGACTAGCATAATAAATAACATGAAAGAATTACCTCGGCATTGTCCTAGTGCTGCACCGACAGCGTAGTCACTTGCATCACACATCATCTCAAATGGCTTGTTCCAATCAGGTGGGATGACAACTGCTGCTAAGATAAGCTTCTCCTTCAATTCTTGAAATGCACTATGGCAATCTTTGTCAAACACGTATGGTTGATTTTGCTATAGCAAATTGCATAGCGGCTATGAGATCTTCGAAAAATCCTTGATGAATCTCCAATAGAATCCAACATGCCCTAGGAAGCTTCTTACTCCCTTGAAAGTAGTGGGGGGAGGTAGTTTTTCAATGACCTCGACCTTTGCTTTGTCAACTTCTATCCCTTGCTTCGAAATCTTGTGGCCTAAGACCATTACTTCTGTTACCATGAAATGGCATTTTCCCAATTGAGTACCAAATCCGCTTCCTCACACCTCTTTAGGACCTTGGCGAGATTGCCCAAGCATGTGTCGAAGTTATCTCCAGAGACCGAGAAGTAATCCATGAAAATTTCTAAAAAAATCCTCGACCATGTCTGAAAAGATAGCCAGCATACATCTTTGAAAAGGTGTTGGAGCATTGCAGAGACTAAAGGGCATTCTTCGAAAAGAATAAGTTCCATAAGCGCATGTGAAAGTTGTCTTCTCTTGGTCTTCAGGTGCTATAGCAATATGATTGTACCCAGAATACCCTTCGAGGAAGCAGTAGAATGCCTTGCCCGCTAGTCGATCCAACATCTGATCAATGAATGGGAGGGGAAAATGGTCCTTCATGGTCGCCTTGTTGAGCTTCCTATAGTCCATGCAAATCCTTCACCTCGTGACGGTTCTACTAGGCAATAGCTCATTCTCCTCGTTGCTTACCACGATCACTCCTCCCTTCTTCGGTACACATTGCACCGGGCTGACCCATGAGCTATCGGATATCGGGTAGATTACTCCAGCATCCAGCCATTTGATTATCTCTTTCATCACTACTTTCTTCATAATTGGGTTTAGTCTCCGTTGGGGCTCAACTGAATTGTTGTGAAAATCATCGAGCAAAATTTTGTGCATACATATAGCAGGGCTTATACTCTTAAAATCAGCCATAGTCCACCCTATTGCTTTTTTATGCTGTAACAACATATTTACCAAACTAGTTTCTTGCTTAGGTATGAGACTAGATGAAATTATCATAGGCAAACTTTCATTGCTCCCTAAAAAAACATATTTAAGATGTGATGGCAAAGGTTTCAGTTCTAAATAAGGTGCATGCTCAAGGGAAGGTTTAGGAGGTTCAAATTCTGAAAAATCAAGAGGTTCAAAGTGCGTACCTGGTCTAGCGTCGAGTTGACTAGACTGCTCCAGATCCCTTGAGAGCTCTTCTTGCTCTGAATCATCATCTTTGCAGAGTGCTTCAAACTCTTCCATTTGCATTTTATAGCTACAGAAAAACTCATCAATGATATTCTGTGTTGTAGCATCTACATATTGGCATACTCCTGGGTTGTCTGCATACTTGAGAGTGTCATGAATATTGATCGTGACCGTCTGATCAGCCACTCGCATTGTGAACTCATCCTTCTCACAATCGATCAAAGCACGTCCGGTGGCTAAAAATGGTCTTCCCGAGATAATGGGTGTGTTGTTATCAGCTTCACAGTCGAGGATTAAGAAGTCGACTGGAAAGATAAATCTGTCCACTTTTACCACAACATCTTCAACTCTCCCTTCTAGGAGAACATGAGAATGATCTGCTAGCTGTAGCACAACCTTGGTGGGTTGTGCCTCTCGAATTCCCAGTTTCAGAAAAATCGACTTGGGCATTAAGTTAACACTAGATCCCAAATCACAAAGTGCTCTTCAAACAAACTTGTTCCCAATAGAACATGGGATAGGAAAACTACATGGGTCCTTCCTCTTAGGTGGCAGCTTGCTCCACATAGAGTAGCATTCTTATGTTATAGCGATAGTCTCTTGCTTCTCGACCTTCCTCTTTTCCGTGACTATATCCTTGAGGAACTTGGCATATGATGGCATCTGATCAATGGCCTTCAGGAATGGGACATTGATATGTAGTTTGTCCAGGATATCCACAAATTTCTGGAACTGAAGGTCTTCTTTCTGCTTCTTGAATCGTTGAGGAAAAGGAGGTGGGGGTCTAACTTCATTTGTCTCAACTGGTGGAGTTACATCTTTTGCTGTAGCAAAAGTAGGCTCCCCCTCCGGTGTTTCTTTTTCTATGACATCCTCACCCTTCTCTTCAACTGGAGGATCTTGTAAATTATCTTCTTCCTGAGGCAAGTTGGGCTGAGAGTCCTCCTTCTCTTTCCCCCAAACTTGTCTTCCTTGGTAATATCCTTGCCAATCCTTAATGTGAGTGCGCTGCATTGTTCCTTGCTATGGTGCTTAGTGGCTTCAGTGTCACTAGGCAGACTTCCTTGTGGTCTCACATACAAGGTTTGAGCTATTTGACCAACTTGTGTTTCTAAGGCTCGGAGAGAGGAACTATGGCTTTGCAATAAGGCTCCTTGATTTTTGATGTTTGTTGCATGATCTTGTAGCAAAACTTTCGTGGTTCCCATGAAATCATTTGTCATAGCCATAAATTCTTTGAATGTAGTCTCTAGCGAGCTGTTCGATGAAGATGTTTCTCCCTTGTGACATTGCCATGACATCATCTGGTTAGAAGATGGTGCTTCGATCAGATTTTTCTGTGGCGCTGACTGTGCAGAATTATTATGCCCTTGATTACCCCAACTGAAATTTGGATGCTGACGCCATCCTGGGTTGTAGGTATTGAAGTATGGATTGTTGTTGTGGTTATAATTCCCCACATAGTTGGCTGATTGTTGATTGTCAGGGCATTCACTCATATGGTGATTGCCATCGCATCTGAGACATGAGGATGTGGATTTCACTTCCTTGACTTTGTTGGGACGTTGGAGGTTCTTTAGAATATTTGTGATAGCAGCTAACTGGGTGGCTATCGAATCATCAGCTTCACTGTGTCGAGCGACTTGGGTTCTCCTCCCCGTTCCAAGCCTTGTGGTCGGAAACTGGTAATCATTGTTGGCTACCCTATCAAGAATGTCAAATGCTTCCTCCGATGATTTGTCTAACAAGGTCCCATTTGCTGAAGCATCTAGCATCATCCTTGTGGGAGCATTTACCCCATTATAGAACATAACCACTTGGGTCCAATCATGAAAACCATGATTTGTGCACTTCCTCAATAATCCCTTGAATCGATCCCAACACTCATACATGGATTCGTCATCAGCTTGACGAAAAGAAGCTATATCATTTCTCAACTGAGTGTTTCTATTTGGTGGATTATACCGTAGAAGAAAACATTTGCATAGATTTGTCCAAGTCTCCATTGATCCAGCTGGCACTCCACTTAGCCATGCTCTAGCACGATCACGTAAAGAATATGGAAACAGTTTAAGCTTTAGTACATCCTCGTGCACTCCTTGCTGTCTGAATGAGTCACAAACTTCCAAGAAAACACGGATATGTTGTGTTGCATCTTCATGAGGCATACCTCAAAACTGACAAATAATGTTCAACATGTTGAACATAACAGGTTTAAGCTCGAACTGGGCTGCCTGAATTTTTGGAACTACTATTCTGGGATAGAGATCGTCCAAGATAGGAGTTAAATGATCCATAATAGCTCAAGGTCGAGCTGCTTCTCCCTGGCCATTTGCCATAACATCTCCGTTACCTTGAGGTGGTGGTATTTCTCCGTTCATGTTTCTAGTCTCTTCTCGTCGAACACGTCTCCTAAGTCTCAAGAAATGCTTGACCTCAGAAATAGGTGATTGCAGGGGTCCTCTAGGTCGCCTTCTGGTCATACACTAGCAAGACACCTAAAAAAACGAAAAACCTAAAATAAATATTTAGTAAAACAAAAAGAACAAGCGATAAAAACAAAAACCGTAAACAACTAATTGCCAATCCCCGACAGCAGCACCAAAAACCTGTTGCGCGGTCTTGCAATACTATCAGTGATACGCAAATGGTGCAAGTATACACGTCAAACGAGTAATAAAGTGATGAGTGAGTATCGTCTCCACGGGGATTGGAGGTATTCACGGTTGCTGTAGTAATAAGGATTGAATTTTTTGTAGATGACAATGCTATAGTAAAGGAAATGGTGTAAAATAATGCTGAAGCAAAACAGAGTAGAGAAAGATGAGATAACAATATGATAAACAAGTTTCCTTTCGTATGCGAAACTCACTACGGAATGACTGGCTGGAAATGATGGACAACTTAACTCAAGCTTCTTAACGACACTAAGGCTCTTCAGCTATCTTTTATGCTAGGCGAGATTTTCTAAGAATGCTGCTAAACTATCTCTAGCAATGAAATTGGGAGTCAAAAATGCTACATCCATACCTCTCGGCGTAAACTCTTAACACTCCCCTACCCTTCACGAACTATCCTTTTTAGCCCTTGAAACCTATCACTTATCTCTAAGGTAGGTTGGAGTTTGCCTCTCAACAGTCACTCCATTGCTTATGAGGGTTCTAAAGCTAGCTCTCTCGATTACTAACCCCAACATACACTTAAAGAACGACCAACTCTCGAAGGCGCTTAAGGTAGAGCCTATCTCTCAAAGCACTTACAACCCTAAGCTCTTACAACTTTAAGGAAATGAGAAATACATAAGCAAAGCATAGGATCATGATAAACACTAAAAAAAGCTATAACATGCCTTAAAAAGTATTCAAAATAAAATCATCCATCAAACCCAAGCCACCTAAAACATTTCGTGGTTGGGCATTATCATCCAACGTATCATTGTGATAACATCACCAAATATAAAGATATGACAAGAAATTGCTATAGCGACAGAAAAGAAGGTGAACTCCCTGTCCGCCATGGACTGCCCGACTTTCTTAGGCTCACTGCCTCTCTCGAGGCCGGTGAGGCCACTCCTTGGAGCTTCAACGATGGAGGACACCAAGCTGGAGAAGATGAAGGTGAAGACTTCTCTCTCTTTTTCTCTTTCTCCCGCCTCTCTTTTTTCAACACAATATCACACACCTTTCTCCAAGCTTCTCTCCCCTTTATATAGTGGAGGCTTCTAGGGTTTGGTGCCCTAATGATGCCTTGATAATCCTAAGGAATATCCACCGACAAGGTTTACCACGAGGGGACAAGAAGGACAGTCTGTAGGTGGGTACCGGCTACTGCACATGTCAGATTGTCCTTTACTGCGCTTTCACGTGCTTCTGCAGCTCACGTGTATCTCACGTGCTGGCCAATATCCACTTCCATCATGCTATAGCAATTCCCGGCATCAGATTTCTCTCTTGACTCCTTTCTTGTGCACCAACGAAACCAAAACCAACCTTCCGAGCAGTACCCTTCGATAAGGAACAATAACCAGCAAAGATAAAGATGCACCCAGAATAAGAAAATGCAACCTAATTGCAGTCTAAATGTTGTGGTATGAACTCAGGAACAGGCAAATGCTATAGCAAAAAGGTATGAAAACAAGGATATTTATGCAGTTATCATTACCCTTTAGTAACTAAACCAAAGATGGTTTCACTTGCAACTCAACAACAAGGTCACCATCTCACGATATGCTCAAGCAAGCCAACATCACCCTCAACTCCACAACCACCTTCCTGCTGAAAGCATCGGCCACAACATTGGCCTTTCTAAGATGATACTCTATCATTAGATCATAATCCTTAAGCAACTCCACCCAAGGTCATTGCCTAAGATTCAACTCCTTCTGAGACATAAGATACTTCAAGCTCTTGTGATCCGTATACACAATACGTTTCTCACTATAAAGATATTGTCTCCAAATCTTTAAAGCGAACACTGATGCCTCTAACTCAATATCATGGGTGGGATAGTAACGCTCATGAACCTTCAACTGTCGTGATGCATAAGCTACTACCCTACCCTCTTGCATTAGCACACACCCCAAACCAACATAGGATGCATCACTATACACCACAAACACTTTTCCATATTCAAGTTGAACCAATATAGGAGCTTGCGTCAACGCTTCGTTTAGCTTCTCAAAGGCTTGTTGTCTCGCTTCCGTCCATTCAAACTTAACATCCTTCTACAGTAACTTCGTCAAAGGAGCAACAATCTTGGAAAATCCATCTACAAACCTTCGGTAGTAACCCGCCAAACCAAGGAAACTACGAACATCATGAACAGACCTAAGAGGCTTCTAGTTCACCAACGCCCCGATCTTCTGAGGATCAACACGAATCCCTTCGGCCGAAACCACATGAACAAGGAAAACAAATTCCTTCAACCAAAACTCACATTTACTCAGCTTAGCATAAAGCTTATTCTCTAGCAACATTTGCAAAACAATCCTCAAATGTTCCTCGTGCTCCTCCTCTATACGAGAGTACACAAGGATGTCATCGATGAACACCACCACAAACTTATCCAAGAACTCATGAAACAATTTGTTCATCATATCCATGAATGCAGTAGGAGCATTCATCAAACCAAAATGCATCACCAGGAATTCATAATGTTCATACCTAGTCCGAAAAGCAGTTTTTGGCACATCCACATCCTTAACCTTCAATTGATAGTACCCGAACCTTAAATTAATCTTTGAAAACACAGTCGCTCGATAAAACTGATCAAAAAGACCATCAATGTAACCCCCTTAACCCGGCCCAGACGGTTGACCCGAATTAAGAAAGTCACACGGGGAAAACCAAAGTCAACCCGAAAGTCAACTTTGATTAACGACCCTTTTTTTTCTTTTTAATCTTGTCTAAATGCACGTTAACCTTAGATGTGATCTCACAACAACATACTCGAAGATCATAAACATCAGAGATCAAACAGGGACCCAATTGAACAATTAACAACTTTAGGGACCAAACTATAAATTCTAAAAACTTTAAGGACTTAACCAGATTTTAAGTTACCAACTTAAAATTAATCAAGTTTCATGCTTCTCTGCCAAATTTCAGCTTAAACGGACATCCCAAACTCATACAATTGCACAAACAAGTTTCAGGACCAAAATGCAAACATTCCAAAACATTTAACTGCCACTGTCAGCCCCAACGGTCACGTGTTCCGAAACAGGCAGAGCCCGTTTCGAAACGCGGGGCCGTTCCGCAACGCGTACCGAAACAGGTGGCTGGCAGAATGCTTCCCGTTTCGAAACGGTGTCTACCGTTTCGGACGCCTGGGCTGACTCAGGGCATCCGTTCCGAAACGGTAGTCCCTGTTCCGAAACGCCCTGCACATAATGCAGAAAAAGACATGCTAAAACACGCAATTGACCATCCGAACATACTCCAAAAGCCACCAAACTTTACCATCATGCAATTCAACATATAAGAGACATACTTGCATCAACAATTCAACATATTAACATCATATATGTAAAGCCCCAATTCTATAGGCATGCTTCCTACATAAGCAATCATTTAAACACAAATTTCCAAATCCATCTCATATAAGCCAAAACATGATCCAACAACATTAACAACAACATATAACCATCCTTGTCCGAACATATACGAACACATAAACATCAACCCAAGAGATTCTACCCCAATGCCTTTATTAACTATAGCTGTTCACCGAGACATACATCTCAAATGGAGTCCTCCTTGAATCCCTTGCTTCTCGCTGTCCAAACTTCAAGAATCTGCATTGATGGACAAGAAGGAGCGTAAGCACATAATGCTTAGTGAGGAATGCTCAAAACCAAAACACCATCAATGCAGCGAGTCATAAAACCTCTTTGAAAAGCAACTCGATTTGTTTACCAAGCAAAGTTTGAAAACCCCTTTTCAACAACATGCTTAAACCATGCATTGCTCAACATGAAAACCAACCCTTAGCTTAGCAAGCTAAGAAAACCTTTTCAAAGCATAATTTGCAAAATCATCCATTTAACCATTCCATGCATAAACACCATATGCAAAGTTAAATTCATACCTTGGAAAACACTTCCATTTCATAACATACCTTTCTTATACTTGAAAATCATTCCAAGCAAGAAACCCTTTAAAACCATTTACTCAATCAATCCAACACATGCATTAAACAAAGGCAACTTATGAACCACAACATCATCATCACATGCCTTTTAAAACAAGTCTTAACAAGACTCCAATGCATTAAAGAGATTTCATGCACACATGCATCATTTACCAAATGATAATCAACACTTGTTCAACTTAACAAGTAAACATGCATTCACAAGCATTAAACACTTTTCATGCAACCATGCATCTTTTCAAGCATCTCATGCTTAATCATAATCAAGAACATTATATTGGCTCCCAAGTGATCAACCACATCCACTTTTCAACTCAACATCCAATCGGATACGCGGATCACAAGCGTTGTCCCCACGCTTCATACACACTACCAATCCAAGGTCCCCAAATGGACTTTTAAACACCATTTGACCTCAACATTCACAAGGTTCCCATGTATGGACTTTGAAACACCATACAACCTTAACTTTCCTAAGGTTCCCATGTATGGACTTTTAAACACCATACAACCTTAACTTTCCTAAGGTTCCCATGTATGGACTTTTAAACACCATACAACCTTAACTTACACAAGGTTCCCATATATGGACTTTTAAACACCATATAACCTTAACATGCACAAGGTTCCCATGTATGGACTTTTAAACACCATACAACCTTAGCATCACCGATTGGTAGTTGTATAACATCACTAACGAGATCTGGGACACCTAAAACAAGATCCACACATGGACTTTACACCACCATTGTGATCTTAACAAGCACAAGGTTCTCATATATGGACTTTTAACCACCATATAACCTTTGCTTAACCAAGGTCCTCGAATGGGCATTCAACCTCCATTATGACCTTAACCATCTCGTTAGGATACTTGAAGGGAGTTTACCGGTTCACTCTTAACCACTCAACCTCCAAGGAGACTTTATTCACGGTGCACCCAATCCTATAGCCGGCTAACTATATCCGATCAAAGAAACCAAGAACCATTTACATCACTTGCCAATATAACCAACTTACCACATTAGTCCAATGATTCACATGCATAATCATAATGCAAAAACCATCATTTACCATCATCAATCCACTGTTTTAAAGCATTACACAAAGCCATTGAACCACATGCAACACCATGCATCAAAACCACAATTTCAATGTATAAAACTAAGGATCTCTTACCTTGAGCATCCTTCACATATGGCTTTCAAAACCAGCATTAAACCATGCTTAAAATATGCTTTCAAAACAGAATATAAACCATGCAAATCACATGCATTGCAACCACCAAACACAATTGCTTTTAAAGCCAATTCACAACACAAACCAAGAGCGAAAATCCATATACTTACTCTTGAGCTTAGCAAAGTTGTTTAGACTTAAACTAAGCTCCCAAAACCTCCAAACCTTGGTTTAAAAGCTGAAAACCCAACTTCACTCACCGTTACACAAAACAAGGCTAACCAACAAGCCTTCCAAGCATCCGAAACCTTCCACAACACCTCTAATGCTCATGGATCTTCCTCCCCTGTTTCAAGCACATAACAACAGAAGATTAATGCATCATCATGCATTAAAAACACCAGCAACACAACTAAACTCGCTGCTCATCACAAATCCAACAATTCGGCTACCAAACACAACCGAAATCACCACCAAACACTTCCGAAACTTAACCCAGCCAAGATCCATCACTTCTAACCATTTTTAAACATCAATTAACATCCAAAATGATCACAACACGTCCTTATACCTCCAGGTATAACAGATCACCAAGATCACTCCAAAAACAACCAAAAACTCAAGCAAAACTTAGGAAATTCAACCTATCCGGGATTGCATTAATTAAACCTCAACTTCTAATCAATTTAGCATTCATTTAACATCAATTTGACACTTCAAAACACTACCCAAACAGATCACATGAAAATTTCACCAAAATCAAGCAAATCTTGCATTTTAAGCCAAAATCAAGATTTCAATTGAAAAGCCTTTAACAAATCACAAATCAAGGATTGAGAACTTAGGAATTTCAGTAAAGAACTGAGAGTTTAGAGGAGAAGGACGTTCTTACCTCCAAACTTGAGTTTCTCCCTTTTTGGAACCAAAATCTTGAAAATCCAAGTAGCAAATACAAAGGTTTTGATGAAGGATTGATTAGAGATCAAATGAGGATTGAAATATGATATTTAGGTGACAAAAATCAGAGGAAAAGATCTGGAGAGAATGTGTTTGGTTTGAGAGAAAAGATGAGAGAAAATGGGAAATGGAAAATTTGGAAAGTTAGTTAGAAATGACAAAAATATCTTTCCCTCCTTTTTACTTTTATTTTAAACCATTAATAAATCATTTAATATTCTAGAAAATCTGGAGAAACTCCCCTTTGGGTAAATAGCTCCTTAAAGATTCAAAGTTTCAATCCTTTATAAAACAGTCACGCAACTTTCAAAAATTACATTTTGGTCACTAGCCAAAATGTCACCCTTCCGAACCTCATTTTCCAAAATTGATTTCACAGTTCACTTTTATATATTAAAAGATGATTTTAGAATATTTTTCCATATTTTTAATGCAACCCGAACTAGGCTTTCCTAATTTCACCTTTATATATTCGAGCAGCACTTTGACCGAACCGGTCAACGCCCAAAACTACTGAGCCCAAAACTGGGGCGTTACAACTCTCCCCCCTTAGGAAATTTCGTCCTCGAAATTTCAACTGGCGAAAAGAGAACCACAACCTTCCCAAAGCAACACACACGGCAACACAAAAGCCCCAACCACCACTGAACACATCCCACACAAAAACTCCACCAACTCAACACCACCACATACTGTTCATAAAATCCAGAACACACAAAAATAGCCATAACTTAACCTTTCACATATCCGGACTGTACACAGCCCCAACATCAACCTGAAGAACTCCAACTTTTACAGCACACATCACCGTAACACACAACTCACAAGACTTGTTTACACAGCGACACTAACCAATCCAATTCAGCCACTTTGCAAACTTCTCTGCTTCTAAAACTCTTGCAAACCCCCAAACCTCTTCCAAGGATTTCCCAACAAGCAAAAATCCCTAAGCAACAACCGTTTACCCAAACTCCTCAATGAATGCTGATAATCCTTCACATCTACCACTAACATTACCATAACGACTCACCAGGACTACTCACCCACCATCCAAAATTTACATCACAACCCCAACTCAACTCCGCCATCCGTATCACACACCATCAGCTGACTACAAAAGAAATTCACATACCCACAACCAGCCAACCACTACTCACAAGAACCCAACCAACCAACAATGGCCTTTGACCTTTCATTGCCTATCCACCGCAAGCTTTGACCACAATACTTGCCTTACCTGAACATCGCTTATCCTAACATACATAACAACTCCTCAACTCCTCAAAAGGTTGCTAAGAACCAACACTTACGAACCAACCCTTCCACAACAACTTAAATGCTAAGCTACCTCAGCACTTGGGGACACAACCACTAAACTGCAACATCACTTAGCACCAAGGAACTACCCCTTCCACTTAGCTATTCAAACCACTTGACCGATTCTAACCTCAACCGGTACTCCTCACCACCAAACCACTAAACTCTTTAAGCATCAAACACTATCCTTCTACCAACAGGCTATACCACTCTCACTATTACTAGCAACTAGCTTAATATACTCCATTACTTCTAACTCTCACCCAACACCAAAACAACCTCTAAAGAACCCAACATCCAACCTAACCCAACCACCATACTAACAGATTCGATTAGTTATTAGCGAGTGTGAACATCGTATGCATGATCACCAACATGCCTTATCAATGCCTGATGTACATGTATGCAAAACCTCTAATGTCATGCCACATGTATGCATGGACCAGCACCTATATAATATAGCATATAACAATGATTTTAACTGTGCATGAATGCCAGTTCACACCCTCCAATAACATCCTCAGAATCCGTCTAAGAACAATCTCCTTCCTCACTTCTAACTTATATAACTCCATCATACCATCATACCAACAACCATTAACCACAAAACTCACTAAAACCTTCTTCACACCAAAGATGTTTCCAAAACTACAACTATTACCTCCACATCCTGGCAACAAGACTAAACTTACCACGCAAGGAAAACCAACAGAAACCCAACTAAGGTAACTAGAGCAAAAATTACTTAACAAAATTACCTGAAAACACATCACCACCCTGAAGCTTCATCAGACGAGCTCTCTTCCTCGCGGAACCATCATCCTCCTGCCGCACCGCTGCAGCACCAGCTAACACTTTAAGGTCATCACCATCTCCCTGCGGTAAAGAACCCTGGCTATTCCGAGCCAACATCAAACAATCACGTCTCATATGTCCAGCAGACCCACATTTCCAGCACTTCTCATTTCCCAAACTCTTCACAACCTTCTGCTCTTTCTACCACTTCTGAACCTTGCTTCGGCCGTGCCCATGACCTTTCAAAGATCCTTTGGCTATCACCAAAGCTGACTTCACCCCAAGAGGACAATCGCGCTTAACATGCACTTTAGAACCACAGTTCCAGCAAGCACCCGCGCCCCAACAACCTCCAACATGGCGCCTTTCACAACGGTCACATACCGGTGGCTGAGCTTCCACTCCTTGCTCAAGCGACACTTGCTCCACAATAGCACTACCTTCACATAGCTTAACCCTTGGAAACTTCTCTCCAAGATACCTTTCATAAAAGGCAGATACAAAGAAATCCCAGTCAATATCATGGATATGTGACGCCACCGCCACAGATGTCCACCAGACACATGCATCCTCCAACATCAAAGAGACAACACTTCCCAGCTTACAAGCATAATCACAACCTTCCTGATCCAGAATCAGAATCACACTGGCCAACCAAGCCTCAAATGTCTCAGGTGAAGAACCATGATACTCCACAGCACCCAAATCCAACAAACGCTGCCTCGGCAAACCCACACATCCTACAGCCAGCACATCCACTGACTTTACCCTTGCTACAGCCTGAGATGTTCCCAACACCTCTTGAGCAACAGGTGATGAACTCTTCATCACAGAACCAGCTTCTTCCTCCTGCCTTACCACCTCAACTCCAGGCACAGAAGACTGAGACGAAACACCTCTACAGAAGGGTGAATTCCAAGCCTTAACAACCTGCCCTAAGGCAACAACCATCTCACCCAACTGCCATTCTATCAACGACTTCGCCATACTACTAACAACAACAAACAATCACAACAAAACAAACAAACCAGTTAGACCAGCTTTAAGCAAGGATTCAAACTCCAACTCCAAAATAACACAATAGCTATAATAATAAGGCATTGGGTATCCTGAATCCCCCCTCTATTACATGACATAACAGTCAACACGAACATGGATATCACAACATCAAGCATATCAAACAACATACTTCGATCATGCTTTCATCAAACATCATCCACTTGCAACAGCATACTATCCACATAACATACTCATTTCATTTTCATCATGCATTAAACCAACTCACAACATCAGCATATATCCACGTAAGCTCAACCAAGATTCTTAAACACAAAGCATGCTTGCAAATATCAACAACTTACTCAGAAACACGTGTTTCAACCAACATTCAACCAACTTTCATCCACACAACAAGGTAAACATCAACACATATCGCAACAATTTACCGTTTTCCCCAAGCATTCGCAACTTAGCTCTGATACCACCAAATGTAACCCCCTTAACCCGGCCCAGACGGTTGACCCGAATTAAGAAAGTCACACGGGGAAAACCAAAGTCAATCCGAAAGTCAACTTTGATTAACGACCCTTTTTTTTCTTTTTAATCTTGTCTAAATGCACGTTAACCTTAGATGTGATCTCACAACAACATACTCGAAGATCATAAACATCAGAGATCAAACAGGGACCCAATTGAACAATTAACAACTTTAGGGACCAAACTGTAAATTCTGAAAACTTTAAGGACTTAACCAGATTTTAAGTTACCAACTTAAAATTAATCAAGTTTCATGCTTCTCTGCCAAATTTCAGCTTAAACGGACATCCCAAACTCATACAATTGCACAAACAAGTTTCAGGACCAAAATGCAAACATTCCAAAACATTTAACTGCCACTGTCAGCCCCCAACGGTCACGTGTTCCGAAACAGGCAGAGCCCGTTTCGAAACGCGGGGCCGTTCCGCAACGCGTACCGAAACAGATTGCTGGCAGAATGCTTCCCGTTTCGAAACGGTGTCTACCGTTTCGGACGCCTGGGCTGACTCAGGGCATCCGTTCCGAAACGGTAGTCCCTATTCCGAAACGCCCTGCACATAATGCAGAAAAAGACATGCTAAAACACGCAATTGACCATCCGAACATACTCCAAAAGCCACCAAACTTTACCATCATGCAATTCAACATATAAGAGACATACTTGCATCAACAATTCAACATATTAACATCATATATGTAAAGCCCCAATTCTATAGGCATGCTTCCTACATAAGCAATCATTTAAACACAAATTTCCAAATCCATCTCATATAAGCCAAAACATGATCCAACAACATTAACAACAACATATAACCATCCTTGTCCGAACATATACGAACACATAAACATCAACCCAAGAGATTCTACCCCAATGCCTTTATTAACTATAGCTATTCACCAAGACATACATCTCAAATGGAGTCCTCCTTGAATCCCTTGCTTCTCGCTGTCCAAACTTCAAGAATCTGCATTGATGGACAAGAAGGAACGTAAGCACATAATACTTAGTGAGGAATGCTCAAAACCAAAACACCATCAATGCAGCGAGTCATAAAACCTCTTTGAAAAGCAACTCGATTTGTTTACCAAGCAAAGTTTGAAAACCCCTTTTCAACAACATGCTTAAACCATGCATTGCTCAACATGAAAACCAACCCTTAGCTTAGCAAGCTAAGAAAACCTTTTCAAAGCATAATTTGCAAAATCATCCATTTAACCATTCCATGCATAAACACCATATGCAAAGTTAAATTCATACCTTGGAAAACACTTCCATTTCATAACATACATTTCTTATACTTGAAAATCATTCCAAGCAAGAAACCCTTTAAAACCATTTACTCAATCAATCCAACACATGCATTAAACAAAGGCAACTTATGAACCACAACATCATCATCACATGCCTTTTAAAACAAGTCTTAACAAGACTCCAATGCATTAAAGAGATTTCATGCACACATGCATCATTTACCAAATGATAATCAACACTTGTTCAACTTAACAAGTAAACATGCATTCACAAGCATTAAACACTTTTCATGCAACCATGCATCTTTTCAAGCATCTCATGCTTAATCATAATCAAGAACATTATATTGGCTCCCAAGTGATCAACCACATCCACTTTTCAACTCAACATCCAATCGGATACGCGGATCACAAGCGTTGTCCCCACGCTTCATACACACTACCAATCCAAGGTCCCCAAATGGACTTTTAAACACCATTTGACCTCAACATTCACAAGGTTCCCATGTATGGACTTTGAAACACCATACAACCTTAACTTTCCTAAGGTTCCCATGTATGGACTTTTAAACACCATACAACCTTAACTTTCCTAAGGTTCCCATGTATGGACTTTTAAACACCATACAACCTTAACTTACACAAGGTTCCCATATATGGACTTTTATACACCATATAACCTTAACATGCACAAGGCACTAACGAGATCTGGGACACCCAACACAAGATCCACACATGGACTTTACACCACCATTGTGATCTTAACAAGCACAAGGTTCTCATATATGGACTTTTAACCACCATATAACCTTTGCTTAACCAAGGTCCTCGAATGGGCATTCAACCTCCATTATGACCTTAACCATCTCGTTAGGATACTTGAAGGGAGTTTACCGGTTCACTCTTAACCACTCCACCTCCAAGGCGACTTTATTCACGGTGCACCCAATCCTATAGCCGGCTAACTATATCCGATCAAAGAAACCAAGAACCATTTACATCACTTGCCAATATAACCAACTTACCACATTAGTCCAATGATTCACATGCATAATCATAATGCAAAAACCATCATTTACCATCATCAATCCACTGTTTTAAAGCATTACACAAAGCCATTGAACCACATGCAACACCATGCATCAAAACCACAATTTCAATGTATAAAACTAAGGATCTCTTACCTTGAGCATCCTTCACATATGGCTTTCAAAACCAGCATTAAACCATGCTTAAAATATGCTTTCAAAACAGAATATAAACCATGCAAATCACATGCATTGCAACCACCAAACACAATTGCTTTTAAAGCCAATTCACAACACAAACCAAGAGCGAAAATCCATATACTTACTCTTGAGCTTAGCAAAGTTGTTTAGACTTAAACTAAGCTCCCAAAACCTCCAAACCTTGGTTTAAAAGCTGAAAACCCAACTTCACTCACCGTTACACAAAACAAGGCTAACCAACAAGCCTTCCAAGCATCCGAAACCTTCCACAACACCTCTAATGCTCACGGATCTTCCTCCCCTGTTTCAAGCACATAACAACAGAAGATTAATGCATCATCATGCATTAAAAACACCAGCAACACAACTAAACTCGCTGCTCATCACAAATCCAACAATTCGGCTACCAAACACAACCGAAATCACCACCAAACACTTCCGAAACTTAACCCAGCCAAGATCCATCACTTCTAACCATTTTTAAACATCAATTAACATCCAAAATGATCACAACACGTCCTTATACCTCCAGGTATAACAGATCACCAAGATCACTCCAAAAACAACCAAAAACTCAAGCAAAACTTAGGAAATTCAACCTATCCGGGATTGCATTAATTAAACCTCAACTTCTAATCAATTTAGCATTCATTTAACATCAATTTGACACTTCAAAACACTGCCCAAACAGATCACACGAAAATTTCACCAAAATCAAGCAAATCTTGCATTTTAAGCCAAAATCAAGATTTCAATTGAAAAGGCTTTAACAAATCACAAATCAAGGATTGAGAACTTAGGAATTTCAGTAAAGAACTGAGAGTTTAGAGGAGAAGGACGTTCTTACCTCCAAACTTGAGTTTCTCCCTTTTTGGAACCAAAATCTTGAAAATCCAAGTAGCAAATACAAAGGTTTTGATGAAGGATTGATTAGAGATCAAATGAGGATTGAAATATGATATTTAGGTGACAAAAATCAGAGGAAAAGATTTGGATAGAATGTGTTTGGTTTGAGAGAAAAGATTAGAGAAAATGGGAAATGGAAAATTTGGAAAGTTAGTTAGAAATGACAAAAATATTTTTCCCTCCTTTTTACTTTTATTTTAAACCATTAATAAATCATTTAATATTCTAGAAAATCTGGAGAAACTCCCCTTTGGGTAAATAGCTCCTTAAAGATTCAAAGTTTCAATCCTTTATAAAACAGTCACGCAACTTTCAAAAATTACATTTTGGTCACTAGCCAAAGTGTCAGCCTTCCGAACCTCCTTTTCCAAAATTGATTTCACAGTTCACTTTTATATATTAAAAGATGATTTTAGAATATTTTTCCATATTTTTAATGCAACCCGAACTAGGCTTTCCTAATTTCACCTTTATATATTCGATCAGCACTTTGACCGAACCGGTCAACGCCCAAAACTTCTGAGCCCAAAACCGGGGCGTTACAATCAATCCTTGATAGAGGATACTTGTTCTTTACAATCAACTTATTCAGCTGAAGATAATCATTGCACATTCTCATCGTGCCATCTTTCTTCTTTACAAACAAGAACAGTGCACCCCAACGTGACAAACTAGGCCGAATAAAGCCTCGGTCAAGCAACTCCTGGGGTTGTGTCTTTAGCTCCTTTAACGCCTTGGGTGCCATTCGATAGGGAGCGATGGACAGCGAAGTTGTGTTCTCATACAAATCAATTCCAAACTCAACCTCTCGACTAGGCGGCAAACCTGGTAACTCCTCAGGAAACACCCCAGGGAATTCACACACGGTCCTTATATCTTGTGCCCACACATCCTTTGTACTAGGATTCATTACAAAAGCCAAATAAACTTCACATCCCTGATGCAACATCCGACTCACTTCAAGCATCGAAACCACATTAGATAGAAACTTTACATCCTCTCCCACCAACGCAACTTCATAATCATCAGCGAGTTTCAACGAAACTTGCTTATTCTCAAAATCCACAACAGCCCTATGCTCAACTAGCCAATCCATACCAAGGATTACATCAAATCCATAGAAGGGAAATTTCATAAGATCAACCCAAAACACATGATCTTGCACCATTAATGGACATCTCCTATATAACTTCCTTGTTACAACCGTTTCACCAAAGGAACTAGTCACACGCACACCAACATCCAAAGACTCAACAGGTAAATCAAGCATTTGATCATGTTCACGCAATATATATATGAATGTGTAGACCCATAATCAATCAGAGAAAGTAATGACGAAGACTACAAAGTAAAGGTACATGCGATCACGTCAGTGTCATTCTTCCCTTCCCGATGGGCATACACTCTGGCCTGACCACCACCTTCGGGCTGCACAGCTACCACGTGTGCTACATTCCTCGCACCTTCATCTCCACGCTGGAAGTTGCCACGACTGCGCCCACGACCCCTTTGTGGCTCAGCTACTCTCATTGGAGCCTGTCCCTCTCTCACTATCTGAGGACAATCCCGTTTCATGTGCCCACGAGAACCACAATTCCAGCATCTGCCAATGTTGCCCCAACACTCTCTCGTGTGCCTTGTACCGCACCGGTTACGCTCAGGTGTACGAATGAAGGCATTTGGTCCGTGCTGACCTCGCCCTGGGTTAACTCCCCCATGTCTAGAATCCAAGTGAGACCTTCGATCCTTAGGCCTCTTAAAACGATCCCTTCCAGCATTATGTTCCGTAGCTCGCTTCCCTGAGCTAAACCCTCCTACTCGACTCACCAGACTAAGGTTCAGCTCAGTGTCATTGGCTCGAGTGACCAGAACATCAAAATTAGTATAGTCTGATGCAAGCTTGTATGTCTTCACATCTGCCACCTGACCATACCGGAAACACTCGCATCTCTCTCGTTCATTAGGGATTAACTCAAGTGCATACTGACTGAGGCGTACAAACTGTACTTCATATTCAGCCACTAACATGCCTCCTTTCACTAGGGACATAAATTCCCTCTTTTTCTCATCCAGATATAGAACACCCAGGTACTTCCTCTTGAATGCATCTAGAAATAACGTCCAAGTCACTTCAGTATCTTCCAATCTCATTATAGTGGTCGTCCACCACATATAAGCGTCACCGTTCAACATGGATACAATGCACCCTAACTTCTGGACATCATTGCAATTCATTTGCCCAAGGATCCTCTTAGTGCTCTCCAACCAAGACTGGGAACTCTCAGGGATCATCCCTTTAAACTTGGTCCCACCAAGACTACGGAGTCGCTCCAACGGCAAACTCGCACCGGCACCAGGCTGAGGTGCAGCCACATGAGCACCAGCTACTGCTGCCTGAAAGGCTTCAGCAGTAGCCTGAATCAACATTGTCATATCAGGAGCAGCTTGCCCACGTTCTCCCTCGAGTCCAGCAACCCCTACTCCAGCTCCAGCAGCACCAGCCCCCGCTCCACCACCACTGGGTGGTCCACTAGGTGGAGGAGGTGGAAAATTCTCAACATGCTCGTCTATTTCATTCATCTCGTTCTTAGCTGTGCTACGCGTATTAATTCTAAGCTCCCTACGTGGCCCCATTCAAAACAATGCAACTAGCAAAATGCAATAAAACTCGGGTAGGCAATATAAGGTAAGAAAATCCAAGGTGCTCAAGTTTCGTTTTCAAAACAACTTCTTCCAATAGTAATGATATAGCAATGAGTTTTCCCCATATATACCCCAAACATAGCATAATAATGCAATTTAATCGCAAACCACAAAATTGCATGCATTCCATCTCAATCAAGCTCAATCATTGTACAAGTACAGAACATTCATTCAAAGAATTGGTGCCATGAATTGGAGCCTGTACTAGGCTCATGATTGTAGCAGCACAACACACCTACCAATTTCCTTACTAAACTTGCGGTAGAAGAAACCCAATATTGCTGACCCCAACCAAATTTTCTTGCTCCAAACGACGTCTACAAGAACAAGAGATACTGCGTGTTGAAGTGAGAACTCGATTTATCCGACATTATCATACCACCGAGAAGAAGCAATATATGGGCTCTCGCAACGCTTTCAATTTCTTCCAATGTGGAATTTTCAACCACTTGAAAATCACTCTTAAACCATGCCAGCTTCACACGTTTACCATCAACAGCATGCACCAGTGGTGTCTTCCCCAAATACTTGATGCAATAATCTTCAAGAAAATACCTATTATGAGCAATGATTGGACTGCTCGAAACTGAGACACCAAGATGCATATCAATATCTTCGAGGGTGATTGTGCTCTCTCCGCACGACATGTGGAAGGTATGTGTTTCCAGTCTCCAATGCTCCACCAACCCATTAATCAACTCCGACATAACTTCAAAGTCCCAAATCTTTGACGCGTACCTAAAACTGGTTGTTTCCAGAAATCCTCTTATATATAGTCTTGGCAGATCGCTCCATATCAAACGAGGCAAAAATTTTGCCTTCTCTTTCTACAAACAATTTTTTAAATTAAATTAGTACTTTGTCATTTAGAAACAATAAATTAAAAGTTGTAAACAAACCATAAATTCTTACCAATAATTTCATGTTCTTCGTGATGTAAGAATCTTCAAGTCTTAACAATGTCATTTCCCCCAATAATTATGCGCAATTAAATGCCTAAAACATCATAAATAAATTGATTTTGAAAATATTTTCCATTAAAATAATTACAACACAATTTAGTATTTATATTAAAGAAATTATTCATATATAAAAAATTCATATAAAAAAATTAATCATAATTTAAAAAAGTCAAAAAATGTTAAGTTTAACCTTCATAAATATGTGTAAGCTTGCTTCTTTGGGTGGTCTAAGAAAATCACATGGCTTGACAATCTCCTTTGCTTTGCTCGAACAAAAGAGGTTGAAAAGAATTTGTGTGTTCTAAACCTAAACAAAACTACATATTTATAGGGAACTACAAAACCCTAATTTGAAAAACCCTAAACAAACCTGTTAAGTTTTTACATAAATGTCGTAATGGCCCATTAAGCCAGAGGGAACTCGCCATGCATGTGCAACGAGTTTAGTTTAGGATTAGGTTAACCATATGATTAAGATTTAAAACAGATATTTGAAAAAAAAATAGAACTCGTCTTGCTCCTACGACGAGTTTAAATAAAAAATTCATATTAATTTGAAACTTACTCTGCTTGTGCGGTGAGTTCACTGTAATAGTGCTAGTCCAAGAATTGTAGAATTTTGGGTGTTACTTTGATAATATTAAGGCCTAATGGTCCTATTTTTGTCTTTAAGCCTAATATTTCAATATCAAATAAAACAAAGCCAAAACTAACAATTACAAATATTTAAATATTATTCATTATTTTAATGTTATCTATCCTCGAGTTTAGAATGTAACATTAATGTTTTAGAATTTATTATTCAAATTCAAATAAGTACGTCAACAATCTCTAGAGCAAGTGGTTAAAGCTCTCAGTTGATACCTTCCCATTTCCTCTAGGTTGTAGGTTCAAAACTCATTAGGAGCAAATTCCCCCATCCCCTTCCCCACCCCTTAGGTAGAAATTGATCAAAAATAGAGATATAATATAACCATATATATATATATATATATATTATCACATTTGAAAAAATCTTTTTATGACTTGTTATTTATTCTAATATGAAATAAAAAAACCAATAATCATTGAGATTCACTATTTGACTGAGTGGTCAAAGATATTTATGTCGTCTCATTTTATATAAATTTAAGTCAATATTTGTCTAAGTTAGGTTTGTAAGGTTTTGTCCCTACTAGGTCTCTACAGTGCCATGGGAGGAAACTAATGTTATAAAATATTACTGGAATATGAAAAACTACTATTATAACACCTTTTAACCTTTTGATTTTATTTCTGTCGTTAACCACCACAACCTTAACTTCAATGATTGAACATTTATTTGCACCTTTTAATATGAGTAAAAGAGGAACATTTCAAGACTACAATGAGAGTTTAGAACTCAGGTAAATAAATTGGGTAAACTACACAGTTGACCACCGAACTATGAGTTTGGTGTCAAAATGACCACTATATTATTTTTGACTCAAAATGACCACACAACTATTTAAATGGTGCCACATTAGCCACACGCCGTTATAAAAAACAAAAAAGTTAACGGAACTGTTAAAAAAAATTGGTATAATTACACATTTGGTCCTTTATATTTATACAATATATCAATTTAGTCTTAATTTTAATCTAATAAAATAAATTAATTATTCAATAAGATGGTAACACATGTCAACAAGCCCCCACAAGGATTCGAACCCAAGACATTGGGGAACCAAAGTCCTGCGCTTACCACTGAACCAATCACCCTTTTGTGCTAAAAGGTACACCAATTAATATATGTCTTAATGATTTTAATGCCCAGAAAAACTAAAAAGTTGAAATGCAATTGGATGGATTCGAACCAAGGACCTTGAGGTCCAAAGTGCATATGCTTGCCACTGCACCAAATGTATACCTTGTAATATAAATTACAACATTTAATATATGTCTTATATAAATTTTAATGCTTGAAAAAAGGAAGGAAATTTGGTTTTAGGAAACTCGAATATAATATTTTTATGATGCATAGAAACATATAACCTAATTAAATGAATATAATAATTAAATTAAATTTAAGAATATTTTGTATATATTTTAAACTATAGTTAGTGCACGATTTAAAATAAAAAATTTTAATATTATTATTTTAATTTTTTAATATAAAAATTATTTTAAAATTTTTATATTTTAAACTAAATTTAATATATTTTTCAATTCCATATTTATTTTTATAATTTCACGTATATAATCATTGAATTGATTTTTTAACTTAATTAATAATTTTAATATTTATTAAAAATTAATTAAATTATTATATATAATTATATTAAAAAAATTAAAAAATATATATTAAATTCATTTAGCGAATTCAAACTCACAAACATAATTTAATATTGTTAACTTTAATTTAATTATTAGATTTATTTAATTGGGTTAGATGTTTTTATGCATCATAAAAATATTATATTCGAGTTTCCTAAAACCAAATTTCCTTCCTTTTTCCAAGCATTAAAATCTATATAAGACATATATTAAATGCTGTACTTTATATCACAATGTATATACTTGGTCCAGTGGTAAGCTCATACACTTTGGACCACAAGGTCCTTGGTTCAAATCCATCCAATTGCGTTTTCGACTCTTTAGTTTTTCTGGGCATTAAAATCATTAAGACATATATTAATTGGTGTACCTTTTAGTACAAAAGGTTGATTGGTTTAGTGGCAAGCGCAGGACTTTGGTTCCCCAAGGTCTTGGGTTCGAATCCTGGTGGGGGCTGGTTTTGTTGCTTTTATTTTCCCACCTCCAATAAGGTGCACCACCTTATTGGAGGTGGAAAATTAATTAAATAAAAATAATTAAAGACTTCCAATAAGGTGGGGACACGTGTCACCGTCTTATTGAATAATTAATTTATTTTATTAGATTAAAATTAGGACTAAATTGATATATTGTATAAATATAAAGGACCAAATGTGTAATTATACCAATTTTTTTAACAATTCCGTTAACTTTTTTGTTTTTTTAACGGTGTGTGGCTAACGTGGCACCATTTAAATAGTTGTGTGGTCATTTTGAGTCAAAAAATAATATAGTGGTCATTTTGTCACCAAACTCATAGTTTGGTGGTCAACTGTGTAGTTTACCCAAATAAATTTAATTCGGACATATTTCTAAAAACATGAAATAAAATACATATAAATATCATCAAAGCTCAACGATAAAAGATAAAAAAAAATAACAACAAACAACATTAAAAAAATACATTTTACAGTAATAAGACACATTAATAACACAATTATTACCATAATTCAATCGCGAACAAGAGGGTGACTAAACTCGTATCCAAATTTAGTTCGAGGGTCCAAAACAGGGAAATCACCAGGATAATCAAAAGATCGTCATCTTGATTAGTCATGGCGATGTCAAATCCAACCCTGGTAGTAAAACAAAATAAAAAAGAAGCGGTTAAACGACCGATTAAGAAAAGAAAAGCGTGCCAAAAGGCAGAGGGTGGGGTACAAAAAGGTGGAAAAACGTGCCACAAGGACATAATTATTAAATTTAAAACATATAAAATAAAAAACGAAATAATAGAACAAGAAAATATTACCGACAATCGACAACCAACACTAAGGTTGGTGTCGCCGAAGGCTATGTAGAAATGAAAACGAAAGAAAGAAAATTGCATGTTAAAGAGGAGAAGGAGACAACGGCTAGGGCCTTCAACAATAATAGTATTATTATTAATGAGTAAATGAACAAGTAAAAGCTAACACGAAACGAAACAACAATACACACTAGTAAGGCCCAAGTGAAGAGGCTGACAATTGCTAGCAGAGCCCTTGTAATCACCAATTCCCTGCCCTGGTCTTATAAACAATGCTAAATATTTTCCTAAACTTTTAGGAATGAATATGAGAGTTAACAGGGATAATGGAGGGCCTGCAGTATGCTCCAACAGACCATTGCTTTCGTCTGTTATGCCTTTACAAATTACACACACCAACTTTGTCATTAAAATATCTACTAGTGCTCGGGTTCTTTTTCCCCTTAGGGTGTCTGGTTGGCATCGCTAGCTAGCCTAGCATGCTTAGAGCAATTGCTAAATATGTTGTTTTACGTAATAACTTTTACTTTTTGGTTGCTTTTTTCTAGTATGCTTTTCATGAAAGAATGGTTACAATTAGAGAAGATGCAAACCTCATTTATCTGTAGGATGATGGGTTTCAGAATTCTGGTACCTACTAATGTTATGTAACACCTTCCTATTCCCTGCCGGTTCCTCTCATGTTGTAAACAACATGCACAACTTTTAGGATTACAAATCATATTGGACTAATCTCGTAAAATAGATATTATCAACAACTGACGGGACCTTTTTTTATAGAACCACTAGTATTATTAAAACGAAAAAATATCCAAACTACAATGAAGGTTTACAATCTTAAAAGTAAACTAAACAAATAATTTGGACATTTTCCAATAACCAATGACAAAAAAACTAGTCACCTTAGATCATACAAGGACCATAAAATGAAAAGGTAAAAACTAATTAAATGAAAGACTCGAACAAAACATAGATACAGACATATCGGACTACATCGGCAAACGAATTGTGATCAAACTACTGAAAGAACACCGACAACTGCAAATCCGAGCCGAGCGTTGTGAAAAAATTGTAACGGCCAAATTTATGGTTTAATAAATTGGGCCTCGGATCCGGGTTCATATCTTTTAAATTGGTGAATTAATAAAAATAAAAATTAAAGTCGAAGCTCAATTTAATGAAATTAATGACTTAAATAGACAAAGGATTGATTGGGGATCCAATGTGGAGTCAAGAAACAAGCTAAATGTTCGATTAATTAATTTACCCCATTTTTGTGGTGAGTAATATTATTTAAATGATAGTGCTGAAAAGTGAGGATGTTAGAAAGGATACTATAGGAGATAGGGAAAAATGGAAAAAAAGAGAGAAAAGTGAAGGGGGAGATTTTGAACTCCGATCAACGGCCGTCCAAGCCACCGTTAGCGACACCGTCACCAACATCATCTTCAGCTCGACTAGACAAGTCGACCAGTGATCACCCCGTCTTCGTTGTCGCTGTCACTCTCTAGGGTGAGAAGAATAAAGATTAAGATAAGTTCGAACAACACGAACCATCCTCCAACGCCGCGAACCGAGGGTACCGTCGGATTCACCAGCCAGAGTAGAGTAGATCTGGAGCTCCCCATTGTCGTCCGGTCACCAAAGGTCATCGCATGCGCCCCACGTGTCACTGCCAACGCGTGGGCTTGGGCCAGCTGTAGAGCTAGGTGCACAGCTCTCCCATGTGTAATACCCCTAAAACTATTTTAGTAATTAACCATATTCTAAGCAATTAGAATTTATCTTCCGATAATTAAGGTTCGATATTGAACCATTCAATTAGATTAAATTGCAACCATTAATTCTACTCTTAAGCATTAAGAATTCTGGATCAAATCGAAAAGACTTAAGAGTTGGAATGACTCAAGTGCAAATGGGAAGAGTTTAGTGGTTAAACTCGTAATTAGACCAAAGTGTAAATAGACGCATCACTACTCATGTAATCCCATCAACTAGATGTTACCCTTTTGATTAATTTATGTTATAAAAAAGAGGGGAAAAGCTTCCTAATTAGAAAACCTTTCGGCTAGAGAAAGAGTTTTAGAAACAACTCATTGGCGTCTTCCTCAAATCTCTAATTCTCCATTAACGAAAGTCTTCCAAGGAATTTGAATCTCCCTTGTTTAATTGTGTTGAATTTAAACTATTGCTCTAGCAATCTTGGTAAGTTTCTAATTTCAATTACTTTTAATCATTTTGCTTAGTCTTGAAATTAAGGAATGATGGATTACAGAAGACATATAGCTTTTGAATCAAATGATGACTTGTATGGAAGTTAGATTGAATTTTAATCTAGTAGGTTTCTGCTCATGAATCTCAATTTAGGAAAAACCACAATGTTTTGAAATATGACTATTTAGGTGGTACAAGTTTCAACCCCTAATACCTCGAATGGAAAATTTAAGAATTTAATGTTAATTCCTTGTTTTGGATCAATCCAATAGCGAGGAGTCGTCAAATCCCCAAGCCAGGACAAATCTTACAAATCAATGAATAATGATATGGGAGCAATCTTAGCCTCGTAAATTCTGGTGAGTGTAGTTTGAGTCTTGGGATAGGTGTGATGTCATCCCAAATGCATTTTTTATGTCTACAAATTATGTTCATCATTTTCTTTGAAAGCTCAAGCAGAGAAAGCATGTTGGATCTACGAGTGGTAAGGTCAGTAAGCTTATCTTTTGAAAATATGTTAAAAAGTGTGTTATAAGTTATGATAATGGAAAACAATGTGATTCTATCAATTACGACAATATGGAAATATGACATGACATAGAGCCAAAAGCTCTACTTCGGTCTCAGTTATGATTTATGATACACTCCCACTCTTGAATTGTTTATGTAGAATGCAGCCTTGATTGTTCCCGACCGTAAAATGCTGGTAAGCAAGTAAGATTGTGATATCGAATGGCTAAAAAGAAGACTGGTGAAAGAGTTTGGGATGCGAAAGTATTGGCTAAGGTGATTTGGGCGTGGTGTTTGGGAATGGGTGAAATAAACTAAGGATAATCAAAAGGAATGGTTTGATATGGATGGTGAAGGTTTCTGTAACACCCCAATTTTGGGCTTAGAAGTTTTGGGTTTGGACCGGACCGGTCGGGTCGCGGTTCGAATATAAAAGGGTGAATTTAGGAAAGCCTAGTTCGGGTTGCATTAAAAATATGGAAAAATGTCTTAAAATCCTATTTTATTATATATAAGAGAAAGGTGAAATCAGTTTTACAAAATGAGGTTTGGAAGGGTGACATTTTGGGTTAGTGACCAAAATGTAATTTTCGGAAACTTGGTGACTGTTTTAAAAAGGATTGAAACTTTGAATCTTTAAGGTGCTATTTACCCAAAAGAGTTTCTCCAGATTTTTCTTAAATATTAAAGGATTAATTAATGGTTTAAAAATAAAAGTAAAAGGGAGGGAAATATATTTTGGCATTTTCAACTAACTTTTCCCAAATTTCATTTTCCTTTTCTCTCAATTTTCTCTCAACCCAAACACATTTCTCCAGCACATTTTCCCTCTGATTTTGACATCCAAATATGAGATTTCAATCCTCTTTTTATCTCTAATCATCTCTTCAACAAAACCTTAGCATTTGCTTATTGGATTTTCAAGATTTTGGTTCCGAAAAGGGAGAAAACTCAAGTTTAGAGGTATGAACGTCCTTCTCCTCTAAATTCTCAGTTCTTTACTGAAATTACCAAGTTCTCAATCCTTGATTTGTGTTTTATTAAAGGTTTTACAATTGTGTTCTTGATCTTGGCTTTAAAATGCAAGATTTGCTTTAATTTTGATGAAATTCGTATGATCTGTTTGGGCACTGTTGTGAGATGTCATTTTGATGTAAAATGAATGTATAATTGATGAGAAATTGAGGTTTAATCAATGCAATCCCGGATAGGTTGATTTTCCTAAGTTTTGCTTGAGTTTTTGGTGGTTTTTGGAGTGATCTTGATGATCTGTTATAGCTGGAGGTATAAGGACGTGGTTAGATCCTTTTTGGATGTTAGTTGATGTTTAAGGATGTTTAGAATTGATGGATCTTGGCTGGGTAGTGTTGTGGAGTTGTTTGGTTGTGATTTCGGTTGTGTTTGGTAGCCGAAATGTGAGTGTTGATGTGAGCAGCGAGTTTAGATGTCTTGGTTGAGGGTATTAATGCATGATGATGCATTAATCTACTGTTTTGATATGTTTAAAACAGGGGAGACATCTTCGGATCCTTGTGGTGCTGATCCGGAAGCTTGATTGGTGTTTCGGTAAGTGGCGAAACGGAATCGGTGAGTGGTTTTGGTTTTCAGCTTTGAAACCATTGTTTTGAAGGTTTGGGAGCTTAGTTTAAGTCTAAACAACTTTGCTAAGCTCAAGAGTAAGTTTTCGGAAAAACTCTCTTGTTGATGAACCATGTGTTGGTTGTGTGCAATGTGATTGTTTGCATGTTTGATATTCTGTTTTGAAAGCATATATAGCATGTTTATTTGCTGGTTTTATAAGCCATGTGTTGAAGGATTCTCAAGGTAAGAGGTCCTTGTTTAGAACATTTGATAAAATGTGGTTTTGTTGCATAAGGATGCATGATGATTAATGGCTTTGTTAAATGCTTTAAAACAGTGGATTATTGTTGTTAAATGATGCATATTGGCAAGTGATGTTTCGAGAAAGGTTAAGAACACTATGGTGGTTAAAAGTCCATAGGTGGTTCTTGTTTTAAGAACAACATGGTGGTTAAAAGTCCATGATTGGTTCTTGTGCTAAGGTCACTAAGGTGGTTAAAAGTCCTTGAGTGAGCCTTGTAAGGTCACAAAGGTGGTTAAAAGTCCTTGTGTGAGCCTTGTGTATTTTAAGAACACCATGGTGGTTAAAAGTCCATGGGTGATTGTAACGTCCCGGTTTTGGGCTTAGAAGTTTTGGGCGTTGACCGGTTCGGTCAAAGTGCGGTTCGAATATATATAAGAGTGAATTTAGGAAAGCCTAGTTCGGGTTGCATTAAAAATATGGAAAAATGTTCTAAAATCATCTTTTAATATAATTAAGTGAACTGTGAAATCAATTTTGGAAAATGAGTTTTGGAAGGGTGACATTTTGGCTAGTGACCAAAATGTAATTTTTGAAAGTTTTGTGACTGTTTTCGAAAGGGTTGAAACTTTGAATCTTTAAGGAGCTATTATTCCAAAAGTAGTTTCTCCAGATTTTCTAAGATATTTTAAGCTATATTCTGATTTTAAAACATATCAAAAGAGGAGGGAAAGCCATTTTGGCCATTTTGATAACTAACTTCCTATTTTCTTTTCTCTCATTTTCTCTCAACCCAAACACTTTCTTTCCAGAGAATTGTTTCTGGTTTTCTCACCTAAATCTCTCCTTTCAACTCTCTTTTGATTCCTAATCATCATATCTACAAAACCTCATCATTTGCTACTTGATTCATCAAGGTTTTTGATGAAAAAAAAGAGGAGAAACTCAAGTTTGGAGGTAAGAACGTCATTCTCCTCTAAACTATCAGTTCTTTACTGAAATTCCTAAGTTTTCAATCCTTAATTGATGTTTTATTAAAGGCTTTTAAGTTGTGAAATGGATCTTGGCTTATAATGCAAGATTTGGTGATTTATGATGATTTTCGTTTGATCTGTTAAATCTGTGATGTGAGATGTGTTTTTGATGTTATTTGAACTCTAAATTGATAAGGAATTGAGTTTTGATTGATGCAATCCCGGATAGGTTGGATTTCCTAAGTTTAGCTTGTGATTCTTGTTTGTTATTGAGGTGATCTTGTGGATCTGGTGTTGCTGGAGGTATAAGGATGTTATTAGGTTCTTTTTAGCATGGTTAATGCTGTTTTTGTAAGCCATATGTTGAAGGAAGCTCAAGGTAAGAGTTCCTTGTTGTTGAACATTGATTAAATGTGGTTTGATGCTTTTGAATGCATGATGAATATGGCTTGGTTTAATGCTTTAAAACAGTGGATAAATTGATGATAATGATGTATATTGGCAAGTGATGTTTTGAAAAGGTTAAGGTCACTAAGGTGGTTAAAAGTCCTTGAGTGAGCCTTGTTTACTTAAGAACATCTAGGTGGTTAAAAGTCCTTGGATGATTCTTGCTACGGACACAAAGGTGGTTAAAAGTCCTTGTGTGGTCCTTTCCATGGTGTTTAAAAGTCCATGGGCCAAGGTGTTTAAAAGTCCTTGGGGCCAAGGTGTTTAAAAGTCCTTGGGGTAATTATTATCATGGTGTTTAAAAGTCCATGGCCAAGGTGTTTAAAAGTCCTTGGGGTCAAGGTGTTTAAAAGTCCTTGAGGTGAACTTGTTAAGGACACAAAGGTGTTTAAAAGTCCTTGTGTGGTCCTTGCCATGGTGTTTAAAAGTCCATGGGCCAAGGTGTTTAAAAGTCCTTGGGGCCAAGGTGTTTAAAAGTCCTTGGGGTGAAAGTTGATGAACTTGTTTTTAAAGAAATGGAACTTATCACTTGTGGCCAATATGACATGTGTGTTATGATGCATGAGATGTATGTTTAAGTATGCTTTTGAGCATGTGTATATGATGGTTTGAAGCATGATTTATAAAGTGTTTTATAAATGCATTATTGGATGGTTTTACTGAGCATTCCTCACTAAGCTTTTGCTTACGCTCTCTTTGTTTTCTCAAATCAATAATGCAGAACATTAAAGTACTTTGAGGGCAGCAAGGAAGGCAAGCATTCAAGTGGAAGTAAAGCTCAAAGTATGGAAGGTTTTCTTAAGTACATTTAGCTTTTGGTAAATTGGCAATGGGGGACCTATGTGTATGTTTTGGGAGATGTTTTGAACTCCCTAAGTATTTTGAATGTTGTTGAGTATGCTGGTTTTTGTGGTTGGCCATTATATGCTTGAATTGGAAGTTTATGCTTGAATGGTTGCTTGTGTAGGAAGCATGCCTATTAATTTGGGGCTTTTCACATATGTTGATGTTTCGATGAATTGTTGATGCAAGTATGTCTCATATATGTTGAATTGCATTTTGGTAAAGTTTGGTGGCATTTGGAGCATGATTGGTTGGTCAATTTCATGTTAAGGTAGGTAAAATTCTGCATTTTGTGCAGGCCGTTTCGGAACAGTGCCTGCCGTTTCGGAACGGGTGCCTCAAAGCATCCCAGGCGTTCGAAACGGGCAACACCGTTCCGGAACGGATATGCTACTGCCCGACCCTGTTCCGGTACGCGTTGCGGAACGACCCCGAGTTTTGAAACGGGCTGTCCCCCGTTTCGGAACGGCTGACCGTTGGGGGCTGACAGTGGCAGTTATATGTTTTGAATTGTTTACATTTTGGTCCTGAATCTTGTTTGTGCAATTGTATGAGTTTGGGAAGTCCTTTTGAGCTGAAATTTCACAGAGAAGCATGAAACCTGATTAATTTCAAGTTGGTAACTTTAATTTGGGTTAAGTCCTTATAATTATCAGAATTTACAATTTGGTCCCTAAAGTTGTAAATTGTTCAATTGGGTCCCTGTTTAATCTCTGATGTTTATGATCTTTGAGTATGCTGTTGTATGATCATATCTAAGGATTAATATGCATCTAGACAAGTTTAAAATGAAAAAAAGGTCGTTAATCAAGGTTGACTTTCGGGTTGACTTTGGTTTTCCCCGTGTGACTTTCTTAATTCGGGTCAACCGTCTAGGCCGGGTTAAGGGGGTTACATTTGGTGGTATCAGAGCTGAGTTCTCGAGTAATTGGGAATGAATGTGTGCATGATTGAAGTATGTATGCTTTGTATGCTTGTTGATCGAAAGCCTGTTTAATGGCTTGTGAATTGGATGCAATTGAGATGTATGCTGTGATGTAGCATGTTGTGGGTACCCATTGCCAAATAAAAGCTAATGAAGTGGTGTTGATTTTGAATGAAATTGAGCTTGAATACTTGGATTGCTTACCTTGCTGGGCCTGACTTCGTTTTATTTGTATTGTGATTGCATGGTAAAAGTATGGCACCACGTAGAGAGTTACGAGGTAATGTGCGAGCTACGGCTCCTAATGAGAACGAGAATGAGGAAAACACGGGTAGTGCGGTGTTACCTCATCCTCCACCTGGTGGTGGTGGTGCTGGGGCTGAGGAAGCTGGAGCTGCAGCTGGTGCTGGAGCTGCTGGACCTGAGGCTGGTCAGGGGCAAGCTATGCCTGATATGTCTATGTTAGTGCAAACTATTGCTGGTGCTTTTCAAGCAGCAGTAGATGGGGCTCGTGGAGCGGGGCATCAGGAAGATGCTGGAGTTAGACTACCTTTGGAGCGTCTGCGCAGTCTTGGTGGGACTGAGTTCAGGGGTATGTCTGCTGAGAGTTCTGAAGCTTGGCTAGAGAGTACCAAGCGAATCTTGGGTCAGATGAGTTGCACTGATGTGCAGAAGCTTGGCTGTGTTGTGTCCTTGCTACAGAAGGATGCGTATACGTGGTGGACGACCACCATAGCTGGGATGGTTGAAGCTGATGTGACTTGGACATTCTTTCAGAATGTGTTCAAGTGGAGATATCTTGGTGTGAGATATCTTGATGAGAAGAAGCGTGAATTCATGTCTCTTACCCAAGGGAGCATGAGTGTGGCTGAGTATGAAGTGCAGTTTGTGCGACTCAGTCAGTATGCACCTGAGCTGATACCTGATGAGTGGGCAAGGTGCGAGAGGTTCCGTTATGGCTTAGAGACGGATGTGAAAATGTATTTGCTGGCCGCCGAGTATGATGATTTTGATGTGTTGGTGGGCCGAGCCAAGGACGTTGAGATGAACCTGAGTTTATCTGCTAAGGGTGCTGGCAAGCGAGCTGTTGAGTATAGTTCCGGAGGTGGACGGAACAAGAGGGGACGTGATCAGAAGTATCAGTCTTCAGCTAAGAGAGGTGGTGGTGCACCTGCTAGAGGAGGCAATGCTAGAGCTGATCCGAGTGCTTGTTGGATCTGTGGTTCACGTGGTCACATGAAGCGTGACTGTCCTCGTGCTGTGAGAGAGGTGCAAGCTCCTGTTGCGGCAGCTGGTAATGGGTGCTGGAATTGTGGATCCGCAGACCATTTGAGGCGAGATTGTCCTAGGTTGGCTGGTGATCAGGTGCGTGCTCCTCTTGTTGCTGCACCGCAGAGAGGTCGTGGGCGCGGCCGTGGTAATTTCCAGAGGAGAGAGGAAGGTGGTCGTGGAGTGGCCCATGTTGTGGCTATTCAGCCTGAAGGTGGAGGCCAAGCGAGGGTGTATGCTCAGCGTGAGGGAAGGAATGATGCGGATGTGATTGCAGGTACCTTTACTTTGCAATCCTTGTCATTGCTTTCTTTGATAGATTCTGGATCTACGCATTCATACATTTTGCGTGAGCATGCTGAATTGCTTGGTTTGCCTGTTGAGTCCTTGGATGTTAGTGTTCGTGTCACTAGTTCTTTTGGTGAGACTGTTGTGACTCGAAAGTTTTATAGAAGGTGTCCCTTGGTTGTTCAAGAACATGTTTTTCATGTTGATCTTATGGAGTTGCCCTTTTATGGTTTTGATGTAATCCTTGGTATGGATTGGCTTGCTGAGCATCGTGCTGTTGTGGATTGTGAAAACAAGCGAGTTTCGCTTAAGCTTGCGGATGATTATGAAGTTGTTGTGGTTGGTGAGAATGTGAAGTTTCTTGCCAATGTGGTGTCTACCTTGGAGGCGAGCAGGATGCTGAGGCAAGGTTGCGAAGCTTATCTAGCTTTTGTGATGAATCCTAGTTCTAAAGAGTTGAGGGTGCAAGATATCAGAGTTGTGAATGAGTTTCCTGGTGTTTTTCCTGAAGAGTTGCCTGGTTTACCTCCTAACCGCGAGGTGGAGTTTGGAATTGAGCTGTATGAGAATACAACTCCTGTGTCCATTACTCCCTATAGAATGGCACCTAAGGAGCTGAAGGAGCTGAAGACGCAGTTGCAAGAGTTGCTTGATCGTGGTTTCATCTGGCCGAGTGTGTCACCTTGGGGAGCACCGGTCTTGTTTGTGAAGAAGAAGGATGGCACTATGAGAATGTGCATTGATTACCGTCAGCTGAACAAGTTGACTATCAAGAATCGGTATCCTTTGCCGAGGATTGATGATCTCTTTGATCAATTTTGGGGAGCTGCTGTGTTCTCTAAGATTGACTTGAGGTCAGGGTATTATCAGTTGAAGGTGAAGGATGTGGATGTGTCTAAGACAGCTTTCAGGACAAGATATGGGCATTATGAGTTCCTTGTGATGCCGTTTGGTTTGACAAATGCTCCTGCTGCTTTCATGGACATGATGAATCGTGTGTTTCATGAATACCTGTACAAGTTCGTTGTGGTATTCATTGATGATATCCTCGTGTACTCGCGTACTGAGGAGGAGCATGAAGAGAATTTGAGGATTGTGCTGCAAGCTTTGTTGGAGAATCAGCTTTATGCTAAGCTGAGCAAGTGTGAGTTCTGGCTTAGGGAGGTGGTGTTTCTTGGGCATGTGGTCTCAGCTGAGGGGATTCGTGTCGATCCTCAGAAGATTGAGGCGGTGATGAATTGGAAAGTTCCTAAGTCTGTTCATGAGGTCCGTAGTTTCCTTGGTTTGGCGGGATACTACCGAAGGTTTGTGGATGGTTTTTCCAAGATTGCTGCTCCTTTGACGAAGCTGTTGCAAAAGGATGTTAAGTATGAGTGGACGAAAGCGAGACAGCAGGCTTTTGAGAAGCTTAAGGCGGCTTTGACGCAAGCTCCTATCTTGGTTCAGCCTGAATCAGGGAAAGAGTTTATGGTATACAGTGATGCATCCTATGTTGGTTTGGGGTGTGTGCTGATGCAGGAGGGTAAGGTGGTGGCTTATGCATCGCGACAGTTGAAAGTGCATGAGCGCAATTACCCTACGCATGATATTGAGTTGGCTGCAGTGGTTTTTGCTCTGAAGATCTGGAGACATTATCTGTATGGTGAGAAGTGTACTGTGTACACAGATCACAAGAGTTTGAGGTATCTGATGTCTCAGATGGAGTTGAATCTTAGGCAGCGGCGTTGGTTGGAGTTGCTCAAGGATTATGATCTGACGATTGAGTATCATCCTGGAAAAGCTAATGTTGTAGCGGATGCCTTGAGTAGGAAAGTAGCTGTTGAGCTGAGGGCTATGTTTGCTAGTTTGAGCATATCGCAAGATGGTGGTCTTGTTGCTGAGTTGCAAGTGAAACCATCTATGGTTCAGTTGATCAAGGATAAGCAGTTGCTGGATGATTCCTTGGTGTCTCATGTTCAGGATATCGCGGAGGGTAGACCTTCGGATTTCTGTTTTAATGATGAAGGTGTGTTGTGTTTTGGGAGTCGGATAGTACTGCCTGCTGATGCTGAGTTGAGGCATGCTATTCTGACTGAAGGTCATAGTAGTCCTTTTACTATGCACCCTGGTAGTACCAAGATGTATCGTGATCTTCGTGATGAGTACTATTGGGTGGGTTTGAAGAAGGATGTTGCGGAGTTTGTGAGCAGGTGTTTGGTGTGTCAGCGAGTTAAGGCTGAGCATCAGGTTCCTTCAGGGTTGTTGCAACCGTTGAAAATCCCTGAATGGAAGTGGGAAAGGGTTACCATGGATTTTGTATCTGGTTTACCTTTGTCTCCGTCGAAGAAGAATTCTGTTTGGGTGATTGTGGATCGCCTGACGAAGTGTGCGCATTTCGTGCCTGTGCATACCACGTTTTCTTTGGATAAGCTTGCGGAGCTGTACATTGCTGAGATTGTGCGGCTGCATGGTGTGCCTAAGTCGATTGTGTCGGATAGGGATCCGAGGTTCACATCGCGTTTTTGGCAGTGTTTGCATCAAGCTCTGGGTACAAGGTTGCATTTCAGTACATCCTATCATCCTCAGTCGGATGGTCAGTCTGAGCGAGTTATCCAGATTTTGGAGGATATGTTGAGGTGCTGTGTGATTGAGTTCCAAGGTTCTTGGGAGAAGCATTTGCCTTTGGTTGAGTTCGCTTATAACAATAGTTATCAGGCAAGTATACAGATGGCACCTTATGAGGCCTTGTACGGGAGGAAGTGTAGGACTCCTCTTTGTTGGGCTGAAACTGGTCAAAAGTTGGTTTCGATGCCGGCTTTGTTGAAAGGGACCACAGAGAAGGTAAAGCTCATTTGTGAGCGGTTGAAGGCTGCCTCTGATCGGCAAAAGTCTTACGCGGATTTGAAGCGTAAGGAGATAGAGTATGCGGTGGGTGACCGTGTGTTCTTGAAGGTTTCGCCTTGGAAGAAGGTGATGAGGTTTGGCCGGAAGGGTAAGTTGAGCCCTAGGTACATTGGACCATATGAGGTTGTTGAGCGTGTGGGTCCTGTTGCGTATCGGTTGAGGTTACCTCAAGAGTTGGAGAAGATTCATGATGTGTTCCATGTTTCTATGCTCCGGAAGTATAGATCTGATCCTTCGCATGTGATGCCTGTGGAGGAAGTGGTTTTGAATCCGGATTTGACCTATGATGAGGAACCGGTGAAGGTTCGGGATTCGGATAGCAAGGTTCTTCGTGGCAAGACCATTGAGTTGGTGAAGGTGCTGTGGAAGCATCGAGGTGTTGAGGAAGCCACGTGGGAGCGGAAGGAAGACATGCTGAAGCAGTTTCCTTATCTCTTTCCTTCAGGTAAATTTCAGGGACGAAATTTCTTAAGGGGGGAGAGTTGTAACGCCCCGGTTTTGGGCTTAGAAGTTTTGGGCGTTGACCGGTTCGGTGAAAGTGCGGTTCGAATATATATAAGAGTGAATTTAGGAAAGCCTAGTTCGGGTTGCATTAAAAATATGGGAAAATGTTTTAAAATCATCTTTTAATATAATTAAGTGAACTGTGAAATCAATTTTGGAAAATGAGTTTTGGAAGGGTGACATTTTGGCTAGTGACCAAAATGTAATTTTTGAAAGTTTTGTGACTGTTTTCGAAAGGGTTGAAACTTTGAATCTTTAAGGAGCTATTATTCCAAAAGTAGTTTCTCCAGATTTTCTAAGATATTTTAAGCTATATTCTGATTTTAAAACATATCAAAAGAGGAGGGAAAGCCATTTTGGCCATTTTGATAACTAACTTCCTATTTTCTTTTCTCTCATTTTCTCTCAACCCAAACACTTTCTTTCCAGAGAATTGTTTCTGATTTTCTCACCTAAATCTCTCCTTTCAACTCTCTTTTGATTCCTAATCATCATATCTACAAAACCTCATCATTTGCTACTTGATTCATCAAGGTTTTTGATGAAAAAAAAAGGAGAAACTCAAGTTTGGAGGTAAGAACGTCATTCTCCTCTAAACTATCAGTTCTTTACTGAAATTCCTAAGTTTTCAATCCTTAATTGATGTTTTATTAAAGGCTTTTAAGTTGTGAAATGGATCTTGGCTTATAATGCAAGATTTGGTGATTTATGATGATTTTCGTTTGATCTGTTAAATCTGTGATGTGAGATGTGTTTTTGATGTTATTTGAACTCTAAATTGATAAGGAATTGAGTTTTGATTGATGCAATCCCGGTTAGGTTGGATTTCCTAAGTTTAGCTTGTGATTCTTGTTTGTTATTGAGGTGATCTTGTGGATCTGGTGTTGCTGGAGGTATAAGGATGTTATTAGGTTCTTTTTAGCATGGTTAATGCTGTTTTTGTAAGCCATATGTTGAAGGAAGCTCAAGGTAAGAGTTCCTTGTTGTTGAACATTGATTAAATGTGGTTTGATGCTTTTGAATGCATGATGAATATGGCTTGGTTTAATGCTTTAAAACAGTGGATAAATTGATGATAATGATGTATATTGGCAAGTGATGTTTTGAAAAGGTTAAGGTCACTAAGGTGGTTAAAAGTCCTTGAGTGAGCCTTGTTTACTTAAGAACATCTAGGTGGTTAAAAGTCCTTGGATGATTCTTGCTACGGACACAAAGGTGGTTAAAAGTCCTTGTGTGGTCCTTTCCATGGTGTTTAAAAGTCCATGGGCCAAGGTGTTTAAAAGTCCTTGGGGCCAAGGTGTTTAAAAGTCCTTGGGGTGATTATTATCATGGTGTTTAAAAGTCCATGGCCAAGGTGTTTAAAAGTCCTTGGGGTCAAGGTGTTTAAAAGTCCTTGAGGTGAACTTGTTAAGGACACAAAGGTGTTTAAAAGTCCTTGTGTGGTCCTTGCCATGGTGTTTAAAAGTCCATGGGCCAAGGTGTTTAAAAGTCCTTGGGGTGAAAGTTGATGAACTTGTTTTTAAAGAAATGGAACTTATCACTTGTGGCCAATATGACATGTGTGTTATGATGCATGAGATGCATGTTTAAGTATGCTTTTGAGCATGTGTATATGATGGTTTGAAGCATGATTTATAAAGTGTTTTATAAATGCATTATTGGATGGTTTTACTGAGCATTCCTCACTAAGCTTTTGCTTACGCTCTCTTTGTTTTCTCAAATCAATAATGCAGAACATTAAAGTACTTTGAGGGCAGCAAGGAAGGCAAGCATTCAAGTGGAAGTAAAGCTCAAAGTATGGAAGGTTTTCTTAAGTACATTTAGCTTTTGGTAAATTGGCAATGGGGGACCTATGTGTATGTTTTGGGAGATGTTTTGAACTCCCTAAGTATTTTGAATGTTGTTGAGTATGCTGGTTTTTGTGGTTGGCCATTATATGCTTGAATTGGAAGTTTATGCTTGAATGGTTGCTTGTGTAGGAAGCATGCCTATAGATTTGGGGCTTTTCACATATGTTGATGTTTCGATGAATTGTTGATGCAAGTATGTCTCATATATGTTGAATTGCATTTTGGTAAAGTTTGGTGGCATTTGGAGCATGATTGGTTGGTCAATTGCATGTTAAGGTAGGTAAAATTCTGCATTTTGTGCAGGCCGTTTCGGAACAGTGCCTGCCGTTTCGGAACGGGTGCCTCAAAGCAGCCCAGGCGTTCGAAACGGGCAACACCGTTCCGGAACGGATATGCTACTGCCCGACCCTGTTCCGGTACGCGTTGCGGAACGGCCCCGAGTTTCGAAACGGGCTGTCCCCCGTTTCGGAACGGCTGACCGTTGGGGGCTGACAGTGGCAGTTATATGTTTTGGATTGTTTACATTTTGGTCCTGAATCTTGTTTGTGCAATTGTATGAGTTTGGGAAGTCCTTTTGAGCTGAAATTTCACAGAGAAGCATGAAACCTGATTAATTTCAAGTTGGTAACTTTAATTTGGGTTAAGTCCTTATAATTATCAGAATTTACAATTTGGTCCCTAAAGTTGTAAATTGTTCAATTGGGTCCCTGTTTAATCTCTGATGTTTATGATCTTTGAGTATGCTGTTGTATGATCATATCTAAGGATTAATATGCATCTAGACAAGTTTAAAAAGAAAAAAAGGGTCGTTAATCAAGGTTGACTTTCGGGTTGACTTTGGTTTTCCCCGTGTGACTTTCTTAATTGGGGTCAACCGTCTAGGCCGGGTTAAGGGGGTTACAGTGATTCTTGTTTAAGGTCGCAAGGTGGTTAAAAGTCCTTGTGTAGACCTTGTGTATTTAAGAACACCATGGTGGTTAAAAGTCCATGGGTGATTCTTGTGCTAAGGACACAATGGTGGTTAAAAGTCCATGTGTGGTCCTTGTGAATTGTAAGATCACAATGGTGTTTAAAAGTCCATGTGTGAATCTTATGTTGATTGTTTTGAAATGGAAAGATTATGATTATCACTTGTGGTCAATATGACATGTTAATAATGTAAAGCATGTATGCTTGTTTTAAATGCTTTTGTGCATGGTTAATGGTTGTTTTGAGCTAAGGTTATAAAAGTGTTTTATTAATGCATTATTGTGTTGTTTTAAATGAGCATTCCTCACTAAGCTATGTGCTTACGCTCTCTCTCTTTTCTTAACCAATAATGCAAAGCATTAAAGTGCATTGAGGGCAGCAAGGAGGTCAAGAAATCCAAGTGGTGACCTAAGCTCATGTATGGTGAAAGTTTCTTAAACACTATTAGCTTTAGGCATTTGGCAATGGGGAACCTATGTTGATGTTTTGGGAGAGGTTTTAGACTCCCTAAGTTGGTTTTATGTTGATTGTTAATGTTGGAACATGTAAATGGCCTTTATGTGGTTGGTTTTGAATTTTTGATGTTTGAATGGTTTTCAATATAAGATGCATGCCTATAGAATTGGGGCTTTCCTTGTTTGATGCCATGTTTGAGTATTGTTGATGCCATTATGTTCCTTATGCATGTAATGTGTTGCTGGTATAATTTGGTTGCCTTTGGAGCATGTTTGATGGGTCAATTGTGTGATAATCCAGTTAAATTTCTGCAATCTGGGCAGCCTGTTTCGGAACAGGTGCTGCCGTTTCGGAACAGAGGGCCTGAAATGGCCTAGGCGTTTCGAAACGGGCAGAGCCGTTCCGAAACAGGTTGGCCACTGCCAGGCCCTGTTGCGCAACGCGTTTCGGAATGGTCCCGCGTTTCGGAACGGATCATCCCTGTTCCGAAACACCCGACCGTTGGGCACTGAAATTGTTGGTTATATGTTTTGAAACCTTTGCGTTTTGGTCCTAAATCTTGTTTATGCAATTGAATGAGTTTGAGATGTCCGTTTGAGTTGAAATTTGGCAGGGAAGCATGAAATATGACTAATTTCATATTGGTAACTTAAAAGTGGGTTAAGTCCTTCTAATTTCCAGAATTTACATTTTGGTCCCTAAACTTGTATGTTGTGCAATTAAGTCCTTGAATGTTTTCCGAATGCGCTGATCTTTGAGTATGTCGATTGTATGAACAGAACTAGGGTTAATGTGCATTTAGATAAGATTAAAAAGAAAAAAAAGGGTCATTAATCAAGGTTGACTTTCGGGTTGACTTTGGTTTTCCCCGTGTAAACTTCTTAATTCGGGTCAACCGTCTAGGCCGGGTTAAGGGGGTTACAGTTTCAAATATCTATAAAGTGAACGAAAGAATGGTTTATGATATTTAGATAGTGGTGATGAAGATAGGGTAGTTTCGGATCAAGGAATAACCTATACTAAAGAGTATAGACCTGAACTTTATAAGATCTTCAACCGATAGGACTTGGACCCACTGGTTATAAAATTAGGAACCCAAAGTATCAAAGTTTGAGGGAAAATCTCACAAATGATAATATTAAGCAAAATATGAGTAGTTTACAAAATGCCAAATGATGGCCTATTAATAGTTTTACAAGGGGTGTAGCCGAATGGTCATGTATCTATTCAGTCATGTTCGAATGGTTGGAATCCTTTTGTTTTGGCGCCAAGCTTGCCGCCCTCTCTTGGTGAAGGGTGATGTGTCCTTTGGTTGTATCTATTCATGGTTCTGGTGACTTTTTGAATAGGCACAACTTGTAGGGTATTGATGCTTCATTGGATTGTGTCGTTTAGCAAAGAGACATGACTCTTGGTGAAATATCATGGCTTAAAATGCTACCCGTTGGTGAAGAGGTATTCTGGAAATGGTACCTCTTGGTGAAAAGGCACGACTTGAAAAGGTACCTTTTGGTGAAAAGTTCTTGTTGAGTTGATCACAAAATTGCAAATGGCCAAGAGGGGGTGAATTGATAATTGAAAATTTAAAGGGACGAAAAGAATAAGTGAAAAAGAGGAGACAATACAATTTAGAGTGGGTCAAGCATCTAACAAGCTCTACATCCACTACCTTAGCTCCCACTAAGGATTTTCAACCAATCCACTAATTGATTCTTCCTCTTTTCTCAGATTAGGAGGAAACTTTACAAATCGATTAAGCTTTCTACCCAAAGCTTAATCAAATTCACTCACAATTACAAAGAAAGAATGTTAATCTGAAATGTATCTGTCAATAGACTAAATAATTTCCCAGTTACAAACAAACACTCCCAAAACTTGAAAGAAATATAAACAATGAATACTTTTACAAGTTGGGCACACAAATTTCACTCTATAAGCTTAAGTGTTTAGAATAATTGCTTGGATGTTGCTTGAAGGTTCAATAGTTGTTGTTATAGCTTTGGAGACTTGTTTTTATACCATCTCATTGATTTCCAGTCGTTTGGGTGGTTGAGATCATCAATAGAGCCATTGGGGCTCTCTCTTCCCTCCAAAAATGTTGTTCTGCAACTACACGTATCGGAACACGAGGTCTTGTATCGAAACAGACACCCCAAAAAAGAAAGAGATGTTGTGTGTAAAAAGGGCTCGTATCGAAATGGCTATAGGCTATATCGAAACAGTTTGAAACTGTAAATTCCTTTAAGTGTAAAAAGGGGGCATTATCGAAACGTCTATATGTTGTATTGAAACGTTTTGAAACAACAAAGGGGCGTAGCGAAACTGTAACCCACTCGACCCGATCCAGTCGCAAGACCAAATTGGGAGAGTCACACGGGGATAACCGGAGAAAAATATGAGAATTTCCCTTCGATTAACAACCCTAGATTAAGATTTATCTTTTCTAAATGCAATTTAAAGGTCCTATGGTGTTAAGGGTCACAACGGGAGAACAGCAACTCAATCGGATGTCCAATTGGAGCTAAACAGTCATAAAGGACCATTTTGTAAAAACACATCAAAATAGGGGTAAAGGGTAATTTAACTTTACCGAATAGTTTTTTAATCATATTTCAAGCACACGAGGCAAAAACAGCACAAACAAGATATTTAAACTCACTTAGGAAGCATACAATCATTAGGGACTAAGCGTAACGTTTGGAAACCTTCCAAGATGCCCTTTTAACCACTTTAACTGCCCGCGCTTCGAAACAGGGGTTGCCCGTTTCGAAACCATTTCAAAACACGGGCTCTCAGCAAAAAGCAAAAATAGGTTGTTCCGAAACACTCCTCCTTGTTTCGAAACGGAAATCTCTAGAGGAAAAACGTACCGAAACGGCACCACCCTCATTTCAATACGGGTGCCCCAAAAGCCTATCCATTCCGAAACCATACAAGATGTTCCGAGACGCCTGGGCACAGATTGACCCGAAAATGCATTTTTGGCATCCCCAAACATACCCTGAAAGACCATAAACCACATGGCAACATATCAAGCAAACATTCTAGAGGTAAAATACCCTAAAAACATGCTTCAAGCAAGCATACACGCAAATATGCATTTCAACCTCAAAAGCTCATAAGAACACCTCAACTCAAAAACACCAATAAGCCAAAACACATTTGTAACCCACTTAGCCCGGTCTAGACGTTTGACCCGAACTACGAAGATTACATGGGGAAAACCAAAGTCAACCTTGATTAACGACCTTTTTTATCTTTTCTAGATGCTCAATATTAACCTATATGTTTGGTAAATTAATTCAGCGAAAGGGGCACAGCAAACGGTACCCAAATAGGGACTCAATCGAAAAGAATAATCTTTTAGGGACTAAAACGTAAATTCTCAAATTTATAAGGACCAAATGGGTTTTAATGTTACTAGTCCAAAATTAACAATATAACATGCCATCAGGTCAAATTTCAACCCAAACGGATAATTAAAACTCATTGAATTAAGCAACCAACATTTAGGGTCCAAAATGCAAGAAACAGAAACTCAAAACAATTCAAAATTCAAACCCAAGGGTTAGGCGTTTCGATACGGATGGCCCTGTACCGAAACGGTCGTTTTGAAATTGGGTTGATCGTTTCGATACTCGGGTGCATTTCAAGACCCGTATCGAAACACCCCCTTCCAGTAGCCAAAACGTTTCGATACGCCTTCACCCGTTCTGAAACCTTATGGCAATTTCAGGCCCCAGTTTCGAAACATTCAAGGGCGTTCCGATACGCCTTGCCCTGCAACAGCAAATTTATCTGGTTTTTCATGCTTTAACACATTCAAATCATTCCTGAGACATTCCACATCATGCAGACAACATGGATACATACCAACAATCATCATATCAAGGCATTATTTATAACATGGCAACCAACATGCAAGATTAGGTACTAAAGGCATACTCCCTAGTCCACCAAGACAATAACAAGCCAAAACCATCCACCATATCCAAAATCAAACCATAAAATCCAATTACATCTCAAAAGTAACTATCAAACATGCTCAAAACAAAAGGGAAAACATTCTCATCCATGCTTTAGCATAAACCCCACCCATTACCTTTTATTACACCGAAACAAACCATATACTTTGCAAGATTAAAAGCTTGGATTCCTCTTTCCTTCTTGCTTCCCTCAAAGCCTAGTTTTCTACATTGATGAAACAAAAAAGTGTAAGCATAAAGCTTAGTGAGGATCGCTAAACAACATTCATCAATGCATGTCTCATGTTTTGCAAAACCAACACTTTACATCTCATGCCATTTATAAAACATGTCTTTTTAATACCTCAACGCACTTTTAAACCTCATGCTCATATGCATCATTTTACAACATCAAATAAACCTTTGCTCATGATTTAACAAGCATCACATGCATTCTTGCATCATACACAAATATCTCATGCATCCTTGCATCATATACAAGCATCTCATGCTTCACATTATTCATTTACATTCTATTAGCTCTCAAGTGATAATCCATAATCCATTTCAACACAAGACACAATCGGATACGCAGATTACAAGTGTTGTCCCTCACGCTTCATACAAACTATCGGACTACACAAATTGGAGATTAATGGCACAATCACAACCCCTCAACAACCGTGATGGAGATTAATGGCACAATCACAACAACTCAACATCACTCATCGATAGTTGTATAATTCCACTAACGAGAGTATAGGACACATACACAAGACTCACACAAGGGACTAACCATTCACCGTTGTGATCGTAACTTCAATCGTTAGGGTACTTGGATGGAGATTACGACACAATCACAACCCCTCGACATCCAAGGCGACTTTATTCACGGTTCACCCAAACCTATAGCCGGCTAACTACATCCGATTAAAGTAACCAAAAACCATTTTCATCACTTGCCAATATAATCATTTATCATCAATAATCCACTATTTTACAAGAATAACCACAATGCCATTTCCACAAGCAAAACATGATTAACATCATATGCATTCAACACATGAAAACCAAGGATCACTTACCTAGTGCATCCTTAAGATAATGGCATTAATAACCAGCATTAAACCATGCTTAAACATGCTTAGAAACAGTAACAAACCCCATTTAGTTAAGTGCATTTTCAACAAAACATAGCACATTTCCAAGAGAGATTTCTGAACTACTTACTCTTGAGCTTAGCTAAGTGTATCAAACTTACACTAAGCTCCCAAGATCACACTCAAAGCGTTACAAAGCAGGAAATTGCTTTTCCACTCACCGATACGCAAAGCCTTGTTCGCCGATACGGAAATTACACCTCCGGAGCCTCCAAAATCACCTTGTTTGCTCCCGGATCAAGATATCATGTTTTTACATCATCAAAATAGAGATCTAAATGCATTACAATGCATTCTAAAACCAGCAACAATTCACAAACTCATTGCCCACTCAAACTGCACCAAAATACCCTTCCAAAACAATCGAAAACTCAATCAATTGCTTCCTAAACCAAGCCCAGCCATCATACGTCACTTCAAAACAATTATCAACATCAAAACACATCTAATAAACATCCTAACTCATCCTTATACCACCAGCAAACAAGATTCCACCATTTCACCCCAAAATCTCACCTAAAACAACCAAGAAACTCAAGGATCTCAAGGATTTCGGGATCTATGATATCAACACATCATTTTAACATATAAATCAACTTAGAACTCAATTAAAATCAATACAAAACAGAGCCCAACTCATCAAGTCCGAAAATCATGATTTCATCCACAATTTCACAAGATTTTGATCTCAAATCAAAACTATATTGAAAACTCAATCAAAAATAGTATTTAGAAGCCAAATATCTTGGGAATTTCAATAAAGAACTTAGATTAGAGGTTGAGAACGGATTTACCTCCAATCCTTGTTTCTCTCATTGTATGACAAGTTTTCCTTAGTGAAATCTTGAAGAACTGTGAGAGCTTTCCTAAAAATGATTTAGGAAAAGTTGAGAGACTTTTTGGGAGAAAGAATTCTGGAAAAAGATGAGTGAAATTGTGTTTGGCTGAAATGAGAAAGGATTTTGGTAGTTATGTAATTGAAAAACCAATAACTACCTTTTAATTATTTTAATATATATCCAAATTAAAAATCATTTAAATAAAAACTCTTTTAAACCACACGCCATATTGAGAAAATGTAAAATTGACTTAAAGCCCCCTAAAGATTCTAAGATTTTGGCTTCCACCTTAAAAATCACATTTTCCCAGTTTTGAAACTTTACAATTTGGTCACTACTCAAAATGTCCATTTTCCAAGACCTTTTTTGTAAAATTGATTTGACCAACCTCTTAAATATATTTTTAGAGGATTTTATCAATTTTTATAACATTTTTATCCTATCCCAATGCTTGATTTCCTAAAATCTCCTTACGCTATTCGAACTGTTCTCGACCAATCCGATCCGATGTCTAAAATATCCAGGCCCAAAACCAGGGCGTCATAACTCTCCCGCACCTATGAAATTTCATCCTCGAAATTCTTACATGATGGAAAGAAATGCGGAAACTACCTCAGCACGTCTGCCTTGCTTTCCCACGTGGCCTCCTCAACTCCTCGGTGTCGCTACAACACCTTCACAAGTTCTATCGTCTTGCCACGAAGAACTTTGCTACTCACATCCAGAACCTTCACTGGTTCCTCATCATATGACAGACCTGGATTCAACTCTATTTCCTCAACGGGCATCACATGCGAAGGATCCCATCTGTACTTCCGTAACATGGAGACATGAAACACATCATGTATCTTCTCCAACTCTGCTGGCAATCTCAACCGATATGCCACAGGACCATTACGCTCCACAATCTCGTAAGGTCCAATAAACCTTGGGCTAAGCTTACCCTTATGCCCAAATCTCATCACCTTCTTCCAAGGCAATACTTTCAAGAACACATGTTCGCCAACCGCGAACTTAATTTCCTTACGCTTCAAGTCCGCGTAAGAATTTTGCCTATCTGAGGCCGCCTTTAAACGCGCACAAATGATCTTCACCTTCTCGGTGGTTCCCTTAAGCATAGCTGGCAGTGAAATCAACTTTTGCCCAGCTTCTACCCAACAAAGAGGGGTTCGACATCTTCTCCCATACAAAGCCTCGTATGGAGCCATTTCTATACTTTCCTGTAACTACTATTATATGCAAACTCAACCAACGGCAAGTGCTTCTCCCAAGAACCCTGAAAATCTATCACACAGCATCTCAACATGTCCTCAAGCACTTGGATCACACGTTCTGACTGTCCATCCGTCTGAGGATGATTAGAAGTACTAAAATTCAACCGTGTAGCCAAAGCTTGATGCAAACATTCCCAAAATCGTGTTGTAAACCTCAGATCTCTATCCGACACAATGGACTTTGGCACACCGTGCAACCGCACAATCTTAACTATGTACAGCTCAGCCAACTTATCCAAGGTATATGTAGTATGCACGGGCAGAAAATGCGCACACTTCGTAAGACGATCCACAATCACCCTAACTGAATTCTTCTTTGTCGATGACAAAGGCAAACCACACACAATATCCATGGTGATTCTCTCCCACTTCCATTCTGGGATTCTCAAAGGTTGCAACAACCAGAAGGAACTTGATGCTCAACCTTCACTTGCTGACACACCATGCACTTACTAACAAACTCAGCCACATCCTTTTTCAACCCTACTAGTAGTACTCATCTTTCAGGTCACGATGCATCTTGGTACTACCAGGGTGCATAGCAAAAGGACTACTATGAGCCTCGGTCAGAATAGTGCGCCTCAACTCAGCATCATCCGACACCACTATCCGACTCTCATAACACAAAACACCATCGTCACTAAAGCTGAAATTCGAAGGTCTACCCTCCGCAATGTGCTGAACATGCGGAACAAGAGAATCATCAAGAAACTGCTTATCTTTGATCAACTGTATCAGAGATGGCTTCACTTGCAACTCTGCAATAAGACCACCATCACGCGATATACTCAAACGAGCAAACATCGCTCTCAACTCCACAACTACTTTCTTGCTCAAAGCATCGGCTAAAACATTAGCCTTCCCCGGTGATACTCGATTGTCAGATCATAATCCTTAAGCAACTCCACCCAACGTCGTTGCCTAAGATTCAACTCCTTCTGAGACATAAGGTATTTCAAGCTCTTATGATCCGTGAACACAACACATTTCTCTCCATACAGGTTATGCCTCCAAATCTTCAAGGCAAACACCACAACTGCAAGCTCAAGATCATGAGTAGGGTAGTTGCGCTCATGCACCTTCAACTGCCTAGATGCATAGGCCACTACCTTACCCTCATGCATCAACACGCAACCAAAACCAACAATGGACGCATCACTATAGACCACAAACTCCTTACTAGACTCAGGTTGAATCAGAACAGGAGCTTGCGTCAAAGCTTCTTTCAGCTTCTCAAAAGCTTGTTGTCTCGCATCCGTCCACTCAAAGCGAACATTCTTTTGCAACAACTTGGTCAAAGTCGATGCTATCTTCGAGAAACCCTCGACAAATCTATGATAGTACCCAGCCAATCCAAGGAAACTTCGTACCTCCGTCACTGACTTAGGCACTTTCCAACTCATCACAGCCTCCACCTTGTGCGGATCAACGCGAATGCCCTCAGATGACACAACATGTCCAAGGAAGACCACTTCCCTAAGCCAAAACTCACACTTACTCAGCTTGGCATACAACTGATTCTCCAGCAACCCTTGCAACACAATCCTCAAGTGCCTATCATGATCCTCCTCGATATGCGAATACACAAGGATATCATCATTGAACACCATAACAAATTGATCCAAGAATTCATGGAATACACGATTCATCATATCCATGAAAGCAGCAGGCGCGTTGGTCAAACCAAACGGCATCACCAAAAATTCATAATGTCCATACCTCGTGTGAAAAGTTGTCTTAGGTACGTCCACATCCTTCACCTTTAGCTGATAATACCCTGATCTCAAGTCTATCTTAGAAAACAATGAGGCTTCCCGGAACTGATCAAAGAGATCATCAATTCTAGGCAAGAGATACTTGTTCTTAATCGTCAACTTGTTCAGTTGCCGATAATCTATACACATTCTCATCGTCCCATCTTTCTTCTTCACAAACAAGACCGGTGCACCCCAAGGTGATACACTCGGCCGAATGAAACCTCGATCCAAAAACTCCTACAATTGTGTTTTCAACTCTTTTAGATCTTTGGGTGCCATGCGATAAGGAGTAATGGACAACGGATTTGTATTCTCGTACAACTCTATACCAAACTCAACTTCTCTGTTTGGTAGCAACCAAGGCAATTCCTTCGGAAAGACTCCTGGAAAATCGCGAACAGTTCGGATTTCCTCCACATGTACATCCTTGGTGCCAGGATTCATCACATAGGCAAGGTAAGCCTCGCAACCCAACCTCATCACACAGTTTGCTTCCAAAGCCGAAATCACATTCGACAAGAACTTCACATTCTCGCGTACTACTACAACCTCATAATCATCGGCCAACTTTAAGGTGACTCGCTTAACATAAAAGTCAACCATTGCCCTATGCTCCGTCAACCAATCCATGCCAAGGATTACATCAAATCCGTCGAAAGGTAATTCCATCAAATCCACAAGAAAAACATTACCTTGTAGAGACAAAGGGCATCTCCTATATAACTTCCTAGTGACTACAGTCCCACCGAAAGAACTAGTCACTTGCATTACTATTCCAAGCATCTCAACAGGTATATCAAGAAAATGCGCATGCTCACACAAGATATAAGAATGCGTGAATCCAGAATCAATCAAAGCCAACAAAGATAAAGACTGGAGAGCAAAAGTACCTGCGATAACATCGGTATCATTGCGCTTCTTGCGCTGAGCATATACTCTCGCTGGTCCACCTCCCTCAGGTCAGACGGCCACAACACGAGCGATACCTCGCTGCCCTCATCTCTCCTCTGAAAATTCCCACGCCTGCGCCCACAGCCTCTCTGAGGTGCCGCTATCACATGAGCATGTCCTTGGCCACCACCAGCCAACAAAGGACACTCCCTCCTCATGTGGTCAGTCGAACCACAGTTCCAACAAGAGTTCCCTATCACCACAACAAGAGCTGGAACCTTTCTAGCTGCTCGAGGACAATCTCGCCTCAAATGGTCCCTCGACCCACATGTCCAACATGTATGCTGCTCAGATCTCACACGACCTTCATGGGCCTGACCACCACGACCTGGAACACCACGCCTTCCCTCAGGCTGATTTCTCCTATCACGACCTCTTTTGTTTCGTTCACCACCAGAACTATACTCAGCAGCTCTCTTCCCAGAGCTAGAACCAACACCTTTAGATGACAAACCCAGATTATGCTTGATGTCCTTTGACCGACAAACAAGTATGTCAAAATCAGTGTAATCTGCAGCTAGCATGTACGTCTTAACTTCCTGTACCAAACCGTACCGGAAGCGATCACATCGGTGCCTCTCACTAGGAACCAACTCAAAAGCATACTGGCTGAAGCATACGAACTGGACCTCGTACTCAGCCACCGATAGATTGCCCTAAACAAGCGACATATACTCCCGTTTCTTTTCATCTAAGTATCTCACCCCAAGATACTTTCTCCTGAAGGCAACTCTGAAGAACTCCCAATCAACTTCATTGGGTTCCATACCAGCTATGGTAGTCGTCCACCAGCTGTAAGCATCACCTCGTAGCAAAGAAACTGCACATCCTAGCTTACGCACATCATTACAACCCATCTTGTAACCCCCTTAGCCCGGCCTAGACGCTTGACCTGAACTACAAAGATTACACGGGGAAAACCAAAGTCAACCTGAAAGTCAACCTCGATTAACGACCCTTTTTTTCTTTTAAATCTTTTCTAGATGCACATTAAGCCTATGTGAACACTCAAGAAACACGGGAGAGAAAGGCACATCGATCGGAAATCATTTAGGGGCCCAATTACATGAATTACACTTTTTGGGATCAAAATGTAATTTTTCCAAATTATAATAACTTTGCAGATTTTAGGTTTACTAATATGTAATTAGTCATATTATATGCTCCTCTGACAAATTTCAACTTAAAAGGACATTCCAAGCTCAAGCAATTGCATCCACAAAATTCAAGACTAAAATGTAAAACATTAAAACATAAAACAATTCAAATCAACATCCAACGGTCATCTGTATCGGAACACCCACATTCTGTATCGAATTGCCGGTATCGAAACGGTTTTGATCGTTTCGGTACTCGGGTGCGTTCCGAGACCGGTATCAAAACAGGCCTCTCTAGTAACCAAACTGTTCTGAAACACCTTCAGCTGTTCCGAAACGCTATGACCATTACAGATCTCCGTTCTGAAACGGTTAAGGGTGTTTCGATACACCCTGCACTATGACAGCAGAAATTGATGGTTTTTCACCTTTAAACCCACTCAAACATGCTTCAAAAAGTACCATAACATACCAACAACCCACTTAGACACGAAAGACCATATTTAAGATCCTTAAGCTAGATCATGACATCAAACACAAAAACATTCAATCTAAAGGCATTTCCCAGTCACAAATCCAAATATGAGCTCTCAAACCTCAAACAAACCAATTAGGAACATTTACAATCCATAAAAGCCATCACAAACATGCCACAAACCTAGGGAGTTCAAAACACATCTCCCAAATACAACCTTGAAGTCCTATTGCCAAATATCAAAACTAAAGTGTATAAAAACATCACCATACATGAGCTTTGCACTTCCTTGGATGTTCTTAACCTTCTCGCTGCCCAAAAACACTTCAATTATCTGCGTTATTGGTAAAAGAGAGCGTAAGCACACTTGCTTAGTGAGGCATGCTCTAAAGAAAACCAACACAATAATGTATTAACCAAAACACTTTCTCAAAAGCCTTTTTCTACAACATGCTCATTCTATCTCATGCTTGAAAACCATTTCAAAGCAACTCTTCATTGAAAACACATGTACCTCAATTCTATCTCATGCATTTAAACAAATGCAAATCTCATGGAAAAGCCATACACATGCTTGCGAAAACCAAAGCATTTCATATACAAATCTCATATGCATTTCTAATAGCATAAATCATCTCAACAATAGGTACATGTGAATCAAAAGCATTTTCATATATTATATTGGCATTTCACATCTCATTACTACTCAGATATGCGGACAACACTCAAACCACTAGACGCTTCCGGTGGAATCTCACTTCACCGTACTCACTTGTCTAGTAACATAATTTCCGGTGGAATCTCACATCACCGTACTCACATGGCGGAATCTCTCATCGCCACAAAGCTTGGGTATTTCACCAAGTCCTACCCGATGTAATGCCCATCATCGGTCTATCCCTTTGGATTAAACCAAAGAGCACGTACGAATTTTTAGTTTATAGTGCACTCTCATCCTATTGATCGATCAATTATATCCGGTAAGTATCTCATCTTCTATGCCAATATATTATGTCAAAATATCATCTCACCTACTGTTTTTCATGCAACATTTCTCAAATCTTTCTCATCTCATTTCAAAACCATAAATTTTGCCATGCTTTAAAACAAAAGATCAAAACTCAACAATGCAACATGTTATTTCATGAAATCATTTCAAGCATCATCTCATTCTACAAATCATGCATAAAAACAATAGGAATGTATCTATCTCAAACCATGAGCATGTAAAAGCATTTTAGGGGCAACCACCACATATAAGAGAGCAATCTAGCCAATACTTACTTCCGGACTTAGGAAGGTGTTTCAAACCTTTCCTAAATCACCAAAGCTTGTTTCTTTGTCCCTCAAGAACTTCTAAAACCATTCGCACTCACCAATTACGTTTCGCTTGCTCGTCGAAACGCTATCTAAGCTCCCGGATCAACACCAAAGGCGTCTGAAGATGTCTCCCATGTTTATAACACATAAGAGCAGAGGATTAATGCATCATCATGCATTGAAATCATCATCCACACACCTAAACTCGCTGCTCTACTCAAGAACCTCATTTCGGCTACAAAAAACAACCAAAAACATCTCCAAACTCTTCCAAAACAAAGCCCAGCCAAGATCTATCACTTCTAATCAATTTTAAACATCAATCAATATCAAAAACCACCACAAACTCGTCCTTATACCTCCAGCTATGACAGAACACCAAAACCACCCCAAAAACACTCTTCTAACATACAAATCTTAGGAATCAAAGCCTATTTGAGATTTGTTTGATAAAACCTCATTTATAACATCTATTAACATCTAAAATACATTAGAAAACAACCTCAAAATAGAGCCTAACCATCAACCACGAAAATCATCAAGATCTCTCCAAAAACCTTAAGTTTTAATACAATTTCTTGTTTCTAACATTAAAACAACTCAAAAATCATTAACAAAGGATTGATAACTTGGGAATTTCAGTAAAGAACTGATAATTAGAGGAGAAGGATGAAGCTTACCTCTAATGGCTGATTTCTCCTTGAATTGGGCAAGTTTTCTTGAAAATCCAATCTGAAAACAAGAGGATTTGGTGAGGAAAAGATTAGGAATCAAAAGGAGATTGAAATCTCATCAAAAGGAATGAAAATAAAAGGCTAATTGATGGAGGAAATGTGTTTGGCTGAAAAGAAAATTGAGAGAAAATGAAATGAGAGAAAATTGATGAAAGGTAGTTATGAAAAGTCAAAGATAGTTTTCCTTTTAATTATCTTTATTTCCCCTAATTAAAACATTATTAAAATCACCAAAATAAGGAGAAATATGATTAAAAACATTTTGGTAAAATTAGCTCCTTAAATATTCAAAGTTTCAATCCTTTACAAAACAGTCAGTATTTAACTTTTGCAAAAACTACGATTTGGTCACTACACCGAAATGTAGTATTTCCAAACCTTATTTTGTAAAATTGATTTCACCATAATCATTCATATAATAAATGAGGATTTTAGATATTTTTCCATATTTTTAAAGCATATCGAACTAGATGTTCTCTAAATCTCCCTAAGATTCAAACCGTTCCCGACGGGTCCGATTCGAACTCTAAAACATCTAGGCCCAAATTTGGGGCGTTACAACTCTACCTCTCTAAAGAAATTTCATCCTCGAAATTTACCTGGAGGAAAAAGGTAAGGAAATTGCTTCTTCATGTCTTCCTTCCTTTCTCACGTGGCTTCCTCAACACCATGATGTCTCCACAACACTTTGACCAGCTCAATTATTTTACCACGGAGAACCTTACTGTCCGAATCCAAAATCTCAACAGGTTCCTCATCATATGTCAAATTCGGATTCAACTCAATTTCCTCCACAGGCATAACATGCGAAGGATCCGATCTATACCTCCGAAGCATGGATACATGAAACACCTTATGGATTTTTTCTAAGTCTTGAGGTAGTCTCAGCTTATAAGAAACAAGACCCACACGTTCTATCACCTCATATGGTCCAATGTATCTTGGGCTCAACTTGCCTTTCCGGCCAAATCTCATCACCTTCATCCAAGGTGAAACTTTCAAGAACATACGGTCACCCACCGCAAATTCTATTTCCTTACGCTTCAAATCCGCATAAGACTTTTACCGATCAGATGCTGCCTTGAACCGCTCACAAATGAGCTTCACCTTTTCGGTGGTTCCTTTCAACAAAGCCAGTATCGATACCAACTTTTGCCCCATTTCAGCCCAACAAAGAGGAGTTCTGCACTTTCTCCCGTACAAAGCTTCATAAGGTGCCGTTTGAATACTTGCATGGTAACTATTATTATAAGAAAACTCCACCAAAGGAAAGTGCTTCTCCCAAGAGCCTTGAAATTCAATGACACAGCACCTCAACATATCCTCAAGCACTTGGATAACACGCTCCAACTGTCCATCCGTCAGCGGATGATAAGAAGTACTGAAATTCAGCCGCGTACCCAGTGCTTGATGCTAACACTCCCAAAACCTTGTAGTGAACCTTGGATCTCTATCCGACACAATAGATTTTGGTACACCATGCAATCGTACAATCTCAGCGATGTACAACTCCGCAAGCCTATCCAAGGTGTACGTAGTATGCACATGTAAGAAATGTGCACACTTCGTAAGGCGATCCACAATCACCCAAACAGAATACTTCTTTGATGGCGAAAGAGGCAAACCAGACACAAAGTCCATGGTGATCTTCTCCTACTTCCATTCAAGGATCCTTAACAGCTGCAACAACCCTGAAGGAAACTGATGCTCAGCCTTAACCCGCTGACAAACCATACACTTGCTCACATACTCAGCGACATCTTTCTTCAAACCCACCCAATAGTACTCATCCTTCAGATCACGATACATCTTTGTACTACCAGGGTGCATAGCAAACGGACTACTATGAGCTTCCGTCAGAATAGTGCGCCTCAACTCAACATCATTCGGCACCACTATCCGACTCCCAAAACATAGAACATCATCATCATTAAAACAGAAATCTGATGGCCTATCTTCAGCGATATCCTGAACATGTGGCACCAAAGAATCATCCAACAGTTGTTTATCCTTTATCAACTGGATTAGAGATGGTTTCACTTGCAATTCAGCAACAAGACCACCATCTCGCGATATACTCAAGCTAGCAAACATCACTCTTAACTCCACCGCCACTTTCCTGCTCAATGCATCAGCTACAACATTGGCCTTCCCCGGATGATACTAGATCGTTAGATCGTAATCCTTAAGCAACTCCACCCATCGTTGTTGCCTAAGATTCAACTCTTTCTAAGACATCAGATACTTCAAATTTTTGTGATCCTTGTACACAGTACACTTCTCACCATAGAGATAATGTCTCCAGATCTTTAGAGCAAAAACCACTGCAGCCAACTCAATATCATGCGTAGGATAATTGCGCTCATGCACTTTCAACTGTCGTGATGCATAAGCCACCACCTTACCCTCTTGCATTAACACACACCCCAAACCAACATAGGATGCGTCACTAAACACCACAAACTCTTTCCCTGATTCAAGTTGAACCAAGATAGGAGCTTGCGCCAAAGCTGCTTTTAGCTTCTCAAAAGCTTGTTGTCTCGCTTCCGTCTACTCATACTTAACATCCTTTTGCAACAACTTCGTCAAAGGGGCAGCAATCTTAGAAAATCCATCCACAAACCTCCTGTAGTATCCTGCCAACCCAAGGAAACTACGGACTTCATGAACAGACTTAAGAGGCTTCCAATGCATCACAGCCTCAACCTTCTGAAGATCAACTCGAATCACTTCGGCCGAAACCACATGACCAAGGAAAACAACTTCCTTTAGCCAAAATTCACATTTGCTCAGCTTAGCATAAAGCTGATTTTCCAACAGCGCTTGCAAAACAATCCTCAAATGACCTTCATGCTTCTCCTCAGTACGAGAGTACACAAGGATATCGTCGATGAACACCACAACGAACTTGTCCAAGAATTCATGGAACACCCTATTCATCATGTCCATGAAAGCAGCAGGAGCATTCATCAACCCAAACGGCATCACAAGGAACTCATAATGCCCATACCTCGTTCTAAAGGCTGTTTTCGGCACATCCACATCCTTCACCTTTAACTGATAGTACCCTGACCTCAAGTCAATCTTTGAAAACACAGCCGCTTCCCGAAACTGATCAAAAAGATCATCAATCCTCGGCAAAGGATTCTTGTTCTTGACGTTCAACTTATTCAGCTGACGATAATCGATGCACATCCTCATCGTGCCATCTTTCTTTTTCACAAACAAGGCCGGTGCACCCCAAGGTGGCACACTAGGCTGAATGAAGCCACGGTCAAGAAACTCCTAAAGTTGCATCTTCAATTCCTTCAACTCTTTGGGTGTCATGCGATAGGGAGCAATGGACACCGGAGTTGTGTTCTCATACAACTCAATTCCAAACTCAACCTCTCGACTAGGCGGCAAACCAGGTAATTCCTCCGGAAACACCCCAGGGAACTCACACACGGTCCTTATATCCTGAATGCGCACCTCCTTTCAACCAGGATTCATAACAAAGGTTGGATAAGCCTCACATCCTTGATGCAACATCCGGCTTGCTTCAAGCGTCGACACCACATTAGCTAGAAACTTCACATTTTCTCCCACTACCACCACCTCGTAATCATCCGCAAGTTTCAACGAAACTCGCTTCCTTTCGAAATCCACAACGGCTTTGTGCTAAAAAAGCCAATCCATGCCAAGGATTACATCAAAACCATAGAATGGCAATTCCATAAGATCAACAAGAAACACATGATCTTGCACCTTTAAGGGGCATCTCCTATACAACTTCCTTGTTACAACCGTCACACCGAAGGAACTAGTCACACACATACCAACATCCAAAGACTCAACAGGCAAACCAAGCATTTGAGCATGTTCACGCAATATGTACGAGTGTATAGATCCATAATCAATAAATGAAAGTAATGACAAGGATTGCAAAGTATAGGTACCTGCGATCACATCCGTGTCATTCCTTCCCTCCCGATAGGCATACACTCGAGCCTGACCACCACCCTTAGGTTGGACAGCCACCACATGCACTACATTCCTTCCACCCTCATCTCTACGCTGAAAATTACCACGGCCGCACCCACGACCCCTCTGTGGCTCAGCTGCTCTCACCGAAGCTTGCCCATCTCTCAGCGGCTGAGGACAGTCTTTCTTCATATGCCCCCGATTACCACAGTTCCAACAAGTACCAAGGTTACACAAACACTACCCATCGTGTCTCCTACCACACCGGTTACACTCAGGAGTCTTCAAGAAGGCATTAGGTCCTTGTTGACCTCCACCAGGGTTACCACCCCCGCTTCTAGCATCAAAATGCGGCTTCATATCCTTATGCCTCTTATTGCGATCTCTACCATAATCACGTTCTACAGCTCGCTTCCCCGAGCTAGAACCTCCTGCTCGACTCGCCAAGCCAAGATTCAACTCAATATCCTTGGCTCTAGTGACCAAGACATCGAAATCAGTTTAATCGGCCGCAAGCATATAGGTTTTCACATCTGCTACTAGCCCATAACGGAACTGTTCACACCTTTCCCTCTCGCTAGGAATTAGCTCAGGTGCATATTGGCTACGGTGAACAAACTGAATCTCATATTCAGCCACAAGCATGCTCCCTTGCACAAGAGACATAAACTCCCTCTTCTTCTCGTCGAGGTAGCGAACTCCCAAGTATTTTCGGTTGAACGCATTCAAAAAGAATGTCCAAGTCACTTCACCATCCTCTATTCTAGAGATAGTGGTCGTCCACCACGTATATGCATCACCATGCAGTAGTGACACAATCCATCCCAACTTCTGAACATTATTGCAGTTCAGCTGTCAAAGAATCCTCTTGGTGCTCTCCAACCAAGATTCAGAACCTTCCGGTGTCTAACCCCTAAACTCAGTCCCTTCTAGACTGTAGAGACGTTCCAACAGTAATCTCACATTAGCACCATCCTGAGGTGCAGCTCCATGAGCTCCAGCTACTGCTGCCTGGAAAGCTCCAGCAATAGCCTGTATCAACACGGTCTTATCAGGAGCAGCTTGCCCCTGACCTCCCTCGGGTCCAGCAACCCCAGCATCAACTCCAGCCGCACCAGCCCCAGCTCCACCACCACTAGGGGAGGAGGAGGTAAATCCTCAGCATTCTCTACGTTCTCATTCTCAGCCATAGATCGAGTATTGATTCTCAGCTCTCTACGTGGCCCCATAATAAAAATAATGCACTGACAAAAATAAAACAAACTCAATTAGGCATAATAAGGTAAGTAATCCAAGTATTCAAGCTAACTTTTGAAACCATTTCTTCTCATTAGTAATGTTATGGCAATGGGATCCCCAACCACACTCCAAACATAGCAGAGCATCACAAATTCATCTCAATTGATTCATACATCATTCTTTCACCGAAAAGTCACAATCATACATAACCACATACAATAACCACATACCAAGCCCAATTATTCGATAACCTAGCTCTGATACCAACAAATGTAACCCCCTTAGCTCGGCCTAGACGCTTGACCCGAACTACGAAGATTACACGGGGAAAACTAATGTCAACCTTGATTAACGATCCTTTTTTTCTTTTAAATCTTTTCTAGATGCACATTAAGCCTATGTGAACACTCAAGAAACATGGGAGAGAAAGGCACAGCGATCAGAAATCATTTAGGGACTCAATTGCATGAATTACACTTTTAGGGACCAAAATGTAATTTTTAGAAATTATAAGGTCTTTGCAGATTTTAGGTTTACCAATATGTAATTAGTCATATTACATGCTCCTCTGACAAATTTTAGCTTAAAAAAACATTCCAAGCTCAAGCAATTGCATCCACAACATTCAGGACTAAAATGGGAAGCATGAAAACTTAAAACAATTCAAATCAACATCCAACGGTCATCTGTACCGGAACACCCACCTTCCGTAGCGAAACGCCCGTATCAAAACGGTTTTGACCTTTTCGTTACATGGGTGCGTTCCAAGACCGGTATCGAAATAGGCCTCTCCAATAACCAAAATGTTCCAAAACACCTTCAGTTGTTCCGAAACGCTATGACCATTACAAGCCTCCGTTCCGAAACAATTAAGGGTGTTTCGATACACCCTGCACTGTGACAACAGAAATTGCTTGTTTTTCACCTTTAAATCCACTCAAACATGCTTCAAAAAGTATCATAACATACGAACAACCCACTTAGACACCAAAGACCATATTTAAGACCCTTAAGCTAGATCATGGCATCAAACACAAAAAACATTCAATCTAAAGGCATGCTTCCTAGTCAAAAATCCAAATATGAGCTCTCAAACCTCAAACCAACCAATTAGGAACATTTACAACCCATAAAAGCCATCACAAACCAGCCACAAACCTAGGGAGTTCAAAACACATCTCCCAAATACAACCTTGAATTCCCATTGCCAAATATCAAAACTAAAGTGTATAAAAACATCACCATACATGAGCTTTGCACTTCCTTGGATGTTTTTAACCTTCTCGCTGCCCAAAAACACTTCAATTACCTACATTATTGGTAAAAGATAGTGTAAGCATAGTTGCTTAGTGAGGCTTGCTTTAAAGAAAACCAACACAATAATGCATTAACCAAAACACTTTCTCAAAAGCCTTTTTCTACAACATGCTCATTCTATCTCATGCTTGTAAACCATTTCAAAGAAACTCTTCATTGAAAACACATGTACCTCAATTCTATCTCATGCATTTAAACCAATGCAAATCTCAAGGCAAAGCCATACACATGCTTGCGAAAACCAAAGCATTTCATATACAAATCTCATATGCATTTCTCATAGCATAAATCTTCTCAACAATAGGTACATGTGAATCAAAAGCATTTTCATATATTATATTGGCATTTCACATCTCATTACTTCTCGGGTATACGGACAACATTCTCAAACCACTAGACGCTTCCGTTGGAATCTCACTTCACCGTACTCACTTGTCTAGTAACATAATTTCCGGTGGAATCTCACATCACTGTACTCACATGGCGGAATCTCTCATCGCCACAAAGCTTGGGTATTTCACCAAGTCCTACCCGATGGAATGCCCATCATCGGTCTCTTCCTTTGGATTAAACCAAAGAGCACGTACAAATTTTTAGTTTATAGTGCACTCTCAACCTATTGATTGATCAATTATATCTGGTAAGTATCTCATCTTCTATGCCAATATATTATGTAAAAATATCATCTCACCTACTTTTTTTCATGCAACATTTCTCAAATCTTTCTCATCTCATTTTAAAACCATAACATTTGACATGCTTTAAATCAAAAGCTCAAAACTCAACAATGCAACACGTTAATTCATGAAATCATTTCAAGCATCATATCATGCTACAAATCATGCATAAAAATAGTAGGAATTTATCTATCTCAAACCATGAGCATGTAAAAGCATTTTAGGGGCAACCACCACATATAAGAGAGCATTCTAGCCAATACTTTCTTCCGGACTTAGGAAGGTATTTCAAACCTTTCCTAAATCCCCAAACCATGTTTCTTTGTCCCTCAAGGACTTTTAAAACCATTCGCACTCACCGATTACGTTTTGCTTGCTCGCCGAAACGCTATCTAAGCTCCTGGATCAACACCAAAGGCGTCCGAAGATGTCTCCCCTATTTATAACACATAAGAGTAGAGGATTAATGCATCATTATGCATTGAAATCATCAGCCACACACCTAAACTCGTTGCTCTACTCAAGAACCTCATTTCGGCTACCAAAAACAACCGAAATCATCTCCAAACTCTTCCAAAACAAAGCCTAGCCAAGATCTATCACTTCTAATCATCAATCAACATAAAAAACCTCCACAAACTCGTCCTTATACCTCCAGCTATGACAGAACACCAAAACCACCCCAAAAACCACCCTTCGAGCATCCTAACCTAGAAATAGGAGGGATCACTGTCGACTATCTTGCCGAACATGGAGTATCTGCCAAACTTGCCGCCAGGACGTCTTTCCATTCCACCTACCGAGACAGTACACACCTCTGCAGTGGCAGTGACTTGTTGTAGCCGCATGACAGGGTCATAGTTTTCCACCCGCCGTACCCGCCTTGGCAGCATATCGTGGCAGCAAAGGATAACTCATACCTATTACAACACACTTTACCTTTGTGCAGGAACTAAAGAACGAGACAAGCTGTCCAATCTTCGTGGGATTCAACATCTTATAAACTATAACTTGACAGGAGTGTGCACTTGCGCTCCCACAAAAAGGGAACACCTACACGCCCTACAATGGCAAGGTGATTGCATACGAATCCCGATAGTTGAAGTCTCATGAGCTCAATTACCCGGCACATGACCAGGGATTAGTTTCCATCATTTTTGCCCTTAAAATATGGAGGCACTATCTATATGGTGAAAGATTCTACTTGTATATTGATCACAAAAGCCTCAAGTATCTTTTAACAGAGAAGGATTTGAATTTAAGATAACATAGGTGGATGGAACTTTTGAAAGACAATGATTTAATCATAGATTACCATCCCGGAAAGGCAAAGGTAGTTGCATATGCCTTAAGCTGAAAGCCTAATCTAGGTAAAGAATTCGAGCTCCTTATTAAATTTTTTTTTAAAATTTTGAATAAACTCTTGAAGGCTAATCCTTGTAAATTCTATTGTAGAAACTTTTGCTATCAATGCACACCTTCGTGTTTACAAGAAACAAGCCCTCCTATCTTAATTGCAAGTGCAATCTAGCTTGATTGAAAGAATCAAGAACTTGCAACAACATGATTATGACCTTCAATCTATTCGATCCAAGCTTAAGTCAGAAACAAGTCTTGACTTTTCAATTCATTCCAATGGTGCCTTGTATTTCAAAGAAATGTTTTGTGTACCAAATGATGAGGAATTGAAGAAGGAAATACTTCGAGAAGCTCACCAAAGTTCCTTTTCCGTTCATCTCGGATCTGTTAAAATGAACAAGGACCTGAAATCCCTATATTTGTGACCGATAATGAAAACAACTATTACGGATTTTGTATCCAAATGTCTCACTTGTCGAAGGGTTAAAGCTGAACATCAAGTCCCCACGGGATTGTTGCAACCCATTGACATACCACAATGGAAATGGGACTGAGTTACAATGGATTTTGTGAGCGGATTACCCCTTTCACCGAAGAAAAATGATGTTGTTTGGGTGATCATTGATAGACTCACAAAATCAGCCCACTTTATCCCCGTTAGGATGAACATGAGCTTGGATTTGCAAGCTGATTTGTACATAAGAGGAGTTATCCGGCTACACAGAATTCCAACGTCTATAATTTCTGATCGGGACCCCGATTCACATCACATTTTTGGAATTCTCTACAACGAGTCTTAGGAACCAAGCTACATTTGAGCTCGGTCTTCCACCCTCAAATGGATGGCCAATCCGAAAGGATAATAAAAGTACTCAACGACATGCTAAGAGCTTGCGTGATTGATTTTGAAAAGAATTGGGAGAAATCCATGGCTTTAGCTAAATTATCCTAAAACAACAGCTACCAAACCTTGATTCAATTGGCTCCCTTCGAAGCATTGTTTGTTAGAAGGTGTAGGACACCTCTTTGCTGGTATGAACTTGGTGAGAATAAAGTGTTGGGACCTCAATTGCTTTAGGAAACCGAAGAACAAGTGCAAATGATCATTAGAAGATTGAATGATGCATTTGATCGGCAGAAAGCCTATGCTGATTTGAATAGAAGGGACATACAATAGGAGATTGGAGACAAGGTCTTCCTCAAAGTTTCTCCCTGGAAGAAGGTTTTTAGATTTGGGAAAATGGGAAAACTAAGTCCCCGATACATTGGACCATTTGAAATCATGGAGAGGATTGGTCCAATAGCTTATCGTCTTGCTATTCCAAGTGAATTTGATAAATTTCACAATGTCTTTCACGTCACCATGCTTCGGAGATATCAGTCATATCCTTCTCACATCCTTGAACCAGAAGATGTAGAATTGAATCTCGATTTATCATACGAGGAGGAACTAGTGAAAATACTTGATAAAGAAGTTAAAAGGCTCCGAAACAAGAATGTCTCTCTAGTGAAAGTCTTGTGGAAGAATAGCAAAAAGGAAGAAGCAACTTCGAAGCCTGAAGAAACAATGAGAAACCAGTATCCCCACCTTTTTACTCCAGGTAAATTCGTGGATGAATTTATTTTAAGGTGGGAGAATTGTAATGCCCCAAAACATAGTGTAGAGCGTTTGGGTGTTCTCTATAAATGAGCACAAGTGCACACTCCTGTCAAGTTATAGTGTATAGATATCGTCTCCCACAAGGATTGGACAACTTGATTTAAATTGTTATTCATGCACAAGAAAAGTAAATGCACAAGTAAGGTGGTTGTTTGAGAAGAAAAGTAAAATAAAAGCACAAGTAATAATAAAGAAGTGATCAGGTTGATAGAGTGGGTAGGGTTATGATGCTTCTTAGTGTGAAATTGCATTGAATAGGTCAAGTGTGTTTTGTGCTGCCACGATCTGCTGCCTTGGAGGGTAATGCCGGATTGAGGCGGCGGCAACTTTCACTGCCACAGCAGCACTCAGCTCTTGCAACTTTTGATGTCTCGGCAGGTGAGATGGAGAGAAGTCCCGGCGGCAAGTCTGGCAGATACTCCAAGTTCAGGGAAGTAATTCTGAAGTGATCCTACCTATGTCTAGGCTAGGATTCTATTGCTGCGTGATGTAGGCAATACCTAGCAATCTCAACGTAAACCTAACACATACAGTCAACATTTGGTTGTGCATTTTAGCCGCTGAAATTCTAACTTATGTCTAAGCTGAATTAGTCAACACCTCTTCATGATGAGATTGTGCTTAATTCTTTCGTGAGTTTGACACTGTCGTGCCCGACAAATGGATTCTTCAATTGGACTTTTGGAACTAATTGAAGGAAGTGAAGCACATGAATTAAGCAAACTAAGAGTATTTTATTGCAAAAACAAATTTGAAAACCTAAACAATCGTTCTCACAACTAATTAAAACATAACCCAAACCCAAAGAGAGAATTAGAACATGTCGGCGGCAAGAAAACCTAAGTTATGCCTAAGGAAAACCTAAGCTTGTGTATATTGATTTGCTAAATACATGAGGTTTATATAGGCAAAGGTCTAGTCTAAGTCTTTCTTGGAGTAGAAGTCCTCAAAAGGCTTTTGCATTAAATGCAACTTTAAAATCTGATTTCTTTGAGTTGAATATGGACTTCTTTTCCCATTACCTTCTTCCATAAGTAAGCTCGTTCTTCTCCTTCAGCGGCTCTGTCTGCTGTTCCAGGCGTCAAAAAATTGACTGGATGACATCGTTAGAATCAAGATTCTCTTCTCTACCAATCGCACTCCAATTTACCAACTCCTAACTTTGTTACCCTGGGCGGCATACTCACTTTGCTTTCCTGGGCGGCAGACTCACTTTGCTGTCTTGGGCAGCAGAATTACTTTGCTATCCTGGGCGACAGGCTCACTTTGCTACCCTGGGCGGTAGGTATTGCGGCAGTAGGTCCTCTACAGCGGCTCTCTCTGTGTGGAACTGCTTCAGTACAACTCCCTAGTTTGTTGCCTCAGCATCCTCTCCTCTGGTTTACTCTCCTTCTAATAGCTTCTAGCCCTGGAAAACTAAATCTACACTAAAACAACATCTTTACTTCACAAAATAAGAAATATTCAATAAAAGCATGGCAAAACAAAGAATATTGTATTTATGTAATGCATGACCTAATTATGCCCAAAATGCACTTGAAAATAGCAATAAAATGAGATGGAATGTGTACAAAATATAGGACTAATATGTACTTTACACACCCCAAACTCAAACTATTGCTTATTCTCAAGCAATGCAATCCTAACTGTCCTAACTATACTTGCCCACATATTAATCAGAAAGAAAAACCTGTTTTTTGACTTAATTTCGCACCTCAAGATGTGGCACCTACATTAGATTAGTGATAGGGAAAACAACAAGTAATAACTCAGAATTAATCTGTAATGCCAATGCAGTGTGTGCTGAACTGTGTACAGGCTAAATCAGATGAATATCATGAATTAAAAAAGATTTTGTTACGATATATAAGGTTGTTGCCGAGGCAGCACAATTAAGCATAATTTTATTTAATCAAAGCCTAAGGGCTTCAGCTCATCACAACTACTATACAAGTTTGAAGTTAAGATAATAGCATACTACAAAACCCCGAACCCTTTGAGCAGAGTCATCCAGTGAAGACTTTCATTTACTCATGCTAATTTGTCTGTCACTTCAAGATTTTCAGATTCATGGACTTTGATAACAGCGAAGTGTCCTTGGCAGCTGATTCTTCCTATAGCCTGTTTCGGGCACCTCCAGGGTAAAACAACATATTTTCTTTGTTTTTCTACCTTGGAAGTGCTTTTATTTTTTCTGTTTCTATTTACTGCCTCAGCGGCTACCTACAACCATGTTAGAATTTTACAAAGAATTCTATTAACAAAGCAAGCAATGTTTATAAGATATTCTATCAAACTCAGCAAGTAACGATATTGTTAATTTTTTGGCTATTGTAGAAAATTCTAAGTTATTCATGCTATTCCCGATTTAAGTTCAATTTTTAATTGGTGCGAAAAATTAATCCGATGTCCTATCATAGGCACAAGTTCTAACGTTTTTTTTCTTTTCCGATTAATAATAAGGCAAGTACAATGCAATCTATATGCAACTAAGCTGCCTAAACAAAAATATGAGAACTATACCTCCCCCAAACTCGAGATAGGAATTGCCCTCAATGCACAAAATAAAACTAAAACTGAAAAATAAATATGAGAAAGGGAAAGAAAACTCAGGCTTAGTTGTTGTCAGATGGTGGAGAAGATGTGGAGGAGTTATTTGCTCTTCAGCCAGTTGCGGGTTGCGGCAGTGCTGCCGCTGTTGTGCTCGGCGACTTGATTCTTAGGGTCTGAATTTGGGTAAGTAGTTGTGAGACGGGAATAAAACGTAAATAAAATTTGGTCCTAAGTAGGTAAAATCTACCCCTAAATAAAACAATAAAGATGTGGAAAAATAAAAACTTATACAATTCTTTTGTTACTGTAGGAGTGCATTAATATGCATCTCCTAAAGTAACTACTCCCTTATCAGTTGGAGCTTAAGAAGGTTGTTTCCGATACTTCTTATAGTCTACCCGCACCCTCCATCGAGTGACTATTCTCATGGTGGAGGAGTCCATATTCATTGTTCCCTTGTAGTCCATGTGAATCTTCCTCCTTGTTCCTATTCCTGAAGGCATGAACATGTGATTAGGAAAAATTATATTACTCCCTAACCATGTACTTACCTCCTCTTTGTCAAAGTTCGTCATAGGGGAAAGTTTCTTTTGATGCCGAGACAACTGGTACGGCAACAAGCTATTGTGGTAGTCTCCTATCATAATGTTGTGCCGGTCAAGGGAAAACTCTTTAGGCTCCTCGAAAATCTCCACCAGTAGAGATTTTGATGGTTGTAAATCTATCTGCATCGGCTCATCTAGATATATATAATCCATAGCTGCCGAGGTGTCTGCCGAGGCAGGTGTCATTATGGAGGCTTCTATCGCGGCGGGCCTCTCTGCTGAGGCATAGCTTTTTTTAGGTGCTGTCATTTCATTCTCAGGGCAGGGTTCTAGGTAGCTGCAGGAAAAGTTGTCAATCTTGCTGCCCGGGCAGTGTTCTGCATCCTCTTGGCTTGTATTTTCTAATTGCTCCTCACATATCGGAGATCTTTCCTCGCATTTCTCTTCGTCCTCTTGTCCTGGAACATCAGTATCCCTCAGACTTAATTGTTCCAGTTCATCTATGGCATTGATGAGGACTGAATTGTTCATCTTTGCATCCATCTTAGCGATGATGGCGTCCATAGCAGCTGTCACTTTATCCGTGAGCGCAATGAAGGTTTGTAGTGTGTCCTCCAAAGATTTTGGTTGTTCTTGCGGATAGCTATATTCCCAGGGCATATCGCTTTCTTCAGCAAAACTGTTATGGTAAAAAAATTGAGATTTTTTATCATACCATGAAAAATGTTGTTGCTGCGGCGGCAACTGCGGCAACGACATTAGTTGTCCCTATTGCTGTTACGGTGGCATCTGTTGTTAATATTCAGACATCCACTCTCAAGTGGTTTTTCTCGACATATCTGCTGCAAAAAGATGAAAGCAACTTTCGAACGCATGATTGCCTTCACTAAATTCGCAATAACTTTCCCAAATATTGTTGCCCTTAACTCGTGGGGCACCTGAATAAGTACTTTCCCACATAATTTTTTTGAATGAAAATAAGAATAATAAAAACTAAAATTAAATGCAAATAAAAATAAAAGTGCAGAAATATTAATACGAATTTCATTGTTACCAATCCCCGGCAACAGCGCCAAAAACTTGTAGAGCGTTTGTGTGTTCTCTATTTATGAGCGCAAGTGCACACTCCTTTCAAGTTATAGTATATAAGATATTGTCTCCCACATGGATTGAACAGCTTGATTCGAATTGTTATTCTTGCACAAGAAAAGTAAATGCACAAGTAAGGTGGTTGTTTGAGAAGAAATGTAAAATAAAAGCACAAGTAATAATAAGGAAGTCCAAGTGGTTTGAGCTAAACAAAGTATGTGTTTTCACTTAGTGTAATAAGAGGCAATGGGAGGGATTTCTACCTATGGTTTTGTTTGGTGATGTTTAACACCTTTAGCATGTTTGGCTTATGTTTTTGGACTCGTAAATGGTCCTTAATTTGGTTTATGGTCTTATATTCGGTAATTAGCTATTGTATATTTTGAATTAAGAGCATGCTTGAATAGTTTAATGTCTCTCCATGAATTGCCATGCTTGATGCATAGGTTGTGAGTGTTTGATGATGCTAAAGTAATTGGATTGTTGATTATATCATGTATGGATGTTTTGGACATGTTTAGATGTTGTTAAATGTGTTTTGAGGGCTGTTGGAATTGCAATTCTGGTATGCGTATCGATAATCGGGATTGCGTATCGATACGCTATGGCTATTTTCAAGTATTTCAGCTTAGGGGTACCGATACGAGTTGCCCGCGTATCGATACGCCTAGGCAAAGGTTTGAAGGCCGTACCGATATGGGGAAAATGTATCGATACCTTTTTCCCAAAATTTGCCACTGCCATTTCGTGTATTGATTCGGGTTCAAGCGTACCGATACATGTTTGTTATTTTCTGTTAAAAGTATCTTTTAAAGTTCTGGAATGTTGCATGTTAGTCCCTGGATGTTGTATGATCAATTGGTTGGGTCTGAATGATCTGTTTGTAATGAAATTGGACATGATGGCATGTTACATGACTAATTAATGATCGGTACCTTTAAAATCTTAATGGTCCTTGTATTTTATGAAAATTACAGTTTAGTCACTAAATGTGTATTTTAAGCAATTGAACCCCTAATCGAACTCTGATCGTTGTGCCGTTTTCTTCTATGAGTGTTGCTGATCGCATAGGATCTTAATGTGCATCTAGAGAAGATAAAAAGAAAAAAAAGGTTGCTAATCGAAGTTGGCTTTAACAAGTTGGCTTCAGTTTTCCCCGTGTAATCTTCTTAGTTCAGGTCGGGTGTCTAGGCTCAAAGAAAATGAGTAGTACAAGGCCATAATCCTTTTGAGTGGTCAGCAGTGCGAGGCAATGTCGGCAGACAAGCCCAAAAATGCAGAAAAAAAGGAAATAAGAGCTGATGATGCCATTGGTAATGTTAATACCAGTTCCAAAACGTATGCCAACTTGAATGCCAAACATGACGCCAACATTGAGGCAAAACAGCATACTAATGCCAGCACTGCTTCGGCAAAGTCGACAACTCCAGCACATGTTTATCCACCACCACCATTTCCAACAAGACTTCAAAAGCACAAACAGGACCGGCAATTTAAGCGCTTCTTCGAAGTTCTTAAGCAGTTGCAAATCATCATTCCATTGCTAGAATTCCTTGAGAAAATGCCCAATTATGTAGAATTCATGAAAGACAATTTGTCCAAAAAGAGAAAATTAGGAGATCTAGGGATGGAGTATAAATTAACTGTCACTCTCACTGAGGAATGCAGTGTCATGATCCTAAACCAATTGCCACCAAAACTAAAAGATCTAGGAGTTTCACTATTCCCTGTGTAAACCCCTTAGCCCGGCCTAGACGGTTGACCCGAACTACGAAGATTACACGGGGAAAACCAAAGTCAACTCGAAAGTCAACCTTGATTAACGACCTTTTTTTCCTTATTAATCTTGTCTAGATGCACGTTAACCCTAAGTGAGCACTCGAGAAGCATATACATGAAAAGCACAACGATCGGATTTCGAAAAGGGACTCAATTGCACATTACATAAATATAGGGACCAAAATGTAAATTATGAAAATTAGAAGGTCTTAACTGGTTTTTAAGTTACTAATATGAAATTAGTCATATTACAAGCTTCCCTGTCAAATTTCACCCTAATCGGACATCTCAAACTCATATAATTGCAATTACAAATTTCGGGACTAAAACGTAAAGCTTGCAAACCTCAAAACCATTCAAATCAGTGCCCAATGGTCACCTGTTTCGAAACGGTGTTGACCGTTCCGAAACACGGGTTTGTTTCGAGACTTGTTCCGAAACAGGGCCTTCCAGTGGCCAAACCGTTTCGAAACAGTCACCAGCCGTTTCGAAACACCAAGGCCATTTCAGGCCCCCGTTTCGAAACGCCAATGAGTGTATCGATACGGTTTGCCCAGAAGCTGCAGAATTTGCTGGTTTTTCATGCTTAAACCCAATCAAACACATCTTAATGACCCTCTAACCATACCATCAAGTCATCATACATATAAGGTGCGTGATTGCAGCTTCAAAACACATTCATGGCATCAAACATTAAACTCCACATGTCTATAGGCATGCATCCTAATATCCAAAACCAAACAACCAACCAAACTCCAAAATAACCATCAAAAGGCCAATTACAAATCCAAAACATCAAAAGCAACATGCCACAAACTAGGGAGTCCAAAACATCTCCCAAAACCACACTTTAGGTTCCCATTGCCAAATTACCAAAACTAATAGTGAATGAAAACATCACCATACATAAGCTTAGTTTCCCTTGGACTCTTAGCTTCCTTGCTGCCCTCAAACACTTCAATTGTCTACATTATTGGTACAAAAGAGAGAGCGTAAGCACAATAGCTTAGTGAGGCATGCGCTAAAGAAAACAACACAATAATGCCTTATTAGAAAGCACTTTCAACAAGCTTAAAAACACAAGCTTAACTCTTTTCATGCAACCTTGCATACTTTACAAGCTTAAAAACACAATAATGCCTTATTAGAAACACTTTCACCCACACCGAATTCTTCTTCGATGGCGACAAAGGCAAACCAGACACAAAGTACATGGTAATCCTTTCCCACTTCCACTCAGGAATCCTCAACGGTTGCAACAACCCATAAGGAAACTAATGTTCAGCCTTAACCCGCTGACAAACCATGCACTTACTCACGTACTCCGCAACATCCTTCTTCAAACCCACCCAATAGTGCTCATCCTTAAGATCACGATACATCTTAGTACTACCAGGGTGCATAGCAAAAGGACTGCTATGAGCCTCAGTCAGAATAGTACGCCTCAACTCAGCATCATTCGGCACTACCATCCGACTCCCAAAACATAGAACCCCATCATCATTAAAACAGAAATCTGATGGTCTATCCTCAACAATATCCTGAACATATGGCACCAAATAATCATCCAACAACTGCTTATCCTTTATCAATTGGACCAAAGATGGTTTCACTTGCAATTCAGCCACAAGACCCCCATCTCGCGAAATACTCAAGCTGGCAAACATAGCCCTCAACTCCACTGCCACTTTTCTACTTAAGGCATCTACTACAACATTAGCTTTTCTCGAATGGTACTCGATCGTCAGATCGTAATCCTTAAGCAACTCCACCCAACGTCGTTGCCTAATATTCAACTCTTTCTAAGACATCAGATACTTCAAACTTTTGTGATCCGTGTACACAGTACACTTCTCACCGTAAAGATAATGTCTCCAAATTTTCAAAGCAAAGACCACCGCAGCTAACTCAATATCATGCGTAGGATAATTGCGTTCATGCACCTTCAACTGGCGCGATACATAAGCCACCACCTTACCCTCTTGCATCAACACACACCCCAACCCATCATAGGATGCATGGTTGTACACCACAAACTCTTTTCCTGATTGAGGTTGAACCAAGATAGGAGCTTGCGTCAAAGTTGCCCTAAGCTTCTCAAAAGCCCGCTGTCTTGCCTCTGTCCACTCATACTTGACATCCATTTGCAACAACTTCGTCAAAGGTGCAGCAATATTCGAAAATCCATCCACAAACCTCCGGTAGTATCCTGCCAACCCAAGGAAACTACGGACTTCATGAACAGACTTAGGAGGCTTCCAATTCATCACCGCCTCAATCTTTTGAGGATCAACTCAGATCCCCTCAGCAGAAACCACATGACCAAGGAAAACAACTTCCCTAAGCCAGAATTCGCACTTGCTCAGCTTAGCATAGAGCTGATTCTCCAACAACGCCTGCAACACGATCTGCAAATGCCCCTCATGCTCCTCCTCAGTACGAGAGTACACAAGGATATCGTCAATGAACACCACCACAAACTTGTCCAAGTATTCATGGAACACTCTATTCATCATGTCCATAAAAGCTGCAGGAGCATTTGTCAAGCCAAACGGCATCACAAGAAACTCATAATGCCCATACCTCGTTCTAAAGGCTGTTTTTGGCACATCCACATCTTTCACCTTGAGCTGGTAATAACCTGACCTTAAGTCAATCTTAGAGAACACGACCGCTCCCTGAAATTGATCAAAAAGATCATCAATCCTCGGCAAAGGATACCGATTCATGATAGTCAACTTGTTCAGCTGACGATAATCGATGCACATTCCCATAGTGCCATCCTTCTTCTTCACAAACAAGACCGGTGCACCCCAAGGTGACACATTCGGCCGAATGAAACCACGATCAAGAAACTCCTGAAGTTGCGTCTTCAGCTCCTTCAACTCCTTAGGTGCCATTCGGTAAGGAGTAATGGACACTGGAGTTGTGTTTTCATACAACGCAATCCCAAACTCCACCTCTCGACTAGGAGGCAATCCATGTAACTCCTCCAGAAACACTCTAGGAAACTCTCGCACCGTCCTGATATCTTGAACCCGCAACTCCTTAGAGCTAGGATTCATCACAAAGGCTAGGTAAGCCTCACAACCTTGCCTCAACATTCGGCTTACTTCCAACGAAGACACCACATTGGCAAGAAACTTCACATTCTCACCAACCAACGCTACCTCATAATCATCCGCAAGTTTCAACGAAACTCGCTTGTTCTCAAAATCCACTACAGCTCGATGTTCAACAAGCCAATCCATACCAAGGATCACATCAAAACCATTGAATGGCAATTCCATGAGATCAACAAGAAAAACATGGTTTTTCACTTCCAAGGGACATCTTCTATACAACTTCCGTGTCACAACGGTCTCACCAAAGGAACTAGTTACACGCATACCAACATCCAAAGACTCAACAGGTAAACCAAGCAATTGAGCATGTTCACGCAATATGTATGAGAGTGTAGATCCAAAATCAATCAAGGAAAGTAATGATAAGGATTGCAATGTAAAGGTACCTACGATCACATCCGTATCATTTCTCCCCTCACACTGAGCATACACTCGAGCCTGGCCACCACCCTCAGGTTGAACAGCCACCACATGAGCCACATTCCTCCCACCATTCTCTCTGCGCTGGAAATTACCACGGCCGCGCCCACGACCTCTCTATGGTGCAACTACCCCAGGAGCACGTCCCTGACCACCACCGGCCAACAAAGGACACTCTCTCCTCATGTGGTCTGCCGAACCACAATTCCAGCATGAATTACTGGTCACTGCTACAGGAGCCTGCACCTCCCTCGCTGCTCAAGGACAATCTTGCCTCATATGACCACGAGATCCACACGTCCAGCACGTGTTCTGATCAGCTCTCATCCTATCTTGAACAGGCACACCATGTCCTCCACCACCACGCCTAGCAGAAGACTGATACCTCTTATCACGTCCTCTCTTGTTCCGTCTACCACCGGATCTATAATCAGCAGCTCTTTTGCCTGAGCTAGAACTAACACCTCAGGGAGACAGACCCAAGTTCTGCTCAATGTCCTTCGCTCTACTCACCAGCACATCAAAATCTGTATACTCAGCAGCAAGCATGAAAGTCTTCACATCCGTCACCAAACCGTAATGGAAACGTTCACACCTCTCCCGCTCATTAGGGATTTACTCAGGTGCGTACTGGCTAAGGCGGACAAACTGGACCTCATATTCCACCACCGACATGCTTCCTTGCGTAAGAGACATGAATTCCCTTTTCTTCTCATCTAGGTATCGCACACCTAGATACTTTCGCTTGAACGCGTTCAAGAAGAACGTCCAAGTCACATCAATTTCCTCCATTTCGGAGACAGGGGTCGTCCACCACGTATACGCATCATCATACAACAACGATACCACACAACCCAACTTCTGTACATTGTTGCAATTCATTTGCCCCAAAATCCTCTTGGTTCTTTCCAACCAAGACTCAGATCCTTCAAGAGATAAACCTCTGAACTCAGTCCCTCCCAGACTGCGAATACATTCCAAAGGTAATCTCAAGTTAGCATCACCCTGATGCGCAGCTCCTTGAGCTCCAACTACTACTGCCTGAAAGCCTCCCGCAATAGCCTGAATCAAGACAGTCATGTCAGGAGCAGCTTGCCCCTGAACACCTTCAGGTCCAGCGACCCCAGCACCAGCATTTTCACCCCTAGCACCATCACCGCCAGGTGGTCCACCACCAGGGGGAGGAGGCAAATCCACAACATTATCAGCGTTTTCCTCATTCTCATTCTGAGCCATAGCTCTCGTATTCATCCTCGTCTCTCTACGAGGCCCCATTTATAAAAACAATGCACTGACATAAATGCAATAAACATAATTAGGCTCAACAAGGTAAGTAATCCAAGAACTCAAGCTCGTTTTTCAAAAACAATTCCTTTCAATAGTTTTGATATGGCAATGGGTTCCCCTAACATGCTTCAACACAACATAACACCACAATTGCAACCATACATCACAATTCAAACAACATTCTTTCTTCCAAAAAAAGCATATCACGCAAATACACATACATCACCCACATAAACGTTCCCATTTACACGAGAACTCAGCTCTGATACCACCAAATGTAACCCCTTAGCCCGGCCTAGACGATTGACCCGAACTACGAAGATTACACGGGGAAAACCAAAGTCAACTTGAAAGTTAACCTTGATTAACGACCCTTTTTTTCCTTATTTATCTTGTCTAGATGCACGTTAACCCTAAGTGAGCACTCGAGAAGCATATATGTGAAAAACACATCGATCCGATTTCGAAAAGGGACTCAATTTCACATTACATAAATATAGGGACCAAAATGTAAATTCTGAAAATTAGAAGGTCTTAACTGGGTTTTAAGTTACCACTATGAAATTAGTAATATTACATGCTTCCCTGTCAAATTTTACCTTAATCGGACATCTCAAACTCATATAATTGCAGTTACAAATTTCGGGACTAAAATGTAAAGCTTGCAAACCTCAAAACCATTCAAATCAGTGCCCAACGGTCACCTGTTTCGGAACGGTGTTGACCGTTCTGAAACATGGGTTTGTTTCGATACTTGTTTCGAAACAGGGCCTTCTAGTGGCCAAACCGTTTCGAAACAGTCACCAGCCGTTTCGAAACACCAAGGCCATTTCAGGCCCCCGTTTCGAAACGCCAATGAGTGTATCGATACGGTTTGCCCAGAAGCTGCAGAATTTGCTGGTTTTTCATGCTTAAACCCAATCAAACACATCTTAATGACCATCTAACCATACCAACAAGTCATCATACATATAAGGTGCGTGATTGCAGCTTCAAAACACATTCATGGCATCAAACATTAAACTTCACATGTCTATAGGCATGCATCCTAATATCCAAAACCAAACAACCAACCAAACTCCAAAATAAGCATCAAAAGGCCAATTACAAATCCAAAACATCAAAAGCAACATGCCACAAACTAGGGAGTCCAAAACATCTCCCAAAACCACCCTTTAGGTTCCCATTGCCAATTTACCAAAACTAATAGTGTATGAAAACATCACCATACATGAGCTTAGTTTCCCTTGGACTCTTAGCTTCCTTGCTGCCCTCAAACACTTCAATTGCCTGCATTATTGGTACAAAAGAGAGAGCGTAAGCACAATAGCTTAGTGAGGCATGCTCTAAAGAAAACAACACAATAATGCCTTATTAGAAAACACTTTCAACAAGCTTAAAAACACAAGTTTAACTCTTTTCATGCAACCTTGCATACTTTACAAGCATCTCATGCTTCATTACATCAATTCAACATATTGACTTTCAAGTGATAATTCATAAACTTTTACAACACAAAACACAATCGGATACGTGGATTATAAGCGTTGTCCCACACGCTTCATACACACTACCGAACAACATAAGGAGGAGTTTACGGTACAATCACAACCCCTCAACACCCGTGATGGAGTTTACGGTACAATCACAACCCCTCCGCATCACTCATCGGTAGTTGTATAACTTCCTAACGAGAGTACGGGACACATAACTCAAGGTCCACACACACGAACTTTTAACCACCGTTGTGACCTTAACAAGATCCACACACGGACTTTTAACCACCGTTGTGATCTTACCTCTCTTGTTAGGATACTTGGATGGAGTTTTCAGTACAATCACAACCCCTCAACATCCAAGGCGACTTTATTCACGGTGAACCCAATCCTATAGCCGGCTAACTATATCCGATTCAAGTACTTTAAAACCAATTCATCACTTGCCAATATACATCATTTATCATCAACAATTCATTGTTTTAAAGCATTAATCAAAGCCATTTAACATCATGCATCACTATGCATCAAAACCACATTAACAACATGCCGACACAAGGATCTCTTACCTTGAGCATCCTTCAACACATGGCTTTCAAAAACATCATTAACCATGATAAAACATGCTTTCAAAACAGAATTTAAACATGCAAATCTTAACCAATGCATTCAACCACTTCATGGCTCATTCAAGGGAGTTTCTCCGAAAACTTACACTTGAGCTTAGTTAAGTTGCTTAGACTTAAACTAAGCTCCCAAAACCTTCAAATAACTGTTCCAAAGCTGGAAACCAAACTCCACTCACCAATTCCGTTTCGCAAGCTTGTCGAAACGCCGATCAAGCCTCCGGATCGACTCCAAAGGTGTCCGAAAATGTCTCCCCTGTTTTAACACATCAAAGCAGAGGATTAATGCATCATCATGCATTAAAATCTTCAGCCATCACACCTAAACTCGATGCTCTAACCAAAACTAACATTTCGGCTACCAAACACAACCGAAATCACTTCCAAACTCTTCCAAAACTTAACCCTGCCAAGATCCATCACTTCTAACCATTTCTAAACATCAATTAACATCCAAAATGAACCTAAACTCGTCCTTATACCTCCATCTATAATAGAACACCAAGATCACCTCAAAAACCACCATTTCATAAGCAAAAACTTAGGAAAATCAACCTATTCGGGATTGCATTGATAAAACATCATTTACACATCATTAGACATCCAAAATACATTTAAGAATCATCTCAAAACAAAGCCCAAACAATCATAACGAAATTCTTCAAGATTTCTTCCAAATCTTGAGTTTTAAGCCAAAATCAAGTTTCTATCATTAAAACCATTTGTAAAACTTAAATTAAGGATTGACAACTTGGGAATTTCAGTAAAGAACTTAGTATTTAGAGGAGAAGAACAATCTTACCTCTAAATGGTGATTTCTCCTTGATTTGAGCCAATTTTCTTGAAAATCCAATAAGGAAATCAAAAGGATTTGATGCAAGATGGATTAGAAACTAATTGATGATAGAAATCTCATCAATTGAAGTGAAGATCAGTGAAAAGTTGCTGGAGAAAAGTGTTTGGATGATGGAATTTTGAGAGAAAAAGAGATGAGAAAATTTTAGGAAAAGGTAGTTATGAAATTCTAAAAAGTGGTTTCTCTTTTTCATTTAATTAATTAAACATTAATTAAATCACCTAAATTAAAGAAAAATCTGGAGAAATCATTTTTGGGCAAATTAGCTCCTTAAAGATTCAAAGTTTCAATCCTTATAAAACAGTCACCACTAAACCTTTCAAAAATCGCATTTTAGTCACTATTTCAAAATGTAGTATTTCCAAACCTTATTTTGTAAAATTGATTTCACCACTCTCATATATATATTAAAAGAGAATTTTTAGATATTTTTCCATATTTTTAAAGCATCCCGAACTAGGCTTTCCCTAAAACCTCCTTTTATATTCGAACCGTAAATTAGACCAGTCCGGTTCATACCCTAAACTTTCAAGCCCAAGATTGGGGTGTTACACCCTGCACAATTGGCAACAAATTTATGGGCAAGGCAGTTTGTGATCTGGGAACCAGCATCAACTTGATGCCAATGTCAGTTTTCAGGGAGCATGGAATAGAAGCAAGACCTACCACCGTGACACTCTGGCTGGAAGATCGATCATATGCACATCCCAAGGGTAAGATTGAGAATGTGTTGGTTAAGGTAGACAAATTTATCTTTCAAGCTGATTTTATCATTTTCGATTATGAAGCCGATGTGAATGTCCAAATTATTTTGGGTTTGCCATTTCTAACCATGGGTAGGGCTCTTATTGATGTTCACAAAGGGAAACTAACAATGTGTATGAATGACCAGCATGTTACTTTTAACGTGTTTCAAGCTTTGAATGTGCAGATGAACCTGATGAATGTCAAGCTGAGGAGATGATGGAGTCCATTTTAACGTTGGACGTGGCATAATTATGTCAGGATACAGAATTTAATGCCAACATGTTTGATTGCATAGCTGAATTGTTTGAGGAACTTAAGGAACCAGCCTTGGAGGCTGAATATGTAAGTTACTATGAGCCACTAGAGTTGGCCGGCAGAGAGATAAAGAAACCTAAACCATCGATTGAGGAACCACCAGAGTTGGAGCTTAAACCACTACTAAAACATTTGATGTATGCTTATTTAGGTAAGGAATCAACGCTACCAGCGATCATTGCCACTGATCTCACTAATGACCAGGACGCAAGATCGCTGGCAATACTAAGTAATTATAAGAAAGCGTTGGGTTGGACCTTGGTAGACATCCAAGGTAATAGCCCAACCATTAGCACACACAATATCATTTTAACGGAGTACCATGTTATGACCATTGATGGTTAGAAAAGACAAAACCCGAGCATGAAAGAGGTAGTTAAAAAGAGATTATAAAATGGCTTGATGCCGGAATTGTAACACCCCAAAAATTGTACCCAAATTGTAAACCTTGGATTTGCAAAATTCCTAATTTTAAAACCCTAGATTTTTGGAATTTAGGTTAAAAACCCCAAATTAATTTTGGGAATTTGAATTTAGGAACCCAATTATTGCTAAAGGATAAAATTGAGTTAATTTAAAATTGTATGGTTTAATTAAGAATTTTAGGGGTCATTTTGTAAATTGGGTAAAGTTTGAGTATTATTTTGTAAACGCTTAAATGATTGGAGCCCTTATGTTGTTATTTACCCAAAATCTTAGATTTTATAAACTTATTTTTTGGGTGTTAACATGTTGAAATCTCTGTAGTCGCACCTCTCTCGATAACTTTCCCCTCTCCCTCTCTCGACATCTTCTTCCTTTTTATGTTTCTTATTTCAATCGAACTTTGGAGAGTCTCTAGCATCGCACAACCTTAATTTTTCAAGGATTTGGATATAATATCTGATGCAATTTAAATATATGTTTTAGACGACATTGACTTTGAAGAAGACGAGTTACCACCTCTTTCACCTATTCGATCTAACCGTGCATGTACTACGAAGACTACACGTGTGTATTCTTTTATATTGGTATTAGTGTTTTTAGTTGGTGCCATGGTGATAATTATTAATATAAGGATTATATCGTAGCTTCCGATTCAGCTAGATCCGAACGTGAGAGGCCTTCTTTCCGACGTTAGAGTTATTGCTGCTTAAGGTGTGTTTTCTTACCGTGCTGTATAAATGGTTTATTGTGTGATGTCGTTTTACAATTTATGAATATTTTACATGAGATGTGTTGTTGTATAAAGAATTTTCTATGCATTCATACTTGAGATAGAGATTTATTTTAAATAATGGTTTTGTGGACTATGAACTCGGACTACAGTCCTGGATTGAGTAGAGATTTGAGTATTGTGATTTAATGCCGTTGTGTGCATGGGTTGGGATTGTACGGTAGAAGATTGTGGTGACGACCACTTACCGATTGGTGGATGTCGTGAGGAGTTCTGGGGAACTTTCCTCCTAGCGATGGTGAACTGTAGTTGGGTACATTGCATTGTGTTTATAAAATTAAATCGTTTGTGTTGTGAATCATCATTGTTTTGAATTTAAAGATTTTATAAAAAGTAGTCTTTGTGTTTACGGTTTTTCTTGCACTTTAGATACACACTAAGCTCTTTAGCTTACTCCCTCATAGTCTCCTCTTAAAGATATCTTTGGACTTTAGCCGACGTGGTACTTGGAGGATCTCACATTTTATTTGGTTATTTTATTATTTAGCACAAAACTATTTTTAATTATTCAAATTATTATTTTATTGTATTGGGATATTAATGTAATTTCATACTTTTGAGAATAAATATGTTTTGAGATTATTTTTCTAGAATTCTTTTACTATGATTTTATTTTAGAGATTTTTATACAAACATTCTAATATTTATTATGATATTTATATTTTTATTTACTTTAAAATATTTTATTAAATGATCGGAATATTTTTATAGTGTTAGGGTTAGTAACCAATCGTAGTATTTTAGTGTACTTATTGTTTTTTTTATAATTAAATTGTTTTATAAATTATTTAAACCTAAAATCTATTACTTGAGGGGAAAGTTTTCAATAGTAATTCCTAAATTTGGTCTTTTCTTCTATATCGGGTTTAGGAGGTTACATTTAGTGGTATCAGAGCTAAGTTCAACCATTGGACTGTAAGACTCGCTTAAAATTTTAAACCTAAAATGATTTTTGCATGTATATTAAATGTTCTGTGGCAAAATGTGATTTTTTGATAAATTTATTATTTTAAATAATTAAAGATATGTTTTGAATAGAAACTCCAAGTACCAACTCTAACTTTAGGATTAATTCCTTTTGTAGATAGACTACTATTCCACCATGTAGGAGTTCTAGAATAGCGACCGATCGTGGCCGTGTTCGAGGCTGTGGTCATGGTCGAGGTCGTACCACTGCTGTAGAGAGTGACGTTACGCCCGCTGTGGATCTGCCACAGAATCAGAATGATATTCATGATAATGATGTAGAGGAGCAGTATGTGAATCAGACTGGAGTACATCAGACTGGTGGTAGGGGTCCACATGTTCAGCAGACTCAGAATGATGGTCCACATGATTCTAGGTATAGTGAGATTATTGGCTTGGATACTGCTATAATACATAGGGAGTTGCTTCGTTACCTCCGCCAGTCTGAGGGTGTTAGGAGGCCCATATCTACCGAGTTCTTAGCTGCCGGGATGACTATGTTTGATGGGAAAACTGGTACGAATCCTGCTGACGTAGAGTACTGGTTGAAGAAGCTTCAACGATTGTTTGTTGAGATGGATAATCCTACCGACCGGAAGCTTAGGGCTGCGGTATCATTGTTGTAGGGTGAAGCCAAGAATTGGTGGGAGGCTGAGGAATATGTTATTCCATCCAGTTAGATTTCTTGGGACCATTTTCGACAGGCATTTCGTGATCGTTATGTTGGGGTAGAGTACTTAGCAAAGTGTCGAGAATATTTCATGAATCTGAAGCAGAATGACATGTCTGTGAATGATTATGAGATAGAGTTCTTGAGGCTGATACAGTACGTTCCGTGGTTAATGACCATATGAAAGGAGAAATGTGACTGGTTTTTGAAGGGGCTACATCCATCGATTAAGATAGGTGTTGCTTTGCATATGGACAAGGAGTATAAGGAGATCACTCAACGAGCTAGGACTGCTGAGCGGAATGAGGTAGAGATGAAGCAACTTGAATCTTAGGGTACTAATCAAGATAAGAAGCAATCGATCGTATATGTTACGCACGATCATGAGAAAAAATCTAGGAAAAGAGTTAGAGAAGAGTTTGATCATCGGAATTATCATAGTGAGAGATTTGCATTATGGACAATTTCGTCTGGCAGTGTAGGTTGTTTGACTGGTCCATACCCTATGCGTATTTGCTCCTATTGTAATCGAAAACATTGGGGAGAGTGTCGTAAAATGATAGGAGCATGCTATAGATGTTGATCTTTGGATCATTTCTACAATGATTGTCCACGTCCATATACTGCTTCTTTTGATCAGAGTCAGACGCAGAGGTCAGCACAAGCACCACCTAGAGGTAGTGACCAGAATAGGCATGTTGCTTCGGGTAACGCTAGTAGAGCTAGACCTACACAAAGTAATAGATCAGATGCTAGACGACAAGGGTTAGTTTATGCAACTAAAACTAATGAGGGTTATGATGATGAGCCAGATGACATAGCAGGTACATTTTTTATGTTTTTAATTTTTACCTTTATGTTGAATGATGAGAAATTCATAACGAAGAATTTTAAGTTGTGTCAGTTACATCTTGGGATCTATCGCTAAGTCTGAAATTTTGAGGCTGAAATTTCTTTTAAGGCTGGGAGAGTTGTAACACCCCAAAAATTATGCCCAAATTGTAAACCCTAGATTTGCAAAATCCCTAATTTTAAAACCCTAGATTTTGGGAATTTAGGTTAAAAACCCTAAATTAATTTTGGGAATTTGAATTTGGGAACCTAATTATTTCTAAATGATTAAATTGAGTTAATTTAAAATTGTATGGTTTAATTCATAATTTTAGGGGTCATTTTGTAAATTAGGTAAAGTTTGAGTATTATTTTGTAAACTCTTAAATGATTGGAGACCTTATGTTGCGATTTACACAAAATCTTAAGTTTTATAACCTTATTTTGGGTGTTAACCCATTGAAATCTCTGCAACCGCACCTCTCTCGATAGCTTTCCCCTCTCCCTCTCTCGACATCTTCTTTTTTTATGTTTCTTATTTCAATCGAACTTTGGTGAGCCTCTAGCATCGCACAACCTTAATTTTTGAAGGATTTGGATATAAGATTTGATGCAGCTTAAATATGTGTTTTAGACGACATTGACTTTGAAGAAGACGAGTTACCACCTCCTTCACCTATTCGATCTAACCGTGAAAGTACTACGAGGACTACACGTGAATATTCTTTTATATTTGTATTATTGTTTTTAGTCTGTGGAATATTGATAGTTGTAACCCCCTTAGCCCGGCCTAGACGGTTGACCCGAACTACGAAGATTACACGGGGAAAACCAAAGTCAACCCGAAAGTCAACCTTGATTAACGACCCTTTTTTTTCTTTTTAAGCTTGTCTAGATGCACATTAACCCTAGGTGTACTCTTGAGGTAAGTATACTCAAAAATCACAGCAATCGGAAAACAATAAGGGACTCAATTGCACAACATACGAATTTAGGGACCAATTTGTAAATTCTGGAAATTAAGAGGACTTTACCATTTTTTGAGTTACCATTATGAAATTAATCATGTTTCATGCCTCTCTGCCAAAATTCACCTTAAACGGACATCTCGAACTCAAGCAATTGCACATACAACAATCAGGACTAAAACGTAAAGCTTGCAAACTTCAAAACCATTCAAATCAGTGCCCAACGGTCAAGTGTTTCGAAACGGAAATAGACCGTTCAGAAACGGGGCTTGGCAGTAGCCAAAGTGCTTTGAAACACCTCTACCCGTTTCGAAACACCCAGGCCAAATCCAGCACCTGTTTCGAAACAGGCAAGGGTGTTTCGAAACACCCTGCCCAGAAACAGCAGAAAAGCCTGTTTTAACTCGTCTAAACACCATCGAACATACTCTAAATCAATCCTCAACAAATCAAAAACATGCCAAGCATCATAACTACCAAATTGCATTAAAATCTAGATACAAAACAACCCCTAGGTGCACCAACTATTTCAACACATCCAACACTTAATCATGCTTTTTAGAACAAGAAGCATAGCATAACGACTTAAGGATAAGAAGATTCAAACGTTGCAAGCGTTAAACCACATAGTTCAAATCATAAACCAAACTTGCCCAACATACACAATCTCATTACACATCAATATAAAAGACTCTCCCCCCATTGCCTTTATTATCTATAGCTATTAACCGAGACATACTTCTCAAGTGGAGCTCTCCTTGAATCCCTTGCTTCTTGCTGTCCCAACTTCAATTATCTGCATTGATGGACAAAAAGGAGCGTAAGCACATAATGCTTAGTGAGGAATGCTCAAAACCAAAACACCATCAATGCAACGAATCACAAAACCTTCTTAAAAAGTAGATACAATTCGATAAACCAAAGCATTGTTTGAAAACTCCTTTTTAAACAACATGCTTTAAATCATGCATTGCTCAATCATGAAAACCAACCCTTAGCTTAGAAAAGCTAAAAACTCACTTCAAAGCACATTCTCGCAAAACCATCAAAAAAACCTTTCCAAGCATGAACACCTTATGCAAAGTTAAACTCAAATACCTTGAAAAACATTTCCTCTTCATAACATGCTTTTCTCATGCTTAATGATCCATTCAAGCAAAATCTTTGGAAAACCATTTGTTCCCTCTAACAATCTCATGTATTCAACAAATGCACAACACATGATCTACCAAAGCAACATTTACATTTCATGCCTTTCTAAACAAGTCTTCACAAGACTTCAATGCATTTAAGAGATTCCTTGCACATAAACACCATTCATAAAAGAAGATAAACACTTGTTCAAGCTTAACAAGTAATACATGCATTCTTAGAACATCACACACTTCCCATGCAACCTTGCATCATTTCAAGCATCTCATGCTTCATTACATCCAAGGACATTATATTGGCTTCCAAGTGATAATTCACAAACCATCACAACACAAAACACAATCGGATACGCGGATTACAAGCGTTGTCCCTCACGCTTCATACACACAACCGAACAACACAAGGTGGAGTTTACCGGTACAATCACAACCCCCTCAACACCCGTGATGGAGTTTAACGGTACAATCACAACCCCTCAGCATCACTCATCGGAAGTTGTATAACACACTAGCGAGAGCCGGGACACATCACAAGGCTTACACATGGAAGCTACCACAACCATTGTAATCACCTTAACCAAGCTCACACACGGGAGCAACGCTCCACCGTTGTGACACTTAACAAAGTCCACCCACGAGAGCCATCCTCCATCGTGGTGACGTTTAACAAGGTTCACCCACGAGAGCCATCCTCCATCATGGTGGCACTTAACCAAGCCCACCCACGAGAGCCATCCTCCATCGTGGTGACACCATCTATCTCAATCGCTAGGATTCTTGGATGGAGTTTACGGTACCATTACAACCCCTCGACATCCAAGGCGACTCAATTCACGGTGCACCCAATCCTATAGCCAGCTAACTATATCCGATTAAAGTAACCAACAACCACTTACATCACTTGCCAAAACCATCAATTACCATCATCAATTCACTGTTTTAAAGCATTAAACAAAGCCATTAAACAACATGCAACACTATGCATCAATTCCACAATTCCAAAGTACAAAACCAAGGATCTCTTACCTTGAGCATCCTTCAATACATGACTTTCAAAACCAGCATTAAACCATGCTAAAACATGCTTTCAAAACAGAATTTAAACATGCAAATTAAATGTATGCATCCAACCATCTCATGGTTCATTCAAGAGAAAGAGTTTTTCCGAAAACTTACTCTTGAGCTTAGTTAAGTTGCTTAGACTTAAACTAAACTCCCATAACCTTCAAACATTGGTTTCAAAGCTGAAAACTCAACTTCACTCACCGATACACAAAACTACGCTAGTCTTTAAGCCTTCCAAGCATCCGAAACCCTCCAACGCTACCTATATTGCTTCCGGATCATTCTCCCCTGTTTTAAACACATAACAACAGAGGATTAATGCATCATCATGCATTAAAAACACCAGCAACATAACTCAACTCGCTGCTCTACATAAATCCAACATTTCGGCTACCAAACACAACCGAAAACACCTCCAAACTCTTCCAAAACTTAACCCAGCCAAGATCCAACACTTCTAACCATTTTTAAACATTAATTAACATCCAAAATGAACCCAAACTCGTCCTTATACCTCCAGCATTAATAGAACACCAAGATCACCCCAAAAACTACCATTTTCACAAGTAAAAACTTAGGAAAATCAACCTATTCGGGATTGCATTGATTAAACCTCCATCTCACATCATTTAGACATCCAAAATACATCAAAAAGATATCGCAAAACAGAGCCCAATCATCTATTACGAATTTCTTCAAAATTAAATCCAAATCTCGCATTTTAAGCCAAAATCAAGATCACAACAATAAAACCTTTAATAAAACTCAATTTAAGGATTGAGAACTTGGGAATTTCAGTAAAGAACTGAGTATTTAGAGGAGAAGGACGTTCATACCTCTAAATGTGGATTTCTCCTTGTTTAGAGCCAAAATCCTTGAAAATTCATTAAGCAAATGGTGAGGATTTGATGTAGAAATGATTAGGAGTCATTTAGGAATTGAAATCTCAACTTTAGGTGTGAAAATCAAAGGAAAAGTTTCTGTGGAAATGTGTTTGGCTGAGGGAATTTTGAGAGAAAATGAAATGGGAAAATTTTGGTAAAAGTTAGTTATGAAACTAAAAATATCTTTTTCCCTCTTTTCTTTTTATTAATTAAACATTAAATGAGTCTTAAAAATCAAGAAAAATCTGGAGAAATCCTCCCTTGGGTAAATTAGCTCCTTAAAGATTCAAAGTTTCAATCCTTTTAAAACAGTCACAAACTTTTCAAAAATTACATTTTAGTCACTAACTCAAAATGTCATATTTCCAAACCTCATTTTGTAAAATTGATTTCACCACCCTCTTATATATATTAAAAGAGGATTTTTAGATATTTTTCCATATTTTTAATGCATCCCGAACTAGGCTTTCCTTAAAATCACCTTTTATATTCGAACCGAAAATCCGACCGGTCCGGTTCAAACCCAAAACTTCTAAGCCCAAAATTGGGGTGTTACAATAGTTATTAATATAGGGATTATATTGTAGGTTCTGATTCGGCTAGATCTGAACATGATATGGCTTGTTCCCGACGTTAGAGTTATTGCTACTTGAGGTGTGTTTTCTTACCGTACTATATAAATGGTTTATTGTGTGATGTTGATTTACAATTTTATGTGTATTTTGCCTGATATGTGTTGTTGCATAAACAATTTTCTATGCATTCATACTTGAGATAGAGATTTATTTTAAAAAATGGTTTTGTGGACTATGAACTCGAACAACAGTACATGATTGAGTACAGATTTGCGTATTGTGATTTAATATCGTTGTGTGCATGGGTTGGGATTGTACGGTGGAAGATTGTGGTGACGACCACTTACCGATTAGTGGATGTAGGGAGGAGTTCTGGGGAACTTTCCTCTTAGCGATGGTGAGCTATAGTTGGGTACATTGCATTGTGTTTATAAAATTAAATCATTTGTGTTGTGAATCATCATTGTTTTGTACTTAAAGATTTTATAAAAATTATTGTCTTTGTGTTAACGGTTTTTCTTGCACTTTAGAGACACACTAAGCTCTTTAGCTTACTCCCCCATAGTTTCCTCTTACAGACATCTTTGGACTTTAGGCGACGTGGTACTTGGAGGATCTCACATTTTATTCGGTTATTTTATTATTTAGTACGAAACCATTTTTAATTATTTAGATTATTATTTTATTATATTGGGATATTGATGTAATTTCATACTTTTGAGAATAAATATGTTGTGAGATTATTTTTCTAGAATTTTTATACTATGATTTTATTTTAGAGATTTTTATACAAACATTCTAATATTTATTATGATATTTTTATTTTTATTTACTTTAAGATATTTTTTAAATGATCGGAATAAATTATTGTCTTTTTTTCTATGTCGGGTTTAGGGGGTTACATGAATCATTTACCCCATTTCCGATAGATCATGGGTTAGCCCGGTCCAATGCGTGCCAAAGAAAGGTGGCATGACTGTGGTATAAAACAGTGACGCTGAATTGATTCCCTCAAGGACCATCACTAGATGGAGAGTGTGCATGGATTATAAAATGTTGAATAAGGTTACAAGGAAGGACCACTTCCCATTGCCTTTCATCGATCAGATGTTAGATAGATTGGTAGGTAAAGCTTTTTACTGTTTTTTATGGCTATTCAGGTTATAATGAGAATGTCATCACCCCTGATGATCAAGAGAAGACCATGTTTACGTGTCCTTATGGGACATTCGCTTTCAGAAGGATGTCATTCGGGCTATGTAATGTGCCAACAACGTTTCAATGTTGCATGATGTCCATTTTTTTCGATATGATAGAACACAACATGGAAGTATTCATGGATGATTTCTCAGTGTTTGGTAAAACATTTGAGGAATGCATTCATAGTTTGGAGCAAGTCTTAAAGAGATGCATCGAGACAAACCTAGTGTTGAACTAGGAGAAATGCCACTTCATGGAGAAGGAGGGCATTGTTCTCGGTCACAAGGTAACTAAGATGGGACTTGAAGTTGATCAAGCCAAAGTAGAGGTAATCAAGCAATTGCTGCCTCCAACGAGTGTTAATGGTATAAGGAGTTTTTTAGGTCATGCTAGTTTTTATCGGCGGTTTATTAAAGATTTTTTTTTAATTTTCTAAACCTTTATGCTCGTTGTTAGAACATAATACCACTTTTGCATTTGACGATTCTTGTTTGAGAGTATTTCAGGAACTTAAGGATAAACTGAATAATGCCCCTATAGTCGTAGCACCCAATTGGAATGAGCCCTTTGAGCTCATGTTTAATGCCAGTGACTATGTCGTTGGAGCAGTTTTGGGACAACGACATGTCAAAGTCTTCCATGCCAGCAGAACCTTGAATGAAGAGCAACTGAATTACTCTTCAACCGAGAAGTAATTTCTTGTAGTTGTATTTACTTTTAATAAATTTTGATCTTATCTAATTGGTAACAAGGTTGTGGTTTATACAGATCATTCAGCATTGAAGTATCTCTTGGCAAAGAAGGATGCCAAGCCCAGAATAAGCCGATGGACGCTCTTACTTCAAGAATTTGACCTAGAGATCATAGACAAGACTGGTAGCGAAAACTTAGTAGCTGATCACCTCTCACGATTAGAGCATCATCTTGGTAATGGTAAGACCACTACCATTAGAGATGAATTTTCTGACGGATATTTGCTTACAGTTAATGTCATGCCATGGTACGCTGACATAGTCAACTACCCGGTAAGCAACATTCTACCACTAGACTTGGCATACAATGCCAAGAAAAGATTCCTACGGGAGGTAAGGAAATACTATTGGGATGAGCCGATATTGTTCAAGCAGTGTGTCGATCAAGTGATTCGTCGGTGTGTGCCAGAGGACGAGCAGCAAAACATATTGCATCTATGCCATGCCACACCATATGGAAGTCACTTTGCTGGGATGAAGATTGCTACCAATGTGCTACAGTCTGGATTCTTTTGGCCCATGCTATACAAGGATGCCCATGAGTATTCCAAGGTATGTGACTGATGCCAAAGGATAGGCTACCAAATGAGTGTGCCAAGACTTTATGGGTTCTTTTCACCCATCATTTGGTAACATATATATTCTCTTGGCTAATGATTATGTATCAAAGTGGGTATAGGTTGTTGCCCTACCATCAAATGATGCCAAGGTTGTTGCCAAGTTCTTGCACAAACACATTTTACTCGATTTGTGCCCCTTAGAGCGATCATTCATGACAAGGGTACTCATTTTAAATGTAATCTAATCTCTAAAGCTTTGTGCAAGTATGGAATTCAACAGAGAATCGCCACGGCGTATCATCCACAAACAAACGGGAAAGTAGAGATTTCAAGCAAGGAAATCAAGAGCATTCTAGAGAAGACTGTAAATCCAACAAGAAAATATTGGTCCTTGAGACTAGAGGAGTCCTTGTGGGCTTATAGGACTGCTTTTAAAACTTCTTCGGGTACTTTTCCGTTTAGACTTGTTTTTGGTAAACTATGCCATCTTCCAGTTGAGCTTGAACATAAAGCCTACTGCGCCATTAGAAAACTTGACATGGCATGGATAGTTGCTGGAGAAAAAAGGTTACTCGACCTCAACGAGTTGGAGAAATTTAGGACACGGGCCTCTGAGCATTCTAGGATCTACAAAGAGAAAGCCAAACTTTAGCATGATAGTAGGATAATGCCAAGGCAATTTGAAATAGGTCAGCATGTTCTATTGTTTAATTCTCGACTTAAATTGTTTCCAAGTAAACTCAAATCAAGATGGACGAGTCCTTATGAAGTTGTTAAACCATATGCCCATGAAGTTGTGGACATTAAGAACTTAAAGACGGGAAAAGTTTTCAAGGTGAATGGCCAACGACTAAAGCATTACGTGGAAGGTAATTGATGTCTTCTTGGCAATCCTAATTGTGTTGCTTTACTGCGCCAAATCCTATGCCAAACCTGCAAAATAACCACAAAAACAACCCTTCACCCTGGCATAGACAGAAAACTACATTCCTTATGCAAATGCATGATTCTAGCAACCTAATGCAACTAAATGTACCTAAAAACAAGCAAGAGTGTTGTAAAATTGGCATTAAAAACAATATTTTTGGAGATGTAACACTAACTCATGGAACCCGCTTATCTGAAAATCATGAATGATCATACATCAATTAAGTGAATAGACTATAGGATTACATTCCAATCGTAAAATTCCACTAACTTTCTAATAAAGAAAGATAGCCAACTCCAAACATATGTACACAATCTATGTTTTCACCCACTTTACGTGTACCATATGCATATCCATTCAAGCATGGCATATACACATCCATTTAGGAATTCAAGGTAGCCTAGTACATACATGATCACACAGTTAATCGATTGTGCATATAAGTGAGCATATTAATTTCCCCAATTAACTATCTAATAAATAACATAGAGGCATTATCACATCTTATTGAATTAATTTATAACTTCCAATTCCCATCGTTAATAAAGCCTATTTCGAATCTTTATTAGGGACTTATAGTCCATTCACAATCGAGGGATCATAATCCAATTGAATGATATGGAAACATAGTCCAATTTCTCATTTCATATTATCAAGATTCATTGTTATAAATATTTAGATTAACCTAAGCCTTGATTAACAAGTTACTAGACACTCAAATCCAAAACAGGTAACATCAACAAGGGTACACAAAGTACTGAGACAAGGGTACACTAAGTACACAATTTATCACTTTATAGAACAAGGGTACCGCGGGTACCAATTGATCATTTGATCTTATTTAATAAGGGACTGTAGTCCATGCACCGTAGTCCAAACTAGCGACTTCGACAGACTCTATGGCATGCCAATTGTGTCTAAGCTAATTCGAATCAAGGATTTATTGCTTTTACTTGTTATCCAATCAATCAAAAGGCATTTTATGCCTTAAATTATTAATTTAGTTCATTCAATTTACATTCAAGTCTAGTCTAAAATAACTAGATAAGTATAATATAAGACAATTGACTTAGCTAATTCATGCTTATCTCAAGATACTCACCTCATGTAAATCTCAAAGTTTCTTTCTCACTTAATTGGCCTCGTAGCCTAAATCTATCTTTTTATTGAATCACATATATACACAACTTCCTTCTTTCTAATTCAAGCTTGTCAGTCCATAAACAAATCATCAATATAAACTTAACAATTAGTCAATTGTTTTGTAATCGAGCATGGAGTTCAGACTTATCATCACTTTATATTCATAAAAGAGTGATCGTAATTTTCATTATTTATTCTTACACAACTAAAGCTTATCGCTATATGAATCAATCATTTTCAACCATATTTTCCCTTAAGGGGGCGTTTGGTTCGCGGAAAAGATCATTACCAGGGGGAATAATTTTTTCCGGAATCACATACCCACGTTTGGTTCAAGAGCATTTCCTCTCAGGGGTAATGAAATATTCCCAACAGTAGCTATTTTTGGGTCTTTTCCCAGGAATGTCATTCCCTCCCTTTTCTTAGGTATTAGACAATTCCCTCCCCTTTGGACAAGAATACCCCTAAAAATATAGTTATTTTAAAATAATTTTTCCTTTTTCATATAATTACAAAAGTATAAATCTATTTTATTTTTTAGTGTTTTGGAGTTTTAATACTTATTATAAAATAATACGATGCATATAAAATAAAAATATATCACATTTTTATTTTATTTCGATTTTTTTATAAATGTGTTTGATTCAAATTTTATTATTGGTATGTGTTTTATTATATTTATTATTTAGGATCAATTTTCATTAAAAAAATCATATTATATTTTTTATATTTTCTATGAACTTTATGTAAATATTTTGACTTTAATCTTAAAACTTCAGTTGGTTAAAAAAGAAAATATATTTCAAGGACAATTTGGTAAAACATGCATTTTTCCTATCTTATATTCCTTCAACCAAACAATGTAATCTTACATTCCTGCCAAACAAAGCAAACAAGGTTATAGAACATTCCAGGTAATATGTTAAGTAATGTAACATTCCGGTAATCTCATTCCTAAAGGTAATCTTACATTTCGTGAACCAAACGACCCCTAAAGGTTCAAACCTTAACAATGCGTAGAAAGGGTTCTTTTATCAACTTATAACATTTAATCTAATATACAATTCACAACAATCACATCACAAACAACCACAATTACTCTTGTAACATGGCACATATCTTAAGATCCAAACCACAATTACTCTTGTAAAAATAAAGGACAATATCGTAAACAAATAATGAATACATGCTTGGGATAGTTTCAATCTATCCCAAGACTTAACTACTCTCATATGTTATCCCGAAGTTATGGGAAACTTGAATCCACAAACTCTTTTATACTCTTAATTTGCTTCCTTTTCTAGCCTTCATGTCAATACACACTCTTTCATTATGGAATGTAACTCTAATTGAAATAACAATTCATCAAAACCAATTCACTCTATTTACTAATAATTCTAATGCACACATTTGCATTTGTGAATACACATACAATTTGATTTCTTAATGTTTTCAGTTAAACGAAACAATCTGCAACTCAAAAATGTATGTTTATACATCAAACATTCCATGTGATTTTAAGCACGTATTCAAATCAGCCCATATTGCTTATAATTATACCAAGCAATCAAACTTTCACAAGATCACATGTATGTACCTAAAACAGCCCACTCGTACTTTCAATGATACAAAAACAGTTCAATAATTATTCACACACATATCACACATTAACCAAGCAATCCTTAGCCATTAACATATATACTTAATCGCATTAAAACAGCCCTAATTCTTTCATGAAAATTCATGGCAGCCTTTAACACATTTTTCTTGTACTTATACATGTTCAAATTGATCCTTTTTATTTCATAAACTAACAATGCTGCCTTGACTCAACCATTACACCTTAATTGCATAAAACAGTTCCCTAAACTACAACTTTAAGTGATTCTGCCCTGTTTTAAAAATGTTACTAATTTTACTTTAAAAAATAGTCCTTTATGACCCTAATATACAAAAATTATGTTACTTTTATAAACACTTCCAACCATTCTTCAAAAAAGCTTTTTAAGGCTTGATTATACAAAAAAATCTGCTCTATCTATCTTAATCAAGTTCATGGACAGATTTAACAATCAATTAAAGCAGTTTGAAACATTATTCCTTATTCATAAACAATCCATTTCAGCCTAATTGAATTCTACTATAATCATCTAATCACATTAGACTCCTTTTTGATATATTCTATCAGACCATTCCCGAAACTATATATATATATATATATATACTCAAAAGAGTTTCACTTCATGTATCTTCTTGTTTATTCAAATATAAGTAATCTATCAAATGTTTAGGCTTAACTGAAACAGGGTAGCAACTATATCATAACACATTATATACACTCCTAATCATCTTCCTTCATTCGACTAACACACATAAACCATAATACAATCAAGCAACACACATCAAAACCTAATTCTAAACACAAATTCTCAAGTATTCTTGTACTATTCGAACTAAGCTTACACAATCCTACCAATTTAACCTTGAATTTTTGCTTGGTTATAAAGGAAGCAAGGATGATTACCTTTTTAGATAGCTCTCTTTGAAAAGAATATAAATTGAATGTGAGATTAATTCATCTCTTTGAGTCCTCTCCCTCTCTCACTTAACTTTTACACTTTATTCTCTCTTTCCATGAGAGCATTCAGTCCAAGCATGGAAGATGAGGAAGACAAGGGATATGTTTTCCATCTTTACCCACAATAATCCAAATGAATTTTGCTCCTAATGGCATGTGTGATGACCATAGGGCAATTTGGGTTTAGCTTGCAAACAAGTTGTTTTGCCTTTTATTCAGTTTAGTCACTTCTAAAAGTGGTCACATGTTTACCTTTCTTAACAATTTAGTCCTAGACCCATAATTAAATCTAGATTTTAAATGGATCAAGGCACTTAAATTAATAACATACTACTAAGCCGGTTTTTGGGGTGTTACACTGACCACATAATTTCAATTGTGAAGTAATTCGAAACATAGTTGAGTTTTATTCGCTACCAATTTAAAATCTTGTAATCTTAAATGCAACCAATCATATCGAGCTTTAGGAAGTATAACAGTTTTCTGGTGGTCATGTCTTTCCTTTAGATTATTCCAAAGAACAAGAGGATCTTTAATAGTTAAATATTCAGATTTTAGTCCCCCGTGGAGGTAAGGGCGAAGAAATATCATGGCCTTAGCCTTATTCTGAGTAGATTCGTCATTTCCTTCTTTTTGTAGTTTCACCTAGACCCTCTTCATCTAGGTGTATTTCGAAATCTAAAATCCATGACAAAAAGTTCTTCCCGAAAATGTCAAGAGCCACAAATTCAAGTTTCGCAAAATTTGACATTGATATACTATCACAAAATAAATTAATTAATTAGAATAAATAAATATAAAATTAAATCCATAATAGCATTTTATGATGTTATATGTGTAGGTATCATCATAAAAGTGTGGAACTTAAAATTTTGAAAGGAGGAATATATATTAAAATATTAAATTCACTAGTTATTTATACTTGTTTTCTTATTATATAGACATATTTCATTTTATATTTCTTTTAGACATCGACCATATTAACTTATTAACTTTTACATAGCCACAAAGATACGACAATATCATGATAAAATGTATTACATACCTCGTTCCGATGCTATCGAAAATGTAGTGTTTTTGAACTGATTTGAGAACTTCCATCTTGATTCAGACCAACTAAAAATGTAAGATTGATCTTATAATTAGAGCGCTCGTATTAATAACGTGCTATGAGAATTATTGAATTATTAGTAAGAACAATAGAAGTATAAAACACAACGTGAGAGTGAAGTATAATATCTTATAGTTCATGTCATGTAATCTTGCACATGATTCCTATTTATATGGTTCCAATTACATACGTTACTAACATATATGTTACAAGAATTAAATCATAAGGGTTACCTTATATTAACTATGAGTGAAAAACATTAAAGGATAAATTGGACTTCCACTTTAATAAATGTTATTTTTGACACAACCCTCATATTTACTTTCAATTTTTTTTAAAGAAGTGCCATTGTAGATGTTGCTATATGAATAAAAGTTTTAGGCCCTGTTTGGCAATTAGCGGATAGCTAATAGCTAATAGCGGATTACATTAGCTGATAACTGATTGCATTAGCTGATTTGACTAGTAGGTTGTATTAGTTGATTTTATAAAAGTGTTTGGTAAAATTAACAAATAGATGATACATGTTTGATTATTTAAAAAAGTAAAATGACATATAAGGACATGATTATATTCGATATTTATTTGAATAGTTTATTAATTATTAATATTTTATATCTATTTGTAACCCCCTTAGCCCGGCCTAGACTCCCGAACCGAACTAAGAAGATTACACGGGGAAAACCGACGCCAACTCGTTAAAGCCAACTTCGATTAATGACCCTATTTTTTTCTTTTTATCTTCTCTAGATGCACATTAAATCATATATGTTAAACAAAGTATTCTAAAAGAAACGGCACATCGATCAGAGTTCGATTACAGGTTCAATTGCTTAAATTAAACATTTAGGAACTAAACTGTAATTTCTAAAAACCACAGAGACTAATTCAATTTTAAGATTACCAATCCTTAATTAGTCATGTAACATGCTTCCATGTCAAATTTCATCACAAACAGACCATCCAAACTCAACCAATTGAACATACAACATTCAGGGACCAATATACAACATTTCAGAACTTTAAAAGATACTTTCAACTAAAAATAACGGTCAGGTATCGGTACACTTAAGCATGTATTGATACGCGGGAAGGCAGTAGCCAAAGTTGGGAAAAGGGTATCGATACACTTCCCCGCGTATCGGTACGACCTTCAAACTTTGCACAGGCGTAACAATACGGGGGCAATTCGTATCGATACCCTTGTATTGATTTGCCTGAGAAAAGCCTTCGAGTATCGATAATCAATCCTGAGTATCGATACACATAACAGAAAAACACCTCCAACAGCCCTCAAATCACATTTAACAACAACTATACATGTCCAAAACATCCCTACAAGATATAACAAACATTTCCAACGTATATGCATCAATACACAAACATAGACAAGCAATAGACATGGCAATTCATTAAGATTAGAGAGGTATATGGACATACTTGCACACATAACCCCAAACATGTCCAAAATACCAAATAGCAAACCATAAGCCAATTAGAGGCCAATTACAAGTCTCAAAACTCAAACCAAACATGCTCAAGGTGTCTCACATCACCAAACAGTTCATGAGTGGAAATCCCTCTCGTTGCCTATTATTACGCTAAGGTGAAAACACATACTTTGCTTAGTCAAAACTCTTGGATATCCTTTGCTTGCTTGCTGCCGAAAATGCTCAATTCTCTACATTGATGAAATAAATGAGCATAAGCATAAAGCTTAGTGAGGACCGCTATAAAACCAAACATTCATCAATGCATTTTTAAAACCAAAACATCATTCTTTATAAACATATACCTTCTATAAAACAATGCACTTTCAATCACATTTCCTTTATCGAAACCACATGCTCATAGCGTCATTTATCACAACAGCAAAAGCCTTTGCTCATGCTTAAACCAAGCATTACATGCATTCTAGCATGAACCTCAAGCATCACATGCTTCCTCAAAATAAGCATTCATCATTATTACATTAAATCATCACCGTTAAATTGGCTCGCAAGTGATCCCAAACGCAGATTACAAGCGGATACGCAGATTACAAGCGTTATCCCAAACGCTTCATACACCCTACCGAACCCTCAAGGTTCACACACGAGATTAGACCATGAACCGTTGTGATACTCGTGGTGGAGTTTAACGGCACAATCACAACCCCTTAACACCACTCATCGGTAGTTGTATAATTCCACTAACGTGAGCATGGGACACAAACCACAAGATCCACACACGGGATTAGACCATCAACCATTGTGACCTTAATCTCAAACGTTAGGGTACTTGGATGGAGTGTACGGTACAATCACAACCCCTCGACATCCAATGCGACTTTATTCACGGTGCACCCAATCCTATAGCCGGCTAACTATATCTGATTCAAGTAACCAAAACCATTTACCATCACTTGCCAATATAATCATCAATCATCATTAATTCACTGTTTTACAAGCATAAACCACAATGCCACTTTCAGAAGTATTAACATGCTTAAAACCAATTGCATAAATCATATAAACTCAAGGATCACTTAGCACGTGCTTTAAAACCAGCAACATCATTGCTCAAAACATGCTTTAAAACAGTAATCAAAACACATTTAATCCAAATGCATTTTAAACCAAAACATAGCACAAACCGAGAGAGACTTTCGTTTTACTTACTCTTAATCTTAGCTAAGTGTTTCAAACTTACACTAAGCTCCCAAAATCACGTTCAAAACGTTTCAAAGCTGAAAAATCCTTTTCCACTCATCGATAAGCGAAACTTCGCTTGCCGACGCGAAGATCACTCGTTTGAAGCTTCCAAAAATACTTCGCATGCTTCCGGATCAATGTCCCCTATTTTTAGAGCATCAAAAACAGAGATCCAAAGCATTAAAATGCATTCCAACACCAACAACTAAACAAAAACTCGTTGCCTAGCAAAACTACATTAATCTACACATCCGAAACAACCGAAAACTCATTCGATTGCTTCCTAAACCAAGCCCAGCCAACAATCAACACTTCCAACCATTAATATTTATCAAAACACATCCAAAAACAACCTAAACCCCTACTTATACCTCCAGCAACCACTTCACCAACAAATCACTTCAAAAACTCAACTAAAACTATCATAAAACTCAAGGATCTCAAGGATTTCGGGATCTATGTCATCAAAACAGTTTTTCAACATTAAGATTAACTTAAAACTTGATTATAATCCATCTAAAATAGAGCTCATCAACAACACTCCGAAAATCAAGAATTAAACCTTTATTTTGCAAGATTTTGACTTTAATCAAAATTATAATCAAAACTCAGTTAAAAACAACAATTAGGAGTAAAAAATCTTGGGAATTTCAATAAAGAACCTAGATTTGAGGTTGAGAATGAGATTTACCTCCAATCCCTGCTTTCCTTAATGTTTGATAAGTTTTTGCTTCACAAATCTTGACGAAATTAAAGAGAATTCTTGGAAAGGAATAAGGAATCAATGAGAGAGTGTTTGGGAGAAAAGAAATCTGGAAAAAAGGTTTTAGAAATATGTTTTGCTGAAATGAGGACTGAAAAGTTAGTTACGTAGAATGAAACCTCCCAATTTTACTATTTTAATAATAAAAAAATAAAAAACCCTTTTTAATCCATTATTTTAAAACTCATTTAAAACACATGTCAAATTAAGGAAAGGTGTAATTGCACAAAAGCTCCCTACATATTCTAAGATTTTGACTCCTCTTTTGAAATTTGCATTTTCCACAGTTTTAAAACTTTACATTTTGGTCACTACCCAAAATGTACCTTTTCTAAAACTCATTTTGTAAAATTGATTTGACCAACCTCTTAAACATGATTTTAGAGGATTTTATCAATTTTTGTCACATTTCTATCCTATCCCAAACCTTGATCTCCTTGAACCACCTAATACATCTAGGCCCAAAACCAAGACGTTACACTATTAATATTAATTAGATTATGAAAAATAATATAATATTACTAAACATATTTGAAGGGTCTATATATTAATTTATTGTTTATATAATTTAATTAATTATTAAATTTAAATACAAATATAAATGTGTGAGAATAAAAAGAAAAAAATAGAAAGTATTAGTTTACATATGCCACAATGTAAATACGTGAGGTTGAAGAATTAAAATAGAAATAGTTAAATTTAAGTTATTTGGAAATTTTTGATAATTGTTAAGGGTAAAATAGTCTTTATAACTCTTATGTCAAAAGCTCTAATTTTAAAAAGCTACTATTAGCAATTTTTTTTTTGTAATTAGAGGTTTCACCTCAATCCGCTATTTCAATCTGCTCTTTACTAAACATCCAAATTAGTAGCTTTGACCGGTCAAACCTCTAATTTTAGCTCAAACCTCTAATTTTAGCTCAAACCTCTCTTTATCAAACATAGTCTTAACTTTCAACCATTAACATCGAATACTTTTAAGGTAAGAAGTTCACGGTAAGATAAGAAAAAGGAAAATTTATTGAAAAAATTGGAAGACTATGGAAAAAGTTGGACTAACATTAAGATTTACCGTAGTTATGAAAAAAAATTAAGGTAGTTAATTATGAAGTAAATTTTTTTTTCACTCGTGGCTATGAGAAAAGTTGACGAAATTCGTCAAAGGTGACATCTTTTAAACATTTTAACAAATTTTAATCTTAATCATAATCCTAGTAAGTCTAGAATTCATGACCTGAAGAAATATGAAAAACAAAGATGAGATCTTTCAACTTTTTATATATAATTTATTGGACGATTTACAATAATTGTTATAGCCACGATAATGTTGACGATGTCACTAAGAACATTGAAAACTTTAGTTATAAAAGTTTGGAAGAATTTATTTTTGACAAACTTCACCAACCTTTCTTGTAACTGGGACAAATATTAAAAAATTTATTTCAATAACTTCATGGATTTTTCTCGTAACCACAACAAATATTAACGTTAGTCTAACTTTTACAATAAATTTTTCACTTTTTTACCTCACCATAAATTTTTTATCCTAGAACTTCCCCTTAATGTTTTATCCGGTTCAATACAGAAGCCTTAATTATTGAGGGATTGGTTTACGTTTAAACCGGTGGGTTCAATATGATTTGCAAACATAGACGAAGAAATAGATCCACGTGTTACATGTTTATTGCATGTGTTTGGAGCAAAGGACCATGCTACCCGGTCCGAAAAGTGTAGACAGTAGACACATATAATGGTATAGCAGAATATTTTATTTATTTCAAGGCTAAAATAGTAAAATGGTTGTGTGACTGTGATCCCAGTTTTTGGTCGGGCATATTCTTCTATCAGTTCTTCTACTATTTCTAAATTATAGATTAATCCTGGTTAAAAAAGTATAGATTAATCCATATATCTTGATTTGATTAATTTTAGTTTTTATAATTTTAAATTTTTAAAACTTGATTAAGATAAAAAAAATAGACATAAAATTTTATTAAATCCTACAATTAGTTCATGTATTATATATACATTAATTGTCGATTTAGTTTATATTTGTCCACATTTGGTAATTTTTTATAGATTATCTACATAATAGTTTTCATTTGTATCAAAGCCTGTAGTTAGGGATGTAAAAACAGGTAATTGGTTGGGTTTCAGGTCGAGTTCTGTCAGGTCGGGTCAAATCGGATACATGTCATTTCAGGTTGTTTTTTGGTTTTGACTCGATTCGGGTCGAGTTCAGGTTCATTTCAGGTCGGGTTCGTTTCTGGTCGGGTTCATTTCAGTTCAGGTCAAAACATTTAATTGATGGGTTAATTTGGGTTCGGATAGACTTCAGGTCAGGTTCATTTCAGGCCGGGTATTTTCAGGTCGGTTTCATTTCAGGTCGGATTAATTCGGGTTTTGAATTCGTATTAAATTTAAGTTTTGAATTACAAAATTGAAGCAAAACTCGAAGAGTTTGAACAAAAATGTTTTGATTTACAAAATTTGCTTCATAAAGTTCAAGAAGAAAAAGAGTTGATTTCCAAAGAGCTTGAAAAGAAAAATAATTTTGGAAAATCAAACTTTTATGTAAGACAATCTAGTGCCCCTAGATTTGTAAATGGTAAATGTGTTAGAAGTGTTTGGGTCCCAAAAGGACTAACCACTTCAACTAAAAATGATGAAATTGAAAAATGGATTCCTAAGGGGACTAAGTTTTGTGCTACTAACGTCTATGGATCCAAAGCAATTTGGATATCAAAAATTACTTGATTGTCTTTTGCTAGGTGTGATGGAGAGTGATCAACAAGTCAAAAATTGAGGGGGAGCTCCATGCACACAAGGAAGAACACTTGAAGAAGGAATGCTTCGCATCCTCCCTTGAGTTCAAGTGTGGTAAAATCTAGTTGCTTTTACTTTTATTTGATTTATTTTCATTTATGTCAACTAGATGATCATATATGCTGGAATAACACTTTAATGATGCTTTGAGTAAGGAGGAGTCATTTTTAAAACCTAAATTCCAAATTTTTGTCATTTTTTTTCAAACCTCCTAAGTTATTTTGAACTTAATGTCTTTCGAATTCTTTTTGATATAACAAAAAGGGGAGAAATGACTGAAAAATAAAATTGGATTTTCAAATGAATAAGGGGGAGCACAAATTGATTTCAAAATTTTCATCTCTTATTCACATTTTTAAACTTAAAGGGGGAGAATCCCAAAAAAAATTTCAAGTTGGTTTTATTATATCAAAAAGGGGGAGATTGTAGAACTAATGTTTTGATATAATAATTGAAAAATGTTTTGGACTAATTTGAAAAGAATTCAAAACATGTTTTTAAGTCCAAACAACTTGAATTTATGTTTGAGGGATCTTAAAAGGTTTTTGGAAAAGTTTTTCATGATTTAAAATAGCCAAACTTTAATTTTCAGGTTGCCCGTACCGATACGGTGTAACCTGTATTGATACCATTTTGCCCAGTTTGGTTACTGCCAAAACTCGTATCGAAACGGGATTTTCCGTTTCGATACGAAGAGGAATCATTTTGATACGCCTGGTGTAACCCCCTTAGCCTGGCCTAGACGGTTGACCCGAACTACGAAGATTATATGGGGAAAACCAAAGTCAACCCGAAAGTCAACCTTGATTAACGACCCTTTTTTTCTTTTTAATCTTGTCTAGATGCATATTAACCCTAGGTGTAGCCTTGAGAAAAACGTACTTGAAAAGCACAGCGATCGGAAAACGTTAAGGGACTCAATTACATAAATTACAACATTTAGGGACCAAAATGTAAATTCTGGAAATTAAGAGGACTTAACTGATTTTTAAGTTACCATTATGAAATTAGTCATATTACATGCTTCTCTGTCAAATTTCACCTCAAACGGACATCTCAAACTCAAGCAATTGCATATACAAAATTCAGGACTAAAACGTAAAGCTTGCAAACCTTAAACCATTCAAATCAGTGCCCAACGGTCACCTGTTTCGGAACGGGGGTTGACCGTTCCGAAACCCGGGTTCGTTTCGAGACCTGTTTCGAAACAGGGCTTGACAGTGGCCAATCCATTTCGGAACGCCCTCTACCCGTTTCGATACACGAAGACCATTACATGCCCCCGTTTCGAAACGGTAGTGCCCGTTCCGATACGGACTGCCCAGAAAGTGCAGATTTTGCTGGTTTATCATACAATTAACCACTCAAACACATCCCTATGACCTCCTAATCATGCCAACAAGTCATCATACATATAAGGTACACATTTGAATCATCAAAACTCATTCATGGCATCAATTAAGAAAAACCACAAGTCTATAGGCATGCATCCTAATATTGGAAACCAACCAATCATCAAATCACCAAAGGAAACACCAAATGGCCAATTAAAAGTCCAAAACATCATAGGCATCATGCAAAACTCGGGGAGTCCAAAACATCTCCCAAAAACACAACCTAGGTTCCCATTGCCAAATACCAAAAGCTAATAATGTTGTAAAAATAGTCACCATACATGAGCTTAGCCTTCCCTTGGATTCTTAGCCTCCTTGCTGCCCTTAAAGCACTTCAATTCTCTGCATTATTGGTTCAAGAAAGAGAGCGTAAGCACAACTGCTTAGTGAGGCATGCTCTAAAGAAACAACACAATAATGCATCATATAAAACACCTTTCAAAAGGCCTTTTCATTTATAGACATCATTTCTCATGCAACAATGCATACACAACAAGCATCTCATGCTTCATGTAACCCCCTTAACCCGGCCTAGACGGTTGACCCGAATTAAGAAAGTCACACGGGGAAAACCAAAGTCAACCCGAAAGTCAACCTTGATTAACGACCCTTTTTTTTCTTTTTAAACTTGTCTAGATGCACATTAACCCTAATTATGATCATTCAAACAACATACTCAAAGATCATAAACATCAGAGATCAAACAGGGACCCAATTGAACAATTTACAACTTTAGGGACCAAAAAGTAAATTCTGATAAATACAAGGACTTCACCCAAATTAAAGTTACCAACTTGAAATTAATCATGTTTCATGCATCTCTGTCAAATTTCAGCTCAAACGGACATCCCAAACTCATACAATTGCACACACAAGTTTCGGGACCAAAATGCCAACATTTTGAAACATATAACTGCCAATGTCAGCCCCCAACGGTCCGGTGTTCCGAAACAGGGAGAGCCTGTTTCGAAACGCGGGGCCGTTCCGCAACGCGTTTCGAAACGAGGGCTGGCAGAGGGCTTTCCGTTTCGAAACGGTGTCTCCCGTTTCGGACGCCTGGGCTACTTCAAGGCACCCGTTCCGAAACGGTATCCACTGTTCCGATACGGCCTGCACAGATTGCAGAAAATTTCATGCTTAAACACACAATTGACCAACCAATCATGCTCCAAACGCAACCAAACTTTACCAGCAACTCATAAAACGTACAAGAGACATATTTGCATCAACAATTCATCATTATATCATCATTTATGAAAAGCCCCAAATCTAAAGGCATGCTTCCTACACAAGCAAACCATTCATGCACCAAAAACCTCCAAACCAACACATAATGGCCAATTACATGTACCAACATTAACAACAACATAAATCCAAAATAGGGAGTCCAAAACATCTCCCAAAACAACAACATAGGTCCCTCATTGCCAAATGCCAAAAGCTAAAGGTGTTTGAGAAAACCTTCCCATACTTGAGCTTAGCTTTCACTTGATTGCTTGCCTTCCTTGCTGCCCTCAATGCAACTTAATGTTCTGCATTATTGGTTTAAGAAAAGAGAGAGAGCGTAAGCAAAAGCTTAGTGAGGAAAGCTCAAATAAAACCATTCAATAATGCATTTATAAAACACTTTTATAAATCATGCATCAAAATACATTTAGACATGCTCACAAGCAATCTCAACCAAGCATCTCATGCTTCATATCATAACATGTCATATTGGCCACAAGTGATAATTACCATCTTTTAACAAGATCAACATAAGACTCACACATGGACTTTTAAACACCATTGTGATCTTATCCCCATGGACTTTTAAACACCATGGCAAGGACCACACAAGGACTTTTAAACACCTTTGTGTCCTTAACAAGTTTCACCTCAAGGACTTTTAAACACCTTGACCCCAAGGACTTTTAAACACCTTGGCCCATGGACTTTTAAACACCATGACATGAATCACCCCAAGGACTTTTAAACACCTTGGCCCCAAGGACTTTTAAACACCTTGGAAAGGACCACACAAGGACTTTTAAACACCTTTGTGTCCGTAACAAGAACCATCCAAGGACTTTTAAACACCTTGATGTTTTTAAATAAACAAGGCTCACTCAAGGACTTTTAACCACCTTGGTGACCTTAACCTTTTCAAAACATCACTTGCCAATATACATCATTTATCATCAATAATCCACTGTTTTAAAGCATTTAACCAAGCCATAAACATCATGCATCTTTAAGCATTAAACCACATTTAAACAATGTTCAAAAGCAAGGAACTCTAACCTTGAGCTTCCTTAAACACATGGCTTATAATCTCAGCAAACAAACATGCTAGATATGCTTTAAAAACAGAATTTAAACATGCAACAAACACATTGCACCCAACCATCACATGGTTCCTCATCAAGAGAGTTTTTCCGAAAACTTACTCTTGAGCTTAGCAAAGTTGTTTAGACTTAGACTAAGCTCCCAAACCTCCAAAACATTGGTTTCAAAGCCGAAAACCAAAATCCACTCACCGATTCCGTTTCGCTTCTTGCCGAAACACCAAATCAAGCTTCCGGATCACCACCACTTGGATCCAAAGATGACTCCCCTATTTTAACACATCAAAACAGTAGATTAATGCATCATCATGCATTAATAGCTTCAATGAAAGCACCTAAACTCGCTGCTCTCATCCACACTCCATTTTCGGCCACCAAACACAACCGAAAATGCATCCAAACAACTCCTCAACAAAGCCCAGCCATAAACCATCAAAACTAAGCATCCATAAACATCATTATACATCCAAAAAGGACCTAACAACATCCTTATACCTCCAGCAACAACAGATCCACAAGATCACCCAAAAACAACCAAGAATCACAAGCTAAACTTAGGAAATTCAACCTATCCGGGATTGCATTAGTTAAAACTCAATTTCCAATCAATTTAACATTCATTTATCATCAATTATACACCTCAAATCACTGCTTTAACAGATCCAACGAAAATTCATCAAAAATCATCAAATCTTGCATTTTAAGCCAAGATCCATTACACAACTTTAAAAACCATTTATAAATCATCAATTAAGGATTAAAAACTTAGGAATTTCAGTAAAGAACTTGAAGTTCAGAGGAGAAGGACGTTCTTACCTCCAAACTTGAGTTTCTCCTCTTTTAGAACCAAAAAGCTTGAAGAATCAAATGGCAATTGGTGAGGTTTTGTTGATGAGATGATTAGCAACCAAAAGAGAATTGAAAAGAGAGATTTAAGTGACAAAAATCAGAAGGAAAATCTCTGGAGAAAGATGTTTGGTTTGAGAGAAAATGAGAGAAAAGGAAAATGAGATTTTAGGAAAAATTAGTTAGAAAATAACTTCCCTCCACTTTTCCTTTTGTTTAAAATCAGAATTAAAACATTAAATATCTTAGAAAAATCTGGAGAAACTCCTTTTGGGTAAATAGCTCCTTAAAGATTCAAAGTTTCAATCCTTTCTAAAACAGTCTCACAGTTTTCAAAAATTACATTTTGGTCACTAGCCAAAATGTCACCCTTCCAAACCTCATTTTGTAAAATTGATTTCACAGTTCACTTATATATATTAAAAGAGGATTTTAGAACACTTTTCCATATTTTTAATGCAACCCGAACTAGGTTTTCCTAAATTCACTCTTATATATTCGAACCGCACTTTGACCGAACCGGTCAACGCCCAAAACTTCTAAGCCCAAAACCGGGGCGTTACACTTCATTAATATCAACATGTCATATTGGCTTCCAAGTGATACCTTAACCATTTTCAACATAAAACACAATCGGATACGCGGATTACAAGCGTTGTCCCATACGCTTCATACACACTATCGAACATACAAGGTGGAGTTTACCGGTACAATTACAACCCCTCAACACCCGTGATGGAGTTTAACGGTACAATTACAAACCTTCCACATCACTCATCGGTAGTTGTATAACATCACTAACAAGAACACGGGACACACAACACAAGATCCTCACATGGCATTTTAACCACCATTATGATCTTAGACATCTCGTTAGTGTACTTGGATGGAGTTTACAGTACCATTACAACCCCTCAACATCCAAGGCGACTTTATTCACGGTGCACCCAATCCTATAGCCGGCTAACTATATCCGATTCAAGTACTTTAAAACCAACACATCACTTGCCAATATTCATCAATTGTCATCAACAATCCACTGTTTTAAAGCATTAATCAAAGCCATTAAACCATCATGCATCACCATGCATCAAAACCACATTTATCAATATCAAACCAAGGATCTCTTACCTTGAGCATCCTTCAACACATGGCTTTCAAAACCATCATTAATCATGTTAAAACATGCTTTTAAAACATAATTTAAACATGCAAATTAAACACATTGCATCCAACCATCTCATGGTTCATCAAAGAGAGAGTTTCTCCGAAAACTTACTCTTGAGCTTAGTTAAGTTGCTTAGACTTAAAATAAGCTCCCAAAACCTTCAAACACTGGTTTCAAAGCTGAAAACCAAACTTCACTCACCAATTCCGTTTCGCAAGCTTGCCGAAACGCCGATCAAGCTTCCGGATCAACACCACAAGGATCCGAAGATGACTCCCCTGTTTTAAACACATCAAAGCAGAAGATTAATGCATCATCATGCATTAAAATCTTCAGCCACAACACCTAAACTCACTGCTCACAACAAATCTAACATTTCGGCTACCAAACACAACCGAAATCACTTCGAAACTAATCCACAACATTACCCAGCCAAGATCCATCACTTCTAAACATTCTTAAACATCAATTAACATCCAAAAAGATCCTAAACTCGTCCTTATACCTCCAGCAATAACATAACATCAAGATCACCCCAAAAACCACCATTTTCACAAGTAAAAACTTAGGAAAAACAACCTATTCGGGATTGCATTGATTAAACCTCAATTACACATTAATAAACATCCAAAATACATTAAAAAGACATCTCAAAACAGAGCCCAAACATTTATCACGAATTTCTTCAAGATTTAATCCAAATCTTGAGTTTTAAGCCAAAATCAAGATCACAACATTAAAACCTTTTATAAAACTTAATTTAAGGATTGAGAACTTGGAAATTTCAGTAAAGAACTGAGTATTTGGAGGAGAAGGGCATCCTTACCTCTAAATGTAGATTTCTCCTTGATTAGAGCCAAAATCCTTGAAAAATCAATAAGCAAATGAAGAGGATTTGATGTAGAAAGGATTAGGAATCTTTTGATGATTGAAACCTCATCATTTAGTGTGAAAATCAAAAGGAATTTTGCTGTGGAAATGTGTTTGGCTGAGGGAATTTTGAGAGAAAATGAAATGAGAAAATTTTAACAAAAGTTGGTTATGAAAACTAAAATATTGTTTCCCTCTTTTCTTTTAATTAATTAAACATTAAATGAGTCATTAAAATTAAGAAAAATCTGGAGAAATCCGTCCTTGGGTAAATTAGCTTCTTAAAGATTCAAAGTTTCAATCCTTACAAAACAGTCACCACAGAACTTTTCAAAAATTACATTTTAGTCACTATTTCGAAATGTCACACTTCCAAACCTTATTTTGTAAAATTGATTTCACCACTCTCTTATATATATTAAAAGATGATTTTTAGATATTTTCCATATTTTTAATGCATCCCGAACTAGGCTTTCCCTAAACTACATTTTATATTCGAACCAAAAAGCAGACCGGTCCGGTTCGGACCCTAAACTTCCAAGCCCAAAATTGGGGTGTTACAACTCTCCCTCCCTTAAGAAATTTCGTCCTCGAAATTTACCTGGAGGAAAAAGGTATGGAAACTGCTTCAACATGTCATCCTTCCGTTCCCACGTGGCTTCCTCAACACCACGATGCTTCCACAACACCTTTACCAAATCAATGGTCTTGCCTCGAAGAACTTTACTGTCTTAATCCAGAATTTCCACCGGCTCCTCATCATAGGTCAAATCTGGATTCAACTCCACTTCCTCCACAAGCATAACATGCGAAGGATCCGATCTATACTTCTGGAGCATAGAGACATGAAACACATCGTGAATCTTTTCCAACTCTTGCGGCAATCTCAACTTGTACGCAACAAGACCCGCACCCTCAATCACCTCGTATGGTCCAATGTACCTAGGGCTCAACTTACCTTTTCGACCAAATCTGATCACCTTTTTCCAAGGCGAAACTTTCAAAAACACACGATCACCTACCGCATACTCAATCTCCTTACGCTTCAAATCCGCGTAAGACTTCTGTCGATCAGAAGCTGCCTTCAACTGCTCACAAATGAGCTTCACCTTCTCGGTGGTTCCTTTCAACAAAGCTGGCATTGAAACCAACTTCTGACCTGTTTCAGCCCAACAAAGAGGAGTCCTACACTTCCTCCCGTACAAGGCTTCATAAGGTGCCATTTGAATACTTGCATGGTAGCTATTGTTATAAGCAAACTCCACCAACGAAAAATGCTTCTCCCAAGAGCCTTGAAACTCAATCACACAGCATCTCAACATATCCTCCAACACTTGAATAACACGCTCAGACTGTCTATCCGACTGTGGATGATAAGAAGTACTGAAATTCAGCCGTGTACCTAAAGCCTGATGCAAACACTGCCAGAAACGCGATGTAAACCTCGGATCTCTATCCGACACGATCGACTTTGGTACACCATGCAGCCGCACAATCTCAGCAATGTACAGCTCTGCAAGCTTGTCCAAGGTATACGTAGTATGCACAGGCAAGAAATACGCACACTTCGTCAGGCGATCCACAATCACCCACACTGAATTCTTCTTCGATGGCGACAAAGGCAAACCAGACACAAAGTCCATGGTAATCCTTTCCCACTTCCACTCAGGAATCCTCAACGGTTGCAACAACTCAGAAGGAAACTGATGCTCAGCTTTAACTCGCTGACAAACCATGCACTTACTCACATACTCAGCAACATCTTTCTTTAAACCCACCCAATAGTACTCATCACGAAGATCACGGTACATCTTAGTACTACCAGGGTGCATAGCAAAAGGACTACTATGAGCTTCAGTCAGAATAGCACGCCTCAACTCAGCATCATTGGGCACTACTATCCGACTCCCAAAACATAAAACTCCATCATCATTAAAGCAGAAATCCAATGGCCTATCCTCAGCAATATCCTGAACATGTGGCACCAAGGAATCATCCAACAGCTGCTTATCCTTTTTCAACTGAACCAATGATGGTTTCACTTGCAATTAAGCCACAAGACCACCATCTCGTGATATGCTCAAACTGGCAAACATAGCACTCAACTCCACTGCTACCTTCATACTCAAGGCATCCGCTACAACATTAGCTTTTCCTGGATGATACTCGATCGTCAGATCGTAATCTTTAAGCAACTCCACCCAACGTCGTTGCCTAAGATTCAACTCCTTCTGAGACATCAGATACTTCAAACTCTTGTGATCTGTGTACACAGTACACTTCTCACTATACAGGTAATGTCTCCAAATTTTCAAATCAAAAACCACCGCAGCCAACTCAATGTCATGCGTAGGATAATTACGCTCATGCACCTTCAACTGGCGCGATGCATAAGCCACCACCTTACCCTCTTGCATCAACACACATCCCAAACCAACGTAGGACGCGTCACTATACACCACAAACTCTTTCCCTGGTTTAGGTTGAACCAAGATAGGAGCTTGCGTCAAGTCTGCCTTCAGCTTCTCAAAAGCCTGCTGTCTCGCTTCCGTCCACTCATACTTAACATCCTTTTGCAACAACTTCGTCAAAGGTGCATCAATCTTTATGAATACATCCACGAATCTCCGGTAGTATCCTGCCAAACCAAGGAAACTACGGACTTCATGAACAGACTTAGAAGGCTTCCAATTCATCACTGCCTCAATCTTTTGAGGATCAACACGAATCCCCTCAGCAGAAACCACATGACCAAGGAACACAACCTCCCTGAGCCAGAACTCACACTTGCTTAGCTTAGCATAAAGCTGATTCTCCAACAAAGCTTGCAACACAATCCTCAAATGCCCCTCATGCTCCTCCTCAGTACGAGAGTACACGAGGATATCATCAATGAACACCACAACAAACTTGTCCAAATATTCATGGAACACTCTATTCATCATATCCATGAAAGCTGCAGGAGCATTCATCAACCCAAACGGCATCACAAGGAACTCATAATGCCCATACCTCGTTCTGAAGGCTGTCTTTGGCACATCCACATCCTTCACCTTCAACTGGTAATACCCTGACCTTAAGTCAATTTTAGAGAACACAACTGCTCCCCGAAATTGATCAAAAAGGTCAACAATCCTCGGCAATGGATACCGATTCTTGATAGTCAACTTGTTCAGCTGACGGTAATCGATGCACATTCTCATCGTGCCATCCTTTTTCTTCACAAACAAGACCGATGCACCCCAAGGTGACACACTCAGCCGAATGAAACCACGATCAAGCAACTCCTGAAGTTGCGTCTTCAGCTCATTCAACTTCTTAGGTGCCATTCGATAAGGAGTAATGGAAACTGGAGTTGTATTCTGATACAGCTCAATTCCAAACTCTACCTTTCGATTAGGAGGCAATCCAGGCAACTCCTCCGGAAACACGCCAGGAAACTCTCGCACAGTCCTGATATCTTGCACTCGCAACTCTTTCGAGCTAGGATTCATCACAAAGGCTAGGTAGGCTTCACAACCTTGCCTCAGCATCCGGCTCGCCTCCAATGTAGACACCGCATTGGTAAGAAACTTTACATTCTCACAAACCACCACTACCTCATAATCATCCGCAAGCTTCAACGAAACTCGCTTGTTCTCAAAATCCACCACAGCTAGATGTTCAACAAGCCAATCCATACCAAGGATTACATAAAAACCATAGAAAGGCAATTCCATAAGATCAACATGAAAAACATGGTTTTGCACAACCAAAGGACATCTTCTATACAACTTCCGTGTCACAACGGTCTCACCAAAGGAACTAGTTACACGCATACCAATATCCAAAGACTCAACATGCAAACCAAGCAATTGAGCATGTTCTCGCAATATGTATGAGTGTGTAGATCCAGAATCTATCAAGGAAAGTAATGAAAAGGATTGCAAAGTGAAAGTACCTGCGATCACATCCGTGTCATTCCTCCATTCCCGCTGCGCATACACTCGAGCCTGGCCACCACCCTCAGGTTGGACAGCCACCACATGCGCCACATTCCTTCCGCCATCATCTCTGCGCTGGAAGTTACCACGGCCGCGCCCACGACCTCTCTGTGATGCAACAACTCCAGGAGCATGTCCCTGACCTCCACCGGCCAACAAAGGACACTCCCTCCTCATGTGGTCTGCCGAACCACAATTCCAGCACGAATTACCAGCTACAACAATAGGAGCCTGAACCTCTCCAGCTGCTCGAGGACAATCACGCCTCAAATGGCCACGCGATCCACACGCCAAGCATGTGTTCTGATCAGCTCTCGCCCTGTCTCCCTGAACCGGCGCAACATGACCTCCACCACCACGCCGAGCAGAAGACTGATACCTCCTATCTCGTCCCCTCTTGTTCCGTCCACCACCGGAACTATACTCAGCAGCTCGTTTACCCGAGCCAGAACCAGCACTCCTGGAAGACAAACCCAGGTTCTGCTCAATATCCTTCGCCCTACTAACCAGTACATCAAAATCAGTGTACTCAGCTGCAAGCATATAGGTCTTTACATCCGTCACCAAACCATAACGGAAACGTTCACACCTCTCCCGCTCATCAGGGACAATTTCAGGTGCGTACTGACTGAGACGAACAAACTGAATCTCATACTCAGCCACTGTCATGCTCCCTTGTGTCAGAGACATGAACTCTCTTTTCTTTTCATCCAGGTATCGCACACCTAGATACCTCCGCTTGAACGCGTTCAGAAAGAACGTCCAAGTCACATCAACTTCCTCTATTCCGGAGATAGCAGTCATCCACCAGGTATACGCATCATCATGTAACAGCGATACCACACATCCCAACTTCTGCACATCATTGTAGTTCATTTGTCCCAATATCCTCTTGGTACTTTCCAACCAAGACTCAGAACCTTCAGAAGACAAACCTCTGAACTCAGTCCCTCCCAGACTTTGCAAACGTTCCAAAGGTAGTCTAACATTAGCATCTCCCTGATGCCCAGCTCCATGAGCTCCAGCTACTGCCGCCTGAAAGGCTCCCGCAATAGCTTGTATCAACACTGTCATATCAGGAGTAGCTTGCCCCTGCCCAGCTTCAGGTCCAGCGACCCCAGCACCAGCACCAACATCAGCTCCTTCACCTCCAGCACCACCACCACCAGGTGGTCCACCACCAGGAAGAGGAGGTAAATACACAACATTATCGATATTCTCCTTATTCTCGTTCTGAGCCATAGCTCGCGTATTAATCCTCGTCTCTCTACGAGGTCTCATTCACTAAACAATGCACTAACACAAATGCAATAAACATAATTAGGCCCAACAAGGTAAGTAATCCAAGCACTCAAGCTCATTTTTCAAAAACAATTCATTTCATTAGTTTTGATATGGCAATGGGTCCCTCTAACATGCTTCAACACAGCATAGCATCACAATTGCAACATACTTTACAATTCACACATCAAACTTCCACTTTAAAGGCATACCAAGAAATCATACATATATCACTCACATAACCATTCCCAATTACTCGAGAACTCAGCTCTGATACCACCAAATGTAACCCCCTTAGCCCTGCTTAGACGGTTGACCCGAACTACGAAGATTACACGGGGAAAACCAAAGTCAACCCGAAAGTCAACCTTGATTAACGACCCTTTTTTCTTTTTAATCTTATCTAGATGCATATTAACCCTAGGCGTAGCCTTGAGAAAAATGTACTTGAAAAGCACAGCGATCGGAAAACGTTAAGGGACTCAATTGCACAAATTACAACATTTAGGGACCAGAATGTAAATTCTGGAAATTAAGATAACTTAACTGATTTTTAAATTACCATTATGAAATTAGTCATATTACATGCTTCTCTGTCAAATTTCACCTCAAACGGACATCTCAAACTCAGGCAATTGCATATACAAAATTCAGGACTAAAACGTAAAGCTTGCAAACCTTAAACCATTCAAATCAGTGCCCAACGGTCACCTGTTTCGGAATGGGAGTTAACCGTTCCGAAACGCGGGTTCGTTTCGAGACCTGTTTCGAAACAGGGCTTGACAGTGGCCAATCCGTTTCGGAACGCCCTCTACCCGTTTCAATACACGAAGGCCATTACAGGCCCCCGTTTCAAAACGGTAGTGCCCGTTCCGATACGGACTGCCCAGAAAGTGTAGATTTTGCTAGTTTATCATACAATTAACCACTCAAACACACCCCTATTACCTCCTAATCATGCCAACAAGTCATCATACATATAAGGTACACATTTGCATCATCAAAACTCACTCATGGCATCAATTAGGAAAAACCACAAGTCTATAGGCATGCATCCTGATATTGGAAACCAACCAATCATCAAATCACCAAAGCAAACACCAAATGGCCAATTACAAGTCCAAAACATCATAGGCATCATTCCAAACTCAGGGAGTCCAAAACATCTCCAAAAAACACAACCTAGGTTCCCATTGCCAAATACCAAAAGCTAATAATGTTGTAAAAATAGTCACCATACATGAGCTTAGCCTTCCCTTGGATTCTTAGTTTCCTTGCTGCCCTTAAATCACTTCAATTCTCTGCATTATTGGTTCAAGAAAGAAAGCGTAAGCACAAATGCTTAGTGAGGCATGCTCTAAAGAAACAACACAATAATGCATCATATAAAACACCTTTCAAAAGGCCTTTACATTCATAAACATCATTTCTTATGCAACAATGCATACACAACAAGCATCTCATGCTTCATTAACATCAACATGTCATATTGGCTTCCAAGTGATACCTTAACCATTTTCAACATAAAACACAATCGGATACGCGGATTACAAGCGTTGTCCCATACGCTTCATACACAATACCGAACACACAAGGTGGAGTTTACCGGTACAATTACAACCCCTCAACACCTGTGATGGAGTTTAACTGTACAATTACAACCCCTCCACATCACTCATCGGTAGTTGTATAACATCACTAACGAGAACACGGGACACACAACACAAGATCCTCACATGGCATTTTAACCACCATTATGATCTTAGACATCTCGTTAGTGTACTTGGATGGAGTTTACGGTACCATTACATCCCCTCAACATCCAAGGCGACTTTATTCACGGTGCACCCAATCCTATAGCCGGCTAACTATATCCGATTCAAGTACTTTAAAACCAACACATCACTTGCCAATATACATCAATTGTCATCAACAATCCATTGTTTTAAAGCATTAATCAAAGCCATTAAACCATCAAGCATCACCATGCATCAAAACCACATTTATCAATATCAAACTAAGGATCTCTTACCTTGAGCATCCTTCAACACATGGCTTTCAAAACCAGCATTAATCATGCTAAAACATACTTTCAAATCAGAATTTAAACATGCAAATTAAACACCATGCATCTAACCATCTCATGGTTAGTCAAAGAGAGAGTTTCTCCGAAAACTTACTCTTGAGCTTAGTTAAGTTGCTTAGATTTAAACTAAGCTCCCAAAACCTTCAAACACTGGTTTCAAAGCTGAAAACCAAACTTCACTCACCAATTCCGTTTCGCAAGCTTGCCGAAACACCGATCAAGCTTCCAGATCAACACCACAAGGATCCGAAGATGACTCCCCTGTTTTAAACACATCAAAGAATAGGATTAATGCATCATCATGCATTAAAATCTTCAGCCACAACACCTAAACTCACTGCTCACAACAAATCTAACATTTCGGTTACCAAACACAACCGAAATCACTTCCAAACTCATCTACAACATTACCCAGCCAAGATCCATCACTTTTAAACATTCTTCAACATCAATTAACATCCAAAAAGATCCTAAACTCGTCCTTATACCTCCAGCAATAACAGAACATCAAAATCACCCCAAAAACCACCCTTTTCACAAGTAAAAACTTAGGAAAAACAACCTATTCGGGATCGGATTGATTAAACCTCAATTACACATTAATAAACATCCAAAATACATTAAAAAGACATCTCAAAACAGAGCCCAAACATTCATCACGAATTTCTTCAAGATTTAATCCAAATCTTGAGTTTTAAGCCAAAATCAAGATCACAACATTAAAACCTTTTATAAAACTTAATTTAAGGATTGAGAACTTGGAAATTTCAGTAAAGAACTGAGTATTTAGAGGAGAAGGACATCCTTACCTCTAAATGTAGATTTCTCCTTGATTAGAGCCAAAATCCTTGAAAAATCAATAAGCAAATGAAGAGGATTTGATGTAGAAAGGATTAGGAATCTTTTGATGATTGAAACCTCATCATTTAGTGTAAAAATAAAAAGGAATGTTGATGTGGAAATGTGTTTGGCTGAGGGAATTTTGAGAGAAAATGAAATGAGAAAATTTTAACAAAAGTTGTTTGTGAAAACTAAAATATGGTTTCCCTCTTTTCTTTTAATTAATTAAACAATGAGTCATTAAAATTAAGAAAAATCTGGAGAAATCCTTCATTGGTTAAATTAGCTCCTTAAAGATTCAAAGTTTCAATCCTTACAAAACAGTCACCACAGAACTTTTCAAAAATTACATTTTAGTCACTATTTCGAAATGTCACACTTCCAAACCTTATTTTTTAAAATTGATTTCACCACTCTCTTATATATATATTAAAAAAGGTTTTTTTAGATATTTTTCCATATTTTTAATGCATCCCGAACTAGGCTTTCCCTAAACTACCTTTTATATTCGAACCAAAAATCAGACCGCTCCGGTTCAGACCGTAAACTTCCAAGTCCAAAATTGGGGTGTTACACCTGGTAAGCGTACCGATCCCCATTTTAACAACCCCAACGGCTAGTTTCCCAACGGTCTTTTAAATGTCATACCGTACAGATACGCCCTCAAGCATATCGATACGCCTAGGCTGGAAAGAGCCCAACAGCCAGTTTCTGATAAAGGCCGTACCGGTACGGGTCCACGCGTATCGATACAGAAGGCTGCAGAACATCATTAAAGATGGGAAATAAAGTCTCCAAGGGCTCCAATTCAACCCAACGACTAGTAACAACTACAAAACTCAATAAGGAGTATAAAAGGGACCTCCAAGCATCAAGTAATGGTTAATGCTTCAATTGTCAACAACAAATGATCAAGAAATTTTCTTTGTGCTAAATTGTCATTTCTTTGTATAGACAAACACTAGTGAGCCAAAATTGTTAAATTTGCTCAAGTGTTTTAGGTTTTGGGTGAGAGCTAAATTGTGCAAACAAATACCTATTAGAGGGATTTAAGTTTGCTTATCTTTTCTCTTGTAAAGGGAGTTTGATCAAGGCTTTGGGTAGAAAGCTTGATCGGTGTATAAGGGTTTCCTCCTAAGCCTAGAAAAGGGGACGAATCAATAGTGGATTGATTAGAAATCCTTAGTGGGAAGCTAAGGTAGTGGATGTAGACCTTCGTTAGAAGGTTAAACCACTATAAATCAGTGTGTCCTTAATCTTTTTAGCTTCCACACAACTTACAACCAAAATTCCACTTCTCCACCACTTGGCAAGCAAGAACGGTTGAAGGAATCGAGCACTGTATAACCCAACAATTTATCACTGAAGTTTAGACATTAAATGATTTTAATACGTTTTTTTCACTCTTAAACCTTAAACAATTATAGATGGTGGTCATTCGGTCCCAAGTTTCACCAGCCATTTCGTTTCACCCTTGAGTCTGAATTCGACCTCCATTTCATCGGAAAGTGCTCCGAAGTTCCCGAATCGATAAAAATCTTATGGTTTCTTCATCGTCGATCTCCCTCCTCCGCCGTCGGAAGAAACACGTTTCTCAGTATGTTACTTCTCTCGTGCCGATGAAGTTTTCCATCATTCGAATCATGGAGAAGTTCCTTCATTTATTGGTAAATTGACGTCACTAAAAACTTAACGGAGAAGTGACAAAAAAAAATCCAACATCTAAACTTCATTGAGTATTCTTCAACAAAAAAAACTTCATTGAGTAAATTGAACGTTTTTAATTTTAGTGACCAAAATAAGTTTAAAAGTAAAGTTTAATTATGATTTACATAATTTACCCATAAAGAAAACATATTTTAAGAACTAATAGCAGGAAAAGTTGCTTCTCACAAGTGGGTTTAATTTTGGGTTAAAAAACTTAGTTTAGGTTTTCAAATTTATGATTTATAGTTAGAATTTAGAGTTTAAAAGTTGAGGTTTAATATTTCAAATTTAGGGGCATGTATTTAGATTTTATATTGTGGAGTTTAAATAAGTATACTTGTGTAAAAAAACTTTACACTAACAATGTATCAAATATTAACCATACATAAATTAGAATAGAATATAAAAAAGGAAAATGGTTTTTTATAACATTGAAGCTACAAAGAAAGGACTAGACTATTGCATGTATATCTTCTAGTAGAGCTGATGCTACCTCCGCCAATTGTTCACGAAACGTGAGAATTTCAATAGGAGCTCCACGGTAGATCCGAGCCAGACCATCAGCTATTTTTGTTGGTCCTACGACTTACGTGTTTGATCTTGATGTCCCAAGCATGGCAAATTAATTGACATATGGAAAGCAATGACGTCGTCAGCTAAAGCATTAGAATCAGAATTGAGGATACGGACGGCCTCAAAATTATCCGATTCTGCCACTACTCTCCGAAAGCCAATATTCCAAACATGGAATAACATATCATTAATCACCCATAACTCAACAAGTAAGACCGAACAAATTTTGATACTCCGAGAGAATCCAAAGATCCAATTTTCATGTTCATCTAGGATAACACCACTAGCTACAGCCAAACCATCTCTAGAGTGTACTGCACCATCCACATTAGCTTTTACCCAACCCGGATCAAGACTTTGCCAACACAAGCCATGAGTATGCAATGGCCCTCCCCTTGTCGCATTATCCCTGAAACTTTATGTGTATTCCTCAGCTATGCGGGCACACTTTACAATGATGAAATATTTTGATATATAAGTGTGTTAATATTAGGTGCACGAATTTATTTTATAGTCTAAGGTTTAATGTTTAGAGGTTTAGATCATATGATTTAGAATTTAGGGTTATAGTTTAAGATTTATAATTTAAGATTTTAAAATCAAGAATTTAAATTTTTTATTTTATAGATTAAATAGGAAGATTGCGTAAAGTATATCTATATAACCCTATAAAAATTGTAATAATTTATCATCTATCATATTTTTTTTTATAGAAATTGATATTAAAAATATTTTTTTCTAAAAAGCTTAACTACCTCCAAGGTCACTTATTTATTGGTCTGATTCTATTTTGACCACAGAACTACGAATTTTATAAATTAGACTATTAAACTATTAATTAGTTTCAATCAAGCCGCTGGCCGTTAACTTTTGACATGATTGATATGTGATAGTTAAGACAATTTGTATAATTACAAATTTAGTCATCGCCACTTACGCATTCTATCAATTTGGTCTTAATTTCAATTTAATTAATAAATTTAATCCTCAAATATTATGGTGACACATGTCATCAACTGGTTGAAGAACTTGATTGTTAATTTGAACTAATTTATTTTAATAAGTTTTTCATCCACGTCACCATCTCCATTTGGTTTTAGCTGAAACTTAACGGTAAATGACCAAAATAGAAACAAATGTAACATTAGTGATCAAATTTGTAGAAAAAAAATTGACGACCAAAATAGAAAAACAATAATAGTTAGGTGACTAATAGTATAGTTTACCCTAAAATTAAGCATCCATTAAAGAACGTTTAAAAATGTTTTAATTTAAGCTTAATAGTTAAATAAGTTATAACGATCCCAAATTTTGGGTTAGTGAATCGGGTGTAACCCCCTCGACCCGGCCTGGCTGATAGACCGAACCGAACCGAACGGATTACACGGGAAATATTGAAGTAAACCGGGAAGGTTTACCTCAATAAACGACCCTTTTTTTCTTTTATCTTATCTAAATGCAATTAGGTTCCTAAGTGTACGTACACAAGCATCAGATAAAACACCCACACAATCGCCTATTAATTAAAGCCGAATAAGGTTTAGGGACCATTTTGTAATTTTGATAAATTACAAGGGTTACCAGAAAATTCAAGTTACCAATCTTTAATTAGATTCGTTACATGCTTCACGGTGAAATCTCAGCTCAAAACAACCTTTAAAACCTTTCCAATTGCATACAAGGCAAACAGGGACCAAAACGTAAGAAATAGAAACTTAGAACACTTCAAAACAGGTTCAACGGTCATATGTTTCGGAATAGAATGCCCCGTATCGGAACGGTCGTTTTGAAACACAACTGACCGTTTCGATACGCGGGTTCGTTTTGAAACTCCCCAAGATATGTTTCGGTCCGATGGTTCACAGAGGCAAAATGTTTCGAAACATGTCTCATTGTTCCGAAACACCAAGGCCATTTTAGGCATCCGTTTCGAAACAGGCAAGGGTATTTCGAAACACCTGAGCCTACAATGTTCTAAAAAGCTGGTTTAAATAAGTTTATACCCTACGAAACCATCCCGACACATAGGCATAGGCAAAATCGTAGCAACATTCTCAAAAGCAATGAGATTATAGGCATGCTTCCTAGGAGTTAAAAACACCAAAAGGCTAAAATCCAAATACAAGCATAATCCAAAACTCAAAGGCCATTTACAAGACAAAATACGCATCCCAAACTTGCACAAAACCAGAAATTAACAAAACAGTATCATTCATTGCATTGGACACTCACATTGCCCTTATTACACTAGTTCATGAACTCAACATACATTTAGAAAGTATCTTGGCAAGATTCCTTTGAAGATGCTGCCCCCGAAAGCTTAATTATCTGCATTGATGAACAAAGAGAGCATAAGCATACAAGCTTAGTGAGGATTGCTCAAAACCACAAACATCATCAACGCACAAAACCATTTTCACTCTTTTCAAAACCGTCATGCCTTTCTTGAAAAATCATGTACTTTATCATCGAAATCATTGTATCCATCATCTTCCAACATGATTCATAAATTTTCAGCAATTAAACCATTGCTACTCAAATTCCAAGCCTTCCAAGCATAATACCTCTATGTTATGCTTAAACCAAAACATGCATCTTTCAAAACTATGCATTGCAACATTTCCACAAAATTTCATTTCATTATATTGGCTGACAAGTGATAAACAACAACCTCAAAAACATATATAAGATACACGGATTACCAAGGGTTGTCCCACACCCTTCATACACTCTACCGACATTTCAAGGCTCACAAACGAAAGCGACCCTCCATCGTTGTGACACTCGTGGTAGAGTATTTGGTACAATCACAACCCCTCAACACCACTTATCGGTAGATGTATAACCCACTAACGAGAGACGGGACACATACAAGGTTCAAACTCGGGAGCTACCCTCAACCGTTGTGTAATACCCCAAATTCTAGCCTAGTAGAATTGTTAAAAAAGAAATGTTTCATGGTTATATGCTATGGAAAATATGTCTAATGTTCGTATGCTATAGCAATTATTGTCCATGATTATATGGTGTGGCAAATGTGTTTAAGGGTTGTAGATATATATATATATATATATAAGGTTATGGTTATAATAAAAAAGATGTGTATAAACAATTTTTAAACTAGAATTAAAATGTAAGATTTAAAGCTAAGAAATTATGACTAGATATTATAAACACTAGTTACATTATATTAACTAAGTATTATAATAATTAAATGGTAAATACTTGGTTGTAATAATAACCATGTGTCATCACCATCACCACCCAAAAAGGGGATAGTGGGACACATGGCAAAACCCACAAACAAGACACCAAATGGTGCCATCTTCTTTCTCCTTCACACCACCCAAAACATGCAAGAAAAACAAAAGAAAAATAAGAGAGAAATTAGAGAGAGAGAACTGAAGAAAACACAAGATTGGGCTGGAAATCTATTCTAGAATTTGCATGCATGTTCGATTAAAATTAATGTAAGTGTTTGTGTTATTACCAATCTTGTTCTTGAAAACTTGTTTGTTTTATTGAATTATGGTTTGTTTATTACTGGAAAATTATGATTAGATGCTTGATTTTTCATATGAATTGATGGGTTAGTGATTTTATTAAATTTAAACTGAAATTACAAAGTAGAAACATGTTCAAACAACAAAACTGTCCAAATTCGTACAAGTAGAATAACATGTAGAAAATTGCGTTTTTGAACTTGTTAGAGGCAAAACTGGAAAAATTTCCATCGGACAAAGTAGTAGGAAACTGAATTTTATATGGGGTAGAAGTCTTGGAAGCATAAAAATGTTCATAAGATTGCTTGAAAATGAGTTAGAACATAATTGGTCACGTTTGGGACTTAATTGGTGATTAGGGATTGTTTAGATTAAAAATAAAATAATAGTTCCTAAATGAACAAAATGAAGGCTGGAAGTGAAACCTTAATAACAGGGAAAACAATGGTAAAAAGGGATAAAATAAACTAGCAAGGGTTCTAAGTTGAAAAGATCACTAAAGTGGGTTAAAGCACAGGATCGACAGATTTGATCATAGAAAATCGCCTAACTTCGAACATTAAACTGTATTGATGTAGAAATGATAAAAATATGTGCTATACATGGTTAGAAAGCTGGTTGAATAAAATTTCCAGGGATGTAAGGTAATTGAAAATCTAGTATGTGTACTGAAAGTTATGGGCAAAATACTGAAGGGTGTCCAAGCTGCCTGAAACAGGGCAGTTTAGTGTATAATGTGGAAATGTTTGCTTGTATGTGATGAATAGATGAATTCTAATGATGTATTTGTGTTATTAATACATAAAATGATAGACCAAGAGATAGAAGAGGCTTGTGAGGGCATCAAGGCTGGGCAAACAAAGGAAAGAAACAAGGGGATTAGCATTCAAGACAAGCTTGGAGTTCTTGTGAGTGTAGCTATCGATAGGGTTGGGACTTAGGTTCTAACGAAGATTGATTATGGTTATGCTTTATTTAGATGTTGCTATGAAAATGGACTTAAATTATATTTGGTAATTAACTAAGGGAAGAATGGTATACACTAAGCTTGATAAATGCATAACGCGTATTAGACCTTGTATGATTGTATGATGCTGTGACATGTTTAATGCCCTAAATGCCATGACATGTTTAATACCTTGAATGCCTAGATTGGCTACTTTATGAATCATGCTTATAGAATGATATGTTGTGATAATGAACTAGAGTTCACTAGCCTAAGGGCTCCCTGATCTTGATGAATGTCTAATGACATCTTGGATAAGCTTGAAATGTTCCTTGAACATGCCTTGATTCTTGCCTTGTTTATCACATGTATCTTGATAAATGAACACCAAACTAAATGATGCCTTGGTAACTAGTGAGTCATAGGTAGGATGTCATGCCATAGAGTCTTGAGCTCATATGTGTGTTGGGTGGTCTACGGACCGGGATAAGGCCGTTAATTGACGACAGTAGGAGGGATGTGTGTTATGGTCTTTGGCGACAGTAGGAGGGATATGATTAGCGCTACGGTGCATCTTGATTTGGCGACAGTTTGGTTGGTGACTCGTGTAACCCCCTTAGCCCGGCCTAGACGGTTGACCTGAACTACGAAGATTACACGGGGAAAACCAAAGTCAACCCGAAATTCAACCTTGATTAACAACCTTTTTTTCTTTTTAAACTTATCTAGATGCACATTAACCTTAAGCGTACCCTTGGGAAAAACATACTTGAAAAGCACAGCGATCGGAAAGCATTAAGGGACTCAATTGCACAACATACAAACGTTAGGGACCAAATTGTAATTTCTGGAAATTAAGAGGACTTAACTGATTTTTTAGCTACCAATATGAAATTAATCATATTACATGCTTCCCTGTCAAATTTCACCTTAAACGGACATCACAAACTCAAGCAATTGCTAAAACGATTTTCAGGACTAAAACGTAAAGCTTGCAAACCTTTAAACCATTCAAATCAGTGCCCAACGGTCGACTGTGTCGGAACGGGGGTTGACCGTTCCGAAACTCGGGTTCGTTTCGAGACCTGTATCGAAACAGGGCCTGGCAGTGGACAAAACGTTTCGGAACGGCCTCTACCCGTTTCGATACACGAAGGCCATTTCAGGCCCCTGTTTCGAAACGCTAGTGCCTGTTCCGATACGGTCTGCCCAGAAAGTGCAGAATTTGCTGGTTTAACACATATTTGTCCACTCAATCGCATTCAAAAGACCTCCTAATCATGCCAACAAGTCATCATACATATGAGGTACATATTTGCATCATCAAAACACATTCATGGCATCAATTAGGAAGATCCACAAGTCTATAGGCATGCACCCTAACATCCAAAACCAACCAACCCTCAAAACACCAACAAACATATATTAAACCATTCCTCAACATATCAACAACATGCCAAGCATCATAGCTAACAAATTGCATTAACAACTAGATACAATCAAGCCTTAGGTGCACCAACACATTCAACACATCCAACACTTGATCATGCTTTTAAAACAAGAAGCATAGCATAACAACTTATGAAGAAGAAGATTCAAATGTTGCAAAGCGTTAAACCACATACTTCAAACCATAAACCGAACTTGTTCAACATACACAATCTCAATACATATCAATATAAAAGACTTTCCCCCCATTGCCTTTATTATCTATAGCTATAAACCAAGACATACTTCTCAAGTGGAGCTCTTCTTGAATCCCTTGCTTCTCGCTGTCCCAACTTCAAAAATCTGCATTGATGGACAAAAAGGAGCGTAAGCACATAATGCTTAGTGAGGAATGCTCAAAACCAAAACACCATCAATGCAGCGAATCATGAAACCCTCTTTAAAAGTAGATGCACTTCAATAAACCAAAGCATTGTTTGGAAAACCTCTTTTGAAACAACATGCTTTAAACCATGCATTGCTCGACATGAAATACAACCTTTAGCTTAGAAAAGCTAAACAACTTACCCCAAAACACATTCTTGCAAAAACCATTATTTAAACCCTTCCATGCATGAACACCACATGCAAGGTTAAACTCAATTTCCTTGGAAAACACTTCCAGTTCACAACATACTTTCTTCATGCTTGATGATCATTTCAAAGCAAAACCTTTCGAAAACCATTTGTTCTTTCTAACTATCTCATGCATTCAACAAATGCAAAACACATGAACTACCAAAAGCAACATTTGCATTACATGCCTTTCTAGACAAGTCTTCACAAGACTTCAATGCACTAAAGAGATTTCATGCGCATATGCACCATTCACAATAGAAGATACACACTTGTTCAAGCTTAATAAGTAATACATGCACTCATAAACCATTACACACTTCCCATGCAACCTTGCATCATTTCAAGCATCTCTTGCTTCATTACATTCAAGAATATTATATTGGCTTTCAAGTGATAATTCACAAACCATTTAAACTCAAGACACAATCGGATACGCGGATTACAAGCGTTGTCCCACACGCTTCATACACACTACCGAACAACACAAGGTGGAGTTTACTGGTACAATCACAACCCCTCAACGCCCGTGATGGAGTTTAACAGTACAATCACAACCCCTCAACATCACTCATCGGAAGTTGTATAACTCACTAGCGAGAGCCGGGACACACCACAAGGCTTACACATCGGAGCTACCTCAACCATTGTAATCACCTTAACCAAGCTCACACACGGGAGCAACCCTCCACCGTTGTGACGCTTAACAAAGTCCACCCACGAGAGCCATCCTCCATCGCGGTGACACTTAACAAGTCCACCCACGAGAGCCATCCTCCATCGTGGTGACACTTAAAAAAGTCCACCCGCGAGAGCCATCCTCCATCGTGGTGACACTTAACAAAGTCCACCCACGAGAGCCATCCTCCATCGTGGTGACACCAATTTCCTCAATCGCTAGGGTACTTGGATGGAGTTTACGGTACAATCACAACCCCTCAACATCCAAGGCGACTTAATTCACGGTGCACCCAATCCTATAGCCGGCTAACTATATCCGATTAAAGTAACCAAAAACCACTTACACCACTTGCCAATACACATCAATTAACATCATCAATTCACTGTTTTAAAGCATTAAACAAAGCCATTAAACAACATGCAACACTATGCATCAATTTCCACATTTCCAACATACAAAACCAAGGATCTCTTACCTTGAGCATCCTTCAACACATGACTTCAAAACCAGCATTAATCATGCTAAAACATACTTTCAAAACAGAATTTAAACATGCAAATTAAATACATTGCATCCAACCATCTCATGGTTCATCCAAGAGTGAGAGTTTTCCCAAAAACTTACTCTTGAGCTTAGTTAAGTTGCTTAGACTTAAACTAAGCTCCCATAACCTTCAAACATTGGTTTCAAAGTTGAAAACCCAACTTCACTCAATGATACACAAAACTAAGCTAGCCGACAAGCCTTCCAAGCATCCGAACCCTCCAACGCCACCTCTATTGCTATCGGATCATTCTCCCATGTTTTAAACACATAACAACAGAGGATTAATGCATCATCATGCATTAAAAACACCAGGAACACAACCCAACTCGCTGCTCTACAAAAATCTAACATTTCGGCTACCAAACACAACCGAAATCACCTCCAAACTCTTCCAAAACATAACCCAGCCAAGATCCATCACTTCTAATCATTTCTAAGCACCAATTAACATCTAAAACAAACCTAAATTCGTCCTTATACCTCCAGCATTAACAGAACACCAAGATCACCCCAAAAACCACCTTTTTCATAAGCAAAAACTTAGGAAACATAACCTATTCGGGATTGCATTGATTAAACCTCATTCACACATCATTAAACATCCAAAATAAATTTAAAATCCATCTCAAAATAGAGCACAAACAATCACCACGAATTTCTTCAAGATTTAATCAAAATCTTGAGTTTTAAGCCAAAGTCAAGTTCATAACATTAAATCCATTTATAAAACTTAATTTAAGGATTGAGAACTTGGGAATTTCAGTAAAGAACTGAGTATTTAGAGGAGAAGAACATTCTTACCTCTAAATGTAGATTTCTCCTTTATTAGAGTCAAAATTCTTGAAAATTCAATAAGCAAATCAAGAGGTTTTGATGTAGAAAGGATTAGGAATCAATTGATGATTGAAACCTCATCATTTGGTGTGAAAATCAAAAGAAATGCTGCTGTAGAAATGTGTTTGGCTGAGGGAATTTTGAGAGAAAATGAGATGAGAAAGTTTTAACAAAAGTTAGTTATGAAAATCTAAAATATGGTTTTCCACTTTTCCTTTAATTAATTAAACATTAAATGAATCATTAAAATTAAGAAAAATCTGGAGAAATCCTTCCTTGGGTAAATTAGCTCCTTAAAGATTCAAAGTTTCAATCCTTACAAAACAGTCACCACTGAACTTTTCAAAAATTACATTTTAGTCACCATTTCGAAATGTCACACTTCCAAACCTTATTTTGTAAAATTGATTTCACCACTCTCTTATATATATTAAAAGAGGATTTTTAGATATTTGTCCACATTTTTAATGCATACCGAACTAGGCTTTCCATAAAACCTCATTTTATATTCGAACCGAAAATCAGACCGGTCCGGTTCAGACCCTAAACTTCCAAGCCCAAAATTGGGGTGTTACAACTCTCCCCCTCTTAGTAAATTTCGTCCTCGAAATTTCAACCGGCGAAAAGGGCACAATACCAAACTTCTCAAAGCAACACACAATGCAACACAGGTGAACTAAGCACCACTGAACATTCCCCACACAAAACACCACAAAAAACCAACTCCTCCACAAATCAAACTTACACTATAACCAAACCCAACACCACTACTTACTGTTCACAACTTGCAGGACACTCAGATGTTAACCTCAGCTTGACCTTTCACAACTCTGAACTGCGCTTAGCCTCAGCAACCCAAAGAACTTTCAAATTTTTACAACAGACTCCACCTTATTTCATAACTCCCAAAACTTGCACACACGGTGACACCAACCCATCCGGTTTCAGCCACCATGTGACTCACAACCTTCATTGCTTCCAAAAAAAACCCCTTGCCAAACTGCTCAGCTTCTTTCAAAGATTACCACAACAAGCAAAAATTCTTAAGCATCAACTGCTTACTCAAACTTCTCCATGTACTGATGACATTCCTTCACATCCGCCACCATCACCGCCATAACGACTCACCAAAACTACCCAAACAACATCCGAAATCCATATCACAAGACTCCAATCTTAACTCTGCCAGCTGTTCCACGCACCCCTAGCTGACTTAGAAAAGATTTACTTATACCCGATTAGCAAACAACTTCTCACAAGAACCCGGCCAACTAACAATGGCCCTTGAACTTACATTGTCTTTCCACTTCAAGTTTCGACCATAACACTAGCCTTACCTGGATACCGCCCATTCTATACAAACAGGTTAAGAGTACGAAACCACTATTCAACTCCTCAAAGGTTGCTACAAACCATCACCTACATAAACAACCCTCCTATTGCAAGCATCAACGCCAAGACTCCTCAGCACTCTGGAGACACATCCACTAACCTATAACAACACTTAACACAAAGAAACTACCACATCTATCAGCTATTCACAGCCACCTGACCAATTCTAACTCCAACCGGTAATCTCCTCACCACCATACCGCTAAACTCTTTAAGCACAAAAACAACTCTTAAAACCCACCATCCAACCTAATCTACCACAAAACTAACGAACCCAACTAGCTATTAGCAAGTGTGAACGTTCGTATGCATGGTCACCAATATGCCCTACCAATGCCTGTGTACATGTATGCAAAACCTCTAATGTCATGTCGCATGTATGCATGTACCAACATATATAATATAGTATATAACAAATGGTTTTAACTGTGCATGTATGTCAGTTCACACCCACCAATAACATCCTCAGAATCCGTCTAAGAACAACCTCTTACCTCACTTCTATCTTGTCCAACCCCACCATTCTAGCAATCCGTTAACCACAAAATACTCCGCTAATGCCCTCTTCATACCAAAGTTGTTTTTAAAACAACTCCGGATACTACCCTAAACTTACTAGTTATAAGACCAAACCCCCTATGCAAGGGAAAACCCAACCGAAACTAAACAAAGATAACTAGGGCAAAGATTACTTAACAAGGTTACCTGTAATCACCTCACTGCCCCGATGCTTCAACAGACAAACTCTCTTCCTCGCAGAACCATCATTCTCTAGCCACATCGCCGCAGCATCAGCCAACACTTTAAGGTCATCACCGTCTCCCTGCGATAAAGAACCCTGACTACCCCGAGCCAACTTCAAACAATTTCGTCTCAAATGTCCAACAGACCCACAATTCCAACAAGATTCATTTCCCAAGCTCCTCACACCTTTCTGCCTTTCCTGCCACCTCTGAACTTTGTCTCGGCCATGCCCACGACCCTTCTGAGACCCTTTTGCCATCACTAAAGCCGAACTCACCACTTGAGGACAAATTCGCTTCACATGCTCCTTAGAACCACAGTTCCAACAAACTCCTGCGCCCCAACAACCTCCAACATGACACCTTCCACAACGGTCACACGTCGGCAACTGAGCTACCACTCCTTGATCATGTAGCACTTGACCCACTCCTACACTACCACCCAAACTTCGATTCAAGCAAATCCTTCTATCGCGTAGCCTCTTACGCTGACCGCTCCTGAGGTCAGTACCCACAGCTCTTTTTCTTAAACTTTTCTCACCTTCATAGTCTGAAGCCACACACCCACGTTGCTTAACCCTTGAGAACTTCTCTCTAAGGTATCTTTCATTAAAGTTAGACATAAAGAACTCCCAGTTTATATCGTGGATTTACGTTGCCACCGCCACAGATGTCCACCAAGCACAAGCATCTTCCAACATCAACGAGACCACACTTCCCAGCTTACATGCATAGTCACACCCTTCCTGATCCAAAATCAGAATTACACTAGCTAACCAAGCCTCAAATGCCTCAGGTGTCGAACCATGATACTCCACAGCTCCCAAATCATACAAACGTTGTTTCGACAAACTCGCGTGTCCCACAGTCGGCACATCTACATGCCTCACTTTCACCACGGCCTGAGATGTTCCCGACATTTCTTGAACCACAGGTGATGAACCCTTCATCACAGAACCAGCTTCCTCTTCTAGCCTTACTACCTCAACTTCAGGCACTGTAGATTGAAACGAATCACATCCACCAAAAGGTGAATTCCACGCCTTAACAACCTGCTCTAAAGCATCCACTATCTCACCCAACTGCCATTCTTTCATTGATCTCATCGTGCTACTAACAACAACGCAATGATAACAAAACAAACAAAACGATCAGGCCAGCTTCAAGCAAGGATTCAAGACTCCAACTCCAACATAACACAATAGCTATAATAATAAGGCAATGTGTATCCCAAATTCTCCCCTTTTATACGACATAACAATCGATAAAACATTGATATCACGAACACCGAGCATATCAATCAGCAAAAAATCAATCATGCTCTCATCAAACAACATTCACCCTCAACAACATAATATCAACATATCATACCCAATACGTTTTCATCACTCAGAAAATTAACTCACAACACCAGCATATCATCAACACAAGTTCACACTAGTTCACAGAAGATTCATAACCATAATGCATGATAAAAACATCAACCACTCGCTCAAACACACATTTTTCAACCAACTCTCAACCACACACCAGAACAAACATCAAACACTTATAATAACAACTTACCCTTGCCCCAAATATTCGCAACTTAGCTCTGATACCACCAAATGTAACCCCCTTAGCCCGGCCTACACGGTTGACCCGAACTACGAAGATTACACGGGGAAAACCAAAGTCAACCCGAAAGTCAACCTTGATTAACAACCTTTTTTTTCTTTTTAAACTTATCTAGACGCACATTAACCTTAAGCGTACCCTTGGGAAAAACATACTTGAAAAGCACAGCGATCGGAAAGCATTAAGGGACTCAATTGCACAACATACAAACGTTAGGGACCAAATTGTAATTTCTGGAAATTAAGAGGACTTAACTGATTTTTAAGTTACCAATATGAAACTAATCATATTACATGCTTCCCTGTCAAATTTCACCTTAAACGGACATCCCAAACTCAAGCAATTGCTAAAACGATTTTCAGGACTAAAACGTAAAGCTTGCAAACCTTTAAACCATTCAAATAAGTGCCCAACGGTCGACTGTGTCGGAACGGGGGTTGACCGTTCCGAAACCCGGGTTCGTTTCGAGACCTGTATCGAAACAGGGCCTGGCAGTGGCCAAAACGTTTCGAAACGGCCTCTACCCGTTTCGATACACGAAGGCCATTTCAAGCCCCTGTTTCGAAACGCTAGTGCCCCTTCCGATACGGTCTGCCCAGAAAGTGCAGAATTTGCTGGTTTAACACAAATTTGTCCACTCAATCGCATTCAAAAGACCTCCTAATAATGCCAATAAGTCATCATACATATGAGGTACATATTTGCATCATCAAAACACATTCATGGCATCAATTAGGAAGATCCACAAGTCTATAGGCATGCACCCTAACATCCAAAACCAGCCAACCCTCAAAACACCAACAAACATATATTAAACCATTCCTCAACATATCAACAACATGCCAAGCATCATAGCTATCAAATTGCATTAACAACTAGATAGAATCAAGCCTTAGGTACACCAACACATTCAAACATCCAACACTTGATCATGCTTTTAAAACAAGAAGCATAGCATAACAACTTATGAAGAAGAAGATTCAAATGTTGCAAAGCGTTAAACCACATACTTCAAACCATAAACCGAACTTGTTCAACATACACAATCTCATTATATATCAATATAAAAGACTTTCCCCCCATTGCCTTTATTATCTATAGCTATAAACCAAGACATACTTCTCAAGTGGAGCTCTTCTTGAATCCCTTGCTTCTCGCTTTCCCAACTTCAAAAATCTGCATTGATGGACAAAAAGGAGCGTAAGCACATAATGCTTAGTGAGGAATGCTCAAAACCAAAACACCATCAATGCAGTGAATCATGAAACCCTCTTTAAAAGTAGATGCACTTCAATAAACCAAAGCATTGTTTGGAAAACCTCTTTTGAAACAACATGCTTTAAATCATGCATTGCTCGACATGAAATACAACCTTTAGCTTAGAAAAGCTAAAAAACTTACCCCAAAACACATTCTTGCAAAAACCATTATTTAAACCCTTCCATGCATGAACACCACATGCAAGGTTAAACTCAATTTCCTTGGAAAACACTTCCACTTCACAACATACTTTCCTCATGCTTGATGATCATTTCAAAGCAAAACCTTTTGAAAACCATTTTTTCTTTCTAACTATCTCATGCATTCAACAAATGCAAAACACATGAACTAACAAAAGCAACATTTGCATTACATGCCTTTCTAGACAAGTCTCCACAAGACTTCAATGCACTAAAGAGATTCCATGCACATAAGCACCAATGACAATAGAAGATAAACACTTGTTCAAGCTTAACAAGTAATACATGCACTCATAAACGATTACACACTTCCCATGCAACCTTGCATCATTTCAAGCATCTCTCGATTCATTACATTCAAGAACATTATATTGGCTTTCAAGTGATAATTCACAAACCATTTCAACTCAAGACATAATCGGATACGCGTATTACAAGCGTTGTCCCACACGCTTCATACACACTACCGAACAACACAAGGTGGAGTTTACCGGTACAATCACAACCCCTCAACACTCGTGATGGAGTTTAACGGTACAATCACAACCCCTCAACATCACTAATCGGAAGTTGTATAACTCACTAGCGAGAGCCGGGACACACCACAAGGCTTACACATGGGAGCTACCTCAACCATTGTAATCACCTTAACCAAGCTCACACACGGGAGCAACCCTCCACCGTTGTGACGCTTAACAAAGTCCACCCACGAGAGCCATCCTCCATCGCGGTGACACTTACCAAGTCCACCCACGAGAGCCATCCTCCATCGTGGTGACACTTGAGAAAGTCCACCCACGAGAGCCATCCTCCATCGTGGTGACACTTAACAAAGTCCACCCACGAGAGCCATCCTCCATCGTGATGACACCAATTTCCTCAATCGCTAGGGTACTTGGATGGAGTTTACGGTACAATCACAACCCCTCAACATCCAAGGCGACTTAATTCACGGTGCACCCAATCCTATAGCCGGCTAACTATATCCGATTAAAGTAACCAAAAACCACTTACACCACTTGCCAATACACATCAATTAACATCATCAATTCACTGTTTTAAAGCATTAAACAAAGCCATTAAACAACATGCAACACTATACACCAATTTCCACATTTCCAACATACAAAACCAATGATCTCTTACCTTGAGCATCCTTCAACACATGACTTCAAAACCAGCATTAATCATGCGAAAACATACTTTCAAAACAGAATTTAAACATGCAAATTAAATACATTGCATCCAACCATCTCATGGTTCATCCAAGAGTGAGAGTTTTCCCAAAAACTTACTCTTAAGCTTAGTTAAGTTGCTTAGACTTAAACTAAGCTCCCATAACCTTTAAACATTGGTTTCAAAGCTGAAAACCCAACTTCACTCACCGATACACAAAACTAAGCTAGCCGACAAGCCTTCCAAGCATCCGAACCCTCCTACGCCACCTCTATTGCTTTCGGATCATTCTCCCCTGTTTTAAACACATAACAACAGAGGATTAATGCATCATCATGCATTAAAAACACTAGCAACACAACCCAACTCGCTGCTCTACATAAAATCTAACATTTCGGCTACCAAACACAACCGAAATCACCTCCAAACTCTTCCGAAACATAACCCAGCCAAGATCCATCACTTCTAATCATTTCTAAACATCAATTAACATCTAAAACAAACTTAAACTCGTCCTTATACCTCCAGCATTAACAGAACACCAAGATCACCCAAAAACCACCATTTTCATAAGCAAAAACTTAGGAAACATAACCTATTCGGGATTGCATTGATTAAACCTCATTCACACATCATTAAACATCCAAAATAAATTTAAAATCCATCTCAAAATAGAGCCCAAACAATCACCACGAATTTCTTCAAGATTTAATCTAAATCTTGAGTTTTAAGCCAAAATCAAGTTCATAACATTAAATCCATTTATAAAACTTAATTTAAGGATTGAGAACTTGGGAATTTCAGTAAAGAACTGAGTATTTAGAGGAGAAGAACATTCTTACCTCTAAATGTAGATTTCTCCTTGATTAGAGTCAAAATCCTTGAAAATTCAATAAGCAAATCAAGAGGTTTTGATGTAGAAAGGATTAGGAATCAATTGATGATTGAACCTCATCATTTGGTGTGAAAATCAAAAGAAATGCTGATGTAGAAATGTGTTTGGCTGAGGAAATTTTGAGAGAAAATGAGATGAGAACGTTTTAACAAAAGTTAGTTATGAAAATCTAAAATATGGTTTTCCACTTTTCCTTTAATTAATTAAACATTAAATGAATCATTAAAATTAAGAAAAATCTGGAGAAAACCTTCCTTGAGTAAATTAGCTCCTTAAAGATTCAAAGTTTCAATCCTTACAAAACAGTCACCACTGAACTTTTCAAAAATTACATTTTAGTCACCATTTCGAAATGTCACACTTCCAAACCTTATTTTGTAAAATTGATTTCACCACTCTTATATATATATATATATATATATATATATATATTAAAAGAGGATTTTTAGATATTTTTCCACATTTTTAATGCATCCCGAACTAGGCTTTCCTTAAAACCTCCTTTTATATTCAAACCGAAAATCATACCAGTCAGGTTCAGACCCAAAACTTCCAAGCCCAAAATTGGGGTGTTACAACTCGATTACCTAGACTTGACTGCATACCTAGGCCTAAACTTGAGTTGATTATCTAATATTGCTACATCAAAGCTTGGATATCCTATGAATTTGAAATGAAACTTGACTTGAGCTTATACTTGAATTGCATGGTATAATCATGATAATGCAATGTTGCTATCACATGTACATGAAATGAATATTGAATCCATTGATTTTAACTTGTGATATGCCATGATATTTGAGATGTTGCTATGAATCCATGATCTTGATGATAATATGCAATGTTGGCTTGGAATTGACTAGTGATATGTATGCTCGTGAATATGAAAAGCCATGGCTATGGATTGAGTAATTATATGAAATGATATAATGCGTTGCATGATCTAGACTATTCGAAATTCTTGTATTCTTGTATAGGCTTGATCTTCATGAACCTAGCTAGGTCTCCTTTGAATAAGACATACTTGAAAACTTGAATAAACTCGTCTAGCTTAGGTTGCTACCTCACTAAGTACCTAACCGTACTTATCACTCTCATTTTCATTCTTCCCAAAATACAGGTTAATAGATTGGAAGCTACGTTGAGTTGGAGGCAAGGCAAGACAAGCTAAAGCACAAGTATGGTTATGACTTTTTGTATACTCCTAATTGGTGGCCATAGTCTTGTATCTAGATTTCATATTCATGCATTTTGAGCCTAGGAAAGGCCATATATATATATATATGATATGGCATGAATAACTTGCTAATGTGACTTGTCTGGTAGCCTAGTTAATCTAGGTAGTATGCTATGGTATATGAGTATGGATGGAATTATGCTGCGATATATGATGTCTTGGAAGCTTTGATGATTGATAGATGTCTTGATTCGTGCTTTGATTGCTTATCATGATTTAAGAATGGTGAACGCTCATTTGCTACAACATAGTATTGTTATGCTCATATAATATTGTAAATGCTATAGCATGTTTTGATGATTTTATTTAAATTGATTAGTTGAGTTAAGAATGTAATGGTTTAATATCTGGTTTGCTTGGCAATTAAAATGGTTAGCTTAGTCATGTACATGTTGTTCAAATGTTATGGTTGGATTGTAATATGATTCATGATGATTGTTTGATTAGAAGTCTAACTTACCTATTAGAGGAAAGTTAGGCAAAAGTTTTTGTTGATTCGAGTTTTTCCTTGTGTAAGTAACGCTCCTTATCCGATTTACGACTAAACCGGGTAAGGGGTGTTACATTTTTGGTATTAGAGCTTCGGTTTAGTCGATCCTTGAACTAAACCGGGTCTATTGCATCATATAGGGATTAATGTGCCACCTAGGAGTTGTATATGTTCGATTAAGCTTGTCACTTGCCTAACCAACTCTTCCTTAATTATCAATATAGAATCATGTCTGAAGCAAGATTAGCGAGGGACGATGAAAGTCCCGTAGAGTCCTCCAACGTGGGCGAGAGTGTTTGGATGGCTCAAGGACCATCAAACGATCGTAAGGGTAAAGAACGGGAGCAAGAAGCTCCAAGGAATAACAAACCGGAAACGGTAGCCCATGCTACCAATCTGGTGCAACAAGTATGTCTTGAAAGTATTAAATAAGTGTTTGATCAGCTTGTTATGTCATTAAAACGAGACTCCCCAACTCCAACACCTGCTCATGTACCATCTAGGGCTCCTATTGACAAGCTCACTCAACACCGGGCCTACACTTTTACTAGTACTGACGAGAGAAATCCTGAAGTTGCAGAATATTGGCTAGATGCCACTACTCGGATCCTCACTAAACAACTATCTTGTTCAGATGAACAAAAACTCAAATGTGTCATCGCGCTACTTGCGAACGAAGCACTAAGTTGGTGGGAAACCACTACTCTAACTGTACCTCCAGAAAAAGTCACTTGGAAATTCTTTCTCGACGAGTTCAAAAAGAAATACATTAGTGATCAATATCTCGTTGAACGTCGGAAGCGGTTCTTACATTTGAAACAAGGCGGGAGACCTATCGAACAATACGTGAGTGACTTTTGCAAGTACTACAAGTACGGGTCTGAGTATATCAAAACCGAGGCGGATAAGTGCAAGATGTTTATCCACAGCCTTAACAATGAACTCAGCCCTATTTTCACGGCCCTTGAGATCTCAAATTTTCAAAGTCTTCTCAACCGAGCTACTGCCACTGAAGCAAAGATGAGAGCTTCAGAAAAATGCAAGCACAATCAATCCCGGAAAGACAAGCGGTCAAGGCAAGATGATCGACCACAATGGCAGTCCAAAAAGCCTAAGTACTCGGGTGGAAACACTTCGAGTCATACTCACTTCCAAAAGAGTAATTATATACCAAAACCCCAGTCAGTAATCAAGTTTTCAGCCCCAACAATGTATGTTGATAGTACGGGTAATATAGGCAAAGCTTCACAAGTTCCTACTTGCAAATTCTGTCAAAAACATCACTCGGGTCAATGTAGGACCAAATCCAATCTGTGTTATCTTTGTGGAGGATCTGATCACAACATCAAGAAGTGTCCGCAGAATCTGAACAAGCTTCCTACTCGATCTCCAGTGGTTGTTAGTTCAGCACCAAATGTTCGAAATAAAGCTCCCCAACTTGTTCACTTAGGAAATTAGGGTAAAGGTAGAAGGCCATCCTCGGCCACCACACATCAGGAATCTCGAGCTCCTGCTCGTATTTACCACATCCGAGGAAGAGAGGAGGAAGAAGCTCCCGATGTAATCGCAGGTACATTAGAGTTAAACTCAATTCCTGCTTATGTTTTGATTGATTCGGGATCTACTAACTCTTTCATATGCTCTGTCATGTTGTTAAAAGTAAACTTGAAACCTGAAACTGTAGATTCTAGCTTGATAGTATCGAACCCAATAAGAGGCCTAATGAATGTAAACTTTGTTTGTAAAGACACCCATGTGACTATACAAAATGTACCATTTCCTATTATATCTTTATGTACTACCAAACTGTGAGTTCGATCTAGTATTGGGGCTAGATTGGTTGGGAAAACACGAAGCCTGGTTAGATTGCCAAAGTAGGAGATTATATTTATGAGGTTTAGGAAAGGAATCATTCCTATTAATAGACAGAAAACCGACATCTATCTTCGCCGCTATGGCTTTACAAGATGAAATTAATTTCAGCTTACCTTGTATGCCTGTTGTTTCTGAATATATCGATGTTTTTCTCGAGGAACTCCCTGGTTTTCCTCCAATTCGAGAAGTGGGATTCGGAATTGAAGTTCAACCTGGAACGAATCCGGTGTCCATTACGCCCTATCGTATGGCACCTGTTGAGCTAAATGAACTCAAGAAGAAAATTCAAGAATTAGAGGACAAAAGATTCATCCGACCTTGCACATCTCACTGGGGTGCTCCTGTCTTATTCGTGAAAAAGAAAGACGGTACGATGCGACTTTACATTGATTATCGGCAACTGAATAAAGTGACAATAAAAAACAAGTATCCTTTGCCTAGGATCGAAGACTTGTTCAGTCAGCTCAAGAATGTTGTCATGTTCTCCAAGATTGATCTTCGATCAGGTTATTATCAAATGAGGGTAAAAGATGATGATGTGCCCAAAATAGCCTTCCGAACTCGTTACGGCCATTACGAGTTTCTTGTGATGCCATTTGGGTTAACGAATGCCCCTGCTGCATTCATGGACCTAATGAATCGAGTTTTCAAGCCTTATGTTGACAAATTTGTAGTTGTATTCATAGATGATATTCTTGTTTACTCCCGGAACAAGGAGGAACATGCTGAACATCTCTGAATCATGCTTCAAATGCTCCGAGAACTTGAATTTATCGCCAAGTTCACTAAATGCGAATTTTGGCTATCGGAAGTTTCATTCCTTGGATATGTTATCTCGGCCGAAGGAATCAAATTTGACTCCAGGAAAGTTCAAACTATCCTAAACTGGAGACCTCCGACAAATGTGAGCGAGGTCCGAAGTTCCCTCGGTTTAGTCGGGTATTACCGAAGATTCGTGAAAGGGTTCTCGGTGATTGCTGCACCGTTAACCAAACTTCTTAGAAAAGATGAAGCGTTCAAGTGGTCGGAAAGGCAACAACGAAGTTTTGATCAACTCAAACAAGACTTGACTCATGCCCTGGTTCTTATCCAACCAGAATCGGGAAAAGAATTCACCGTATTCAGCGATGCATCACACTAGGGTCTTGGGTGCGTCTTGATGCAAGAAGGCAAAGTGATCGTGTATGCATCTCGACAATTGAAACCTCACGAGCTAAACTATCCCACTCATGATCTAGAATTAGCAGACATTCTGTTCGCACTAAAAATCTTGAGACACTACTTGTACGGTGAGAAGTGTAAACTATTTACCGATCACAAGAGTCTCAAATACATCCTGACTCAGAAAGATTTCAATTTGAGACAAAGAAGATGGATTGAACTACTCAAAGATTATGACCTGGTTATTGACTACCATCCGGGTAAAGCAAATGTGGTTGCCGATGCCCTTAGTCGAAAATCGTACTCGGCTTCCATGGATATCAATGCACATTTCCGTTTATTCAAGAAACGAGGATTCTTGTCTGAACTACAAGTACAATCTAGCTTAATTTCGAGAATTAAAGAATTACAACAAACCGATCCCAATCTTTAGAAGATCATTTTACAGCTTGATTCCGAGCCTAATCCTGATTTCTCCCTAAAGCCTAATGGACTCCTCTATTTCCGAGATAGAGTGTGTATTCCTGATAACAATGATCTGAAACGAGAGATGTTACAAGAAGCTCATCAAAGTCCATTCTCGATACACCCGAGATCGGTCAAAATGTATAAAGACTTGAAATCCTTGTACTGGTGGCCAAACATGAAGTTAGTTATCACTGAATTTGTGTCCAAGTGCCTAACGTGCCAACGAGTTAAAGCCGAGCACAAAGTCCCTACGGGATTACTTCAACCGATTGAGTTACCGCAAAGGAAGTGGGATCGAATTACTATGGATTTTGTAACTGGTTTTTCTTGCACTCCAAGGAAGAATGATGTCGTATGGGTGATCATTGATAGATTCACAAAATCGACTCATTTTCTCCATGTTCAAATAAGCCTGAGCTTGGATAATTTAGCGGAGATGTACATCCGAGAAGTGACTCAGTTACATGGTGTGCCAACCTCGATAATTTCCAGTAGAGATCCTAGATTTTCATCCCGGTTTTGGAGATCTTTACAACAAGCTATTTGAAGCAAACTGAATATGAGTACTGCATTTCATCCACAAACTGATGGATAATCGGAACGTGTAATACAAGTACTTGAAGATATGTTATGTGCTTGTGTGATCGACCTCGGTAAGAATTGGGAGAAATCCCTACCACTCGTAGAGTTTGCCTACAACAGCAGTTATCAAACGTCGATCCAAATGGCCCTGTATGAAGCCTTGTACGGAAGAAGATGTAGAACACCCTTGTGTTGGTCGGAATTGGGTGAAAACAAAGTCTTGGGACCTCAACTATTACGAGAGACGGAAGAACAACTTCGGTTAATTCATAATCGACTGAAGGAAGCCTTCGATAGATAAAAGGCATATGCTGACTTGAAAATGAGGGACATCCAACACAATGTTGGAGATAAAGTCTTTCTCAAAGTGTCTCCTTGGAAGAAAGTCTTTAGATTTGGGAAGAAAGAAAAGCCTAGCCCTCGCTTCATCGGACCTTTCGAAGTTATTGAAAGAATAGGTCCAGTGGCTTATTGTCTATCACTCCCCAGTGAGTCTGAAAAGATTCACAATGTCTTCCATGTTTCTATGTTGCGGAAATATCAATCTGATCCAACCCATGTTCTTGAACCTGAAGAAGTTGAATTGAATCCTGATCTATCAAATGAGGAAGAACCAATCCGAATTCTTGACCACGAAGTCAGAAAGAATAGAAATAAAATCGTTTCCCTTGTGAAAGTCCTTTGGAGGAATCACAAAGCTGAAGAAGCGACGTGGGAACCAGAATCAACGATGAGGAAACAATACCCTCATCTGTTCACATCAGGTAAATTCGAGGACGAAATTATTTTAAGGGGAGGAATTGTAATACCCCAAATTCTAGCCTAGTAGAATTGTTAAAAAAGAAATGTGTCATGGTTATATGATATGGAAAATATGTCTAATGTTCGTATGCTATAGAAATTATTGTTCCACAATTATATGCTGTGGAAAATGTGTCTAAGGGTTGTAGGTATATAAATATAAGCTTATGGTTATAATAGAAAAGAAGTGTATAAACAATTTTTAAACTATAATTAAAATGTAAGATTTAAAGCTAGGAAATTATGACTAGATATTATAAACACTAGTTACATTATATTAACTAAGTATTATAATAATTAAATGATAAATACTTGGTTGTAATAAAAACCATGTGTCATCGCCATCACCACCCAAAAAGGGGATAGTGGGACACATGGCAAAACCCACAAACAACACCAAATTGTGTCATCTTCTTTCTCCTTCACACCACCGAAAACATACAAGAAAAACAAATTAAAAATAAGAGAGAAATGAGAGAGAGAGAGATAACTAAAGAAAACACAAGATTGGGCTGGAAATCTATTCTAGAATTTGCATGCATGTTCGATTAAAATTAATGTAAATCTTGTTCTTGAAAACTTGTTTGTTTTATTGAATTATGGTTTGTTTATTACTGGAAAATTATGATTAGATGCTTGATTGTTCATATGAATTGCTGGGTTAGTGATTTTATTGAATTTAAACTAAAATTACAAAGTAGAAACATGTTCGAACACCAAAACTGTCCAGATTCGTACAAGTAGAACATCCTATAGAAATCTGCGTTTTTGAATATGTTAGAGGCAAAACTGGAAAAATTTCATAGGACAAAGTTGTATGAAATTGAATTTTCTATGGGATAGAAGTCTTGGAAGCATGAAAATGTTCATAGGATTGCTGAATAATGAGTTAGAACAAAACTGGTCACCTTTGGGACTTAATTGGTGATTAGGGATTGTTTAGATTAAAAATAAAATATTTGTTCCTAAATGAACTAAATGAAGGCTGCAAGTGAAACCTTAATAACATAGAAAAAATGGTAAAAAGGGATAAAATAAACTTGCAAGGGTTCCAAGTTGAAAAGATCACTAAAGTGGGTTCAAGCAGAAGATCGGCAGATTTGATCATGAAAATCACCTAACATCGAACATTAAACTGTATTGATGTAGAAATGATAAAAATACGTGCTATACATGGTTCAAAAGCTGGTTGAATAAGGTTTCTAGGGAAGTAAAGTAATTGAAAATCTAGTATGTGTACTGAAAGTTATGGGCAAAATACTGAAGGGTGTCCAAGCTGCCTGAAACAGGGCAGTTTAGTGTATAATGTGGAAATGTTTGCTTGTATGTGATGTATAAATGAATTCTAATGATGTATTTGTGTTATTAATACATGAAATGATAGACCAAGAGATAGAAGAGGCTTGTGAGGGCATCAAGGCTGGGCAAACAAAGTAAAGAAATAAGGGGATTAGCATTCAAGACTAGCTTGGAGTTCTTGTGTGTGTAGCTATTGATAGGGTTGGGACTTAGGTCCTAACCAAGCTTGAATATGATTATGCTTTATTTAGATGTTGCTATGAAAATGGACTTAAATTATATTTGGTAATTAACTAAGGGAAGAATGGTATACATTAAGCTTGATAAATGCATAATGCGTATTAGACCTTGTATGATTGCATGATGTTGTGACATGTTTAATGCCCTGAATGTCATTACATGATTAATACCTTGAATGCCTAGATTGGCTACTTTATGAATCATGCTTAAAGAATGATATGTTGTGATAATGAACTAGGGTTCACTAGCCTAAGGGCTCCTTGATCTTGTTGAATGTCTAATGACATCTTGGATAAGCTTGAAATGTTCCTCGAACATGCCTTGATTCTTGCCTTGTTTATCACGTGTATCTTGATAAATGAACACCAAACTAAATGATGCCTTGGTAGCTAGTGAGTCATAGGTAGGATGGCATGCCATAGACTTGAGCTCATTTGTGTGTTGGGTGGTCTACGAACCGGGCTAAGGCCCTTAATTGGCGACATTAGGAGGGATGTGTGTTATGGTCTTTGGCGACAGTAGGAGGGATATGACCAGCAGTACGGTGCATCTTGATTTGGCGACAGTTTGGTTGGTGACTCGATTACCTAGACTTGACTGCATACCAAGGCCTAAACTTGAATTGATTATCTAATATTTCTACAACAAAGCTTGAATATCCTATGAATTTGAAAGTAAACTTAACTTGAGCTTGTACTTGTACTTGAATTGCATGGTATAATCCTGATAATGCAATGTTGCTATCACATGTACATGAAATGAATATTGAATCCATTGATTTTAACTTGTGATATGCCATGAAATTTGAGATGTTGCTATGAATCCATGATCTTGATGATAATATGTAATGTTAGCTTGGAATTGACTAGTGATATGTATGCTCATGAATATGAAAAGCTATGGCTATGGATTGAGTAATTATATGAAATGATATAATGCGTTGCATGATCTAGACTATTCGAAAGTCTTGTATTCTTGTATAGGCTTGATCTTCATGAACCTAGCTAGGTCTCCTTTGAATAAGACATACTTGAAAACTTGAATAAACTCGCCTAGCTTAGGTTGCTACCTCACTAATTACCTAACCGTACTTATCACTCTCATTTTCATTCTTCCCAAAATACAGGTTAATAGATTGCAAGCTACGTTGAGTTGGAGCCAAGGCAAGACAAGCTAAAGCACAAGTATGGTTATGACTTTTTGTATACTCCTAGTTGGTGGCCATAGTCTTGTATCTAAATTTCATATTCATGCATTTTGAGCCTAGGAAAGGCTATATATATATATATATATATATATTTGATATGATATGGCATGAATAACTTGCTAACGTGACTTGTCTGGTAGCCTAGTTAATCTAGGTAGTATGCTATGGTATATGAGTATGGATGGCTTTATGCTGCGATATATGATATCTTGGAAGCTTTGATGATTGATAGATGTATTGGTTCGTGCTTTGATTGCTTATCATGATTTAAGAATGATGAACGCTCATTTGCTGCAGCATAGTATTGTTATGCTCAGATAATATTGTAAATGCTATAGCATGTTTTGATGATTTTGTTTAAATTGATTAGTTGAGTTAAGAATGCAAGAGTTTAATATCTGGTTTGCTTGGCATTTAAAATGGTTAGCTTAGTCATGTACATGTTGTTCAAATGTTATGGTTGGATTGTAATATGATTCATGATGATTGTTTGATTAGAAGTCTAACTTACCTATTAGAGGAAAGTTAGGCAAAAGTTTTTGTTGGTTCGAGTTTTTCCTTGTGTGAGTAACGCTCCTTATTCGATTTATGACTAAACTGGGTGAGGGGTGTTGCACGTTGCAACCATAAACAATCGTCAATCGTCAGGGTATTTGGATGGAGTATTCGGTACAATCACAACCCCTCAACATCCAAGGCGACTTGTTTATACTGCACTCAATCCTATAGCTGGCTAACTATATCCGATTTCATTTATAAAACACTTTATTCAACATCACTTTCCAATATAACTCATACCTCATGCATAACTCACTGTTTTTACAAAGCATTCATGATAAACCATAAATCAAGCATTAAACCATGCTTCAACTCTCATGCATCAATACATGCATACAAGGATCACTTACCTAGTGCATCCTTAAACCACATGGCATCATCATACACATTTTATACATTCAAAACATGCTTCAAAACAGTAGGTTAATGTAATTAAAATCAAGTTCAACCATTGGCTCAAAACTAGCACAATCCAAGAGTAGAATGCACTTTACTTACTTCCGAATTTAGTAAACCGTTTCAAGCTCCTACTAAGTTCCCAAAACTTTTTCTAAAACGTTTCCTTGCTGGAAAACCAAGTTCCACTCACCAACTTGCGAAACCACGCTTGCCGACGCAACTATCGATCGTTTGAAGCCTCAAAAACCACTTCGTTTGCTTCCAGAATAATATCTCATATTTTCAACACACCAAAACAGAGGTTCAATGCATTAAAATGCATCCAAAACACCAGCACTCACAAGAAATCCCGCAGCCCTGCACTAAAGCACCAAAACACCCATTCGAAACAACCGAAAACTCAATCGATTGACCTCTAACCTCAGCCCAGCCATTACCCAGCTAATCCAAAGCATTTTAGGCATTAATCAACATCCAAAAACAACCTAAAATCATCCTTATACCTCCAGCAACTAGAATTCCTCAAGAACACCTCAAAAATTCACCCAAAACATTTCAAAAACCAAGGATCTCAAGGATTTCAGGATCTATTTGATTAAGACTGTAACCCCCCTTAACCCGGCCTAGACGGTCGACCCGAATTAAGAAGATCACACGGGGAAAACCAAAGTCAATCCGAAAGTCAACCTTGATTAACGACCCTTTTTTTTTTCTTTTTAAAACTTATCTAGATGCACGTTAACCCTAGTTATGTTCATACAAACAACATACGCAAAGATCATCGCAGACGGAAAATGTTCAGGGACTTAATTTGAACAAATCAAGACTTTAGGGACCAAAATGTAAATTCTGGAAATTTCAAGGACTTAACCCACTTTTAAGTTACCAATATGGAATTAGTCATATTTCATGCTTGTCTGTCAAATTTCAGCTCAAACGGACATCACAAACTCAATCAATTGCGTAAACATGATTCAGGACCAAAACGCAAACAAAACAAAACATATAACCAACAATTTCAGTGCCTAACGGTCGAGTGTTCCGAAACAGGGAGACCCGTTCCGAAACGCGGGACCGTTCCGCAACAGGTTCCGAAACAGTGCCTGGCAGTGGCACTTCTGTTCCGGAACGGCTGCATCCGTTCCGGAACGCCCAGGCCATTTCAGGCCCCTGTTCCGATACGGTAGCACCTGTTCCGAAACAGGCTGCCCAGATTGCAGAAAAATAGCTGGTTTAATGCACAATTAGCCTATCAAACATGCTCCAAAGACAACCAAACTTTACCAACAAGTCATACAACATTCAAGGAACATAATTGCTTCAACCAAATATCAACATGGCATCAATTATGAAAATCCCCAATTCTATAGGCATGCATCCTATTTAGCAAACCATTCAAGCATCAAACCGTCAATTCAAACCCATAATGGCCAATTTCAAAAACCAACAATGTTAACAACATTTATACAACTTAGGGAGTCCAAAACGTCTCCCAAAACATCAACATAGGTTCCCCATTGCCAAATACCCAAAAGCTAATAGTTTGACAAAATGTTCACCATACATGAGCTTTGTTCACCACTTGGATTCTTCACCAACTTGCTGCCCTCAAATGCACTTTAATGCTTTGCATTATTGGTTTAAGAAAAAGAGAGAGAGCGTAAGCATAAGCTTAGTGAGGAATGCTCAATAAAACCACACAATAATGCATTTACAAACACCTTGATAAATCATACTTCAAACAACATTTGAACACGCTCACAAGCATTCAAAAACAAGCATTTCTTGCTTCAATCTTTATCAAGTCTTATTGGCAACAAGTGATACATTCAACATAAGATTCACATATGGGCTTTCAAACACCATTGTAATCTTATAAATTCCAAGGACCACACATGGACTTTTAAACACCATTGTGTCCTTAACCCATGGACTTTTAAACACCATGACAAGGACCACACAAGGACTTTTAAACACCTTTGTGTCCTCAACAAGAACCATCCAAGGACTTTTAAACACCTTGATGTTCTTAAGTAACAAGGCTTACACACGGACTTTTAAACACCTTGAACCTTAACCAAGAACCAACCATGGACTTTTAAACACCATGTTGTTCTTAACAAGAATCATCCAAGGACTTTTAAACACCTTGATGTTCTTAATTAACAAGGCTTACACAAGGACTTTTCTTGAACCTTAACCAAGAACCAACCATGGACTTTTAAACACCATGTTGTTCTTAAATAAACAAGGCTCACACAAGGACTTTTAAACACCTTTGTGACCTTAACCATCACTTGCCAATAATCATCATTAACAACCATATTCCACTGTTTTAAAGCATTTAACAAAGCCATAAACATCATGCATCTTTAAGCATCAAACCACAATAGAAAAATGTTCAAAAACAAGGAACTCTCACCTTGAGCTTCCTACTACACATGGCTTATAATCTCAGCAAATACACATGCTAGATATGCTTTTAAAACAGAATTTAAGACATGCAAACAATCACATCGCACCCAACCATCACATGGTTCCTCAACAAGAGAGTTTTTCCGAAAACTTACTCTTGAGCTTAGCAAAGTTGTTTAGACTTATACTAAGCTCCCAAACCATCGAAACATTGGTTTCAAAGCCGAAAACCAAAATCCAGTCACCGATTCCGTTTCGCCTCTTGCCGAAACACCAATCAAGCTTCCAGATCAACACCACTAGGATCCAAAGATGACTCCCCTGTTTTAAACACATCAAAACAGTAGATTAATGCATCATCATGCATTAATACCCTCAATGAAAGCATCAAAACTCGCTGCTCTCATCCACACTCCATTTTCGGCTAACAAACACAACCGAAAATGCATCCAAACAACTCCTCAACACTACCCAGCCAAGATCCATCAAATCTAAGCATCCTTAAACATCAAATAACATCCATAAAGGATCTAACCACGTCCTTATACCTCCAGCTATAACAGATCAACAAGATCACTCCCAAAAACAACCAAGAACACAAGCTAAACTTAGGAAATTCAACCTATCCGGGATTGCATTGATTAAAACTCAATTTCACATCAAATTAGCATTCAATTAACATCAATTTGACACCTCAAAACACAGCCCAATCAGATCATACGCAAATTTCATCAAAATCAATCAAATCTTGCATTTAAAAGCCAAGATCAAGAACAAATCAATAAAACCTTTTATAAAACACAATTTAAGGATTGAGAACTTGGGAATTTCAGTAAAGAACTTAAAGTTCAGAGGAGAAGGACGTTCTTACCTCCAAACTTGAGTTTTCTCCCTTTTTGGAACAAAAAATCTTGAAAATCCACTTAGCAAATGGTGAGGTTTTGTTGTAGAGATGATTAGCAATCAAAAGAGAATTGAAAAGGTATATTAGGTGACAAAATCAGAGAGAAAAGCTCTGGAGAAAAGGTGTTTGGTTTGAGAGAAAATGAGAGAAAATGAAATTGGAAGATTTGAGAGAAAAGTTAGTTATGGCCAAAAATATCTTCCCTCCACTTTTGTTTTTATTTAAAAACCTTTAATTAATCATATAATATCTTTAAAAATCTGGAGAAAACTCCCATTGGTTAAATAGCTCCTTAAAGATTCAAAGTTTCAATCCTTTTTAAAACAGTCTCACAGTTTTCGAAAATCACATTTTGGTCACTAGCCAAAATGTCACCCTTCCAAACCTCATTTTACAAAATTGATTTCACAGTTCACTTATATATATTAAAAGAGGATTTTAGAACATTTTTCCATATTTTTAATGCAACCCGAACTAGGTTTTCCTAAATTCACTCTTATATATTCGAACCGCGATCCGACCGAACCGGTCCGAATCCCAAAACTCCTAAGCCCAAAATCGGGGCGTTACAAAGACTCCACTTCAACACCAAAAACCTTTCAAAACTCTTTTAGAAACAATCTCAAACCAGCCATTTAAAACAAAATCCGAAAATCACATTAAAATCCATTTTTCTAACAAGATCTTAAGAGTTTATCAATCTAACAACAAAACCTCAATCAAAATCATTAACAAAGAGTAAAATATCTTTGTAATTTCATTAAAGAACCTAGATTAGAGGGTTAGCATAAAAATTACCTCCAACCCTTGCTTCTCCTCTAATTTGGAAAGATTAGCTTGAAGAAACTTGAAAGAAAATGGAAGAAATGAACAAAGAAAAGATAGAAATCAAAAGAGGATTTGAGAGAAAAGAATTTCTAGAAAGTTGAGAGAAAAACGGAGAGTGTTTGGCTGAAGTGAAAGAGAGAAATGAAAAGCTCGTCAAAAATTTTGTTAACCGATTAACTAACTCTCATTTATTTAATTAATTAAAACCCTTTTAATTATTTAATAAACATTTAAAACACATGCCAAATTATGGAAAAGGCATAATTGCCAAGTAGCTTCTTAAATATTGTAAGATTTTGACTCTTCTTGAAAAACACATTTTTCCCAACTTTTAAATCTTTACAATTTGGTCACTACCCAAAATGTATACTTTCGAAAACATGTTTTTTTTTAAAAATTGATTTAACCAACCTCTTAAATATAATTTTAGAGGATTTTAGGAATTTTTATCATTTTTTATCCCATCCGAACCTTGATTTCCCTAAACCACCTTTTAACGGATCGAACAACCGACACCTGTTCCACCGGCCCAACCCGACTCGCCAAACATCTAGGCCCAAAATCGGGGCGTTACATCGAGTCTCAGACTCGAGTGTTGGGCCTAGTGGCGAAGGAAAAGAAGAAGAATATGTGTATTTATTAAATTGTTTTATCAAATGTTGGGAGAGGGAGGAAGGCATTATTGGAGAGAGAAAAATTATGGAAGAGAGAAAAAGTAATGGGAGAGTTTTGAACCTCGTTTTACCATCGTCAGAGTTGCCGTGGGATACACCGTCGTTGCCATCGGGTAAAGCTCGTCAAGATACAACCACTGATGGTTGCCACGTCGTCGTCGCTTCCGTCACTCACCGAGGTTAGAAGGAAAATGATCTAGCGAAGCTTGTTCAACAGGTTCCATTGGCCGCCGTCGAGAGTCGTTGCTTGAGATCTACCAATCCGGGAAGTTTGGTAGTCGTCCGCCGTGGTAGGACTCGCACGCGCCGCCTTAAGCTATTTGAATCGAGTTGAGCTGAGTTAGACCGAGTTGAGCTGAATAGAGTTGTTGACCGTTGACTTTTTTTATCAAAGTTGACTTTTTTCAGGGGACCCTACCCGGGGGTTTCTCGATGTTCTAAGTCCGTTGCACTAAATTCAAACTCGGCAAGCTGTTTTTGCGCATTTTATCCCCTAAAGTAATTCGATAATGTGAAATGGCTTATGTAATCGTATTTGATTTATCTGAGGGATTTTTGGACTCGAATATTGGATTTAAAGAGACGTTTTGAGGAGCTTGGTTGAGGATTTATTGCTTTCGCTTAAGGTTACTACACCTCGCATATCAAATGCTTCATGAGCATCGTAAATAAAATTGCCTTGCGTGATAGTGGTTGCAAAATGGGTAGATGAGAATGTGTAGCGATCGATATATTGAGAGCAGATATTTATGAGATGCATCGTGATCATTGGATATGTTGAGACTTATGGAGACTTTAAAGACTGTATATGCTCATTCGGATATTCGTATATCTATGTGATGACTGTTTGAATTGTATGATTGTGATGATTATGTGCTAGTGTATGGATATTGACGCGTTCGATGAAATTATGCTTGGCGTGTAAATATAAGAAATTACTCGATTAATGATCATGAAGTTGGTAAATAATATTAAATGATTAAATGCGTTAGTAAATAAACCCTAATGATTTTCATAAGCATTAGAGATCGAATAAAGCGTTGTAACGTCGTATTTCATAGAAGTGGTACAAACCCGTGAACTAGGTATCGGTATGGGCTTCGACCACCTCAAGGTAACGGATATGCTATGGCAAATGGCCAGGGAGAAGCAGCTCGACTTCGACCCATTAGAGATCATTTGAATCCTATCTTGGACGATCTCTATCTCGGAATAGTAGCTCCAGAAATTCAGGTAACACAGTTCAAGCTTAAACATGTTATGTTCAACATGTTGAACACTATTGGTCAGTTCGGAGGTATGCCTCATGAAGATGCAAGACAATATATCTGTGCTTTCTTGGAAGTGTGTGACTCGTTCAGACAGCAAGGAGTGCATGAGGATGTGATAAAGCTTAAACTATTTCCATATTCTTTATGTGATCGTGCTAGAGCATGGCTAAGTGGAGTGCCAACGGGATCAATGGAGACTTGGACAGATCTATGCAAAAGTTTTCTGCTATAGTATAATCCACCCAATAGAAACACTCAGTTGAGAAATGATATTGCTTCTTTTCGTCAAGCTGATGACGAATCCATGTACGAGTGTTGGGATCAATTCAAGGGATTATTGAGGAAGTGCACAAATCATGGTTTTCATGATTGGACTCATGTGATTATGTTCTATAATAGGGTAAGTGCTCCTACAAAGATGATGTTAGATGCTTTAGCAAATGAGACCTTGTTAGACAAATCATCGGAGGAAGCATTCAACATTATTGATAGGGTAGCCAATAATGATTACCAGTTATAGACCACAAGGCTTGGAACGGGGAGGAGAACCCAAGTAGCACGAGATAGTAAGGTTGATGACTCGGTAGCCATCCAGTTAGCTGCTATCCCAAATATACTAAAGAACCTCCAACGTCCCAACAAAGTCAAGGAAGTGAAGTCTGCAACCTCATGTCTCTGATGCAATGGCAATCACCATTTGAGTTAAAGCCCTGACAATCAAGAATCAACCAACTATGTGGGGAATTATAACCGTAACAACAATCTATACTGTAATACCTACAACCCAGAATGACGTCAGCATCCAAATTTCAGTTGGGGTAATCAAGGGCACAACAATTCTGCTCAGCCAGCGCCACAACAAATTCTGATCGAAGTAACATCTTCAAACCAGATGATGCCATGGCAAAGTCACAAGGGAGTAGCATCTTCATCGAACGGTTCGCTGGAGACTACACTCAAAGAATTTATGGCTATGACAAAAGATTTCATGGGAATCACGAAAGTTTTGCTACAGGATCATGCAACAAACATTAAGAATCAAGAAGCCTTATTGCAAAGCCATAGTTATTCTCTCCGAGCCTTAGAAACACAAGTTGGTCAGATAGCTCAAACCTTGCATGCGCGACCACAATGAAGTTGGAGGAATCTCAGCCATAGTCCTTCTCTTTTCCACTAAGAACCATAGCAATGAGCAATGCAACGCACTCACATTAAGGAGTGGCAAGGAAATTAGCAAAGAAGACATGTTTGGGGGAAAGGAGAAGGAGGAATCTTGTAACGCCCCGGTTTTGGGCTTAGAAGTTTTGGGCGTTGACCGGTTCGGTCAAAGTGCGGTTCGAATATATAAGAGTGAATTTAGGAAAGCCTAGTTCGGGTTGCATTAAAAATATGGAAAAATGTTCTAAAATCCTCTTTTAATATATATAAGTGAACTGTGAAATCAATTTTATAAAATGAGGTTTGGAAGGGTGACATTTTGGCTAGTGACCAAAATGTAATTTTTGAAAACTGTGAGACTGTTTTAAAAAGGATTGAAACTTTGAATCTTTAAGGAGCTATTTACCCAAAGGGAGTTTCTCCAGATTTTTCTAAGATATTTAATGTTTTAATTCTGATTTTAAACAAAACGAAAAGTGGAGGGAAGTTATTTTCTAACTAATTTTCCTAAAATCTCATTTTCCTTTTCTCTCATTTTCTCTCAAACCAAACATCTTTCTCCAGAGTTTTTCTTCTGATTTTGCCACTTAAATCTCTCTTTTCAATCCTCTTTTGGTTGCTAATCATCTCATCAACAAAACCTCACCAATTGCCATTTGATTCTTCAAGCTTTTTGGTTCTAAAAGAGGAGAAACTCAAGTTTGGAGGTAAGAACGTCCTTCTCCTCTGAACTTCAAGTTCTTTACTGAAATTCCTAAGTTCTCACTCCTTAATTGATGATTTATAAATGGTTTTTAAAGTTGTGTAATGGATCTTGGCTTAAAATGCAAGATTTGATGATTTTTGATGAATTTTCGTTGGATCTGTTAAAGCAGTGATTTGAGGTGTATATTTGATGATAAATGAATGTTAAATTGATTGGAAATTGAGTTTTAATTAATGCAATCCCGGGTAGGTTGAATTTCCTAAGTTTAGCTTGTGAATCTTGGTTGTTTTTGGAGTGATCTTGTGGATCTGTTGTTGCTGGAGGTATAAGGATGTTGTTAGGTCCTTTTTAGATGTTAAATGATGTATATGGATGCTTAGTTTTGATGGTTTATGGCTGGGCTTTGTTGAGGAGTTGTTTGGATGCATTTTCGGTTGTGTTTGGTGGCCGAAAATGGAGTGTGGATGAGAGCAGCGAGTTTAGGTGCTTTCATTGAAGCTATTAATGCATGATAAAGCATTAATCTACTGTTTTGATGTGTTTAAAACAGGGGAGTCTTCTTTGGATCGAAGTGGTGGTGATCCGGAAGCTTGATTTTGTGTTTCGGCAAGAGGCGAAACGGAATCGGTGAGTGGATTTTGGTTTTCGGCTTTGAAACCAATGTTTTGGAGGTTTGGGAGCTTAGTCTAAGTCTAAACAACTTTGCTAAGCTCAAGAGTAAGTTTTCGGAAAAACTCTCTTGATGAGGAACCATGTGATGGTTGGGTGCAATGTGTTTGTTGCATGTTTAAATTCTGTTTTTAAAGCATATTTAGCATGTTTGGTTGCTGAGATTATAAGCCATGTGTTTAAGGAAGCTCAAGGTTAGCGTTCCTTGCTTTTGAAAATTGTTTAAATGTGGTTTAATGCTTAAAGATGCATGATGTTTATGGCTTGGTTAAATGCTTTAAAACAGTGGATTATGGATGATAAATGATGTATATTGGCAAGTGATGTTTTGAAAAGGTTAAGGTCACCAAGGTGGTTAAAAGTCCTTGAGTGAGCCTTGTGTACTTAAGAACATCAAGGTGTTTAAAAGTCCTTGGATGGTTCTTGCTACGGACACAAAGGTGTTTAAAAGTCCTTGTGTGGTCCTTTCCAAGGTGTTTAAAAGTCCTTGGGGCCAAGGTGTTTAAAAGTCCTTGGGGTGATTCATGTCATGGTGTTTAAAAGTCCATGGGCCAAGGTGTTTAAAAGTCCTTGGGGTCAAGGTGTTTAAAAGTCCTTGAGGTGAAACTTGTTAAGGACACAAAGGTGTTTAAAAGTTCTTGTGTGGTCCTTGCCATGGTGTTTAAAAGTCCATGGGCCATGGTGTTTAAAAGTCCATGGGGATAAGATCACAATGGTGTTTAAAAGTCCATGTGTGAGTCTTATGTTGATCTTGTTAAAAGATGGTAATTATCACTTGTGGCCAATATGACATGTTATGATATGAAGCATGAGATGCATGGTTAAGATTGCTTGTGAGCATGTCTAAATGTATTTTGAAGTATGTCTTGTAAAGTGTTCTATAAATGCATTATTGTGTGGTTTTAATGAGCATTCCTCACTAAGCTTTTGCTTACGCTCTCTCTCTTTTCTTAAACCAATAATGCAGAACATTAAGGTGCATTGAGGGCAGCAAGGAAGGCAAGCAATCAAGTGAAAGATAAGCTCATGTATGGGAAGGTTTTCTTAAACACCTTTAGCTATTGGTTTTTGGCAATGGGAGACCTATGTTGTTGTTTTGGGAGATGTTTTGGACTCCCTATTTTGGATTTATGTTGATGTTAATGTTGGTACATGTAATTGGCCATTATATGTTGGTTTGGAGGTTTTATGCTTGTATGGTTTGCTTGTGTAGGAAGCATGCCTTAGAATTGGGGCTTTTCATATATGTTGATATTTTGATGTTGGGTTGATGCAAATATGTCTCTTATATGTTGAATCTCTTGCTGGTAGAGTTTGGTAGCATTTGGAGCATGTATGGTTGATCAATTGTGTGTTTTAGCAGCCCTTCTTGTTCATTCTGTGCAGGCCGTATCGGAACAGTAGCCCTCGTTTCGGAACGGGTGCCTTATTGCAACCCAGGCGTCCGAAACGGGAGACACTGTTCCGAAACGGAAAGGCCACTGCCAACCCTCGTTTCGGTACGCGTTGCGGAACGGCCCCGCGTTTCGAAACAGGCTCTCCCTGTTTCGGAACACCTGACCGTTGGGGGCTGACATTGGCAGTTATATGTTTCAAAATGTTTGCATTTTGGTCCCGAAACTTGTTTGTGCAATTGTATGAGTTTGGGATGTCCGTTTGAGCTGAAATTTGACTGAGATGCATGAAACATGATTAATTTCAAGTTGGTAACTTTAATTTGGGTTAAGTCCTTATAATTATCAGAATTTACAAATTGGTCCCTAAAGTTGTAATTTGTTCAATTGGGTCCCTGTTTGATCTCTGATGTTTATGTTCTTTGAGTATGTTGTCTGTATGATCACAACTAGGATTAATGTGCATCTAGACAAGTTTAAAAAGGAAAAAAAAGGGTCGTTAATCAAGGTTGACTTTCGGGTTGACTTTGGTTTTCCACGTGTGACTTTCTTAATTCGGGTCAACCGTCTAGGCCGGATTAAGGGGGTTACATTTGGTGGTATCAGAGCTGAGTTCTCGAGTAATTGGGAATGTGTATGTGAATGTTGAAGTATGTATGCTTTGTATGCTTGTTGAGTGAAAGCATGTTGAGTGAATTGCATGTATGTTGCAATTGAGATGTATGCTGTGATGAAGCATGTTGTGGGTACCCATTGCCAAATCAAAGCTAATGAAATGATGTTGATTTTAATTGGAAATGAGCTTGAGTACTTGGATTGCTTACCTTGCTGGGCCTGACTTTGTTTATTTGCATTGTGATTGCATAGTTAGAGTATGGCACCTCGTAGAGAGTTGAGGAGTAATGTGCGAGCTACGGCTCAGAATGAGAATGAAAATGAGGAGAATGTTGAGAGTGCGGTTTTACCTCCTCCACCTGGTGGTGGTGGTGCTGGGGCTGAGGAAGCTGGAGCTGCAGCTGGTGCTGAGGCTGCGGGACCTGAGGCTGGTCAAGGGCAAGCTATGCCTGATATGACAATGTTAGTACAAGCTATTGCTGGTGCTTTTCAGGCAGCGGTAGCTGGAGCTCGTGGAGTTGGGCATCAGGAAGATGCTGGAGTTAGACTACCTTTAGAGCGTTTGCGCAGTCTGGGAGGGACTGAGTTGAGGGGTATGTCTGCTGAAGGTTCTGAGGCTTGGTTAGAGAGTACCAAGAGGATCTTGGGTCAGATGAGTTGCACTGATGTGCAGAAGCTTGGTTGTGTTGTGTCCTTGCTACAGAAGGATGCATATACGTGGTGGACAACCACTATTGCTGGGATGGCAGAAGCTGATGTGACTTGGACATTCTTTCAGAATGTGTTCAAGAGAAGGTATCTGGGTGTGAGGTACCTAGATGAGAAAAAGAGGGAGTTCATGTCTCTTACCCAAGGGAGCATGACGGTGGCTGAGTATGAAGTACAGTTTGTTCGACTCAGTCAATATGCACCTGAGCTTGTCCCGGATGAGCGAGCGAGGTGTGAAAGGTTCCGTTATGGCTTAGTGACGGATGTGAAGATGTATGTGCTGGCTACCGAGTATGATGATTTTGATGTGTTGGTGGGCCGAGCCAAGGATATTGAGATGAACTTGGGTTTATCTGCTAGAGGTGCTGGTAAGCGGGCAGCTGAATATAGTTCCGGTGGTGGACGGAACAAGAGGGGACGTGATCAGAAGTATCAGTCCTCGGCTAAGCGAGGTGGTGGAGCACCTGCTCGGGGAGGCAAGCTCCTGTTGCGGCAGCTGGTAATGGTTGCTGGAACTGTGGATCTACGGATCATTTGAGGCGTGATTGTCCTATATTGGCTGGTGGCCAAGTTCGTGCTCCTGTTGTTGCAGCAGCGCAGAGAGGTCGTGGGCGCGGCCGTGGTAATTTTCAGCGGAGAGAGGAAGGTGGCCGAGGTGTAGCTCATGTTGTAGCTGTACAGCCTGAGGGTGGCGGACATGCTAGAGTGTTTGCTCAGCGTGAGGGGAGGAATGACGCGGATGTGATCGCAGGTACTTTTACTCTGCAATCCTTGTCATTACTTTCCTTGATTGATTCTGGATCTACGCACTCTTACATATTGCGTGAGCATGCTGAATTGCTTGGTTTGCCTGTTGAGTTTTTGGATGTTGGTATGCGTGTCACTAGTTCTTTTGGTGAGACTGTTGTGACTCGAAGGCTGTATAGAAGGTGTCCTTTGGTTGTTCAAGATCATGTTTTTCGTGTTGACCTCATGGAGTTACCTTTCTATGGTTTTGATGTAATCCTTGGTATGGATTGGCTTGCTGAGCATCGTGCTGTGGTGGATTGTGAAAATAATCGAGTTTCACTGAAGCTTGCGGAGGATTATGAAGTTGTAATGGTTGGTGAGAATGTGAAGTTTCTTGCCAATGTGGTGTCCACGTTGGAGGCAAGCCGGATGCTGAGGCAAGGCTGTGAAGCTTACCTAGCTTTTGTGATGAATCCTAGCTCTAAGGAGTTGCGTGTGCAAGATATCAGGGTTGTGAAGGAGTTTCCTGGTGTGTTTCCTGAGGAGTTGTCTGGTTTACCTCCTAATCGCGAGGTGGAGTTTGGAATTGAGCTGTATGAGAATACAACTCCTGTGTCCATTACTTCCTATAGAATGGCACCTAAGGAGCTGAAAGAGTTGAAGACGCAGTTGCAAGAGTTGCTTGAGCGTGGTTTCATTCGGTCGAGTGTGTCGCCTTGAGGTGCACCGGTCTTGTTCGTGAAGAAGAAGGATGGCACTATGAGAATGTGCATTGATTACCGTCAGCTGAACAAGTTGACTATCAAGAATCGGTATCCTTTGCCGAGAATTGATGATCTCTTTAATCAATTTCGGGGAGCTGCTGTGTTCTCTAAGATTGACTTGAGGTCAGGGTATTACCAGTTGAAGGTGAAGGATGTGGATGTGCCTAAGACAGCTTTCAGGACAAGGTATGGGCATTATGAGTTCCTCGTGATGCCGTTTGGTTTGACAAATGCTCCTGCTGCTTTCATAGACATGATGAATCGTGTGTTTCATGAATACCTAGATAAGTTTGTTGTTGTGTTCATTGATGATATCCTCGTGTACTCGCGTACTGAGGAGGAGCATGAAGAGCATTTGAGGATTGTTTTGCAAGCTTTGTTGGAGAATCAGCTTTATGCTAAGCTGAGCAAGTGTGAGTTCTGGTTAAGGGAGGTGGTGTTTCTTGGGCATGTGGTTTCTGCTGAAGGGATTCGTGTTGATCCTCAGAAGATTGAGGCGGTGATGAATTGGAAGGTTCCTAAGTCTGTTCATGAAGTTCGCAGTTTCCTCGATTTGGCAGGATACTACCGAAGGTTTGTGGATGGGTTTTCTAAGATTGCTGCACCTTTGACGAAGTTGTTGCAAAAAGATGTTAAGTATGAGTGGACGGAGGCGCGGCAGCAGGATTTTGAGAAGCTTAAGGCGGCTTTGACGCAAGCTCTTATCTTGGTTCAGCCTGAATCAGGGAAAGAGTTTGTGGTGTATAGTGATGCGTCTTATGTTGGTTTGGGATGTGTGTTGATGCAAGAGGGTAAGGTGGTGGCTTATGCATCGCGGCAGTTGAAGGTGCATGAGCGCAATTATCCTACGCATGACATAGAGTTGGCTGCGGTGGTCTTTGCTTTGAAGATCTGGAGACATTACCTGTATGGTGAGAAGTGTACTGTGTACACGGATCACAAGAGTTTAAGGTATCTGATGTCTCAGAAGGAGTTGAATCTTAGGCAGCGACGTTGGGTGGAGTTGCTCAAGGATTATGATCTGACGATTGAGTACCATCCTGGAAAAGCTAATGTTGTAGCGGATGCCTTGAGTAGGAAGGTAGCTGTTGAGCTGAGATCTATGTTTGCCAGTTTGAGTATTTCGCGTGATGGTGGTCTTGTGGCTGAGTTGCAAGTGAAACCATCTTTGGTTCAGTTGATCAAGGAGAAACAGTTGTTGGATGATTCCTTGGTGCCGCATGTTCAGGATATCGCGGAGGGTAGACCTTCGGATTTCTGCTTTAATGATGATGGAGTGTTGTGTTTTGGGAGTCGGATAGTGGTGCCTAATGATGCTGAGTTGAGGCGTGTTATTCTGACTGAAGGTCATAGTAGTCCTTTTGCTATGCACCCTGGTAGTACTAAGATGTATCAAGATCTTCGTGATGAGTACTATTGGCTGGGTTTGAAGAAAGATGTTGCGGAGTTTGTTAGCAAGTGTATGGTGTGTCAGCGAGTTAAGGCTGAGCATCAGTTTCCTTCAGGGTTGTTGCAACCGTTGAGAATCCCTGAGTGGAAGTGGGAAAGGGTTACCATGGATTTTGTATCTGGTTTACCCTTGTCACCATCGAAGAAGAATTCGGTGTGGGTGATTGTGGATCGTCTGACGAAGTGTGCGCATTTCTTGTCTGTGCATACTACGTTTTCTTTGGATAAGCTTGCGGAGCTGTACATTGCTGAGATTGTGCGGCTGCATGGTGTGCCAAAGTCGATTGTGTCGGATAGGGATCCGAGGTTCACATCGCGGTTCTGGCAGTGTTTGCATCAAGCTCTGGGTACGAGGTTGAATTTCAGTACATCCTATCATCCTCAGTCGGATGGTCAGTCTGAGCGTGTTATCCAGATTTTGGAGGATATGTTGAGGTGCTGCGTGATTGAGTTTCAGGGCTCTTGGGAGAAGCATTTGCCTTTGGTTGAGTTTGCTTATAACAATAGTTATCAGGCAAGCATTCAAATGGCACCTTATGAGGCTTTGTATGGGAGGAAGTGTAGGACTCCTCTTTGTTGGGCTGAAACGGGTCAGAAGTTGGTTTCGATGCCGGCTTTGTTGAAAGGAACCACCGAGAAGGTGAAGCTCATTTGTGAGCGTTTGAAGGCAGCTTCTGATCGGCAGAAGTCTTACGCGGATTTGAAGCGTAAGGAGATTGAGTATGCGGTGGGTGACCGTGTGTTCTTGAAGGTTTCGCCTTGGAAGAAGGTGATGAGGTTTGGCCGGAAGGGTAAGTTGAGCCCTAGATACATTGGACCATACGAGGTGGTTGAGCGTGTGGGTCCTGTAGCGTACAGGTTGAGGTTACCTCAAGAGTTGGAGAAGATTCATGATGTGTTTCATGTTTCTATGCTCCGGAAGTATAGATCTGATCCTTCGCATGTGATGCCTGTGGAGGAAGTGGAATTGAATCCGGATTTGACCTATGATGAGGAACCGGTGAAGGTTCTGGATTCGGATAGCAAGGTTCTTCGTGGCAAGACCATTGAGTTGGTGAAAGTGTTGTGGAGGCACCGCGGTGTTGAGGAAGCCACGTGGGAGCGAAAGGATGACATGCTGAAGCAGTTTCCTTATCTCTTTCCTTCAGGTAAATTTCGAGGACGAAATTTTTTAAGGGGGGGGGAGAGTTGTAATGCCCCGGTTTTGGGCTTAGAAGTTTTGGGCGTTGACCGGTTCGGTCAAAGTGCGGTTCGAATATATAAGAGTGAATTTAGGAAAGCCTAGTTCGGGTTGCATTAAAAATATGGAAAAATGTTCTAAAATCCTCTTTTAATATATATAAGTGAACTGTGAAATCAATTTTATAAAATGAGGTTTGGAAGGGTGACATTTTGGCTAGTGACCAAAATGTAATTTTTGAAAACTGTGAGACTGTTTTAAAAAGGATTGAAACTTTGAATCTTTAAGGAGCTATTTACCCAAAGGGAGTTTCTCCAGATTTTTCTAAGATATTTAATGTTTTAATTCTGATTTTAAACAAAAGGAAAAGTGGAGGGAAGTTATTTTCTAACTAATTTTCCTAAAATCTCATTTTCCTTTTCTCTCATTTTCTCTTAAACCAAACATCTTTCTCCAGAGTTTTTCTTCTGATTTTGCCACTTAAATCTCTCTTTTCAATCCTCTTTTGGTTGCTAATCATCTCATCAACAAAACCTCACCAATTGCCATTTGATTCTTCAAGCTTTTTGGTTCTAAAAGAGGAGAAACTCAAGTTTGGAGGTAAGAACGTCCTTCTCCTCTGAACTTCAAGTTCTTTACTAAAATTCCTAAGTTCTCAATCCTTAATTGATGATTTATAAATGGTTTTTAAAGTTGTGTAATGGATCTTGGCTTAAAATGCAAGATTTGATGATTTTTGATGAATTTTCGTTGGATCTGTTAAAGCAGTGATTTGAGGTGTATATTTGATGATAAATGAATGTTAAATTGATTGGAAATTGAGTTTTAATTAATGCAATCCCGGGTAGGTTGAATTTCCTAAGTTTAGCTTGTGATTCTTGGTTGTTTTTGGAGTGATCTTGTGGATCTGTTGTTGCTGGAGGTATAAGGATGTTGTTAGGTCCTTTTTAGATGTTAAATGATGTATATGGATGCTTAGTTTTGATGGTTTATGGCTGGGCTTTGTTGAGGAGTTGTTTGGATGCATTTTCGGTTGTGTTTGGTGGCCGAAAATGGAGTGTGGATGAGAGCAGCGAGTTTAGGTGCTTTCATTGAAGCTATTAATGCATGATAATGCATTAATCTACTGTTTTGATGTGTTTAAAACAGGGGAGTCTTCTTTGGATCCAAGTGGTGGTGATCCGGAAGCTTGATTTTGTGTTTCGGTAAGAGGCGAAACGGAATCGGTGAGTGGATTTTGGTTTTCGGCTTTGAAACCAATGTTTTGGAGGTTTGGGAGCTTAGTCTAAGTCTAAACAACTTTGCTAAGCTCAAGAGTAAGTTTTCGGAAAAACTCTCTTGATGAGGAACCATGTGATGGTTGGGTGCAATGTGTTTGTTGCATGTTTAAATTCTGTTTTTAAAGCATATTTAGCATGTTTGGTTGCTGAGATTATAAGCCATGTGTTTAAGGAAGCTCAAGGTTAGAGTTCCTTGCTTTTGAACATTGTTTAAATGTGGTTTAATGCTTAAAGATGCATGATGTTTATGGCTTGGTTAAATGCTTTAAAACAGTGGATTATGGATGATAAATGATGTATATTGGCAAGTGATGTTTTGAAAAGGTTAAGGTAACGAAGGTGGTTAAAAGTCCTTGAGTGAGCCTTGTGTACTTAAGAACATCAAGGTGTTTAAAAGTCCTTGGATGGTTCTTGCTACGGACACAAAGGTGTTTAAAAGTCCTTGTGTGGTCCTTTCCAAGGTGTTTAAAAGTCCTTGGGGCCAAGGTGTTTAAAAGTCCTTGGGGTGATTCATGTCATGGTGTTTAAAAGTCCATGGGCCAAGGTGTTTAAAAGTCCTTGAGGTGAAACTTGTTAAGGACACAAAGGTGTTTAAAAGTCCTTGTGTGGTCCTTGCCATGGTGTTTAAAAGTCCATGGGCCATGGTGTTTAAAAGTCCATGGGGATAAGATCACAATGGTGTTTAAAAGTCCATGTGTGAGTCTTATGTTGATCTTGTTAAAAGATGGTAATTATCACTTGTGGCCAATATGACATGTTATGATATGAAGCATGGGATGCTTGGTTAAGATTGCTTGTGAGCATGTCTAAATGTATTTTGAAGTATGTCTTGTAAAGTGTTCTATAAATGCATTATTGTGTGGTTTTAATGAGCATTCCTCACTAAGCTTTTGCTTACGCTCTCTCTCTTTTCTTAAACCAATAATGCAGAACATTAAGGTGCATTGAGGGCAGCAAGGAAGTCAAGCAATCAAGTGAAAGATAAGCTCATGTATGGGAAGGTTTTCTTAAACACCTTTAGCTATTGGTTTTTGGCAATGGGAGACCTATGTTGTTGTTTTGGGAGATGTTTTGGACTCCCTATTTTGGATTTATGTTGATGTTAATGTTGGTACATGTAATTGGCCATTATATGTTGGTTTGGAGGTTTTATGCTTGTATGGTTTGCTTGTGTAGGAAGCATGCCTTAGAATTGGGGCTTTTCATATATGTTGATATTTTGATGTTGGGTTGATGCAAATATGTCTCTTATATGTTGAATCTCTTGCTGGTAGAGTTTGGTAGCATTTGGAGCATGTATGGTTGATCAATTGTGTGTTTTAGCAGCCCTTCTTGTGCATTCTGTGCAGGCCGTATCGGAACAGTAACCCTCGTTTCGGAACGGGTGCCTTATTGCAACCCAGGCGTCCGAAACGGGAGACACCGTTCCGAAACGGAAAGGCCACTGCCAGCCCTCGTTTCGGTACGTGTTGCAGAACGGCCCCGCGTTTCGAAACATGCTCTCCCTGTTTCGGAACACCTGACCGTTGGGGGCTGACATTGGCAGTTATATGTTTCAAAATGTTTGCATTTTGGTCCCGAAACTTGTTTGTGCAATTGTATGAGTTTGGGATGTCCGTTTGAGCTGAAATTTGACTGAGATGCATGAAACATGATTAATTTCAAGTTGGTAACTTTAATTTGGGTTAAGTCCTTATAATTATCAGAATTTACAAATTGGTCCCTAAAGTTGTAATTTGTTCAATTGGGTCCCTGTTTGATCTCTGATGTTTATGTTCTTTGAGTATGTTGTCTGTATGATCACAACTAGGATTAATGTGCATCTAGACAAGTTTAAAAAGGAAAAAAAAGGGTCGTTAATCAAGGTTGACTTTCGGGTTGACTTTGGTTTTCCCCGTGTGACTTTCTTAATTCGGGTCAACCGTCTAGGCCGGGTTAAGGGGGTTACAAATCTCAGCCCAACTTGTCTCACGAAGAAGATAACTCACAAGATCCTCAGTTGAAGAAAAGGGTGAGGCAGCCATAGCAAAAGAAACACCGGAGGAGGAGAATGCTTTTGCTACAACAAAAGATGTAACTCCACCAGTCTAGACAAATGAAGTTAGATCCCCACCTCCTTTACCCCAACGACTCAAGAAGTAGAAAGAAGACCTTCAGTTCTAGAAATTTTAAGATATCCTGGACAAATTACATATCAATGTCCCATTTCTGGAGGCCATTGATCAGATGCCAACATATGCCAAGTTCCTTAAGGATATAGTTACAAAAAAGAGGAAGGTCGAGAAGCAAGAAATTGTAGCTAAAGTAGAAGAATACTATTCTATGTGGAGCAAGCTGCCACCAAAGAGGAAGGACCCAAGTAGTTTTGCTATACTATGTTCTATTGGCGATAAGTTTGTTGGAAGAGCACTTTGTGATTTGGGATCAAGTGTTAACTTGATGCCTAAGTCGATTTTTCTGAAACTGGGAATTCGAGAGGCACAACCCACCAAGGTTGTGCTACAGCTAGCAGATCATTCTCATGTTCACCCTGAAGGAAGAATTGAAGATGTTGTGGTAAAAGTGGACAACCTATTTCTGAAATCGAGCATTTCTTGAAGATGTTGTGGTAAAAGTGGACAACCTATTTACTAAACCCATCATTTTTGCTTGCGTGCATTGTACTATAAATGATACGCAAATATAGTGCAAGTATACACAACGAACGAGTAATAAAGTGATGAGTGGGTATCGTCTCCACATGGATTGGAGGTATTCACGGTTTGCTGTAACAATAAAGATTGACCTTTTTGCAGATGACAATGCTTTAGTAAATGAGATGATATAAAATAATGTTGAAGCAAAACAGTACAAAGGAAGATAAGATAGCAATATGATGAACAGATCCCCTTTCGTATGCGAAACTCACTACGGAATGACTGGCTAAGGATGATGGACAACCTAACCTAAGCTTCTTAACCATACTAAGACTCTTCAACTGTCTTCTATGCTAGGCGGGATTCGGAAAAGGTGTTCTTAAACTATCTCTAGCTAGGAAACTGGGAGTTAGAAATGCGACCGGCATACCTCTCGGCGTAAACTCTTAACACTCCCCTACCCTTCACGAACTATCTTTCTTAGCCTTTGAAACCTATCACTTATCTCTAAGGTAGGTTAGAGTCTGCCTCTCGACGGCCACTCCATTGCTTATGGGGGTTCTAAGGCTAGCTCTCTCGATTACAAACCTCAACACACACTTAAAGAACGGCCAACTATCGAAGGCTCTTACAACTTTAAGGAAATAAAACACATAAGTAAAGCATAGAACATGATAAAAACTAAAAAAAGCTATAGCATGCATTAAAAAGTACTCAAAATAAAATCATCCATCAAACCCAAGCCACCTAAAACAGTTCGTGGCTAGGCAATATCATCCAACGTATCATTGCGGTAACATCACCAAAGATAAAGATATGAAAAGGAAATGCTATAGCGACAAAAAAAAGGTGAACTCCCTCTCCGCCATAGACTGCCCGACTGTCTTAGGCCCACCGCCTCTCTTGAGGCCGGTGAGGCCACTCCTTGGAGCTTCAACGATGGAGGACACCAAGTGGAGAAGATGAAGATGAAAACTTCTCTCTCCTTGCAACATTCTCTCTCTTCCGCCTCTCTTTCGCGTCACACATTCTCCAAGCTTCTTCCTATTTATATAGTAGAGGCTTCTAGGGTTTTGTGCCCTAAAGATGCCTTGATAATCTCAAGGAATATCCACCGACAAGGTCTGCCACGAGGGGACAAGGAGGACAGTCTGCAGGTGGGTACCGGCTGCTACACATGTCAGATCGTCTTTTTCTGCATGTTCACGTGTTTCTACAGCTCACGTGCTTCTCACGTGATGGCCAATATCCACTTCAACTATGCTATAGCAATTCCTGGCACTAGCTTTCTCTCTTGACTCCTTTCATGCGCACCAACAAACCCAAAATCAACCTTCCGAGCAGTACCCCTCAACATGGACCAATAACCATCAAATATAAAGATGCACCTAGAAGAAGAAAATGCAACTTAAATGTAGTCTAAATGCTATGGTATAAACAAGAATATTTATGCAGTGATCAGAGGTCATATCAGTACGGGTCGACCTGTACTGGTACTTTTGGAAATTAAGGATTTCCAATAAGCTATGTTAGTATCAGTACGCGTGTGAGTATCGGTACCCAGGGTACTGTACAAATACTCGTGTTCGATTACCTGTACCCACTAAACAAAATACTCTATAATGCTAATAAACAGATGGAAGTTGATGTGGGATATTAATGAGATAATATGGACTAATAGAGAAAATTAATGAGGATGATTAATGTACACTTCCATAACGTATTAACAAGTTGGTAAACTTAAATGGGTGGCTTGATAATTGATAGAAACCATAGGGTTTGGTAGTCATGTAAATGTTGTGTGTTGTATGGTAATCGTGTCCGTGTTGTGTGCTATACGGACACATGGTAGGTTGAGTCACCTTTGGTTGATGTGATCCACATACCAAGAAAGCGTGTTGCAATACCATGGTTATAGATGTCGAATGTACATTCTTGACGTTGTGTGTAACTCCTGGGTTTTGGGCCTAGAAGTTTTTAGTGCTGGTTCGGGGTTAGTAGAACATAAACTAGAGATCCGAGTTCTCGGGTACAGTTCAGGGAAAACGGGGTTCTTGTTATGATAAAATTTTGGGAAAAATCCTAAAATCATCTAAATATATATATAAAGGGTTGGTAGAGTCAATTTCGAAAAATGGCTTTTGGAAGATTGAGATTTCAGGTTGGTGACCATTTTGTAAAAATGGAAAATCTATTTTAAAATGGACTATTTTGAAAGGGGGCAAAACTTATAATCTTTAGAGAGCTACCATTTAATTAAGGAACATTTTCTTTCATCTTGACCATTTTTAAATAATTTATTAAAAAGGAATTTAAAAGAGACTTTTTAATAAAAATGGATTTTATCATCCAAAAGAGATTTAACGTAAACTTCATTTCTCTCATTTTTCCCAAATAGTCAAACACTCTATTTTCTCTCTAAAGTTCAAGAGATCTTCATCTTTCCATTTCCTTTTTCTTTACAAATGGTTTCCTTGGTTTTCTCATCATCTACCTTAAAGCAATCTTGAAGAGCTTTCATCAAATCTTGTCATTTGAAGGAAAAGGCAAAGGTAAGAGGTAAATTTCGTTCAGCTCCTCTAATCAAGGTTCTTTAATGAAATTCCCAAGTATTTGGCTCCCTAAATATGTTTAATAACAATGTTTTGAGTTCTAATTGATGAAAATTGGTAAATCCAGCTTCAAATGATGATTTCCCAAGATTTTTGAATGGGTACTATTTTGGGAGATTTAAGATTGATTTTAATAAAGATTTGGATGTTAAATGATGTTGAAATAAAGGTTTTATCATAACAATCCTGAAATAGATTGGATCTCTAGTTGTTTAGGTCGTTAGATTTGGGTTTTTGGCTTGATAATGTTGTTTTGGTATTGTTGGAGGTTTATGGATGCAAATAGATTTTTTAGATATTAAATGATGATTATAATTAGATGGAAGTGTTAGATTTTGCCTGGGTTGAGTTTAGAGTGTAATCAAAGGTGTTTTCAATTGTTTCGGAAAGGTGTTTTGGTGTTTTGGGCAGTGAAGCGAGGTAACATTGGTTGCTGGTGATTTTAATGCATTGAGATGCATTAATCTTCTATTTTGTGTGACATAAACAATGGGGTTTGTATCAGACACAATTGGTGAAGTTTCGGAAGCTTGATTTCTCTTCGACAAAGCAAACGAGGCGTAACCAGTGAATGTAATTGGTTTTTAAAGTGTTGTCAAGGACTTGAAGAAAGGTTTAGGGGTTTAGATTGAGTTTGAAACACTAATCTAAACCTGGAAGTAAGTTTGAGTTGTTCCGCTCTCATTTTCTCGGTTTCCATCTCATTGGTTTTATGAACATGCTCTTATTTGGAAGATAGAATTACACCTACTGTTTTATGCATGTTTTGAGAAAAGATATGATGATTTACATGATCCCGTGAGATAGAATTGTTATTTCAAAGAGATAGAACTATTTGAGAAAATACTATGTATTGTTTGTGAGATATATATGTGTTAATGCATTGAAAACTGTAGGTAATGATGTTTATAAATGAGTATATTGGCATGAGATGAGATTATTGTTACCGAATATAATTGGTCGACTAATAGGATGAGAAGTGTACTATAATATACAAAATTCGTACGTGTTCTTTGGTTCGGGCAATTGGGGTAGTGTCATCCCGTTCCAAAGTGAGAGTGTGGTGATGAGAAATTCCACCACAATAGGTCTTGATGAAATACTCAAGCGTTGTGGCGATGAGAGATGCTGCCAAGAGAGTCCGATGATGTGAGATTCCACCGGGGTAGGACTTGAATTTTAGTCAAGCTATCCGCATATCCAAGTTATGTTGCTAAAATGCCAATATATGAGTTTCACATGTACCTTGTTTATAAATTAATTTATGCATTGTGTTTTGCATATGAGAATATGATTTCAGAAATGCTTTATGAGATTTAAGCATGTAAGGCTTTGCCTTGAGATTTTGCATTTTGATGAATGCATGAGATAGATGGTACATGTCGTTTAAATGACGTGGTCTTGCTTTGAAAATGATTTCAAGCACGAGATAGAAAGAGCATGATGCGATAGAGATTTTTAAATGAGAAATGGTTTAAAAAAGCATTGATGTTGTTGGTTGGTTTTTGAGCATCCCTCACTAAGTAATTGTGCTTACGCTCTCTTTTCCAACAATGTAGAGAATTAGCACATTTGGGTTGCAAAGAGGCAATAAATATTCCAAGAAGTGTGGTTAAGCTCAAGTATGGATTTACATTTGCTTATTAGTAATAATATTTGGCAATGGGAGAATGCTTTATGTTTGGGAGATTGTATTTGGAACTTGTTTGCGATGTGTACTGTAACCCCCTTAGCCCGGCCTAGACGCTTGACCCGAACTACGAAGATTACACGGAGAAAACCAAAGTCAACCCGGAAGTCAACCTTGATTAACGACCCTTTTTTCTTTTAATCTTTTCTAGATGCACATTAAACCTATGTAAACACTCAAGAATTATGGGAGAGAAAGGCACAACGATCGTAAATCATTTAGGGACTCAATTGCACAAATAACGCTTTTATGGACCAAAATGTAATTTTCAAAAATTATAAGGACTTTGCAGATTTTAGGTTTACCAATATGTAATTAATCAAGTTACATGCTCCTCTGTCAAATTTCAGCTTTAAAAGACATTCCATGCTCAAGCAATTGCATCCACAACATTCAGGACTAAATTGTAAACATGGAAACTTAAAACAATTCAAATCCATCACCCAACGGTCAACTGTATCGGAACACCCACCCTTCGTACCGAAACGCCCGTATCGAAACGGCGTTGACCATTTCGGTACTCGGGTATGTTCTGAGACCCGTATCAAAACGGGCTTCACCAGTAGCCAAACTGTTCTAAATCAGCTTCAATCGTTCCGAAACACTATGGCCATTACATGCCTCTGTTTCGAAATAGTTGAGGGTGTTTCGATACACTTTGCCAGTGACAGCAGAAATTGCTGGTTTTTCAACTTTTAAACCAATCAAACATGCCCCAAAGAGCATTAAATCATACCAGCAACTCATATTGATACTAAGGAACATATTTAAGACCCTTAAACTAGAGCATGGCATCAAACAAGAAAACATACAATCTAAAGGCATGCTCCTTAGTCTTAAAACCAATATAAGCAACCAAACTCCAAACCAAACCTTTAGGACCAATTACAACCCATAAATGCCAACATAAACATGCCACAAACTTAGGGAGTTTATTATACATCTCCCAAATACAACCTTGGTTTCCCATTGCCGTATATCAAAACTAAAGTGTTTAAAAACATCACCATACATGAGCTTTGCACTTCCTTGGATGTTCTTAACCTTCTTGCTGCCCGAAAACACCTCAATTATCTGCATTATTGGTAAAAGAGAGCGTAAGAACAATTTCTTAGTGAGGCATGCTCTAAAGAAAACCAACACAATAATGCATTTCTTGAAAACACTTTCTCAAAAGCTTTTTCTACAGCATGCTCATTCTATCTCATGCTTGAAAACCATTTCAAAGCAACTTCTCATGGCAAGGCCATACACATGCTTATAAAACCAAATCATTTCATCTACAAATCTCACATGCATTTCTCATAGCATAAATCATATCATCAATAGGTACATGTGATTCAAAAGCATTTTCATATATTATATTGGCATTTCACATCTCATTATTTCTCGGATATGCGGACATAATTCTCAAACCACTAGACGCTTCCGGTGGAATATCACATTACCATACTCACTTGTCTAGTAAATATAGTTTCCGGTGGAATCTCACATCACCGTACTCACATGGTGGAATCTCTCATCGCCACAAAGCTTGGATATTTCACCAAGTCCTACCCGATGGAATGCCCATCATCGGTTCTCTCCCTTTGGATTAAACCAAAGAGCACGTACGAATTTTTAGTTTTTAGTGCACTCTCATCATATTGATCGATCAATTATATCCGGTAAGTATCTCATCTTCTATGCCAATATAATATGTCAAAATATCGTCTCACCTACTGTTTTTCATGCAACATTTCTCAAATCTTTCACATCTCATTTCAAACCATAACATTTGCCATGCTTTAAAACAAAATCTCAAATCTGAAAAATGCAACATGTTATTTCATGAATTCATTTCAAGCATCATCCCATGCTACAAATCATGCATAAAAACAATAGGAATTTATCTACCTCAAACCATGAGCATGTAAAAGCATTTTAGGGGCAACCACCACATATAAGAGAGCAATCTAGCCAATACTTACTTCTGGACTTAGGAAGGTGTTTCAAACCTTTCCTAAATCCCCAAACCTTGTTTCTTTGTCCCTCAAGGACTTCTAAAACCATTCACACTCACCGATTACGTTTCGCTTGCTCGCCGAAACGCTATCTAAGCTCTTGGATCAACACCAAAAGCGTCCGAAGATGTCTCCCATGTTTATAACACATAAGAGCAGAGGATTAATGCATCATCATGCATTGAAATCATCAGCCACACACCTAAACTCGCTGCTCTACTCAAAAACCACATTTCAGCTACCAAACACAACCGAAATCATATCCAAACTCTTCCAAAACAAAGCCCAGCCAAGATCTATCACTTCCAATCATTTCTAAACATCAATCAACATCAAATATTACCACAAACTCGTCGTTATACCTCCAGCTTTAACAGAACACCAATACCACCCCAAAAACCACCATTCTAGCATGCAAAACTTAGGAATTCAAGCTTATTCGGGATTTGTGTGATAAAACCTCATTTATAACATCAATTAACATCCAAAATTCATTAGAAAACAACCTCAAAACAGAGCCTCACCATCAACCACAAAAATCATCAAGATCTCTCCAAAAATCATCAAGATCTCTCCATCAGGTCTGATTTTTAATCATGTGGAAAATGTCGGGGATAGTGTTCCGGATTTGGATGAGATCGAGAACTTAAACAAAGTGAAGGCCGAGTTCTCAAAACAACTAGAAGAGGCCCCGAAAGACCTCGAGGAGAAATTTCATACAAAAGATGGAGAAGAGGGGGCATATGGGATGAATCACAGAGACCTCAGCTTGGTTCCGGATCTGATAATCCCGCCCAAGTTCAAGACGCCGGAGTTTGAGAAGTTTGACGGGACGACTTGCCCTACTGCTCACATAACCATGTTTTGTAGAAAGATGACGGATTTCATCGACAATGAGAAGTTACTAATTCACTGCTTCCAAGACAGCTTAGTGGGGCCCGCAGTGAGGTGGTATAATTAGTTGACTCGTGCTCAGATCAGGTCATGGAAGGATTTGGCTAAAGCTTTCACCGATCAGTATAGACATATAACCGATATGGTCCCAAACAGACTCATGCTACAAGGTTTGGAGCAAAGGCACAATGAAAGCCTCCGCGAATACGCCCAGCGTTGGCGTGATGTGGCGGCACAGGTCCAACCCCCGCTCCGTGAGAATGAAATCTGCCCTATGTTTGTCGAAACTTTGAAAGGGACCCTCTATGACCGCATGATAAGCAACCATATCGGTAACTTCTCAGATATGGTTATGACCGGTAAGCGCATCGAGGCAGCCATCAAGAGTGGTAGGATTGATGGAGGAGAGAATGTCCGGAAGCATTTTAAGAAGAAAGATCACGAGGTTAACAACATTGGTACCTACGAGGCTTCTAAGCACCTCACCATCTCACCGCCTCAAGCCGCAGCCGGGAATGTGCAAGGCTCAAACAGAAGAGAGAATAGGGCTTCCAAGAAGGAACAAGAGAGAATGACCTTCACCCATCTACCTATACCATACAAGGAGGTGTACAAACACCTATACGAGGCTGATCTGGTCCGCCCGTATCATGTTACCCCCTTCCAGCCGCCTTACCCTTCATGGTACGATGAGAAGGCACACTGTGAGTATCACGGCGGAGTACCGGGACACACGATAGAAAACTGCTTAGCATTCAAGAAGCTCGTGCAAAACATGATTAACATCGGGGTCCTCGAGTTAGATAAGCCCAATGTGACGACCAATCCACTTTCGAACCATGGAGGTCGGGACGTGAATGCCCTCGAAGTGGTAGATACGAAGAAGGTGAGGATGGAGGTGTCAGAAATCAATTCCCCTCTGAGTTGGGTGTACGAACAACTGTGCGCAGCGGGCTTAATTGAGAAGGGTCCGGATGGGGCATGTGACAACCATGAGTCATTTTGTGAGTACCATCAGATTGCGGGGCACGAGATTCAGAGTCGTCTAGAATTTAAGCAGTTGATCCAAGAATTAATGGACAATAAGGAGATCGGTTCCTTGAGAAAGCTTAAGGGGTGGGATGGATGGCCAGCCTAGCAGTAACAAGAGTTTTTATGCATCAAAGTTTGCTTTATGCTTGGTTTTGCTTGTTTTCATTTCATTGCATTTTAAGCTTTTTCCTGAAGTAATGTGTGGAATCAACTTTGCTACCCTTTACCCGAAAGTAGCAAAGACCTTTTTGTAAGGGCCTAAGATTGCATGTTTTAAAATTTCAATGAAGGATACATTATGTTTCAATTGCCTCTTAATTTTGTGTATATATATTTGTCTTCTGAGTCCCCGTATATCAATTGCACAAGGTACATTAACCTTGACTCGAAAGGTTGATTTCGAGCCACCTGTGTCTAGTGGAAATCGAAAGTTGTGAAGATGATGAACATGTGGTTTACACTTCGAGTTAATTTGGTCATCTAATTAAGTACACATAGAATTAGGGCCTTCGGGAGAATAACTGGAAATCTTCCGTGCTAAAAGAAGAAGAAAAAAAAGAAAGAAGAATAAAAGAAAAAGAAAATGAAAAAGAGAAAGAGAAAAATAAAAATAAAAATAAAAGGAAAAAGAAAGAAAAAGAAAAAGAAAAGGAGAAAAAAGAGAAAAAGAAAAGAAAAAAGAAAAAAAGAGAGAAGATAATAAAAGCGTAACAAAAGCATTCCAATGTTCGAAGCCTGGTAATAGGTATTTTCGGATACGAGTGTGGAATTTTTGGGGCACTCTACTGTAGCAAAAGACCAATAAGGTTGCTATGCACCATTCACTTTAGCTACATGAGTGATGGTAATATTTTCAAATCTTGACAATGCCGAGTAGCTCGGGGTTTTGTTGTTTGCTCCATCATTTATTTCGAGCCAAAGGAATGTGACGAGTTGACTTACCCAAAATCGTAAAGAAATGATAAAGGCGAAGCCTATATAAGATAAGCCTAAATGATTAAAAGACTGAAATAACTCGGAGAGTATGTCACATTTTCAAACATCGGCTCAGCTTTCGAGGTCTCCTAGACACATGATGCTTGAGGCAATCCTTGGTAAGTCATAGTAGTGTCGTTCATGCACTTGATATTCGGGGTATTTAATTTGACTTGATATATCCCTAATTTGAAAAGGAAGTCTAGTTTTCAAAAAGACATTCCATGTTGAAATTAGAAGATGCAATCTAAATATTTTTTGAACATAATTTTTTTCTCATTGCTTCGGGGATAAAGTTTAGAATGCAATGCCATGAATACAAATGACAGCTTGTTAGTGGCTATGATAAGGATAGTAGTAGATTCCTACATACTACAGTTCATAGACTTGAAGCAAATTTCTTTCGAAATGCCTTGATGGGTTCAGAAAATAAAAGAGACCTTAATGAACTTAAGAGAAAAGTTCAGGGACTTGGGGCGTGTGCTTCCCCTAACGTTGAGAAGAGAGAAGAAGTCATCGCGTTGAGTAAAGACGAAGAGAAGTTGAGCACCCAGTTTAAATAGGGGGCAATGTTTTGAGAGCAAGCACTACGAGAAGTGTTATGTCCAGTCTGACTGGCGAAAGTCAGCAGTTATCTTCCGAGAAGAGATCAAAAGATTGAGATTTGGCAAGGACGAACAAGCCAGAAGAGATTAGGAAGAAGAAGAAGGTCAAGATGGACCAGTCCAAAGAGTGAAAGCGTCCGAGCACTCTTTAATGAACTTAAGAGGAAAGTTCAGGGACTTGGGGGCATGTGTTTCCCCTAATGTTGAGAAGAAGAGAAAAGTCATCGCGTTGAGTAAAGACGAAGAGAAGTTGATCACCCGGTTTGAGTAGGGGGCAATGTTGAGAATAAGCACTACGAGAAGTGTTATATCCAGTCTGACCAGTGGAAGTCAGCAATCATCTTTCGAGAAGAGACAAAAAGATTGAGATTTGGCAAAGATAAGAAAGCCTAAAGAGATTGAAAAGAAGAAGAGACAAGAAGAAGGTCAAGATGGACCAACCCAAAGAGTGAAAGCGTCCGAGCAATTTTGATGTCATAATTCATGCATCATTTGTAGTTAGGCATCCCTAAGATTAGGGGCATGCTAACTCACATCATCATATCATTTTTACCTATTTTGACAGCTATATTAAAGCTTTTCCCATAAAAGGAAGCTCGCCTATCCGTTCAGGCATAAGGAGAATGGAACTTTTATCTTTCAGAACCCGCCTATCCGTTCAGGCTCTTGGAGAATGGAACCCGCCTATCTGTTCAGGCTCTTGGAGAATGGAACCCGCCTATCCATTCAGGCTCTTGGAGAATGGAACCCGCCTATCCGTTCAGGCTCTTGGAGAATGGAACCCGCCTATCCGTTCGGGCTTTTGGAGAATGGAACCCGCCTATCCGTTCGGGCTTTTGGAGAATGGAATCCGCCTATCCGTTCGGGCACTTTGAGAATGGAGCTTCTTCTAATTATCTATTTGTTCGGACCTTGAAGGGTTGAAGAGTGTTGAAATGTGAAAAACAGCTTCAGGCCTCCGCGACCGTTGCTTTTTCTCGTACTGACTTCCGAACCGCCGATAGTTCAAGTGCATGGTGACTCGGGATCCAAACAGGGAAGTCGGACAAAATTGGTGTTTATGGCCTTTGATTTATCCTTGTTCCACAAGTATAAGCAAAGGGGGGCAACTGTAATCACCTATTTTGTCCAGGGTGTTTAACCCGTCTCCTTTTCTTTTTAATAATGGGCTTTGATACCTATATATGTGTTATGATAAAAAATAAGAAAAAAGAAAGGAAAAAACAGTATATTGATATTATTTATTATTACTATATTATTAATTATCTATTAGTGTTATTATTATTACTATGTTACTATAATATTTACTACTATTTAATATCTTTATCTTATCATAAAGTTGTAACCTATTATTAGTACCATTATATTATCATATCTGTTAATACTACTATAATATATACTATGTTATTATTATTACTATGATAATATGTTATTGCATTATTACCACTATTATATTATTATCTATTATCGTATAGTATTATTATTATTACTATTATTATCCTATTATGTTTATTATTATTATTATTGATATCTCTATTATCATTATTATTATATTATTATTATTAAATCTGGAAAACTAAACATTAAATAACAAGCCCATATTAATAAATAAAGCCCAGTTTATTTAATATAAGAGTCCATTATACATTATGAAAAATCCTAAAAATAATTAAATATACAAGGCCTGTTTGGGATCAAATAATTAAGCCCTAATCTTCTAAAATGAAACACTAATGGCCTTCTCATGTTTGTGCAGCTGCCACAATCTCAGCTGTTAGATCTGGGATAGATCTAACGGCCCAGATGATCCCAGATGAAAAGAAACCCTAGGAGCCCCCCTTTGCCCTAGCGCTGCGCCATGACCACCGTTGGATCCAGATCAAGATCAACGGTCAAGATCGAAGCTCGGAAGACTCCAAATCCTCCATGCGCCGCACGCGCAGCTTCTCAGTTCTTTCGCATGCGTCATTTCAGCTCTCCACGCGCGCGTGCAGTACACTGGAGGCCCTTTCGAATTCCCCCAGCTGTCCAGATCCATCTCCGACGGTCCGGATCACTCCACATCGTTCGACCGACCTCCTCTGGTCCCCCTCCCTCTCAGCAGTTACATGCAACAAAAAAACAACAATGTCAGAGGCACAAATGCAACCAAAATTCAGAAATGGCAGATGCAACAGACAACAACTAAGAGATGCATCCGGCCAAAATAGAATAGCAGAACCAATCACATATTTTGTAAGGGTTTTACAAATGCAAAAATGATGTAATTATCGGGCTATAAAACACGAAGCAAACGATGAAATCGGGGGGATTCCATTCGTTTTTTTCAAAGAACAATTGCAATAAAAAAATCCAGAGAGCAATACGAAGAGAAGTTTCAGAGGTATTTCTTGTCCATTTCAGTTTCTAAGCACACAAAAAAATAAAACAGAGAGAAAGCTTTAAAGTTTCGATTTTTACCTTCGTGGTGCCTTGCTTTCCCTGATCGTCTTCCTTCGCCGGTGACAAGCCTCGTGGTCTCCTCCGAGACCACACATGGTGAATCAGCGGGGAAGAGGGCTTTGAATTTTTTTAAAAATTATTTTTGGGGGGTTTCGATCTAGGAAAAATATAAAGAAAACGGTTTTGGGTTTTGGTTTCGTAAAAAGAAGGTTTTTTTGGTTATCGAGGTTTCGAAAAGAGTCGAAAAAAGGGTTTTTTCTTTAGAGTTCCGGCGCCGACTAGCGACGTCCGGAACGCCGGTGTCGAGATCAGAGAGGAAAGGGGGGTTAGGGTTTTCAGAATTTTTTTCAAAAGTGGCAAAAGAGGGGTTTTGGGGGTTAAACGGGCTTTTATAACGATTTTGCCCCTTCAAAATGGTTTAATACGCTTTTAGCCCTCCGTGTCACTTTAATTGCGCGAGGGAGGGCTTTCGCATTTCTAAATTCCTTCCGTAATCTCTCAAACTTTGTAAACTTTTTTTAATTTCATCACCAAGGTGGTTTTAATCAGTTTTCGGATGGGAAAATCCCCATTTGGGTCCCTTAGTTTTTCGAGTCCTGTCAATTTGGTCCCATTTCGGGTTTTAATTGTTTTTTAATGGTTAATTTGCCATTTTAGTCCTCGTTAGTTTGCATTTTTTTAGCCTTTAATTCTGCATTTTATTTTGGTTACATTACATTTTGTTATTCATGCATTTTGCATTTTCTTAATATGTTTATATCGAATATATATATTTTGCCATATTGCTCATTTTTATTTAATGTAAATGTATGATATGTGGTATATTGCATGGCTTTTTTATGCGTGTTCTTTAGCCTTTTTATGCCATTCGAATAAGTGTTCCATGGCATGCATTTTAATTGTCATTGCATGTGATTTTTTAGTATTTCGATAAGCATGATAATTAATTTTAATTATAAAATGGAGATACTTATTAATTCGAGTATTCGGGTCGACAAGCCTAGCTTATTGGATACTCCTCGAATATTCGATTTAATTCGAATCGTCTAAAGGTAAATTCGTAATTAAAACGGACAAGACCATGACATCATTCTTTAATTGCTTACATCATGCATAAAGGTGACGTACGGGATCCGAAACCTAAACTAACACGGCAGTCAGTCTTATATGATGTCGGTTTAGTCTTTGGTCCGGTGTACCGTCATCCTTTTTAATAAAATGTTTAATTAATTCGAAACTACCAATTTGGATAAAGCTCATATAGTTAAAGTCCGGTTTTCAATTAAGAACCCCTAATCAAAGTATTTTTAAATTTCGAATAATTTCCATCGATTTAAAAGCAACAATTGTTTTGGTACCGATTTCCGGGCGTGATGGCGGTGCTAACCCTTCCCCACACGTAACCAACTCCCGAACCCTTTCAAACGAATCTCTGGTTTAGTTTTTATGGTGTCTGGCCTACCTTAGTGGCCGGTGACGACTCCAACCGAGAAAAAAAAAATTTCGTAAAAGGGTTTTTTTTCCCAAAACACGAATTATTTTTAAAATCCCCCTTTTTTAATTAATTAAATGTTGTTTTTCAAAAAAGCGGGGACCCCGTTGCTAGGAAAAAAACCTTGTTACAATTACATTTCGCTTGCTTACCGAAACGATATCTAGGCTTCCGACACTTCCGGATCAACACCAAAAAAGCAGAGGATTAATGCATCATCATGCATTGAAATCACCAGCCACTCAAACAAACTCGCTGCTCTACTCAAAAACACCATTTCGGCTACCGAAAATAACCGAAATCACCTCCAAACTTTCCCAAAACAAAGCCCAAACAAGATCTATCAATTATAATCATTTCTAAACCTCAATCAACACCAAAACCATCATAAACACGTCCTTATATCTCCAGCAACAACAGAACACCAAGAACACCCCAAAAACCACAAATCTAACATGAAAAACTTAGGAATCCAAATCTATTCGGGATTTGTTTGATAAAACCTCATTTATAACATCAATTACCATCCAAATTACATCAGAAATCAACCTCAAAACAGAGCCTAACCAAGAGTTACGAAATTCATCAAGATCTCTCCAAGAATCTTGAGTTTTATCACAATTTCATGTTTCTAACATTAAAGCAACTCAAAAATCATTAACAAAGGATTGAGAACTTGGGAATTTCAGTGAAGAACTGATCATTAGAGGGGAAGGACGAAGCTTACCTCTAATGGCTGATTTCTCCTCAATTTGGGCAAGATTTCTTGAAAATCCAAAGTAAAAACAAAAGGTTTTGATGAGGTAAAGATGAGGAATCCTTAGGAGAATGAAATCTCGACAAAAGAGATGAAAATCAAAGGTTAATTTGTGAGAGAATTGTGCTTGGCTGAGTGGAAGTTGAGAGAAAATGAAATGAGAGAAAAACCAACGTAAGGTAGTTATGAAAAAGTCAACTTAGACTTTCTTTTTAATTCTCTTTTATTCCTTAAATAAAACATTATTAAAAACTCCAAAATTAAAGAGAAATCTGATGAAAAACATTTTGGTAAAATTAGCTCCTTAAAGATTCAAAGTTTCAATCCTTTACAAAATAGTCACTAGTCAGCTTTTGCAAAAACTGCAATTTGATCACTACACCGAAATGTATTATTCACAAATCACATTTTGTAAAATTGTTTTCACCATAACCATTTATATAATAAATGAGGATTTTTAGATATTTTTCCATATTTTTCAAGCATCCCGAACTAAGTGTTCCCTAAATCTCTCTTAACGATTCGAACCGTTCACGACTGGCCCGATTCAACCTCTAAAACATCTAGGCCCAAAACCAGGGCGTTACAACTCTCCCCCACTTAAGAAATTTCGTCCTCGAAATTTACCTTGAGGAAAAAGGTAAGAAAATTGCTTCTTCATGTCATCCTTCCTTTCCCACGTGACTTCCTCAACGTCACGATGTCTCCACTAGTCTTTGACCAGCTCAATGGTCTTACCCTGAAGAACCTTACTATCCACATCCAGAATCTTAACAGGTTCCTTATTATATGTCAAGTATGGGTTCAACTCAACCTCTTCCACAGGCATAACTTGCGACAGATCCGATCTATACCTCCGAAGCATGGATACATGAAACACATTATGTATCTTTTCTAACTCTTGAGGTAGTCTCAGCTTGTAGGCAGCAGGACCCACATGTTCTATCACCTCGTATGGTCCAATGAATCTTGTGCTCAATTTTCCCTTCCGGCTAAATCTCATCACCTTCTTCCAAGGTGAAACTTTTAAAAACACACGCTCGCCCACTGCGAATTCTATCTCCTTACGCTTCAAATCCGGGTAAGACTTTTGCCGGTCCGATGCTGCCTTCAAACGCTCACAAATGAGCTTCACCTTCTCAGTGGTTCCTTTCAACAAAGCTGGCATCGAGACCAATTTTTGTCCCGTTTCAGCCCAACAAAGAGGAGTCCTACACTTCCTCTTGTATAAAGCCTCATAAGGTGCCATTTGAATACTTGCCTGGTAACTGTTATTATAAGCAAACTCCACCAAAGGCAATTGCTTCTCCCAAGAGCCTTGAAACTCAATAACACAACACCTTAACATATTAACAAGCACTTGGATAACACGCTCTGACTGTCCATCCGTCTGCGGATGATAAGAAGTACTAAAATTCAGCCGCGTACCCAATGCTTGATGTAAACATTCCCAAAACCTTGCGGTGAACCTCAGATCTCTATCTGTCACTATAGATTTTGGCACTACATACAATCGTACAATCTCAGCAATGTACAACTCCACAATCTTATCCAAGGTATATGTAGTATACACAGGCAAGAAATGCACACACTTCGTAAGGCGATCCACAATCACCTAAACAAAATTCTTCTTTGATGGCGAAAATGGCAAACCAGACACAAAGTCCATAGTGATCCTTTCCCATTTCTATTCTGGGATCCTCAACGGCTGCAACAACCCTGAAGGAAATTGATGTTCAGCCTTAACCCGCTGACAAACCATGCATTTGCTAACAAACTCAGCGACATCTTTCTTCAATCCCACCCAATAGTACTCACCCTTCAAATCACGGTACATCTTTGTACTACCAGGGTGCATAGCAAAAGGACTACTATGAGCTTCAGTTAGAATAGTGCACCTTAACTCAACATCACTTGGCACCACTATCCGACTCCCAAAACATAAAACACCATCATCATTGAAATAGAAATCTGAAGGCCTACCTTCTGCGATATCCTGAACATGTGGCACCAAATAATCATCCAACAATTGTCTATCCTTTATCAACTGAACTAGAGATGGTTTCACTTGCAATTCAACAACAAGACCACCATCTAGCGATATGCTCAAGCTAGCAAACATCGCCCTTAATTCCACCGCCACTTTCCTCCTCAAAGCATCGGCCACCACATTGGCCTTCCCCGGATAATACTCGATCGTTAGATCGTAATCCTTAAGCAACTCCACCCAACGTCGTTGCCTAAGATTTAACTCCTTTTGAGACATGAGGTACTTCAAACTTTTATGATCCGTGTACATAGTACACTTCTCACCAATGAGATAATGTCTCCAAATCTTTAAAGAAAAAACCACCGCTGCTAGCTCAATGTCATGCGTAGGGTAATTGCGCTCATGCACTTTCAACTGTCGCGATACATAAGCCACTACTCTCCCCTCTTGCATCAACACACACCCCAGACCAACATAGGATGCGTCACTATACACCACAAACTCTTTTCCTGACTCAGGTTGAACCAAGATAGGAGCTTGCGTCAAAACTGCCTTTAGCTTCTCAAAAGCTTGTTGTCTCGCTTCCGTCCACTCAAACATAACATCCTTTTGTAACAATTTCATCAAAGGGGCAGCAATCTTAGAAAATCCATCAACGAACCTCTGGTAGTAACCTGCCAACCCAAGGAAACTACGGACTTTATGAACAGACCTAGGAGGCTTCCAATTCACCACCGCCTCAATCTTCTGAGGATCAACTTGAATTCGTTCAGCCGAAACCACATGGCCAAGAAAAACAACCTCCTTTAGCCAAAACTCACATTTACTCAGCTTAGCATAAAGTTGATTCTTTAGTAGCGCTTGCAAAACGATCCTCAATTGTACTTCATGCTCCTCCTCGGTATGAGAGTACACAAGGATATCACCGATGAACACCACCACGAACTTATCTAAGAATTCATGAAACACCTTGTTCATCATATCCATAAAAGAGGCAGGAGCATTCGTCAATCCGAACAACATCACTAGAAATTCATAATGCCCATATCTCGTTCGAAAGGCTGTTTTCGGCACATCTACATCCTTCACCTTTAACTGATAATATCCTGACCGCAGATCTATATTTGAAAACATAGCCGCTCCTCGAAACTGATCGAAGAGGTCGTCAATCCTCGGCAGAGGATACTTGTTCTTCATGGTCAACTTATTTAGCTGACGATAATCAATGCACATCCTCATCGTGCCATCTTTCTCTTTAACAAATAAGACCGGTGCACCCCAAGGTGACACACTATACCGAATAAAGCCTCGGTCAAGCAACTCTTGAAGTTGCGTCTTCAACTCCTTCAACTCCTTGGGTGCCATGCGATAATGAGCAATGGACACCGGAGTTGTGTTCTCAAACAACTCAATTCCGAATTCAACCTCTCGACTAGGCGGCAAACCTGGTAATTCCTCTGGAAACACTCCAGGGAATTCACACACGGTCCTTATATCTTGTACACGAGCCTCCTTTGTACTAGGATTCATGACAAAGGCAAGATATGCCTCGCACCCCTGACGCAACATCCGGCTTGCTTCAAGCGTCAACACCACATTAGACAGGAACTTCACATTTTCTCCCACCACCACAACCTCATAATCTTCTGCAAGTTTTAGCAAAACTCGCTTATTTTCAAAATCCACAACAGCTCTATGCTCAACAAGCCAATCCATACCAAGAATTACATCGAATCCATAGAATGGCAATTCCATAAGATCAACTAGAAAAACATGCTCTTGCACCTTTAAGGGGCATCTCCTATACAACCTCCTTGTTACAACCGTCTTACCAAAGGAACTAGTCAAACGCATACCCACATCCAAAGACTCAAAAGGCAAACCAAGCATTTGAGCATGTTCTCGCAATATGTACGAGTGTGTAGATCCATAATCAATCAAAGAAAGTAATGACAAGGATTGCAAAGTAAAGGTACCTGCGATCACGTCCGTGTCATTCCTCCCTTCTCGATGGGCATACACTCTTGCCTGGCCACCACCTTCAGGCTGTACAGCCACCACATGTGCTACATTCCTTACACCTTCATATATGCGCTGGAAGTTACCATGGCCGCGCCCACGGCCTCACTGTGGCTCAGCTACTCTCACCGGAGCCTAACCCTATCTCATCGGCTGCGGACAATCCCTCTTCATGTGCCCATGATTTTCGCAATTCCAGCATGTACCAAGATTTCCCCAACACTCACCAGTGTGCCTTCTAGCACACCGATTACACTCAGGAGTCCGTAAGAAAGCATTTGGTCCTTGCTAACTTCTTCTAGGGTTGCCACCCCCACGTCTTGCATCTGTATGTGACCTTCTATCCTTATGTCTCTTGTACCGATCTCTACCAAGATCACGATCCGCATGTCGCTTCCCTGAGCTAGATCCTCCCGCTCGACTTGCCAGACCAAGATTCAGCTCAATGTCCTTAGCTCGAGAAACCAAGACATCAAAATCAGTATAGTCTGCTGCGAGCATATAGGTTTTCACATCAGCCACCAGCCCATATCGGAACCGTTCTCATCTCTCTCGTTCGCTAGGAATCAGCTGGGGTGCATATTGGCTGAGGCGTAAAAATTGCACCTCATACTCCGCCACTGTCATACTCCCTTGCACTAGGGACATGAACTCCCTCTTTTTCTCATATAGGTAGCGGAATCCCAAATATTTTCGCTTGAATGCATTCAAGAAGAATGTCCAAATCACCTCATCATCATCCAACCCCGCTATTGTGGTTGTCCACCATGTATATACATCACCGTGCAACAGGGACACAATACATCCCAACTTTTGAGTATTGTTGCAATTCAACTGCCCAAGTATCCTCATGGTACTTTCTAACCAAGACCCAGAACCTTATGGGGTCAGCCCCCTAAACTCAGTCCCTCCCAAACTGCGGAGTAGCTCCAACGGCAACCTCACATTAGCACCATCTTGAGGTGCAACCCCATGAGCTTTAGCTACTGCTGCCTGAAAAGCTCCAGCAATAGCTTGTATCAACACTGACATATCATGAGCAGTTTGCCCCTGAACTCCCTCAGGTCCAGCAACCCATGTACCAGCTCCCGCAACACCAACCCCTACTCCACCACCACCGGGTGGTCCACCAGAAGGAGGAGGTGGTAAATCCTCAACATTCTCAACATTCTCGTTCTCAGTCATAGCACGAGTATTAATTCTAAGCTCTCTACGTGGCCCCATATGAAAGCAATGCAACTGACAAAATACAATAAATTTAATTAGGCAATATAAGGCAAGTAATCCAAGTAATCAATCTCATTTTTTGACAAAAATTCTTTCCAATAGTAATGATATGGCAATGGGATCCCCAACTATACCCCAAACATAGCATAACATCACAAATTCATTTCATTAGAACTAAAACATCAACAATCACACACCATGCTTTCACCAAAAAGTCATAACCATTCATACTCACACCCATTAACCACTTACCAAGCCCCAAATATTCGCTAACCGGGCTCTGATACCAACAAATATAACCCCCTTAGCCTGACCTAGACGTTTGACCTGAACTACGAAGATTACATGGGGAAAACCAAAGTCAACCCAAAAATCAACCTTGATTAACGACCATTTTTTCCTTTTTATCTTCTCTAGATGCTCAATATTAGCCTATATGATTGGCAAGACATTTCAGCGGAAACGACACAGCGAACAGAACTCATTTAGGGGTTTAATTCGAAGAATTAGACTTTTAGGGACCAAAACATATTTTTTTGCAAATTCAGAGGACTTTGCAAATTTTAAGTTTACCATTATGCAATTAGTCATATTCCATGCATCTCTGTCAAAAATCAACATAATTGGACATTCCAAACTCAACCAATTACATCCACAATCAAGAAGGACTAAAACGTAAGAAGCAAGAACTTAGGATTAATGCATCATCATGCATCTCTATCATCCTATTGGTCGACCAATTATATCCGGTAATTATCTCATCATTTATGCCAATATATTATATCAAAAGCATCATCTCACCTATTGTTTTAATGCAACATTTCACAAATCTTTCTCATCACATTTCAAAACCATATCTCATGCTTTGCATTAAATCAACATCTCAAAACTCTTTAGTACAACATGCTATCTCATGAAATCAATTCATAGCATCAACTCCTGCTACAAATCATGCATAAAACAGTAGGAATTTGTCTATCTCAATACAAGAGCATGTAAAAGCATTTAGGGGCATCAACCACATATTGAGAGCAAATCTAGCCATACTTACTTCCGGACTTAGGATGGTGTTTCAAACCAATCCTAAATCCCCAAATCTTGTTTCTTTGTCCCTCAAGGACTTCTAAAACCATTTGCACTCACCGATTACGTTTCGCTTGCTTGCTAAAACGATATCTAGGCTTCTGGCTCTTCCGGATCAACACCAAAACCGTCCGAAGATGTCTACCCTGTTTATTACACATAAGAGCAGAGGATTAATGCATCATCATTCATTGAAATCACCAGCCACTCAAACAATCTCGATGCTCTACTCAAAAACACCATATCGGCTACCGAAAATAACATAAATCACCTCCAAACTTTCCCAAAACAAAGCCTAGACAAGATCTATCAATTCTAATAATTTCTAAACCTCAACCAACACCAAAAACCATACTAAACACGTCCTTATATCTCCAGCAACAACAGAACACCAAGAATACCCCAAAAACCACAAATCTAACATGAAAAACTTAGGAATCCAAACCTATTAGGGATTTTTTAATAAAACCTCATTTATAACATCAATTACCATCCAAAACACATTAGAAATCAACCTCAAAACATAGCCTAACCAAGAGTTACGACAAGATCTCTCCAAGAATCTTGAGTTTTATCACAATTTCATGTTTCTAACATTAAGGCTACTCAGAAATCATTAACAAAGGATTGAGAACTTGGGAATTTCAGTAAAGAACTGATCATTAGTGGAGAAGGACTAAGCTTACCTCTAATGGCTGATTTCTCCTCAATTTGGGCAAGATTTCTTGAAAATCCAAAGTAAAAACAAAAGGTTTTGATGAGGTAAAGATGAGGAATCCTTAGGAGAATGAAATCTCAGCAAAGGAGATGAAAATCAAAGGTTGATTGGTGAGAGAATTGTGTTTGGCTGAGTGGAAGTTGAGAGAAAATGAAATGAGAGAAAACCAACGTAAGGTAGTTATGAAAAAGTCAACTTAGACTTTCTTTTTAATTCACTTTTATTCCTTAATTAAAACATTATTAAAAAATCCAAAATTAAAGAGAAATCTGATGAAAAACATTTTGGTAAAACTAGCTCCTTAAAGATTCAAAGTTTCAATCCTTTACAAAACAGTCACTAGTTAACTTTTGCAAAAACTGCAATTTGATCACTACACCGAAATGTAGTATTTCAGAATCATATTTTGTAAAATTGTTTTCACCATAACCATTTATATAATAAATGAGGATTTTTAGATATTTTTCCATATTTTTAAAGCATCCCGAACTAGGTGTTCCCTAAATCTCCCTTAACGATTCGAAACGTTCTCGACCGGCCCGATTCAACTTCTAAAACATCTAGGCCCAAAAGCAAGGTGTTACATCCAGGATATCTACAAATTTCTGGAATTGAAGGTCGTCTTTCTGCTTCTTGAGTCGTTGAGGAAAAAGAGGTGGGGGTCTTACTTCATTTCTCTGGACTGGTGGAGTTACATATTTTGTTGTAGCAAAAGCAGACTCCTCCTCTAGTGTTTCTTTTGCTATGACTTCCTCACCCTTTTCTTCAACTGGAGGATCTTTTGAGTTATCTTCTTCGTGAGGCAAGTTGGGCTGAGATTCATCCTTCTCGTTTCCCCCAAACTTGTCTTCTTTGCTAAGTTCCTTGCCACTCCTTAATGTGAGTGCGCTGCATTGTTCCTTCCTATGGTGCTTAGTGGCTTCAGTGTCACTAGGCAGACTTCCTTGAGGTCGCGCATGCAAGGTTTGGGCTATCTGACCAACTTGTGTTTCTAAGGCTCGGAGAGAAGAACTATGGCTTTGCAATAAGGATCCTTGGTTCTTAATTTTTGCTACATGATCCTGTAGCAAAACTTTCGTGGTTCCCATGAAATATTTTGTCATAGCCATAAATTCTTTGAATGTAGTCTGCATCGAACTGTTCGATGAAGATGTTGCTCCCTTGTGACCTTGCCATGGCATCATTTGGTTAGAAGATCGTGCTTCGATCAAATTTTGTTGTGGAGCTGGCTGTGCAGAATTGTTGTGCCCTTGATTACCCCAACTGAAATTTGGATGCTGACGCCATCCTTGGTTTTAGGTATTAGAGTATGGATTGTTGTTGCAGTTATAATTCCTTACATAGTTGGCTGACTCTTGATTGTCAGGGCATTCACTCAAATGGTGATTGCCAAATCATCTGAGACATGAGGTCGCGGACTTCACTTCCTTGACGTCGTTGGGACGTTGGAGGTTCTTTAGCATATTGGTGATAGCAGCTAACTGGGTGGCTACCAAGTCATCAGCTTCACTCTCTCGAACTACTTGGTTTCTCCTCCCCGTTCCAAGCCTTGTGGTCGGAAACTGGTAATCATTGTTGGCTACCCTATCGAGAATGTTGAATGCTTCCTCCGATGATTTGTCTAACAAGGTCCCATTTGCTGAAGCATCTAACATCATCCTTGTAGGAGCATTCACTCTATTATAGAACATAACCACTTGGGTCCAGTCATGAAAACCATGATTTGTACACTTCTTCAATAATCCTTTGAATCGATCCCAACACTCGTACATGGATTCGTCATCAGGTTGACGAAAAAAAGCAATATCATTTCTCAACTAAGTGTTTCTATTGGGTGGATTATACCGTAGCAGAAAACTTTTGCATAAATCTGTCCAAGTCTCCATTGATCCAACTGGCACTCCACTTAGCCATGCTCTAGCATGATCACGTAAAGAATGTGGACACAGTTTAAGCTTTACCACATCCTCGTGCACTCCTTGCTGTTTGAACGAGTCACACACTTCCATGAAAGCACATATATGTTGTCTTGCATCTTCATGAGGCATACCTCCAAACTGACCAATAGTGTTCAACATGTTGAACATAACAGGTTTAAGCTCGAACTGGGCTGCCTGAATTTCTGGAGCTACTATTCCAGGATAGAGATCGACCAAAATACGAGTCAAATGATCTCTAATCGCTCGAGGTCGAGCTGCTTCTCCCTGACCATTTGCCATAGCATCTCCGATACCTTGAGGTGGTGGTATTTCTCCGTTCATGTTTCTAGTCTCTTCTCTTCGAACATGTCTTCTGAATCTTAAGTAATGCTCGATTTCAAAAATAGTGGATTGTAGGGGTCCTCTAGGTCGTCTTCTGGTCATGCACTAGCAGGACACCTGAATAGAAAAATTAAAAATCCTAAAATAAATATGTACAAAAACAAAAAGAACAAGAGATATAAACAAAAACCGTAAACAACCAATTGCCAATTTTCGGCAATAGCGCCAAAGACTTGTTTTTTATTACCAATCCCCGACAATGACGCCAAAAACTTGTTTGCGATGTGTAGTGTACTATAAATGATACACAAATATGGTGCAAGTATACATGTCGAGCGAGTAATAAAGTGATGAGTGAGTATCGTCTCCACGGGGATTGGAGGTATTCACGGTTTGATGTAACAATAAAGATTGAACTTTTTGCAGATAACAATGCTATAGTAAAAAAATGCCGAAGCAAAACAATGCCGAAGCAAAACAATGCAGAGAAAGATAAGATAGAAATATGATGAACAAGTCCCCTTTCGTATGCGAAACTTTCTACGGAATGACTGGTTGGGAATGATGGACAACCTAAACTAAGCTTCTTAACGATACTAAGGCTCTTCAGTTGTCTTCTATGCTAGGCGGGATTTGTTGAAAGTGTTCCTAAACTATCTCTAGCCAGGAAGCTGGGAGTCAGAAATGCTACAGCCATACCTCTCGGCGTAAACTCTTAACACTCCCCTACCCTTCACGAACTATCCTTTTTAGCCCTTGAAACATATCACTTATCTCTAAGGTAGGTTAGAGTCTGCCCCTCGACAACCACTCCATTGCTTATGGGGGTTCTAAGGCTAGCTCTCTCGATTACTAACCTCAACACACACTTAAAGAGCGGCCAACTCTCAAGGGCTCTTACAACTTTAAGGAAATGAAAAGGCATAAGCAAAGCATAAAATATGATAAACACTTAAAAGTTATAGCATGCATTAAAAAGTACTCAAAATAAAATCATCCATCAAACCCAAGCCACATAAAACAGTTCGTGGCTGGGCAATATCATCCAACGTATCATTACGATAGCATCGCCAAAGATAAAGATATGAAAAGGAAATGTTATAGCGACAGAAAGAAAGGTGAACTCCCTTTCCGCCATGGACTGCCCGACTATCTTAGGCCCATCGCCTCTCTCGAGGCCGGTAAGGCCAGTCTTTGGAGCTTCAACAATGGAGGACACCAAGCTGGAGAAGATGAAGATGAACGATTCTCTCTCCTTATGACTTTCTCTCTCTTCCGCCTCTCTCCCGCTATTTCGACTCCTTTTTTTCCAAGCTTCTCTCCCTCTTTATATAGTGGAGGCTTCTAGGGTTTTTGTGCCCTAAAGATTCCTTGAAAATCCCATGGAATATCCACCGACAAGCTCTGCCACGAGGGGACAAAGAGGACATTCTGCAGGTGGGTACCGGCTACTGCACATGTCAGGTTGTCCTTTTCTGCATCTTCACGTGCTTCTACAGCTCACGTGTCTTCACAGCTCACATGTTGGCCAATATCCACTTCCACTATGCTATAGGAATTCCGATGCTAGCTTTCTCTCTTGACTCCTTTCCTGCGCACCAACAAACCCAAACCAACCTTCCGAGCAGTACCCCTCAATATGGACCAATAACTAGCAAAGATAAAGATGCACCCAGAAGAAGAAAATGCAACCTAAATGCAGTCTAAATCCTATGGTATGAACTCAAGAACAGACAAATGCTATAGCAAAAAGGTATGAAAACAAGGATATTTGTGCAGTTATCAGAACTCCCTGTTTTTGGGCAAGTTTGAGATGCCTTAAATGACTTATAAATGGCCATTACTTGTTGGTTTATTCTTTATGTGTTGATGATTAAATTGCCACATATGATTGAGGTTTGTTACTAAAGTATGATGTATGCATGTTTGAAGTTTGTTAGAATGCTTTAGAGTGGATTAAAGTGTGAAAAACCAGTAAAATATGACATTACAGGTCCACGTGTATCGGTACGGTAGGAAGGGTACCGATAAGGACCAAGCAAAATTGAAGGGGCGTATCGATACACTGGGGCGTATCGACACGACTTTATTCTACTAGTTTTTGGGGTATCGATACAGTCTGGTTGAATTTTAATCTGGGAATATGCTTGTCATGGGCGTACCGATTCTGTCTCTAAGGTATCGATACGGTTCGCTGTAATGTAGTTAAAAGTATCTTTGATTATTCTAAATCTTTACATTTTAGTCCCTGATGGTTGTGAATTCAAACTAATGAGTTTGGATGATTGTTTAGAACTAATTTTTGAAAGAGTGGAATGTAATGTAATTAATTAAAGGTTGGAAGGATGGGATACGTCTCTTCATCAAGTCCATGGATTATATGGTTTGGGATGTAGTGGAAGAAGGTCCTTACATTCTGTTAAAAGAAACGATGAAGAAAGACTAGTCCCGAAGGTGAAGTCAGAGATGATCAAGGAAGATAGACGAAGGATGTAAGTCAACGACAAAACTCTACACATTATATTTTGTGCACTTGGTCCGAACATCTACTCGAAGGTTTCATCTATCGAGACGCAAAAGAAGTGTGGGACACTTTAGAGACAACTTATGAAGGTACTAGCAACGTGAAGGAGACGAAGATCGGGTTGTTAAATTTGAGCTATGAAAATTTCTAGATGGACCTAGATGAGAGCATCTCAAAGATGTTTGATCGACTTTCAATCATCGTCAATGGTCTTAAAGGATTCGGTGAAGTGATTCCCGAAGATAAGCTAGTAAGGAAGCTGTTATACTCTCTCCCGGAGTCTTGGGATGGTAAAAGAACGACCATCATTGAAGTTAAGAATTTGAAGACTTTGAAGCTTGATGAGCTCGTCAGTTCTCTTCCTACACATGAGATCATGAAGCAAGGAAGAGAAGAAAAAAAGAAGAAGGAAGAGAGAAGAATAGAGAAGCATGAGGTGGAAAAGAAGAAGAAGCCTGGAGTTGCTCTCAATGCCTCTCTACAAGAGGAGAGCTCTTCTAGTGAGGAGGAAGACTTTGAGGAGTTGGCTATGATAAAAAAGATTCTCACGGTTCATGAAGTCCAACCGAGGGATAAAATTTCAATGAAAGAAGAATAAATGTAACCCCCTTAGCCCGGCCTAGACGGTTGACCCGAACTACGAAGATTACATGGTTGACTCGAAATGTCATATTTCCAAACCTCATTTTGTAAAATTGATTTCACCACTCTCTTATATATATTAAAAGAGGATTTTTGGATATTTTCCATAATTTTAATGCATCCCGAACTAGGCTTTCCCTAAAACCACATTTTATATTCGAACCGAAAATTAGACCGGTCCGGTTTAGACCCAAAACTTCTAAACCCAAAATTGGGGTGTTACAATAAAGGGATCCGATCATTTGCTTCGAGTGCAAGAAGTCGGGTTACATACGTTCCGATTGCCCTCAATTCAAGAAAAAGGGCTTTGAGAAGAAGAATAACCTCAAAGTTAAGCTTGCTACTTTGAGTGATGAGGAGTCATCCGAGGATGAGGAACAGGAAGTGGCCAACCTTTGCCTCATGGATCTTGAGGAGGATTCAATGGTAACCCCTAACTCATCTTGCTTTGATTTTACATTTGATGAATTGCATGATGCATACGATGAGTTACAAGAGGTATATGACGAGTTAGTAGAGAAATATAAGGAGTCCATTTTGAAAAATAAAAAGGTCATTTCAAATTTGAAAGCTCAAAATGATTCACTCTCTAAAGCTAACTTGGATTTTGAGAAAAAAGTTTTAAGCTTACAAGAAGATTTGAAGTTTTTTGAACAAGAAAACATTGATTTAAATAACCTTCTTTCTAATGTAATGATGAACACCAAAGGTTGGTGAATGAGCTTAGTGAGCTCAAAAATTCTTTCAATAATGTTGGTTCTTCAAAACTAGGAAAAGATGAATCTTCAAAAACCAACTTTGTAAAAAGAAAGAGTTTTAACTAAAAACCGTAACACCCTAATTTTGGGCTTGGAAGTTTAGGGTCTGAACCGGACCGATCTGATTTTCGGTTCGAATATAAAATGAGGTTTTAGGGAAAGCCTAGTTCGGGATGCATTAAAAATGTGGAAAAATATCTAAAAATCCTCTTTGAATATATATAAGAGAGTGGTGAAATCAATTTTACAAAATAAGGTTTGGAAGTGTGACATTTCGAAATGGTGACTAAAATGTAATTTTTGAAAAGTTCAGTGGTGACTGTTTGGTAAGGATTGATTTTCACACTAAATGATGAGGTTTCAATCACCAATTGATTCCTAATCCTTTCTACATCAAAACCTCTTGATTTGCTTATTGAATTTTCAAGGATTTTGGCTCTAAACAAGGAGAAATCTACATTTATAGGTAAGGATATTCTTCTCCTCTAAATACTCAGTTATTTACTGAAATTCCCAAGTTCTCAATCCTTAAATTAAGTTTTTATAAAAGGTTTTAATGTTGTGATCTTGATTTTAGCTTAAAACTGAAGATTTGGATTAAATCTTGAAGAATTTTGTGGTGATTGTTTGGGTTCTGTTTTGAGGTGACTTTTTAATGTATTTTGGATGTTTAATGATGTGCAAATGAGGTTTGATCAATGCAATCCCGAATAGGTTATGTTTCCTAAGTTTTTGTTTATGAAAATGGTGGTTTTTGGGGTGATTTTGGTGTTCTGTTAATTCTGGAGGTATAAGGACGAGTTTAGGTTCATTTTGGATGTTAATTGATATTTAGAAATGGTTAGAAGTGATGGATCTTGGCTGGGTTATGTTTTGGAAGAGTTTGGAGGTGATTTCGGTTGTGTTTGGTAGCTGAAATGTTAGATTTATGTAGAGCAGCGAGTGGTGTTGCTGGTGTTTTTAATGCATGATGATGCATTAATCCTCTGTTGTTATGTGTTTAAAACAGGGGAGAATGATCCGAAAGCAATAAAGGTGGCGTTGGAGGTTTCGGATGCTTGGAAGGCTTGTCGGCTAGCTTAGTTTTGTGTATCGATGAGTGAAGTTGGGTTTTCAAATTTGAAACCAATGTTTGAAGGTTATGGGAGCTTAGTTTAAGTCTAAGCAACTTAACTAAGCTCAAGATTAAATTTTCGGGAAAACTCTCACTCTTAGATGAACCATGAGATGTTTGGATGCAATGTATTTGATTTGCATGTTTAAATTCTGTTTTGAAAGCATGTTTTAGCATGATTAATGCTGGTTTTGAAAGTCATGTGTTGAAGGATGCTCAAGGTAAGAGTTCCTTGGTTTTGTACATTGGAAATGTGGAATTGATGCTTAGTGTTGCATGTTGTTTAATGGCTTTGTTTAATGCTTTAAAACAGTGAATTGATGTGTATTGGCAAGTGATGTAATTGGTTGTTGGTTACTTTAATCGGATATAGTTAGCCGGCTATAGGATTGGGTGCACCGTGAATTGAGTCGCCTTGGATGTTGAGGGGTTGTGATTGTACCGTAGACTCCATCCAAGTACCCTAGCGATTGAGGAATTAGTGTCACCACGATGGAGGATGGCTCTCGTGGGTGGGCTTTGTTAAGCGTCACCACGATGGAGGATGGTTCTCGTGGGTGGACTTTGTTAAGTGTCCCCACGATGGAGGATGGCTCTCGTGGGTGGACCTTGTTAAGCGTCACAACGGTGGAGGGTTGCTCCCGTGTGTGAGCTTGGTTAAGGTGATTACAATGGTTGAGGTAGCTCCCATGTGTAAGCCTTGTGGTGTGTCCCGGCTCTCGCTAGTGAGTTATACAACTTCTGATGAGTGATGTAACACCCCAATTTTGGGCTTGGAAGTTTAGGGTCTGAACTGGACCGATCTAATTTTTTGTTCGAATATAAAAGGTAGTTTTAGGGAAAGCCTAGTTCGGGATGCATTAAAAATATGGAAAAATATCTAAAAATCCTATTTTAATATATATAAGAGAGTGGTGAAATCAATTTTACAAAATAAGGTTTGGAAGTGTGACATTTCGAAATAGTGATTAAAATGTAATTTTTGAAAAGTTCAGTGGTGACTGTTTTGTAAGGATTGAAACTTTGAATCTTTAAGGAGCTAATTTACCCAAGGAAGGATTTCTCCAGATTTTTCTTAATTTTAATGACTCATTTAATGTTTAATTAATTAAAAGAAAAGAGGGAAACCATATTTTAGTTTTCATAACCAACTTTTGTTAAAATTTTCTCATTTCATTTTCTCTCAAAATTCCCTCAGCCAAACACATTTCCACAGCAACATTCCTTTTGATTTTCACACTAAATGATGAGGTTTCAATCATCAAAAGATTCCTAATCCTTTCTACATCAAATCCTCTTCATTTGCTTATTGAATTTTCAAGGATTTTGGCTCAAATCAAGGAGAAATCTACATTTAGAGGTAAGGATGTCCTTCTCCTCTAAATACTCAATTCTTTACTGAAATTCCCAAGTTCTCAATCCTTAAATTAAGTTTTATAAAAGGTTTTGATGATGTGATCTTGATTTTGGCTTAAAACTCAAGATTTGGATTTAATTTTGAAGAAATTCGTAATGGATGTTTGGGTTCTGTTTTGAGATGTCTTTTTAAAGTATTTTGGATGTTTAATGATGTGTAATTGAGGTCTAATCAATGCAATCCCGAATAGGTTGATTTTCCTAAGTTTTTACTTGTGAAAATGGTGGTTTTTTGGGTGATCTTGGTGTTCTGTTATTGCTGGAGGTATAAGGACGAGTTTAGGATCTTTTTGGATGTGAATTGATGTTTAAGAATGTTTAGAAGTGATGGATCTTGGCTGGGTAATGTTGTGGAGGAGTTTGGATGTGATTTCGGTAGTGTTTGGTAGCCGAAATGTTAGATTTGTTGTGAGCAGAGACTTTAGGTGTTGTGGCTGAAGATTTTAATGCATGATGATGCATTGATCCTCTACTTTGATGTGTTCAAAACAGGGGAGACATCTTCGGATCCTTGTGGTGTTGATTCGGAAGCTTGAACGGCGTTTCGGTAAGCTTGCGAAACGGAATTGGTGAGTGAAGTTTGGTTTTCAGCTTTGAAACCAATGTTTGAAGGTTTTGGGAGCTTAGTTTAAGTCTAAGAAACTTAACTAAGCTCAAGAGTAAGTTTTCGGAGAAACTCTCTCTTTGATGAACCATGAGATGGTTGGATGCAATGTATGTAATTTGCATGTTTAAATTCTGTTTTGAAAGCATGTTTTAGCATGATTAATGCTGGTTTTGAAAGCCATGTGTTGAAGGATGCTCAAGGTAAGAGATCCTTGGTTTGATATTGATAAATGTGGTTTTGATGCATGGTGATGCATGATGGTTTAATGGCTTTGATTAATGCTTTAAAACAGTGGATTGTTGATGACAATTGATGTATATTGGCAAGTGATGTGTTGGTTTTAAAGTACTTGAATCGGATATAGTTAGCCGGCTATAGGATTGGGTGCACCGTGAATAAAGTCGACTTGGATGTTGAGGGGCTGTAATGGTACCGTAAACTCCATCCAAGTACACTAACGAGATGTCTAAGATCATAATGGTGGTTAAAATGCCATGTGAGGATCTTGTGTTGTGTGTCCCGTGTTCTCGTTAGTGATGTTATACAACTACCGATAAGTGATGTGGAGGGGTTGTAATTGTACCGTTAAACTCCATCACAGGTGTTGAGGGGTTGTAATTGTACCGGTAAACTCCACCTTGTGTGTTCGGTAGTGTGTATGAAGCGTATGGGACAACGCTTGTAATCCTCGTATCCGATTGTGTTTTATGTTGAAAATGGTTATGGTATCACTTGGAAGCCAATATGACATGTTAATGTTAATGAAGCATGAGATGCTTATCATGTATGCATTGTTGCATAAGAAATGATGTTTATAAATTTAAAGACCTTTGAAAGGTGTTTTATAAAGTGCATTATTGTGTTGTTTCTTTAGAGCATGCCTCACTAAGAAAATGTGCTTACGCTCTCTTTCTTGAACCAATAATGCAGAGAATTGAAGTGCTTTAAGGGCAGCAAGGAGGCTAAGAATCCAAGGGAAAGCTAAGCTCATGTATGGTGACTATTTTTACAACATTATTAGCTTTTGGTATTTAGCAATGGGAACCTAGGTTGTGTTTTTGGGAGATGTTTTGGACTCCCTGAGATTGGCATGATGCTTATGATGTTTTGGACTTGTAATTGGCCATTTGGTGTTTGCTTTGGTGATTCGATGATTGTTTGGGTTTCCAATATTAGGATGCATGCCTATAGATTTGTGGTTTTTCCTAATTTATGCCATGAATGTGATTTGATGATGCAAACATGTACCTAATATGTATGATGACTTGTTGGCATGATTAGGAGGTCATTAGGATGTGTTTGAGTGGTTAATTGTATGTTTAACCAGCAAAATCTGCACTTTCTGGGCAGTCCGTATCGGAACGGGCACTACCGTTTTGAAACGGGGGCCTCTGACGGCCTTCGTGTATCGAAACGGGTAGAGGGCGTTTCGAAACGGATTGGCCACTGTTAAGCCCTGTTTCAAAACAGGTCTCGAAACGAACCCGCGTTTCGGAACGGTCAACCCCCGTTCTGAAACAGGTGACCGTTGGGCACTGATTTGAATGGTTTAAGGTTTGCAAGCTTTACGTTTTAGTCCTAAATTTTGTATATGCAATTGCCTGAGTTTGAGATGTCCGTTTAAGGTGAAATTTGACAGGGAAGCATGTAATATGATTAATTTCATATTGATAGTTTAAAAATCAGCTAAGTCCTTCATCTTTTTAGAATTTACAATTTTGGTCCCTAAATGTTGTAATTTGTGCAATTGAGTCCCTTAACGTTTTCCGGTCGCTGTGTTTTTCAAGTACGCTCTTCTCAAGGGTACGCTTAGGATTAATATGCATCTAGACAAGATTAAAAGGAAAAAAAGGGTCGTTAATCAAGGTTGACTTTCGGGTTGACTTTGGTTTTCCCCGTGTAATCTTCGTAGTTCGGGTCAACCGTCTAGGCCGGGCTAAGGGGGTTACAAGTGATGTTGAGGAGTTGTGATTGTACCGTTAAACTCCATCACGGGTGTTGAGGGGTTGTGATTGTACCGGTAAACTCCACCTTGTGTTGTTCGGTAGTGTGTATGAAGCGTGTGGGACAATGCTTGTAATTCGCGTATCTGATTGTGTCTTGAGTTGAAATGGTTTGTGAATTATCACTTGAAAGCCAATTTAATGTTCTTGAATGTAATGAAGCGAGAGAGGCTTGAAATGATGCAAGATTGCATGGGAAGTGTGTAATGGTTTAAGAGTGCATGTTTTACTTGTTAAGCTTGAACAAGTGTTTATCTTCTATTTTGAATGGTGCATATGTGCATGGAATCTCTTTAGTGCATTGAAGTCTTGTGAAGACTTGTCTAGAAAGGCATGAAATGCAAATGTTGTTTTTGGTAGTTCATGTGTTTTGCATTTGTTGAATGCATGGGATAGTTAGAAGGAACAAATGGTTTTCCAAAGGTTTTGCTTTGAAATGATCATCAAGCATGAGAAAAGTATGTTGTGAAGTGGGAATGTTTTTCAAGGAATTTGAGTTTAACTTTGCATGTGGGGTTCATGCATGGAAAGGTTTTAATTGATGGTTTTGCAAGAATGTGTTTTGGGGTGAGTTGTTTAGCTTTTCTAAGCTAAGGGTTGGATTTCATGTGGAGCAATGCATGGTTTAATGCATGATGTTTAAAAAGGGGTTTTTCAAACAATGCTTTGGTTTATTGAATTGCATCTACTTTTAAAGAGGGTTTTATGATTTGCTACATTGATGGTGTTTTGGTTTTGAGCATTCCTCACTAAGCATTATGTGCTTACGCTCCTTTTTGTCCATCAATGTAGATAATTGAAGTTGGGACAACGGGAAGCAAGGGATTCAAGAAGAGCTCCACTTGAGAAGTATGTCTTGGTTTATAGCTATAGATAATAAAGGCAATGGGGGGAGAGTCTTTTATATTGATGTGTAATGAGATTGTGTATGTTGAACAAGTTCAGTTTATGGTTTGAACTATGTGGTTTAACGCTTTGCAACATTTGAATCTTCTTCATAAGTTGTTATGTTATGCTTCTTGTTTTAAAAGCATGATCGAGTGTTGGATGTGTTGAATGTGTTGGTGCACCTAAGGCTTGATTGTATCTAGTTGTTAATGCAATATGGTAGCTATAATGCTTGATATGTTGAGGAATGGTTTAAAGTATGTTTGTTGGTGTTTTGATGGTTGGTTGTTTTTGGATGCTAGGGTGCATGCCTATAGACTTGTGGATTTTCCCAATTGATGCCATGAATGTGTTTTGGTGAAGTAAATATGTACCTTGTATGTATGATGACTTGTTGGCATGATTAAGAGGTCATTAGAGAGTGTTTAAGTGGTTAATTGTATGTTAAACCAGCAAATTCTGCACTTTCTGGGCAGTCTGTATCGGAACGGGCACTAGCGTTTCGAAACGGGGGCCTGAAATGGTCTTCGTGTATCGATACAGGTCTCGAAACGAACCCGCGTTTCGGAATGGTCAACCCCCGTTCCGAAACAGTCGACCGTTGGGCACTGATTTGAATGGTTTAATGGTTTGCAAGCTTTATGTTTTAGTTCTGAAAATCGTTTTAGCAATTGCTTGAGTTTGGGATGTCCATTTAAGGTAAAATTTGACAGGGAAGCATGTAATATGATTAATTTCATATTGGTAACTTAAAAATCAATTAAGTCCTCTAAATTTCTAGAATTTACAATTTGGTCCCTAACTTTTGTATGTTGTGCAATTGAGTCCCTTAATGCTTTCCGATCGCTGTGCTTTTCAAGTATGTTTTTCCCAAGGGTACGCTTAAGGTTAATGTGCATCTAGATAAGTTTAAAAAGAAAAAAAGGGTCGTTAATCAAGGTTAACTTTTGGGTTGACTTTGGTTTTCCCCGTGTAATCTTCGTAGTTCGGGTCAACCGTCTTGGCCGGGCTAAGGGGGTTACCTTGTAAAATCTAATAACATTATTGCTAAGGAACTTGTAAAATCTAATAACATTATTGCTATGTCACCTTGGATTCCTAAGGGAACCAAGCTTTTGGGAGCTAACACTCATGGACCCAAAATGATTTGGGTACCAAAAATCAAAGCTTAATCTCTTTGTTTGTAGGGGGAGCATTGCTACAAGGCAAAGCACAAAGTCAAAATTCATGGTACCTTGATAGTGGATGCTCGAGGCACATGACCGGAGACAAGAGTCGATTTATGGAATTAAAGCTAAAAAGTGGAGGAGTAGTAACATTTGGTGACAACTCCAAAGGCCACATTGAAGGTATTGGCTCCATAGGTAATAATTCTTCTATACTTATTGAAAATGTTTTGTATGTCAATGGTCTAAAACATAATCTATTGAGCATAAGTCAATTGTGTGATAAAAGGTTTAATGTCATGTTTGATGTAAATGGGTGTAGAATAGTTGGCACCAAATCTAACAAAACAATGCTCATTGGTCATCACATAGGCAATATATATATGGTGCATCTAGATGACATCATACATTCGATGCATGCTTAGTTGCACAAAATGAAAATGATGCATGGTTGTGGCATAGGAAACTAGGACATGCTAGCATTAGTGTTTTAGAAAAATTAGTTTCCCTTAATCTAGTTAGAGGCCTACTGTAGAGTTTCCACGAGTTCTATATTTTTGTACATATTCATGCCCTTATTATTGCTATTTTTAAGCTCATTTAGGCATATTTAGGTGTATTGCGTGCATAATAACAATATTTTCTCTTTTACCATGCTTTTGTTGAATATTTTATGTTTGCTTAAGAAAATATATTGTTTTAGTTTAGTTTTTATTTTTCAGGTGTTGTAGTTGTGCAAAGGAGCAGAGGACAAGAGAGGATAGGAAAGATGGGAACAAAAGGAGTTGTATTGAAGCAGTTCCAGGTGCCGCCAAGGACGCCGCCATAGCAACAATGCCACCAAGTGCCTCCCAGGCAGAAATTACAACGACTTAGTCAAGATGGGTTGCGATTGAAAGAGGGCAATTCCCTGAGCCCAATGAGCTTAGTCTTGCAATTTTCTAAAGCCTGTAGCGGCCAGTAGATCTGATCCAAGATTGATAAGTAAGAGTACTTATTCTTACTTGCGGGAGAAGGAAACATCCAAAGAGTCCACATTCAAGTCAAAAAGGAGTCAGCATTTAATGTAAAGTTACTTTAAGGACTTCTACTCCAAGGAGGACTCAAACTTAGGCCATAAGCCCTATATATACCCATGTATGTGAGGGTATAGGGGCATGGAGGGATACACTGATGCATAGACGCGTAGCAGAGAGGTAGATAGTTAGATTGGAGGTGTTGGAGGTCGCGACCCAACTCTCATAGGGTTTAGGTTTTTGTATGTAAAGTAGTTGTGAGAAACAATTGTAATAGTTTAAGTGTGTTTTCAATAAAATATTCCAAGTTTGCTGAATTCATGTTCTTCACTTCTTCAATTAGTTCCAAAAGTCTAGTTGAAGAAATTCATTTTTCAGGCACGAAAGTGTAAGGCTCACGAAAGGATTAAGCACGGTCTCATCATGTCGAGGTGTTGACATATTCGGCTTAGACATAAGTTCGAGTTTAAGCGGCTAAAAGGAGCAACCAAATGTCAATTGTATGTGTTAGGTTTACGCTTAGATTGCTAGGTATTGCCTACATCACGTGGTGACAGAATCCTTGCCTAGACATAGGAAGGCTCACTTAAGAATTGCTGTGCTGAACTTGGAGTATCTACCAGACTTGCCGCCAGGACTTTTTTCCATTCCACCTTCCGAGATAGCGAAAGTTGCAGGGTAGAGACTAGATGCGGCCGCGTGACAGGGTTGTAGCTGTCGTCCGCCATTACCCACCGAGGCATCATGGCAGCACAACACACTTAGGCTTTACAATGCATTGCTTCAGTACATCTCCTTTTGTTCCCAGCTTTCCTATCCTCTCATGTCCTCTACTCCTCTACACATATACAACACCTGAAAATAAAAACTAAACTAAAACAATATCTTTTCTTAACCAAACATAAAATATTCAACAAAAGCATGGTAAAAGATAAAAAGTGTTATTATGCATGCAATGCACCTAAATATGCCTAAATGAGCTTAAGAATAGCAATAATAAAGGTAGAAATGTGTACAAAATATAGAACTCGTGGACACTCTACAAACCTCCAAACTCGAACTATTTCTTGTCCTCAAGCAATGCAACCTAACTAGTAAACCTGCCCTTTGCACAAAATTAACATTAACTTAGCCTTTAACTTGATTTCTTACCTTAAAGTCGTGGCACCTATTTAATGTTAGTGATAAGGAATGACATGAAATAACTTAGATTTTAATTTTCTTAGTGCTAGTGCAATGTGTACAGGTCTGTGTCCATGCTAAAGCATGCTGAGTATACTAAGTTAACAAAGAATGCTAAACATAATTAAATTACTAAAAAGGGTACGAGTTGTTGCCTTGGCAGAACAGTTGAGCATTTATTTTCCTCTTTTTCTAATCATGGATTTAAGGGCTTCAGCTCATCACAACTATTCTCTGGGTCTGAAGCTAAGATAGGCGCACTCTACGAAACTCTGAACCCTTCGAATAGAGTTATCCCGTGAAGGCTTTCATTCACTCTTGCTAATTTGTCCGTCACTTGGTTTAGATACTTGGACTTTGATAGCAGCGGAGTTGTCGCAACTGCCTTTTTACGGGAGCCATTGACGTTTTTGGAAAACACTTTTTAAAATCAACGGAGTCGCCACCAAATTTTTTTTTTTGAAAAAAAGTGTGATTGGATCACTTTTAAAAATAGGGTTATTTTAATAAAACATTTTTTGGTTTTAATAAAACAATGGCTTTGGTCTGCGAAAATCAGAAAACAAGTTCGGGGGTCGGTTATGCGTGGGGAAGGATCAGCACCCCCACGACGCCCAAAATTGGTACCTAATTGGTTTTAAAGTCGTTTTCAAAACTAGAATTTTCAAGTTTAAAAATGTTCGACTTTACTTGTCCATTTAATGAATATTAGTCTATTTTAACGGCCTTATCGGCCGGGAGATGAACTTTAATCACTGCCAACATTTCTGGCGCTAACCCGTCATTCTCGTTTGATAAGACGCCACATTAAATTATGTTTTCACTTTTCAAGAAACAAGAAATTTAAGTGCGTTTAGTATTTTATTTTTATTGTAAGTTTGATTATTAAAAGCCCTAAAAACGTCTAAGTCTTTTATTCCTAGTTAAAAGTTTAAATCTACTTAAGTGTATTTTTTTGTGAAGAACATTTTCAACAAAACAAATCTCTATCTAAGCTTTAGTTCCTAATCCTAAGTTTTCACCTATTTCTAAAACAAATAAGCAAACATTTTATTCTTTTGATTTTCACCCTTTTTATTATTCATTTTAAAAGCCTTTACTTCTTTTTATTATTTTCTAAGCTAGAATCTTTTTACATTTTTTACTTTCTATTCTTTATGCTTTTTACCATTTTCCACTTTTTATGTTTTCTCCTTTTCAAAATGAATTTTCTTTTTTTAAAACTTGTTTTCATTTTTTTATTTCTTTTAAAGCAACCCATTTTAAAACATTATTTTTCCTAAAGGACTCTTTTTTTAGCTTTTCTTTTCAAAATTCATTTTTCATCCTAGACCCTAATTTTACTTTAAAATATTTTTTATTTTCTTTGAAAACTTATTTTTTCCATAAAAAACGTTTTTATGTATTTTTTCTTTTTAAAATCATTTTTATTTAATTTTCTCTTTTAAAAATCATTTTTCCCATCTATTATTTAAAACTAAATTTCACAAAAATCATTTTTATTTCCTAAAATTAATCTCTTTATTATTTAACGCCTCACATTATTACTTCTTCTAATTAAATCCCTAAATTCAAGTTTTTCTAATTAACCACATTTATTTTTTATTCGTGCATTTTAAAATCCAAAACACCTTTTAAATTAAATCCTACATTTCTAAAGATCAAAATTACTTTAACAATATTTTTAAAATCATGCAAAAAATTTAAGATCAAAACTAGAAATTTTAACGAAATTCAAACCAAAAGAAGATTACCGAAATCGCGAACAATTTTCCAACCTTGAAAAAGCAACCTAAAAATCACAAACAACACAAACAAAAACACCAAAATTCAACCAAGAAAAACAATAAAATCAACATAAAAAGCGAAGAAAGGATAAAAAATTTACCGAGAAATCGACGAATGTTGAACTCGAACTAAAGCTTCTCGAAATGCTTCAAACCACCTCTAGAAAATTGCTCCAAACTCGAATTTCTCCTCCAAAAATTTCCAACCAACTCAAGAAAAATTTAGAGAATTTTTCGGATTTTTCTTGAACCTTTTTTAGTGTTTTTTCTCTCAAATTTGGTGTGATGAACAAGTGGGTGAAGGGGGGTTTTATACTAAATTTTGAGCTTCAAAATCAACCTAAATTCCGAATTCAATCCCCAAATTGGAGCTAAAATCAGACAATAAACTTGATACCCGGTAAAACACCCAAGAAATCATCCATTTTGATCCAAATTCGGGATAGAATTTCCCGTTTTATTCGAATCTAGGGCTTATTATTTCATTTTGGTTTTAGGACGATTCTGGTGGCTATAGGCAACGACGACAAGCGGGGTCGGTGGTAAACGAACGACGACAACCAGGCGGTCCGAATAGCACCAACCATGTCGGCTGCCACGACCGGTGGCCGGCTTGTTCGCGGCAAGGGTTTGGAGAGCCCAACCCCGCTCACGTGACGCGCGGGCTGGCTCTCCCCGCCCCTTTTTTATATTATTTATTCCTTTTTTTAATTGTTTTTGACTATTTTCGATCCCTTTTTGTTGCTATTTTTTTTCTTTTTTCGCACTTAATTATTACCTCATTTTATTCCCTTTTTATAAAAAAATTATTAAACACCATCATTAATATTATTTTTTTCTTTTTACTTTTACTTTTCTTTTTCTTTTTCTTTTTTTCCTTTTCTTTTTTTACTTTTTACCTTAAAATAGGCTTCAACATAAAATGGGCTTTATTAAAAAAATGTGCTCTTCTTGAAAAATGGGTTTTTATTTAAAAAAAATGGGGTTTTTTTTCTTGAAAATGGGTTTTTATTATTTTTAAAAAAAAAAACGGGCTTTTAGAAGGATTCCTATTTTTTAATATTTTATATTTTATATATTTTTTTGACTTTTTCTTTTTTTATTAAAAGTTATGGTGAAAATTTAGTGACAACAGATGTCCGTCTTTGCTTATCTTTGTGAAACAAAGATAAAGCAAAGACAAAAAAAACACAAATTTTCACTTGATTTACTGATTGTTTCCATTCTCCGAATGCCCGAACGGATAGGCGTGCTCTATTCTTCTTATGCTCGAAAAGCTGAGCTGGGTTCCATTCTCCAAATTCCCGAACGGATAGGCTAATTCTATTCTCCTTATGCTCGAATAGTTGAGCTGGGTTCCATTCTCCAAATGCCCGAACGGATAGGCTGGTTCTATTCTCCTTATGCTTGAATAGTTGACTTGGGTTCTATTCTCTCAAAGTGCCTAAACAATTGAGATGGGTTTTTATCCTCCCGAATGCTCAATTAGGCCAAGTCTTTTGAACACTTTCATCCTTTTTATGCTTGCTTGAATAAGCAGGCTCCATTCTACTTTTGCCCGAACGGATAGGTGAATCTTCTTAAGTACTTCATCCTCTTTATGCTTGGATGAATAAACGAACTCCATTCTCCTTTTGCCTGAACGGATAGGCGAATTTTCTTAAACGTTTCATCCTTCTTATGCTTGGATGAATAAGAAAACTCTCATTTGAATAGGTCTTCCATGTACCTGAAAAACAAAATTCAATATGCAATATAATGTGCATGCCCCTAGGGATGTCTAAAACATGAATGCATGACAAGTTTTTCTTTTAAAACTCCTTTTGCTTAAACCATTTTCTTAATTTTGATGAAATTCTGGTTATCGAGGCCAACCCGATTAATCATGAACTCTCTCTCCTAAACTTGTGTAGATCAAAACAATTTGCCCCACTCTTCTTTTAACCCTTCTTGGCTTTTTGGCTTTGAATTCACAATTCTCTGAGATAAGGCCATTTCCTTTGCTTTGGAAATCACTTATGAGTTATGAACTACTTTGACTCTTCCTCATTTTTTGATCTTCTGCTGACTGGTTCAATCTCATTCTTACTTCCTTGGAAACATTTAATCTTTATCTATCTTCTCAATCGACATTTTCGTACTCAGGGATGCGCACCCTAAGTCAAGTTTCGACCTTGTAAGGCTGCTCCTATCGTCATGTAAGGAAAGTTGGTGGCTAAAAAATGTTGTTTAAGTGCCCAGACATTCATATGGATTTTCTTCCTTTTAAAAAAAGTTTCACAACAAGGTTTTACTTTTTATTCTTTAAACATTTTAACACCATATGCCCCAAATAATAATTATGGAACACTTCATAGTCCCTAAACTTTTTAAAACATTCTCAAAGTAATGCTAAAAAATCCTTTGCATGTATAAATGATTGTCAAATCCATTAATCCTTATTTCAAAGCATGATGCTAACAAAGATAGGGAAAGAAACAAGAAAGCAAGAAAAATTCATGAATCAAATTTATTAATGTTGTGGCAAACACAAGAAGGTTTATAAAAAAGAAGGGAAACAAGTATTCAAATATCAATAGTCCAAACTTCTTTTTCAAATGCCAGAAGTAAACTTGAATGCCTCAAGCGTCGAAGAAGCCTTGAATGTAGCGCATGATTTGTGGAGCCTTAAAATCTGACAAATTATCTGAGCCACCCTTTACGGGTTTTCAACTCATACCCTATTTTGGTTTCAAAAAGCCCTTTGTAGGTTTTCATTTTGAACCCTCCTTTTCTTTTTTCCTTTTTCTTTTTCTTTCTTTTCTTTTTCTTTTTTTCTTTTCTTTTTCTTCAGGCATAGTACTTCTTGACAATATCAGAGTTTACCGAGTTTTGAAACTCATTTCCATCCATCTCAGCTAAGATCAATGCTCCACCTGAAAGAACCTTAGTCACAATGTACGACCCTTCCCAATTATGCACCCATTTTCCTCGGGGATCACTTTGAATTGGCAATTTCTTCCTTAAGACCATATCATCTTCTTGGAATTTTCTAAGGCGAACCTTCTTTTCATAAGCCCTAATCATCCTTCTTTGGTACATTTGACCATGACACACAACTTTTAGCCTCTTTTCCTCAATTAAATTCAACTGGTCATACCTTGCTCGAACCCATTCTGCTTCATCTAACTTGGCCTCCATCAAGACACGCAACGATGGTATCTCCACCTCGATTGGTAGCACGACTTCAACTCCATATACTAATGAGAAAGAAGTTGCCCCAGTAGATGTTCATATCGTTGTCCGATATGCATACAGAGAAAATGGTAACTTTCCATGCCAATCCTTATACGTATCAGTCATCTTCGCGACAACCTTTCTTTATATTCTTATTGGCTGCTTCTACTGCTCCATTCATCTTTGGGCGGTATACTACCGAGTTGCGATGGTTGATGTTGAACTACTCACAGACCCCAGCAATCATCCAATTATTTAAATTAAAAGCATTATCAGTAATTATGCTTTATGCTAGACCATATCGACAAATGATTTCTTTCTTTAAGAACTTGCATACAGTGGATCTAGTTACATTTGCATTTGAGGCCACTTCCACCCACTTTGTGAAGTAATCGATAGCTACCAAGATAAAGTGATGACCATTTGATGCTTTCAGATAAATCTGCCCAATAACATCTATGCTCCACATAGAGAAAGGCCATGAAGACGACATGACGTGAAGAGACTGAGGAGGCGCGTGAACCTTATCAGCGTATACTTGGCACTTGTGGCATTTACGGGAATAATTTATGCAATCCCCTTCCACTGTCGACCAATAATATCCTAAGCGCATAATTCTTCTTTCCATAGTGAAACCACTAGGATGGGTTCCACAAATTCCTTCATGGACTTCTTCCAAGATCAAATGCGCTTCTTTTGCATCTATACACCTTAGTAATACTTGGTCTCGACTTCGTTTGTAGAGGATGTCCCCATCAAGGATGTATTCTAATGCCTTTTTTTTTGATCGTTTTCTTTTCATTTTCTAAAGCCCGTGCTGGGTATTGTTGCAGCTTTAAGTACTATAAGATGTCATGGAACCACGGTAAGCCATCTTCTTCTTCTACAGTATAAAAATATGTTGGGGACTCCATCATTTGTAACGTAATGTGTATAATCTGTGAACCTTCACTTGATTTAAACTTGGCAGCCAAGGTAGCTAACACGCCAGCCATCTGGTTATCTTCTCTTGGGAGATGCTTAAAAGTAATTGCCTCGAACTCTTTAGCTAACTCGAGGACCAAATTGTGATATTCTATCAGTTTTGCATCTTTTGTTTCCCATTCACCATGGGTTTGGTAAATGATCAAAGCTGAATCCCCATAGACTCTCGACTTTTGGATTTTTCTGTTGATGGCTTCCCTTAGGCCCACTATGCATGCTTCGTATTCTGTCATGTTATTGATGCAAAAGAATTTTAAACGACCAGTAAAAGAATAATGATCTCCTTATGGAGAAACCAAAACTGCCCCAATTCCTCGCCCTAGCGCATTTACAACACCATTAAAATGCATGACCCAAGATTCTGTTGGTGACTCTTCATCTTCCGTGATACACATCAAGTATTCATCGGGGAAACTGAAATCCAATGCCTCATAATCATCTTGTGCGCGACATGCGAGAAAATCCACTATGGCACTTCCGTTTACTTCTTTTTGGTTCACATACTGGATGTCGTATTCTGAAAGCAACATTTTCCATTCGCGCTATTCTTCCCGATAAGGCTGGAGCTTCCATCATGAACTTCAATGGGTCTAGCTATGATATGAACCATGTGGCATGATACAACAAATACTGCCTAAGCCTCTTAGTGGCCCACACCAAAGCACAACATACCTTTTCAATTGGCGTATATCTTGTTTCACAGTCAGTAAACTTCTTGCTCACATAATATATCGCCCATTCCTTCCTTCCAGTTTTGTCATGTTACCCTAGTACGCAGCCCATTGAATTTTCAAACACCGTTAGATAGAGTATTAACAGCTTCCTTGAAACAGGTGGCATTAACACTGGAGGATTTGTTAGCTGCTTCTTGATCTTTTTAAGCAAGCTGGGAGATGAAACGAGCTATGTAATTCAGTCTTCCTAAGAATCCTCGAACTTGCTTCTGTGTTTGAGGAGGTGGGAGCTCTTGTATGGCTTTTATCTTGTTTGGGTCAATTTCGATTCCTCTTTTGCTTACTACGAAGCCTAACAATTTTCCAGAAGTAACCCCAAATGTGCACTTAGCAGGATTAAGCTTTAACTAGAATTTTCCTAATCTTTGAAAGAGCTTACTCAAGTTCATCAGATGCTCTTCTTCAGTTCTGGACTTGGCGATCATATCATCCACATAAACTTCTATTTCTTTGTGCATCATGTCATGGAAAAGAGTGACCATAGCTCTCCAATACGTTGCTCATGCGTTCTTTAATCCAAAGAGCATTACTTTATAGCAGAAGGTTCCACAAAGTGTTACAAATGTAGTCTTCTCCATGTCCTCTGGGCACATCTTGATTTGAATGTAACCGGAAAATCCGTCCATGAATGAGAAAAGGGAATGGCCAGCTGTATTGTCGACCAAGGTGTCGATATGTGGAAGCGGAAAATTGTCTTTAGGGCTTACTTTGTTGAGATCCCTGTAATTGACGCACATTCTTACTTTTCCATCTTTCTTAAGCACTGGGACGATGTTTGCCACCCATTCTGGATACTTAGCTACTTCGAGGAATCCTGCACTGTATTGCTTCTTGACCTCGTCTCTAATTTTCAAAAGTGTATTAGCTTTCATTCTTCTAAGTTTTTGCTTTACGGGCTCCCATCCTTCTCTTATTGGAAGCCTATGCATGGCAATATCTGTGTCAAGTCAAGGCATATCTTGGTATGACCAGGCAAAGATGTCCTTGAATTCTTGTAGGAGCTCGATCAAATGTTGTCGTGTCTCAACTAAGATGGTGGTACCAATATTTACTTCGCGCTTTTCTTCTTCAGTCCCAAGGTTCAAAACCTTTAACTCTTCTTGGTGGTGCAAAATTTGCTTTTCCTCTCCCTCTACCATTCTGAGAAAATTATTTGAGAAGTCATACCCTTCTTCATCACTAGTACTCTCAACTTCTTCTAAACATAGCGGCAATTCAAAGTTAACCTCAGAATCTGATTCAGAGTCATTTGGACCATTGATATCTAAAATCCTGCAAATAAAAGGAGGCAAAATATATATACCAAGAAAGAAAGAATAAATGATATGATTTGTTATGTTTTTAGGGTTCGTTTTTGCTTTTTGGGCTTTTATGATCTTTTGGTTTTATTGGTTTCGTGAAAGAAAGTTTGCCACAAGATAAAATTGGGGAAATGCATCTTTTATTGAAACATGAATCATGGTTTTCACAATAGACCCTTTTTACATAAGATCTCTAATTACCCTAGGGTCTATGGGTAAAATAGTTAGATTTGAGAATTACTCTGAGGCAGTCTTAAAACCTTCAGGAACCATTTTCGCGGTCCAGTTCTTCAATAAAGCGCAGGGGCAAATCTTGGACAGAAATTTGTTTTCTTCTTCCTCCTTGTATGTGATGCGTTGATGCTCAAATTCTCAAAAATATCGCATAGGTTATTCTTTCCTTTTTCCTCTTCGTCGTAACGAGCAATAAGGTCTAGAAGCCCTCCAGTCTTGAAGATGGCGCTTAAGGGTGGGTACATCATGGGCTCCCATTCAACTTCTTTACCACTCAACCTCGACTTCCTTCTCTCTTGTTGCTTTTGGAACTCTGCTTTTCTTTGCCATTTGGTGGGCTTGAAGCCCAAACCGAATCCATCTTTCTTTATTGGGATTTCTACTGGGTAAAGTCTTCCCCGATGGTTTCTTCCAAATCCCAATCAAACCTTGGCTCCTTTCCCAAGTGTTTGTTTTATATGCATCCTTGTGCAACTTGACAGCTCTGGTTCTGGCACTTTACTTCCTTCAGTGACGAAGGTTGCATTGACTAACTCCAACAGTCTGAAATGACACTCAAGTGCCCCTCATCTACTTGAATGTATGGCGTATCGGTAATCACTGACGCAATGATTTCTTCTTCCGCACCAACTGTGATTAATTGTCCATCAATAACAAACTTTAATTTCTGATGTAGAGTAGAGGGCATTGCACCTGCTGTGTGAATCCATGGGTGCCCGAGCAAGCATCTATAACTAGGGTTTATGTCTATAACCACAAAATCTACCTCAAATGTTGATGGCCCAATCTGTATGGGAACTTTAATCTTTCCTAACACATCCCTTTGGTTCCCGTCAAAGGCCCATACTATATTTTGATAAGCCCTCATGTGGGAGATATCAATAGGCAACTTTTTCAACGTCGCAAAAGGGAGAACATTTAGAGCTGATATAACGCCCTGGTTTTGTGCCTAGATGTTTTAGACCGGTCGGAAACGGTTCGAATCGCATAAGGTGATTTAAGGAAATCAAGGATCGGGATAGGATGAAAATGTGGTAAAAATTGCTAAAATCCTCTAAAAATATGTTTAAGAGGTTGGTCAAATCAATTTTACAAAAAGAGTTTCGGACATGGTACATTTTGGGTAGTGACCAAATTGTAAAGTTTCATAACTGTGGAAAATGTGATTTTTAAATGAGAAGCCAAAATCTTAGAATCTTTAGGGAGCTTTATGGCAATTTAGCCTTTCCTTAATATGACATGTGTTTAAAATGGTTTTAATTAAATAGTTTTAATTGGCTTTTATTTTATTTTATTAATTAGGTGGTTAATTAGTGAGATTCCATCACGTAACTACCATTCTCTTCTCATTTTCAGCCAAACAGAATTCTAACTCATTTTCTCCATAATTTTTTTCTCCCAAACACTCTCTCAATATTTTCTAAACAAACTTTAAGAGTTCTTTCAAGATCTTCAAGATTTTAGCTAAAGAAAACTTGTCATTCATTGAGGAAAGCAAGGATTGGGGGTAAATCACGTTCTCAACCTCTAATCAAGGTTCTTTATTGAAATTCCCAAGATCTTTGGCTTCTAATTAATGTTTTTGGTTGAGTTTTCATTATATTTTTTATTTGAGATTGAAATCTTGCAAAAATAAGATGAAATTCTTAATTTTCGGACTTGTTTTGTTAAGCTCTGTTTTAGATTGATTTTAATTGAGTCTTGTGTTGGTTAATATGTGGAAAAGAGGTTTTATTGATATAGATCCCGAAATCCTTGAAATCCTTGAGTTTCTTGATAGTTCTAGTTGGGGTTTTGAGGTGAAATAATGAAGTAATTCTTGCTGGAGGTATAAGGATGGGTTTGGATTGATTGTAAGTGATGTATGATAGCTGGGCTTGGTTTAGGAAGCAATCGATTGGGTTTTCGGTTGTTTCGGATGGGTAAATTGGTGTAGTTTGGGTGGGCAACGAGATTGTGATTGGTTGTTGGTGTTGAAATGCATTTGGATCTCTGTTTTGATAATGTGAAAACAGGGGATCTTGATCCGAGAGCAAACGAGGCATTGTTGGAGACTCCGGAAGAGTAATTTTCGTGTCGGTGAGCAAGGCTTCACGTATCAGTGAGTGGAAATGGATTTTCCAGCTTTGTAACGCTTTGAGTGTGGTCTTGGGAGCTTAGTGTAAGTTTGAAACACTTAGCTAAGCTCAAGAGTAAGTGATTCGAAAGTCTCTCGGAAATGTGCTATGTTTTGATGGAAATGCACTTGAGTTAAATGTGGTTTTGATTATTGTTTTAAAAGCATGGTTAATGCTGGATTTTAATGCCATTATGTTAAGGATGCACTAGGTAAGTGATATTTGGTTTTATGTGATAAATGCATATGATGTTAAGCATGTTTATGCTTGTGGATATGACATTGTGTTTATGCTTGTAAAACAGTAGATTAATGATGTTAAATGATTATATTGGCAAGTGATGGAAATGGTTTTTGGTTACTTTAATCGGATATAGTTAGCCAGCTATAGGATTGGGTGCACCGTGAATAAAGTCGCCTTGGATGTCGAGGGTTGTGATTGTGCCGTAATCTCCATTCAAATACCCTAACGATTGAGGCTAAGATCACAACGGTGAATGGTTTAATCTCGTGCGTTAGTCTTGTGGTATGTGTCTCGTACTCTCGTTAGTGGAGTTATACAACTACCGATGAGTGATGTTGAGGGGTTGTGATTTTGCCATTAATCTCCATCACGGGTGTTGAAGTGTTGTTATTGAGCCATTGATCTCCACCTTGTGTAGTCCGGTAGTATGTATGAAGCGTGTGGGACAACACTTGTAATCCGCGTATCCGATTGTGTCTTTTGTTTTGGTATGGTTTGAGGGTTATCACTTGAAAACCAATATAATGTTAACGATTAATGATTAAGCATGAGATGATTGAGAATGATGCAAGAATGCATGTGATGCTTGGTTGAAGCATGAGCAAAGGAATTTGTTGTTGTTATAATGATGCAATATGCATCTGGTTTAAAAAGTGCATTGAATGCGTAAATGGGCAAGTTTAAAGAAAGGCATGAGTTTGCAAATGATGTTTCAATGATTAAATGAAATACATTGATGAATGTTGTTTTAGTGATCCTCACTAAGCTATATGCTTATGCTCATTGTTTCATCAATGCAGAGAATTGAGCTTTCAAGGCAGTCCAAAAGCAAGGGGATTCCAAGAGTTTTGACTAAGCGAAGTATGTGGTTCACCTTTAGTGTAATAAGTGGCAATGGGTGGGATTTCTACTCTTAATAGTATTTGGTGATGTTAAACACCTAAAGCATGTTTGGTTTGCTTATTTTTGTTTGTAAATGGCCTTTGCGGTTTGATTTGTGCTTGAATGTGGCTTTTAGCTTTTGTATGGTTCTGAAGACTAGGAAGCATGCCTATAGATCTAATGCTTGCATGAATGATGTTATGTTTTAGTTTGTGCTTCGTAATGATGGTCATTGATGCTTATACATGTTGTATGTATGTTGTGGCATGAATTGGAACAATTTCGGAGGTGATTATTAGATAAAAACCAGCAAATTGTGAAGTTGCAGGGCAAGGCGTATCGGAACGCCCTTACCTGTTTCGGAACGGTGGCCTGGAATGGTTATGGGGTTTCAAAACAGGTAGGAACGTTCCGAAACGTTTTGCTACTGGAAAGCATTGTTTTGATTCGGGGTTCGGAATGCACCCGCGTTTCGAAACGGTCAACCTGGTTTCAAAACGACCGTTCTGATACAGGGTCTTGTGTTTCGAAACATCCAACCGTTGGAATTGAATTTGAATTGTTTCAGGTTTATGTTTTCTTACGTTTTGGTCCCTGAGTCTTGAATGCTTAATTAAATGAGTTTGGGTGATCCGTTTAAGATGAAATTTTACACGTTGGCATATTACATGATTAATTTTTTATTGGAAACTTTAAAACTTGCTAGTCCTTATAAATCTTGAAATTTACAAATTAGTCCCTAAAAGACGTTTGTATGCAATTGAACCCCTAATTGAGTTCTGTTCGCTGTGTCTCTTCTGCTTAAATGAATTGCTAATCATATAGGTTAATAATGTGCATCTAGAAAAGATATAAAGAAATAAGGTCGTTAATCAAGGTTGACTTTAACGAGTTGACTTTGGTTTTCCCCTTGTAATCTTTTTAGTTCGGGTCGGACGTCTAGGCCGGGCTAAGGGGGTTATATTTGTTGGTATCATAGCCAGGTTACGATAGAATTGGGGATGTCTGTATGTTAAATTGGTATGTATTGATGTGTGTTGATGGAAAAGCATGATTTTGGTTGAATATTAGAGCTTATGTTATGCTTGATTGATGTGAATCGCATGTGAGATGAATGTGATTGTATGTTAATTATGTGATATTGAAATGTGCTGGTTGTGGATGATGGAAAGCATGATGAGTCTGTTACGCTCTTGTATGCTATGTTATGCTTGAGGGAAATCGGGGTATCCATTGCCTTATTACACTAGTTAAATGTTTTTGGAAACTTGGATCCTTGCTTGAGGCTGGCCTAAATGGTTTGATTTGTTCTTTTTGTTGTTATGCCTTGTTAAAAGTAGCACTATGGGTCCGAGGAGAGAGCTGAGGTCGAACACAATAGTGCATGCGGTTGAGCGGAGCGACCAGGGTGAGCAAGGGGCTGATGTCCCTCCTGGTGGAAATTTACCTCCTCCGCCACCACCTAGAGGTGGGGAGAAAGAGCAGCAAGGACTTGCTGGTCCATGTTTGGGTGATCTAACGCTATTGGTTCAGGCGATCACCAAGGCGTTTCAGGCTGTTGTAGCCGAAGTGCATGTACAGGCCCCTGCAGCTGGGCGGGCGAGCTTACCTTTGGAGAGGTTGAGGAGCCTAGGAGCTGTGGAGTTCTTTTGAATGTCTCTTGAGGCGTCAGAAGCCTGGTTAGCGAGTACATCCGTATCATGGATCAAATGGGTTGCAACGATGTGCGCAAGCTGGGATACGTAGTTTCTCTGCTGCAAGGCGATGCCTATATCTGGTGGACGAGTACCACTGCCAGTTTGGAACCCAATGAGGTAGATTGGGAGCATTTCAAGGGTGCCTTCAAGAGGAAGTATCTGGGGGTGATATACTTGAACAAGAAGAAATGCGAGTTTATGTCGCTAGTTCAGGGAAACCCTTCTGTGGCTGAGTACAAGGTCTAGTTCGTACACCTGAGTCAGTATGCCCCTGAGCTGATACCTAGTAAGAGGCACCGATGTGATCGCTTCCGGTACGGGCTGGTACAGAAAGTCAAGACGTACATGTTGGCTATGGATTACACCGACTTCGATATGCTTCTATGTCGAGCCAAAGACATCGAACAGAATTTGGGTTTGTCCTCTCGAGGTGTTGGTTCTAGCTCTGGGAAGAGAGCAGTTGAGTATAGTTCCGGTGGTGGATGGAACAAAAGAGGTTGTGATAGGAGGCATCAGCCTAAGGTGAGGCGAGGTGCTCCGGGTCGAGGCGGTCAGGTTCAGAGAGGCCGAGTGAGGTCTGAGCAGCACACGTGCTAGACATGTTATTCGAGGGACCACCTGAGGCGAGATTTTCCTCGAGCAGCTAGAGAGGTTCAAGCTCCTCTTGTGGTGATAGGGAATTCATGTTGGAATTGTGGTTCAGCGGATAACATGAGGCGGGAGTGTCCTTTGTTGGCTAGTGGAGGCTAGGGACGTGCACGTGCTGTGGCTACACCTCAGAGAGGCCGTGGGCACGGCCGAGGGAATTTTCATAGAAGAGACGAGGGCCAGAGAGGCATTGCACATGTGGTTGCAGTTCGGCCTGAAGGAGGTGGTCCTACGAGGGTTTATGCTCAGCATGAGGAGCGCAACGATACAAATGTTATTGCAGGTACCTTTGTTCTTCAGTCTTTATCATTGATGGCTTTGATTGATTCTGGATCCACACATTCTTATATCTTTAGTGAGCATGCGCATTTGCTTGATATACCTGTTGAGTTGCTCGAAGTAGGAATGCAAGTGACTAGTTCTTTTGGTGAGACTGTAGGCACTAGGAAGTTGTATAGGATATTCCCTTTGTCTGTGCAGGGCCATGTTTTTCTTGTTGATTTGATGGAGTTACCCTTCTACGGTTTCGATGTAATCCTTGGTATGGATTGGTTGACTGAGCATAAAGCGGTGGTTGACTTTGATGTCAACTGGGTCACCTTAAAGCTTGCCGATGATTATGAAGCAGTGATAGAAGGCGAGAATGTGAAATTCTTGTCGAAAGTGATTTCGGCTTTCGAAGCGGACCTTATGCTGAGGATGGGCTGTGAGGCTTACCTTGCCTATGTAATGAATCCTGGCACCAAGGATGTGCGTGTGCAGGACATCCGAACCGTTCGCGATTTTCCGAATGTCTTTCCGAAAGAATTGCCTGGGTTGCCACCAAATAGAGAAGTTGTGTAACACCCCAATTTTGGGCTTGGAAGTTTAGGGTCTGAACCGGACCGGTCTGATTTTTGGTTCGAATATAAAAGGAGGTTTTAAAGAAAGCCTAGTTTGGGATGCATTAAAAATATGGAAAAATATCTAAAAATCCTCTTTTAATATATATAAGAGAGTGGTGAAATCAACTTTACAAAATAAGGTTTGGAAGTGTGACATTTCGAAATGGTGACTAAAATGTAATTTTTGAAAAGTTCAGTGGTGACTGTTTTGTAAGGATTGAAACTTTGAATCTTTAAGGAGCTAATTTACCCAAGGAAGGATTTCTCCAGATTTTTCTTAATTTTAATGATTTTATTAATGTTTAATTAATTAAAGGAAAAGTGGAAAACCATATTTTAGATTTTCATAACTAACTTTTGTTAAAACTTTCTCATCTCATTTTCTCTCAAAATTCCCTCAGCCAAACACATTTCTACATCAGCATTTCTTTTGATTTTCACACCAAATGATGAGGTTTCAATCATCAATTGATTCCTAATCCTTTCTACATCAAAACCTCTTGATTTGCTTATTGAATTTTCAAGGATTTTAGCTCTAAACAAGGAGAAATCTACATTTAGAGGTAAGGATGTTCTTCTCCTCTAAATACTCAGTTCTTTATTGAAATTACAAACTTCTCAATCCTTAAATTAAGTTTTATAAAAGGTTTTGATGTTGTGATCTTGATTTTGGCTTAAAACTCAAGATTTGGATTAAATCTTGAAGAAATTCGTGATGAATGTTTGGGCTCTATTTTGAGATGTCTTTTAAATGTATTTTGGATGTTTAATGATGTGTAATTAAGGTTTAATCAATGCAATCCCGAATAGGTTATGTTTCTTAAGTTTTTGCTTATGAAAATGGTGGTTTTTGGGGTGATCTTGGTGCTCTGTTAATGATGGAGGTATAAGGACGAGTTTGGGTTCATTTGGGATGTTAATTGATGTTTAGAAATGGTTAGAAGTGATGGATCTTGGCTGGGTTATGTTTTGGAAAAGTTTGGAAGTGATTTCGGTTGTGTTTGGTAGCCGAAATGTTAGATTTATGTAGAGCAGCGAGTTGAGTTGTGTTGCTAGTATTTTTAATGCATGATGATGCATTAATCCTCTGTTGTTATGTGTTTAAAATAGGGGAGAATGATCCGAAGGCAATAGAGGTGGCGTTGGAGGTTTCAGATGCTTGGAAGGCTTGTCGGCTAGCTTAGTTTTCTGTATCGGTGAGTGAAGTTGGGTTTTCAGCTTTGAAACCAATGTTTGAAGGTTATGGGAGCTTAGTTTAAGTCTAAGAAACTTAACTAAGCTCAAGAGTAAGTTTTCGGGAAAACTCTCACTCTTGGATGAACCATGAGATGGTTGGATGCAATGTATTTAAATTGCATGTTTAAATTCTGTTTTGAAAGCATGTTTTAGCATGATTAATGCTGGTTTTGAAGTCGTGTGTTGAAGGATGCTCAAGGTAAGAGATCCTTGGTTTTGTATGTTGGAAATGTGGGAATTGATGTGTAGTGTTGCATGTTGTTTAATGGCTTTGTTTAATGCTTTAAAACAGTGAATTGATGATGTTAATTAATGTGTATTGGCAAGTGTTGTAAGTGGTTTTTGGTTACTTTAATCGGATATAGTTAGCCGGCTATAGGATTGGGTGCACCATGAATTAAGTCGCCTTGGATGTTGAGGGGTTGTGATTGTACCGTAAACTCCATCCAAGTACCCTAGCGATTGAGGAAATTGGTGTCACCACGATGGAGGATGGCTCTCGTGGGTGGACTTTGTTAAGTGTCACCACGATGGAGGATGGCTCTCGTGAATGGACTTTGTTAAGTGTCACCGCGATGGAGGATGGCTCTCGTGGGTGGACTTTGTTAAGCGTCACAACGGTGGAGGGTTGCTCCCGTGTGTGAGCTTGGTTAATGTGATTACAATGGTTGAGGTAGCTCCCATGTGTAAGCCTTGTGGTGTGTCCCGGCTCTCGCTAGTGAGTTATACAACTTCCGATGAGTGATGTTGAGGGGTTGTGATTGTACCGTTAAACTCCATCACGGGTGTTGAGGGGTTGTGATTGTACCGGTAAACTCCACCTTGTGTTGTTCGGTAGTGTGTATGAAGCGTGTGGGACAACGCTTGTAATCCGCGTATCCGATTGTGTCTTGAGTTGAAATGGTTTTTGAATTATCACTTGAAAGCCAATATATTGTTCTTGAATGTAATGAAGCAAGAGATGCTTGAAATGATGCAAGGTTGCATGGGAAGTGTGTAATGGTTTATGAGTGCATGTATTACTTGTTAAGCTTGAACAAGTGTTTATCTTCTATGGTGATTGGTGCATATGTGCATGGAATCTCTTTAGTGCGTTGAAGTCTTGTGAAGACTTTTTTAGAAAGGCATGTAATGCAAATGTTGCTTTTGGTAGTTCATGTGTTTTGCATTTGTTGAATGCATGATATAGTTAGAAAGAACAAATGGTTTTCGAAAGGTTTGTTTTGAAATGATCATCAAGCATGAGGAAAGTATGTTGTGAAGTGGAAGTGTTTTCCAAGGAAATTGAGTTTAACCTTGCATGTGGTGTTCATGCATGGAAGGGTTTAAATAATGGTTTTTGCAAGAATTTGTTTTGGGGTAAGTTGTTTAGCTTTTCTAAGCTAAAGGTTGGATTTTATGTTGAGCAATGCATGGTTTAAAGCATGTTGTTTCAAAAGAGGTTTTTCAAATAATGCTTTGGTTTATTGAAGTGCATCTACTTTTAAAGAGGGTTTTATGATTCGCTGCATTGATGGTGTTTTGGTTTTGAGCATTCCTCACTAAGCATTATGTGCTTACGCTCCTTTTTGTCCATCAATGCAGATATTTGAAGTTGGGACAACAAGAAGCAAGGGATTCAAGAAGAGCTCCACTTGAGATGTATGTCTTGGTTTATAGCTATAGATAATAAAGGCAATGGGGGAAAGTCTTTTATATTGATGTGTACTGAGATTGTGTATGTTGAACAAGTTCGGTTTATGGTTTGAACTATGTGGTTTAACGCTTGCAACACTTGAATCTTCTTCTTCATAAGTTGTTATGCTATGCTCCTTGTTTTAAAAGTATGATCAAGTGTTGGATGTGTTGAGTGTGTTGGTGCACCTAAGGCTTGATTGTATCTGGTTGTTAATGCAATTTGGTAGCTATGATGCTTGGCATGTTGTTGATATGTTGAGGAATGGTTTAAAGTATGTTTGTTGGTGTTTTGAGGGTTGATTGGTTTTGGATGTTAGGGTGCATGCCTATAGACTTGTGGATCTCCCTAATTGATGCCATGAATGTGTTTTGATGATGCAAATATGACCTCATATGTATGATGACTTTTTGGCATGATTAGGAGGTCATTAGAATGTGTTTGAGTGGATGATTGTGTGTTAAACCAGCAAATTCTGCACTTTCTAGGCAGTCCATATCGGAACGGGCACTAGCGTTTCGAAACAGGGGCTTGAAATGGCCTTCGTGTTTTGAAACGGGTAGAGGCCGTTCCGAAACGTTTTGGCCACTGCCAGGCCCTGTTTCGATACAGGTCTCGAAACGAACCCGCGTTTCGGAACAGTCAACCCTCGTTCCGAAACAGTCGACCGTTGGGCACTGATTTGAATGGTTTTGTGGTTTGCAAGTTTTACGTTTTAGTCCTGAAAATCGTTTTAGCAATTGCTTGAGTTTGGGATGTCCGTTTAAGGTGAAATTTGACAGGGAAGCATGTAATATGATTTATTTCATATTGGTAACTTAAAAATCAGTTAAGTCCTCCATCTTTCAAGAAATTTCAATTTGGTCCTTAACTTTTGTATGTTGTGCAATTGAGTCCTTCAATGCTTTCCGATCGCTGTGCTTTTCAAGTATGTTTTTCCCAAGGGTACGCTTAAGGTTAATGTGCATCTAGATAAGTTTAAAATAAAAAAAGGGTCGTTAATCAAGGTTGACTTTTGGGTTGACTTTGGTTTTCCCCGTGTAATCTTCGTAGTTCGGGTCAACCGTCTATGCCGGGCTAAGGGGTTACAAGTTGAGTTTGGTATCGAGTTTTATGAGAATACGACTCCGGTGTCCATTACTCCTTATCGCATGGCACCTAAAGAGCTGAAGGAGTTGAAAATGCAACAACATGAGTTGTTGGATCGAGGGTTCATCCGGCCGAGTGTATGACCTTGGGGTGCACCGATCTTTTTTGTAAAGAAGAAGGATGGGACAATGCGGATGTGCATAGATTATCGACAATTTATCAAGTTGACGATCAAGAACAATTATCCCTTGCCTAGGATTGATGATCTCTTTGATCAGTTCCGTGCAGCCTCAGTGTTTTCTAAGATAGACTTGAGGTCACGATATTACCAGTTGAAAGTGAAGGATGTGGATGTACCTAAGACAGCTTTTAGGACAAGGTACGTGCATTACGAGTTCTTAGTGATGCCGTTTGGTTTGACCAACGCACCTGCTGCTTTCATGGATACGATGAATCGTGTGTTCCATGAGTTCTTGGATCAGTTTGTGGTGGTGTTCAACGATGATATCCTTGTATATTCGGGTACCGAGGAGGATCATGATAGACAATTGAGAATTGTGTTGCAAGCGTTGTTGGAGAATCAGTTATATGCCAAGCTAAGTAAGTGTGAGTTTTGGCTTAAGGAAGTGGTCTTCCTTGGACATGTTGTGTCAGCTGAGGGTATTCGCATTGATCCGCACAAAGTATAGGCTGTGATGAGCTGGAAGGTGCCTAAGTCAGTAACAGATGTACGAAGTTTCCTTGGTTTAGCCGGGCATTACCGTAGGTTTGTCGGGGTGTTTCTCGAAGATAGTTGCACCTTTGACCAAGTTGTTACAGAAGAATGTTCTCTTTGAGTGGACAGATGCGAGGCATCAAGCTTTTGAGAAGCTGAAGGAAGCTTTAACGCAAGCTCATGTCCTGATTTAACCTAAGTCTGGTAAGGAGTTTGTGGTCTATAGTGATGCGTCCATTGTTGGTTTGGGTTGTGTGTTAATGCAGGAGGGTAAGGTGGTTGCCTATGCATCTAGACAGTTGAAGGTGCATGAGCATAACAACCCTACTCTTGATCTTGAGCTTGTGGTTGTGGTGTTTTCCCTGAAGATCTGGAGGCATTACCTGTACGGTGAGAAGTGTGTTGTGTTCACGAATCATAAGAGCTTGAAATATCTCATGTCTCAAAAGGAGTTGAATCTTAGGCAACATCACTGGGTGGAGTTGCTTAAAGATTACGATCTGACGATTGAGTATCACCAGGGCAAGGCTAATGTTGTGGTCGATGCTTTGAGCCTGAAAGTGGCTGTGGAGTTGAGGGCGATGTTTGCTCGCTTGAGCGCATCGCGTGATGGTGGTCTTATCGTTGAATTGCAAGTGAAACCATCTCTGATTCAGTTGGTCAAAGATAAGCAATTGTTAGATATTCTGTTGTTCCTCATGTTCAGGACATTGCAGAGGGTAGACCTTCGGATTTCATCTTTAGTGATGACGGTGTTTTGTGCTTTGGAAGTCGAATAGTGGTGCCGAATGATGTTGAGTTGAGGCGCACTATTCCGAAAACAGAGCTTTAGTGATGATTGTGTTGCAGCTGTGGTGTTTGCCTTGAAGATTTGGAGGCATTACTTGTATGGAAAGAAATGTGTTGTGTTCACGGATCATAAGAGCTTGAAATACCTTATGTCTCAGAAGGAGTTGAATCTTAGGCAACGACGTTGGGTGGAGTTGCTTAAGGATTATGACGTGAAGATCGAGTATCACCCGGGTAAGGATAATGTTGTAGCCGATGCTTTGAACAAGAAACTAGCTGTGGAGTTGAGAGCGATGTTTGCACGTCTGAGTATATCGCGTGATGGTGGTCTTATTGCAGAATTGCAAGTGAATCATCCTCTGATACAGTTGATCAAAGATAAGCAGTTGCTTGATGATTGTAACCCCCTTAGCCCAGCCTAGGCGTTAGACCCGAACTACGAAGATCACGCGGGGAAAACCAAAGTCAACCCGAAAGTCAACCTTGATTAACGACCTTTTTTTCTTTTATCTTTTCTAGATGCGTATTAAGCCTATGTGAATGCTCAAGAACCTTGGAAGAGAAAAACACAACGATCGAAAAACGTTTAAGGACTCAATTGCAAGAAATACACATTTGGGGACCAAAATGTAAATTTTGGAAAATATAAGGACTTTGTAGATTTTAGCTTTACAAGCCTCTCTGCCAAATTTCAGCTTAAAAAGACATCTCAAGCTCAAGCAGTTTCCATTACAAAAATTCAGGACTAAAATGTAAAGCATGCAAACTTCAAAGCAATTCAAATCTGTGTCCAACGGTCACCCGTTTCGAAACAGCTGAGGGTGTTTCGAAACACCAGGTCATAACACCCACCCGTTTCGAAGCTGGTTCTGAAACAGGGCATTACAGTGGCCAAAGTGTTTCGAAGCACTTCTAGTCGTTCCGAAACGCCCAAGCCATTTCAGGCACCCGTTTCGAAACAGCTAAGGGTGTTTCGATACACCCTGCCCAGAAACAGCAGAAATTTCTGGTTTTACACATCCAAACACCATCAAACATGCTTTAAACCATTCCACAACATATCAACAACATGCCAAGCATTTAAGCCATCAAATTGCAACAGAAACTAGATACATTACAAGTTTAAAGTACACCTACTCAATTACTGCGCTCAACACATGATCTTGCTTTTAAACAAGGAACCAACAACAAGTATCAAACCATAAATCGAACATGCTCAAAATGAACAATCTCATTACACATCAACATATAAGACTCTTCCCCCCATTGCCTTTATTATCTATAGCTATAAACCAAAACATACTTCTCAAGTGGAGCTCTTCTTGAATCCTTTGCTACTTGCTTTCCCAACTTCAAATATCTGCATTGATGGACAAAAAGAAGCGTAAGCACATAATGCTTAGTGAGGAATGCTCAAAACCAAAACACCATCAATGCAGCGGATCATAAAACCATCTTTAAAATGTAATCACAACTCAATAACCCAAAATATTGATTGAAAATCTCCTTTGAAATACCATTGCTTTAAAACATGCATTGCTCAACAAGAAAATCAACATTTAGCTTGATACACTAAACAACTCACCCAAACAACATCCTTGCAATTACTACCATTTAAACCTTTCCATGCACAATCACTTCATGCAAAGTTTAAACCAAATTCCTTGAAAATCACTTCCACTTCACACTATACCTTTCTCATGCTTGACGGTCATTCCAAAGCAAAATACCTTTTGGAAACCATATGTTCCTTCAATATATCTCATGAATTCAACAAATGCAAAATCCATGGCAAAGCCATACATGCTTGTTACTCAAAAGCATTTCATAAACTCAAAACCCCTCAACATCACTCATCGGTAGTTGTATAACCCCCTAGAGAGAGCCGGGACACAACACAAGGCTTACACATGGGAGCTACCTCAGCCATTGTAATCACCTTAACCAAGCTCAAACACGGGAGCAACCCTCCACCGTTGTCACGCTTAATAAAGTCCACCCACGAGAGCCATCCTCCATCGTGGTGACGCCAATTTCCTCAATCGCTAGGGTACTTGGATGGAGTTTACGGTACAATCACAACCCCTCGACATCCAAGGCGACTTTACTTACGGTGCACCCAATCCTATAGCTGGCTAACTATATCCGATTCAAATACTTAAAACCATTTCATCACACACCAAAATACATCAAATACCATCATCAATTTACTGTTCTAAGCATTAATCAAAGTCACTTATCAATATGCACCTCCATGCATCATAACCATATTAATAACATGTCAAACCAAGGATCTCTTACCTTGAGAATCCTTCAATACATGGCTTTCAAAACCAGCATTAAACATACTAAAACATGCTTTCAAAATAGTAATTAAACATGCATTTCATAACTAATGCATCAAACCATAACTTAGCACATCCGAGGGAGTTTTTCCGAAGACTTACTCTTGAGCTTAGCTAAGTTGTTTAGACTTAAACTAAGCTCCCAAAACCTCCAAATATTCGTTTCAAAGCTAAAAAACCCATCTCCACTCACCGATACACAAAACTATGCTAGCCGACAAGCCTTCCAAGCGTCTGAAACCTCCAACGCCACCTCTATTGCTTCCGGATCATTCTCCCCTGTTTTTAACACATAACAACAGAGGATTAATGCATCACCATGCATTAAAATAACCAGCAATACATCCTAAACTCGTTGCTCTACCCAAGAACCTCATTTCAGCTCCCAAAAACAACCGAAATCACCTCCAAACTCTTTCAACGCAAAGCCCAGCCAAGATCTATCACTTCTAACCATTTCTAAACATCAATTAACATCAAAAACAACCCTAAACTCGTCATTATACCTCCAGCTATAACAGAACACCAAAATCACCCCAAAAACCACCATTTTCACAAGCAAAAACTCAAGAATCACAACCTATTCGGGATTGGATTGATAAAACCTCTTTTCTAACATCATTTAACATCCAAAATACATTAGAAAACCATCTCAAAACAGATCCCAACCAATTACAACGAAAATCCTCAAGATCTCTTCCAAAATCTTGAGTTTTAAGCCAAAAATCATGTTTCTAACATTAAAACCATTCATAAATCTTTAATAAAGGATTGACAACTTGAGAATTTCATTAAAGAACTGAGTATTTAGAGGAGAAGAACAATCTTACCTCTAAATGATGATTTCTCCTTGATTTGGGCAAAATTTCATGAAAATGCAATGTGGAAATCAAAAGGATTTGATGCAAGATTGATTAGGAACCAATAGATGATGGAAATCTCACCAATTGAAGTGAAGATCAATGTGAATTTTGCTGGAGAAAATGTGTTTGGATGATGGGATTTTGAGAGAAAAAAGAATGAGAGAAAATTAGGAAAAGTAGTTATGAAAGTTAAAAAGTAGTTTTCACCTTCCTTTTATTTAATTAAAACATTAATTAAATCACCCAAATTAAGGAAAAATCTGGAGAAAAACATTTTGGGTAAATTAGCTCCTTAAAGATTCAAAGTTTCAATCATTTACAAAACAGTCACCACTAAAATTTGCAAAAATTGCAATTTGGTCACTACACCGAAATGTAGTATTTCCAAACCTTATTTTGGAAAATTGATTTCACCAATCACCTTTATATATTAAAAGAGGATTTTTAGATATTTTTCTATATTTTTAAAACATCCCGAACTAGGCTTTCCCTAAAACTCCCTTTTATATTCGAACTGTTTCTCAGGCTGGTCCGGTTCAAACCCTAAACTTCTAAGCCCAAAATTGGGGTGTTACAACTCTCCCCCTCTTAGGAAATTTCGTCCTCGAAATTTCAACCTACGAAAAGAGCACGATACCAAACTTCTCAAAGCGACACACAATTTAACATCGGAGACTTAACCACCACTGAAACGTCCTCGAATCAAACTTACACCATTCCCAAATCCAACACCACTACTCACGGTGCAAGACTTCTGACAGACACGGTTACTAACCTCAACTTAGCTTTTCACACTTTCAAACTATGCAGGACCCTCAACAACACGAAGAACTTCTTAAGCCTTCACAACATACTCCGCCTCACCTCATAACTCCTTCAACAAACTCACACACTCGGTGACATCAACCCATCCATTTTTCAGCCACTATGTAACCCACAACCTTCACTACTTCTAAAAACCCCTTGCAAAACCACTCAACTCCTTCCAAAGATTATCAAAACAGGCACAAATTCCTTAAGAAACAACTGCTTACCCAAACCTTTCAATGTATTGATAACATTCATTCACATCCGCCTCTACCACTACCACAACAACCCATCAAAACTACTCACACAACATCTGAAATCCACGCCACAAGACTCCAACCTTAACTCCACCAGTTGTTCCACTTACCCCTAACTGACTTAGGAAAGATTTACTTTTACACGACTAACCAACCATCTTCTCACAAAAACCCCGACCACTCAACAATGGCCCTTGAACTTACATTGCCTTTCCACATCAATCTTAAACTATAACACTAACCTTACCTGGACACCACCCACACCATCCACATGCAAACATAATGAAACCATGAAACCCCTACTCATCCCAAGCCAAACCTTATCTACAACTCTCAACATAACCTCCTCCCAACTTCCCTAAGGTTACTACGAACCATCACCTACATAGCAAAAACCCTCCTATTGTGTCTATCAACGCAAGATACCTCCACACTCCAGAAACACATCCACTATCCTACAACAAACACCCAGCACAGAGAAACAACAACACTTATCTATTATTCCAAACCACCTCAAACAATTCTAACTCCAAACGATCACCTCGTTATCATCACACCGCTAAACTCTCTAAGCACCTAAACACCTTCCTTCCGCCACCATGCTAGATCACACCCACTACTACCGACAACATATCTACTATCTTCTACTACTTCTAGCATTCACCTAGCACCAAAACCACACTATCGGTCCCAATTAGATATTAGCAAGTGTGAACGTTCGTATGCATGATCCTCAACATGCCCTATCAATGCATGTGCATATGTATGCAAAACCTCTAATGTCATGTCACATGTATGCATGTACCAACATGTATAGATAATATATAATCAAATGATTTTAACTATGCATGTATGTCGGTTCACACTTACCAATAACATCCTCGGAATCCGTCTAAGAACAACCTCGTACCTCATCCCAACTTTTCCAGCCCCACCACTCTAACAATTGCTAACTACAGAATACTCCACTAGTACACTCCTCACACTTAAGTTGTTTCCAAAAACAACACCGGCTACTACCCAAACTTGCTAGTTATAAGACCTTACCCACTGCAAAAGGAAATCCAAACCGGAACCAAACAAAGATAACTAGGGCAAAGATTACTTAACAAAATTACCTGTAATCACCTCATTGCCTCGGAGCTCCCACAGACAAACTCCCTTCCCTGCAGAACCACTATTCTCTGGTCGTCCCGCCGCAACATCAACCAACACCTTAAGGCCATTACCGTCTCCCTGCGGTAAAGAACCCTGACTACCCTGAGCTAACTCCAGACAATTCTGCCTCAAATGTCCAACAGACCCACAATTCCAACAAGATCCATCCTCCAAAAACCCCACACCTCCTTGCCTTTCTTGCCACCTCCGAACTTTGTCTCGGCCGCGCTCACGACCCTTCCGAGACCCTTTTTCACGCACTGAAGCTGATCTCACCACTTGAGGAAAATCCCGCTTCACATGCTCCTTAGAACCACAGTTCCAACAAACCCCAACACCCCAACAAACTCCAACATGATGCCTTCTACAACGATCACACTTCGGCAAGTGAACTATCACTCCTTGGTCATATTGCCCTTGACCCACATCAGCACCGCCACTAAAACCTTGGTTCAAGCGAACCCTTCTGTCGCATAACCTCTTACGCTAATCACCCTCAAGGTTGGTACTCACAGCTCTTTTGTTTGTATTCTTCTCACCATCACAAACTGAACCCACACTCCCACGTTGCTTAACCCCTGGAAACCTATCTCCAAGGTATCTTCTATTAAAGGTAGACACAAAGAACTCCCAATCTATTTCGTGGATATTCGTTGCCACCGCTACAGATGTCCACCAAGCACAAGCATCCTCCAGCATTAACAAGACAACACTTCCCAGCTTACAACCGTTATCACACCCTTCCCAATTCAGAATCGGAATTATACCGGCTAACCAAGCCTCGAACGCCTCAGGCGTCGAACCATGATTCTCCACATCTCCCAAACCATGTAAACGCTGCTTCGACAAACTCTCATGTCCCACAGATGACAAGTCCTTCATCAGAGAACCAACTCTCTCCTTCTGCCTTACCACCTCAACTCCAAGCACAGACGACTGAAACGAAACACCTCCACCAAAAGGTGAATTCCACCCCTTAACAACCTGCTCTAAAGCAGCAACCATCGTACCCGATTGCCATTCTCTCAACGATTCCATTGTGCTATTATTAACAAAGCAACAATAACAAAACAGACAAAACGATCAGACCAGCTTCGAGCAAGGATTCAAGACTCCAACTCCAAACTAACACATAGCTATAATAATAAGGCAATGGGTATCCCGAGTTTTCCCTTTTTACATGAAGTAACAATCAATACAAACATTGATATCACAAACATCGAGCATATCCATCAGCAAACTTCAATCATGCCCCCATCAAACAACATTCACCCTCACAGCATAATATCAACATATCATACACATCACGTTTTCATTATTAAGAAAATCAACATCAGCATACCACCAATACATGCCCATACTAGCTCATAGAAGATTCATAACCAAAAAGCATGATAAAACATTAACAATTCACTCAAAGTCATATTTTCCAACCAACATTCAACCACACATTAGATTAAACATCCAACACTTACCATAACAACTTACCAAAAACTTACCGTTGCCCCAAAAGTTCGCAACTTAGCACTGATACCAACAAATGTAACCCCCTTAACCCGGCCTAGGCGTTAGACCCGAACTACGAAGATCACACGGGGAAAACCAAAGTCAACCCAAAAGTCAACCATGATTAAAGACCCTTTTTTCTTTTATCTTTTCTAGATGCGTATTAAGCCTATGTGAATGCTCAAGAACCTTGGAAGAGAAAAACACAGCGATCGAAAAACGTTTAAGGACACAATTGCAAGAAATACACATTTGGGGACCAAAATGTAAATTTTGGAAAATATAAAGACTTTGTAGTTTTTAGCTTTACCGAACCTTAATTAATCATATTACAAGCCTCTCTGCCAAATTTTAGCTTAAAAAGACATCTCCAGCTCAAGCAATTGCCATTACAAATATTCAAGACTAAAATGTAAAGCATGCAAACTTCAAAGCAATTCAAATCTGTGTCCAACGGTCACCCGTTTCGAAACAGCTGAGGGTGTTTCGAAACACCAGGTCATAACACCCACCCGTTTCGAAGCTGATTCCGAAACATGGCATTACAGTGTCCAAAGTGTTTCGAAACACTTCTAGCCGTTCCGAAACGCCCAAGCCATTTCAGGCACCAGTTTCGAAACAGCTAAGGGTGTTTCGATACACCCTGCCCAGAAACAGCAGAAATTTCTGGTTTTACACATCCAAAAACCATCAAACATACTTTAAACCATTCCACAACATATCAACAACATGCCAAGCATTTAAGCCATCAAATTGCAACAGAAACTAGATACATTACAAGTTTAAAGCACACCTACTCAACTACTACGCTCAACACATGATCTTGCTTTTAAACAAGGAACATAGCTATATCAAATATGAAGATGAAAATCCAAATATCTCAAAACAACCATCAACAAGTATCAAACCATAAACCGAACATGCTCAAAATGAACAATCTCATTACACATCAACATATAAGACTCTTCCCCCCATTGTCTTTATTATCTATAGCTATAAACCAAAACATACTTCTCAAGTGGAGCTCTTCTTGAATCCCTTGCTACTTGTTGTCCCAACTTCAAATATCTGCATTGATGGACAAAAAGGAGCGTAAACACATAATGCTTAGTGAGGGATGCTCAAAACCAAAACACCATCAATGCAGCGGATCATAAAACCATCTTTAAAATGTAATCACAACTCAATAACCCAAAATATTGATTGAAAATCTCCTTTGAAATACCATTGCTTTAAAACATGCATTGCTCAACAAAAAAAATCAACATTTAGCTTGATACACTAAACAACTCACCCCAAACAACATCCTTGCAATTACTACCATTTAAACCTTTCCATGCACAATCACTTCATGCAAAGTTTAAACCAAATTCCTTGGAAATCACTTCCACTTCACACTATACCCTTCTCATGCTTGACGATCATTTCAAAGAAAAATACCTTTTGGAAACCATATGTTCCTTCAATCTATCTCATGCATTCAACAAATGCAAAATCCATGGCAAAGCCATACATGCTTGTTACTCAAAAGCATTTCATAAACTCAAAACCCCATTTGCATAAGCAAATCTCCATTTTAAAAACCACATGTACCCTCTAGCTAACACATGCAAACAACCTATGCAAATCTCATGGCAAGGCCACATATGCTTGATATACAAAAGCATTTCATAAAATTATTAACTCATATGCATTTCTCAAAACATACAACATCTCAAGCATTGGTACATGTGACACGTTTCTTTCTCATACATTGGCATTTTTAGAAAATACTACAACAAAACTTTTAAACCACAAGCTCATCACTTTCTCATGCTACCTTGCAACATTTTCAAGCATCTCACACTTCGTTACAATCAAATACATTATATTGGCTTCAAGTGATAGTTCATAACCATTTCGACACAAGACACAATCGGATACGCGGATTACAAGCGTTGTCCCACACGCTTCAAACACACTACCGGCGTTACAAGGTGGAGTTTATCGGTACAATCACAACCCCTCAACACCCGTGATGGAGTTTAACGGTACAATCACAACCCCTCAACATCACTCATAGGTAGTTGTATAACCCCCTAGCGAGAGCTGGGACACAACACAAGGCTTACACATGGGAGCTACCTCAACCATTGTAATCACCTTAACCAAGCTCACACACGGGAGCAACCCTCCATCGTTGTGACGCTTAACAAAGTCCACCCACGAGAGCCATCCTCCACCGTGGTGACACCAATTTCCTCAATCGCTAGGGTACTTGGATGGAGTTTACGGTATAATCATAACCCCTCGACATCCAAGGCGACTTTACTTACGGTGCACCCAATCCTATAGCCGGCTAACTATATCTTATTCAAATACTTAAAACCATTTAATCACTCGCCAAAATACATCAAATACCATCATCAATTTACTGTTCTAAGCATTAATCAAAGTCACTTATCAATATGCACCTCCATGCATCATAACCATATTAATAACATGTCAAACCAAGAATCTCTTACCTTGAGCCTCCTTCAATACATGGCTTTCAAAACCAGCATTAAACATACTAAAACATGCTTTCAAAATAGTAATTAAACATGCATTTCATAACTAATGCATCAAACCATAACTTAGCACATCCGAGGGAGTTTTTCCGAAGACTTACTCTTGAGCTTAGCTAAGTTGTTTAGACTTAAACTAAGCTCCCAAAACCTCCAAATAATTGTTTCAAAGCTGAAAAACCATCTCCACTCACCAATACACAAAACTATGCTAGCCGACAAGCCTTTCAAGCGTCTGAAACCTCCAACGCCACCTCTATTGCTTCTGGATCATTCTCCCCTATTTTTAACACATAACAACAGAGGATTAATGCATCACCATGCATTAAAATCACCAGCAATACATCCTAAACTCGATGCTCTACCCAAGAACCTCATTTCGGCTCCCAAAAACAACCGAAATCACCTCCAAACTCTTTCAAAGCAAAGCCCAGAAAAGATCTATCACTTCTAACCATTTCTAAACATCAATTAACATCAAAAACAACCCTAAACTCGTCATTATACCTCCAGCTATAACAGAACACCAAAATCACCCCAAAAACCACCATTTTCACAAGCAAAAACTCAAGAATCACAACCTATTCGGGATTGGATTGATAAAACCTCTTTTCTAACATCATTTAACATCCAAAATACATTAGAAAACCATCTCAAAATAGATCCCAACCAATTACAACGAAAATCCTCAAGATCTCCTCCAAAATCGCGAGTTTTAAGCCAAAAATCTTGTTTCTAACATTAAAACCATTCATAAATCTTTAATAAAGGATTTACAACTTGGGAATTTCGGTAAAGAACTGAGTATTTAGAGGAGAAGAACAATCTTACCTCTAAATGATGATTTCTCCTTGATTTGGGCAAAATTTCATGAAAATGCAATGTGGAAATCAAAAGGATTTGATGGAAGATTGATTAGGAACCAATAGATGATGGAAATCTCACCAATTGAAGTGAATATCAATGTGAATTTTGCTGGAGAAAATGTGTTTGGATGATGAGATTTTGAGAGAAAAAGGAATGAGAGAAAATTAGGAAAAGTAGTTGTGAAAGTTAAAAAGTAGTTTTCACCTTCCTTTTATTTAATTAAAACATTAATTAAATCACCCAAATTAAGGAAAAATCTGGAGAAAAACATTTTGGGTAAATTAGCTCCTTAAAGATTTAAAGTTTCAATCCTTTACAAAACAGTCACCACTAAACTTTGCAAAAATCGCAATTTGGTCACTACACCGAAATGTAGTATTTCCAAACCTAATTTTGTAAAATTGATTTCACCAATCACCTTTATATATTAAAAGAGGATTATTAGATATTTTTTTATATTTTTAAAGCATCCCGAACTAGGCTTTCCCTAAAACTCCCTTTTATATTCGAACCGTTTCTCAGGCCGGTCCGGTTCAAACCCTAAACTTCTAAGCCCAAAATTGGGGTGTTATAATGATTCTCTTGTTTTGCATGTTCAGGACATTGCTGAGGGTAGACCTTCGAATTTCAGCTTTAGTGACGATGGTGTTTTGTGTTATGGGAGTAGGATAGTCGTGCTGGATGATGCTGAGTTAAGGCGCACTATTCTGACTGAAGCTCATAGTATTCCTTTTGCTATGCACCCTGGTAGTACCAAGATGTATCGTGACCTGAATGATGAGTACTGCTGGGTAGGGTTAAAAAAAGATGTGGCTAAGTTTGTTAGTAAGTCCATGGTGTGTCAGCGAGTGAAGGCTGAGCATCAGGTTCCTTCTGGTTTGTTGCAGCCTTTGAGAATCCCAAAATGGAAGTGGGAGAGAATCACCATGGATTTTGTGTCTGGTTTGCCTTTGTCACCGACAAAGAAGAATTCAGTTTAGGTGATTGTGGATCGGCTTTACAGCACGATTGGATAAGTTGGCTGAGCTGTAAATAGCTAAGAATGTGTGGTTGCACAGTGTGCCAAAGTCCATTGTGTCGGATAGAGATCCGAGGTTTACAACACGATTTTTGGAATTTTTGCATCAAGCTTTGGGTACACGGTTGAATTTCAGTACTTCTTATCATCCTCAGACGGATGGAAAGTCAGAACGTGTGATCCAAGTGCTTGAGGACATGTTGAGATGATGTGTGTTAGATTTTCAGGGTTCTTGGATGAAGCACTTGCCGTTGGTTGAGTTTGCATATAATAATAGTTACCAGGCAAGTATCCAAATGGCTCCATACGAGGCTTTGTGTGGGAGAAGATGTAGAACCCCTCTCTGTTGGGCAGAAGATGGACAAAAGTTGATTTCAATGCCAGCTATGCTTAAGGGAACCACCGAGAAGGTGAAGCTCATTTGTGAGCGTTTGAAGGCAGCATCGGATAGGCAAAAGTCTTACGTGGACCTGAAGCGTAAAGAGATTGAGTTCGCAGTTGGCGAACGTGTGTTTTTGAAAGTATCGCCTTGGAACAATGTGATGAGATTTGGGCGTAAAGGTAAACTTAGCCCAAGGTTTATTGGACCTTACGAGATCGTGGAGCGTATTGGTCCTAGGGCATATCGGTTGAGATTGCTTGCAGAGCTGGAAAAGATACATGATGTGTTTCATGTCTCTATGTTACGGAGGTACAGATTGGATCCTTCGCATGTGATGCCTCTTGAGGAGATAGAGTTGAATCCGGATCTTTCTTATGATGAGGAACCAGTGAGGGTTCTGGATGTGAGCAGTAAAGTTCTTCGTGGCAAGACGATAGAGCTAGTGAAGGTGTTGTAGCGACACCGAGGAGTTGAGGAGGCCACGTGGGAAAGCAAGGCGGACATCATGAAGTAGTTTTCGCACCTTTTTCCTTCAGGTAAAATTTCAAGGACGGGATTTCCTAAGTGGGGGAGAGTTGTAACGCCCTGGTTTTGGGCATAGATTTTTTAGACATCGGACCGGACCGGTCGGAAACGGTTCGAATCGCGTAAGGTGATTTAAGGTTTGTTAAGCTCTGTTTTAGATTGATTTTAATTGAGTTTTGTGTTGGTTAATATGTGGAAAAGAGGTTTTATTGATATAGATCCCGAAATCCTTGAGATCCTTGAGTTTCTTGATAGTTCTAGTTGGGTTTTTGAATTGAAATAGTGAAGTAATGCTTGTTGGAGGTATAAGGATGGGTTTGGATTGATTTTAGATGTGTTTTGATGTTTATAATTGATTGAAAGTGATGTATGATAGCTGGTCTTGGTTTAGGAAGCAATCGATTAGGTTTTCGGTAGTTTTGGATGGGTAAATTGGTGTTGTTTGGATGGGCAACGAGATTGTGATTGGTTGCTGGTGTTGAAATGCATTTTTAATGCATTTGGAACTCTGTTTTGATGATGTGAAAACAGTGGATCTTGATCCGGGAGCAAACGAGGTGTTGTTGGAGGCTCCAGAAGAGTAATTTTCGTGTCGGCGAGCAAGGCTTCGCGTATCGGTGAGTGGAAATGGATTTTCCAGCTTTGTAACGTTTTGAACGTGGTCTTGGGAGCTTAGTGTAAGTTTGAAACACTTAGCTAAGCTCAAGAGTAAGTGATTCGAAAGTCTCTCTCGGAAGTGTGATATGTTTTGATGGAATTGCACTTGAGTTAAATATGGTTTTGATTAGTTTTAAAGCATGTTTTAAGCATGGTTAATGCTGGATTTTAATGCCATTATGTTAAGGATGCACTAGGTAAGTGATCCTTGGTTTTATGTGATAAATGCATATGATGTTAAGAATGTTTATGCTTGTGGAAATGGCATTGTGTTTATGCTTGTAAAACAGTAGATTATTGATGTTAAATGATTATATTGGCAAGTGATGGAAATGGTTTTTGGTTACTTTAATCGGATATAGTTAGCCGGCTGTAGGATTGGGTGCACCATGAATAAAGTCGCCTTGGATGTCGAGGGGTTGTGATTGTGTCGTAATCTCCATCCAAGTACCCTAACGATTGAGGCTAAGATCACAACGGTGAATGGTTTAATCCCGTGTGTGAGTCTTGTGGTATGTGTCCCGTACTCTCGTTAGTGGAATTATACAACTACCGATGAGTGATGTTGAGGGGTTGTGATTGTGCCATTAATCTCTATCACGAGTGTTGAGGGGTTGTGATTGTGCCATTGATCTCCACCTTGTGTAGTCCGATAGTATGTATGAAGCGTGTGGGACAATGCTTGTAATCCGCGTATCCGATTGTGTCTTTCGTTTTGGTACGGTTTGAGGGTTATCACTTGAAAGCCAATATAATGTTAATGATTAATAATTAAGCATGAGATGCTTGTGAATGTTGCAAGAATGCCTGTGATGCTTGGTTTAAGCATGAGCAAAGGAATTTGTTGTTGTTATAATGATGCAATATGCATGTGGTTTAAAAAGTGCATTGAATGCGTAAATGAGCAAGTTTAAAGAAAGGCATGAGTTTGCAAATGATGTTTCAATGATTAAATGAAATGCAATGATGAATGTTGTTTTAGCGATCCTCACTAAGCTATATGCTTACGCTCATTTGTTTCATCAATTCAGAGAATTGAGCTTTCAAGACAGTCTAAAAGCAAGGGGATTCCAAGAGTTTTGACTAAGCGAAGTATGTGTTTCACCTTTAGTGTAATAAGTGTCAATGGGTGGGATTTCTACTCTTAATAGTATTTGGTGATGTTAAACACCTAAAGCATGTTTGGTTTGCTTAATTTGGTTTGTAAATGGCCTTTGAGGTTTGATTTGTGCTTGAATGTGGCTTTTAGCTTTTGTATGGTTTTGTAGACTGGGAAGCATGCCTATAGATCTAGTGCTTGCATGAATGATGCTATGTTTTAATTTGTGCTTCCTAATGTTGGTCATTGATGCTTATACATGTTGTATGTATGTTGTGCTATGAATTAGAACGATTTCGGAGGTGATTATGAGAGAAAAACCAGCAAATCATGAAGTTGCAGGGCAAGGCGTATCGGAACGCCCTTACCTGTTTCGGAACGGTGGCCTGGAATGGTCATGGGGTTTTGGAATGGGTAGGAACTTTTCGGAACGTTTTGCTACTAGAAAGCATTGTTTCGATACGGGTTTCGGAATGCACCCGCGTATCGAAACGGTGAACCTAGTTTCGAAATGACCGTTCCGATACAGGGTCTTGTGTTTCGAAACACCCGACCGTTGGAATTGAATTTGAATTGTTTCAGGTTTCTATTTTCTTACATTTTGGTCCCTAAGTCTTGAATGCGTAATTAACTAAGTTTGGGTGATCCGTTTAAGATGAAATTTGACATGTTGGCATAATATATGATTAATTTTGAATTGGTAACTTTAAAAATTGTCAGTCCTTATAAATCTGGAAATTTACAAATTAGTCCCTAAAAGACGTTTGTATGCAATTGAACCTCTAATTGTGTTATGTTCGTTGTGTCGCTTCCGCAAAAATGAATTGCTAATCATATAGGTTAATAATTTGCATCTAGAAAAGATAAAAAGAAAAAAAAGGTAGTTAATCAAGGTTGACTTTAACGAGTTATCTTTTGTTTTCCCCGTGTAATCTTCTTAGTTCGGGTCGGGCGTCTAGGCCGGGCTAAGGGGGTTATAGCTGATCCATTGTCAATAAGAACTCCTGGTAACATATACCCTTTGCAATTTTTAGAAATGTGAAGTGGTTTACATGATCCTCTTCCCTCCACGGGTATTTCTTTGTCACTGAATGATATGAAGTTATTAACTGCAATGTTATTTACCAACATGTCCATCTTGTCAGTCGTGATCTCCTTCGACACAAATGTCTTGTTTAAAATTTTCAATAATGCATCTCGATGTCCTTCGGAGCTCAACATTAACGATAGCATTGAAATTCGGGCTGGAAGTTTGTGTAGCTGCTCCACCACACTGTATTCACTATGCTTGAGTATTTTCAGAAACTCTTGAGCCTCTGATTCTTTTACTGGTTCATGGATTATTGGTGTTTTCTCTTTGAAGAAATCCATTTCCCCTTCCTTATTTGGTTGATTAGCGGCTTTCCTCTGCGCTGCATCTATATCCTCCATTTCTAGAGCTGAATAAAGTCTTCCACTTCTTGTGAAGCGGCTTACCTCATTTACGGGTTTTTCCTTTCTTTCCTCTTCAATTATTGTCCTCTTTGGATCTGTTATCGTGCAAGCATAGTTCCAAAGGACTTGCTTACTGTCCTTATAGGGAAACGGGGCTGGCGCTTTCACAATCAGCCGTGGAGCTACACTCCTAGCTGGCTCCTTGACCCCTGCCTTGGTCTTAATCATAAAAGGCCTCATTCCTGTATAGATCTTTTTAGAGGATGATTCCTCTGATGCACAAACTTCCATCCCTTTTTTTCTTTTTGCACGTAAAATTCTAACTCTCTGCAATCAATCTTTGCTTGTACTAACTGCTTGAACTCTAAGCAATTCTCAATTTCATGCCCCTCCTGCTAGTGGTATTTACAATACAGTCCTTTATTTGTTGCTTCTTCAAATCCCTCTATCACCCCAGCCTTGACCATCTGGGTCCATACCCATTTCATGGATGCCTTGACCTCGGAAACGTGCCTTTTGTTGGTGCTAACCTCTCCCTCTACGATGGCATTTACTCCATTCTTCTGGTAGCTTGGCAACGGATTTCCTTTTTCTTCAGAATTTTAAAATGATATCATGCCTGATTTTCTTAAATCGTTTACCACCCTTTTGAATGCGGTGCAAATTTTAATGGTATGCCCCCTTACTATTGCATGATATTCGCATTGGGCCTTCTCGTCATACCATGGTAGATAGGGAGGTAAGAATGGAGGAACATATCTTGGTAACACCATTTGTTGTTTGACCAGCTCGGCAAACAACTCTGCATAAGTCATTGGGATAGGAGGAAAGTAAGGCCTCGAATTCCCTTGATATCTTCGCTCTCCTTTTGGGGCGTTTGCAACCGTCGGAGCTGCAGTGTTGGGCTTATTGAAGGTATTGGGCTTGTTGAACACTATGCATGTCGAGTAGTTGGGATTATAGACATTTGTTGCATTAACTTCATTGTTGTCCTTCTTCCTATATGTCTTCTTCGTTTCCCCACTGTCCAATCTTCCACTCTTCATGGCTGCAAGAATCAGCTCGCCATTCATTAGCATGTCTGCAATGTTCTTCGTGGCGTGGTTGAGCATGCGATCATAAAAGGGTCCCTTTAGTGTTTCTACAAACATCGGGTGATCTCGTTTTCTAGCAACGGTTGCTGCACTTGTGCCGCTACATCCTTCCACCTTGGAGCGTATTGACGGAAGCTCTCGTAGTGTTTTTGCTCCATCCCTTGCAAGACAAGACGGGTTGGAACCATGTCTGAAACATGCTTGTATTGCTCACTAAAGGCTCTGGATATGTCTCTTCATGATTTGATGTTCACTCGGCTTAATTGCGAGTACCAATGTGCAGGGAACCCTACTAGGATGTCTTGAAAGCAGTGAATGAGCAACTTTTCATTATCAAGGTACATGGACATCTTTCTGCAATACATGGTAAGATGTGCTGACGAGCATGTGGTCCCATTATATTTCTCGAAGTCTGGGATCTTAAATTTTGGTGGTGCAACTAAGTCAGTTACCAAGCTCAGATCCTTGGCATCCATTCCACCATAAGCAGCTTCATCTTGGAAAGACTTGAACATTCCCTCCAACTTCTCGTAATTCTCTTCCAGCTTCTTTTCAGTTCGAGCCTTATCAGCAACTTCATCGAAGTCAAGCACCTCGTAATTATTGGCCTCTATATTTGGAATATGAGTGGAAGATTCAGCTACATGAATGGGTGTTTTGGCCTTGGAAGCAGTCTCCTTCCTAAAAGTCATCCCTGGGAATCGAGGAATGGCAGAAGTATTTCCCCCTTCTTCGGCTGCATCTGGGTCCTTGAATCTAAGCAATGCAGCTATCGAGCTTATCGTCTTTTGGTGGACGACTTTAACTTTTTGTTTCATGTCGCCTTCCATTTTCTCCAGCTTATCCTATATGTTCTTTTGGTTCACCTCCAAAGTTGCCAACCATTCCTTAGAGTTCAAGGCTCGGGTTTGGGCTAGTGTACCGTATTTATGGGTTGTCTTAGCAATTTTGGATATTATGTTTTTTATTATTAAGTTAGTTTATGATCAAATGAATGTATGCACAAATGAATTCACAAAAAGAAAACAACAAAACAAACAAGATAATGCTAATGTATGATTGAAGTCAAAAGGCCATCAATTCCATTGAAAATTTGTCCATGAAAGGAAACCCCTTATTAAATACGAAAGTTTGATTACAACTTTTTTGAATTACAAATATTTTTCTGCTCGAACGCCTAACTCTTTGATTTCTTCGATTAGCCACATGAGTCTTGGTTCCACTTCTCCAATGGGCTTGATGTACTGACGAAGGGTTGCAGCTTCAGTCGCCAATATTGTCACGTGCTTGGTTCTCCTCCATTTTTAAGAGCTTTCCATTCATTATTGAACAATTTTCCAAAATCAACCCCTTCTGATATGAAATGATGCACATGCACAATAAACAAGATAATAAACAGAGATCAAATAAACAAGGAAAATGAAATAGATGAAACAGATAAAACAATCAATAATTTAAATGCACAATGTCTCCGTGGATTATTCTTGCGACTCAACACCCTAGGCTTTCTGCATGGCTCTATTAGGGGTAGGCTCTAAATTCTCAAACTTGGTTTGGTTCTAAAAAGGTACCCGAGCTGTCCTTGTTGTCCTCTACTAAGAGTAGCAAGGCCCTCGATTCTCACCCATTATAGGCTACAAATGAATCAAGTTCAACTCAAGAGGACTCACCACCGAAGCATTCTCGAAGAATTAATATCCTTACGAAGATAAAGGGATTGAGTCTCGAAGGTACTTTGCGATGGTCATACGAAGAATCAATATTCTTACATAAGCCAAGCGTGTTCCCCCCACTTAAAACAAACGGGACAAAGCTCGGGAATAGAGCTTGGAATTAAGTCTTAAATGCGTAAAATAGAGTCATATTCATGTAAACGGACAAATAAATAGAACTTATGGTGAACTTGCAAATTCCATTTTTTGAAAAAAAAAACTTTTTTTTTAAAATCATTTAAAACCAATTTGTGGCATGACCCTCTTCGTTTTTTTTAAAACAAAAAACACGTCCCCAGCGGAGTCGCCAAGCTATCGCAACCGCCTTTTTACGGGAGGCTTCGACATTTTTGGAAAACACTTTTAAAAATCAACGGAGTCACCACCAATCTTTTTTTTGAAAAAAAAAATTATTGCATCACTTTTAAAAATACTGTTATTTTAATAAAACATTTTTTGTTTTAATAAAACAACGGTTTTGGTCTGCGAAAATCAGAAAACAGGTTCGGGGGTCGGTTACGCGTGGGGAAGGATTAGCACCCCCACGGCGCCAAAAATTGGTATCTAATTGGTTTTAAAATCGTTTTCAAAACTGGAATTTGCAAGTTCAAAAAGGTTCGAATTTACTTGTCCATTTAATGAATATTAGTCTATTTTAACGGCCTTATCGACCGGGAGATGAACATTAATCTTCGCCAATATTTTTGGCGCTAACCCGTCATTCTTGTTTGATAAGACGCCATATTAAATTATGTTTTCACTTTTCAAGCAACAAAGAAATTTAAGTGCGTTGAGCATTTTATTTTTATTCTAAGTTTGATTATTAAAAGCCCTAAAAACGTCTAAGTCTTTTATTCCTAGTTAAAAGTTTGAATTTGCTTAAGTTTATTTTATTTTCTTTTTTGTGAAGAACATTTTCAACAAAACAAATCTCTATCTAAGCTTTAGTTCATAATCCTAAGTTTTCACCTAATCCTAAAACAAGCAAGCAAACATTTTATTCTTTTGATTTTCACCCTTTTTATTATTCCTTTTAAAAGTATATACTTCTTTTTATTATTTTCTAAGCTAGAACCTTTTTACATTTTTAACGCTCTCCCCCCCCCCCCCTTTTTTAGATTATGTATTCCTTTTTTACTGTTTTTGACCCCTTTTTGTTGTTGTTTTTTTTCTTTTTTTCACACTTAATTATTACCTCATTTTATTCCTTTTTATTAAAAAATTATTAAACACCAACATTAATATTATTTTTTTCTTTTTCCTTTTCTTTTTATTTTTATTTTTTTTCCTTTTCTTTTTTTACTTTTTACCTTAAAAATGGGCTTCAACATAAAATGGGCTCTACTTGAAAAATGGTTTTTATTAAAAATAAGTTTTTTCTTGAAAATGGGTTTTTATTTTTTAAAAAAACAGGCTTTTAGAAGGATTCCTATTTTTTGATATTTTATATTATATATATATTGACTTTTTCTTTCTTTTTTATTAAATGTTAGGGTGAAAATTTGGTGACAATAGGAGTGTCCTTGCTCATGATCCTTCTTAGAGCCTGTTACGGGCACCTCTAGGGTATTTGAACATCCTGCCTAGAGCCTGTTTCGGGCACCTCTAGGGTTTTAATCATTTTAGTGCTACTGCCTTGTGCTACCGTGGCGGCAAACCTGTTTTCAATTAAGAAATTTTTATGTAAAGCAGGCAGTGTTAAACTTAGAACACAAGCAAAAATTCAGTATTTAACAGACAGTGTAAGAATAATTTGGCAAAAAGAAAAATTTTCTAAGTGTTTTTCATGCTTCTTCCCATAGTTAAGTCAATTTTTTTGTATGGTGCGAATATAAGTAGTCGGCTAACTATCATAGGCACAATTTTTTGAACTAAGAATTTCTACTTCATTAAGTGTTTAGGGCAGAATTTACACATGCTCATATATTCTACTAAATGAACCTAAAACAAAGAGGACTATTCCCCCCCAAACTCAAGGTTGACATTGTCCTCAATGCCTTAAAAAATAAAAATAAATAAAACATAAAAAGAAAAACAGATAAAATAAAGAAAACATAAAATAAAGAAAAATAAATAAAAGAAAAGGAAAGGTGCTATAGACTAGGGGATTTCCCCTCTGTTGCTGCTGCGTCGGAGGAGGATTCTGAGGAGGTGGACAAGACTAGGTAGCGTGTGGCAGATAGTCTACCGGCAGAGCTCTTCTTCGTGCCATGCGGTGGCTGGGTGTGGGTCGTTTCGCTGGTGCGTCTGGCTCAGGTTCAGACCCTCCACCCTAAGGCTCGGTTAATGCGGCTGGCCGCTTCCTCTTCCTTGCTGCCTCGGTCGATTCATCATCGAAGGAGTCAGATATCTCCATGTTTGAGTCCTCGACATCTTTGGCAGCTGCGCCCTTTGCTGTTGGGGAGGCGGCGGTCGTCTCCTCCTCTTTCTTCGACTCTGATGAGGAGGTGAGTTCATACGGCTGAATGGAAGTAGGTGAGGTCCTTCTCTTAGAGCGGATGTGTGGCCCCTCACTGTTAGCGGCGGCTGGAGTAGCAGCTGGTCTGGAAATGATCTGGGTCGGTTTGGACGCTGCTAACTCTGATGGGAATGCGGGCAACTGTGCGCCGCCGTCATGGTATTTGTCAAGCAAAAAGGCCACAGAGGCCTCTTGCACCTCCGCAATATATTTCGTAAAGATCATCTGTTTGTGCTTGATCCTTTGGCAGCTTTCGATAAGGTTGCGTAGCAAGGGGATCACGGCGGAGGGGAGGGCAGCTTCAGTACTGCTCGTTGCAGCTGGGGTGGCGGCAGGTTGGGACGGCAGCTGGGTGGTTGACGATGTTTCCAGCTTTGACTCCTGAATCATCTGGAGGCGCAGATGGGAAATATAGCTTTCTTGTCAACCCTTCCTTGGAAGGAATGATTGTATCCTTGGGATGCGGAGGCACGCGAAAGTTGGCGCATAGGCCTGTGATGAGTGCAAGGAAGATGAGAGGTCCCTTGGCATTAGGCTTGTCTGCGTGGGCATAGATCTCTTATAAAATTACTTCACCAACGTTGATTGGATGACCCTTCGTAATGTTGTGGATTAGGGCCAGCCGTGGCCTGTTAACTGTTGATCAGTGCGAGGTGGGCATCAGACGACATTGGACGAAGTTGCTCTAGAGAACGGCCTCTGGCAGCAGATCGCGGTGGTTGAATGAACCATTATTCTTGCCGGTTAGCCACTTGGTGTTGGGCCGACAGGTGTCTTTCTTTATCTTTTCGTAGTCATTCGCCGTTAATTAGAACTTCCATTCTTCATGTGGATTCTCTCTGATTTCTATGATGTAGAAGTTGTTGACGGTTTCCGCTGTGAGCTTGACTCCTTTGCCGCGGACATAAACAAAAGGGTTTCCTGGCGTAGGCTTGTGGGCATAGAATTCTCGCACCTGAATGTTGTTTATCCCTTCTAGTTGCCATACGAAAATGTCCCAACCCAAGTTGTGAACCCTTTCGAATATGATGGGTTCGAGACCAAAATCCCCATCTGGTCTAGTGTATTGGAACCCTATTTCCTCCAAGAGTTGCCGCTCTATGAAGTACTGCTTGTAAGTTGCCGCGATAGCAGGGTTTAAGAACCTCTAAAAGGTTGGCTTGGAGGTAGAGGCGGTTTGTTTTGATATGGCCATAACTGTGAGATCGGTTGTGTTTTCCTAAAGAAAGAAAAAGAAATTGCAAGAAAGTAAAGTAGGTGAAATCTTGAAAGCAAAGATTGAAAAGAATAATTAAGAGTAAAGGAGAGAGCAAAGTGAACAACGGGGGGAGAATAGTTTGCTTTATATAGCCGCTTCTCTCTATTGCCTGGGCGGGTACACTTCTAACGGGCGGCAATGATTGTAGCGCGATTTCCGCGATTCTAGCGGTTACGCAGATATTCGTGTCGATAGCTATTGCAAATATAGTCGTTGCAGCTAGTCGTTATGAACCCGCTAGCTGTTATGCTCATCTGCATTGGGCTGCCTTGGTCGATGGATAGGGCTTCTCCTTTATTCTTTCATCCTTCCTGGTCTTGCCTTCATTCCTGTTGCGTGTAAAAGAGTCTATCGCAATTGTAGTGCAAGTGTACACGACGCAAGTAGTAAAGTGATACGAAGTATCGGATATCGTCTCCTCGGGGATTGGGCTAATAGCTTCACCTTGATTTACTGCACGAAAGTAAAAGAAATATTTGAGAGTTGTCACGAGAATAATAAGATAAAAACGCAAATAAAAGAATTGAGTTATCAAGATAGAGAGAATGGGCTGGTATTGAATTGCTCAATAGTGCAGGTATTGTATTGCTTAGGAACTCCAGTTCTGTCGTCGCGCCTGTCGCTGACAACACCTGTCGCGGCAGCTGTCCGTTGGCTGTCGCGGTAGCAGACACACCAACTCCGTACTTCAAGCTTGGCAAGAATCCCAGATCTGCCTTGGCCTATCCCTAGGTCCAAGTCTGTCGATGATCACGTCTTTGATGATACCTCCCGGCGTGAATCGAAGGATGAACACCGATGTGTATGAATTCTTCTTTAGCCACTTAACCTTGCCCTATCCCTAGGCACAAGATAGTTCAACTATAAACTAGAGAACTTGCTCTTATTTCTTTCGTATACTTAACTCTCCCGATGCTAAGTAAATGGATAACCTCACAATGCTCTCCCGATGCTCTTGCAAGATGTTAAAACCAAAATAAGAGAACTTGAAGTTTATTTTATTGAACTGAAAAATCCTAAAACAAAACAACCCTTGCAACTACTTTACAAAACAACCCGTAGCCCTAGGGGGGATTTAGAACATGTCGGTGACGGGTGGACGACAGGGGGTTTAGGTTTCGGTTATGGGGTAATCGGTTGTGCCTCCTAGGTTAAATCTATGCCCTTATATAAGCTTTGGGCTCAAGTCCTCTAAAGTAACAAGGATTACAACTTTAATTAAAAGTAAGATTCTAATAAAGACTAAATCTCTAAAGACTCCTACTTTCCAGCCGCATCCTTGTTTCTAGGAATTTCCTCTCCTTGAGCTTTGGCTTGACATATCTTTTGATCCGGGGCTTGGAAAAATATGTGGCTTTCACACGACAGACGAGCAGAATTTTCTCTATCTATCGAGGTCCACTTTGCTTTTCCTCTTCATAAGTCTGATGTCCCCATGCTGTCACGACAGGTCCATGGCAGCTTCGTCTTCTTCGTCTGCTTGTCCAGTTCAGCTCTCCTGCTTCTCTGCCCGGCGCCTGCCTTCAACGTCTACTATGGCAGATACCTGCAAAAATAGCCATCTTTTAGTAGAATCCGTGCTTTTAGTCCCTTTGTGATGTTTTACTGAAAACTAACCTAAATGCAATGCAATGATGCTTGAATGCAGCAAAAATATGGGTTAAAAAAGGTGTAAATAATAGAACTTTTACACACTCAACACACCCCCAAACTCAAGTTTTTGCTTGCCCTCAAGCAATGAAGAAAGAAAAATGAATTTTTTTTTGTGTTGGCCTTCAAACAGTGAACTGTCCCTTACCCGTCGCTCATTCTCTATGGCGGCAGCAACCTGTCGGAAAGGTTAGGATCTGTCCGGAATCTCTCTATAGCTCTCGTGCAGTGTGTGCATGCTTGTGAACAGTTATATGCTAAGACTCTCTTAGTTTCACTAGAATATTCAACTTCTTCACTCGAATTTTTATGCCAAAGTTTATTTTTTAGAAGGCACATTTTCATGCTTCTTTTTCTTCTATTTTCAAGCTAAATTTTTCTAGAGCCAGTTTCGGGCACCTCTAGTTAGCTTCCTAGAGCCGGTTTCGGGCACCTCTAGGTTTTTGATTTTCTTTTTGCTAAACTTCTTTCCTAGAGCCAGTGTTAGGCACCTCTAGGGGCTATTCAAATTCTAAGCTTCCTATTCTAGTTTGGCTAAAAGAAATCTAAGCAATATAACAGTCACAAAAGTGTTTAAGTTTTCAGAACTATATAAAGGCTCTAAACTTCTTCTTAACCTGTCCTAAAGATGCTGCCACGACAGAGCCGTCATGACAGGTAAGTTAACTTCACAGTTTTAAGCAAACAGTTTTATATTTTCTGATTTTTTTAAGAGAACTTAAATAAATAAATAGACACAATAATTAATGAAAAAAAATGTACTTAAGACTCCATTAATGATGGAGGGTTGCCACCCCCAAACTCAAGGGTTGCATTGCCCTCAATGCAAAATGACATGAAAAATAAAGACAAAAATAATAAGAAAAGTACATCACAAAAGATAAAGGCAGGCATCAGTAAAGGAAAAATAAAAACTTAAATTTTTAGTCGCTGTCCTCACTGCTGCTGCTAACACGGATCTGACGGCAGCGTCTGGGCTGCGGAGGAGGTTGCTGAGGCAGTACCACGACGGGTCTGTCTAGTAGACATGTTGGTTGCAAGGGTTGTGAAATCTGAAGAAAGCAAAGAAAACTAGAGGAGAAAACAAAGAAGAATAAGCAGAAGTGAGAAAAAATGAAAATGAGAATGGGGTTTTATAGCGGTCGAGTCGCTGCCCATTTAATGATGTAACGGCAGGCGGGAATAACGGAGCGGCAGATTGGATTTAGCGTGTCTGACGCGTCTGACACGCATTTATGCGTCTGTTATGCGTCTGCCGCACGTTTCTGCGTCTGCCATGTCAGTCTGTTGACAGCCTGTCAAATCCGTCCGCGCCGGCAGCCGAAACGACAGGTCTCCATAAATGGGCTTTATTGGGCTGATGGATGGGCGGTGGGCTTGGGTCACTTCTCCTTTTCTTCTTGACTCCTTTATTACCTAAAAACAGAAATTAGGAAAATAAAATATTATTCGAATAAAATAAACCTAATTCCTAATAAATAATAAAAATAATAAAAATAAAAATAAAACTTAGGTTAAATTAGGGATGCCTTGTGGGGCGTCTCCCAAAGTAACCACTTCCTGTATTCCTGGGGCTTCAGTCCCCTGATAGTGCTTGAGGCGTTGTCCATTGACTTTGAATTGGTGCCCGTCTTTTAATGATTGAATTGTGATGGCACCATGGGGAAAAACTTGAACCACTTGGAACGGGCCAGACCAACTAGACTTTAGCTTTCCTGGGAAGGGTTTAAGTCTAGAATTAAATAACAACACAAGCTGCCCTGGGCAGAACTGTCGTGGCAGCAGTTTCTTGTCGTGCCACCTCTTAGTCTTTTCCTTGTAGATCCTTGCGTTGTCGTAGGCCATTGTCCGTAATTCTTCCATCTCGTTCAGATCTAATAATCTTTTCTGGCCGGCCTTGTCCAAGTCCATATTCACTGCCTTGATTGCCCAATATGCCTTGTGCTCGATCTCGACAGGCAAGTGACAGGTTTTCCCATAAATCAGTCGGTATGGAGACATGCCCAATGGAGTCTTGAAAGCTGTCCTGTATGCCCATAATGCATCATTTAGAAGTAAAGACCAATCTTTCCTCGTTGGTTTAACCATCTTTTCAAGAATGTTCTTCACTTCCCTATTGGATATCTCAGCCTGTCCATTGGTCTGTGGGTGGTATGCTGTCGCGATCCTGTGCTTGACACCAAATTTCTTCAAGGCGGCAGCAATTACCCTATTATCGAAATGTCTCCCTTCATCACTGATAATCGCCCTAGGGATGCCAAATCTAGAAAAAAATGTTTTTATGCAAAAACTTTTGGACCGTCTTGGCATCATTCTTTTGAGTTGCGATTGCTTCAACCCACTTGGAGACATAATCCACTGCTAGGAGGATGTACAAATTTCCACATGAAGATGGGAATGGTCCCATAAAATCAATCCCCCAAACGTCGAAGATCTCGACTTCTAGAATATTATGCAGTGGCATCTCGTTTCTCCTCGAGATGTTACCTGTCCGCTGGCACCTGTCACAGTTTTTGTAAAATTCATGTGCATCTTTATATAGTGTCGGCCAGTAGAACCCTGACTGCAGCACCTTGGCAGCAGTTTTATTGCCTCCTAAGTGACCTCCATATTGTGAAGCATGGCAGTGATGGAGAATGTCTTCTTGCTCTTCTTGTGGTACACACCTCCTTATAACCTGATCTGCGCACATTTTGAAAAGAAGAGGTTCGTCCCAATAATAATGTTTAACATTATTTTGGAACCTCTTCCTTGCTTGATAATTAAGATCAGAAGGTAATATTCCGCTGACTATAAAATTAACGAAATCAGCATACCAGGGAAGGTTAGAAGACTTACCTGCCGCCATGGCTGTCGCGACAGCGATTGCAGCAGCAAAGAGCTGCTCATCTGGGAAGGTCTCCAGTATGTGTGTCTCATTTAACGGTAGACTCTGTCCCGTCTCCAACCTCGACAAGTGGTCTGCCACCTGATTTTCTGTCCCCTTTTTGTCCTTAATTTCAAGGTCGAACTCTTGTAATAGCAATATCCATCGTATCAACCTAGGTTTTGCGTCCTTCTTTGCGAACAAATACTTGAGGACAGAATGGTCGGTGTGTATTATTACTTTCGTTCCAAGTATGTAAGAACGAAACTTGTCGATGGAGAACACCACAGCTAACAGCTCCTTTTTTGTGGTGGTATAGTTCACTTGGGCGTCATTCAACGTCTTGCTGGCATAGTATATGACGTGAAACAGCTTATCTCTGCGCTGCCCAAGTGCTGCCCCGACAGCATAGTCACTAGCATCACACATGATCTCGAATGGCTGTGTCCAGTCTGGTGGCTGTACTATGGGGGCTGTCACTAACTTTTCCTTCAGAACCTTGAATGCTTTAGTACATTCTTCATTAAAGTCAAAGGGTCGGTTCTGCTCTAAGAGATGGCATAGGGGCTTCGTGATTTTCGAGAAATTTGCGATGAATCTCCGATAAAAACCCGCATGCCCTAAAAAACTTCTAATGCCCTTGACTGTTGTTGGCGGCGGCAGCTTCTCTATGACTTCAATCTTAGCCCTGTCGACTTCTATCCCACGGCAGCTAATCTTATGGCCAAGGACTATCCCTTCATCCACCATAAAATGGCACTTTTCCCAATTTAGAACAAGATTAGCTTTTTCACATCTTTCAAGAACCTTTTGAAGGTTGCCGAGGCAGCTCTCAAAATCGTCTCCAAAGACGGAAAAATCATCCATGAAAATCTCAAGGAAGTCCTCTACCATGTCGGAGAATATAGCCATCATGCACCTTTGGAAGGTGGCAGGTGCGTTACATAGGCCGAACGGCATCCTCCTAAATGCGTACGTTCCGTAGGGGCATGTGAAAGTCGTTTTCTCTTGATCCTCTGGTGCAATAGCAATTTGGTTATAACCTGAGTAACCATCAAGAAAACAATAGTAAGGCTTACCCGCTAATCTATCAAGCATTTGATCAATAAAGGGTAAAGGAAAGTGGTCTTTTCGGGTAGCTTTGTTAAGCTTCCGATAGTCCATACAAACCCTCCAACCAGTCACAGTCCTGGTTGGGATTAACTCATTGTTTTCGTTGGTTATTACGGTCATGCCTCCTTTCTTGGGAACACATTGCACCAGGCTTACCCATTTGCTGTCGGAGATGGCGTAAATAATACCAGCATCTAACCATTTAATTATCTCTTTACGCACTACCTCCTTCATCGCAAGGTTTAACCGCCTTTGGGCATCAATGGTCGGCTTATGATCTTCCTCTAGGAGGATTTTGTGCATGCATATTGCCGGACTAATGCCCTGAATGTCTGCTATCGTCCATCCAATCGCCTTTTTGTGCTGCCTTAGCATGTCGATCAGCTGTCGTTCCTGTTCCTGCGGCAGCTTAGCAGAGATGATTACGGGCAGTGTGTCATCACAACCAAGATAAGCATATTTAAGCTGCCCTGGCAGGGGCTTAAGTTCTAAGACAGGTGGTTCAATAGTAGAGGGCTTTTGGATTAAATGGTTATCCGAAGTGTAATTCAAGGGTTCGAATAACTTACCTGGACGATGGTCTAACCAGTTTACCTCCTCATGACCTTCAGTATCAGATGTATCGGATTCAGAGGAGTTGCTGTCGTCGGTGCTGTCGGCGTTGCTGTCGTTATCGCTGTCGTGACAGGCCTGTAGGTGGCTGTCGCAGCAGTGACCAAATTTTATATCACGGCAGCCCGACCTGATGCAGGGGTAATCAAAGGTCACCTCAATGATGGCCTTGCATTCCTCGTCCACATCAGCATGTTTCATTGCTTGGAGAACATTCAACTTAATTTCTTGATCGTTTACGCGCATGGTGAGTTCTCCTTTCTCCACATCAATCAATGATCTTCCCGTGGCTAAGAAGGGTCGCCCAAGGATGACTGGTGCGTTCTCATCTGCCTCACAATCTAAAATAAGAAAGTCAGCAGGAAAAATAAGCTTATCCACTCTTACCAAAATATCTTCAATTTTTCCCTCGGGGTGAACGTAAGAGCGGTCGGCTAGCTGTAGGGTAACTGTCGTGGGCCGCGCCTTGCCAATACCTAATTTCTGAAAAACAGATTTGGGCATTAGATTAACACTAGCTCCAAGATCACAAAGTGCCTTACCCACGAATTTGTCGCCGATTACACAAGGTATGATGAAGCTCCCAGGATCCTTCTTTTTCTGGGGTGGCTGCCGATGAAGAATACTCATGCAACCTTCTTGCATCCTTATCGTTTCAAATTCCCCAAGTTTAGATTTTTTCGACATAACATCCTTGAGAAATTTAGCATAACCGGGCATCTCCCTAACAGCATCTAACAACAGATTATTAATATGAACCTGTTTAAAAATATCATAAATCTTTTTAAGTTGAGATTCATGCTTAGCTTGTTGTATCCGTTGAGGAAAAGGTGGTGGAGGACGATAATCAGCAATGCGTCCTTCCCACTGCATGCGAATCTGAGGACGATAATCATCTTTTTTCTCCTCTGTCGCTTCTGCTGTCGTCACAGGCTCATCGGCAGCAGTCTGTTTATCACCTGTTGGGGCAGCTTCCTCGGCAGGTTTATCCAAGGCAGGTTCCTTTTCTGTTTCAGCTTTTTTTTTCCGGCCCTGGTAGTTTCTTCCCACTCCTAGTAGTAATCGCCTTACATTGTTCATGTGGGGGCGGTCTAGCATTTTCAGTATTGCTAGGAAATCCTCCATTCTGCCTTGGCTTAATATGTTGCAAAACCTGACCCATTTGTGTCTCTAGAGATTTCAATGTAGCTTCATGGTTTGTCATTCTCATCTCGGTTTTATCCATAAAGGTTTCCGTCTTCTTGACAAACTGATTCATGTTCTCCATATACGTACCGGTCTGAGACATAAAGGTGGCCAGAGTCTGCTCCAATATACTACTCGTGGCAGGTGGTGGCTGCTGTTGCTGCTGCCGCGGCAGGTGCTGCGGCAGGTTTTGCGGCGGCAGTTGCTGTCGCGTCAACAATCTAGGACCCCCCTGATTCTGATTATATGCTTGCGGATTCAGAGCATTGTTAGGATTACTCCAGGAAAATTTGGGATCCTTCCTCCAATTAGGGTTGTAGTTGTTGGAATTGTAATTTGGCTTGTAATTTCCAACATATTTTCCCTCTTCTACATTTATAGGGCACTCATCCCTACTATGATTTCCCTCACAGATAGTACAAACTTCCTCGACAGCAAATCCTTGTAATTCATCTTCATTTAATAATCGTTTCATTGCTTTAGTAAGGAATGCTACCTGTGATTTCATAGTGCTGTCGGCCTCATAGTCCTTGACAGTAAGTACCCGTTTACCCCCTCTTCTAACTGTCGGAAACTGCTCCTCATTCTTAGCTAGATTTTTCAGAACTTGCAATGCCTCGTCCGGATCTTTATCCAATAATAGTCCATTTGCTGCAGAATCAATTCGAATGCGAGTTTGTAAGTTAGCAACATTATAAAACTTAGTTACCTGATTCCAGACGGGAAATCCATGCATTGGGTAGTTCCGAAGAAGAGTAGTAAACATGTCCCAGGCCTCGTGCATTGGCTCGTCATCTTCCTGTTGAAAAGTAGCAATTTCGTTACGTAATCGCTCAGATAAATGCGAAGGATTAAAACGAGATAAGAATTCACGAGTTAGATCTGCCCAAGTCATAATAGAACCCGGTGTAAGTTTATTCCACCAAGTTTTAGCTCTGTCCCTCAATGAATGGGGAAATAACCGAAGCCTCAGTATCTCCGGACTAACTCCTGGCAGTCTAAACGAACCACAGATCTCCTAGAACGTTTTGAGATGCTCCCTAGCATCTTCTGTCGCAGAACCACTAAACTGTCTGGCGTTGTTGATCATACTAAACATGACAGGTTTAAGCTCGAAGTTATCAACATCAATATCCGGCAGCGTGGTCTCCAGCTCTACATGATCATTCAGCATGTAGTCACGACATGACCGTCGTCCACCTGCTGCGGGCGGATCGACGACAGGTGGGTTATTATCGCCAAGGAGTGGTATGAAACCACCAGCAGGTTGGTTATGACCCATCTTCTCTAGCTGTTCCTCGAGATATTCGTTTCTGTCTAAAAGTCGGCGAAGTTGTTTCTTGAGACTGAAGGAACGTTCGATTTCCGGATCTAATGGATACTCAGGATCTTCACCTCTTTTAGATCTGCGCATAAACAAGAAAACCTCGTGAAAAGCGAGAGTTGAAAGCACAAAAGAAAAATTAAAGAAAAATAAAAATAAAAACGAAAATAAAAATAAAAATAAAAGCGAAAAGTGAAATAAAAGAAAGATGTAGTTATGTTGCCAATCCCCGGCAACGGCGCCAAAAACTTGTTGCGTGTAAAAGAGTCTATCGCAATTGTGGTGCAAGTGTACACGACGCAAGTAGTAAAGTGATATGAAGTATCGGATATCGTCTCCTCAGGGATTGGGCTAATAGCTTCACCTTGATTTACTGCACGAAAGTAAAAGAAATATTTGAGAGTTGTCACGAGAATAATAAGATAAAAACGCAAATAAAAGAATTGAGTTATCAAGATAGAGAGAATGGGCTGGTATTGAATTGCTCAGTAGTGCAGGTATTGTATTGCTTAGGATCTCCAGTTCTGTCGTCGCGCCTGTCGTCGACAGCACCTGTCACGGCAGCTGTCCGTTGGCTGTCGCGGCAGCAGACACACCAACTCCGTACTTCAAGCTTGGCAAGAATCCCAGATCTGCCTTGGCCTATCCCTAGGTCCAAGTCTGTCGATGATCACGTCTTTGATGATACCTCCCGGCGTGAATCGAAGGATGAACACCGATGTGTATGAATTCTTCTTTAGCCACTTAACCTTGCCCTATCCCTAGGCACAAGATAGTTCAACTATAAACTAGAGAACTTGCTCTTATTTCTTTCGTATACTTAACTCTCCCGATGCTAAGTAAATGGATAACCTCACAATGCTCTCCCGATGCTCTTGCAAGATGTTAAAACCAAAATAAGAGAACTTGAAGTTTATTTTATTGAACTGAAAAATCCTAAAACAAAACAACCCTTGCAACTACTTTACAAAACAACTCGTAGCCCTAGGGGGGATTTAGAACATGTCGGTGACGGGTGGACGACAGGGGGGTTTAGGTTTCGGTTATGGGGTAATCGGTTGTGCCTCCTAGGTTAAATCTATGCCCTTATATAAGCTTTGGGCTCAAGTCCTCTAAGGTAACAAGGATTACAACTTTAATTAAAAGTAAGATTCTAATAAAGACTAAATCTCTAAAGACTCCTACTTTCCAGCCGCATCCTTGTTTCTAGGAATTTCCTCTCCTTGAGCTTTGGCTTGACATATCTTTTGATCCGGGGCTTGGAAAAATATGTGGCTTTCACACGACAGACGTGCAGAATTTTCTCTATCTATCGAGGTCCACTTTGCTTTTCCTCTTCATAAGTCTGTTGTCCCCATGCTGTCACGACAGGTCCATGGCAGCTTCGTCTTCTTCGTCCGCTTGTCCAGTTCAGCTCTCTTGCTTCTCTGCCCTGCGCCTGCCTTCAACGTCTACTATGGCAGATACCTGCAAAAATAGCCATCTTTTAGTAGAATCCGTGCTTTTAGTCCCTTTGTGATGTTTTACTGAAAACTAACCTAAATGCAATGCAATGATGCTTGAATGCAGCAAAAATATGGGTTAAAAAAGGTGTAAATAATAGAACTTTTACACACTCAACAATTCCTAATCTGAATTAAAAATTAAATAAAGATAACTGAGAGTTAAATCTAATCCTAATGCATAAAAAATAAAAATAAAAAATCAGGTTATCTTGGGTTGCGCTTTTCCCAACATAACCACTTCCTAAAGGCTCTGCTTTTAGCTTTTCGTCTGGGCATGTCCTTCCCTTCCCCAAGTAGATTTTGGCTGCCATCTTTGCCGCCCTGGCAGGACATACACCAAAGAGAACAAAGAGGCATAATTTATATATATATATATATATATAATAAAATAAACAGAAATTTAATGTGCAAAAACTAAAGTAGAAGTGCATAAGTTCAAACGCAGTTGTTGTTACCAATCCCCAGCAACGGCGCTAAAAACTTGTAGAGCGTTTGGGTGTTCTCTATTTATAAGCGCAAGTGCACACTCTTGTCAAGTTATAGTATAAAATATATCGTCTCCCACAGGGATTGGAGCAGCTTCTATGAATGGTTTCCTGCACAAGGAGTTAGTAAATTGCACAATTAAATCTCTAAATGTGGAAATATAAAAAAACACAATTAAAATAAAGATAGGGATGGTAGGGATGGTAGGGAGAGATAAGGTCGATAGATTGGGTAAGGAAATTGTAGTTAAATAGTGTGCAAACTGCATTGTAAAACCTAAGTGTGTTGTGTTGCCATGATCTGCTGCCTTGGTGGGTAATGGCGGACAGCAGCTATAACCCTGTCACGCGGCCGCAACGGGGTTTTGCCCCTGCAACTTTTGTTATCTCGGTAGGTGGAATGGAAATAAGTCATGGCGGCAAGTCTGGCAGATACTCCAATTTCGGTAGAGCAATTCTTAAGTGATCATTCCTATATCTAGGCAAGGATTTTGTCACCACGTGATGTAGGAAATACCTAGCAATCTCAGCGTAAACCTAACACAGGCAGTCGACGTTTGGTTGCTCCTTTTAGCAGCTTAAACTCGAACTTATGTCTAAGCCGAATTAGTCAACACCTCGACATGATGAGACTGTGCTTAATCCTTTCGTGAGCCTTACACTTTCATGCCCGACAAATGGATTTCTTCAACTGGACTTTTGGAACTAATTGAAGAAGTGAAGAACATGAATTAAGCAAACTTGGAATATTTTATTGTAAACACACTTAAACTATTACAATCGTTTCTCACAACTACTTTACATACAAAAACCTAAACCCTATGAGAGTTGGGTCGCGACCTCTAACACCTACAATCTATCTATCTACCTCTCTGCAACGCGTCTATGCATCCGTGCATCCCTCCATGCCCCTATACCCTCACATACATGTGTATATATAGGGCTTATGGCCTAAGTTTGAGTCCTCCTTGGAGTAGAAGTCCTTAAAGTAACTTTACATTAAATGCTGACTCCTTTTTGACTTGAATGTGGACTCTTTGGACGTTTCCTTCTCCCGTAAGTAAGAATAAGTACTCTTACTTATCAATCTTGGATCAGCTCTACTGGCCGCTACAGGCTTCAGAAAATTGCAAGACTAAGCTCATTGGGCTCAAGGAATTGCCCTCTTTCAATCGCAACCCATCTTGACTAAGTCGGTGTAACTCCTGTCTGGGCGACACTTGGCAGCATTGCTACTATGGCGGCGTCCTTTGCGGCACCTGGAACTACTTCAGTACAACTCCTTTTGTTCCCATCTTTCCTATCCTCTCTTGTCCTCTGCTCCTTTGCACATCTACAACACCTGAAAATAAAAACTAAACTAAAACAGTATCTTTTCTTAACCAAACATAAAATATTCAACAAAAGCATGGTAAGAGAGAAAATAATGTTCTTATGCATGCAATGCACCTAAATATGCTTAAATGAGCTTAAAAATAGTAATAATAAAGGCATGAATATGTAAAAAAATATAGAACACGTGGACACTCTACACCTACCTAAGCTCAAGTTCTCATTATATAAATTTTGTGATGCATGTGCTAAAGGTAAACAACATAGAGCCTCTTTTAAGTCCATTAATGATGTTTCTACAAGTAGGTGTTTGCAATTGATCCATATGGATCTCTTTGGGCCAATTCGAACTATTAGCTTGGGTGGAAAATCGTATGCTTTTGTACTTGTTGATGATTACTCTAGATATACTTGGGTTCTCTTTTTAAGCAGCAAGGATGAGACTTTAGAAAACTTTATCACATTTTCTAAAATAACCCAAAATGATCTTGAACTTAAAATTTCACATATTAGAAGTGATCATGGAACCGGATTTCAAAATATGGGTTTTGATGAGTTTTGTAATGAAAATGGGATTAGCAATAATTTTTCGGCTCCTCGAACTCCCCAACAAAACGGGGTAGTTGAGAGGAAAAATAGAACTTTAGAAGAAATGGCTAGGACTATGCTTTGTGAAAATAATTTACCTAATTATTTTTGGGCGGAAGCCACTAACACTGCTTGCTATATTATAAACTGAGTAATGATTAGACCTATTTTTAAGAAAACTCCTTATGAGATTTTAAAATCTAAAAAGCCTAACATTAGCTATTTTCACCCTTTCTGTTGCAAGTGTTTTCTTTTAAATAATGGAAAAGTTAATTTAGGTAAATTTGATGCAAAAAGTGATGAAGCTATTTTTCTAGGTTACTCATTAATCTCTAAAGCCTATCGTGTGTTTAACAAAAGAACTTTAGTTGTAGAGGAATCTATTAATGTGGTTTTCGATGATAACCTCCTTCCAAGGAAGGATTCTTGTGATGATGATGATGTAGGGATTATTGAAGCCAATGATGGTGGAGAATCATCAAAGGTGAATACGATTCCAACCAAAAAGGAAGAAGCACAAGAACTGACTCTAGAAGCTTTGCAAGACATGTCTCTTGAGGAAAAGGAAGTGAGCTATCCAAGGGAGTACAACTATGTCAAGGGTGGTGAGATCTTGGGTGCTCCATCCAAGGGGGCAACTACTCATTCTTCTCTTAAAATGCTTAATCATGTTGCATTTATCTCATGCATTGAGCCTAAGAATGTTAAAGAAGCATTAAAAGATGACATTTGGATTATGGCGATGCAAGATGAGTTAAATCAATTTGAGAGAAGTAAAGTGTGGACATTAGTTGATAGGCCTAGAAATAAATGTACTATAGGAACTAAATGGATCTTTAGAAACAAACTAGATGAGAGTGGTAACATAGTGAGAAACAAGGCTAGGTTTGTTGCTCAAGGTTACACTCAAGAAGAGGGAATTGATTTTGATGAAACCTATGCACCCGTAGCTAGAATGGAAGCAATTAGGATGCTACTTGCATTTGCATGTTATCATGATTTCAAGATTTTTCAAATGGATGTCAAAAGTGTGTTTTTAAATGGTTTTATAAACAAAGAAGTGTATGTGGAACAACCACCGGGTTTTGAAGATCCTATTTTCCAAACCATGTCTTTAGACTGTCAAAACCTTTATATGGTTTAAAACAAACTCCTAGAGCTTGGTATGAAAGACTTTCACGTTTTCTAGTTGGAAAAGGTTTTGAGAAAGGAAAGGTGGACACAACACTTTTTATTAAAAACAACGGCAAAGATATCTTAGTAGTTCAAATTTATGTTGATGATATTATATTTGGTTTTACTAATGAATTGCTTTGTCAAGATTTTTCTAAGTTGATGCAAGGTGAATTTGAAATGAGCATGATGGGGGAGCTCTCATTCTTTTTGGGATTCCAAATCAAACAAATGAAGGATGGCATCTTCATCAATCAAGATAAGTACATCAAGGATATGCTCAAGAAGTTTTGCTTGGAACAAGTAAAGCCTCAAGCTACACCAATGAGCTCTTCTACAAAGCTTGACAAAGATGAAGGAGGTAACTATGTTGACTCTAAGCTTTATCACTCTATGATTGGTTCTTTGCTTTACCATGCCGCAAGTAGACCAGATATATTGTTTAGTGTTTGCTTGTGTGCTAGGTTCCAAGCTAGTCCTAGAGAGTCTCACATTATAGTTGTTAAAAGGATCTTTAGGTACCTTAGAGATACTCCTTGTTTAGGTCTTTAGTACCCTAGAGACTCAACCTTTAACCTTCATGCTTATTCGGATGTGGATTATGTGGGTTGCAAAATAGATAGGAAAAGTACTTCTGGCACTTGCAAATTCCTAGGTAGTATGCTCATATATTGGTTCTCTAAGAAAAAAATAGTGTAGTTTTATCTACCACCGAAGCTGAGTACACCTAGGGAGTTGTTGTGCTCAACTCCTTTGGATGAAACAACAACTCTTAGACTATGGAATTAAAGTAGACACCATACCCATTAAGTGTGATAACACTAGTGCTAAATGTCTTACCAAAAATCCCATCCAACACTCTATAACCAAACACATAGAAATAAGACAACATTTCATTAGAGATCATGTCCTTAAGGAAGATGTTGTTTTAGAGTATGTAGACACCTTAAATCAATTAGCGGACATCTTTACCAAACCTCTAGATAAGGAGCATTTTTGGTCCATTAGGAGAGAGTTAGGTCTAACTAACCTATCTTGACCTTTTAGGACCTTTTGTGCTTAAAATTTGCTTGATTTCTTGTAAAATGTCATGCTTATGTGTTTTTTATCCTAATTTCACCATTGCTTATAGTTAGGGGGAGTATGTTTGTGTTTTGATATGTTTTACTTGCTCATTAATATCATTTATGCATCTAGGACCAATTAAAAGTCAATTTTTCTACATTTTAGAGCCTCATCTGCACATACAGGCCTAGGTGTATCGAAACGGATCACCTTGTTTTGATACGTGTGCCTAAAAAGAACACAAATAGACCAAGGCGTTTCGAAACACCCCAAAGGGTTTCAAAACAATTTGGTTCTGCCAAGACATTTATCAAAACGGCCCCCAGGCGTTTCGATACGGGCAATCTCTTGGGCTTCGATACGGTCAAAACTGTATCAGAACGATCAACAGGTTTCAGAACGTTCATAGACGTTTCGGTACGCCTATTTGAAAACAGTCTCGCCTCTTTCGAAACGCGTATCCAGAAAGCCTATTTTAAAGGGTTTTAAATGCTCAAGTTCACTTTTTATCAAACACTTAAAAACCCTAAATTGTTTTTCCTCTATAAAAACCCTCCAAACCTTATTGTTTTTCATCAAATCTTGAGGGCTTTTACTCCTAAACGAAAATCTAAGCAAGCTTCAACAATTTGGTGCAATTTCATCATCAATTCTTCTAAAATCCCACTTTTAAGGCATTTTCTATCTTTTTCTTTTCTTTTTTATTTCATTCGAACCTTAGGTTAGAAAATTATAGTTTTGTATAGAATATATGTTTTATATCATGGGTTTTCAAAAACTTGTAAAAAATTTCAAAATCTCAAATTTTTATATTCGAATATATTTGATTTTAATCGTATATTTTTAACACAGTCTTTCAAAATTGTTTTCTTCAAAAAAAATTAATATATGTATATACTTTCAAAGTGGTTTTAACACCTTAACGGGATTTTTATTGGATTGAATTAGGATTTAAATGCATACACTCAAAATTTCTTGCTTGCTTTGTTTTTAGGTATTTTTAAATGGAAAACAAAAAACGAAAGACTCAAGGGGGTGAAGGTTCGAGCCAAGGCGACATCCCTCCAAACCTTATCCTTCTCTTTTCAAAAAGTCTTAGGGATCAAGACGCTAGGAGTCGTTTTCAAATCATTCATGATACCATTGTTCGAAGAGAACGAGTTGTAAATATAGATTTCCTTAATTTCGAGCAGTTTCTCTTTCGATATCTACATCTCTTGCAAGAATGGTGTTTCTTATCCTTCTTGAGCATTACCGACATCGTCTACAATAACATGGTCTTGCTCTTTTATTCAAATGTCGTTCTCATCAACAATGAGGATTGTTTCGAGGTTATAGCTATTGAGTCTTACCTTTTGGGCAAGAAGTTTCGTGTTGATCCATCTGTCTTAGTGAATTTCCTTGGGCTCAAAGTTGAAGGTATTGAGGATGAAAATCATTTTGGAGCTCATACCGGATCGGTTCTTACCTTAGATGCTCATGACTTTTTCCTACATTTGATGATCTCATGGTTCATTCGCCCATCCGGAGGTAAATTTGCCCACATCCGCAAGTTGATCATTTTTGGCTCGAGTGTTTCCGCCAAGCCCAACAACCGAACTTAGTGAAAATCATGTTCACCGAGATGGTCCATCAAGTGAAGATTCGTACAACCGACTCACTCACATCCTTCACTTATGGGACAGTGTTGAGCTATATTTTGTTTCGCCTTGGTTTTGATTATTCCTATGATTCTCTGGAACCCCAAAAGCAAAAGATTTGTGAATCTTCTCTTATGAGATACGGGATTCATTACACTCTAGGTCATTGGATTCGTATTGATAGGAGAGATCAAGCACCTCAAGATGAGCCTCAACCTCAAGCTCCAGCTCCCGTTATGGCTCCCAACAATGATGCTCTTATGACCTTCCTTACCAAGAGGTTCAACACGATGGACACGAACATGGCTTCGGGTTTTCGTGCTATCAACACTCGCTTGCAATCCTTGGAGGATCATGTTTCCACTCTTGAGAATCAACAATCATCCATGGATCTCTCCTTCTCCACCTTTTATGGTTATTGGAGGCGTTTTTTTCCAAGATCAAGCTAAGAACAAGGATGATTCTTTTGATGACATTGGCGATGATGATGGTGATGGGGCACCCTAGGATTCTTATTGCATATCATTATTATGTCATATTAGGATTAGTTTTGCACCTATTTATGTTTTTATCTTTAAGACCTATGCTTTGATTATTTGGTTTTAGGATTGAGCTTGAACTTCAATGCTTTGAATATTTATGTCTTTGATGTTGTTTCTTGAACTTAAATGATATCTATGATATTATGTTGTTTGGTTTATTGTTTATGACTCGTTTATTCTCTTATTACCCTTGCTTATCTATTTTGATCTAACAAAAAGGGGAGAAGTAATCTAAGAGCCTAAAGTGTTTTTAAGTCGGTTTTGAGTTTCAAATACTTGAATTTTAAATCTTTTCAAAACTTTAAAATCTATCTTAAATTGAGGGGGAGTTAAAACTTTTTCAAAGATTTCAAAACACTTAAAAATTTATACTTGGTTTTGTTATATCTAAAAGGGGGAGATTGTAAAACTAATGAATTGATTTTGATATAACAAAGAATTTAAGGACAAAATTGAAAAAGATAAAATAATTTTTTAAGTCCTCAAAATTTCCCAAAATCTCTAAGCAAATGGTCCAAGTCAAAACCAATGTTTATGAAAAAATTTCTAAGTGTTTTCCAAGTCAAAACAGTGATTTTCGAGTCACCATTTCGAAACGGCCCTTAGGCGTTTTGGAACGTTTTGAAACTGTTAACATGTGTTTCGGAACAGGTCTTCCCGTTTCGATACGGGTGTATCGAAACAGCTTTCCATGTTTCGAAACGGATGAAGAACAACGGAACGGGTTGAACCGTTTCGATACAAAAGTATCGAAATGACCTCAAACGTTTCGAAACAATTTTCAAACTTGGATTCAAAAATATGACCGTTGCAAATTTTATAACTAATTTTCAGAAAATGGTTAAAGTGTATCGAAACGTTTTAAGCCGTTTCGATACGAATTTTGGCAGAGGCAAAATCTTTCGAAACAGGCTCTAGCACATTTCGGAACGAACTCTTAGTGTATTGAAACGATCTGGTCCGTTTCGATACAGTCTCTTAATTACACCCTAACTGTTATTTCTATTTTGGTCTGTTTCGAAACAAGTTCAAGCGTTTCGAAATGGATAGTTATAGAAGTGCATTTAATGTGGGATGATTGCATCACAACGGTTATAATTATGATGGCAACAACCCCAACGGCTAGAAAATTTCCATATTTCTTGTAAAACCCCAATTATGGTTCATTGTAATTCTTATCTTTTTGATTCATTTGGGTTGAGTGCTTGTTATTGGGCAACATTTGTATTGAGAGATACTAGTTATTTGCCTTCATCTTCTTTGTAAACATTGTGTGAGGATTTGGTCAATTTTGGGTAGAAAATTGGTCATTGTGTAAAGGTTTCCTCCTAAGCCTAAAAAAGGGGAAGATCAACTAGTGGAGTTGTCGGAAAATCCTTAGTGGGAGCTAAGGTATTGGATGTAAAGTTCAATTGGAACTTGAACCACTCTAAGTGCCTTGTCTTGATATTTTATTTTACCACTTCACTACCAAACTTTCTAAAAATACAATTCACCCCTCTTATTAGCTTAAATCGATTCCACGATCCACTCAACCCAAGGATTGCTATAAGAAGCATATGAATAGGAGGTATCAGCCTGAACCAAGGCGAGGTGGTTGTAACCCTGGTCGAGGTCATCAAGGGCAAATTGCTTTTGTTTGTACACCAGATTGTAACCAGTGCTATAGGAGGCACACTGGAGAATATTTGGGTAATTTGCGTACGTGCTGGATTTGTGGATCACAAGGACATATGAAGCGTGATTATCTGCAACATGTTAGAGATGGACAAGCTCCGGTGCGAGCTGCTGAGCCATAGAGAGGCCGCAGGCGCGGTCGTGGTAACTTTCAGCGTAGGGATGATAGTTAGAGGAATGTTGCACATGTAGTTACTGTTCAGCCTGAGGGAGGTGGATAGGCTAGGGTGTATGTACACCGTGAGGGAAGGAATGACACAGATGCGGTCGCAGGTACTTTTACTTTGCAATCCTTGTCATTACTTTCTTTGATTGATTATGGTTCTACTAATTCATACATATTGCATGAGCATGCACAAGCGCTTGATTTTCCTGTTGAGTTGTTAGATGTTGGTATGCAAGTAACTAGTTCTTTTGGTGAAACGATAGTTACAAGGAAGTTGTATAGGAGGTGTCCTTTGACTGTTCAAGGTCATGTGTTTGAGGTTGATCTTATGGAGTTGCCTTTCTATGTTTTTGATGTGATTCTTGGTATGGATTGGTTAACAAAACATAGAGCTGTGGTTTATTTTGAGGCTAAGCGAGTTTCGTTGAAACTTGTCGATGACTACAAAGTGGTAGTAGTAGGTGAGAATGTGAAATTCTAGTCTAATGTAGTTTCGGCTTTTGAAGCGAGTCGGTTGATGTGTTTGGGATGTGAAGCTTTTCTGGCTTACGTGATGAATCCTGGTACGAAGGAAGTTTGAGTACAATACATACACACGGTACATGAGTTTCCGGGTGTCTGTCCAAAAGAGTTACCTAGTTTGCCACCAAACAGAGAGGTTGAGTTTGACATTGAGTTGTATGAGAATACGACTCCAATATCTATTGGTCTCTATCGGATGGCATCGTAAGAATTGAAGGAGTTGAAGATGCAACTTTAGGATTTGCTTGATCGAGGTTTCATTAGGCCTAGCGTTTCACCTTGGGGTGCACCAGTCTTGTTCGTGAAGAAGAAAGATGGCTCGATGAGAATGTGTATAGATTATTGTCAATTGAACAAATTCACAGTTAAGAACAAGTATCATTTGCCAAGGATTGATGATTTGTTTAATCAGTTTCGAGGTGCATCATTGTTTTCTAAGATTGATCTGAGATCCGAGTATTACCAATTGAAGGTGAAGGATGTGGATGTGCCTAAGACAACTTTTCGTATGAGGTACGGACATTATGAGTTCTTGGTGATACTGTTTGGTTTGGCTAATGTTCTGCTGCGTTTATGGACATGGTGAATCGAGTGTTCCATGAGTTTTTGGATAGGTTTGTGGTAGTGTTTATGTAACGAACTGATTTTGGGCCTAGATGTTTTAGAGTTTGAATCAGGCCGGTCGAGAACGGTTCAAATCTTTAAGGGAGATTTAGGGAACACCTAGTTCGGGATGCTTCAAAAATATGGAAAATATCTAAAAATCCTCATTTATTATATGAATGATTATGGTGAAAACAATTTTACAAAATATGGTTTGGAAATGCTACATTTCGGTGTAGTGACCAAATCGTAGTTTTTGCAAAAGTTGACTAGTGACTGTTTTGTAAAGGATTGAAACTTTGAATCTTTAAGGAGCTAATTTTACCAAAATGTTTTTCACCAGATTTCTCTTTATTTTGGGTGTTTTAATAATGATTTATTAAAGGGAATTAAAAGAGAAAATTCTATTTTGACTTTCATAACTACTTTACAATCTTTTTCCCTCTTTTCATTTTCTCTCAACTTCCACTCAGCCAAACACATTTCCTTCATCAATTAACATCTGATTTTCATCCCTTTTGAAGAGATTTCAATCTCCTATGGATTCCTAATCTTTTCCTCATCAAATTCTCTTGTTTTCACTTTGGATTTTCAAGAAAACTTGCCCAAATTAAGGAGAAATCAGCCGTTAGAGGTAAGCTTCGTCCTTCTCCTCTAATGATCAGTTCTTTACTGAAATTCCCAAGTTATCAATCATTTGTTAATGATTTTTGAGTTGCTTTAATGTTAGAAACATGAAATTGTGTCAAAACTCAAGATTCTTGGAGAGATCTTGATGATTTTCGTAACTATTGTTTAGGCTCTATTTTGAGGTTGATTTCTAATGTATTTTGGATGGTAATTGATGTTATAAATGAGGTTTTATCAAATAAAACCCGAATAGGTTTGGATTCCTAAGTTTTGCATGCTAGATTGGTGGTTTTTGGGGTGGTTTTGGTGTTCTGTTGTTGCTGGAGATATAAGGACGAGTTTATGGTAATTTTTGGTGTTGATTGAGGTTTTGAAATGATTAGAAGTGATAGATCTTGGCTGGGCTTTGTTTTGGAAGAGTTTGGAGATGATTTCGGTTGTTTTTGGTGGCTGAAATGGTGCTTTTGAGTAGAGCAGCGAGTTTGTTTAGTTGGCTGGTGATTTCAATGCATTATGATGCAATAATCATCTGCTCTTATGTCTAATAAACATGGGAGACATCTTCAGACGCTTTTGGTTTTGATCCAGAAGTGCCGGGAGCTTAGATATCGTTTCGGCAAGCAAGCGAAACCTAATCGGTGAGTGCGAATGGTTTTAGAAGTCCTTGAGGGACAAAGATATAAGATTTGGGGATTTAGGATTGGTTTGAAACACCATTCTAAGTCCAGAAGTAAGTATGGCTAGATTTGCTCTCAAATAGGTGGTTGTTGCCCCTAAAATGCTTTTACATGCTTTTGTTTTGAGATAGACAAATTCCTACTGTTTTATGCATGCTTTGTAGCATGAGATGATGCTTTGTAGAGATTTCATGAGATAGCATGTTGCATTGAAGAGTTTTGAGATTTTTACTTAATGCAAAGCATGTGTTATGATTTTGAAATGAGATGAGAAATATTTGAGAAATGTTGCATTAAAAACAGTAGGTGAGATGATGTTTTTGACATAATATTTTGGCACAGAATATGAGATACTTACCGAATATAATTGATCGATCAATAGGATGAGAGTGCACTATAAACTAAAATCCGTACGTGCTCTTTGGAGTCGGGCAATGGGGTAGTGCCATCCCGATCCAAAGTTAGAATCCGATGATGAGAGATACCATCAGGGTAGGACTTGGTGAAATACCCAAGCTTTATGGCGATGAGAGATACCACCATGAGAGTCCGGTGATGAGAGATTCCACCGGGGTAGGACTTGACTTTGAGTCAAGCTAATCCGCATATCCGAGTAAAGATGAAATGTGAAATGCCAATATAATATATGAAAATGTATTTGATTCACATGTACCAAATGTTGAGATGATTTATTCTATGAGAAATTCATATGAGATTTGTATATGAAATGCTTTAGTTTTCGCAAGCATGTGTATGGCTTTTCCATGAGATTTGTATTGGTTTAAATGCATGAGATAGAATAGAGGTACATGTGGTTTCAAGTGAAGATTTGCTTTGAAATTGTTTTCAAGCATGAGATAGAATGAGCATGTTGTTGAAAATGGCTTTTGAGAAAGAGTTTTGAATAATGCATTGTTGTGTTGGTTTTCTTTAGAGTTTGCCTCACTAAGCGAATGTGCTTACGCTCTCTTTTGCCAACAATACAGATAATTGAGATGAATTTTGGGCAGCGAGAAGGTTAAGAACATCCAAGGAAGTGAAAAGCTCATGTATGGTGATGCTTTTACATACTTTAGTATTGATATTTGGCAATGGGGCTTCAAGGTTGTTTTTGGGAGATGTATTTGGAACTCCCTATGTTTGTAGCAAGTTTATTATGGCTTTTGAAGTTTGTAAATGGTCTTATATGGTTGGTTTGAGGTTTGGGGTCCATATTTGGTTCATGTGACTAGGAAGCATGCTTATAGACTCAGAGGTCACTTGACTGATGCCATGCTTAGCTTAAGCTTCTTAAATATGTTCTATAATGTCTAATCATGTTTTTGGTATGTTATGGTATGATTTGGGACATGTTTGATTGTGTAAAGATGTGAAAAACTAGAAAATTGTAAGGTTGCAGGGCGGGGTGTATCGAAACACCCTTGTCTGTTTCGAAACAGGGCCCTGAAATGGGCATAGTGTTTCGGAACGGATGAAGGTGTTTCGGAACACTTTAGCTACTGGAGAGCCATGTTCTGATACGAGTTTTGGAACGGGCCCGAGTACCGAAACGACCAGCCCAGTTTCGATACGGGCATTTCGATACGAAGGTCAGCATTCCGAAACGGTTGACCGTTGGTATGTATTTTTGAATTGTTTCAAGTTCTCATATTTTAAATTTTAGTCCTCGATGTTGTGGATGCAATTGATTGAGCTTGGAATGTCCTTTTATGCTAATATTTGACAGAGATGCATGTAAAATGACTAACTACATATTGGTAAGCATAAAATCTGCAAAGTCCTTATATTTTCCATAATTTACATTTTGGTCCCTAAAAGTGTAATTCTTACAATTGAATCCCTAATTGAATTCTGATCGTTGTGCCTTTCTTTCCTATGATTCTTGAGTAATCACATAGGCTTAATGTGCATTTAGAAAAGATAAAAAGAAAAAAAGGTCGTTAATCAAGGTTGACTTTCAGGTTGACTTTGGTTTTCCCTGTGTAATCTTCGTAGTTCGGGTCAAGCGTCTAGGCCGGGCTAAGGGGGTTACATTTGTTGGTATCAGAGCTAGGTTAGCGAATGTTTGGGGCTCGGTAAGTGGTTAATGTGTGTGATTGTGAATGATCGTGACTTTTCGGTGAAAGTATGATGTATGATTGTTGATGTTTGGTTATATTGAGATGAATTTGTGATGCTATGATGTGTTTCGGGTATAGTTGGGGATCCCATTGCCATATCATTACTATTGGAAAGGATTGTTTTCAAAAATGAGCTAGAGTACTTGGATTATTTGCCTTATATGCCTAATTGAATTCATTGTGTTTTGTCAATTGCATTGTTTTCTTATGGGGCCACGTAGAGAGCTTAGAATTAACACACGTGCTACGGTTGAGAACGAGAATGTTGAGAATGCTGAGGATATACCTCCTCCTCCCCCTAATGGACCACCTGGTGGTGGTGGAGCTGGGGTTGGTACTGCTAGAGCTGGTGCTGGGGTTGCTGGACCCGAGGGAGTTCAGGGGCAAGCTGCTCCTGATATGTCTGTGTTGATAAGAGCTATTGCTGGAGCTTTTCAGGCAGCAATAGCTGGAGCTCATGGAGCTGTACCACAGGGAAGTGCTAATGTGAGGTTGTCGTTGGAGCAACTCTACAGTCTGGGAGGGACTGTGTTTAGAGGGTTGACCCCGGAAGGTTCCGAGTCTTGGCTAGAGAGTACCAAGAGGATTCTCGGAAAGCTGAACTGTAATAATGTTCAGAAGTTGTGATGCATTGTGTCCCTGTTGCATGGTGATGCATATACGTGGTGGACAACTACAATAGCGGGGATGGATGATGATGAGGTGACTTGGACATTCTTCTTGAATGCATTCAAGCGAAAGTACTTGGGAGTTCGTTACATCGATGAGAAAAAGAGGGAATTCATGTCCCTTGTGCAAGGGAGTATGACGGTGGCGGAATATGAGGTGCAATTTGTACGCCTTAGCCAATATGCACCCGAGCTGATTCCTAGCGAGTGGGAAAGGTGTGAACGATTCAGTTATGGGCTGGTGGCTGATGTGAAAACCTATATGCTCGCAGCAGACTATACTAATTTTGATGTCTTGGTCACCAGAACCAAGGACATTGAGCTGAATCTTGGTCTGGCAAGTCGAGCGGGAGGATCTAGCTCAGGGAAGCGAACTGCAGAGCGTGATCTTGGTATAGATCGCTATAAGAGGCATAAGGATAGAAGGCCACATGTTGATGCTAGACGTGAGGGTGGTAACCCTAGGAGAGGTCAGCAAGGACCAAATGCTTTCTTGAGGACTCCTGAGTGCAACTGGTGTGGTAGGAGGCACACTAGTGAGTGTTGGGGTAATCTTGGTGCATGCTGGAACTGTGGTAATCGTGGGCACATGAAGAAAGATTGTCCTCAGCCGTTGAGAGAAGGTCAGGCTCCAGTGAGAGCAGCTGAGCCACAAAGAGGTCGTGGGCGCGGCCGTGGTAACTTTCAGCGCAGAGATGAAGGTAGAAGGAATGTAGCACATGTGGTGGTTGTTCAGCCTGAAGGTGGTGGCCAGGCTCGAGTGTATGCCCATCGAGAAGGGAGGAATGACACAGACGTGATCGCATGTACCTTTACTTTGCAATCCTTGTCATTACTTTCTTTGATTGATTTTGGATCTACACACTCGTACATATTGCATGAACATTCTCAAATGCTTGGTTTGCCTGTTGAGTCTTTAGATGTGGGTATGCGTGTGACTAGTTCCTTTGGTGAGACGGTTGTAACAAGAAGATTGTATAGGAGATGCCCCTTAAAGTTGCAAGATCATATGTTTCTTGTCGATCTTATGGAATTACCATTCTATGGTTTTGATGTAATTCTTGGTATGGATTGGCTTGTTGAGCATAGAGCCGTTGTGGATTTTGAAAGCAAGCGAGTTTCGCTGAAACTTGCGGATGATTATGAGGTTGTGGTGGTGGGAGAAAATGTGAAGTTTCTAGCTAATGTGGTGTCTACGCTTGAAGCAAGCCGAATGTTGCGTCAAGGATGTGAGGCATATCTAGCTTTTGTTATGAATCCTAGTACAAAGGAGGTTCGCGTACAAGATATAAGGACCGTGTGTGAGTTCCCTGGAGTGTTTCTGGTGGAATTACCTGGTTTGCCGCCTAGTCGAGAGGTTGAATTTGGAATTGAGTTGTATGAGAACACAACTCCGGTGTCCATTGCTCCCTATCGCATGGCACCCAAGGAGTTGAAGGAGTTGAAAACGCAACTTCAAGAGTTGCTTGACCGAGGTTTTATTCGGCCTAGTGTGTCACCTTGGGGTTCACCGGTCTTGTTTGCTAAAAAGAAAGATGGCATGATAAGGATGTGCATTGATTATCGTCAGCTGAATAAGTTGACCGTCAAGAACAAGTATCCTTTGCCGAGGATTGATGATCTTTTTGATCAGTTTTGAGGAGCGGTTGTGTTTTCAAAGATCGACTTGAGGTAAGGATATTATCAGTTAAAGGTGAAGGATGTGGATGTGCCAAAAACAACCTTTTGAACGAGATATAGGAATTATGAATTTCTAGTGATGTCGTTTGGATTGACGAATGCTCTTGCTACTTTCATGGACATGATGAAAAGGGTGTTCCATGAATTCTTAGATAAGTTCATTGTGGTGTTTATCGATGATATCCTTGTGTACTCTCGTACCGAGGAGGAGCGTGAGGGTCATTTGAGGATCGTTTTGCAAGCGTTGTTAGAGAATCGGCTTTATGCTAAGCTGAGCAAATATGGGTTCTGCCTAAAGGAAGTTGTTTTTCTTTGCCATGTGGTTTTGGCTGAAGGGATTCGAGTTGATCCTCAGAAGATTGAGGCGGTGGTGAATTTGAAGCCTCCTAGGTCTGTTCATGAAGTTCGTAGTTTCCTTGGGTTGGCAGGTTACTACCAAAGGTTCGGGGATGGATTTTCTAAGATTTCTGCCCCTTTGACGAAGTTGTTACAGAAGGATGTCAAGTATGAGTGGACGAAAGCGAGACAACAAGCTTTTGAGAAGCTAAAGGCAACTTTGACTCAAGCTCCTATCTTGGTTCAACCTGAATCGGGAAAAGAGTTTGTGGTGTATAGTGACGTATCCTATGTTGGTTTGGGGTGTGTGTTAATGCAAGAGGGTAGGGTAGTGGCTTGTGCATCGCGACAGTTGAAAGTGCATGAGCGCAATTACCCTACACATGACATTGAGTTGGTCGCAGTGGTTTTTCCTCTAAAGATTTGAAGACATTATCTCTATGGCGAGAAGTGTATTGTATACACGGATCATAAAAGTTTGAAGTACCTGATGTCTCAGAAAGAGTTAAATCTTAGGCAACGACGTTGGGTGGAGTTGCTTAAGGATTACGATCTAACGATCAAGTATCATCTGGGGAAGGCCAATGTTGTGGCCGATGCTTTGAGCAGGAAAGTGGCAGTGGAGTTAAGGGCGATGTTTGCTAGCTTGAGCATATCGCGGGATGGTGGTCTTGTTGCTGAATTACAAGTGAAACCATCTCTAGTTCAGTTGATAAAGGACAAACAACAGTTGGATGATTCTTTGGTGCCACGTGTTCAAGATATTGCAGAAGGTAGGCCATAAGATTTATGTTTCAATGATGATGTTGTTATATGTTTTGGGAGTCGGATAGTGGTGCCGAGTGATGTTGAACTGAGGCACACTATTCTGACTGAAGCTCATAGTAGTCCTTTTGCTATGCACCCTGGTAGTACAAAGATATATCGTGATCTGAAGGATGAGTACTATTGGGTGGGATTGAAGAAAGATGTCGCTGAGTATGTTAGCAAATGCATGGTTTGTCAGCGATTTAAAGTCGAACATCAATTTCCCTCAGGGTTGTTGCAGCCGTTAAGGATTCCTGAATGGAAGTGGGAGAGGATCACCATGGACTTTATGTCTGATTTGCCTTTATCGCCATCAAAGAAGAATTCTGTTTGGGTGATTGTGGATCGCCTTACGAAGTGTGCGCATTTCTTACCTGTGCATACTACGTATACCTTGGATAAGCTTGCGGAGTTGTACATTGCTTAGATTGTATGGTTGCATGGAGTGCCAAAATCTATAGTGTCGGATAGAGATCCAAGGTTCACCGCAAGGTTTTGGGAGTGTTTGCATCAAGCATTGGGTACGCGGCTGAATTTCAGTACTTCTTATCATCTGCAAACGGATGGATAGTCGGAGCGTGTTATCCAAGTGCTTGAGGATGTGTTAAGGTGCTGTGTTATTGAGTTTCAAGGCTCTTGGAAGAAGCACTTGCCTTTGGTGGAGTTTGCTTATAATAACAGTTACCAGGAAAGTATTCAAATGGCACCTTATGAAGCTTTATACGGGAGGAAGTGCAGAACTCCTCTTTGTTGGGCTTAAACGGGATAAAAGTTGGTTTCGATGCTGGCTTTGTTAAAAGGGACCACCATGTTATGCCTATGGAAAAGGTTGAGTTGAATCCAGACTTGACGTATGATGAGGAACATGTTGAGATTCTGGATTCGGATAGTAAGGTTCTTCGAGGTAAAACCATCGAGCTGGTCAAAGTCTTGTGGAGACATCGTGGTGTTGAGGAAGCCACGTGGGAAAGGAAGGAAGACATGAAGAAGCAATTTCCTTACCTTTTTCCTCCAGGTAAATTTCGAGGATGAAATTTCTTTGAGGGGGAGAGTTGTAACGCCCTGATTTTGGGCCTAGATGTTTTAGAGTTTGAATCGGGCCGGTCGAGAACAGTTCGAATTTTTAAGGGAGATTTAGGGAACACCTAGTTTGGGATGCGTTAAAAATATGGAAAAATATCTAAAAATCCTCATTTATTATATGAATGATTATGGTGAAAACAATTTTACAAAATATTGTTTGGAAATGCTACATTTCGGTGTAGTGACCAAATCACAGTTTTTGCAAAAGTTGACTAGTGATTGTTTTGTAAAGGATTGAAACTTTGAATCTTTAAGGAGCTAATTTTACCAAAATGTTTTTTTTCGGATTTCTCTTTATTTTGGGTGTTTTAATAATTATTTAATAAAGGGAATTAAAAGAGAACATTCTATTTTGACTTTCATAACTACTTTACGATCTTTTTCCCTCTTTTCATTTTATCTCAACTTCCACTCAGCCAAACACATTTCCTTCATCAATTAACCTCTGATTTTCATCCCTTTTGAAGAGATTTCAATCTCCTATGGATTCCTAATCTTTTCCTCATCAAATCCTCTTGTTTTCACTTTGGATTTTCAAGAAAACTTGCCCAAATTAAGGAGAAATCAGCCATTACAGGTAAGCTTCGTCCTTCTCCTCTAATGATCAGTTCTTTAATGAAATTCCAAAGTTATCAATCCTTTGTTAATGATTTTTGAGTTGCTTTAATGTTAGAAACATGAAATTGTGTCAAAACTCAAGATTCTTGGAGAGATCTTGATGATTTTTGTAACTATTGTTTAGGCTCTATTTTGAGGTTGATTTCTAATGTATTTTTATGGTAGTTGATGTTATAAATGAGGTTTTATCAAACAAATCCTGAATAGGTTTGGATTCCTAAGTTTTGCATGCTAGATTGGTGGTTTTTGGGGTGGTTTTGGTGTTATGTTGTTTCTAGAGATATAAGGACGACTTTATGGTGATTTTTGGTGTTGAATGAGGTTTTGAAATGATTAGAAGTGATAGATCTTGCCTGGGCTTTGTTTTGGAAGAGTTTGGAGATGATTTCGGTTGTTTTTGGTGGCCGAAATGGTGCTTTTGAGTAGAGCAGCGAGTTTGTTTAGTTTGTTGGTGATTTCAATGCATGATGATGCATTAATCCTCTGCTCTTATGTGTAATAAACAGGGGAGACATCTTCGGATGCTTTTGGTGTTGATCTGGAAGTGCCGGGAGCTTAGATATCGTCTCGGCAAGCAAGCGAAACGTAATCGGTGAGTTCGAATGGTTTTAGAAGTCCTTGAGGGACAAAGAAACAACGTTTGGGGATTTAGGATTGATTTGAAACACCATTCTAAGTCCGGAAGTAAGTATGGCTAGATTTGCTCTCAAATATGTGGTCGTTGCCCCTAAAATTCTTTTACATGCTTTTGTTTTGAGATAGACAAATTCCTACTGTTTTATGCATGATTTGTAGCATGAGATGATGCTTTGTAGAGATTTCATGAGATAGCATGTTGCATTGAAGAGTTTTGAGATTTTGACTTAATGCAAAGCATGTGTTATGATTTTGAAATGACATGAGAAAGGTTTAAGAAATGTTGCGTTAAAAATAGTAGGTGAGATGATGTTTTTGACATAACATATTGGCATAGAAGATGAGATACTTACCGGATTTAATTTATCGATCAATAGGATGAGAGTGCACTATAAACTGAAATTCGTACGTGCTCTTTGGAGTCGGGCAATGGGGGTAGTGCCATCCCGATCCAAAGTGAGAATCTGATGATGAGAGATACCATCGGGGTAGGACTTGGTGAAATACCCAAGCTTTGTGGCGATGAGAAATGCCGCCATGAGAGTCCGGTGATGAGAGATTCCACCGCGGTAGGACTTGACTTTGAGTCAAGCTAATCCGCATATCGGAGTAAAGATGAAATGTGAAATGCCAATATAATATATGAAAATGTATTTGATTCACATGTACCAAATGTTGAGATGATTTTATGCTATGTGAAATGCATATGAGATTTGTATATGAAATGCTTTAGTTTTCGCAAGCATGTGTATGGCTTTGCCATGAGATTTGCATTGGTTTAAATGCATGAGATAGAATAGAGGTAAATGTGGTTACAAATGAAGATTTGCTTTGAAATGGGTTTCAAGCATGAGATAGAATGAGCATGTTGTTGAAAATGGCTTTTGAGAAAGAGTTTTGAATAATGCATTGTTGTGTTGGTTTTCTTTAGAGCTTGCCTCACTAAGCAATTGTGATTACGCTCTCTTTTGCCAACAATGCAGATAATTGAGACGAATTTTGGGCAGCGAGAAGGTTAAGAACATCCAAGGAAGTGAAAAGCTCATGTATGGTGATGCTTTTACATACTTTAGTATTGATATTTGGCAATGGGGCTTCAAGGTTTTTTTTGGGAGATGTATTTGGAACTCCCTATGTTTGTAGCAAGTTTATTATGGCTTTTGAAGTTTGTAAATGGTCTTATATGGTTGGTTTGAGGTTTGGGGTCCATATTTGGTTCATGTGACTAGGAAGCATGCATATAGACTCAATGATCACTTGATTGATGCCATGCTTAGCTTAAGCTTTTTAAATATGTTCTATAATGTCTAATCATGTTGCTGGTATGTTATGGTATGATTTGGGACATGTTTGATTGTGTAAAGATGTGAAAAACCAGAAAATTGTAAGGTTGCAGGGCATGGTGTATCGAAACACCCTTGTCTGTTTCGAAACAGGGCCCTGAAATGGCCATAGTGTTTCAGAACGGATGAAGGTGTTTCGGAACACTTTAGCTACTAGAGAGCCATGTTCCAATACGAGTTTCGGAACGGGCCCGAGTACTGAAACGACCAGCCCAGTTTTGATACGGGCGTTTCGATACGAAGGTCAGCGTTCCGAAACGGTTGACCGTTGGTCTGTGTTTTTGAATTGTTTCAAGTTCTCGTATTTTACATTTTAGTCCTCGATGTTGTGGATGCAATTGATTGAGCTTGGAATGTTCTTTTAAGCTAATATTTGATAGAGATGCATGTAAAATGACTAATTACATATTGGTAAGCTTAAAATCTGCAAAGTCCTTATATTTTCCATAATTTACATTTGGTCCCTAAAATTGTAATTCTTACAATTGAATCCTTAATTGAATTCTGATCGTTGTGCCTTTCTTTCCTATGATTCTTGAGTAATCACATAGGCTTAATGTGTATTTAGAAAAGATAAAAAGAAAAAAAGGTCGTTAATCAAGGTTGACTTTCGGGTTGACTTTGGTTTTCCCCGTGTAATCTTCGTAGTTCGGGTCAAGCCTCTAGGCCGGGCTAAGGGGTTACATTTTATCGATGATATTCTCGTGTACTCTCGTACCGAGGAGGATCATGATAAGCATTTACATATCATGTTGCATGTCTTGCTGGAGAATCAGCTTTATGGTAAGTTGAGCAAGTGCGAGTTTTGTCTTAAGGAAGTTGTTTTCCTTGGACATGTAGTTTAGACCGAAGGGATTCGAGTTAATCCTCAGAAGTTTGAGGGGTTGATAAATTGGAAGTCACCCAAGTCAGTCTATGAGGTGTGTAGTTTCCTTGGTTTGGCGGGATACTACCGTAGGTTCTTGGATGGTTTTTCAAAGATTGTTGCTCTTTTGATGAAGTTGTTCCAAAAAAAATGTTAAGTTTGAGTGAACGGAGGTTAGGCATCAAGCTTTTGAGAAGTTGAATGAAGCTTTGACTCAAGCTCCTATCATGATTCAACCGGAATCGGGTAAAGAGTTTGTGGTTTATAGTGATGCATCCTATGTTGGATTGGGATGTATGTTGATACAGAAGGGTAGGGTGGTAGCTTATGCATCTCTGCAATTGAAGGTGCACAAGCGTAATTACCCTACGCTTGACAACGAGTTGGACGCGATGGTGTTTTCCTTCAAAATTCGGAGGCATTACCTTTATGGTGAAAAGTGTACGATTTACACAAACCACAAGAGTTTGTAGTATTTGTTGACGCAAAAATAGTTGAATCTTAGGCAATGGAGGTGGCTTGAGTTTTTTAAAGATTACGACTTGACGATCGAGTACCATCTAAGGAAGGCTAATGTTGTAGCCGATGCTTTGAGCGGAAAGGTGGCTATATAGTTGAGGGTGATGTTTGCTCGGTTGAGTATATCATGAGATGGTGGTTTAGTGGCTGAGTTGCAAGTGAAACCCTCGTTGGTAGATTTGATTAAGGAGAAGCAACTGTTAGATGATTCATTGGTACCATATGTTCAAGACATTGTGGAATGAAGTCCAAACGACTTTTTTTTCAATGATGATGGTGTTTGGTGTTTTAAAAGTCGAATAGTTGTGCCGGATGATGTTGAATTGAGGTGCGCTGTTTTGATTGAAGCACAGAGTAGTTTTTTTGCTATGCATCCTGGTAGTACAAAGATTATCGTGGGTTGAAGGATGAGTACTACTTGGTTGGTTTGAAGAAAGATGTTGTTGATTTTGTTAGTAAGTGCATGGTTTGTCAACGTGTTAAAGCTGAGCATCAGTTTCCTTCTGGATTGTTGTAGTCTTTGAAGATTCCGAAATGGAAATGGGAGAGAACCACCATAGATTTCGTGACGGGTTTGCCTTTAACACCGTCCAAGAAGAATTCCATTTGGGTGATTGTTGATCGTTTTACGGAGTGTGCATATTTCTTGGCGGTGCATACTATGTATACATTGGATAAGTTGGTGGATTTGTACATCTCTGAGATTGTGAGGTTGCATGGAGTGCCTAAATCCATCGTTTCGGATCGAGATCCATGTTTCAATGCAAGGTTTTGGGAGTGTCTACATCAAGCGTTGTGTACGCGTTTGAATTTCAGTACTTCGTATCATCCTCAAATGGATGGTCAGCCTGAGAGAGTTATTCAAGTGTTGGAAGACATGTTGAGATGTTGTATCATTGATTTCCAAGGTTCTTAGGAAGTGTAGAACGCCACTATGTTGGGCGGAAGCGGGGCAAAAGTTGGTCTCTTTGCCTAATGTGCTTAAGGGCACTACAGAAAAAGTGAAGCTTATTAGTGAAAGGTTGAAAGCAGCTTCGGATCGGCAAAAGTCTTACGCAGATTTGAAGCGTAAGGAGGTTGAGTATGTTGTAGGAGATAAGGTGTTTCTGAAGGTTTCACCTTGGAAGAAGGTGATGAGGTTTGGTCGGAATGGCAATTTGAGTCTAAGGTTTATTGGACCATATGAGGTGCTAGAGCGTTTTGGGCCTATTGCTTATAGGTTGAGGTTGCCTTCTGAGTTGGAGAAAATACATGATGTTTTCCATGTATCCATGCTTCGTAAGCATAGATCGGATCTGTCTCATGCTATGCATGTTGAAGAGTTTGAGCAGAATCCAAATTTGTCCTATGATGAAGAACTGGTCGAGATCTTGGATTCAGACATCAAGGTTCTTCGTGGTAAGACCATCGAGTTGGTCAAGGTCTTGTGGCAATATCGTAGTGTTGAGGAAGCCACATGGGAGAGGAAAGATGACATGAAGAAGCAGTTCAATCATCTTTTTCCATCAGGTAAATTTTCGAGGATGAAATTTCCTAAGTGAGGGAGAGTTGTAACGCCCGGGTTTTGGGCCTAGAAGTTTTTAGCATTGGTTCGGGGTTAGTAGAATCTAAACTAGATATCCGAGTTCTCGGGAATGGTTCAGGGAAAATGGGGTTCGGGTTATGATGAAATTTTTGGAAAATTCCTAAAATCATCTAAAAATATATATAAATGGTTGGTAGAGTTAATTTCGAAAAATGGATTTTGGAAGATTGAGGTTTCAGGTTGGTGACCATTATATAAAAATGGAAAATTTGTTTTAAAATGGACTGTTTTGAAAGAGGGCTAAAACTTAGAATCTTTAGGGAGCTATCATGTAACCCCCTTAACCCGGCCTAGACGATTGACCCGAATTAAGAAAGTCACACGGGGAAAACCAAAGTCAACCCGAAAGTCAACCTTGATTAACGACCCTTTTTTTTCTTTTTAATCTTATCTAGATGCACATTACACCTATGTGTGATCATACAAACAACATACTCAAAGATCACAAACATCAGAGGTCAAACAGGGACCCAATTGAACAAATTACAACTTCAGGGACCAAATTGTAATTTCTGATAAATATAAGGACTTAACCAAATTTGAAGTTACCATCTTGAAATTAAATAGGTTTCATGCTTCTCTGAGAAATTTCAGCTCAAAAGGACTTCCCAAACTCATACAATTGAACAAACAAGATTCAGGACCAAAACGTAAACCAAACAAAACATTTAAAGATTCTTTTAACCAGATTAACGGTCGTGTATCGATACGCCTGGAGTCGTATCGATACACGGGGAAAACAGAAACTTGGACGAGTATCGATACCCAACCCGTATCGATACGCATGGCCAGAAATCTGCAGATTTGGCTCTTGCGTATCGATACGCAAGCTCGAGTATCGATACTCCTGCCAGAAATCGACTTAAAACAGCAACAATCATGCTTCAAACTTCAATTAAACAACACCAAATCATACCACAAAGTCTACCAACATGCAAGGACCATAAATGCAGCACCAATTCAACATATAACCAACACATATGAAAAGCCCCAAATTCTAGTGGCATGCTTCCTAACAAGCTAGCTATTCAACACCAAACTTCTAAAACAAGCATATATGGTTCCAATGCAAAAACCAGCAAACACATCAACATTCAACATACTTAGGGAGCCTCAAACACCTCCCAAAACATACACATTGGTCCCCCATTGCCAAAACATACAAAAGCTAAATTGCACTTATAAAACCTTCATACTTTGAGCTTCACTTGAACTTGATTGCTTGCCCTTTCTTGCTGCCCTTAAGGTACTCTAATGATCTGCATTATTGATTTAAGAAAACGTAGAGAGCGTAAGCAAAAGCTTAGTGAGGCATGCTCATTAAAAACAATTCAATAATGCAATTAAAACCATTTATAAATCATGCTTAAAGTCAACCTTTGCACATGCTCAAAGCACACTTTAAAACAAGCAATCTCATGCTTCATATCATATATCAAAACAAGCATCTCATGCTTCTTACATACTTAACATGTCATATTGGCTCAAGTGACAAATTCCATTTCATAAAACAAGTTCAACAACTTCCCAAGGACTTTTAAACACCTTGGCCCCAAGGACTTTTAAACACCTTGGCCTATGGACTTTTAAACACCATAGAAGTAACCCATCAAGGACTTTTAAACACCTTGATCCCAAGGACTTTTAAACACCTTGGCCATGGACTTTTAAACACCATGAATGAAACACATCAAGGACTTTTAAACACCTTGATCCCAAGGACTTTTAAACACCTTGGCCTATGGACTTTTAAACACCATAGAAAGGATCACCTAAGGACTTTTAAACACCTTAGTGTCCGCAACATGAACTATCCAAGGACTTTTAACCACCTTGATGTTCATAAGTAACAAGGCTCACTCAAGGACTTTTAACCACCTTAGTGACCTTAACATTTTAAAAACATCACTTGCCAATATACATCATTTTCATCATTTAATCCACTGTTTTAAAGCATTAAATCAAGCCATTTCATCATGCATTTCAAAGCATCAAACCACATCATTTCAATGTACAAAATCAAGGAACTCCTACCTAGAGTTACCTTCAACATATGGCTTACATCATCAGCAAAAACCATGCTAAAACATGCTTTCAAAACAGTAATTAAAACATGCAAATCATCATTTTGCATCACATCAAAATCATGGCCACCACTAGAGAGAAAATCCGAAAACTTACACTTGAGCTTAGCAAAGTTGTTTAGACTTAAACTAAGCTCCCACAACCTTCAAACCTTGGTTTAAAAAGCTGAAAATCCAATTTCCACAATTGCACTCACCGATTTCCACTTCGCCACTTGCCGAAGCACGAAATCAAGCTTCCGGATCAACCAAACTTGGATCCAAAGATGCCTCCCCTGTTTCAACACATCAAAGCAGTAAATTAATGCATCACCATGCATCAATTACTTCAATGAAAGCACCTAAACTCGCTGCTCTCATCCAACCTCCATTTTCGGCCACCAAACACAACCGAAAATGCATCAAAACCACTTCTAAACAAAGCCCAGCCATAACCCAGCAAAACCTAACATCCATCATCACCATTTAACATCTAAAAACAACCTACAACCATCCTTATACCTCCAGCAACATTAGATCACCAAGATCACCTCAAAAACCACCTTAAAACACAAGCTAAACTTAGGAAACTCAACCTATCCGGGATTGCATTGATCAAAACTCATTTCCTTATCAATTTAGAGTTCATTTAACATCAAAAACACCTCTTAAAACCCAGATTACTCAGATCTAACGAAAATCAAGTGAAAACATCAAAATCTTGCATAATTAGCCAAGATCCACAAATCTACTTGAAAACCTTTAATTAAACATAATTTTAGGATTGAAAACTTTAGGAATTTCATTAAAGAACTTAAAGTTCAGAGGAGAAATCGTTCATACCTCCAAACTTGTGATTCTCCACTTTTTGGAATGAAAACCTTGTTGAAACTTGTAGCAATTGAGTAGGTTTTGATGACACAATGATTTGCTATCAATTGTGAATTGAAAGGATGATTTTAGATGAAGAAATCAGATCAAAATCTCTGGAAAAAGAAATGTTTGGTTGGAGAGAAAATGAGAGAAGAAAATAGGAAGTTAGGAAAGAAAATAGTAAAAATGAGTTTCCCTCCTTTTATGAAACCTTTAAAATCAGAATTTAGGATTAAAATATCTTAGAAAAATCTGGAGAATTCACTTTTGGGCAAATAGCTCCTTAAAGATTCAAAGTTTCAATCCTTTTTAAAACAGCCACCAAATTTGCGAAAATTACATTTTGGTCACTAGCCAAAATGTCAACCTTCCAAACCTCATTTTCCAAAATTGTTTTCACAGTTCATCTAATTATATTAAAAGATGATTTTAGAACATTTTTCCATATTTTTAATGCAACCCGAACTAGGCTTTCCTAATTTAACCTCTTTAGATTCGAACAGGACTTTGACCAAACCGGTCAACGCCCAAAACTTCTAAGCCCAAAACCGGGGCGTTACAACTCTCCCCCCCTTAAGAAATTTCGTCCTCGAAATTTACCTGAAGGAAAGAGATAAGGAAACTGCTTCAGCATGTCTTCCTTTCGCTCCCACGTGGCTTCCTCAACACCTCGATGCTTCCACAGCACCTTCACCAACTCAATGGTCTTGCCACGAAGAACCTTGCTATCTGAATCCAGAACCTTCACCGGTTCCTCATCATAGGTCAAATCCGGATTCAAAACCACATCCTCAACAGGCATCACATGTGAAGGATCAGATCTATACTTCCGGAGCATAGAAACATGGAACACATCATGAATCTTCTCCAACTCCTGAGGTAACCTCAACCGATACGCAACAGGACCCACACGCTCAACCACCTCATACGGTCCAATGTATCTAGGGCTCAGCTTACCCTTCCGGCCAAACCTCATCACCTTCTTCCAAGGCGAAACCTTCAAGAACACACGGTCACCCACCGCATACTCTATCTCTTTACGCTTCAAATCCGCGTAAGACTTCTGCCGATCAGAGGCAGCCTTCAACCGCTCACAAATGAGCTTCACCTTTTCGGTGGTCCCTTTCAACAAAGCAGGCATCGAAACCAACCTTTGACCAGTTTCAGCCCAACAAAGAGGAGTCCTACACTTCCTCCCGTACAGAGCCTCATAAGGTGCCATCTGTATACTCGCCTGATAACTATTGTTATAAGCGAACTCAACCAAAGGCAGATGCTTCTCCCAAGAACCTTGGAACTCGATCACACAGCATCTCAACATATCCTCCAAAATCTGAATAACTCGCTCAGATTGACCATCCGACTGAGGATGATAGGATGTACTGAAATGCAACCTTGTACCCAAAGCTTGATACAAACACTGCCAAAAACGCGATGTGAACCTCGGATCCCGATCCGACACAATCGACTTAGGCACACCATGCAGCCTCACCACCTCAGCAAGGTACAGCTCTGCCAGCTTATCCAAAGAAAACGTAGTATGCACAGGCAAGAAATGCGCACACTTCGTCAGGCGATCCACAATCACCCAGACCGAATTCTTCTTTGATGGAGACAAAGGTAAACCAGATACAAAATCCATGGTAACCCTCTCCCACTTCCATTCAGGGATTTTCAACGGTTGCAACAACCCAGAAGGAAACTGATGCTCAGCCTTAACTCGCTGACACACCAAACACTTGCTCACAAACTCTGCAACATCCTTCTTCAAACCAACCCAATAGTACTCATCACGAAGATCACGATACATCTTAGTACTACCAGGGTGCATAGCAAAAGGACTACTATGACCTTCAGTCAGAATAGCACGCCTCAACTCAGCATCAGCAGGCACTACTATTCGACTCCCAAAACACAGCACACCATCATCATTGAAACAGAAATCCGAAGGTCTACCCTCCGCGATATCCTGAACATGAGACACCAAGGAATCATCCAACAACTGCTTATCCTTGATCAACTGAACCAAAGATGGCTTCACTTGCAACTCAGCCACAAGACCACCATCTCGCGATATGCTCAAGCTAGCAAACATCGCCCTCAGCTCAACAGCTACCTTCCTACTCAAGGCATCCGCAACAACATTGGCCTTTCCAGGATGATACTCAATCGTCAGATCATAATCCTTGAGCAACTCCAACCAACGACGCTGCCTTAGATTCAACTCCTTCTGAGACATCAGATACCTCAAACTCTTGTGATCTGTGTACACAGTACACTTCTCACCATACAGATAATGTCTCCAGATCTTCAGAGCAAAAACCACTGCAGCCAGCTCAATATCATGCGTAGGATAATTGCGCTCATGCACCTTCAACTGCCGCGACGCATAAGCCACAACCTTACCCTCTTGCATCAGCACACACCCCAAACCAACATAGGACGCATCACTGTAGACCACAAACTCTTTCCCTGATTCAGGCTGAATCAAGATAGGAGCTTGCGTCAAAGCCAACTTCAGCTTCTCAAAAGCTTGCTGCCTCGCTTCTGTCCATTCATACTTAACATCCTTTTGCAACAACTTCGTCAAAGGAGCAGCAATCTTGGAAAAACCATCCACAAACCTCCGGTAGTATCCCGCCAAACCAAGGAAACTACGGACCTCATGAACAGACTTAGGAACCTTCCAGCTCATCACCGCCTCAATCTTCTGAGGATCAACACGAATCCCCTCAGCTGAGACAACATGCCCAAGAAACACCACCTCCCTAAGCCAGAACTCACACTTACTCAACTTAGCATAAAGCTGATTTTCCAACAAAGCTTGCAAAACAATCCTCAGATGCTCTTCATGTTCCTCCTCAGTACGCGAGTACACGAGGATATCATCAATGAACACCACAACGAACTTGTCCAGGTATTCATGAAAAACACGATTCATCATGTCCATGAAAGCAGCAGGAGCATTTGTCAACCCAAACGGCATCACAAGGAACTCATAATGCCCATACCTTGTCCTGAAAGCTGTCTTAGGCACATCCACATCTTTCACCTTCAACTGATAATACCCTGACCTCAAGTCAATCTTAGAGAACACAGCTGCTCCCCGAAATTGATCAAAGAGATCATCAATCCTCGGCAAAGGATACCGATTCTTGATAGTCAACTTGTTCAGCTGACGGTAATCAATGCACATTCTCATAGTGCCATCCTTCTTCTTCACAAACAAGACAGGAGCACCCCAAGGCGATACACTCGGCCGGATAAAACCACGATCAAGCAGCTCTTGCAACTGCGTCTTCAGCTCCTTCAGCTCCTTAGGTGCCATTCTATATGGAGTAATGGACACAGGAGTTGTATTCTCATACAGCTCAATTCCAAACTCCACCTCGCGGTTAGGAGGTAAACCAGGCAACTCCTCAGGAAAAACACCAGGAAACTCCTTTACAACCCTGATATCTTGCACCCTCAACTCCTTTGAGCTAGGATTCATCACAAAAGCTAGATAAGCTTCGCAACCCTGCCTCAGCATCCTACTCGCCTCCAAAGAAGACACAACATTGGCAAGAAACTTCACATTCTCACCAACCACCACAACCTCATAATCATCCGCAAGCTTAAGCGAAACACGCTTATTCTCACAATCCACAACAGCACGATGCTCAGCAAGCCAATCCATACCAAGGATCACATCAAAACCATAGAAGGGCAACTCCATAAGATCAACATGAAAGACATGTTCTTGAACAACCAAAGGGCACCTTCTAAACAACTTTCGAGTCACAACAGTCTCACCAAAAGAACTAGTGACCCGAACACCAACATCCAAAGACTCAACAGGCAAACCAAGCAATTCAGCATGCTCACGAAGAATATATGAATGTGTAGATCCAGAATCAATCAAAGAAAGCAATGACAAGGACTGCAAAGTAAAGGTACCTGCAATCACATCTGCATCATTCCTGCCCTCTCTCTGAGCATACACCCTCGCTTGGCCTCCACCTTCAGGCTGAATAGCTACAACATGAGCTACCCCTCGGCCACCTTCCTCTCTCCTCTGGAAATTACCACGGCCGCGCCCACGACCTCTCTGCGCTGCTGCAACAATAGGAGCACGCTCTTGGCCACCAGCCAACCTCGGACAATCTCGCCTTATGTGGTCTGCAGAACCACAATTCCAGCATCCATTTCCACCAGCATTACCAGCTGCCACAGCAGGAGCTTGTGCTACTCTCTCAGCACGAGGACAGTCATGCTTCAAGTGACCACGTGAACCACAGATCCAACAAGCACTAGGATCAGCTCTAGCATAACCTCCTCTAGCAGGTGCACCGCCACCTCTCTTGGCTGAGGACTGATACTTCTGATCTCGTCCCCTCTTGTTCCGTCCACCTCCGGAACTATACTCAGCTGGTCTCTTTCCAGCACTTGCTCCAGCACCTCTAGAAGACAAACTCAGGTTCATCTCAATGTCCTTGGATCGACTCACCAACACATCAAAATCCTCATACTCAGCAGCCAACATGTATGTCTTTACATCCGTCACAAGACCGTAACGAAACCTCTCACACCTCGCCCGCTCATCGGGTATCAGCTCCGGTGCATACTGACTGAGCCGTACAAACTGTACCTCGTACTCAGCTACACTCATGCTCCCTTGAGTAAGAGACATGAATTCCCGCTTTTTCTCATCCAGATATCTCACTCCCAGATATCTTCTCTTAAACACATTCTGAAAGAATGTCCAGGTAACATCAGCTTCAGCCATTCCAACTATGGTGGTCGTCCACCATGTATAAGCATCGTCCTGCAGCAAGGACACAACACAGCCCAGCTTTTGCACATCCGTGCAACTCATCTGACCCAAGATACGCTTGGTACTTTCCAGCCAAGCCTCAGAACTCTCAGCTGATAAACCTCTAAACTCAGTCCCTCCAAGACTGCGCAGACGCTCCAAAGGCAATCTGACTCCAGCATCTCCCTGATGCCCAGCTCCCTGAGCTCCAGCTACTGCTGCTCGAAAAGCACCCGCAATAGCTTGTACCAAAGCAGACATATCAGGCATCGCTTGCCCCTGACCAACCTCTGGTCCTGCAGCTCCAGCACCAGCATCAGCTGCAGCTTCAGCTCTCGCACCTCCACCACCACCACCAGGCGGAGGAGGGGGTAACACAGCACTACCAGTGTGCTCTTCATTCTCATTCTCGTTAGGAGCCGCAGCTCTCGCATTACCTCTTAACTCTCTACGTGGTGCCATACTTTTACCATGCAACAACAATGCAAAATAAAACAAGTCAGGCCCAGCAAGGTAAGCAATCCAAGTATTCAAGCTCCATTTCAATCAAAATCAATTTCATTTCATTAGCTTTTGTTTGGCAATGGGTACCCTCAGCATGCAACATCACAACATACAACTCAGTTGCATCAACATCTCAAGCCACCGAACATGCTTTCAAACAACAAGCATACAAAGCAACATGCTTCAATCATGCATACATACATTCCCAATTACTCGAGAACTCAGCTCTGATACCACCAAATGTAACCCCCTTAACCCGGCCTAGACGATTGACCCGAATTAAGAAAGTCACACGGGGAAAACCAAAGTCAACCCGAAAGTCAACCTTGATTAACGACCCTTTTTTTTTCTTTTTAATCTTATCTAGATGCACATTACACCTATGTGTGATCATACAAACAACATACTCAAAGATCACAAACATCAGAGGTCAAACAGGGACCCAATTGAACAAATTACAACTTCAGGGACCAAATTGTAATTTCTGATAAATATAAGGACTTAACCAAATTTGAAGTTACCATCTTGAAATTAAATAGGTTTCATGCTTCTCTGAGAAATTTCAGCTCAAAAGGACTTCCCAAACTCATACAATTGAACAAACAAGATTCAGGACCAAAACGTAAACCAAACAAAACATTTAAAGATTCTTTTAACCAGATTAACGGTCGTGTATCGATACGCCTGGAGTCGTATCGATACACGGGGAAAACAGAAACTTGGACGAGTATCGATACCCAACCCGTATCGATACGCATGGCCAGAAATCTGCAGATTTGGCTCTTGCGTATCGATACGCAAGCTCGAGTATCGATACTCCTGCCAGAAATCGACTTAAAACAGCAACAATCATGCTTCAAACTTCAATTAAACAACACCAAATCATACCACAAAGTCTACCAACATGCAAGGACCATAAATGCAGCACCAATTCAACATATAACCAACACATATGAAAAGCCCCAAATTCTAGTGGCATGCTTCCTAACAAGCTAGCTATTCAACACCAAACTTCTAAAACAAGCATATATGGTTCCAATGCAAAAACCAGCAAACACATCAACATTCAACATACTTAGGGAGCCTCAAACACCTCCCAAAACATACACATTGGTCCCCCATTGCCAAAACATACAAAAGCTAAATTGCACTTATAAAACCTTCATACTTTGAGCTTCACTTGAACTTGATTGCTTGCCCTTTCTTGCTGCCCTTAAGGTACTCTAATGATCTGCATTATTGATTTAAGAAAACGTAGAGAGCGTAAGCAAAAGCTTAGTGAGGCATGCTCATTAAAAACAATTCAATAATGCAATTAAAACCATTTATAAATCATGCTTAAAGTCAACCTTTGCACATGCTCAAAGCACACTTTAAAACAAGCAATCTCATGCTTCATATCATATATCAAAACAAGCATCTCATGCTTCTTACATACTTAACATGTCATATTGGCTCAAGTGACAAATTCCATTTCATAAAACAAGTTCAACAACTTCCCAAGGACTTTTAAACACCTTGGCCCCAAGGACTTTTAAACACCTTGGCCTATGGACTTTTAAACACCATAGAAGTAACCCATCAAGGACTTTTAAACACCTTGATCCCAAGGACTTTTAAACACCTTGGCCATGGACTTTTAAACACCATGAATGAAACACATCAAGGACTTTTAAACACCTTGATCCCAAGGACTTTTAAACACCTTGGCCTATGGACTTTTAAACACCATAGAAAGGATCACCTAAGGACTTTTAAACACCTTAGTGTCCGCAACATGAACTATCCAAGGACTTTTAACCACCTTGATGTTCATAAGTAACAAGGCTCACTCAAGGACTTTTAACCACCTTAGTGACCTTAACATTTTAAAAACATCACTTGCCAATATACATCATTTTCATCATTTAATCCACTGTTTTAAAGCATTAAATCAAGCCATTTCATCATGCATTTCAAAGCATCAAACCACATCATTTCAATGTACAAAATCAAGGAACTCCTACCTAGAGTTACCTTCAACATATGGCTTACATCATCAGCAAAAACCATGCTAAAACATGCTTTCAAAACAGTAATTAAAACATGCAAATCATCATTTTGCATCACATCAAAATCATGGCCACCACTAGAGAGAAAATCCGAAAACTTACACTTGAGCTTAGCAAAGTTGTTTAGACTTAAACTAAGCTCCCACAACCTTCAAACCTTGGTTTAAAAAGCTGAAAATCCAATTTCCACAATTGCACTCACCGATTTCCACTTCGCCACTTGCCGAAGCACGAAATCAAGCTTCCGGATCAACCAAACTTGGATCCAAAGATGCCTCCCCTGTTTCAACACATCAAAGCAGTAAATTAATGCATCACCATGCATCAATTACTTCAATGAAAGCACCTAAACTCGCTGCTCTCATCCAACCTCCATTTTCGGCCACCAAACACAACCGAAAATGCATCAAAACCACTTCTAAACAAAGCCCAGCCATAACCCAGCAAAACCTAACATCCATCATCACCATTTAACATCTAAAAACAACCTACAACCATCCTTATACCTCCAGCAACATCAGATCACCAAGATCACCTCAAAAACCACCTTAAAACACAAGCTAAACTTAGGAAACTCAACCTATCCGGGATTGCATTGATCAAAACTCATTTCCTTATCAATTTAGAGTTCATTTAACATCAAAAACACCTCTTAAAACCCAGATTACTCAGATCTAACGAAAATCAAGTGAAAACATCAAAATCTTGCATAATTAGCCAAGATCCACAAATCTACTTGAAAACCTTTAATTAAACATAATTTTAGGATTGAAAACTTTAGGAATTTCATTAAAGAACTTAAAGTTCAGAGGAGAAATCGTTCATACCTCCAAACTTGTGATTCTCCACTTTTTGGAATGAAAACCTTGTTGAAACTTGTAGCAATTGAGTAGGTTTTGATGACACAATGATTTGCTATCAATTGTGAATTGAAAGGATGATTTTAGATGAAGAAATCAGATCAAAATCTCTGGAAAAAGAAATGTTTGGTTGGAGAGAAAATGAGAGAAGAAAATAGGAAGTTAGGAAAGAAAATAGTAAAAATGAGTTTCCCTCCTTTTATGAAACCTTTAAAATCAGAATTTAGGATTAAAATATCTTAGAAAAATCTGGAGAATTCACTTTTGGGCAAATAGCTCCTTAAAGATTCAAAGTTTCAATCCTTTTTAAAACAGCCACCAAATTTGCGAAAATTACATTTTGGTCACTAGCCAAAATGTCAACCTTCCAAACCTCATTTTCCAAAATTGTTTTCACAGTTCATCTAATTATATTAAAAGATGATTTTAGAACATTTTTCCATATTTTTAATGCAACCCGAACTAGGCTTTCCTAATTTAACCTCTTTAGATTCGAACAGGACTTTGACCAAACCGGTCAACGCCCAAAACTTCTAAGCCCAAAACCGGGGCGTTACATATCATTTAATTAAGGAACCTTTTCCTTTAATTTGACCATTTTTAAATAATTTATTAAAAAGGAATTTAAAAGAGACTTTTTAAATAAAAAAGGGATTTTATCATCCAAAAGAGATTTGACGTAAACTTCATTTCTCTCATTTTCCCAAATAGCCAAACACTCTATTTTCTCTCTAAAGTTCAAGAGATCTTCATCTTTCCATTTCTTTTTGTTTTACAAATGGTTTCCTTGGTTTTCTCATCATCTACCTTAAAGCAATCTTGAGGAGCTTTCATCAAATCTTGTCATTTGAAGGAAAAGGCAAAGGTTAGAGGTAAATTTCGTTCAACTCCTCTAATCAAGGTTCTTTAATGAAATTCTCAAGTCTTTGGCTCTCTAAATATGTTTAATAACAATGTTTTGAGTTTTAATTGATGAAAATTGGTAAATCTAGCTTTGAATGATGATTTCGCAATATTTTCGAATGGGTACTGTTTTGGGAGATTTAAGATTGATTTTAATCAAGATTTGGATGTTAAATGATGATGAAATAAAGGTTTTATCATAGCAATCTTGAAATATATTGGATCTCTAGTTGTTTAGGTTGTTAGATTTGGGTTTTTGGCTTGATAATGTGGTTTTGGTGTTTGTTGCGTGTAAATGGTGCTTCGCAATTTGTGCAAGTATACACGACGTGAGTAATATAGGGATAAGTATAAGAATATCGTCTCCACGTGGATTGGTACTCAACCTTCGGTTCTACTCCCTCGCATTGCAAAATAAATAAAGTAAAAACACAAATTAATTGGGTGATTTGATATAATCTAAAAATAACTAACTTAATGAAATCCAATAAATAAAATAAATAAGTGATCAAGATGAGAAAATGGGCTAGATTAGAGTGTGTCGTAGTGTGGAATCCTCTTGACTTCGTTTCTGTCTTGAATGCAGCAACGCACTATTGCCGTGGTAGTGACCTAAATCCATGCTGCGGCCGCAATGGTTGATATCCTTCCGCGACAATCCCTTGCTCGTTGGTGTTGGGTCACGTCGGCAAGCCCCGTGGCGCAGCGGAAAAATTAATCCGACGTAATCCAGCCAGGATCCATGTACAGGAACGAATCCGGGGTGAAAAGATGAAGAGTTACCTTTTAAAACTCTGGAAACTGGAAAACCGACGGTTTGTCAGAATAACCACGTCAAGTAAAACCGGAATCGTCACAGGTTCGCAACGACCTCTACGGAGTCCACCCGAACAAAACAAACAAAGTTTCTACCTCCCTAACACTTAGGGATAAATTTCGACAGGTTTGAACTCCTTCCAAGGAGAAGTTGAAATCCCTCCAAGGATTCCTGAGGGAGTCTGAAATCGACCAGGGGTTCTACCGAGACTTGGATTCGAACTAGGAAATCGCCAGGAATTTGCCAGGGGGCAAGAGGAACACCAGAAAAATATCGAACAGCTTCTCAGAAGAAATCTGGTACTTGTCAAAAATTCCAGAGAGGAATTCCTAGGGATGTGTCGAAATTTGCAAGGAGGAATAGGGATGATTTGGTTGCTAGCCCTTGTCCCTTTAAATAGTATTCAGAGACTTAATTCTAGTTGAATTCCTCAAATCCAAGTTCAACCAAAATTCATAGAATCTAATTCTACTTGAAATTGGTTTATATTAAATATACATTATATTAAATAATATTAAATGAAATATATATATTTAATTATGTAGAATTTTATTCTACATAAAACATGGATTAAAATATACATTATATTTAATCCAAATATATATATTTTATTATATAGAATCTCATTCTATCTTTACTTGGATTTAAATATATTTAAATATATATTTTTAGTTATGTGGAAACTAATTCTACATAAACTTGGAATTTAAATATACATTATATAAATTCCAAATATATATTTAAATTTCTAGAATCTTATTCTATAATATTTAAGTCTCTAAATATTTTACATACTCTAAATAATATTTGATAAATACAATATTTATCCAATATTATTCCCATTTAAGGGAGTTGCCGATTTCCCTTATCTCATAGGGGATTTTTGGCAACCTCCCTAAAATAGGGAGTATGGTTTCCAATTTTTTTTTGTTTGTTTCATTCGAAGGGTGTGACCCTTGTAGGTTCATGCAACGTTAGCAGCAAAATTAGAACTGTTCTAATTTTACAAACAATGAGTGGCATCTAGCAATACATCATTGCTACCTAAGTTGCATGAAGTCATGGTTTGACTTTCCTAATTCCTGAATAAACTTTTTTTATGTATTTCATCATTTTGTCCTTTATATCTTAGATGAACACAAGTCATGGGTTAGTCACACTTGCGTTGTCCATCTAGTGTTTCTTGATGTCTTGAGTAGAATATGATAAACGAATCTCTATGATATCTCATATCATAATATTCGAGCATGGCCATACATTTTCTAATCTCACTCAATCAAGTGGCCGAAGATATTTCTCCCATTATGTAGGAGTGACAAATCCTTTCTTGATCAACCATATTTTACTACATAGGTCATCACGTATCCAATCATCAGTCTTTATAATATAGTCAGTTACGACACACGTTTGACTATGTCAAAATACATAAATCTTTATGTTGAAATCATGTTGATCTCAAGTCTGAGGATTATACATATGTTTATCATGAGCAATGTTGTGACTGTCACATAATTACCCAAGAAACATGCTCATAGCGGGTGAATCCAGCATGTTGTTCTCTAACAAATACTTATGTGTTGATTTTGACATCTCTATGTCAATGACAACGCTTGTCATCAACCACATATTAGTCTTTATATATTATCACTGTCCATACCCGTAATAATATTCAACTAAGGATACTATTTAACAATAATTGTATTATTGTTTGGAAATTATTATCCAATGGTTAGTTTGATGCACAGAAACATACCAAATGATAATAACGGCAATGCCATTACTTGATAAATCTAGTAAAATAGTATGTCTATTCAATCATCATATGATTGGTCTTTGGGCATACTCCAACAATCTCCCACTAGCACTAAGACCAATCATTCTCGGATCTAATACGACATGGCTTAGTGTAACTAACATGCTTATGATGTGTCAAAAGCTTTGTCAGGGAGTTGACAAAGTTATCAACTATGTGCGTATGTTGCATACTTTCACATCTCGAAGATGTAAGTACTTTAGAGATTTATTGATGAGATCTGGGTTTTATTTGCTTACGCAAAGGTTCCATCATAACAGAGTTGTGTAGCATCTAATATGTTGGGAACAACCCTTTGTTCAGAAGTGAACCCTTTAGATCCAAACATCCTTCTTTATTGCTATGTCGACTGTAATACATTCAGCCTATTTGTAGAGTTAGATATTGTCTCATGTTGCTAACTCGCAGTATCTTTTATTAATGCAAAACGGATTGCGATCTTTAGTTCCTTTTGATGAGTATGTTATCTACATACAATACTTAGGAAAGTAACAATGCTCCCACTAGCTCTTTTGAAAACAATACTCCCCTTTGTTTCTAGATAAACCAAACCTTTTGATTGTATCTTCTGAAACGAATATCCCAACTTCGAGAAGCTTGCCTTAGTCTACGGATAGACCTTTGTAGCTTACATACCTTCCAAGTGTTTACTGGAGTGACAAAACCTTCTGGATGTGTCATGTACACTTCTGTTTCAAGTTTTCCCTTAGGAAAGTGGTTTTGAAATAACTTTATTTGATTCCATAATCATCGTATGTAACTACTTGCAAGTGAGATTAAGATGGATTAAACATAGCTACAAGGAAGATGCTTTATCATAGTCTATACTATGAAGTTTGTCAAAAAAATTAGCGACGAATCATCCTTTGTATGTTTTATCATCCATGTCGGTTTTTCCTTTTTGAAAAACTCATTCATACCTCTTAGGTTTTACCCTTTTAGGTAACCAAAGTTATACTTAATTTTAGACATGGATTCCATCTCATATCTCATGGCTCTTAGCCATTTCTCGAATTTTGGGCTCACCATTGCTTTCTGATAAGACCTAGTCTTTATCTTGATCCGATAAGAAGAGTGTTTCCATGTACAGATAGTGAGAAATCCATATTTCTCAAGTATATGGTATTCTCTTAAGGATCAACACAATGGTTGTGTTTTGTTCCAATGTTCCTTGATCATTTGTGGAACATTCTCAATCTTTGGTTCATAAATTTGTTGTCTAAAATTTCTTCACATTCCAAATTCCATTTTTTCCTTTTTGTGAGAGGTAATCTCTTTCGAGAGAAACTCTCGTTTGAGCAACAAACATTTTGTTCTCGTTGAAAAATGAAATCCCTTAGTGATAAGTATTCTCTTTCGAGATAAACTATCGTTTGAGCAACAAATATTTTGTTCTCATTAAAGTTGAAGAAATAATATCCCTTTGTGAGAATTAATCTCTTTCAAGATAAACTCTCGTTTGAGAAACAAGCGTTGTGTTCTCGTTAGGATAAACAACAAATGGAGTTTTTAAGGTTCAAACTTTGTAAACATTTTAACATGTAAGTAACCTTAAAACTTCAAAGGTATTCTAGAACAATTCTTAGTCCATATCTTATATGACGTTTCGAAAAAAAACGATTAAGTATGAGAGTTGTTTTTCTAGTGTGTAAAGAAGTCGAAAATGACTTGTTCTGAATCAAAACATGTCTAACATATTTGATTCTCTTTCAAAGACTTTTCGTTCCACTTGTGGGATTTAATTATGGGACAATCCCATATTCTTTGAAAGTTCATCAAACTTTGAATATTCTTGAATTTGATCTCATCAAATTACCTTAATACTTTTTATGAGTTTGAGATTAGTCATTTGTTTTATTTATCTTATAAATACTATTGATTTGATTAGTTTAAAGATCATTGATTCGTTGTGCCATAAGAGATTAAAAGAATAACATTTATTTAAATAATCTCAAAATTAAAATATCTTGTCTTTACAAGATAACTAAAACTTAGGCACAAAATAATAATCTTAAAAACTAAAACAAATCTATATAAGCAAAAACACATGTCCTAATGGATGATGTAGCAACTCTTGCTTTATTTCCATTCGTAGGTCCATGTCTATTCTGATGCCTTCTCTTTAGAAGCCTCTGAGGTTGATGCCTCACTCGTTTTTGCTTTCTTGACTTCTTGTAGGTGTGTGGGGCAGTTTCTCTTCCAATGTCTGGTCTTGCCGCAATGGAAACATTTTCCATCCTTTTTTATTCCCTTCTTAGGTTTCAATGCCTCCTTTCCATCGGTTTTGGTCTTACCATCACCTTTAGACTTTGCTGCCGATTTACCTTTCTTCTTCCCATTGCGGACCATCAGAACAGGTTTAGGTCCTACCTTCTTCAGGTTGATTTCAGCAGTTCTCAACATGCCGAGCAACTGTGGCAGCATCTTGTTAATTTCATTCATATTGAAATTAAGTACGAACTTATTGAAACTATCCGGCAACGATTGCAGGATGACATTAGTAGCTAATTCGTCTTTCAACGGAAATCCGAGCTTCTCCAACGTTTGGATGTAGCCCATCATTTTGATGACGTGAGCTCCTACGGGAGATCCCTCACTCATCTTGCATTGAAACAGAGCTTTTGAGGTCTCGTACCTCTCTTGACGAGCTTGCCCTTCTTAAATCTCCTTGAGATTTTGAATCATATCATAAGCTACCATGTCCTCATGTTGCTTCTGAAGCTCAGGGGTCATGGAGGCAAGCATAAGACAACCGACATCCAGCATGTCGTCCATGTGTTTCTTAAACTTGTCTTTGTCAGCTCTGGAAGCAGTGGCAACCGGTTCATCAGGAACAAGTTCTTCAATGACATATTCCTTCTTTTCCTGTTTGAGAACAATTCTCAAATTGCGGAACCAGTCAAGGAAGTTTATGCCATTGAGCTTATCCTTCTCAAAGATAGATCGCAGAGATAGAGTATTATTTGCCATTAATTCACAACAAAGAAAATATGCTACATAAGTTTTACTAAATTTTAAAATTTATAGATAGGTCTTTACTATAAATTTACTCCCACTATTTTCTTCAAAATTAAAAACCCTCTAGTTTTAATTTCGGAAAAACGTTTTGACACTTTTCTAGTGAGTGAGGATCCGTATTTCACCATTCCTAAATTAGCTTTGGCCAGTCTTTTAGGAAATGGTTATTTAGGTAAGTAACACCTTACTAATTACATCTTATGTAATTCCTCATCTTTTGGCGAACAAATCTTGTTCTTTAAATCATCTTATGATTATCCAAAACTTTTAACCACTAGGTTTTCTAATCCTATTAGAACAACCCAGCTAAGTCAATACCAATATCTCAACCGACGAATATCACTAGCTTATTCTTCGCGTTTAACTAAGATAGATAAATGTGACATTGCTTTTGTAACACCCCAATTTTGGGCTTAGAAGTTTTGGGTTTTGGACCGGACCGGTCGGGTTGCGGTTCGAATATAAAAGGTGATTTTTAGGAAAGCCTAGTTCGGGTTGCATTAAAAATATGGGAAAATGTTCTAAAATCCTCTTTTATTATATATAAGAGAAAGGTGAAATCAATTTTGCAAAATGAGGTTTGGAAGAGTGACATTTTGGGTTAGTGATCAAAATGTAATTTTTGAAAACTGTGTGACTGTTTTAAAAAGGATTGAAACTTTGAATCTTTAAGGAGCTATTTACCCAATGGGAGTTTCTCCAGATTTTCTAAATATATTAAATGATTAATTAAAGGGTTTTTAATATAAACAAAGTGGAGGGAAGATATTTTAGTTTTAACTAACTTTTCTCTCAACTATTCTCTCTCATTTTCTCTTTGATTTTGTCACCTAAATTCATCTTTTCAATTACCTATTGATTGCTAATCATCTCTACAACAAAACCTCACCATTTGCTAAGTGGATTTTCATGAAAACTTGATTCTAAAAGGGAGAAACTCAAGTTTGGAGGTAAGAACGTCCTTCTCCTCTGAACTTCAAGTTCTTTACTGAAATTCCTAAGTTCTCAATCCTTGATTTATGATTTATTAAAGGTTTTATAATTGGAATTTTGATTTTGGCTTTAAAATGCAAGATTTGCTTGATTTTGGTGAAATTTTCGTATGATCTGTTTGGGCAGTGTGTTGAGGTGTTAAATTGATGTTAATTGAATGTTAATTTGATTAGAAATTGAGGCTTAATCAATGCAATCCCGAATAGGTTGAATTTCCTAAGTTTTGCTTGAGTTTTTGGTTGTTTTTGGAGTGATCTTGGTGATCTGTTATAGCTGGAGGTATAAGGACGAGTTTGTGATCATTTTGGATGTTAATTGATGTTTAAAAATGGTTAGAAGTGATGGATCTTGGCTGGGTTAAGTTTCGGAAGTGTTTGGTGGTGATTTCGGTTGTGTTTGGTAGCCGAAATGTTGGATTTGTGTTGAGCAGCGAGTTTAGTTGTGTTGCTGGTGTTTTTAATGCATGATGATGCATTAATCTTCTGTTGTTATGTGCTTGAAACAGGGGAGGAAGATCCGTGAGCATTTGAGGTGGTGTGGAAGGTTTCGGATGCTTGGAAGGCTTGTTGGCTAGCCTTGTTTTGTGTATCGGTGAGTGAAGTTGGGTTTTCAGCTTTTAAACCAAGGTTTGAAGGTTTTTGGGAGCTTAGTTAAGTCTAAACAACTTTGCTAAGCTCAAGAGTAAGTAAAAGGATTTTCGCTCTTGTTTTGTGTTGTGCTTTGGCTTGTTAAGCAATTGTGATTGTTGGTTGCTATGCATATGATTTGCATGTTTTAAACTCTGTTTTGAAAGCATATTTTAGCATGGTTTAATGCTGGTTTTGGAAGCCATGTGTAAAGGATGCTCAAGGTAAGAGATCCTTGGTTTTGTACATTGAAATTGTGGAATTGATGCATAGTGTTGCATGTTGTTAAATGGCTTTGTGTAATGCTTTAAAACAGTGGTTTAACGTTGTTAATGATGCATATTGGCAAGTGGTTGTTGAGGTCACAAAGGTGGTTAAAAGTCCTTGTGTGAGCCTTGTGTATTTAAGAACAACATGGTGTTTAAAAGTCCATGGTTGGTTCTTGGTTAAAGTTCGTGGCGGTTATTGCATTTTGATTATGTTTGTGAACTAATGGATTAATGCGGTAAGATGGTTATATTGGCTAGTGATGTAGTGGTTCTTGGTTCTTTGATCGGATATAGTTAGCCGGCTATAGGATTGGGTGCACCGTGAATTAAGTCGCCTTGGATGTGGAGTGGTTAAGTGTGAACCGGTAAACTCCATCCAAGTTTCCTAACGAGATGGTTAAGGTCATAATGGTTGATGGGATCCCATTCGAGGACCTTGGTTAAGCAAAGGTAATAATGGTGGTTAAAATTCCATTTGAGGACCTTGTGCTTGGTAAGATCACAATGGTGGTGTAAAGTCCATGTGTGGATCTTGTGTAGGGTGTCCCGGATCTCGTTAGTGATGTTATACAACTACCAATCGGTGATGCTAAGGTTGTATGGTGTTTAAAAGTCCATACATGGGAACCTTGTGCATGTTAAGGTTGTATGGTGGTTAAAAGTCCATACATGGGAACCTTGGGAATGGTAAGGTCAAATGGTGTTTAAAAGTCCATTTGGGAGACCTTGGATTGGTAGTGTGTATGAAGCGTGGGGACAACGCTTGTGATCCGCGTATCCGATCGGATGTTGAGTTGAAAAGTGGTTTTGGTTGGTCACTTGGAAGCCAATATAATGTTCTTGATTGTAATGAAGCATGAGATGCTTATAATGATGCATGATTGCATGAGTTGTGTATAATGTATTATGAATGCATGTTTACGTGTTGGTTTGAACAAGTGTTGATTGTCTATTGAGAATGGTGCATGTGTGCAAGAAATCTCTTTAGTGCATTGTAGTCTTGCTAAGACTTGTTTTAAAGGCATGAGTTACAAATATTGATGTTGTGGTTCATACGTTACATATGTTAATGCATTTGTTATGTTGAATGAGGAAATGGTTTAAAGGGTTTATTGCTTAAAGTGATAATCAAGTATGAGAAAGGTATGTTGTGAATTGGAAGTGTTTTCCAAGGGTTTGAATTTAACTTTGCATATGGTGTTTATGCATGGTGAGGTTAAATTTGATGGTTTTGCAAGTTTATGTTTTGAAAAGGTTTGCTTAGCTTTCTAAGCTAAGGGTTGGTTTTCATGATTGAGCAATGCATGGTTTTAAGCACGTTGTTGAAAAGGGGTTTTCAAACAAGGCTTTGGATTAAGAAAATCGAGTTGCTTTTAAAAGTGGTTTTATGGCTCGCTGCATTGATGGTGTTTTGGTTTTGAGCATTCCTCACTAAGCATTATGTGCTTACGCTCCTTTTTGTCCATCAATGCAGATATTTGAAGTTTGGACAGCGAGAAGCAAGGGATTCAAGGAGGACTCCATTTGAGATGTATGTCTCGGTTAATAGCTATAGATAATAAAGGCAATGGGGGGAAAGAAACTCTATGTTGATGATTCATGAGATTGTATATGTTGGACATGTATGGTTTATGTTTTTGAATCATGTGGATTAATGTTGTAATGTTTGAATCATCTTGAGCTTAAGTTGCTATGTTATGCTCTTTGTTTAAAAGCATGATTGAGCTTTGAATGTGTTTAATGAGTTGATGCACCTAGGGGTGGTTATGTATCTAGTTTTTGATGCATATATGTCTCTTGTATGTTATATGACTTGCTGGTGTGTTTTGGTTGCTTCCGGATCATGTTTGGTGGGTTAAAGATGCATTTAACCAGCAAGGATGCTGCAATCTGGGCAGGGCATTTCGGAACGAGTGTTACCGTTTCGGAACGGGGGCCTGAAAAGGCCAGGGTGTTTCGAAACGGATGGACCCGTTTCGGAACGGATATGCTTCTGCCAGACCCCCGTTTCGGTACCAGTTGCGGAACGGCCCCGCGTTTCGAAACAGGGTGAAGCTGTTTCGGAACACCTGACCGTTGGGGGCTGACATTGGCGGTTATGTGTTTCGAAATGTTTGCGTTTTGGTCCTAAAACATGTTTTTGCAATTGTATGAGTTCTGGATGTCCGTTTGAGCTGAAATTTGGCAGTGAAGCATGAAACCTGACTAATTTCATATTGGTAACTTTTAATTGGGTTAAGTCCCTGTAATTTTCAGAATTTACAGTTTGGTCCCTAAGGTTGTAATTTGTGCAATTGGGTCCCTGAATGTTCTCTGATGGTTTTGATCTTTGAGTATGACGTTTGTACGAATAACATCTAGGGTTAATGAGTATCTAGACAAGTTTAAAAAGAAAAAAAAAGGGTCGTTAATCAAGGTTGACTTTCGGGTTGACTTTGGTTTTCCCCGTGTAAACTTCTTAATTCGGTTCAACCGTCTGGGCCGGGTTAAGGGGGTTACATTTGGTGGTATCAGAGCTGAGTTGCGAATGCTTGGGGAAAGCGGTAAGTTGTTTTAATGTGTGTGATGTTTACCCTGATGTTTGGATGAAAGTTGGTTGAAGCACGTGTTTCTGAGCAAATTGTTGATGCTTTCAAGCATGCTTTGTGGTTATGAATCTTCATTGAGCTAATGTGGTTTTGTGCTGATGATATGTTGGTGTTGTGAGTTGATTTTATGCATGATGAAAGTGTAATGGGTATGATATGTTGATGATGTTATGCTGTTGCAAGTGGATGTTGTTTGATGGAAGCATGATCGAATATGTTGTTTGATATGCTTGATGTTGTGATACCCATGCTTTTGTTGACTGTTATGTCATGAAAAAGGGGAGGATTCGGGATACCCATTGCCTTATTATTATAGCTATTGTGTTATTTTGGAGTTGGAGTTTGAATCCTTGCTTTAAGTTGGTCTAATGGTTTTGTTTGTTTTGTTGTGATTGCTTGTTGTTAATAGTATGGCGAAGTCGATGAAAGAATGGCAGTTGGGTGAGATGGTTGCTGCCTTAGGGCAGGTTATTAAGGCATGGAGTTCACCCTTTGGTGGAGGTGTTTCGTCTCAGTCTTCTGTGCCTGGAGTTGAGTTAGTAAGGCAGAAGGAAGAAGTTGGTTCTGTGATGAAGAGTTCATCATCTGTTGTGCAGGAGGTGTTGGGAACATCTCAGGTTGTGGCGAAGGTAAGGTCAGTGGATATGCTGGCTGTGGGATGTGTGGGTTTGCCAAAACAGCGTTTGTTGGATTTGGGTGCTGTGGAGTATCATGGTTCAACACCGGAGACGTTTGAGGCCTGGTTGGCCGGTGTGATTCTGATTTTGGATCAGGAAGGCTGTGATTATGCCTGTAAGCTGGGGAGTGTTGTTTCTTTGATGTTGGAGGATGCATGTGCCTGGTGGACATCTGTGGCGGTGGCATCGCACATCCACGATATTGATTGGGATTTCTTTGTGTCTGCCTTTTATGAAAGGTATTTTGGGGAAAAAATTCCCAAGGGTTAAGCAAGTTGAAGGTAGAGCGGATCTGGGGCAAGTGCTGCTTGATCAAGGAGTGGAGGCTCAGCTACCTGTGTGTGACCGTTGTGGAAGGCGCCATGTTGGAGGTTGTTGGGGCGCGGGTGCTTGTTGGAAATGTGGATCTAAAGAGCATGTGAAGCGAAATTGTCCTCTTGGGGTGAAGTTAGATTCTGTGGTAGCCAAAGGGTCTCTGAAGGGTCGTGGGAACGGCCGAGGCAAGGTTCGGAGGTGGCAGAAAGAGCTTAGGGTTGTGAAGAGTTTGGAAGAGGAGATCTGTTGGAAATGTGGGTCTGTTGGACACATGAGACGTGATTGTTTGATTGTTTGAGCGGAAAGGTGGCTATATAGTTGAGGGTGATGTTTGCTCGGTTGAGTATATCATGAGATGGTGGTTTAGTGGCTGAGTTGCAAGTGAAACCCTCGTTGGTAGATTTGATTAAGGAGAAGCAACTGTTAGATGATTCATTGGTACCATATGTTCAAGACATTGTGGAATGAAGTCCAAACGACTTTTTTTTCAATGATGATGGTGTTTGGTGTTTTAAAAGTCGAATAGTTGTGACGGATGATGTTGAATTGAGGCGCGCTGTTTTGATTGAAGCACAGAGTAGTTTTTTTGCTATGCATCCTGGTAGTACAAAGATTATCGTGGGTTGAAGGATGAGTACTACTTGGTTGGTTTGAAGAAAGATGTTGTTGATTTTGTTAGTAAGTGCATGGTTTGTCAACGTGTTAAAGCTGAGCATCAGTTTCCTTCTGGATTGTTGTAGTCTTTGAAGATTCCGAAATGGAAATGGGAGAGAACCACCATAGATTTCGTGACGGGTTTGCCTTTAACACCGTCCAAGAAGAATTCCATTTGGGTGATTGTTGATCGTTTTACGGAGTGTGCACATTTCTTGGCGGTGCATACTACGTATACATTGGATAAGTTGGTGGATTTGTACATCTCTGAGATTGTGAGGTTGCATGGAGTGCCTAAATCCATCGTTTCGGATCGAGATCCATGTTTCAATGCAAGGTTTTGGGAGTGTCTACATCAAGCGTTGTGTACGCGTTTGAATTTCAGTACTTCGTATCATCCTCAAATGGATGGTCAGTCTGAGAGAGTTATTCAAGTGTTGGAAGACATGTTGAGATGTTGTATCATTGATTTCCAAGGTTCTTAGGAAGTGTAGAACGCCACTATGTTGGGCGGAAGCGGGGCAAAAGTTGGTCTCTTTGCCTAATGTGCTTAAGGGCACTACAGAAAAAGTGAAGCTTATTAGTGAAAGGTTGAAAGCAGCTTCGGATCGGCAAAAGTCTTACGCAGATTTGAAGCGTAAGGAGGTTGAGTATGTTGTAGGAGATAAGGTGTTTCTGAAGGTTTCACCTTGGAAGAAGGTGATGAGGTTTGGTCGGAATGGCAATTTGAGTCTAAGGTTTATTGGACCATATGAGGTGCTAGAGCGTGTTGGGCCTGTTGCTTATAGGTTGAGGTTGCCTTCTGAGTTGGAGAAAATACATGATGTTTTCCATGTATCCATGCTTCGTAAGCATAGATCGGATCTGTCTCATGCTATGCATGTTGAAGAGTTTGAGCAGAATCCAAATTTGTCCTATGATGAAGAACTGGTCGAGATCTTGGATTCAGACATCAAGGTTCTTCGTGGTAAGACCATCGAGTTGGTCAAGGTCTTGTGGCAATATCGTAGTGTTGAGGAAGCCACATGGGAGAGGAAAGATGACATGAAGAAGCAGTTCAATCATCTTTTTCCATCAGGTAAATTTTCGAGGATGAAATTTCCTAAGTGAGGGAGAGTTGTAACGCCCGGGTTTTGGGCCTAGAAGTTTTTAGCATTGGTTCGGGGTTAGTAGAATCTAAACTAGATATCCGAGTTCTCGGGAATGGTTCAGGGAAAATGGGGTTCGGGTTATGATGAAATTTTTGGAAAATTCCTAAAATCATCTAAAAATATATATAAATGGTTGGTAGAGTTAATTTCGAAAAATGGATTTTGGAAGATTGAGGTTTCAGGTTGGTGACCATTATATAAAAATGGAAAATTTGTTTTAAAATGGACTGTTTTGAAAGAGGGCTAAAACTTAGAATCTTTAGGGAGCTATCATTTAATTAAGGAACCTTTTCCTTTAATTTGACCATTTTTAAATAATTTATTAAAAAGGAATTTAAAAGAGACTTTTTAAATAAAAAAGGGATTTTATCATCCAAAAGAGATTTGACGTAAACTTCATTTCTCTCATTTTCCCAAATAGCCAAACACTCTATTTTCTCTCTAAAGTTCAAGAGATCTTCATCTTTCCATTTCTTTTTGTTTTACAAATGGTTTCCTTGGTTTTCTCATCATCTACCTTAAAGCAATCTTGAGGAGCTTTCATCAAATCTTGTCATTTGAAGGAAAAGGCAAAGGTTAGAGGTAAATTTCGTTCAACTCCTCTAATCAAGGTTCTTTAATGAAATTCTCAAGTCTTTGGCTCTCTAAATATGTTTAATAACAATGTTTTGAGTTTTAATTGATGAAAATTGGTAAATCTAGCTTTGAATGATGATTTCTCAATATTTTCGAATGGGTACTGTTTTGGGAGATTTAAGATTGATTTTAATCAAGATTTGGATGTTAAATGATGATGAAATAAAGGTTTTATCATAGCAATCTTGAAATAGATTGGATCTCTAGTTGTTTAGGTTGTTAGATTTGGGTTTTTGGCTTGATAATGTGGTTTTGGTGTTTGTTGCGTGTAAATGGTGCTTCGCAATTTGTGCAAGTATACACGACGTGAGTAATATAGGGATAAGTATAAGAATATCGTCTCCACGTGGATTGGTACTCAACCTTCGGTTCTACTCCCTCGCATTGCAAAATAAATAAAGTAAAAACACAAATTAATTGGGTGATTTGATATAATCTAAAAATAACTAACTTAATGAAATCCAATAAATAAAATAAATAAGTGATCAAGATGAGAAAATGGGCTAGATTAGAGTGTGTCGTAGTGTGGAATCCTCTTGACTTCGTTTCTGTCTTGAATGCAGCAACACACTATTGCCGTGGTAGTGACCTAAATCCATGCTGCGGCCGCAATGGTTGATATCCTTCCGCGACAATCCCTTGCTCGTTGGTGTTGGGTCACGTCGGCAAGCCCCGTGGCGCAGCGGAAAAATTAATCCGACGTAATCCAGCCAGGATCCATGTACAGGAACGAATCCGGGGTGAAAAGATGAAGAGTTACCTTTTAAAACTCTGGAAACTGGAAAACCGACGGTTTGTCAGAATAACCACGTCAAGTAAAACCGGAATCGTCACAGGTTCGCAACGACCTCTACGGAGTCCACCCGAACAAAACAAACAAAGTTTCTACCTCCCTAACACTTAGGGATAAATTTCGACAGGTTTGAACTCCTTCCAAGGAGAAGTTGAAATCCCTCCAAGGATTCCTGAGGGAGTCTGAAATCGACCAGGGGTTCTACCGAGACTTGGATTCGAACTAGGAAATCGCCAGGAATTTGCCAGGGGGCAAGAGGAACACCAGAAAAATATCGAACAGCTTCTTAGAAGAAATCTGGTACTTGTCAAAAATTCCAGAGAGGAATTCCTAGGGATGTGTCGAAATTTGCAAGGAGGAATAGGGATGATTTGGTTGCTAGCCCTTGTCCCTTTAAATAGTATTCAGAGACTTAATTCTAGTTGAATTCCTCAAATCCAAGTTCAACCAAAATTCATAGAATCTAATTCTACTTGAAATTGGTTTATATTAAATATACATTATATTAAATAATATTAAATGAAATATATATATTTAATTATGTAGAATTTTATTCTACATAAAACATGGATTAAAATATACATTATATTTAATCCAAATATATATATTTTATTATATAGAATCTCATTCTATCTTTACTTGGATTTAAATATATTTAAATATATATTTTTAGTTATGTGGAAACTAATTCTACATAAACTTGGAATTTAAATATACATTATATAAATTCCAAATATATATTTAAATTTCTAGAATCTTATTCTATAATATTTAAGTCTCTAAATATTTTACATACTCTAAATAATATTTGATAAATACAATATTTATCCAATATTATTCCCATTTAAGGGAGTTGCCGATTTCCCTTATCTCATAGGGGATTTTTGGCAACCTCCCTAAAATAGGGAGTATGGTTTCCAATTTTTTTTTGTTTGTTTCATTCGAAGGGTGTGACCCTTGTAGGTTCATGCAACGTTAGCAGCAAAATTAGAACTGTTCTAATTTTACAAACAATGAGTGGCATCTAGCAATACATCATTGCTACCTAAGTTGCATGAAGTCATGGTTTGACTTTCCTAATTCCTGAATAAACTTTTTTTATGTATTTCATCATTTTGTTCTTTATATCTTAGATGAACACAAGTCATGGGTTAGTCACACTTGCGTTGTCCATCTAGTGTTTCTTGATGTCTTGAGTAGAATATGATAAACGAATCTCTATGATATCTCATATCATAATATTCGAGCATGGCCATACATTTTCTAATCTCACTCAATCAAGTGGCCGAAGATATTTCTCCCATTATGTAGGAGTGACAAATCCTTTCTTGATCAACCATATTTTACTACATAGGTCATCACGTATCCAATCATCAGTCTTTATAATATAGTCAGTTACGACACACGTTTGACTATGTCAAAATACATAAATCTTTATGTTGAAATCATGTTGATCTCAAGTCTGAGGATTATACATATGTTTATCATGAGCAATGTTGTGACTGTCACATAATTACCCAAGAAACATGCTCATAGCGGGTCAATCCAGCATGTTGTTCTCTAACAAATACTTATGTGTTGATTTTGACATCTCTATGTCAATGACAACGCTTGTCATCAACCACATATTAGTCTTTATATATTATCACTGTCCATACCCGTAATAATATTCAACTAAGGATACTATTTAACAATAATCGTATTATTGTTTGGAAATTATTATCCAATGGTTAGTTTGATGCACAGAAACATACCAAATGATAATAACGGCAATGCCATTACTTGATAAATCTAGTAAAATAGTATGTCTATTCAATCATCATATGATTGGTCTTTGGGCATACTCTAACAATCTCCCACTAGCACTAAGACCAATCATTCTCGTATCTAATACGACATGGCTTAGTGTAACTAACATGCTTATGATGTGTCAAAAGCTTTGTCAGGGAGTTGACAAAGTTATCAACTATGTGCGTATGTTGCATACTTTCACATCTCGAAGATGTAAGTACTTTAGAGATTTATTGATGAGATCTGGGTTTTATTTGCTTACGCAAAGGTTCCATCATAACAGAGTTGTGTAGCATCTAATATGTTGGGAACAACCCTTTGTTCAGAAGTGAACCCTTTAGATCCAAACATCCTTCTTTATTGCTATGTCGACTGTAATACATTCAGCCTATTTGTAGAGTTAGATATTGTCTCATGTTGCTAACTCGCAGTATCTTTTATTAATGCAAAACGGATTGCGATCTTTAGTTCCTTTTGATGAGTATGTTATCTACATACAATACTTAGGAAAGTAACAATGCTCCCACTAGCTCTTTTGAAAACAATACTCCCCTTTGTTTCTAGATAAACCAAACCTTTTGATTGTATCTTCTGAAACGAATATCCCAACTTCGAGAAGCTTGCCTTAGTCTACGGATAGACCTTTGTAGCTTACATACCTTCCAAGTGTTTACTGGAGTGACAAAACCTTTTGGATGTGTCATGTACACTTCTGTTTCAAGTTTTCCCTTAGGAAAGTGGTTTTGAAATAACTTTATTTGATTCCATAATCATCGTATGTAACTACTTGCAAGTGAGATTAAGATGGATTAAACATAGCTACAAGGAAGATGCTTTATCATAGTCTATACTATGAAGTTTGTCAAAAAAATTAGCGACGAATCATCCTTTGTATGTTTTATCATCCATGTCGGTTTTTCCTTTTTGAAAAACTCATTCATACCTCTTAGGTTTTACCCTTTTAGGTAACCAAAGTTATACTTAATTTTAGACATGGATTCCATCTCATATCTCATGGCTCTTAGCCATTTCTCGAATTTTGGGCTCACCATTGCTTTCTGATAAGACCTAGTCTTTATCTTGATCCGATAAGAAGAGTGTTTCCATGTACGGATAGTGAGAAATCCATATTTCTCAAGTATATGGTATTCTCTTAAGGATCAACACAATGGTTGTGTTTTGTTCCAATGTTCCTTGATCATTTGTGGAACATTCTCAATCTTTGGTTCATAAATTTGTTGTCTAAAATTTCTTCACATTCCAAATTCCATTTTTTCCTTTTTGTGAGAGGTAATCTCTTTCGAGAGAAACTCTCGTTTGAGCAACAAACATTTTGTTCTCGTTGAAAAATGAAATCCCTTAGTGATAAGTATTCTCTTTCGAGATAAACTATCGTTTGAGCAACAAATATTTTGTTCTCATTAAAGTTGAAGAAATAATATCCCTTTGTGAGAATTAATCTCTTTCAAGATAAACTCTCGTTTGAGAAACAAGCGTTGTGTTCTCGTTAGGATAAATAACAAATGGAGTTTTTAAGGTTCAAACTTTGTAAACATTTTAACATGTAAGTAACCTTAAAACTTCAAAGGTATTCTAGAACAATTCTTAGTCCATATCTTATATGACGTTTCGAAAAAAAACGATTAAGTATGAGAGTTGTTTTTCTAGTGTGTAAAGAAGTCGAAAATGACTTGTTCTGAATCAAAACATGTCTAACATATTTGATTCTCTTTCAAAGACTTTTCGTTCCACTTGTGGGATTTAATTATGGGACAATCCCATATTCTTTGAAAGTTCATCAAACTTTGAATATTCTTGAATTTGATCTCATCAAATTACCTTAATACTTTTTATGAGTTTGAGATTAGTCATTTGTTTTATTTATCTTATAAATACTATTGATTTGATTAGTTTAAAGATCATTGATTCGTTGTGCCATAAGAGATTAAAAGAATAACATTTATTTAAATAATCTCAAAATTAAAATATCTTGTCTTTACAAGATAACTAAAACTTAGGCACAAAATAATAATCTTAAAAACTAAAACAAATCTATATAAGCAAAAACACATGTCCTAATGGATGATGTAGCAACTCTTGCTTTATTTCCATTCGCAGGTCCATGTCTATTCTGATGCCTTCTCTTTAGAAGCCTCTGAGGTTGATGCCTCACTCGTTTTTGCTTTCTTGACTTCTTGTAGGTGTGTGGGGCAGTTTCTCTTCCAATGTCTGGTCTTGCCGCAATGGAAACATTTTCCATCCTTTTTTATTCCCTTCTTAGGTTTCAATGCCTCCTTTCCATCGGTTTTGGTCTTACCATCACCTTTAGACTTTGCTGCCGATTTACCTTTCTTCTTCCCATTGCGGACCATCAGAACAGGTTTAGGTCCTACCTTCTTCAGGTTGATTTCAGCAGTTCTCAACATGCCGAGCAACTGTGGCAGCATCTTGTTAATTTCATTCATATTGAAATTAAGTACGAACTTATTGAAACTATCCGGCAACGATTGCAGGATGACATTAGTAGCTAATTCGTCTTTCAACGGAAATCCGAGCTTCTCCAACGTTTGGATGTAGCCCATCATTTTGATGACGTGAGCTCCTACGGGAGATCCCTCACTCATCTTGCATTGAAACAGAGCTTTTGAGGTCTCGTACCTCTCTTGACGAGCTTGCCCTTCTTAAATCTCCTTGAGATTTTGAATCATATCATAAGCTACCATGTCCTCATGTTGCTTCTGAAGCTCAGGGGTCATGGAGGCAAGCATAAGACAACCGACATCCAGCATGTCGTCCATGTGTTTCTTAAACTTGTCTTTGTCAGCTCTGGAAGCAGTGGCAACCGGTTCATCAGGAACAAGTTCTTCAATGACATATTCCTTCTTTTCCTGTTTGAGAACAATTCTCAAATTGCGGAACCAGTCAAGGAAGTTTATGCCATTGAGCTTATCCTTCTCAAAGATAGATCGCAGAGATAGAGTATTATTTGCCATTAATTCACAACAAAGAAAATATGCTACATAAGTTTTACTAAATTTTAAAATTTATAGATAGGTCTTTACTATAAATTTACTCCCACTATTTTCTTCAAAATTAAAAACCCTCTAGTTTTAATTTCGGAAAAACGTTTTGACACTTTTCTAGTGAGTGAGGATCCGTATTTCACCATTCCTAAATTAGCTTTGGCCAGTCTTTTAGGAAATGGTTATTTAGGTAAGTAACACCTTACTAATTACATCTTATGTAATTCCTCATCTTTTGGCGAACAACTCTTGTTCTTTAAATCATCTTATGATTATCCAAAACTTTTAACCACTAGGTTTTCTAATCCTATTAGAACAACCCAGCTAAGTCAATACCAATATCTCAACCGACGAATATCACTAGCTTATTCTTCGCGTTTAACTAAGATAGATAAATGTGACATTGCTTTTGTAACACCCCAATTTTGGGCTTAGAAGTTTTGGGTTTTGGACCGGACCGGTCGGGTTGCGGTTCGAATATAAAAGGTGATTTTTAGGAAAGCCTAGTTCGGGTTGCATTAAAAATATGGGAAAATGTTCTAAAATCCTCTTTTATTATATATAAGAGAAAGGTGAAATCAATTTTGCAAAATGAGGTTTGGAAGAGTGACATTTTGGGTTAGTGATCAAAATGTAATTTTTGAAAACTGTGTGACTGTTTTAAAAAGGATTGAAACTTTGAATCTTTAAGGAGCTATTTACCCAATGGGAGTTTCTCCAGATTTTCTAAATATATTAAATGATTAATTAAAGGGTTTTTAATATAAACAAAGTGGAGGGAAGATATTTTAGTTTTAACTAACTTTTCTCTCAACTATTTTCTCTCATTTTCTCTCAATCCAAACATCTCTCTCCAGAGCTTTTCTCTTTGATTTTGTCACCTAAATTCATCTTTTCAATTACCTATTGATTGCTAATCATCTCTACAACAAAACCTCACCATTTGCTAAGTGGATTTTCATGAAAACTTGATTCTAAAAGGGAGAAACTCAAGTTTGGAGGTAAGAACGTCCTTCTCCTCTGAACTTCAAGTTCTTTACTGAAATTCCTAAGTTCTCAATCCTTGATTTATGATTTATTAAAGGTTTTATAATTGGAATTTTGATTTTGGCTTTAAAATGCAAGATTTGCTTGATTTTGGTGAAATTTTCGTATGATCTGTTTGGGCAGTGTGTTGAGGTGTTAAATTGATGTTAATTGAATGTTAATTTGATTAGAAATTGAGGCTTAATCAATGCAATCCCGAATAGGTTGAATTTCCTAAGTTTTGCTTGAGTTTTTGGTTGTTTTTGGAGTGATCTTGGTGATCTGTTATAGCTGGAGGTATAAGGACGAGTTTGTGATCATTTTGGATGTTAATTGATGTTTAAAAATGGTTAGAAGTGATGGATCTTGGCTGGGTTAAGTTTCGGAAGTGTTTGGTGGTGATTTCGGTTGTGTTTGGTAGCCGAAATGTTGGATTTGTGTTGAGCAGCGAGTTTAGTTGTGTTGCTGGTGTTTTTAATGCATGATGATGCATTAATCTTCTGTTGTTATGTGCTTGAAACAGGGGAGGAAGATCCGTGAGCATTTGAGGTGGTGTGGAAGGTTTCGGATGCTTGGAAGGCTTGTTGGCTAGCCTTGTTTTGTGTATCGGTGAGTGAAGTTGGGTTTTCAGCTTTTAAACCAAGGTTTGAAGGTTTTTGGGAGCTTAGTTAAGTCTAAACAACTTTGCTAAGCTCAAGAGTAAGTAAAAGGATTTTCGCTCTTGTTTTGTGTTGTGCTTTGGCTTGTTAAGCAATTGTGATTGTTGGTTGCTATGCATATGATTTGCATGTTTTAAACTCTGTTTTGAAAGCATATTTTAGCATGGTTTAATGCTGGTTTTGGAAGCCATGTGTAAAGGATGCTCAAGGTAAGAGATCCTTGGTTTTGTACATTGAAATTGTGGAATTGATGCATAGTGTTGCATGTTGTTAAATGGCTTTGTGTAATGCTTTAAAACAGTGGTTTAACGTTGTTAATGATGCATATTGGCAAGTGGTTGTTGAGGTCACAAAGGTGGTTAAAAGTCCTTGTGTGAGCCTTGTGTATTTAAGAACAACATGGTGTTTAAAAGTCCATGGTTGGTTCTTGGTTAAAGTTCGTGGCGGTTATTGCATTTTGATTATGTTTGTGAACTAATGGATTAATGCGGTAAGATGGTTATATTGGCTAGTGATGTAGTGGTTCTTGGTTCTTTGATCGGATATAGTTAGCCGGCTATAGGATTGGGTGCACCGTGAATTAAGTCGCCTTGGATGTGGAGTGGTTAAGTGTGAACCGGTAAACTCCATCCAAGTTTCCTAACGAGATGGTTAAGGTCATAATGGTTGATGGGATCCCATTCGAGGACCTTGGTTAAGCAAAGGTAATAATGGTGGTTAAAATTCCATTTGAGGACCTTGTGCTTGGTAAGATCACAATGGTGGTGTAAAGTCCATGTGTGGATCTTGTGTAGGGTGTCCCGGATCTCGTTAGTGATGTTATACAACTACCAATCGGTGATGCTAAGGTTGTATGGTGTTTAAAAGTCCATACATGGGAACCTTGTGCATGTTAAGGTTGTATGGTGGTTAAAAGTCCATACATGGGAACCTTGGGAATGGTAAGGTCAAATGGTGTTTAAAAGTCCATTTGGGAGACCTTGGATTGGTAGTGTGTATGAAGCGTGGGGACAACGCTTGTGATCCGCGTATCCGATCGGATGTTGAGTTGAAAAGTGGTTTTGGTTGGTCACCTGGAAGCCAATATAATGTTCTTGATTGTAATGAAGCATGAGATGCTTATAATGATGCATGATTGCATGAGTTGTGTATAATGTATTATGAATGCATGTTTACGTGTTGGTTTGAACAAGTGTTGATTGTCTATTGAGAATGGTGCATGTGTGCAAGAAATCTCTTTAGTGCATTGTAGTCTTGCTAAGACTTGTTTTAAAGGCATGAGTTACAAATATTGATGTTGTGGTTCATACGTTACATATGTTAATGCATTTGTTATGTTGAATGAGGAAATGGTTTAAAGGGTTTATTGCTTAAAGTGATAATCAAGTATGAGAAAGGTATGTTGTGAATTGGAAGTGTTTTCCAAGGGTTTGAATTTAACTTTGCATATGGTGTTTATGCATGGTGAGGTTAAATTTGATGGTTTTGCAAGTTTATGTTTTGAAAAGGTTTGCTTAGCTTTCTAAGCTAAGGGTTGGTTTTCATGATTGAGCAATGCATGGTTTTAAGCACGTTGTTGAAAAGGGGTTTTCAAACAAGGCTTTGGATTAAGAAAATCGAGTTGCTTTTAAAAGTGGTTTTATGGCTCGCTGCATTGATGGTGTTTTGGTTTTGAGCATTCCTCACTAAGCATTATGTGCTTACGCTCCTTTTTGTCCATCAATGCAGATATTTGAAGTTTGGACAGCGAGAAGCAAGGGATTCAAGGAGGACTCCATTTGAGATGTATGTCTCGGTTAATAGCTATAGATAATAAAGGCAATGGGGGGAAAGAAACTCTATGTTGATGATTCATGAGATTGTATATGTTGGACATGTATGGTTTATGTTTTTGAATCATGTGGATTAATGTTGTAATGTTTGAATCATCTTGAGCTTAAGTTGCTATGTTATGCTCTTTGTTTAAAAGCATGATTGAGCTTTGAATGTGTTTAATGAGTTGATGCACCTAGGGGTGGTTATGTATCTAGTTTTTGATGCATATATGTCTCTTGTATGTTATATGACTTGCTGGTGTGTTTTGGTTGCTTCTGGGTCATGTTTGGTGGGTTAAAGATGCATTTAACCAGCAAGGATGCTGCAATCTGGGCAGGGCGTTTCGGAACGCGTGTTACCGTTTCGGAACGGGGGCCTGAAAAGGCCAGGGTGTTTCGAAACGGATGGACCCGTTTCGGAACGGATATGCTTCTGCCAGACCCCCGTTTCGGTACCAGTTGCGGAACGGCCACGCGTTTCGAAACAGGGTGAACCTATTTCGGAACACCTGACCGTTGGGGGCTGACATTGGCGGTTATGTGTTTCAAAATGTTTGCGTTTTGGTCCTAAAACATGTTTTTGCAATTGTATGAGTTATGGATGTCCGTTTGAGCTGAAATTTGGCAGTGAAGCAAAAAAAACCTGACTAATTTCATATTGGTAACTTTTAATTGGGTTAAGTCCCTGTAATTTTCAGAATTTACAGTTTGGTCCCTAAGGTTGTAATTTGTGCAATTGGGTCCCTGAATGTTCTCTGATGGTTTTGATCTTTGAGTATGACGTTTGTACGAATAACATCTAGGGTTAATGAGTATCTAGACAAGTTTAAAAAGAAAAAAAAGGGTCGTTAATCAAGGTTGACTTTCGGGTTGACTTTGGTTTTCCCCGTGTAAACTTCTTAATTCGGTTCAACCGTCTGGGCCGGGTTAAGGGGGTTACATTTGGTGGTATCAGAGCTGAGTTGCGAATGCTTGGGGAAAGCGGTAAGTTGTTTTAATGTGTGTGATGTTTACCCTGATGTTTGGATGAAAGTTGGTTGAAGCACGTGTTTCTGAGCAAATTGTTGATGCTTTCAAGCATGCTTTGTGGTTATGAATCTTCATTGAGCTAATGTGGTTTTGTGCTGATGATATGTTGGTGTTGTGAGTTGATTTTATGCATGATGAAAGTGTAATGGGTATGATATGTTGATGATGTTATGCTGTTGCAAGTGGATGTTGTTTGATGGAAGCATGATCGAATATGTTGTTTGATATGCTTGATGTTGTGATACCCATGCTTTTGTTGACTGTTATGTCATGAAAAAGGGGAGGATTCGGGATACCCATTGCCTTATTATTATAGCTATTGTGTTATTTTGGAGTTGGAGTTTGAATCCTTGCTTTAAGTTGGTCTAATGGTTTTGTTTGTTTTGTTGTGATTGCTTGTTGTTAATAGTATGGCGAAGTCGATGAAAGAATGGCAGTTGGGTGAGATGGTTGCTGCCTTAGGGCAGGTTATTAAGGCATGGAGTTCACCCTTTGGTGGAGGTGTTTCGTCTCAGTCTTCTGTGCCTGGAGTTGAGTTAGTAAGGCAGAAGGAAGAAGTTGGTTCTGTGATGAAGAGTTCATCATCTGTTGTGCAGGAGGTGTTGGGAACATCTCAGGTTGTGGCGAAGGTAAGGTCAGTGGATATGCTGGCTGTGGGATGTGTGGGTTTGCCAAAACAGCGTTTGTTGGATTTGGGTGCTGTGGAGTATCATGGTTCAACACCGGAGACGTTTGAGGCCTGGTTGGCCGGTGTGATTCTGATTTTGGATCAGGAAGGCTGTGATTATGCCTGTAAGCTGGGGAGTGTTGTTTCTTTGATGTTGGAGGATGCATGTGCCTGGTGGACATCTGTGGCGGTGGCATCGCACATCCACGATATTGATTGGGATTTCTTTGTGTCTGCCTTTTATGAAAGGTATTTTGGGGAAAAAATTCCCAAGGGTTAAGCAAGTTGAAGGTAGAGCGGATCTGGGGCAAGTGCTGCTTGATCAAGGAGTGGAGGCTCAGCTACCTGTGTGTGACCGTTGTGGAAGGCGCCATGTTGGAGGTTGTTGGGGCGCGGGTGCTTGTTGGAAATGTGGATCTAAAGAGCATGTGAAGCGAAATTGTCCTCTTGGGGTGAAGTTAGATTCTGTGGTAGCCAAAGGGTCTCTGAAGGGTCGTGGGAACGGCCGAGGCAAGGTTCGGAGGTGGCAGAAAGAGCTTAGGGTTGTGAAGAGTTTGGAAGAGGAGATCTGTTGGAAATGTGGGTCTGTTGGACACATGAGACGTGATTGTTTGATGTTGGCTAGGAACCGCCAGGGTTCTTTACCGCAGGGAGATGGTGGTGATCTTAGTGTGCAAGTTGATGCTGCGGCGGTGCAGCTGGAGGATGGTGGTTCTGCGTGGAAGAGAGCTCGTCTGTTGAAGCTTCAGGGCAGTGAGGTGTTTTCAGGTAACCTTGTTAAGTAGCCTTTGCTCTAGTGTCCTAGTTTGGTATCTGTTGGATTTCTTGCGTAGTGAGTATGGTTTTGTTGTTAGCATGTTGAGATAGTTGATGTTGCTGTTTGGGAACATCCTTAGTGTGAAGAAGGCTTTAGTGAGTATCTTGTGGATAATGAGTTGTTAGAATGATAGAATGGGTCAAGATAGAAGTGAGGTGGAGGGGTTGTTCTTAGACGGATTCTGAGGATGTTATTGGAGGGTGTGAACTGGCATTCATGCACAGTTAAAATCATTGTTATATGCTATATTTTATATGTGTTGGTCCATGCATACATGTGGCATGACATTAGAGGTTTTGCATACAAGTACATTAGGCATTAGTAGGGCATATTGGTGACCATGCATACGAACGTTCACACTCGCTAATAACTAATCGAGTCTGTTAGTGTTGTGATAGAGTTAGGTTGGATGATGGGTTTTTTTTAGAGGTTGTTTTGGTGCTAGGAAATGTTAGAAGTTGTGGAGAGTATTAAACGAGCTGTTAGTAATAGTGAGTGCGGTATAGCATGTTGGTAGAAGGAAAGTGTTTGCTGCTTAATGGGCTTAATGGTGTGGCGTTGAGGAGATTGCTGGTTGAAGTCAGAACCGATCAGGTGGTTTTGAATGGCTAGTTGAAGTGGTAGTCCCTTGGTGTTAAGTGATGTTGCAGGTTAGTGATTGTGTTATTAAAGTGCTGGGGTAGCTTGGCATGGATGTTGTAATAGAAGGGTTGTTTATGTGGGTGAGAGTTCGTAGCAATCTTCGAGGAGTTGAGAAGATGGTATGTATGTTCAGGTTGGGCGGTGCTCTAGTAAGGCAAGTGTTGTGGTCAAAGCTTGTGGTGGAAAGGCAATGAAAGATGGAAGGCCATTGTTGGTTGAATGAGTTCTTGTGGGAAGTGGTTGGTTGGTTGTGAGTAAGTGAATTTTCTTTTTGAGTTCAGCTGGTGGTGTGTGAAATGGTGGGCGAAGCCAAGGTTGGGGTTAGTGACGTGATTATCTGTCGATGAGTGAGCAGTTCTGGTGAGTCGATGGTGAAGATTGTGGTGGATGTGAAGTAAGGACAGTAATACGTTGAGAAATTGGGTAAGCAGTTGTTGCTTAAGAATTTTGCTTGTTGAGAAATCTTTGAAAGAGGACGGGGAGGTTGTAAAGAGTGTTAGAAGCAGTGAAGGTTGTGTGTTACATGGTGGTTGATTGAATTGGTTGGTGTCGCTGTGTGAACAAGTTTTGGGAGTTATGTGTTAAGGTGGAATATGTTGTAAAAAGTTTGAGGTTCTTCAGGTTGTTGATGAGGCTATGTGCAGTCTGGAAGTGTGAAAGGTTAAGATGTGGTTAACATCTGAGTGTTCTGGAATTTGTGAACAGTATGTGGTGGTGTTGAGGTTGGGTGAAGTTTGTGAGGAGAGTGTTCAGTGGTGGTTAAGTCTCATGTGTTGCTTTGTGTGTTGTTTTGAGAAGTTGGTTGTTCTCTTTTCGCCAGTTGAAATTTCGAGGACGAAATTTCCTAAGGGGGGGAGAGTTGTAACACCCCAATTTTGGGCTTAGAAGTTTTGGGTTTTGGACCGGACCGGTCGGGTTGCGGTTCGAATATAAAAGGTGATTTTTAGGAAAGCCTAGTTCGGGTTGCATTAAAAATATGGAAAAATGTTCTAAAATCCTCTTTTATTATATATAAGAGAAAGGTGAAATCAATTTTGCAAAATGAGGTTTGGAAGAGTGACATTTTGGGTTAGTGATCAAAATGTAATTTTTGAAAACTGTGTGACTGTTTTAAAAAGGATTGAAACTTTGAATCTTTAAGGAGCTATTTACCCAATGGGAGTTTCTCCAGATTTTCTAAATATATTAAATGATTAATTAAAGGGTTTTTAATATAAACAAAGTGGAGGGAAGATATTTTAGTTTTAACTAACTTTTCTCTCAACTATTTTCTCTCATTTTCTCTCAATCCAAACATCTCTCTCCAGAGCTTTTCTCTTTGATTTTGTCACCTAAATTCATCTTTTCAATTACCTATTGATTGCTAATCATCTCTACAACAAAACCTCACCATTTGCTAAGTGGATTTTCATGAAAACTTGATTCTAAAAGGGAGAAACTCAAGTTTGGAGGTAAGAACGTCCTTCTCCTCTGAACTTCAAGTTCTTTACTGAAATTCCTAAGTTCTCAATCCTTGATTTATGATTTATTAAAGGTTTTATAATTGGAATTTTGATTTTGGCTTTAAAATGCAAGATTTGCTTGATTTTGGTGAAATTTTCGTATGATCTGTTTGGGCAGTGTGTTGAGGTGTTAAATTGATGTTAATTGAATGTTAATTTGATTAGAAATTGAGGCTTAATCAATGCAATCCCGAATAGGTTGAATTTCCTAAGTTTTGCTTGAGTTTTTGGTTGTTTTTGGAGTGATCTTGGTGATCTGTTATAGCTGGAGGTATAAGGACGAGTTTGTGATCATTTTGGATGTTAATTGATGTTTAAAAATGGTTAGAAGTGATGGATCTTGGCTGGGTTAAGTTTCGGAAGTGTTTGGTGGTGATTTCGGTTGTGTTTGGTAGCCGAAATGTTGGATTTGTGTTGAGCAGCGAGTTTAGTTGTGTTGCTGGTGTTTTTAATGCATGATGATGCATTAATCTTCTGTTGTTATGTGCTTGAAACAGGGGAGGAAGATCCGTGAGCATTTGAGGTGGTGTGGAAGGTTTCGGATGCTTGGAAGGCTTGTTGGCTAGCCTTGTTTTGTGTATCGGTGAGTGAAGTTGGGTTTTCAGCTTTTAAACCAAGGTTTGAAGGTTTTTGGGAGCTTAGTTAAGTCTAAACAACTTTGCTAAGCTCAAGAGTAAGTAAAAGGATTTTCGCTCTTGTTTTGTGTTGTGCTTTGGCTTGTTAAGCAATTGTGATTGTTGGTTGCTATGCATATGATTTGCATGTTTTAAACTCTGTTTTGAAAGCATATTTTAGCATGGTTTAATGCTGGTTTTGGAAGCCATGTGTAAAGGATGCTCAAGGTAAGAGATCCTTGGTTTTGTACATTGAAATTGTGGAATTGATGCATAGTGTTGCATGTTGTTAAATGGCTTTGTGTAATGCTTTAAAACAGTGGTTTAACGTTGTTAATGATGCATATTGGCAAGTGGTTGTTGAGGTCACAAAGGTGGTTAAAAGTCCTTGTGTGAGCCTTGTGTATTTAAGAACAACATGGTGTTTAAAAGTCCATGGTTGGTTCTTGGTTAAAGTTCGTGGCGGTTATTGCATTTTGATTATGTTTGTGAACTAATGGATTAATGCGGTAAGATGGTTATATTGGCTAGTGATGTAGTGGTTCTTGGTTCTTTGATCGGATATAGTTAGCCGGCTATAGGATTGGGTGCACCGTGAATTAAGTCGCCTTGGATGTGGAGTGGTTAAGTGTGAACCGGTAAACTCCATCCAAGTTTCCTAACGAGATGGTTAAGGTCATAATGGTTGATGGGATCCCATTCGAGGACCTTGGTTAAGCAAAGGTAATAATGGTGGTTAAAATTCCATTTGAGGACCTTGTGCTTGGTAAGATCACAATGGTGGTGTAAAGTCCATGTGTGGATCTTGTGTAGGGTGTCCCGGATCTCGTTAGTGATGTTATACAACTACCAATCGGTGATGCTAAGGTTGTATGGTGTTTAAAAGTCCATACATGGGAACCTTGTGCATGTTAAGGTTGTATGGTGGTTAAAAGTCCATACATGGGAACCTTGGGAATGGTAAGGTCAAATGGTGTTTAAAAGTCCATTTGGGAGACCTTGGATTGGTAGTGTGTATGAAGCGTGGGGACAACGCTTGTGATCCGCGTATCCGATCGGATGTTGAGTTGAAAAGTGGTTTTGGTTGGTCACTTGGAAGCCAATATAATGTTCTTGATTGTAATGAAGCATGAGATGCTTATAATGATGCATGATTGCATGAGTTGTGTATAATGTATTATGAATGCATGTTTACGTGTTGGTTTGAACAAGTGTTGATTGTCTATTGAGAATGGTGCATGTGTGCAAGAAATCTCTTTAGTGCATTGTAGTCTTGCTAAGACTTGTTTTAAAGGCATGAGTTACAAATATTGATGTTGTGGTTCATACGTTACATATGTTAATGCATTTGTTATGTTGAATGAGGAAATGGTTTAAAGGGTTTATTGCTTAAAGTGATAATCAAGTATGAGAAAGGTATGTTGTGAATTGGAAGTGTTTTCCAAGGGTTTGAATTTAACTTTGCATATGGTGTTTATGCATGGTGAGGTTAAATTTGATGGTTTTGCAAGTTTATGTTTTGAAAAGGTTTGCTTAGCTTTCTAAGCTAAGGGTTGGTTTTCATGATTGAGCAATGCATGGTTTTAAGCACGTTGTTGAAAAGGGGTTTTCAAACAAGGCTTTGGATTAAGAAAATCGAGTTGCTTTTAAAAGTGGTTTTATGGCTCGCTGCATTGATGGTGTTTTGGTTTTGAGCATTCCTCACTAAGCATTATGTGCTTACGCTCCTTTTTGTCCATCAATGCAGATATTTGAAGTTTGGACAGCGAGAAGCAAGGGATTCAAGGAGGACTCCATTTGAGATGTATGTCTCGGTTAATAGCTATAGATAATAAAGGCAATGGGGGGAAAGAAACTCTATGTTGATGATTCATGAGATTGTATATGTTGGACATGTATGGTTTATGTTTTTGAATCATGTGGATTAATGTTGTAATGTTTGAATCATCTTGAGCTTAAGTTGCTATGTTATGCTCTTTGTTTAAAAGCATGATTGAGCTTTGAATGTGTTTAATGAGTTGATGCACCTAGGGGTGGTTATGTATCTAGTTTTTGATGCATATATGTCTCTTGTATGTTATATGACTTGCTGGTGTGTTTTGGTTGCTTCCGGATCATGTTTGGTGGGTTAAAGATGCATTTAACCAGCAAGGATGCTGCAATCTGGGCAGGGCATTTCGGAACGAGTGTTACCGTTTCGGAACGGGGGCCTGAAAAGGCCAGGGTGTTTCGAAACGGATGGACCCGTTTCGGAACGGATATGCTTCTGCCAGACCCCCGTTTCGGTACCAGTTGCGGAACGGCCCCGCGTTTCGAAACAGGGTGAAGCTGTTTCGGAACACCTGACCGTTGGGGGCTGACATTGGCGGTTATGTGTTTCGAAATGTTTGCGTTTTGGTCCTAAAACATGTTTTTGCAATTGTATGAGTTCTGGATGTCCGTTTGAGCTGAAATTTGGCAGTGAAGCATGAAACCTGACTAATTTCATATTGGTAACTTTTAATTGGGTTAAGTCCCTGTAATTTTCAGAATTTATAGTTTGGTCCCTAAGGTTGTAATTTGTGCAATTGGGTCCCTGAATGTTCTCTGATGGTTTTGATCTTTGAGTATGACGTTTGTACGAATAACATCTAGGGTTAATGAGCATCTAGACAAGTTTAAAAAGAAAAAAAAAGGGTCGTTAATCAAGGTTGACTTTCGGGTTGACTTTGGTTTTCCCCGTGTAAATTTCTTAATTCGGTTCAACCGTCTGGGCCGGGTTAAGGGGGTTACAGCTTTGGCAAAGCTCGCATTATATCGATCGAAGCTTTAACGAGGGTAAATATTGGATGGTTAAAACAGACTTAGAATTATAGTGAGGGATTTACTTAATTATCTCATCATTTTAACATTGATCCTATCAATAAAACTATGTTTAATCATGCTTATAAAACATCCATTGCATCACATACAAGGTAAATATAAGCGGTAAATAAATATGCAATGATTATAGCCCTTCTTAACTTAAGGCGACCCGTCCCAAGCAATGGGAGGACCATTCTACTGAAGATAGAATCTGCTTCTGAAACGTCCGGTCCACCAGGGAAGGCCCACCATGCTGCTATGTTGGTCCTTGCTTTATCTCCATGAGTATTTACAATTTTCAGAAACTCGCGTTACATGCGAGGGAGTGAGATGAGAAGAGAAGTACAATAGAAGATAGAGAAAGGCACAACACGCAGGCCGTATTTATAAAAACCAAAACTATAAAGGCTATGGGCTATAACCATGCAAAACAAACACCGTGCAATCTAACATGCATTTCAAACATCGTGCGAACAAAGTAACGACGTGTTTAGGGAGTTTTAAACTGATTATCCCTATGTTGCGGTTAATGGGCCAAAGAAGGATCACGAGGTTTCATAAACCATTTGCGTTAACGAACAAATGCACCAGGTAGGTCAACATGAAAGAGAGGTGGCGGCCTAGGCACACTTAAGTACCAGGTCTTTGATGATGTCAATCCTAGACATGCATTTTTCATAACGTCTAACCATAACTCTTATGGATTCGCCGTGAAAGATAGTTTGATAACTTTTATCAAATTAGAAGCCCTTTCAGAGATTTCATAAATCTATGAAACTACGAACAACTACTTGTTTTCTAGACTAACTATTAGTCTCAACATGTTAACATTTAACATTGAAGCAACCTAACATAGTTATGATTAACTTTTAATCATTTAGTGATAATCGAAATAAGTCTTTATTAGGTATGATACGATAAACGATAAATATCTAAATCGAATCAAACATCATGCATCTCATACATAAACATCACCCAAGAATTTAAGTCTCAATTCGTATGATACAACTAGCTCTGATACCACTATTGGGTCACGTCGGCACGCCCCGTGGCGCAGCGGAAAAATTAATCCGACATAATCCATTCAGGATCCATGTACAGGAACGAATCCTGGGTGAAAAGATGAAGAGTTACCTTTTAAAACTCTGGAAACTGGAAAACCGACGGTTTTTCAGAATAACCACGTCAAGTAAAACTAGAATCGTCACAGGTTCGCAACGACCTCTACGGAGTCCACCCAAACAAAACGAACAAAGTTTCTGCCTCCCTAACACTTAGGGATAAATTTCGACAGGTTTGAACACCTTCTAGGGAGAAGTTGATATCCCTCCAGAGATTCCTGAGGGAGTCTGAAATCGACAAGGGGTTCTATCGGGACTTGGATTCGAACTAGGAATTTGCCAGGGGGCAAAAGGAACACCAGAAAAATATCGAACAGCTTCTCAGAAGAAATCTGGGACTTGTCGAAAATTCCAGAGAGGAATTTCCAAGAATATGTCAAAATTTGCAATGAGGAATAGGGATGATTTGGTTGCTAGCCCTTGTCCCTTTAAATAGTTTTCAGAGACTTAATTCTAGTTGAATTCCTCAAATCCAAGTTCAACCAAAATTCATAGAATCTAATTCCACTTAAAATTGGTTTATATTAAATATACATTATATTTAATAACATTAAATGAAATATATATATATTTAATTATGTAGAATCTTATTATACATAAAACATGGATTTAAATATACATTATATTTAATCCAAATATATATATATTTTATTATATAGAATCTCATTTTATCTTTATTTGGATTTAAATATATTTAAATATATATTTTAAATTATGTGGAATCTAATTCTACATAAACTTGGAATTTAAATATACATTATATAAATTCCAAATATATATTTAAATTTCTAGAATCTTATTCTATAATATTTAAGTCTCTAAATATTTTTCCATACTCTAAATAATATTTGATAAATACAATATTTATCCAATATTATTCTCATTTAAGGGAGTTGCCGATTTCCCTTATCCCATAGGGGATTTTCGGCAACCTCCCTAAAATAGGGAGTATGGTTTCCAATTTTTTTGTTCGTTTCATTCGAAGGGTGTGACCCTTGTAGGTTCATGCAACGTTAGCAGCAAAATTAGAACTGTTCTAATTTTACAAATAATGAGTGGCATCTAGCAATACATCATTGCTACCTAAGTTGCATGAAGTCATGGTTTGACTTTCCTAATTCCTGAATAAACTTCCTTTATGTATTTCATCCTTTTGTCATTTATATCTTAGATGACCACAAGTCATGGGTTAGTCACACTTGCGTTGTCCATCTAGTGTTTCTTGATGTCTTGAGTAGATTATGATAAACGAATCTCTATGATATCTCATATCATAATATTCGAGCATGACCATGCATTTTCTAATCTCACTCAATCAAGTGGCCGAAGATATTTCTCCCATTATGTAGGAGGGACAAATCCTTTCTTGATCAACCATATTTTACTACATAGGTCATCACGTATCCAATCATCAGTCTTTATAATATAGTCAGTTACGACACACGTTTGACTATGTCAAATTACGTAAATCTTTATGTTGAAATCATATTGATCTCAAGTCTGAGGATTATACATATGTTTATCATGAACAATGTTGTGACTGTCACATAATTACCCAAGAAACATACTCATAGCGGGTCAATCCAGTATGTTGTTCTCTAACAAATACTTATGTATTGATTTTGACATCTCTATGTCAATGACAACGCTTGTCATCAACCACATATTAGTCTTTATATATTATCATTGTCCATACCCGTAATAATATTCGACTAAGGATCCTATTTAACAATAATCATATTATTGTATGGACATTATTATCCAATGGTTAGTTTGATGCACAGAAACATACCAAATGATACTAATGGCAATGCCATTACTTGATAAATCTAGTAAAATAGTATGTCTATTCAATCATTATATGATTGGTCTTTGGGCATACTCCAACAGTGGGCAGATACAGTTAAGGCTCGGTAAAGCATCCTTGGGTGGTTCCACCTTATCCCTAAGCACGGAACACTGGTTGATGACTGAACTCTGATGATACCATCTGGCGTGAATCAAAGGGTAAACATCAACTGTTCATACACTTCTTTTGACCGCTGAAACTCTAACCTATCCCTAGGTCGATTTAGTTAACACCACGTGGGGTGAAAACCGTACTTATTCCTTTCGTGAGCTCAACTCTCCCAATATTGAACAAATGGATGATCTCACAAACCCTCTCCCGAGTAGAATGCGAAAATAATTAAAGCCAGAATAAGCAAACCTTAACTTTTATTGCATTAAAAACAAAAACTAAGTACAAGAGTTTTCACACAACTACTAAAAAAACTAATCCTAACCCTAAGAAATTTAGAACATAATGAAACTAATCCTAAGCTTTTCTCTCTTTCTCAATCCGATCTCCCCCCCCCCCCTTTCTTCATGGCGGCAAGCCTTTATATAGGGGAAGGTGTAGGCACAAATCCTTCTTAGAGAGGAAGTTAAGTTGGACTTGGACTAGACTTTATTAAAGAAGTAAATCTCTTTAATTTATTACAATATACACTTTTGACCAAAATTCCAACTTTATACTTCCTTCCATGTTTTCCTCCTCTTCTCGAGCTTCAGTTGCCACACAAAGTGTGTAGAAAAATCTAGCGTTAAAAGCTCTACAAGTCGGCTACCACTTTGCCCATTTTGCTCTCTGGCGAGTTGCTGTCGCGGCTTGGCTTTCACTGCCTCGGCATCGGTCTGCTTTGCTTTACAAGGTTTCATCAGCTTCCCTCAGTAGAAATTGTCATGTGACTTGCTCGATCAGGGTCTGTTATCTGCTACTTTGGCCTCATCTTCCCTCCTGCTTTTTGTGCTGTGTCGGCATCATCCTACTCCAGAATGCAAATCTGCAAGAATATCAATCATGCATTAAATAGTACCTTTTTCATAGAATAAACAGAATAATAAGATCAAAGGTATAAATGATGAAATCTATGCATGAAAGGTAATGCAGCTCAAATGGGTGTAGGTTGAGTGATAATTGCCATGATAAGGGGTCAAAATATAGGACTTTTGGGCACTTATCAGTGTTGCTGGAGGTTTACGGATGCAATTAGGTTGTTTTTAGATTTTAATTGATTATTAAAATTAGATGGAAGTGTTAGACTTTGGCTGGGCTGAGTTTAGAGAGTAATCGAAGATGTTTTCGGTTGTTTCGGAAAGGCGTTTTGGTGTTTTTGGGCAATGCAGCGAGATAACATTGGTTCCTGGTGATTTTAATGCATTGAGATGCATTAATCCTCTGGTTTTGTGTGGCATAAACAGGGGAGTTTGTATTGGACACAATTGGTGAAGTTTTGGAAGCTTCGAAAGCTTGATTTCACTTCGGCAAAGCAAGTGAGGGGTAATCGGTGAGTGGAATTGGTTTTAAAGTGTTGTCAAGGACTTGAAAGCATGGTTTATGGGTTTAGATTGAGTTTGAAACACTAATCTAAACCTGAAAGTAAGTTTGAGTTGTTCCGCTCTCATTTTCTCAGTTTTTATCCCATTGGTTTTATGATCATGCTCTTGTTTTGAAGATATAATTACACCTATTGTTTTATGCATGTTTTGAGAAAAGATATAATGATTTACATGATCCTATGAGATAGAATTGTTATTTCAAAGAGATAAAACTATTTGAGAAAATATTATATGCATTGTTTGTGTTTTTGAAATGGGGTGAGATAGATATGTGTTAATGCATTGAAAACAGTAGGTAATGATGTTTATAAATGAGTATATTGGCATGAGATGAGATTATTGTTACCGGATATAATTGGTCGACCAATAGGATGAGAAGTGCACTATAATATACAAAATTTGTACGTGCTCTTTGGTTCGGGAAATGGGGGTAGTGCCATCCCGTTCCAAAGTAAGAGTGTGGTGATGAGAGATTCCACCATGAGAGTCAGATGATATTATATTCCACCGAGGTAGGACTTGACATTTTAGTCAAGCTATCCGCATATCCGAGTAATGTTGCTAAAATGTCAATATATGAGTTTCACATGTACCTTGTTTATAAATGAATTTATACATTGTGTTTTTCATATGAGAATATGTTTTGAGAAATGCTTTATGAGATTTAAGCATGTAAGGCTTTGCCTTGAGATTTTGCATTTTGATGAATGCATGAGATAGATGGTACATGTGGTTTAAATGATGTGGTTTTGCTTTGAAAATAATTTCAAGCACGAGATAGAAATAGCATAATGAGATAGAGATTTTTAAATGAGAAATGGTTTTAAAATGCATTGTTGTTGTTGGTTGGTTTTTGAGCATCCCTCACTAAGCAATTGTGCTTACATTCTCTTTTTCCAACAATGTAGAGAATTAGCACATTTGGGTAGCAAAGAGGCAACAAAAGATTCTAAGAAGTGTGGTTAAGCTCAAGTATGGTTTTACATTTGCTTATTAGTAATAATAGTTGGCAATGGGAGAGTGCTTTATGTTTAGGAGATTGTATTTGGAACTCCCTGTTTTTGGGCAAGTATGAGATACCTTAAATGACTTGTAAATGGCCATTACTTGTTGGTTTATTCTTTGGTTTGCATTTTGGGTCTTGAGTGGTCATTTTGTTAGGAAGCATGCCTATAGAATTGATTGTTGCTTACTTTTATATGTTGATGATGAAATTGCCATATATGATTGAGGTTTGTTACTAAAGTATGATGTATGCATGTTTGAAGTTTGTTAGAATGCTTTAGAGTGGATTAAAGTGTAAAAAAACAGCAAAATATGACATTACAGCTCCATGGGTATCGGTACGGTAGGAAGGGTACTGATACGGACCAAGCAAAATTGAAGAGGCGTATCGATACACGGGGGTGTATCGATACGGTTTTATGCTACTGGTTTTTGGAGTATCGGTACGAGCTTAGAGGGTATCGATACGGTTGGCTGTTAAGGTAGTTCAAAGTATCTTTGATTGTTCTGAATCATTACATTTTAGTCCCTGATGGTTGTGAATGCAAATTAATGAGTTTGGATGATTGTTTAGAACTGATTTTTGAAAGAGTGGCATGTAATGTAATTAATTAAAGGTTGGTAATCTAAAATTGGAAAGAGCACTTGTAAATTAGAAAATTTATAATTTGGTCCTTAAAAGGTGCTTGTGTGCAATTGAATCCTTTATCGTTGTTTGTTTGAATTGCAAATTGTTTCGTTGCGATGTTTATCACATAGGGCAATAATGAGCATCTAGAAAAGATAAAATGAAAAAATAGAGTTATTTGTTGGAGTAAACTTCTCGGTTTACTTCAATATTCCCCGTCTGACTCGTTCGGTTCGGTCTTTCACCTGGGCCGGGTCGAGGGGGTTACATTGTGTGACACCATATCTCATTCAAAGATACTCGATGAGAGATGTCGGGTATGGGTGTACGCTCTCGAGGTTGTGTGACACCGAGCCTCACCCATAGAGAGTGTATGCTCCCGAGGCTGTGTGCCACCAGGCCTCACTCAAAGTGTATGTTCCCGAGGTTGTGTGACACCGGGCCTCACTCCATATTTGTGGTTATAAATTTGTGTTTTTTTCTCAGATGATGTGGTGAGGTATGGTTGGGCCTTGTGTGTCATGGTTGATATTTGCATGATGAGATCATGTGTTTAGACGACTAATGGTAGCGCCACATGTTTATTTATCTCTCCTTATTGTTCGTACTAGCTTACATGCTTATGTTTATGATTAGCATGAAGTATAGTATAGTAGATGTGTACCACTGAGCTTCGTAAGTTCAACATTTAGAATTGTTGTTTCCGTGCATAGGTTGATCGTCGGATCGAAGGATCAAAAAGCACTATCAGTATGGGATTCCAACATTTGGTGATTTCTAGAGTACGGTACTTGTGTTTAGTGGGCTGTGTATTCATAGGACCTACTAGCACCTATAAACACCTGTCGCCACGTGTTGAAATCAGAGCGAGTAAGACCATAGACAATATAATATAAGAGACGTCCGACGATGAGTGTCACAACATAGGCAGACCACAATGCACAGGTTGCCCACTAACTATATGATACCCTCCGCAATCTGCGTCGAATAGACAGAACCACGAACAACGTTGCATATCATCTACTTGCCAAATAACTACACACGTGCCCATCACAGTCCAATCAATGCGCCACAACAACCTCATCTTGACACTTGTCCAAGTAATATAAAACTGGGCATGCAACCTAGAGTAACTAAAGCCTTCAAATCCCGGCACCATCACCACCCAAAAGCGAGAACAATACTTAAGCTCTAACACGAAATGGTCACCCCGACCAACTTCGGACCACCGTCTCCGATCCTTGATCATTTTGACCATCAACAATTGCTGCGGTGAGTGTGGACCTTTCACTTTTCAGTCTGACTCTCGTGAAGCGATGTAAAGCGACCCCTAGCAAATGAAATCATGAGAGAACGTATGGAGGAAAAAAGTTGGGAAGAGTTGGAAGGGGAAACCCCCTTATTTTCAGGACAAAGGCGACCGACTAGTCAACATACAGAGTAAACTAAAAATCATGGAAGAGTATACCCATGTCACACTGAAATAGCTTAGGCAACAACAAGAATATATCAGAGGACAAATGCAACGTTCAAAAGGAGAGCATGACGAGGAGACTATGTAGAAATTCGAAGCCATTACAGCTAAAGCAACGGGGGAACCGTATGCGCATGTAACAAAACTCGGTCGGGGAGCCACGACAATAAGTTCCTTAAGGGATTTAGCTGAAAGCATACAAAGTTTTGAACCCATAAACCACAACTAGGGGGAGCAAGCTTACTATCCTGTAGGAGTAGAGGAGAACCGCAAAAACAAGAAAATAATAACAGTGTTACTTAGAAAGCAGAAGCAATGAGCTCAAGCAAGAAAAAGGGCCATTCAGTACGCAGAAAGCCGAGTCAGAAAAGAGCCACCACTTAGTTTCTGAATGTATCACCCTCTGACAGACCCGCCATCGTGTATACTACACCATGCAAAACATCTAAAAATTCTGAAGCCCCCACCACAGATGAGGCATAACGAAATCATAGAAAAGTCGGCTAAAAGGTTCAAATTTTATAAAGGGCAGGGGAACGACACAAATGAATGTATCCATCCGAAAAATATGATAGAACTAGACGTTAGAAGGGGACAATTAGACAAGTTCGTTAAAAATAAAAAGGGGATGTACCTAGAAGAAGCACATGCGAAGAGAAAAAGAGTTCAGAAGAGGAATCTAGGCGACCCTTATGACCATCTAGCTAAAGGAAAGGAGATAGTTCATGCTGATTAAGTCTGAAGCCACAAAACTCGGTAAATAGAGCACCCCCTCTTCTGCGTCTTCTTTGGCAGTTGAAGTGAACAATCACAAACGACGTCTGGAGTAAAGCCTAGAGCCATTTAGTAGCCGCATCCAATATAAGGGATACGAAAAGTGGCGATTGGTCAACGAACAGAAACGCACCAAACAGACAAAGGTACAACCTAACTTGTCTAATTCAACATACACTTTGTTTAAACCTTTTATGAACATTTTAACACGTGTGTTTAATATTATGTTCAAATGATTTAATTAAATAAATGCCATTTCCTACTGATGTGTTTTTTTTGTTCATAGAAAATTGACCGCAAAGATAAAAAGCTTGATAGCCGCTCTCGAAGTTATTGTGCATAGAAAAGGGACCGCAAAGATGAAAAGGCTCGCTAGTCGCTCCCGAAGTGATTGTGCATAGAAAAGTGACCGTAAAGATGAAAAAGCTCGCTAGCCACTCCCGAAGTGAGTGGGCATAGAAAAGCAACCGCAAAGATGAAAAAATCTCGCTAGCCGCTCCTGAAGTGAGCGTGCATAGAAAAGTGACAACAAAGATGAAAAAATCAATGGTTGCCGCCTCCAAAGCAAGCGAATCAAACTAAAAACCTCATTCATGGGGCATGAATCCTCCAATTTGCAGTACATTTGACTTTAAGAAGAAACAGAATTCCTTTATCTTAAAGGAGCATGCAAACATACAACAAAAGATACTTTGCCACCTTCAAAGTATCACAAACTCTTAATGTTGGAAGCATATACACACAACCAAATTTCCTCCCATGACCAATCGAATAAGACTACTACAAAGTTGATTGTGAACATATTTAAAACAAAGAAAACCAGTCTTCCCACATATGCCACTTACCTGACAACGACGAACATTAAAACACAATATTTTACTGCCTAGGAGCAAAAGTCCTCCCAAAAATTAACTAATGAAGCAAAAACGCAGCCCATTTTGGGAGGACGATGTTGTTCTATAAGAAACAAAACAAAGCAAACCCGCACAAGAAACCAACTAGTTATGCGTAAAAGGGGGTCATTTAAATTATTTGCATACAACAAGAGAATATGGTGTTAATATCTATCGCCATCAAATAAATAAGCAACGAATAAATCAACGCACAAGTAAGTAAATGTACAACAATACAACCTACCTCATGTAGGAAGCAAGGACTCTCCCAATTTAAAAATTCACAAGTATATTGTTGGGTTTATATCACGCTCGAATCGATCACTAAAACCGTCAAGGAGGGTTGTAAATGTTTGGTGGTTGAATTGGCTAAAATCGAAATAAAGGTAGACAAGTGACACAATGATTTTAGAGTGGTTCGGGCTATTAACTAAGCACCTACATCCACTACCTTAGCACACCACTAAGGATTTCTCAATTCACTCAACAATGAATTCGTCCCCTTTTCCCGGTTTAGGAGGAAACCGTTACAACCCTATCTTTTGGACTTGGCTAAGATAGAACCAACTCTAGTTTTTCTCTCAAGGCTAAACTAGAACCTCTCCTTTTTACAAGGGATTTGTTTGGTAAACTAAAATACCTATCTAGGTGGGTGTTTACACAAATTTAAGCTCACAAGAGGGTACAAAGAATTTACAATAAAGCACTCTTCTTAGACTATGTACAAGAGAAAGGTAAAATAAAGATTTAGACTCTATTTCTCTTGATCATGTTGCTTGGATGTAGTCTCTAACCATCTTCAAGTGTTCCAGCCTTCAATTTATAGTCCCAATTGAGTTTGTAGTCGTTACTAGTCGTTGGGGATGTTTTGGAGCCGTTGGAGTCTTTATATCCCACATTAATTGCAGTTTTGGTGCCTATCGTATCGGTACACGGGTACCCGTATCGGTACGCCCTTCTTCAGAACTAGCCGTTGGGGGCTGAAAAAGTCAGGTTGGTTTCGATACCAGCAAGGTGGTTTCGATACCTCTAGCCCTGCATCTGGGTTTTGCTTACTAGAAATGGTGGTATCGGTACAAATCAAAGGTGTATCGATACGAACCCTGTAAAAAAGATATTTTGGCCATTTAAAAAGCGTTTTAGACATGTTAAAAACCTATGAAACCATTTCAAACATATTTTCAAGTTGTTTGGACTTTAAATAAGTTTTCAAAATATTCAAACAAGTCCAAAAACATTTTTCAATTATTATATCAAAACATTAGTTCTTCAATCTCCCTCTTTTTTATATAATAAAACCAACTTGAAAATTTGTTTGGGATTCTCCCCCTTCAAGTTTAAAAATGTGAATAAGAGATGAAAAATTTAAAAGTAAGTAAAGACCCCTTATTCATTTGAAAATGCAATTTTTTTCAAACCAAACTCTCCCCCTTTTTGTTATATCAAAAAGAATTAAATGACTTTAAGTTTAAAATAACTTAGGAGGTTAAAAATTATTGATACAAATAAGAGTTTTGGTTTTAAAATGGCTCCCCCTTACTCATTGCATCATATTAGGCTTAACAAATAATCCAAGACTTGAAACAAAAGTTAGATAACCAAATGTATAAAATAAAGGCGTTAAGCTTAGAGGTTACCCAATCTTCTTCTCATGTGTGATTTGAGCATTCTTTGATTTTGCTTTGCTTGCCATTGCTCCAACACACCTACAAAAGACATTCACTTGATTTTTGGTATCCAAATTGCTTTGGATCCATTTACGTTAGTCACAATGTCTTTAGTTCCCTTAGGAACCCATACTTGTCTAATCCTATAAGATTTTCTCTTTCTAATAGGACAAGTATGTATAGAATGACCATGATAATGGCAATGTGAGCATTTTGCCATTATGTGACAAGATGAATTATTACAAATGATTTCTTTTTCTTTTGTTAAGCTTTCAAGCTTAACTTTCAAATCAAGATTTTCATTTTCTAAAACGTCTTTACTTGTTTTTGAAAACTCTAAATCATTTTTCAAAATTTTATTTTGGTTTTCAAAATCTAATTATGTTTACAAAAGAAAATCATTTTCAAATTCAAGTTTTGAAATCATTTTCTTAAATTTGGAATTCATGGTCTCAAATTCAAAAAATAATTCATCGAAAGCATCTTGCAACTCATCGAAAGAGTAAGAATAAAGCTCACTTGAGTTAGAAGATACCTTAGGCCCATCGAGAGCCAAAATTGTTGGGTCACATCGGCACGCCCCGTGGCGCAGCGGAAAAATTAATCTGACGTAATCAAGCCAGGATACATGTACAGGAACAAATCCGGGGAGAAAAGATGAAGAGTTACCTTTTAAAACTCTGGAAACTGGAAAACCGACAGTATATCGAAATAACCACGTCAAGTAAAACCAGAATCGTCACAAGTTCGGAACGACCTCTACGGAGTCCACCCGAACAAAACGAAAAAAGTTTTCGCCTCCCTAACACTTAGGGATAAATTTCGACAGGTTTGAACACCTTCCAGGGAGAAGCCGAAATCCCTCCAGGGATTCCTGAGGGAGTCTGAAATCGACCAGGGGTTCTACCGGGACTTAGAATCGAACTATGAAATCGCCAGGAATTTGCCAGGGGGCAAGAGGAACACCAGAAAAAATGTCGAACAGCTTCTCAGAAGAAATCTGGGACTTGTCAAAAATTCCAGAGGGAAATTCCCAGGGATATGTCGAAATTTGCAAGGAGGAATAGGGATGATTTGGTTGCTAGCCCTTGTCCCTTTAAATAGTATTCAGAGACTTAATTCTAGTTGAACATCTTAAATCCAAGTTCAACCAAAATTCATAGAATCTAATTCTACTTGAAATTGGTTTATATTAAATATACATTATATTTAATAATATTAAATAAAATATATATTTAAATATGTAGAATCTTATTCTACATAAAACATGGATTTAAATATACATTATATTTAATCCAAATATATATATTTTTATAATATAGAATCTCATTCTATCTTTACTTGGATTTAAATATATTTAAATATATATTTTTAATTATGTAGAATCTAATTCTACATAAACTTGGAATTAAATATACATTATATAAATTCCAAATATATACTTAAATTTCTAGAATCTTATTCTATAATATTTAAGTCTCTAAATATTTTTCATACTCTAAATAATATTTGATAAATACAATATTTATCCAATATTATTTCCATTTAAGGGAGTTGCCGATTTCCCCTATAACATAGGGGATTTTCGGCAACCTCCCTAAAATAAGGAGTATGGTTTCCAATTTTTTTTTCGTTTCATTCGAAGGGTGTGACCCTTGTAGGTTCATGCAACGTTAGCAGCAAAATTAGAAATGTTCTAATTTTACAAACAATGAGTGGCATCTAGCAATACATCATTGCTGCCTAAGTTGCATTAAATCATGGTTTGACTTTCCTAATTCCTGAATAAACTTCCTTTATGTATCTCATCCTTTTGTCTTTTATATCTTAGATGAACACAAGTTATGGGTTAGTCACACTTACTTTGTCCATCTTGTGTTTCTTGATGTCTTGAGTAGATTATGATAAACGAATCTCTATGATATCTCATGTCATAATATTCGAGCATGGCCATGCATTTTCTAATCTCACTCAATCAAGTGGCCGAAGATATTTCTCTCATTATGTAGGTGGGACAAATCCTTTCTTGATCAACCATATTTCACTACATAGGTCATCACGTATCCAATCATCAGTCTCTATAATGTAGTCAGTTACGACACACGTTTGACTATGTCAAAATACGTAAATCTTTATGTTGAAATCATGTTGATCTCAAGTCTGAGGATTATACATATGTTTATCATGAGCAATGTTGTGATTGTCACATAATTACCCAAGAAACATGCTCATAGCGGGTCAATCCAGTATGTTGTTCTCTAACAAATACTTATGTGTTGATTTTGACATCTCTATGTCAATGACAATGCTTGTCATCAACCACATATTAGTCTTTATATATTATCACTGTCCATACCCGTAATAATATTCGACTAAGGATCTTATTTAACAATAATCGTATTATTGTATGGACATTATTATCCAATGGTTAGTTAGATGCACAGAAACATACCAAATGATAATAACGGCAATGACATTACTTGATAAATCTAGTAAAATAGTATGTCTTTTCAATCATCATATGATTGGTCTTTGGGCATACTCCAACAATCTCCCACTAGCACTAAGACCAATCATTCTCGTATCTAATACGATATGGCTTAGTGTAACTGACATGCTTATGCTGTGTCAAAAGCTTTGTCAGGGAGTTGACAAAGTTATCAACTTTGTGCGTATGTTGCATACTTTCACATCTCCAAGATGTAAGTACTTTAGAATATGTTTGGATTTATTGATGAGATCTGGGTTTTATTTGCTTACGCAAAGGTTCCATCATAACAGAGTTATGTAGCATCTAATATGTTGGGAACAACCCTTAGTTAAGAAGTGAACCCTTTAGATCCAAACATCCTTCTTTATTACTATGTCGACTGTGATATATTCAGCCTATGTTGTAGAGTTAGATATTGTCTCATGTTGCTAACTCGCAGTATCTTTTATTAATGCAAAACGGATTACGAACTTTAGTTCCTTTTGATGTGTATGTCATCTACATACAATACTTAGGAAAGTAACAATGCTCCCACTAGCTCTTTTGAAAACAAGACTCCCCTTTGTTTCTAGATAAACCAAACCTTTTGATTGTATCTTCTGAAACGAATATCCTAACTTCGAGAATCTTACCTTAGTCTACGGATAGACCTTTGTAGCTTACATACCTTCCAAGTGTTTATTGGAGTGACAAAACCTTCTGGATGTGTCATGTACACATCTGTTTCAAGTTTTCCCTTAGGAAAGTGGTTTTGACATTCCTTTATTTGATTCCATAATCATCGTATGTAACTACTTGCAAGTGAGATTAAGATGGATTAAACATAGCTACAAGGAAGGTGCTTTATCATAGTCTATACTATGAAGTTTGTCGAAAACTTTTAGCAACGAATCATCCTTTGTATGTTTTATCATCCATGTCGGTTTTTCCTTTTTGAAAAACTCATCCATACCTCTTAAGTTTTACCCTTTTAGGTAACCAAAGTCTATACTTGGTTTTAGACATGGATTCCATCTCATATCTCATGGCTCTTAGCCATTTCTCAAATTTTGGGCTCACCATTGCTTTCTGATAAGACCTAGTCTTTATCTTGATCCGAAAAGAAGAGTGTTTCCATGTACGGATAGTGAGAAATCTATATTTCTCAAGTATATGATATTCTCTTAAGGATCAACACAATGGTTGTGTTTTGTTCCAATGTTCCTTGATTATTTGTGGAACATTCTCAATCTTTGGTTGATAAATTTGTTGTCTAAAATTTATTCACATTCCAAATTCCATTTTTTTCTTTTGTGGGAGGTAATCTCTTTCGAGAGAAACTCTCGTTTGAGCAACAAACATTTTGTTCTCGTTGAAAAATGAAATCCCTTAGTGATAAGTATTCTCTTTCGAGATAAACTATCGTTTGAGCAACGAATATTTTGTTCTCGTTATAGTTGAAGAAATAATATCCCTTTGTGAGAATTAATCTCTTTCAAGATAAACTCTCGTTTGAGAAACAAACGCTTTGTTCTCGTTAGGATAAACAACAAATGGAGTTTTTAAGGTTCGAACTTTGTAAACATTTTAACATGTAAGTAACCTTAAAAGTTCAAAGGTATTCTAGAACAATTCTTAGTCCATATCTTATATGACGTTTCGAAAAAACACGATTAAGTATGAGAGTTGTTTTTCTAGTGTGTAAAGAAGTCGAAAATGACTTGTTCTGAATCAAAACATGTCTAACATATTTAATTCTCTTTCAAAGACTTTTTCGTTCCACTTGTGGGATTTAATTATGGGACAATCCCATATTCTTTGAAAGTTCATCAAACTTTAAATATTCTTGAATTTGATCTCATCAAATTACCTTAATACTTTTATGAGTTTGAGATTAGTCATTTGTTTTATTTATCTTATAAATATTATTGATTTGATTAGTTTAAAGATCATTGATTCGTTGTGCCATAAGAGATTAAAAGAATAACATTTATTTAAATAATATCAAAATTAAAATATCTTGTCCTTACAAGATAACTAAAACTTAGGCACAAAATAATAATCTTAAAAACTAAAACAAATCTATTTAAGTAAAAACACATGTCCTAATGGATGATGTAGCAACTCTTGCTTTATTTCCATTTGCAGGTCCATGTCTATTCTGATGCCTTCTCTTTAGAAGCCTCTGAGGTTGATGCCTCACTCGTTTTTACTTTTTTGACTTCTTGTAGGTGTGTGGGGCAGTTTCTCTTCCAATGTCCGGTCTTGCCGCAATGGAAACATTTTCCATCCTTCTTGATTCCCTTCTTAGGTTTCAATGCCTCCTTTCCATCGGTTTTGGTCTTACCATCACCTTTAGACTTTGCTGCCGATTTACCTTTCTTCTTGCCCTTGCGGACCATCAGAACAGGTTTAGGTCCTACCTTCTTCAGGTTGATTTCAGCAGTTCTCAACATGTCGAGCAACTGTGGCAGCGTCTTGTTAATTTCATTCATATTGAAATTAAGGACGAACTGATTGAAACTATCCGGCAACGATTGCAGGATGACATCAGTAGCTAATTTATCTTTCAGCGGAAAGTCGAGCTTCTCCAACGTTTGGATGTAGCCCATCATTTTGATTACGTGAGCTCCTACGGGAGATCCCTCACTCATCTTGCATTGAAACAGAGCTTTAGAGGTCTCGTACCTCTCTTGACGAGCTTGCCCTTCATAAATCTCTTTGAGATTTTGAATCATATCATAAGATACCATGTCCTCATGTTGCTTCTGAAGTTCAGGGGTCATGGAGGCAAGCGTAAGACAACCGACATCCAGCATGTCGTCCATGTGTTTCTTAAACTTGTCTTTGTCAGCTCTGGAAGCAGTGGCAACCGGTTCATCAGGAACAGGTTCTTCAATGACATATTCCTTCTTTTCCTGTTTGAGAACAATTCTCAAATTGCGGAACCAGTCAAGGAAGTTTAAGCCATTGAGCTTATCCTTCTCAAGGATAGATCGCAGAGATAGAGTATTATTTGCCATTAATTCTACAACAAATAAAATATGCTACATAAGTTTTACTAAATTTTAAAATTTATAGATAGGTCTTTACTATAAATTTACTCCCAATATCTTCTTCAAAATTAAAAACCCTCTAGTTTTAATTTCGGAAAAACGTTTCGATAGTTTTTCTAGTGAGTGAGGATCCGTATTTCACCATTCCTAAATCAGCTTTGGCCAGTCTTTTAGGAAATGGTTATTTAGGTAAGTAACACCTTACTAATTACATCTCATGTAATTCCTCATCTTTTGGTGAACAACTCTTGTTCTTTAAATCATCTTATGATTATCAAAAACTTTTAACCACTAGGTTTTCTAATCCTATTAGAACAACCGAGCTAAGTCAATATCAATATCTCAACCGGCGAATATCACTAGCTTATTCTTCGCGTTTAACTAAGATAGATAAATGTGACATTGCTTTGGCAAAGCTCGCATTATATCGATCGAAGCTTTAACGAGGGTAAATATTGGATGGTTAAAACAGACTTAGAATTATAGTGAGGGATTTACTTAATTATCTCATCATATTAAAATTGATCCTATCAATAGAACTATGTTTAATCATGCTTATAAAACATCCATTGCATCACATACAAGGTAAATATAAAGCGGTAAATAAATATGCAATGATTATAGCCCTTCTTAACCTAAGGCGACTCGTCCCAAGCCAATGGGAGGACCATTCTACTGAAGATAGAATCTGCTTCTGAAATGCCCGGTCCACCAGGGAAGGCCCACCACGCTGCTACCTTGGTTCTTGCTTTATCTCCATGAGTATTTACAATTTTCAGAAACTCGTGTTACATGCGAGGGAGTGAGATGAGAAGAGAAGTACAATAGAAGATAGAGAAAGGCACGACACGCAGGTCGTATTTATAAAAACCAAAACTATAAAAGCTATGGGCTATAACCATGCAAAACAAACACCGTGCAATCTAACATGCATTTCAAACATCATGCGAACAAAGTAACGACGTGTTTACAGAGTTTTAAACTGATTATCCCTATGTTGTGGTTAATGGGCCAAAAAAGGATCACGAGGTTTCATAAACCATTTGCGTTAACGAACAAATACAGCAGGTAGGTCAACAAGAAAGAGAGGTGGCGCACTAGGCACACTTAAGTACCAGGTCTTTGATGATGCCAATCCTAGACATGCATTTTTCATAACGTCTAACAATAACTCTTATGGATTCACCGTGAAAGATAGTTTGATAACTTTTATCAAATTAGAAGCCATTTCAGAGATTTCATAAATCTATGAATCTACGAACAACTACTTGTTCTCTAGACTGACTATTAGTCTCAACATGTTAACATTTAACATTGAAGCAACCTAACATAGTTGTGATTAACTCTTAATCATTCAGTGATAATCGAAATAAGTCTTTATTAGGTGTGATACGATAAACGATAAATAACTAAATCGAATCAAATAGCATGCATCTCATACATAAACATCACCCAAGAATTTAAGTCCGAATTCGTATGATACAAGTGGCTCTGATACTACTGTTGGGTCACGTCGGCACGCCTCGTGGTGCAACGGAAAAATTAATCCGATGTAATCCAGCCAGGATCCATGTACAGGAACGAATCCGGGGAGAAAAGATGAAGAGTTACCTTTTAAAACTCTAGAAACTGGAAAACCGACGGTATATCGGAATAACCACGTCAAGTAAAACCGGAATCGTCACAGGTTCGCAACAACCTATACGGAGTCCACCCGAACAAAACGAACAAAGTTTCTGCCTCCCTAACACTTAGGGATAAATTTCGACAGGTTTGAACACCTTCCATGGAGAAGTCGAAATCCCTCCAAGGATTCTTGAGGGAGTCTGAAATCGACCAGGGGTTCTACCGGGACTTGGATTCGAACTAGGAAATCACCAGGAATTTGCCAGGGAGCAAGAGGAACACCAGAAAAATATCGAATAGCTTCTCATAAGAAATCTGGGACTTGTCAAAAATTCCAGAGGGAAATTCCCAGGGATATGTCGAAATTTGCAAGGAGGAATAGGGATGATTTGGTTGCTAGCCCTTGTCCCTTTAAATAGTATTCAGAGACTTAATTCTAGTTGAATATCTTAAATCCAAGTTCAACCAATATTCATAGAATCTAATTATACTTGAAATTGGTTTATATTAAATATACATTATATTTAATAATATTAAATGAAATATATATATATATTTAATTATGTAGAATCTTATTCTACATAAAACATGAATTTAAATATACATTATATTTAATCCAAATATATATATATATATATTTTTATTATATAGAATCTCATTCTATCTTTACTTGTATTTAAATATATTTAAATATATATTTTTAATCATGTAGAATCTAATTCTACATAAACTTGGAATTAAATATACATTATATAAATTCCAAATATATATTTAAATTTCTAGAATCTTATTCTATAATATTTAAGTCTCTAAATATTTTCCATACTCTAAATAATATTTGATAAATACAATATTTATCCAATATTATTCCCATTTAAGGGAGTTGCCGATTTCCCCTATCCCATAGGGGATTTTCGGCAACCTCCCTAAAATAGGGAGTATGGTTTCCAATTTTTTTGTTCGTTTCATTCGAAGGGTGTGACCCTTGTAGGTTCATGCAACGTTAGCAGCAAAATTAGAACTGTTCTAATTTTACAAACAATGAGTGGCATCTAGCAATACATCATTGCTACCTAAGTTGCATGAAGTCATGGTTTGACTTTCCTAATTCCTGAATAAACTTCCTTTATGTATTTCATCCTTTTGTCCTTTATATCTTAGATGAACACAAGTCATGGGTTAGTCACACTTGCGTTGTCCATCTTGTGTTTCTTGATGTCTTGAGTAGATTATGATAAACGAATCTCTATGATATCTCATATCATAATATTCGAGCATGGCCATACATTTTCTAATCCCACTCAATCAAGTGGCCGAAGATATTTCTCCAATTATGTAGGAGGGACAAATCCTTTCTTGATCAACCATATTTCACTACATAGGTCATCGCGTATCCAATCATCAGTCTTTATAATGTAGTCAGTTGCGACACACATTTGTCTATGTCAAAATACGTAAATCTTTATGTTGAAATCATGTTGATCTCAAGTTTGAGGATTATACATATGTTTATCATGAGCAATGTTGTGACTGTCACATAATTACCCAAGAAACATGCTCATAGCGGGTCAATCCAGTATGTTGTTCTCTAACAAATACTTATGTGTTGATTTTGACATATATATGTCAATGACAATGCTTGTCATCAACCACATATTAGTCTTTATATATTATCACTGTCCATACTCGTAATAATATTCGACTAAGGATCCTATTTAACAATAATCGTATTATTGTATGAACATTATTATCCAATGGTTAGTTTGATGCACAGAAACATACCAAATGATAATAACGGCAATGCCATTACTTGATAAATCTAGTAAAATAGTATGTCTATTCAATCATCATATGATTGGTCTTTGGGCATACTCCAACAAAAACACCATCCACCTTTGGATTGAAGAGAAGGTTTGCACATGATTGATCATCATCTTTCTTTTCTCCCTTCTTGTTGCCATAAAGCTTCTCAAGTTTCTCCCACAATTCTTTGGCACTTTTGCATATGGAGATCTTCTTGTAAACATCTTTGTTAAGGCCACAATAGAGAATGTGCATCGCCTTGGTGTTTAACTTTGCCTTCGTGTCGTTGTCACTCCTTTGCTTTTTCTTCTTCTTTGGAGCTTCCAAATACCCATCTTCAATGATGTCCCAAACCTCATAGTCTTGAGACTTGATGAAGAATTTCATGATATTTTCCCATTGGAAGTATGCTTCTCCTTCGAAGAGTGGAGGACACAAGATAGAACGGTCTTCTTCAAATCTTGCCATTTTCTTGAACGGTAGACTTTGAGCAAATGATCTTTACTCTCGGATGTTAGTCCTTCGATGGAGACGAGGCTCTGATACTAATTGTTGGGTTTATAGCACGCTCGAATCGATCACTGAAACCATCAAGGAGGGTTGTAAATGTTTGGTGGTTGAATTGGCTAAAATCGAAATAAAGGTAGACAAGTGACATAATGATTTTAGAGTGGTTCGGGCTATTAACTAAGCACCTACATCCACTACCTTAGCACACCACTAAGGATTTCCCAATTCACTCAACAATGAATTCGTTCCCTTTTCCCGGTTTAGGAGGAAACCGTTACAACCCTATCTTTTGGACTTGGCTAAGATAGAACCAACTTTAGTTTTTCTCTCAAGGCTAAACTAGAACCTCTCCTTTTTACAAGTGATTTGTTTGGTAAAATAAAATACCTCTCTAGGTGGGTGTTTACACAAATTTAAGCTCACAAGAGTGTACAAAGAATTTACAATAAAGCACTATTCTTAGACTATGTACAAGAGAAAGGTAAAATAAAGATTTAGACTCTATTTCTTTTGATCATGTTGCTTGGATGTAGTCTCTAACCATCTTCAAGTGTTCCAGCCTTCGATTTATAGTCTCAATTGAGTTTGTAGTCGTTACTAGCCGTTGGGGATGTTTTGGAGCCGTTGGAGTCTTTATTTCCCACATTAATTGCAGTTCTGGTGCCTACCGTATCGGTACGCGGATACCCATATCGATACGCCCTTATTCAGAACTAGCCGTTGGGGGCTGAAAAAGTCAGGCTGGTTTCGATACCAGCAAGGTGGTTTCGATACCTCTAGCCCTGCATCTGGGTTTTGCTTACTGGAAATGGTGGTATCGATACAGATCAAAGGTGTATCGATACGAGCCTTGTAAAAAAGATATTTTGGCCATTTAAAAAGCGTTTTAGACATGTTAAAAACCTATGAAACCATTTCAAACATATTTTCAAGTTGTTTGGACTTTAAATAAGTTTTCAAAATATTCAAACAAGTCCAAAAACATTGTAACACCCCAATTTTGGGCTTAGAAGTTTAGGGTTTGAACCGGACCGGTCTGAGAAACGGTTCGAATATAAAAGAGAGTTTTAGGGAAAGCCTAGTTCGGGATGCTTTAAAAATATAGAAAAATATCTAAAAATCCTCATTTAATATAAATAAGAGAGTGGTGAAATAAATTTTACAAAATAAGGTTTGGAAATACTACATTTCGATGTAGTGACCAAATTGCGATTTTTGCAAAGTTTAGTAGTGATTGTTTTGTAAAGGATTAAAACTTTGAATCTTTAAGGAGCTAATTTACCCAAAATGTTTTCTCCAGATTTTTCTTTAATTTGGGTGATTTAATTAATGATTTAATTAAATAAAAGAAAGATGAAAAACTACTTTTGACTTTCATAACTACTTTTCTCTCATTTCATTTTCTCTCAAAATCCTATCAACCAAACACTTTTTCTCCAGCAAAATTCACTTTGATTTTTACTTCAATTGATGAGATTTCCATTACTCATTGATTCCTAATCAATCTTGCAACAAATCCATTAGATTTCTACATTGTATTTTCATGGAAATTTGCCCAAATCAAGGAAAAATCATCTTTTAGAGGTAAGATTGTTCTTCTCCTCTAAATACTCAGGTCTTTACTGAAATTCCCAAGTTGTCAATCCTTTATTAAAGTTTTATGAATGTTTTAATGTTAGAAGCAAGAATATGGCTTAAAACTCAAGATTTTGGAAGAGATATTGTATATTTTTTTCGTGGTAATTGATTGGGCTCTGTTTGAGATGGTTTTCTAATGTATTTTGGATGTTAAATGATGTTGGAAATGAGGTTTTATCAATCCAATCCCGAATAGGTTGTTTTTCCTAAGTTTTTGCTTATGAAAATGGTGGTTTTTGAGGTGTTTTGTTATAGTTGGAGGTATAAGGACGAGTTTAGGGTTGTTTTTTTATGATAATTGATGTTTAGAAATGTTTAGAAGTGATGGATCTTGGCTGGGTTAAGTTTTGGAAGAGTTTGGAGGTGATTTCGGTTGTGTTTGGTGGCCGAAATGTTGGGTTTAGGTAGAGCAGCGAGTTTTGGAGTGTTGGCTGAAGATTTCAATGCATGATGATGCATTAATCCTCTGCTTTTATGTGTCCAAAACAGGGGAGACATCTTCGGACACTTTTGGAGTTGATCCGGAAGCTTAATTGGCGTTTCGGCAAGCAAGCGAAACGAAATCGGTGAGTGCGATTGGGTTAGAAGTCCATGAGGACAAAAATACAAGGTTTGGGGATTTAGGAGAGGTTTGAAACACCTTCCCAAATCCGGAAGTAAGTATGGTTTGATTTGGTCTCTCTAAAGTGGTGTTTGCCCCTAAAATGCTTTTACATGCTCATGGTTTGAGATTGATGAATTCCTACTGTTTTTATGCATGATATAGAGCATGAGATTATGCTTGTAGAGATGTCATGAGATGGCATGTTGCATTGAATAGATTTGAGCTTTTGGTTTGAAGCAAAGTATGACTTATGATTTGAAATGTGATGAGAAAACCTTTGAGTAATATTGCATGAAAAACAGTAGGTGTGATGATGTTTTAACACATTATATTGGCATAGATGTTGAAAAACTTACCGGATATAATTGATCGATCAATAGGATGAGAGTGCACTATAAACTAAAAATTCGTACGTGCTCTTTGGTTAAGCCAAAAGGAGATATTCCGATGATGGGCATTCCATCGGGTAGGACTTGGTGAAATACCCAAGCTTGGTGGCGATGAGAGATTCCGCCATGTGAGTACGGTGATGAGAGATTCCACCGGAAGTTATGTTGCTAGACAAGTGAGTACGGTGATGCGAGATTCCACCGGAAGAGTCTAGTGTAGAAATGTGTCCGCATATCCGAGTATTAATGAGATGCTAAATGCCAATATAAATGATGAAATGGTTTTTGTTACACATGTACCTTTGACGAAATGATTTATGCCAAGAGTTATGCATATGTGATTTGTTTAGAAATGCTTTGACAATACAAGCATGTGAATGGCCTTGCCATGAGATTTGCATTGGTTTTAATGCATGAGATAGAATGGAGGTACATGTGGTTACAATGAGTTTTGCTTTGAAAGTTTTCCAAGCATGAGAAAGAGATGAGCATGTGGTTTTAAAGCTTTGATGAAAGTGTTTTCTAAATGTGCATTATTGTGTTGGTTTACTTTAGAGCATGCCTCACTAAGCATTTGTGCTTACGCTCTCTTTTACCAATAATGCAGATAATTGAGGTGTTTTCGGGCATCAAGGAAGCTAAGTCCATCCAAGGAAGTCCAAGCTCATGTATGGTGAAGTTTTCATACACCTTAGTTTTGATAGATTGGCAATGGGAAACCAAGATTTGTATTTGGGAGATGTGTTAAACTCCCTAGAGTGGTGGCATGTTTGCTTTGGTTGGTTTGAATTGTAAATGGCCTTAATTGCTTGTTTTGAGGTTGGATTGTCTATTTGTGATTTGATATTAGGAAGCATGCCTCTAGACTTGTGAGATTTCATGCTTGATGCTATAAATGTGTTTAGGAGTTCTAAATATGAACCTTATATGGTTGTTGACTTGTTGGTATGATTGGAGAGTCTTTGGGATGTGTTTGAGTGAGTATACGAATGAAAAACCAGCAAATGCTGCAGTTTCTGGGCAAACCGTATCGAAACACCCTCTGGCGTTTCGAAACGGGGGCCTGCAATGGCCTTCGTGTTTCGAAACGGTTGGAGGCTGTTTCGAAACGTTTTGGCTACTGGAGTGCCGTGTTTCGGAACAAGTTTCGAAACGGGAGTGTGTCTTACTCTAGCGTTTCAATACGGCAGGTAGGTGTTTCGAAACAGGTGACCGTTGGTCACAGATTTGAATTGTTCTGAAGTTTGCATGTTTTACATTTTAGTCCTAATTGTTGAGATTGCAATTGCTTGAGCTTGAGATATCCAACTAAGATGAAATTTGGCAGAGAAGCATGTAACCTGACTAATTTCATATTGGTAACTTTAAAATCAGTAAGGACCTTCTAATTTACAGAAATTACAATTTGGTCCCTAAATTCGTGTGAGATGCAATTAAGTCCCTTTCTAAAATCCGTTCGCTGTGCCTTTTTCAATCGTATCTCGTGAGTACTCACCTAGGGTTAACAAGCATCTAGACAAGGCTAAAAAGAAAAAAAGGGTCGTGAATCAAGGTTGACTTCCGGGTTGACTTTGGTTTTCCTCGTGTAATCTTCGTAGTTCGGGTCAACCGTCTAGGCCGGGCTAAGGGGGTTATAAACATTTTTCAATTATTATATCAAAACATTAGTTCTTCATATACCCAATGACATTCGCCCCAAGAACGCGATATCAAAAGAAACACCCCAGCTATCTCATCTAAAGCAAATAAAGGCCAATAAGCACAACATTATAAACCATACAAACGACTGCCATTCTCATATTTCATCACTAAAGAAGAGGCTTTATGCACTATCTTGAATGAAGGAAGGACTTTTGGCCTTTCATATCCTTTGTAAGCCTATAAATAAAAGGTTTTTGGTCATTTGAAAACACAAATTAAAATTTGAATATACTTGTGAGATTGTTCTCCTCATTGTTCTTCATTGAACTTCTTGACTTCCAAGCTTGTTCTTGTGAGTGTTAACCTTTATCTTCCATCATCTTATAATGTTGGTTCCTAGTTCCGTATAACTAGTGGGTCACGTTCCATCATCTACCTTTCCATCTAATTATAACGTTGGTTCCTAGAATTTGGGCACTCATTTGACCGGTAAGTAAGGCCATAAATGAACCAAACGTTCAAAAAATCGTTCGACTGGAAGTTTGTTTATTTATTAAACGAACGATCACGAACAAGATTTTCTGTTTATTTAATTAAATGAGCGAAAACGAATAAAGGGCTCATTCATTCATTTAAATTCATGAACGTTCGGTAATCCGTTCATTTATGTTCGTTTAAATTTATAGGTAAACTACATAAATGGTCCCTCGAATATGAACCAATTTTTTGTTGAGTCACTTGACTATGAGAAGTTACAAATAGGTCCCCTGACTAACCGCGACTAACAAACCAGTCCAATTATGTTAATAAATAAACGGTTGATGATGTGACAGTTAATAAAATCTATAGAATAGCATATTTAACCCCCAACCTTTACATTTTATTTTAATTTGGCCGTAAATTAACTACCGTCATGAATTTACTAATATGTAGAATAACATTTCTTTTATTCAACTCTGCAAAATCGTTATGAATTTACTAAACTTTGCAAAAGGGAGTGAAATAAAAGAAAAAGAAAAGTTTTAGGTGAAACGATATGAGATTAGTGTAGATGGGTAGTGTTAACAACAATGGATGTTTTGATTCTCCAATTATTTTCACTGCTCATACAAATGGGGTTGTAGATGGGTAGTGTTAACAACAATGGATGTTTGTATTTTTTAGAAGGGAAGAAGATGAAATTTAGGATTTAAGGGACTAAAATGTTGTAATACTTAAATGTCGAGACCTAGAATTTTAAATTTAGGACCAAAGTAAAATAAAATGTAAATGTTGAAGGTTAAATATGTTATTATACATATTTTATTAACCACCCCATCATTTTTTAACAAAATTGGACCAATTTGTTAGTCGCGATTAGTTGGGGACCTATTTGTAACTTCTCATAGTTAGGAGACTCAACAAAGAATTGGGTCATAGTCGGGGACCATTTATTGTATTTTACCCTAAATTTATTCACATATATCTATTTATATTTATTATTTTTCATAACAAAAGTGTTATATAAAAAATTAAATTTATTCACGTATGTTCCTTCGTTTATGTTTGTTTAAATTTATTCACATATGTCATTTTATATTTGTTCTTTTATCATTTTAAGGAACGAACACGGACAAGCTACATTCCTTACCAAATGAATACGAATAAGAAATTTTGTTCATTTAATTATTTGCATTTATTCATATGTTCGGTTAAAATTAAATAAACTAACATGAACATACATTTGTTCGTTTTCGTTTGATTCATTAACAGGCCTACCTTTTTGTGTTTAATTTATTTTGACCCTGCAATGATTTCTGGTAATAAATACAAAAAATTCCTAAATGTAATGGAGTAAATAAAGAAAGAAATAAGGTAGGCACCCTGACTCCTTTTCCAGCTGCTGTCCAGGCCTTCACCTCTCTCTCTCCCTCTCTAAAAATACCTCCAAAAACAAGTAATTAAAAAGTGTCATTTTCTAGTTCCCGAACTGAACTGAGCCACTCCAGTAATAAGAGGCAGAGGGACACTTTGGGTGGGTAAGATACTAGTTTACTTTTGGAAAAGCTTTGGAATGCGGAGATCTGAGTGAAGAAGAAAGCTAGGGTTTAGTTTAGCTTCAGAGGCTTTGGGTGTTTTTGAATGTGAAAAAGAAGCAAGATCTGAGCTCCATGAGGCCGTGCTGAGTAAAGGGTTGTTCCCTGTTCTTTTTGGATGTTGATTTTAACTTAAGTCGAGAAGTGTCTGGTGGAGAAAAGGGGGTGGGGGTGGGTATGTTCTCTTTTTTTCTTGTAGCTATGGCTGTTGTACGACTCCCCAATATACTTCAGTAACAAGGGTCATTTGTGTTTTCCGTTTCAACCACTCTTTTTTCTCTTCGGTATTCTTTGAGCTTTGAGAAAGAAGGAACCCCTTTTTTTTCTGTTTTGAGATTTGAAGAATGAAACTCTCTTCATCAGGGTTTAATCAGCAAACTGAGGACGGTAACTGTTTTTAGTTCTCTCTCTTTTTAAAAAAAAGTATTTTCCTTGAAGTATAAAGTTGCATTAGGTGATAAATTTTCGAAATTATTGTGTAAACTTTTTGTATAGGGGAGAAGAAATGTTTGAATTCTGAACTGTGGCATGCATGTGCGGGTCCTCTGGTGTCTCTGCCACCTGTTGGGTGTCGTGTTGTATATTTTCCCCAAGGTCATAGTGAACAGGTAACCGCACCTCTCTCGTTTCTCATGCTTTCTTACAGATTTGGTTATATCTCTCCATTTGTGCTGTAGAAAATGGTTCAATTATTGCAAGTTTTAAGGACAATGTAGAGTTTGAAGCTATGATAAGGATATCACACCTTTTCACGGCAACATGTAGTAATAGAACTTCCTTTAAGCTGCCATTTCAGTTTTGCTGAATTTCTTCATTGTAGTCTAGTTGTTAATGGATGAATTGGTGAGTGAACAGCGGAAGCTCCTAAATTTTAAGAGCGTTCTATGAGGAACTGTATACTTCATTTCTATTATTTCATTTTGCTGTTGTTCCCTCTGCAGGTTGCTGCTTCAACCAACAAGGAAGTAGATGCTCATATACCAAACTATCCGAGCTTACCCCCACAGCTTATCTGTCAGCTTCACAATGTGACTATGCACGTAAGTTAAATAGCTGCATAGACTACTTTCTGTTTATGGAACTTTTTAGTTGGTTGCTTATCAAGGCGTTTGTTCAAGTACAGGCAGATGTTGAAACAGATGAAGTGTATGCTCAAATGACCTTGCAGCCTCTGAGTCCGGTATGAGAACTTGTCCTTGTTTGGAGATTTAGTGCTTGCTAGTCTTTTCATTTTTCCCTTCTTGACTTGAAAAGCTTTGTTGTAGCAAGAGCAAAAGAATGTGTACCTCTTGCCTGCAGAACTGGGTACTCCCAGCAAACAGCCAACCAATTATTTTTGTAAAATACTGACGGCAAGTGACACAAGCACTCATGGCGGGTTTTCTGTTCCTCGTCGGGCTGCTGAAAAAGTCTTCCCTCCTCTGGTATGCTTCCGTAGGTTACAAGCTATTCAAATCAATGGCATCTAGTTTTAATTGAATTAGTTTGACTCATTATCTGTCTCCTTTCAAATATTATTGTACCTTCAGGATTACACCCTGCAACCTCCTGCTCAGGAGTTAATTGCCAGGGATCTTCATGAAAATGAGTGGAAATTTAGGCATGTATTTCGCGGTGAGTGATTAAAACAACTTTGTTCAATACCATGTTCCACAATATCTTTAAGAAAAGCTTCAAATTATCATGATTTTGTTGTTTAATTTCTCATTAGTCTTCACTTGATGTTGTATTTTGAATAAGTTGTTGATTTCATTTTGAAGGTGTTGTAACATTCTTTAACCCTTGGGTGTTTTATATAGTTTCTACAAATACGAAGATGAACTCAGACATATCCTTTACTATATTCTGCATCAGTTATTAGTCTGATTATATTGTGGTTAAGAGCCTTTGGATCTGGGGTTTAGATAATTTTTTAGAGCATGGCTAACATGCGAGTCTTACGAAGTGAAGTTAGTTATTTATGATGCATAAGAAAAAAATTGAAACATGATTTTTTAATTAGATATTACAGTAATTCCTTTTACTTCCTTTGTTGGTTGTATTTTTTTTAATTTCATTGCATGAGAATAGCTATTTGTTTGTGTCGAAAGGCTGATCAAAAACTGATCTTTTTATTATATTTTCAACTGTACTCTTGCTACTGATTTACAGACTAAATATATAGACTTATGCCTTAGCTAAGGAGACTCCTAACTAGGAAAGAAACTAATTCTAGTAAAAAAATACAATCCCTTATAAATAGGGATTCTAATAAATAACAAAATATTTGCAAATCTTCTGAACTTTAGGAAACAATCTCTGACAGTTTGGTAAGTGTGTGTTGTTTCTCACCTCGCAAATGCTTAATTTTTTCTAGGTCTTCTCAAATTTTGGTTCATGTTTGTGTGAACGAATTGTGAAATAAAACCCAAGTGCTCCCTTTTTTGATGTATGCTTTAAATACAGTGGATGCGTTTGTCTGATAGGAATAGCCAATGTCTTTGGCAATTTAGAAAGGTCAATTGTCTTTAAGTTCTTCGTGTTGTGCTTTTGATGTGCTTAAGTCCTTTTCCTCTCTTGGGAATTGTGAGGGGATTGTGAAGAGTGATATTAATTACCTGTAAGACTTTTTGGTGAAAACAGTTAATGTAAGCTTAACTATTGGCTAATGATGGTCAATTCATCTAGTAGTAATTCTATAAGAATGACATTTTGAAGACTTAGTGGGAATATTTCCGGTATGCATGCATTTGAGAGGATCAAATGTTGTATGGAATGGAACTGGAGTGATGCTGCTAGAATACATGAATAGGATTGTGTCATAGGGTGATTGAAATCTTAGGACTCCTTAGAGAGAGAGAAATCCGGATCTCTGTAGGATTTTTCATAAATTTTTTTCTCAAGTTTTATTATTCTATGTCCCTTTAAGTTAAAATTGCTTATGACAATAATTAAAGAAATATGTCAAAAGCAAATTCTATTTTAAGTCCTAACACACACACTGACACACATGAACTTTTATTCTAAGAGGCCTACCAAACAACTTCTACTAAGCGTCCACAGTAATACCCCCCTCCTTGGAAAAAGAGTGTCCTCAATCTTGAATTAGGATAGTTGACGATATAATAAACTCAATTCAATCTCAACTTCAATTTCTGGTTCTGGATCATTCTGATAAGCTAATTCTAGCCAAAAGAGCTTCTTACTTTGATGCCTAACTGTATGCAATTCATTACAATTATCACATAAATCTTTCACCATTCTTTTTTGCCATTTCTACCCTTGATAACTCTTTTATAAAAGGGGTAGATGAATTTACTGAATTCGTTTCAGTAATGCAGCCAGGATTGTCATATTCACCAGGGAATTGAAACTGCCCTCATTACCTTGCCAAGTTCCTCTATGATTAATTGATTATTTCTGACATATAGCAATTGCTGCTTTTGTTCTGAGGCTCTAGTGAGGCTCATAGCCATGGCTTTAAGGGTTTGTGTATTTGAAAATCCAATCGAATGGAATCATCTATCTAGCCATGAATAGCCCAATTCTTGAAACTGTGTTGATAGAGTTCTACAATTGCTGACTGTTTCAAACTAACCAAATCTCTTGGTTTTCGAAGAACTGTTCACACCAATGCAGCCAAATCAAGGGATCTTCCAACCTATTTAAAGTAGGAAAATCTAATTTTGTGTACCTGGAAGCAACTTTCCAACTAGAAGAACCGCCCTACTCAACGATTGTGTCACCGTCTCCAGCATTTTCCGGGAGAGGCGCTCGGTTTAGTTGGATTGTATTACTGCTTGTTTCACCATCCCCATTCCCAATTGTTGGTTTACCAAATTCAGAAATTAGGGTTTTCGTTTGTTCCTGAATTTGCAGCCTTTTGCTGAAGGTAGTTATGTATGTGGCTTTTTAGATTGATAAACTTAGCCTATACCATGGATTCCATAACAGTTTGCTCTTCCTTTAACTACGCATGGATCATGTCCCAAAGGCAATCGACAGTGAAGCTGAAGTCAATAGTCTTCCCTTGATGTCTGAGCACCCTATTGTGAATGATAATTCAGACTCGTGGAGATTAAAACCTTAATACTCGTTTAAGAAAGACCTAGATCACTTCGGTTTTTTTTTTTTTTTGTTGATAAAATTCTGCTTAGGAATATGTTAAGATTCAATGCTTGGAATGTAGCATTTTCTGTAGGACACTGGGAGCTGCTTTAGGCAAATTGTTTTTATATCGAGGGATATGTATGCTTTCTTGTATGATGAAAGGGTTTTGAATTTCAATGGGTGTAAAATACCTCTTATCAATTTATGTATTCTCTCTCATATGCAGGCCAGCCAAAAAGACACCTTCTTACAACTGGGTGGAGTGTTTTTGTTAGTGCTAAGAGACTTGTTGCTGGTGACTCAGTCCTTTTTATATGGTAAATTGGGTTTTCTGTCTTCCTTGTATAATTTATGATTACTTTGTTTGGTAATCAAAATACCTTTTCTCTGTGTTTGGCTGGAGAAGTATCCTGCTAATAGCTGTCAAATCCGTGACGCAGTTTGAAACATTATTATGAATCATCCTGCGTAGATGGTTTGGCAGCAAAAATTCTGTGAAGGGCATTTTCTTGTTATAGGAATATATATATATACCTGCTACAATAAAGCTATTCAATTCTATTTTCATATGTAAAGGGATGAACCTATTGGTATGCATCCTCCTTGTGTGTAGTAGAGGTGGCAATTGGGTGGATTCAGTCGCACTGGATTGGGAAAATTGGGGTCAATTTTTGGTTTGGGTTGCATCGAGTTCTTGCCATTTGGGTTTATCACTCGGGTTTGGGTCATTTTGATCGACATTAAAGTTTTGAAGTCAAACCAATTTAGTTTGCATCATTCAGGTGACTTCTCTTGGTCAGATCAGATTGATTTGAGCTTGGTTTAGGCTGGTTTTTGAGTTTTACTGCTTTTTTCTCGTATTGCTACTAATTGGTGAGCTTGCTAATCTGTATGTTATCTTTCTGTTTTAATTTTTGAGTGTTTTCTTCTATCAGGAATGAGAAGAATCAATTATTGCTGGGTATCCGCAGAGCACATCGTCCTCAGACTGTTATGCCTTCTTCTGTTTTATCAAGTGATAGCATGCACATTGGTCTTCTTGCTGCAGCAGCTCATGCAGCTGCAACCAATAGCCGTTTCACTATCTTTTATAACCCAAGGTCAACTACTTAATACTAATTGAAAAAGTCTGATCCTATTCCGACATAAGATCTTGCTCATTTACAGTGGCTTCATTACAGGGCCAGTCCTTCAGAGTTTGTCATCCCTCTTGCCAAGTATGTTAAAGCAGTCTATTACACCCGTGTTTCTGTGGGCATGCGGTTTAGAATGCTATTTGAGACGGAAGAGTCAAGCGTCCGCCGGTGAGTCTTCCCTAAATGTTTTCTTTCTTCTATATAATTGCTTAAATTTTATGGTGTTTCCTTCCGAAAGTATTTTTTTTAATAAAAAAATCAAACAAATACATATATTTTTATCAGTCAATTGACTGTAGCATCATTGTCAAATTAAGTCACCAGTTGTTAATTTGGGTGTTTATCAGATATATGGGTACAATAACCGGCATTACTGACTTAGATCCTGTTCGCTGGCCAAATTCGCATTGGCGCTCTGTTAAGGTTTGTTTGAAGTTTCTGTGTGCATGATTTTAGTTCCCAATATTATATTTCCCCTCCTCTAACCCCTTAAATAGGCAATGTGTTCGATAGTATCTGACATGAAAGAGTTACTTTACTTCCCAGGTTGGCTGGGATGAATCCACTGCAGGAGAGAAGCAGCCGAGAGTGTCCTTGTGGGAGATTGAACCATTAACAACCTTTCCCATGTATTCATCACCCTTCCCCCTGCGTCTGAAGCGACCATGGCCGTCTGCGCTACCTTCTTTCCATGGTATGCTAGAATCTTTGCCAAGTTTGCTTCGAATTACACCTCTTCTTTACCTGAAAATAGGACTTTTCCTTTTCTGTTCTGAATGAGTTTAGTTTGTTGCCAGCTTTCAAAGATGGTGATATGAACATCAATTCCCAACTGATGTGGCTTCAAGGAGGGGTTGGAGATCAAGGGCTTCAGTCTTTAAACTTCCAAGGTTTTGGAGTTTCACCCTGGATGCAGCCAAGACTTGATACTTCTTCAATACCAGGTGTCCAACCTGATCTTTACCAAGCAATGGCTGCTGCCGCATTTCAGGAAATGAGGGCAGTTGATTCATCGAAAATAGGCTCTCAATCTCTATTGCAATTCCAGCAACCACAGAGCACGTCCAATGGGTTGCAATTCCAGCAACAACAGAGCACGTCCAATGGGTTGCAATTCCATCAACCACAGAGCACATCCAATGGGTTGTCTGCTCTAATTCAGAAGCAGATGTTGCAGCAGTCTCAAACACAAAATGCTTTTCTTCAGGGTTTTCAGGAGAATCAGACTGCTTCTCATGTTCAGCTTCTGCAGCAGTTGCAGCGTTCCAATTCATATAATGATCAGCAGCAACATCAACAGCAGCAGCAACAACTACTGCAACAGCAACAACAGCAGCAGCAGCAGCAGCAACAGCAACAGTCCCAACAGACACTTCAACCACCACAGATGTCTGATCAACAGCAGATTTCTAATGTAATCCCCAATTTTCCTAAAGTACCAGCCAGCCAGGCTCAGTCCTCATCTCTGCCAGCTGTTGCTTCACAATGTCAGCAGCAGACATTTTCAGATCATCTTGGGAACTCTCTAGCCACACCCGATGTCTCGTCAATGCAAAGTATCTTAGGTTCATTATCCCATGCTGGAGCTTCCCATTTACTCAACTTGAATGGATCAAACCCAATTATCTCTTCTTCTGCTTTGTTGTCCAAGCCAGTAGCTATTGAACCCCAGCTTTCATCTGAACCTGCTAACTATGTACTGCCCCAGGCTGAACAACTAGGAACTGCACAGTCAAGTGTACTTTCTAACTTATTACCTCCATTTCCAGGAAGAGAGTATTCTGCTTACCACGGTTCCACTGATCCCCAAAACAATTTTTTGTTTGGGGTGAGCATTGATTCCTCATCTCTTATGCTGCAGCAAGGGATGACAAACCTGAAAAATATTGGAAATGAAAATGATTCATTGTCTCTGCCATATGCTGCTTCCAATTTCACAAGTGCTTCTGGCACAGATTTTCCTCTTAATTCAGACATGACTACCTCAAGTTGTGTGGATGAATCAGGTTACTTGCAGTCTTCTGAACATGTGGACCAAGTAAACCCTCCAACTGGAACCTTTGTTAAGGTGATAGTACTTCTCTTTACCTTTGCAAATTTCTTTGATTATTTATAGAAGGTGAAATATGTAGGAGTTATATTGTCTGGTTGTGAAGAAGAATAAATCACTTTTAGGCTCACATTAGACTAGGCAAAGAATGGTCATGTTGACTTGTGGATCACTTTTAACTTATCTCTGATTTGTCAACTGTAGTTCTTTATTCAGTAAGACAAGCTCTTCGGAGGCTGTTGTTGCTCATAAAGGCTACTGTTCTTTTGTTATTTTGGCTGAAGCGTTTATTTGTCTCTGAAACATGTAATTAATGGAGTGTTGTGCATTATGATATTGTATTGGAGACTTTCTATTTAGTTCAAAAGCTAATTACAAGATCATGTCTAGTTTCTCTAATGTCCTGTGATTCTCATGGTTTTGATCACTTGTTGACAGGTTCACAAGTCGGGGTCCTTTGGGCGCTCATTGGATATTTCCAAGTTCAGCAGCTATAATGAGCTGCGCTGTGAGCTAGCTCGAATGTTTGGTCTTGAAGGCCAACTAGAGGACCCTCAGAGATCAGGCTGGCAGCTTGTATTTGTTGACAGGGAGAATGATATTCTTCTCCTTGGTGATGACCCTTGGCAGTAAGTTCCAAACCAGCCTTCATTTATTTTTGAATAATTGTCCGACAGTGTCACTTTTAAGATAGTGATGGATTGGAGAGCATTCTTTATTTCATAATTATTGCAACAAATTTCAGACAAGTAGGAGAGCGATGTTTTTGTTCAATGTTTTATCATAATCAGGGAATTTGTGAACTCTGGGTTTTGGTGGCTTATTTTTCTTTTCCGTTAAATGCATCATGATGATCAGGGAATTCGTGAACAATGTATGGTATATCAAGATACTTTCTCCACTTGAAGTACAACAAATGGGGAAAGAAGGCCTGAATCCTGCCCCCTCCGACCCAAGCCAAAGGCTTACCCACCACCAATAGCCGCAACGACCGTGTTGACTACATGAGCGGACAGGAGTTATAGAAGTTCCGGTAAATGGAATCCCGTGTATGGGACTGTTGGGTGGAGGGAAATGCTCCTCAAGGCTGAATTCGGGGAACTGAATGAATGTTGTACCTCTTTTTTATGTTAAAGCTTGTGTGTTGAAAATCTACTGTCAGTGTAAATTATAACAGGAAACCTCTGTAACTTGACATTAAGAGCACAAGTTTTATTAGGGATAATAATTGCACTATGTTCAGCAACATTGTTTGCTTTATGTCTGCAGTTTTTATGACATTATCATTTCATCTATACCAAGTCCTTTTAACTTGCAGCTATTTTTTTTTTTGTTTTACAAAAAAAATAGTTAGTATTAGATGTGTCGATTGTATCTTTGCTCAATAGCAAGGAGGATCTACAACTTTTACACGTAGATTTATTATATTATTTCTTTAAATAGGAAAATATTTGGTCTAATTCCACGTGTCACTTTGTACTTGATTTTCGTCCGACCATTAGAAAATGAATATGTAGCATTAACATTGATTGATGGTGTATGATGTGGGCATAGGTGAAATCTAAAAGTGACCACGTGGGGTCGTCCAAATATTGGTCTGACTCTGGAAGCAGCTGGTCATTGAGTTCCAAATCTTAGCAATGAAGATCTGGAAAGTGACCGGCGTCTGGCCGGAATAGTTGGAGGCAACCGTTGGTTAAGGCATATTATAAATGTGGTATAAACGCACAGATGCAAAACAATATTATGTCATTAGGTGCACGTGCTGTCGTTGACCACCTAACTCATCACCATTTAATTTGACAACGAAAATCTCAAAACCTGAACAAGGAACCGATTCCTCGACAGCATTTGACCCTACCTGCACTTCAACTGAAACTAACACGTTAGTTAACATGTTTTTGTAGCTTTATCTACTCTTCTCCTTAATCTATCCAAAGAGAATGGTTGTTAACTACCTCAATTACAATGCTACGAACCAACTAGTTTAAATATGCTTTTACTTCTACCGGTGTAATATGTTTCAAAGCGTCAAACTTCAGTGAACAAAAAAAATAAATAAAACAATAATCTTTACTGGATTCTTTGCTTAGTTGCTGTGGTCTCACAATGGGTTCAGCTGCTCCTGAGTATCAACCATTGCTACTCGGTCTCGAATCACATTCTCAGATACCCGATTTGTCATCCGACGCGATCGAAGAGTTCCTGCAGCACAGGCCAGTCGCACTTCGATGGTGGCCGAGGCTTGTGGCATGGGAGTCCAGGCTTCTTTGGCTTCTATCCGGTTCTTCTATAGTAGTTTCCATTTTCAATTATATGCTCAGCTTCGCCACCTTAATGTTCACCGGACATTTGGGTGCTTTAGAGCTTGCCGGTGCTTCCATTGCCAGTGTTGGTATCCAGGGTCTTGCATATGGGATCATGGTAGTCTTCGTTTTCCATCAGTTCCCAGTTAATATCATATATTATCCCTAACCATTTCGACTCTTTTTTTCTTACAGTTAGGCATGGCCAGTGCAGTGCAAACCGTGTGTGGACAAGCCTATGGGGCTAAGCAATATTCAGCAATGGGAATCATTTGCCAAAGGGCAATAATCTTGCACTTGGGAGCAGCAGTTGCTTTATCATTTCTGTACTGGTACTCAGGTGATGTCCTCCAAGCAATAGGCCAAGCCGAGAGCATAGCTCAAAAAGGCCAAGTCTTCGCTCGAGGTTTGATCCCTCAAATTTATGCCTTCGCCCTAAGTTGCCCGATGCAGAGGTTCTTGCAGGCACAGAATATTGTGAACCCTTTGGCCTATATGGCGGTCGGGGTATTTCTGGTGCACATTCTTCTCACTTGGATTGTTGTCTTCGTGTTGGACTATGGCCTAATCGGAGCAGCTCTTACTCTCAGCTTCTCTTGGTGGTTACTTGTCATTATAAATGGACTTTATATTGTTTTTAGCCCTTCCTGTAAGAAGACTTGGACCGGCTTATCTGTTCGAGCCTTCACTGGAATTTGGCCTTATTTCAAGCTCACTGTTGCTTCTGCTGTCATGCTTTGGTATGTGTCTCTTTTGTCCTAGACTTTAAATTAAACTCGTCGATTGAACGGATCGGTTGATTTTGAAGATCTATTTTAAACTCAGTTTTCTTCTTAAAATGATGTAGTTTGGAGATTTGGTACAACCAAGGATTAGTGCTGATATCAGGGCTCCTTACTAATCCAACAATCGCATTGGATTCCATTTCAATTTGGTACGCCAATGCCCCTCATGTTTCACTCACATTTTTGCTTCAAAAACTCGGTAAAATTCCTAATTTGGTTCATTTGTTCTCAGCATGAACTATTTGAACTGGGACATGCAGTTTATGTTAGGCCTCAGTGCAGCTGCCAGGTTTGCAAACGATCCAAAGCTTAAAACTGGGTGATTTCAATACTTTTGGCACCTGATATAACTTTCTATTGTGCATTGGCAGTGTCCGAGTGAGTAATGAGCTGGGAGCAGGCCATCCAAGGGTAGCAAAATTTTCAGTTCTGGTGGTGAATGGTACAAGCATATTGATCAGTACAGTTTTCAGTGTAATCGTTTTGGTATTCCGGGTTGCGTTGAGCAAAGCATTTACCAGCGACTCCGAGGTTATCGAAGCAGTTTCGGACTTGACTCCACTGCTTGCCATGTCTGTTTTCCTTAATGGCATCCAGCCTATACTCTCAGGTGAAACAAACATACTCTTTCGAAACAGTTAAACGGAATCGTGGTGAATCCATGCAGTCACGTACAAGCCCGGGACTCGAACCACAACATCTGCAACTCATTTTATCACCAAACTGCAACATTTTTGTTCATGTGTTTGTTTATGGAATTTCAGGTGTGGCAATAGGGAGCGGATGGCAAGCAATTGTGGCTTATGTAAACCTGGCAACGTACTACATTATTGGCCTCCCAATTGGATGTGCTCTTGGCTTCAAAACCAGTTTGGGAGTAGCTGTGAGTTGATTCTCTCCAAATCTCTTTTACTTCTATTTTTCTGCCAAAATTAACACTAAATTGGGTGTACAAATTTGAAACAATTCAGGGGATTTGGTGGGGAATGCTGATTGGAGTGTTTCTACAGACAGCAACTCTCATTATTCTAACAGCCAGAACCAATTGGAACAAGGAGGTATTTAACTTTGCATTATCCAACATTTGATTCAAGAACATATGATTGAAACATGAGATTACGTTTGTGTTTTTTTAGGTAGAAAAAGCTGCTGATCGCTTGAGGAATTCAGCCAACGAGGAGGCAGACTTGGTTACTCCAGCATGAGAATACTTGCTACAATTTTCACCATGTATTCTGGTTTTCATTTTGGTTAACAGTTGAATAATACGAGATTTTGAAACCAAGAAGACTGTTTATTGATTGAGAGAAAAGGATTATTGTTGATTCATCAGAAATCATCAAATTAAGTTTAGTATTTTATACTACATTAAGTTGACTAAAATCAGGAGAAATTATTAGATGGACTCGGCTCACTACGTCGTCTATGGTCCATCCAATAACGTTCATCCATTTCGGTGTAACTATCCACACCTTAGTTATATGTAGGAAAGAGGTGAAGATTCATCTTGAAAAAAAAAATAAGATGAAAAAGTTTCATTAAATGAGGTCATACATACGTGATGAGTCAAATCCATCTAATAATTTTTCCTATAATTAGACTAGAATACTTTTTTGAACCTCTCAGCTTATTATTAAATACGCAAAGTGCTTTTTTGACCCCTTAACTTTACCAATTTAGTCATTTAAATCTTTAAATTTTGTTGTGTATTTTTTGAATCTCGAACAATTTTTTGTCAAATTAATTCAAACGTGACTAAATAGTAAAATTATTTTGTCCTTTTAAAAATGTCGACATCATCTATTTTTCCTTTTCTGCTACATCATCAAACAATTTAGCTTAGATGCATTATCAATGTTCCATCACATTTGGGCCAATTTAACCAAAAAAAAAAAAGAGCTTTGAGGAATGCAATAAAAGTTGAAGGACTAAAAGGACTAATATGATAATATAAACTAATGGTTGGATAATAAGTATATTTAATTATGCAATCCAACATGAATTTACTCTAAACCCTACAATTTAAATTTCTTAATTTTAAACTAAAATTTTAAACCTTAGTCTAGATATAACAAATAATGTGAATCAAAGTTTTATTGCATTGTCTGTTTTTTTATTAAGAAATATAAATAGAAATACAAAGGAACTCGAATATTTATTTGTTAGGAGGCTACTGTAATTACTCTACACAGAAAACATAATTTTTAAGAGAAAAAGAAGAACATATGAGCAAGGGTAGAAGAAGAACAAGAAAAATTAGGAGACTCACTTTATTTCATCGATAAAAAACTAAATAAATGAGTTCAGCCTATTAAAATCCTACGGGCCCTAACGGACACGTTTTGGTGTCTTATAAAACACCATAAAAATTTCATTAGAAGTCATTTTTTAGGATTTTTTTTATTACAATCCTATTCTACTTCTACCTAGAGGGAGGAAAAAATCTAAAAGTAACACTCTTAAAAGGTCTTGAACCCGAAACCTAAAGGGATGAGAGTGGAGTAGGTGAACGTGCTCTGACCACCAAACCATCCTCGCATGCTCTTTTTTTAAGAATATCATTAAACGACATTAACAATAATAAAATAAAACATAACAACTGGTTTATTTAATTACGCTACTAATAATACTGTGTAATGCCTAAAATATTAGCTCAGTAGATTTTCGGTTATTGATAATCAGAATTTAATTTTCGACAAATAAATCTAGTTTCCTGAATTTTTTAACATAATTTAATTTTAAATCAGTGACGAAGCTTAGTAGCTTTTGGAGGGGCTGCCCCTGGCAGGGAAATTTTTTTTAACCCTTTAATTCTTTATATTTTTTAAAAATTAAAATAATTATGAATTTGCCCCCTATCTTTCAAAATGTATGTTTTGCCCTCAACTCCAAATCCTGGCTCTTTCCCTGTTTTAAATAATTTAGTTCCATATGGAAGATTTATGAGGTTAAGGACTATTTTGTAAGATTATAAAGTATTAAGTCTTTACTGCAAGTAATCAAAAAGATGAGTGACCAAGTGTGTGTAATTAGTTAAAAGTCATTAAGTGACTAAAATGAAAAGAAGTAAAGTTAGGTGATAATAGTACAACAGGTGGAAATTTCAATGGCTAAAGAAAGGATTGGACCATGAATGGATGAGCCATCTTACCAAGTGTCAAGATGATTTTTTCCCCTTGATTTTTTAGTTAAGAAAAATAGATACAAATGGCCAAACTTTGGCTATTGCAATCGGTAAGAATGATAATGATAGAGGAAAGAGAAAAGCAAGGAAATTAGGATGTATTGTCATCTTTCCAAACATCTAAAACCCACCATTGATGGACACGTTGAAGCCTTCAAACATCTCTCTAAAGTTTCTTACAATTTGGTCCTGAGAATTATAAAGCCTGGAGCTAGAGTTTCTATTGGTATGGATGGATAATTGGTTAGGTAAGTATCCTAAATGCATAGAATTAAAGTTTCATAATTTGAGAATATGATTGAAAGAGTACGGTAATCTTATGATTAAGTATGCTAAAATTCAATATTCAAGTAGTTAAATTAGGAAAGCCCAGCCACTCATAAGAGCAGAGGATTAATGCACATCATGCATTGAAATCACTAGCCACTTATTCAAACTCGCTGCACTACTCAAAAACACCATTTCGACTATCCAAAATAACCGAAATCACTTCCAAACTTTTCCAAATCAAAGCCCAACCAAGATCTATCAATTCTAATCATTTCTAAACCTCAATCAATACCAAAAATCATCACAAACACGTCCTTATACCTCCAGCAATAACAGATCATCAAAACCACCCCAAAACCACAAATCTAACATGTAAAACTTAGGAATCCAAACCTATTCGGGATTTATTTGTTAAAACCTCATTTTCAACATCACATATCATCCAAAATACATTAGAAATCAACCTTAAAACAAAATTGCGAAAATCACCAAGATCTCATCAAGAGTCTTGAAATTAACAATCATTTCAAATTGATAACATAAAAACAACTTAAAAACCATCAACAAAGGATTGATAACTTGGAAGTTTCAGTAAAGAACTGATCATTAGAGAAGAAGGACGAAGCTTACCTCTAATGGCTGATTTCTCCTCAATTTGGGCAAGATTTCTTGAAAATCCAAGGTGAAAACAAAAGGTTTTAATGAAGTAAAGATTGGAAATCCTTAGGAGAATGAAATCTCAGCAAAAGAGATGAAAACCAAAGATTATTTGATGAGGGAAATGTGTTTGGCTGAGTGGAAGTTGAGAGAAAATGAAAAGAGGGAAATAGTATCGTAAAGTAGTTATGAAAAGTCAAAATGAAATTTCTCTCTGAATTCTTTTAATTAAATTATTATTAAAACTCCCAAGTTAAAGAGAAATCTAATGAAAAACAATTTGGTAAAATTAGCTCCTTAAAGATTCAAAGTTTAAATCCTTTACAAAACAGTCACTAGTCAACTTTTGCAAAAACTGCAATTTGGTCACCACACCAAAATGTAATATTTCCAAATCACATTTTGTAAAATTGTCTTCACCATAACCATTTATACAATAAATGTGGTTTTTTTAGATATTTTCCTATATTTTTAAAGCATCCCGAACTAGGTGTTCCCTAAACCTACCTTAACGATTCGAACCGTTCACGACCGGCCCGATTCAACCTGTGAAACATCTAGGCCCAAAACCCGAGTGTTACACATGCAAAGATGGAGACAAGTCAATTGGATTCCACACTACGACGCAACTTAACTCGTCCTTCTCTTCTCTCTTATTCATCTTATCTATTTATCTTATATTTTTTTAGTTAGATAAAATTCTTCCAATCAACTTATCTGTGTTTTACTTTATTTGTTTCTTAGTGCGAGAAGATAGGACCAAAAGACAAGTACCAATCCCTGTGGAGACGATACTCGATACTTATCACTTTATTACTTACGACGTGTATACTTGCACAAATTGCGCACCACTTTACATCCAACAGCTATGAATGAATTCTGTAACCCCCTCGACCCGGTCTGGATGATAGACCGAACCGAACGGGTCACACGGGGAATATTGAAGTAAACCATGACGTTTACTCCAATAAAAGACCCTATTTTTTCATTTTATCTTGTCTAGATGCTCATTATTATCCTAAGTGATAAACTTCGCAACGAAACAATTTGCAACTCAATCAGACAACGATTAAAGGCTCAATTGCATGTAAACGCATTTTATGGACCATTTCGTAATTATATCAAATTACAGGGACTTATTCCATTCTTAGATTATCATCCTTTAATTAGTCATATTACATGTCTCTCTACCAAAATTCAGCTCAAAACAATAATCTAAGCTCATTTAATTGCATCCACAACATTTAGGGACTAAAATGTAAAAAAACAGAACTTCAGAAGATTCCAATAACCACTTTAACTGCTTACCGTTTCAGCACATGTTGCCCTGTATCAAAACACCCGTATCGGAACAGGGTCAAACGACTCGAAGCTCGGGCCCGTATCGAAACAGCTCCTAGAGTGTTTCGAAACATGCAATTCCAGTAACAAAACATACTGAAACAAACCTTCCTTGTTTCGATACCCTTAAGCCATTTTAGGCTCACCGTTTCGGTACAAGCTCGAGTGTACCAAAACACCTAGGCATGTAATGACACTTTTTGCTGGCTTTTCACTCTTTAATCCATACAAAATCATTCCAACATGCTTCCAACATGCATACAACATAATCAAGCATCAAACCTCAATCATACATGACAATTCCAATATCATAGCATGGCATTGAATACTAAGGAAATCTATAGGCATGCTTCCTATACACCAAGTCCATTCAAAAGTCAAAATGCAAACCAAATCAAATACCAACAAGTAAAGGCCATTTACAAGTCAATAAAGGCAAAACAAACTTGCCACAAAACATGGTGTTTCAAACCACATCTCCCAAAACATTGAGGCATCCTCCCATTGCAACCTATTATTACTAATAAGTAAACATAAAACCTTACTTGAGCTAAGTCTCACTCCTTGGAATCCTTCTTGCTTCCTTGCGGTCCCAAATGCTAATTCTCTGCATTGTTGGTAAAAGTGAGCGTAAGCACAAATGCTTAGTAAGGGATGCTCAAAACAAAACTAACCACAACAATGCATTTTAAAACCAGTTCTCATTTAGAAATCTCCATCTCATCATGATGATTCTATCTCATGCTTGAAACCATTTTCACAGCAAAAACCACATCATTTAAACCACATGTACCATCTATCTCATGCATTCATCAAAATGCAAAGTCTCAAGGCAAAGCCTTACATGCTTAAATCTCATAAAGCATATTTCAAAACATGATCTCATATGCAGTCACATTTCATAAAATCACTTATAAAAAAGGTACATGTGAATCTCATATATTGGCATTTTAGCAACATTAATCGGATATGCGAATAGCTTGATGGAATCTCACATCGTCAAATCCTACCCCGGTGGAATCTCACATCACCGGACTCTCATGGCGGCATCTCTCATCGTCACAAAGCTTGATGGATACAGCAAGACCTACCGTGGTGGAATCTCTCATCACCACACTCTCACTTTGGAATGGGATGGAACTACCCCCATTTCCCGAACCAAAGAGCATGTACGAATTTTGTATATTATAGTGCACTTCTCATCCTATTGATCGACCAATTATATTCGGTAACAATAATCTCATCTCATGCCAATATACTCATTTTAAACATCATTACCTAATGTTTTTCAATGCACCATTATAAATCATTCTCATCCCATTTCAAAAGCATAAACAATGCATAGCATTTTCTTAATAAATTCTATCTCTTTGAAGAAACAAAACTATCTCATGGGATCATGTAAATTATCATATCATTTCTCAAAACATGCACAAAATAGTAGGTGTAATTCTATCTTCAAAACATGAGCATGATTATAAAACCAACGGGTTAAAAACCGAGAAACGAGAGTGAAACATCTTAAACTTACTTTCGGGCTTAGATTAGTGTTTCAAACTCAATCTAAACCCCAAACCTTATTTTCAAGTCTTTGAAAGGCTTTTAAAACCAATTCCACTCACCGATAATGCCTCGCTTGCTTTGCCAAATCGTAATCAAGCTTCCAGAGCCCCCTGAAACGTCATCGATCTCTTCCGATACATTCTCCCATGTTTATAACACACAAGAACTGAGGATTAATGCATCTCAATGCATTAAAACCACCAGTAATCAAAGCTACCTTGTTGCTTTGCCCAAAAACACCAAAACGCCTATATGAAACAACCGAAAACACATTCGATTACTCTACAAACTTAATCTAGCCAAAACCTAACACTTCCACCGAATTTTAATCATCAAATAACAATAAAAACAATCTAATTTCATCCTTACCTCCAGCAACACCAGATCCACATTATCCCACAAAACCCCAAATCTAACCATCTAACAACTAGAGATCCAATCTATTTCGGGATTATTATGATAAAACCTTTATTTCAACATCATTTAACATCCAAATCATGATTAAAATCAATCTCAAATCAATTAAAATAGTAGCATTCCAAAAATCTTAAGAAATCACTTTTTAAAGCTTGATCTCACTATTTTCATCAAATAGATTACAAATATTTATCAATAAACAAGATTAGAGAGCAAAAGACTTAGGAATTTCATTAAAGATCCTTGATTAGAGGAGTTGAACGAAATTTACCTCTAACCCTTGCCTAGTCCTTCAATTGACAAGTTTAGATGAGAATTCTTCAAGAATCCTTTGAGTTGAATGGAAGAATCATCAAGAAAATCATTTGTAAATACAAGTAAAGTAAGAAGATGAGAATCTCTGGAAGTTTGAGAGAAAAAGAATTGGTTGGCTGATGGAAAATGAGAGAAAAGGAAGTTACGTCAAAATAGATTTTAGATGATTAAATCCCTTTCAATAAAATCTCCTTTTAATTTATTTTTAACAAAACACCTTTAAAATGGTCAATTAAAGGAAAATGCCCATTAAATATATATATGCTCCATAAAGATTCTAAGTTTTGGCCTTCTTTCAAAATAGTCCTTCAAAAAACAGATTTTATATTTTTACAAAATAGTCACTAAACCGAAATCTCAATTTCCCAAAAGTCATTTTCCGAAATTGACTTTACCAAACCTTAATACATAATTTTAGAAGATTTTAGGAAATTTTCCCATAATTTTATCACATCCCGAACCACATTTTCCCTGAACTGCTCTCGAAAACTCGAATCTCTAGTGTAGGTCCTACGAACCTCGAGTCAACCTTAAATACTCCTAGGCCCAAAATCGGGGCGTTACAACGCTCCCCCATTTAGGAAATTTCGTCCTCAAATTTTACATGGTGGAAAAAGATAAGGAAAATGCTTCTTCATATCATCATTCCTTTCTCACGTGGCTTCCTCAACAGCACGATGTCGCCACAAGACCTTGACCAACTCAATGGTCTTAACACGAAGAAACTTGATTTCCGAGTCCAAGATCTTGACAGGTTCTTCATCATAGAATAAATCTAGATTCAACTCTATCTCCTCAACAATCATAACATGAGATGGATCTGATCTATATCTCCGAATCATGGATACATGGAAACATAATGTATCTTCTCCAACTCGGGAGGCAACCTCAATATATATGCAACAGGTCCAACATACTCAAGCACCTCATACGGTCCAATAAACCTCGGACTCAACTTGCCCTTTCATCCAAATCTCATCACCTTCTTCCAAGGTGAAACCTTCAAAAACACCTTATCACCTACAGCATACTCAACTTCCTTACGCTTCAAATCCGCGTAAGAATTTTGCCGAACCGAAGCTACTTTCAACCTCTCACCAATAGGCTTCACTTTTTCTGTAGATCCCATAAGAACATTAGGCAAAGAAACCAACGTTTTCCCTACTTCGGCCTAACAAAGAGGCATTCTACACTTCTTTCCATACAAGGCCTCATAAGGAGACATTTGAATGCTCGTCTGATAACTATTATTTTAAGCAAACTCCACCAAAGGTAACTGTTTCTCCCAACAACCTTTGAAATCAATGATATAACATCTCAACATATCCTCCAACACTTGGATAACTCGCTCAGACTGACCATCCATCTTAGGATGATACGAAGTACTGAAATTCAAACGCATACCCAACGCTTGATGAAGACACTCCCAAAACCTCGCTCTAAAACGTGGATCTCGATCCGAAACAATGGACTTAGGTACCCCATACAACCTTACAATCTCAGAGATGTACAAATCCGCCAACTTGTCTAACGTATACATAATATGCACTGCCAAAAAATGTGCACACTTCGTAAAACGATCAACAATCACCCAAATATAATTCTTTTTGGAAAGTGTCACAGGCAAACTCGTCACGAAATCCATGGTGATCCTCTCCCATTACCATTCTAGAATCTTCAATGGTTGCAACAATTTAGAAGGAAATTGATGTTCAGCTTTAACACGTTGACAAACCATGCACTTACTAACAAAATCAGCCACATCCTTCTTTAAGCCAACCCAATGGTACTCATCTCTCAACCCACGATACATCTTTGTACTACCAGGATGCATAGCAAAAGGACTTCTATGAGCCTCAGTCAAGATACTACGCCTCAGCTCAACATCCTCCGACACAACTATTCGACTCTTAAAACACAAAACACCATCATCATTGAAACAAAAGTTCATTGGATTTCCTTCTACAATGTCCTGAACATGCGGTACCAATGAATCACCAACAACTACTTCTCCTTAATCAACTCTATCAACGAGGGTTTCACTTGTAACTCAGCCACTAAACCACTATCCCGCGACATACTCAACCAAGCAAACATTGCCTTCAACTCTACAACCATCTTCCTAGTCAAGGCATCGGCTACAACATTAGCCTTCCCTAGATGGTACTCGATCGCTAAGTCGTAATCTTTAAGCAACTCTAGCCACCTCCGTTGCCTAAGATTCAGCTCTTTTTGTGACATCAAGTACTTCAAACTTTTGTGGTCCGTGTACACCGTACACTTTTCACCATAAAGGTAATGCCTCCAAATTTTCAAGGAAAACACCACCGCAGCCAACTTGATGTCATGTGAAGGGTAATTACGCTCTTGCACCTTCAACTGCCGAGATGCATAAGCTACCACTCTACCTTCTTGCATCAACACACATCCCAAACCAACATAGGATTTCATCACTATAAACCACAAACTCTTTACACAATTCAGGTTGAATTAGAATAAGAGCTTGCATCAACGCTTCCTTCAACTTCTCAAAAATCTTGTTGCCTAACCCCATCCACTCAAACTTAACATCTTTTTGCAACAACTTTTTCAAAGGAGCGGCAATCCTTGAAAAACCATCCACGAACCTACGGTAGTATCCTGCCAAACCAAGGAAACTACGCACCTTATGAACTGACTTAGGCAACTTCCAATTCATCACTGCTTCAACCTTTTGAGGATCGACCCGAATCCCTTCGGCTGACACAACATGACCAAGGAAAAAACTTCCTTGAGCCAAAACTCACACTTGCTCAACTTGGTATAAAGCTGATTTTCCAAAAAAAAATTGCAACACAATTCGCAACTGCTTATCATGATCCTCTTCAGTACGAGAGTACACGAGAATATCATCGATAAACACAACCACAAACCTATCCAAAAACTAATGAAACACACGATTCATCATATCCATGAACGTAACAGGGGCATTACTTAAACCAAAAGGCATCACCAAAAACTCATAATGCCCGTAACTTGTACATTCAACTATTAATATTCGGATCTCAGATCAATCTTAGAAAACATCGAAACACCTCAAAACTGATCAAAAAGATCATCAATTCTTGGCAAAGGATACTTGTTCTTGATTGTCAACTTGTTCAATTGACGATAATCTATACACATACGCATTGTGCCACCTTTCTTCTTCACAAACAAGACTCGTGCACCCCAAGGTGAAACACTAGATGAAACCTCGATCAAGCAACTCCTGAAGTTGCATCTTAAACTCCTTAAATTCTTTCTGTCATTCAATAGGGAGCAATAGACACTGGAGTCGTATTTTCATACAACTCAATGCCAAACACAACCTCTATGTTTGGTGGCTAACAAGGCAACTCTTCCGGAAATACACCTGGAAACTCACATACTCTACGTATGTCCCGTACTCGGACCTCCTTTGTACTTGGATTCATCATTTAAGCCAGGAAAGCTTAACATTCCAAATGCAACAATTGACTTGCTTTAAGATCCGAAACCACATTAGACAAGAACTTTACATTCTCACATACGATCACCACATCATAATCATCTACAAGTGTCAACGAAACTTGCTTGGTCTCAAAATCAACCACAACTCTATGCTCAGATAACCAAACCATACCAAGAATTACAATGAAACCATAGAAAGGCAACACCATAAGATCAACCTCAAACACACGACCTTGAAAAGACAAAGGACACCTCCTATACAACTTCCTCGTAACAATTGTCTCACCAAACGAACTGGTTACACGCATACAAACATCTAACAACTCAATAGGAAAACCAAGCACTTTTCCATGCTAATGCAAAATGTATGAATCAGTAGAACCAGAATCAATCAAAGAAAATAATGACAAGGATTGCAAAGTAAAGGTACATGCGATCACATATGTGTCATTCCTCCCCTCTCGGTGTGCATACACCCTAGCTTGTCCACCTCCCTCAGGCCGAACAACAACAACATGAGCAACATTCCTCTGTCCATCCTCTCTACGCTAAAAATTACAACGACCGCGCCCACGACCTCATTGTGGCTCAACAACTCGCACCAGAGCTTGTCCATCTCTAACCGGTTTTGGAAAATCACGCTTCATATGTTCTCGTGATCCATAATTTCATCACATACCTAGATTACCCTAACACTCACCCATGTGCCTCCTATTACACCACTTACACACTAGAGTACAAACAAAAACATTTTAGCCTTGATGACCACGACCAGGGTTACCACCACCTCGCCTTGGATCCAGATGATACCTCTGAACCTTATGCTTCTTGTAATGATACTTACCAACATCAAACTCATTCGACCTCTTTCTAGAACTAGAACCACCTAAATGAGCAACCAAACCCAAATTCTGCTTGATATTGTTAGCTCGAGTGACTAAGACATCAAAATCGGTATAATCCAAAGCCAACATATATGTTTTGACATCCTTTACAAGAACATAATGGAAACGATCACATCTCTTTTGTTCATCAGGAACCAGCTCAGGAGTATACTGGCTCAATCGAACAAACTGAACCTCAAATTCGGAAACAATCATGTTTCCTTGCACCAAAGACATAAACCCTCGCTTCTTTTCATCAAGATAGCGAACACCCATATACTTCCTTTTGAAAGCATTTCCAAAGAACTCCCAAGTAACATTGGCTGGTTCCAAACCCGCAGTAATGGTCATCCACCACGTATAAGCATCTCCGTGAGGCTAAGATACAACACAACCCAACTTTTTCACATCACTGCAACTCATCTGAAGAAGAATTCTTTGGGGTGCTCTCAAACCAAGCCTCAGAATCCACAAAAGATAGACCTCGAAACTCAGTTCCACCCAAACTGCGCAAACGCTCCAAAGGTAAACCAGCATTAGCACCAAGCTGAGGTGCGGCCACATGCATACCCACTATCGCTACCTGAAAAGCCCAAACTATAGCTTGAATCAATGGTGTCATATCAGCAGCAGCTTGCCCTTGCACCGCATGAGGTCCAACACCTCTAATGCCAGCTCCCGCTCCAACTCCATCACCACCAGAAGGAGGGGGAGGCGACAAATTCTAAACATTCTCATTAATCTTATTCTCAAACACATTACACACATTGGCCCTAAGCTCTCATCTCAATCCCATTATCAAAATGATGTAGCTAAAAAGAATGCAACAATAAAATAATCAGGATAGCCAAAGAAAGAATCCAAGGTGCTCAAGTTTTCTTTTCAAAACCAAAATTATCTTTACATTAGTAATAATATGGCAATGGGTTCCCACACCCTCTCCCAAACATCATATAACAACTATAATTCATGTTATCAAACATCGTACATCTAATATAAATCAAACAATGGCCAAAACAAGGCATAATCAATCACCGTACATAGCATTTATCAAGAAATCAACCAAACAACAACATTACATCAACCTTACCTCCAAATTCTTTCGTAACCTGGTCTGATACCACCAAATGTAAGCCTCTTGACCCGTTGGAAATTTAATTGAGTAAAAACTAAAAAAATTGAGGTTTTGCAATATAATCATGTCGAAATTTTCGTAATCATCTATATGATCTCCTAAAATTTGATTAAAATTTGTTTTACAATCCTTTTTGTAAAGGTTACAGACGAGTGTGTCTAAATAGGCCTTACAATGGACCCGTTCAAATTTTAACTGAGTAAAAAGTATAGAAATTGAGGTTTTTCAATACAATCATGATGAAAAGCTCATATTTAATCCTATAATTTCTTAAAATTTTATTGTAACGTGTTATTTTTCCCTTTTTATAGGTTTCAGACGAGCTGGTCTAAATGGGCCTTAAAGTTTACCTGCTGAAATTTTAACTGAATAAAAAGTACAAAATTTGAGTTTTTGCAATATATTCGTGTTGAAATGCTTGTAATCAATTATATGATATCCTAAAATTTGATTTAAAATTGTTTCGTTGTCCTTTTTGTAGAGGTTTCGGATGAACGTATCTAAATAGGCCTTACAATAGACCCGTTGGAGTTTTAACTGACTAAAAAGTATAAAAATTGAGGTTTTGCAATATAATCTTGTTGGAATGCTCATAATCAATTATATGATCTCCTAAAATTTTATTAAAACTCGTTTTGTCGTCCTTTTTGTAGAGGTTTCAGACGAGCGGGTCTAAATAGGCCTTACAATGGACCCGTTGGAATTTTAACTTAGTAAAAAGTACATAAATTGAGGTTTTGCAATATAATTGTGTTTCAAAGATCGTAATTATATGATCTCCTAAATTTTAATTAAAACGTGTTTTGTTGTTCTTCTTGTAGAGGTTTCGGACGAGTGTGTCTAATTTGGCCTTACAATGGACCCGTTGGAATTTTAACTGAGTAAAAAGTACAAAATTGAGGCTTTGAAATACAATCGTTTTGAAAAGCTCATATTCAGTTATATGGTTTTGTAACACCCCAAAAATTAGGCCCAAATTGTAAACCCTAGATTCGAAAAATCCCTAATTTAGAAACTTAATTTTGAAAACCCTGTCAATTGAGAATTTTTAATTCAGAACCCTAGCTTTTTTATGAGGGACTAAATAAGAATTTTTATCAAACTTAAAACTTAATATGAAATTTCTTGAAAGTTTAAGGGTTGACTTTATAAATAACCCTTTTATCAAATTGAATTTCAATTCTCTTAAGTTTCAACTCCACCGTTTTTTAATTTGTTTAATTTTTTTCAACCTTTTAAATTCAAATTGAATTCTAATTCCTCTTCTTCTCACGACTAAATTGACTCTCCATTTTCAACTTAAATTCTTGTTTTATTATTACTATTATTGTTGTTGTTGTTGTTGTTGTTGTTGTTGTTGTTGTTATTGTTGTTGTTGTTGTTGTTGTTGTTGTTGTTGTTGTTGTTGTTGTTGTTGTTGTTGTTGTTGTTATATTCTAAACATAATTTGTTTAGATTACCACCGCTCAACTATATATATAGTCATAGTTACTACGTACATAAATAAACCTAAGCCTTAAGTTTTATAGTGTTGTCGCTCTTAGTTTTTCCCATGCTTTATGAATTCCTCTTGGAGTGACGCTTCCATTACCTTACATCGAAGCCGCAACCGCCCTTTGTTCGTCGTTAGAGCTTTATTGTTGCGAGGTGTGTTTCTCCGGGTGCTATAAATAAACTATTTTTGTGTGCTCTCTTTCCGTGCTACATACTTTATTTTTGTGATAGTGTTTTACACTTGGGTGATTTTCAACTGTGTTGAGATTTTACATTATGTTTTCCGTGCATATTATTTTCAAATTGTGAATAATATTTTGATTTAAAATAAATGAGTTGTAAATCCCTGATTTATTATCGGACTGTGTTGAGACTGTGAAAACTTTGATATCTTTTTACTGTGCTATCATGGGTTCGGATTGTACGGAGGAAGTTCTGTGGTTTATACCACTTGCGTTGGTGACTATGTAGTGAGAAATTTTGGAGAATCTACTCTTTTTGGTGACTATTGTAGAGCGTTTTAGTGTTCTCTAAATATGAGCGCAAGTGCACGGTCCTGTCAAGTAATAGTATAAAAGATATCGTCTTCCACAAGGATTGGACAGCTTGACTCGAATCGTAACTCCTGCACAAAGGAAAATTAAATCCACAAATAAGTTGGTTTGTTTAAGAAGAAAATAAAATAAAAACACAAGTAAAAAAAGGGGAAGAAATCAGATTGATAGAATGGGCAGGGTTATGCTGATGCTTAGTGTGAAACTGCATTGAATAGGACAAGTTGCTTTGCGCTGCCAGACTCTGCTGCCTCGGTGGGGTATGGCAGTTAGTCTGCTGAGACGCTCTCGCTGCCTCGGCAGGGGAATGGAATTGTGTCTCGGCAGAACTACAAGGCTTGGTAGAACGCTTCGAAGGTGATCCCACTTATATCTAAGTCAGAATGTTGTTGATGCCCACTGCAGATAATACCAGTTGCAGCGTGAATCGTGCAAAGACAACAATGTTTATTCGTCCTCTTGTAGCCGCCTTAAACCCTAACCTATGTTTAGGCTGGATTGATCAAGACCGTCTATAGATGAGATCGTACTTACTCCTTTCGTGAGTTCGACTCTCTCAATACCGAACAAATGGATAGTAATCAACTAATCTTTCACTTTAATTGAAAACTATGAAGAACATGGAATAAGGAAACCTTGAAGATTTATTGCAAAAAAAAATCTTAAAATCCTAAACAATCGTTCTCACACTAATTACAAAATAACCCAAACCCAAAGAGAGTTTTAGAACATAATGACGGCAAGAAAACCTAAACTATGCCTAAGGGAAAACCTAAGTTGTTTTTGAAGTAAAAGTACAATGGGTATATATAGGCATTAGCTAGGTCTAGTTCTTCTTGGAGTAGAAGTCTTCAAAGTATCTTTTGCATTAAATGCAACCTTAAATGCTGACTTCTTTGAGTTGAATATGGACTTCTTCTCGTTGCCTTGCTTCGCAAGTAATCTCGAGTTCCTCCTTCGGCGGCTCTGCCTGCTGCTACAGTCATCAAAAAATTGAGTTGATAGCATCGTTAAGATCAGGATTTTCTGCTCTACAGATCGCACTCCAGTTCTCTAATTCTTCAGCTTGCTGTCTTGGGTGACAGGTAGGGCGGCATCGGCTACTCGGCAATTGTTGTCTCTGTCTGGAACTACATCAGTACAGCTCCTTAGTTTGTTGCCTCAGCATCATGTCCCCAGCTCATCTCTCCTTCTGTCAGCCTCTAGTACATGAAACTAAAACTAAACTAAAATAGTACCTTTTCTTTACCAAATGACATAAAATCAATACAAAGCATGACAGAGTAAAGAATACTGTAAAATGCAATACATGAACCTAATTATGCGTAGAATGTACTCAAAAACAACAATAATATGAGATGAAATGTTCATGAAATATAGAACTTATGGAAACTTTACAACTATGCAGTATGAGTGCATTGCATTGTGTTTTCATAAAACCGTGTTTAAACGTGGTTTGTGTCTTTTAAATATTTTTGTGAAAATGATTGTTGTGAAACCGAGTTTGTGATTTCTTGCACTTTAAAGACACACCGGGCTCAATAGCTTACTCCCCAATAGTTTTCTCTTACAGATACCTTGGACTCTAGGCGACTTGGTACTAGTAGGATCTCTTTATTTTAGCGAATCTATTTTATCTTCTGTATGGACATACTTTACTTTCGGAAACATTTTATTATTAAGATTATTTTGGGATTTTGATGTAATTTCATATTTGGGGCTTATTACTTTTACCATGCATCTTCAAACTTTAAATTTGAAAGTTTTATTTAAATTATAAGATTATTATTTTAACGTTCAGATTTTATAAACATCGAGACACTTTATATTATTATAAAAAATAACTTATTTTATGCTATTTTAAGATATTATAATTCGAATTAGTTTCTTGAGGGTAAAGTTTTCAATTGTGACTTTATAAATTCGGTCTTTTCTTCTAGGTCGGGTTTAGAGGGTTACATTTAGTTGTAGCAGAGCTAAGTTCAACCCTCGAAATGTGAGGCTCACTTAAAATTTTAAGCCGAAAATGATTTTTGCATGCATATTAAATGTTTTGGGGGAAAATGAGATTTTCTGATAAATTTATTATTTTAAAGAATTAATGATATGTTTTAAATAGAAACTCCAAGTACCAACTCTAATACTAGGATTGTAGTTTTTGTAGATAGTTTACTATGCCGCATCGTAGGAGCTCTAAATTAGCGACCGATCGTGATCATACTCGTTCCTATAAATTTGAGATTAAAGCCTATTTGAAAAATATGTGTTGTCATTCGTAACCTGATCTAAAATGTCTTTTTAAAATTGTTATCAAAACTTTTAATTTTTTGAAGTATGTCGTTAGTCTAAAAATTTTAAGGACAAAATTTCTTTTAAGGGTTGGAGAGTTGTAACACCCCAAAAATTACACCCAAATTTATAAACCCTAGATTTGAAAAATCCCTAATTTAGAAACCTAATTTTGAAATCCCTAATTGAAAACCCTAACAATTGAGAATTTTAATTCAGAACCCTAACTTTTTTAGGAGGGAATAAATAAGTATTTTTATCAAACTTAAAAGTTAATATGAAATTTCTTGAAAGTTTAAGGGTTGACTCCATAAATAACCCTTTTTTCAACCTTTTTTTAATTTGTTAAGTTTATTTTTTAGTTTGTTTAATTTATTTTTAATTTGTTTAATTTATTTTTTTCAACCTTTTAAATTCAAATTGAATTCTAATTCCCATTTTTCTAACAGCTGAATTGACTCTCCTTTTTCAACTTAAATTCTTATTCTTATTATTATTATTATTATTATTATTATTATTATTATTATTATTATTATTATTATTATTATTATTATTATTATTTGTTTAGATTACCACCGCTCAACTATATATATAGTAATAGTTACTACGTACAAAAATAAACCTAACCCTTAAAGTTTTAAAGTGTTGTAGCTCTTAGTTGTTCTCATGCTTTATGAATTCCTCTCGGATTGACGCTGCCATCACCTTACATCGAAGCCGCAACCGCCCTTTGTTCGTGGTTAGAGCTTTATTGTTGCGCGGTGTGTTTCTTTCGGTGCTATAAATAAACTATTTTTTTGTGTTCTCTTTCTGTGCTACATACTTTGTTTTTGTGACTGTGATTTTACGCTTGAGTGATTTTCAATTGTGTTTTGATTTTACATTATGTTTTCCGTGCATATTATTTTCACACTGTGAATAAATTTGTGATTTAAAATAAATGTGTTATGAATCTTGAATTTATTATCGGATTGTGTTGAGACTGTGAAAACTGTGATTGGTGACTATGTAGTGAGAGGTTCTGGGGAACCTACTCTTTTTGGTGACTATACAGTATGGGTGCATTGCATTGTGATTTCATCAAAACCGTGTTTAAACTTGCTTTGTGTTTTTTAAATATTATTGTGAAATTTATTGGTGTGAAATTGAGTTTGTGATTGCTTGTAATTTAGAGACACAATGGGCTCAATAGCTTACTCCATCATAGTTCTTTTACAGATATCTTGGACTTTAGGTGATGTGGTACTTGGAGGATCTCATATTTTATTCGGCTATTCTATTATTCAGTATGGAACGATTTATTTATTCAAATTATTATTTATTATTTTGGAATATTGATGTATATTCATACTTTGAGACTATTTACGTTTTGGGGTTATTTTTAGCATTCATTTAATGTGCTTTTCATTTCGGAGATTTTATTTAAACATTCGAATAACAATTATGACATTTATATTTTATTTATTCCAAGTGATTTAATAAATTATTGTTATAAATTATTTAAAATTGAATAAAAACATAATTTCCAGAATTGGTTTTCTTGAGGGTAAAGTTTTCAATCGTAGGTGTGCCAAACATTGTCCGTACCAAAAAGGCTGTAACACCCCAATTTTGGGCTTAGAAGTTTAGGGTTTGAACCGGACCGGTCTGAGAAACGGTTTGAGTATAAAGGGGAGTTTTGGGGAAAGCCTAGTTCGGGATGCTTTAAAAATATAGAAGAATATCTAAAAATCCTCATTTAATATATATAAGAGAGTGGTGAAATCAATTTTACAAAATAAGGTTTGAAAATACTATATTTCGGTGTAGTGACCAAATTGAGATTTTTGCAAAGTTTAGTAGTGACTGTTTTGTAAAGGTTTGAAACTTTGAATCTTTAAGGAGCTAATTTACCCAAAATGTTTTCTCCAAATTTTTCCTTAATTTGGGTGATTTAATTAAATAAAAGAAAGGTGTTAAACTACATTTTACTTTTATAACTACTTTTCTCAAATTTTCTCTCAATTCTTTTTCTCTCAAAATCCTACCATCCAAACACTTTTCTCCAGCAAAATTCACTTTGATTTTTACTTCAATTGATGAGATTTCCATCACTCATTGATTCCTAATCACTCTTGCAACAAATCCATTGATTTCTACATTGTATTTTCATGGAAACTTGCCCAAATCAAGGAGGAATCATCTTTTAGAGGTAATATTGTTCTTCTCCTCTAAATACTCAGTTCTTTACTGAAATTCCCAAGTTGTCAATCCTTTATTAAAGATTTATGAATGGTTTTAATGTTAGAAACAAGATTTTGGCTTAAAACTCAAGATTTTGGAAGAGATCTTGAAGATTTTCGTTGTAATTGATTGGGCTCTGTTTTGAGATAGTTTTCTAATGTATTTTGGATGTCAAATGATGTTGGAAATGAGGTTTTATCAATCTAATCCCGAATAGGTTGTGTTTCCTAAGTTTTTGCTTGTGAAAATGGTGGTTTTTGGGGTGTTTTTGGTGTTATGTTATAGCTGGTGGTATAAGGACGAGTTTAGGGTTGTTTTTGATGTTAATTGATGTTTAGAAATGTTTAGAAGTGATGGATCTTGGCCGGATTAAGTTTTGGAAGAGTTTAGAGGTGATTTCGATTGTGTTTGGTAGCCGAAATGTTGTGTTTGGATAGAGCAGCGAGTTTAAGAGTGTTGGCTGAAGATTTCAATGCATGATGATGCATTAATCCTCTGCTTTTATGTGTCTAAAACAGGGGAGACATCTTCGGACACTTTTGTAGTTGATCCGAAAGCTTAATTGGCATTTCGACAAGCAAGCGAAACGAAATTGGTGAGTGCGATTGGTTTAGAAGTCCATGAGGACAAAAATACAAGGTTGGGGGATTTAGGAGAGGTTTGAAACACCTTCCTAAATCCGGAAGTAAGTATGGTTTGATTTGGTCTCTCTAAAGTAGTGTTTGCCCCTATAATGTTTTTACATGCTCATGGTTTGAGATTGATAAATTCCTACTGTTTTTATGCATGATTTAGAGCATGAGATTATGCTTGAAGAGATGTCATGAGATGGAATGTTGCATTGAATAGATTTGAGCTTTTGGTTTGAAGCAAAGTATGATTTATGTTTTGAAATGTGGTGAGAAAACCTTTGAGTAATATTGCATGAAAAACAGTAGGTGTGATGATGTTTTTAACACATTATATTGGCATAGATGTTGAGAAACTTACCGGATATAATTGATCGATCAATAGGATGAGAGTGCACTATAAACTAAAAATTCGTACGTGCTCTTTGGTTAAGCCAAAGGGAGATATTCCGATGATGGGCATTCCATCGGGTAGGACTTGGTGAAATACCCAAGCTTGGTGGCAATGAGAGATTCCGCCATGTGAGTACGGTGATGAGAGATTCCACCGGAAGTTATGTTGCTAGAAAAGTGAGTACGGTGATGCGAGATTCCACCGAAAGAGTCTAGTGTAGAAATGTGTCTGCATATCCGAGTATTAATGAGATGTTAAATGCCAATATAAATGATGAAATGGTTTTTGTTACACATGTACCTTTGATGAAATGATTTATGCTATGAGCTATGCATCTGTGATTTGTTTAGAAATGCTTTGACAATACAAGCATGTGAATGGCCTTGCCAAGAGCTTTGCATTGGTTTTAATGCATGAGATAGAATGAAGGTACATGTGGTTTCAATGAGTATTGCTTTGAAAGTTTTCCAAGCATGAGAAAGTGATGAGCATGTGGTTTAAAAGCTTTGATGAAAGTGTTTTTCTAAATATGCATTATTGTCTTGGTTTTCTTTAGAGCATGCCTCACTAAGCATTCGTGCTTACGCTCTCTTTTACCAATAATGCAGATAATTGAGGTGTTTTCGGGCATCAAGAAAGCTAAGTTCATCCAAAGAAATCCAAGCTCACGTATGGTGAAGTTTTCACACACTATTAGTTTTGATAAATTGGCAATGGGAAACTAAGTTTTGTTTTTGGGAGATGTGTTAAACTCCCTAAGGTTGTGGCATGTTTGCTTTGGTTGGTTTGAATTGTAAATGGCCTTAATTACTTGTTTTGAGGTTGGATTGTCTATTTGTGATTTGGTAATAGGAAGCATGCCTCTAGACTTGTGAGATTCCATGTTTGATGCTATGAATGTGTTTAGGAGTTCTAAATATGTACCTTATATGTTTGTTGACTAGTTGGTATAATTGGAGAGTCTTTGGGATGTGTTTGAATGAGTAAATGCATGAAAAACCTGCAATTGCTGCAATTTCTGGGCAAACCTTGTCGAAACACCCTCTGGCGTTTCGAAACGGGGGCCTGTAATGGCCTTCGTGTTTCGAAACGATTGGAGGCTGTTTCGAAACGTTTTGGCTACTGGAGTGTCGTGTTTCGGAACAAGTTTCGAAACAGGAGAGTGTCTTGCTCTAGGGTTTCGATACGGCAGGTAGGTGTTTTGAAACGGGTGACCGTTGGACACAGTTTGAATTGTTCTGAGGTTTTGCATGTTTTACATTTTAGTCCTAAATGTTGAGTTTGCAATTGCTTGAGCTTGAGGTGTCCAATTAAGATGAAATTTGGCAGAGAAGCATGTAACATGACTAATTTCATATTGGCAACTTTAAAATCAGTAGAAACCTTCTAATTTACAGAAATTACAATTTGGTCCCCAAATTTGTATATTGTGCAATTGAGTCCCTATATGTTATCCAATTGCTGTGCCTCTCTCAATTGTATCTCGTGAGACCTCATTTAGGGATAACAAGCATCTAGACAAGAATAAAAAGAAAAAAAGGGTCGTGAATCAAGGTTGACTTCCGGGTTGACTTTGGTTTTCCCCGTGTAATCTTCGTAGTTCGGGTCAACCGTCTAGGCCAGGCTAAGGCGTTTACATTTGGTGGTATCAGAGCATGGTTCTCGTATAATTGGGGGTTGTTGTGTGGGTGATGTTTGTGTAATTGCATGATGTGCCTTTTGGGTGAAAGAATGTTGTGTGAATAGCGATGTATGATATCAACTGTGATGTTTTTGTGATATTATGCTATGTTTGGAGTGTGATAGGGGATCCCATTGCCAAGTCAAAACTAATGAGAGGAATTGTTTTCGAAAATGAGCTTGAGTACTTGGATTACTTACCTTATTGTGCCTAATTGTGTTATTGCATTTTTGTTCAGTGCATTATTTTCCATTTAATGGGGCCACGTAGAGAGATGAAGATAAATACAAGAGCTATGGCTCAGAATGAGAATGAGGATAATGTTGAGGATCTACCTCCTCCCCCTGGTGGTGGACCACCCGGTGGTGGTGGTACTGGAGCTGGTAATGATGGTACTGGTGCTGGGGTTGCTGGACTAGAGGGTGTACAGGGGCAAGCTGCTCCTGACATGACCCTGTTGATTCAGGCTATTGCTGGAGCTTTCCAGGCGGCAGTAGCTTGAGCTCATGGAGCTGCGCATCAGGATGATGCCAATGTGAGATTGCCTCTGGAACGTCTTCGCAGTCTGGGAGGGACTGAGTTCAGAGGTTTATCTCTAGAAGGATCCAAGTCTTGGTTGGAGAGCACCAAGAGGATTTTGGGTCAGATGAACTGCAATAATATGCAGAAGCTGGGTTGTGTTGTATCACTGCTGCATGGTGATGCTTATACATGGTGGACGGCCACTATCTATGGGATGGAGGATGATGAGGTGACTTGGACGTTCTTTCTGAATGCGTTCAAGCGAAAGTATATGGGTGTGCGTTACCTAGATGAGAAGAAAAGATAATTTATGTCTCTTATGCAAGGTAGCATGTCTGTAGCTGAGTATGAAATTCAGTTTATCCGCCTTAGTCAGTATGCACCTGAGCTAATCCCTAATGAGCGGGAGAGGTGCAAACGATTCCGTTATGGGTTGGTAACGTATGTGAAGACTTTTATGCTTGCGGCTGATTATACAGACTTCAATGTCTTGGTCACTAGAGCCAAGGACATTGAGTCGAACCTTGGTCTGACTAGTCGAGCGGGTAGATCTAGCTCTTGGAAGCAAGCGGCTGAACGCGATTATGGGAGAGATCGCAACAAGAGGCATAAGGATCGGAGGCCGCAGTATGATGCTAGGCGTGGGGGTAGTAACCCTGGGAGAGGTCAGCAAGGACCTAATGCTGTTCTGAGGACTCCTGAGTGTAACGTTGTGGTAGATGGCATGGTGGCGAGTGTTGGGGTAACCTTGGGACGTGCTGGAATTGTGGAAACCGTGGACATTTGAAGAAAGATTGTCCTCATCCTCTGAGAGAGGGACATGCTCCGGTGAGAGCAACTGAGCCATAGTGAGGTCGTGGGCATGGACGTGGTAATTTTCAGCGCAGAGATGATGGTGGCAGGAATGTAGCTCATGTTGTGGCCATTCAACCTGAGGGTGGTGGTCAGGCTCGGGTGTATGCTCAATGTGAGGGAAGGAATGATACGGATGTGATTGCAGGTACATTCACTTTGCAATCCTTATCATTGCTTTCTTTGATTGATTCTGAATCTACACACTCATACATATTGCGTGAACATGCTCAAATGATTGGTTTACCTGTTGAGTCTTTGGATGTTGGTATGCGTGTGACCAGTTCCTTTGGTGAGACAGTTGTAACGCGAAAGTTGTATAGAAGACGTCCCTTGAAAGTGCAAAACCATGTTTTCCTTGTTGATCCCATGGAATTACCATTTTATGGCTTTGATGTAATCCTTGGTATGGATTGGCTTGTCGAGCATCGAGCTGTAGTGGATTTTGAGAGCAAGCGAGTTTCGTTGAAACTTGCGGATGATTATGAAGTGGTGGTGGTAGGTGAGAATGTGAAGTTCCTTGCCAATGTGGTGTCCACATTGGAAGCAAGTCGGATGCTGAGGCAGGGTGGCGAGGCTTACCTGGTCTTTGTGATGAATTCTAGTTCAAAGGAGTTGCGCGTTCGAGATATCAGAACCGTACGAGAGTTTCCTGGAGTGTTTCCGGAGGAGTTACCTGGATTGCCACCTAGTCGAGAGGTGGAGTTTGGGATAGAGTTGTATGAAAACACAACTCCGATGTCCATTTCTCCCTATCGCATGGCACCTAAGGAGCTAAAGGAGTTGAAGACGTAGCTTCAGGAGTTGCTTGACTGTGGCTTCATTCGGCCTAGTGTGTCACCTTGGGGTGCACCGGTCTTGTTTGTGAAGAAGAAGGATAGCACTATGAGAATGTGCATTGATTATCGTCAGCTGAACAAGTTGACTATCAAGAATAGGTATCCTTTGCCGAGGATTGATGATCTTTTTGATCAGTTTCGGGGAGCGGTTATGTTCTCCAAGATTGACTTAAGGTTAGGATACTATCAGCTTAAGGTGAAAGATGTGGATGTACCAAAAACAACCTTTAGAACGAGGTATGAGCATTATGAGTTCCTTATAATGTCGTTTGGCTTGACGAATGCTCCTGCAGCCTTTATGGACATGATGAATAGAGTGTTCCATGAATACTTGGACAAGTTTGTTGTGGTGTTCATCGATGATATCCTTGTGTACTCTCGTACTGAGGAGGAGCATGAAGGTCATTTGAGGGTTGTCTTGCAAGCGCTTCTGGAAAATCAACTTTATGCTAAGTTGAGCAAGTGTGAGTTTTGGTTAAAGGAAGTTGTGTTCCTTGGTCATGTGGTTTCGGCTGAGGGGATACGTGTTGATCCTCAAAGGGTTGAGGCGGTGATGAATTGGAAGCCTCCTAAGTCTGTTCATGAAGTCCGTAGTTTTCTTGGGTTGGCAGGATACTACCGGAGGTTTGTGGATGGATTTTCAAAGATTGCCGCCCCTTTGACGAAGTTGTTGCAAAAAGATGTTAAGTATGAGTGGACAGAAGCAAGACAACAAGCTTTTGAGAAGCTTAAGGCAGCTTTGACGCAAGCTCCTATCCTGGTTCAACCTGAATCATGGAAAGAGTTTGTGGTGTATAGTGACACATCCTACATTGGTTTGGGGTGTGTGCTAATGCAAGAGGGTAAGGTGATGACTTATGCATCACGACAGTTGAAAGTGCATGAGCGCAATTACCCTACGCATGATATTGAGTTAGCTGCGATGGTTTTTGCTTTGAAGATCTGGAGACATTATCTTTATGGTGAGAAGTGTACTCTGTACACGGATCACAAGAGTTTGAAGTATTTGATGTCTCAGAAAGAGTTAAATCTTAGGCAACGACGTTGGGTGGAGTTTGTTGGGTTTGTGTGGGGCTCGATTCGATCAACCAATGATGCTCACCAAGTGGTGGAGAGGTGGATTTTTGGGTGGAAGGGCTTAGGAAGCTAATAAGAAATGTGACACAATGATTTATAGTGGTTCAACCTTCTAACCAAGGTCTACATCCACTACCTTAGCTCCCCACTAAGGATTTCTCAATCAATCCACTATTGATTCGTCCCCTTTTCTAGGCTTAGGAGGTAACCCTTACAAACGATCAAGCTTCTACCCAAAGCCTTGATCAAAACCCTCTTTTACAAAGAGATAAACAAAGCAAACTTAAAACCCTCTAATAGGTGTTTGTTTCCACAATTAAGCACTCACCCAAAACCTAAAACACTTGAGCAAATTTGACAATTTTGGCTCACTAGTGTTTGTCTATACAAGAAATGACAAATTAAGCACTAAGACAATTTCTTGATCATTTGATGTTTGACAATATGAGCATTAGCCTTCTCTTGATGATTGGAGGTCCCTTTTATACTCCCAAATGAGTTTGTAGTCGTTACTAGCCGTTAGGGATGAATTGGAGCCGTTGAGGACTTTATTTCCCTTCATAAATGCTGTTCTGCAACTAACCGTATCGATACACGTGACACCGTATCGGTACGAGCTTCATAGGAACTAGCCGTTGAGCTTTTGCCAGCTGAGGCGTATCGATACGCTTGAGGGCGTATCGGTACGGGTCCACATTTGAATGGTTGTTGGGAAATAGCCGTTGGGGTGGTTGAACTGGGATCGGTACGCTTACCTGGCGTATTGAAAATACCCCGATCCGTATCGATACACTAAACCCTCGTATCGATACGGGTTTTGACAGTGGCCAAACTGGGGCAAAAAGGTATCGGTACGGGTACAACCGTATCGATACTGGTAACGTGAAATCACAAGTTTGGCTATTGAAAACATGAAAAATCTTTGCCAAAAACCTCTTAAAATACCTCAAACATAATTTCAAGTTGTTTGGACTTATAAACAAGTTTTAAATTCTTTTCAAATTAGTCCAAAACATTTTTCAATTATTATATCAAAACATTAGTTCTACAATCTCCCCCTTTTTGATATAATAAAACTAACTTGAAAAATTGTTTGGGATTCTCCCCCTTAAACTTTTAAAAATGTGAATAAGAGATTAAATGTATGAAATCAAATAAAGCTCCCCCTTATTCATTTGAAAATTCAAATTTTCAAACCATACCATTTCTCCCTCTTTTTGTTATATCAAAAAGAATTTAAAAGAACATTTAGCTCAAAATAACATTGGAGGCAAAAAAATGACAAACTTAAAAATTTTGGTTTAAAAATTGGCTCCCCTTACTCAAAGCATCATAAAAAATGTTAGTCCATCATATATGATCATCTAGTTAACATAAATAAAAATAAAACAAATAAACACTAAAGCAACTAGATTTTTACCAACACTTGAACTCTAGGTAGGATGTGAGGCCTTCCTTCTTCAAGTGTTCTTCCTTATGTGCATGGAGCTCCCCCTCAATGTTTGACTTGTTGAACATCTCCATTACACCTAGCAATAGACAATCAAGTAATTTTTGGTATCCAAATTGCTTTGGATCCATGAACATTAGTAGCACAAATTTTAGTCCCCTTAGGAATCCATTTTTCAATGTCATCCTTGTGATTTGAAGTGGTTAGTCCTTTTGGGACCCAAACACTTTTAAAACATTTACCTTTTATAAATCTAGGGGCACTAGATTGTCTAACATAAAAATTTGATTTTCCAAAATTGTTTTTCTTTTCAAGCTCATTGGAAATCAAATCTTTTTCTTCTTGAACTTTTTAAAGCAATTTTTGTAAATCAAAACATTTTAATTCAAACTCTTCAAGTTTTGCTTCAAGTTTAAGTTTGGTTTTAGAAAGCAAATCATTTTGAATTTTTAACTTTGAAATCAATTTATTGTTTTTCAAAATGTGGCTTTTAAAATCTAAAACCAAATCATCATAGGCATCTTGTAATTCATCAAAGGAATAAGAACATGAAGTAGATGAATTAGAAGTTACCCTTGAATCTTCTTCGATGGCCATAAGGCAAAGGTTGGCTTGTTCATCGTCGGTGGAGTCCTCATCACTCCAAGTAGCCACATGTGCCTTCTTCTTATGGCTTGAAGTGCTTGCCCTCGCCTTTCTTTTAGGTTCTCGTTCAAGCTCTCTCAAGGCTTTCTTCATGAACGGGGCACACTTCTTGAAGAGATGAACTATCTCTTCATCTTCATCCTCCTCTTCACTTGAGTAGACATGATGGCAAGTGGAGGATTTGAGAGCCATGGCACTTGCATTGATGCCAAGCCCTTTGATTTTCTTCTCTCCCATAGCTCTAATTTCTTCCCTCTTCTTCTCATCCTCTTTGTTCTTCTTCATGATTTGATGAGTAAGGAGTGACCCCATGAGTTCATCAAGCTTTGAAGTCTTCAAATTTTTGGCTTCGATGATGGCGGTCCTCTTTGAGTCCCAAGACTCGAGAAGTGAGTAGATGAGCTTTCGAATAAGCTTCTCCTCCGGAATGGCTTCTCCATAGCCTTTGAGACCATTGGTGATGGTGGAGAACCTATCAAACATCTTCTCGATGTTCTCTTCCGGATCTATTTTGAAGTTTTCATACTCTAAGGTTAGGAGCCCAATCTTGGTCTCCTTGACTTCATTGGTCCCCTCGTATGTGACTTCAAGCTTGTCCCATACCTCCTTGGCACTTTCACAAGAAGACATCTTCTCATAGATGGTTGGGCCAAAAGCACAAAACAAGATGTGCAAGGCTTTGCAATTAAGCTCCATCTTCCTGCGATCGTCGGCACTCCACTCCGCTTTGCTTCTTTGAGGCACGAACGGACCATCTTCAACTATATCCCATAGCTTGTAATCTCTAGATTTGATGAAGAACTTCATCTTTGTCTTCCAATGGGCATAGTGGGTTCCGTCAAAGAAAGGCGGTTTGTCGATTGATTGTGCCATTTGAGCCGGTTGATGAAATAGTGATCGAGCTTGCCGGATCTTCTCAATAGGATGTGAATCCTCCTCAATTGAGCCAAGCTCTGATACCAATTGTTGGGTTTGTGTGGGGCTCGATTCGATCAACCAATGATGCTCACCAAGTGGTGGAGAGGTGGATTTTTGGGTGGAAGGGCTTAGGAAGCTAATAAGAAATGTGACACAATGATTTATAGTGGTTCAACCTTCTAACCAAGGTCTACATCCACTACCTTAGCTCCCCACTAAGGATTTCTCAATCAATCCACTATTGATTCATCCCCTTTTCTAGGCTTAGGAGGTAACCCTTACAAACGATCAAGCTTCTACCCAAAGCCTTGATCAAAACCCTCTTTTACAAAGAGATAAACAAAGCAAACTTAAAACCCTCTAATAGGTATTTGTTTGCACAATTAAGCACTCACCCAAAACCTAAAACACTTGAGCAAATTTGACAATTTTGGCTCACTAGTGTTTGTCTATACAAGAAATGACAAATTAAGCACTAAGACAATTTCTTGATCATTTGATGTTTGACAATATGAGCATTAGCCTTCTCTTGATGCTTGGAGGTCCCTTTTATACTCCCAAATGAGTTTGTAGTCGTTACTAGCCGTTGGGGATGAATTGGAGCCGTTGAGGACTTTATTTCCCTTCATAAATGTTGTTCTGCAGCTAACCGTATCGATACACGTGACACCGTATCGGTACGGGCTTCATAGGAACTAGCCGTTGAGCTTTTGCCAGCTGAGGCGTATCGATACGCTTGAGGGCGTATCGGTACGGGTCCACATTTGAATGGCCGTTGAGAAATAGCCGTTGGGGTGGTTGAACTGGGATTAGTACGCTTACCTGGCATATCGAAACGACCCCGATCCGTATCGATGCGCTAAACCCTCGTATCGATACGGGTTTTGACAGTGGCCAAACTGGGGCAAAAAGGTATCGGTACGGGTACAACCGTATTGATACTGGTAACGTGAAATCACTAGTTTAGCTATTGAAAACATGAAAAATCTTTGCCAAAAACCTCTTAAAATACTTCAAACATAATTTCAAGTTGTTTGGACTTATAAACAAGTTTTAAATTCTTTTCAAATTAGTCCAAAACATTTTTCAATTATTATATCAAAACATTAGTTCTACAGAGTTGCTTAAGGATTACGATCTGACGATCGAGTACCATCCGGGAAAAACTAATGTTGTGGCGGATGCCTTGAGCAGGAAGGTGGCGGTTGAGTTAAGGGCTATGTTTGCTAGCTTGAGCATTTCGCGAGATGTAGGTCTTGTGGCTGAATTACAAGTGAAACCATCTTTGGTTCAGTTGATAAAGGATAAGCAGTTGTTGGATGATTCTTTGGTGCCTCATGTTCAGGATATTGCTGAGGATAGACCGTCTAATTTTTGTTTTAATGATGATGGAGTTCTATGTTTCGGAAGATGGATAGTAGTGCCGAATGATGTGGAGTTGAGGCGTACTATTCTGACCGAAGCTCATAGTAGTCCTTTTGCTATGCACCCTGGTAGTACAAAGATGTATCGTGATATGAGGGATGAGTACTATTGGGTGGATTTGAAGAAAGATGTTGCGGAATATGTGAGTAAGTTCATGGTTTGTCAGCGGGTTAAAGCTGAGCATCAGTTTCCTTCAGGGTTGTTGCAACCGTTGAGGATACCTGAATGGAAGTGGGAAAGAATCACCATGGACTTTGTGTCTGGTTTACCTTTGTCGCCATCGAAGAAGAATTCGGTGTGGGTGATTGTGGACCGCCTTACGAAGTGTGCGCATTTCTTACCTGTGCATACCACGTATACCTTGGATAAGCTTGCAGAGTTGACATTGCTGAGATTGTGTGTTTGCATGGTGTACCAAAATCTATAGTGTCGGATAGAGATCCGAGGTTCACATCGCGTTTTTGGGAGTGTTTGCATCAAGCTTTGGGTACGCGGATGAGTTTTAGTACTTCTTATCATCCACAGTCGGATGGACAGTCTGAGCGTGTCATCCAAGTGCTCGAGGATATGTTGAGGTGTTGCGTGATTTCGTTTCAAGGCTCTTGGGAGAAGCATTTACCTTTGGTGGAGTTTGCCTATAATAATAGCTACCAGGCAAGTATTCAAATGGCACCTTATGAAGCCTTGTATGGGAGGAAGTGCAGAACTCCTCTTTGCTGGGCTGAAACAGGTCAGAAGTTGGTCTCAATGCCGGCTTTGTTGAAGGGAACCACCGAGAAGGTGAAGCTCATTTGTGAGCGGTTGAAAGCAGCTTCTGATCGACAAAAGTCTTACCCAGATTTGAAGCGTAAAGATATTGAGTTTGCGGTGGGTGACCGTGTGTTCTTAAAGGTTTCACCTTGGAAGAAGGTGATGAGATTTGGCCAGAAGGGTAAGTTGAGCCCTAGGTATATTGGACCATACGAGGTGATTGAACGTGTAGGTCCTGTTGCTTATAAGCTGAGGTTACCACAAGAGTTGGAGAAGATACATGATGTGTTTCATGTATCCATGCTTCGGAGGTATCGGTCGGATCCTTCGCATGTTATGCCTGTAGAGGAAGTCGAGTTGAATTCAGATTTGACCTATGAAGAGGAGCCGGTTGAGATTCTGGATTCGGACAGTAAAGTTCTTCGAGGTAAGACCATTGAGTTGGTTAAGGTGTTGTGGAGGCATCGTTGTGTTGAAGAAGCCACGTGGGAAAAGAAAGATGACATGAAGAAGTAGTTTCCTTATCTTTCTCCTCTAGGTAAATTTCGAGGACGAAATTTCTTAAGAGGAGGAGAGTTGTAACACCCCAATTTTGGGCTTAGAAGTTTAAGGTTTGAACCGGACCGGTCTGAGAAACGGTACGAGTATAAAAGGGAGTTTTGGGGAAAGCCTAGTTCGGGATGCTTTAAAAATATAGAAAAATATCTAAAAATCCTCATTTAATATATATAAGAGAGTGGTGGAATCAATTTTACAAAATAAGGTTTGGAAATACTACATTTCGGTGTAGTGACCAAATTGCGATTTTTCAAAGTTTAGTAGTGATTGTTTTGTAAAGGTTTGAAACTTTGAATCTTTAAGGAGCTAATTTACCCAAAATGTTTTTCTCCAGATTTTTTCTTAATTTGGGTGATTTAATTAAATAAAAGAAAGGTGTTAAACTACTTTTTACTTTTATAACTACTTTTCTCAAATTTTCTCTCAATTCTTTTTCTCTCAAAATCCTATCATCCAAACACTTTTTATCCAGCAAAATTCACTTTGATTTTTACTTCAATTGATGAGATCTCCATCACTCATTGATTCCTAATCAATCTTGTAACAAATCCATTGATTTCTACATTGTATTTTCATGGAAACTTGCCCAAATCAAGGAGGAATCATCTTTTAGAGGTAAGATTGTTCTTCTCCTCTAAATACTCAGCTCTTTACTAAAATTCTCAAGTTGTCAATCCTTTATTAAAGATTTATGAATGATTTTAATGTTAGAAACAAGATTTTGGAAGAGATCTTGAAGATTTTCGTTGTAATTGATTGAGCTCTGTTTTGAGATAGTTTTCTAATGTATTTTGGATGTCAAATGATGTTGGAAATGAGGTTTTATCAATCCAATCCCGCATAAGTTGTGTTTCCTAAGTTTTTGCTTGTGAAAATGGTGGTTTTGGGGTGTTTTTGGTGTTCTGTTATAGCTGGAGGTATAAGGACGAGTTTAGGGTTGTTTTTGATGTTAATTGATGTTTAAAAATGTTTAGAAGTGATGGATCTTGGCTGGGTTAAGTTTTCGAAGAGTTTGGAGGTGATTTCGGTTGTGTTTGGTAGCCGAAATGTTGTGTTTGGATAGAGCAGCGAGTTTAAGAGTGTTGGCTGGAGATTTCAATGCATGATGATGCATTAATCCTCTGCTTTTATGGGTCTAAAACAGGGGAGACATCTTTGGACGCTTTTGGAGTTGACCCGGAAGCTTAATTGGCGTTTCGGCAAGCAAGCGAAACGAAATCGGTGAGTGCGATTGGTTTAGAAGTCCATGAGGACAAAAATACAAGGTTGGGGATTTAGGAGAGGTTTGAAACATCTTCATAAATCCGGAAGTAAGTATGGTTTGATTTGGTCTCTCTAAAGTGGTGTTTGCCCCTATAATGTTTTTACATGCTCATGGTTTGAGATTGATAAATTCCTACTGCTTTTATGCATGATTTAGAACATGAGATTATGCTTAAAGAGATGTCATGAGATGGCATGTTGCATTGAATAGATTTGAACTTTTGGTTTGAAGCAAAGTATTATTTATGTTTTGAAATGTGGTGAGAAAATCTTTGAGTAATATTGCATGAAAAACAATAGGTGTGATGATGTTTTTAACACATTATATTGGCATAGATGTTGAGAAACTTACCGGATATAATTGATCGATCAATAGGATAAGAGTGCACTATAAACTAAAAATTCGTACGTGCTCTTTGGTTAAGCCAAAGGTCGATATTTCGATGATGGGCATTCCATCGGGTAGGACTTGGTGAAATCTCCAAGCTTGGTGGCGATGAGAGATTCCGCCATGTGAGTACGGTGATGAGAGATTCCACCGGAAGTTATGTTGCTAGACAAGTGAGTACGGTGATGCGAGATTCCACAGGAAGAGTCTAGTGTAGAAATGTGTCCGCATATCCGAGTATTAATGAGATGCTAAATGCCAATATAAATGATGAAATGGTTTTTGTTACACATGTACCTTTCATGAAATGATTTATGCTATGAGCTATGCATCTGTGATTTGTTTAGAAATGCTTTGACAATACAAGCATGTGAATGGCCTTGCCAAGAGCTTTGCATTGGTTTTAATGCATGAGATAGAATGAAGGTACATGTGGTTTCAATGAGTATTGCTTTGAAAGTTTTCCAAGCATGAGAAAGAGATGAGCATGTGGTTTAAAAGCTTTGATAAAAGTGTTTTCTAAATGTGCATTATTGTGTTGGTTTTCTTTAGAGCATGCCTCACTAAGCATTTGTGCTTACGCTCTCTTTTACCAATAATACAGATAATTGAGGTGTTTTCGGGCATCAAGGAAGCTAAGTTCATCCAAAGAAATCCAAGCTCACGTATGGTGAAGTTTTCATACACTATTAGTTTTGATAAATTGGCAATGGGAAACCAAGTTTTGTTTTTGGGAGATGTGTTAAACTCCCTAAGGTTGTGGCATGTTTGCTTTGGTTGGTTTGAATTATAAATGGCCTTTATTACTTGTTTTGAGGTTGGATTGTTTATTTGTGATTTGGTAATAGGAAGCATGCCTTTAGACTTGTGAGATTTCATGTTTGATGCTATGAATGTGTTTAGGAGTTCTAAATATGTACCTTATATGTTTGTTGACTAGTTGGTATAATTGGAGAGTCTTTGGGATGTATTTGAATGAGTAAATGCATGAAAAACCAGCAATTGCTGCAATTTCTGGGCAAACCGTATTGAAACACCCTCTGGCGTTTCGAAACGAGGGCCTGTAATGGCCATCGTGTTTCGAAACGATTGGAGGCTGTTTCGAAACGTTTTGGCTACTGGAGTGCCGTGTTCCGGAACAAGTTTCGAAACGGGAGAGTGTCTTGCTCTAGCGTTTCGATACGACAGGTAGGTGTTTCGAAACGGGTGACCATTGGACACAGATTTGAATTGTTCCGAGGTTTTGCATGTTTTACATTTTAGTCCTAAATGTTAAGTTTGCAATTGCTTGAGCTTGAGGTGTCCAATTAAGATGAAATTTGGCAGAGAAGCATGTAACATGACTAAGTTCATATTGGTAACTTTAAAATCAGTAGAAACCTTCTAATTTACAGAAATTACAATTTGACCCCCAAATTTGTATATTGTGCAATTGAGTCCCTATATGTTATCCAATTGATGTGCATTTCTCAATTTTATCCTGTGAGATCTCATTTAGGGATAACAAGCATCGAGACAAGACTAAAAAGAAAAAAAGGGTCATGAATTAAGGTTGACTTCCGGGTTGACTTTGGTTTTCCCCGTGTAATCTTCGTAGTTCGGGTCAACCGTCTAGGCCGAGCTAAATGGGTTACAAAGGCCTTTACTAATATTCCTTTTTTCCTACGCTGGGAATCCTTTACATGAAAATAAGACGTATTATTATCTCCATTTGATAACCAGGCAATTCGCGATCGTTGAGCCCAATAGGCTTCTTTAGCGTTTAAAAGACGCCGTAGCTCAGATTTGGCATCCTGAAGCGTGCTAAGCGCTCCTTCCGATAGCTTGCGTCGTCGGAGATATGAGTTAATCTTACGTTGCAACTCAGCATTACGAACGGAAGATTGGCGACGACGATTGTCTTGCTAATTGCGAAGATGGTCCCCAACCGTTGTAACTTTTCAACTAGGGAGCCTGAAGAAGCCGCCCATTCCTGTTGACAAGCCGATATACAAGAAGCATCGGTCGCCCAAAAAGATTCCAAACGAAAATGGTCGTGCTCTTTACAATGCGGAGCATCCATACGATAGTTAGGATTGGTATCCATGAGAATAACACTATAGTCAGAGTCCACAGAGAAAGAATGGGTATTGTAGTAATTCAAGTGCTCACGTAACCATTTGGCAGATGCCATAAATCAATCCAAGCGCTCAAAAATAGGGGTAGTGTTAGGTCCCGTTCTAGACCACGTAAACCAACCAGAAGAGGGTTTGCAATCAAACAAACCATTACGAAATAGGCAATCTAGAAAGTTGGCAATTTGAGATTGCGGCCGATGACACCCTCCCTGTTTTTTCGCACCATTTAAAATTTCGTTTAGATCACCACCAATCAGCCAAGGAAGTGGGGATATGTGACGTAAAGAATCAATAATGTCCCATGTTTTAGATATTAGGTTAGTTTTTGCATAGCCATATAGCCTGATAAATTGAAAACAACCATCATCAAGACGCAAAACAACATCAATGAAACGTTCAGAATACAAAATCAAATCGATATTAAGTTTAATATTCTATAAAATAGCTAGACCTGAGAATGTTTGGCTGCTATCAACAGCGATACAACCAGACATATTTAAAATAAAATTCAAACGATCAAACCTAACATGATTCAAACGAGTTTCAGAAAGAAAAATAACATTTGGATTTAACCTACTAACAAGACTATGTAAATCTTGAACTGCCGACGGCATACCAAGGCCTCGACAGTTCCAACACATGATCTTCATTTCTCTCAGCGGGGTTGAATATCAACCGCCGCCAAAGAGTTTTTGCTGCTCATCCTAGCTTTCGGAACCTTGGAAATTTTCTCCAATGCTAGTGGTGTAGCTTCCCTCGTGGGTTTAACTGGATTCGAAGGGGAAGTGCGCAGCCGTTTTGCAATACCACCAACAACAAGAGGTGGACTACGCTTAGGCTTACGAGAGCCGGAATGCCCCTACGGGTGCTTCTTTTTTTATGCAATCCAAGCTTCGAAGTCAGGGTTCATCGACATCGTAGTGCCATCACCATTAGTTAGGGCAGGTGGTCCAACATCAACAGTCTTTGGCAAGTCTTCATCGACCACCAGAACAAAGCGCTTGTCCGGCGGCTTGGAGGAATTAGCAAGAACCTCAGCTGCATTTCGAGCACCATCAGAGCCATTGGTGACGGCTTCTTCGTCAGCCACGACAACATTTAATGGAGTAGCATCGAGCGACTCATGTTGCTTCTTCGAGACATGAGGGACATCGTTGGCTTCTTCAGCCACGATGGAGATTTCAACATTAGCTTCAGCGACCTATTTAACAATTGGCTCACTGCCTACAGCATTGGGACTGTCCAATGGTGGTTGGACAGTGGCTGCCAGATCCACCATAGGAGCAGGGTCAAGCACAGCCGTAGCCGACGTTATATCGGTCATAGCTTCAGTCGCAGCCGTTTGTTCAGTGCCCACGTCCTTAACATCAACGTCTGAATCAAAAACACCAAACAAAAGAGGACCTAAGTGTTGCAAAAAAAATAATGCAAAACCAGGTAATAACAATAGTTCATAAAAACACTTAAAATCAATATAATTGTGAGAAAGGACTCATGACGGTTTCCGGAGTAGATGATGAACGATGAAGAGGAAAGGAGGTGACGGTGGTTAGGGATTTTAGTAAAATACAGAGAAAAGGAAATTCTGAGATTATATTATTTAAATGGAATGAGTAAAAAGTTCCATTACACTTGTTGGGATTATATAACCCAAACTAAAACCAACTATTAACAAAACTAACAAACAGATAACAACAATTTCAACTAATTAATAGAGGATTTCAACTTTTTATTTTCTCTAACATTCACCCAGCTTCTTAATCTTCTTCTTTTTCTTCTATCAAATTTCTTGAATCGAAACATATAAAGCGAAATTGTAAGCTGATAACCTAAACAAAATGTTTCTTTCTTCTTCATTCATATTCTTGTCTTCATTCACTCACATTTTCTTGTAAGCTGATAACCTAAACAAAATGCTTCTTTCTTCTTCATTCATATTCTTCTCTTCATTCACTCACATTTTCTTCTAATTCTTCAACACAAACTTTCTTTTCTTCATTGTATTCTTCTGCACTTATTTGGACTGTCTTTTTGTTGGAAGCAAGGCTGTTAAGCGTCAAGCTTCCGGGTGCAATCTAAAGACCTCCTTCGAGCAAGAAGACACCCTCTTATGTCTGGTTAATGAAGAGTAAGGCTGTTAAACACTTAACTCTCCCCAGAGATTTTCTTTCATGGAACATTTGGCTATTAGGCATCAAATTTCCATGTGTAGTGTAGAGAAGAACTAGCAGACAACAAAGAATTTCAAGCTGAGATCAACTTAGCAACTCAATTTCTTTAGCAACATGGCCAAGCATTCAACAAAAAAACAACCAACTTAACCCAAATTATCACCAATTTTCAGATGAAACTGTGAACAATAGGCAACACCAACGCTGACAGCAGAGGCACACATAGATGGAACCAAAACATCGAAGCAGCAATTTCAGGTCAGGCAAGAAGCAGATATATAACAGTAGATAACTCAAGACAATCAACAGAGTAACCCTCCAAACTCTCATCAGCTGATACAGAGAAAGCCATAACCATTGTGGAACAACAACATGACAAGGACCATCAAACACATTCTTCACTGTATTTTCTTCAATTAACAGACTCAGTTGCACATGCTACTCCAAAATCAGAAATCATCTCCATCATAGTTTAGGTGTAATTGCAAACAGTAACTAGATTGAGACACACTTTCAGATCTAATTCAAACCAACTAGAAGGCACCAATACACAATCTGGAATAACCGAATCAAAAAACGGGTGATAGATCCAAAGCATTGTGAGGATTACACAAAAGTAATGCAAGGCTCTCAACAACAAATCCAAACAGCAGCGAGCAAGCAAATCAGGCGAGAGAAAAAAAAATAAAGACATCTCACCAGATATTCAACCAACCAGTGAGCAACAAATCAGACAAGAAAAGAAAATTGAAAGGACCTCACCAAGAATTGAAGTCGAAAACGAATCAGATAGCAACCCGTTGAAATCAGAGACCACTGTCTAAGCTGGTGCTGAAATAATGATGAAAAACCATAGTCAGACCTGGGATCTGAAACAACAGTCAACAACAATTGTGGCGTCAAAATCGCAAGTGAAAGATGACTGAAGAACGATACGATGAGGAAGCAGCATCATGATCGCCGACAAGGAGTCAATGGCTTTCATCGGTGACATTGAGATAGCAAAGAAGAAGAAAAAACAACGAACGATAGCAGCAGAAATGAAACGGCGTCAAAATCATTGTTGGCGAATCTAACGGAAAATGCAAGCACCAACTGAGAAAGCGACAGCAACGACCGACAAAAAAATGAACAAAAAACAACTCTGGTGAGCCAGATCTGGATACGAATTGCGGAAGAAAAACGATTTCAGGATCGTTGACGGTAGTGGAAAGAAACCGACGTCAGGACCGTTAATGGCGAATGATACCATGTGAGAAAGGACTCATGACGGTTTCCGGAGTAGATGATGAACGATGAAGAGGAAAGGAGGTGACGGTGGTTAGGGATTTTAGTAAAATACAGAGAAAAGGAAATTCTGAGATTATATTATTTAAATGGAATGAGTAAAAAGTTCCATTACACTTGTTGGGTTTATATAACCCAAACTAAAACCAACTATTAACAAAACTAACAAACAGATAACAACAATTTCAACTAATTAATAGAGGATTTCAACTTTTTATTTTCTCTAACAATAATATATGTGTAAAAAAAACAGAAAAAAAGAACGAAGGAAGTCAACAGTACCCATGCTTGTAGCTGTTGCTTTTGAAGTGGTTCCCGGCTTAAAATAGCGCACCCTCCCCCTTGTCTTTGGCTTTGAGAAATCCTTGGACAACGGGGCTCTAAGCCAGTCACCATATTGCAATGATGCTGGCGATGCATCCTTGTGTGTGGCACAATTGGCTCGTAGATGACATGGGACGCCACATCCATGGCAAAAGGTTGGTAATCTCTCATATTGAAGAGGCATCATCTTTGGCTCAGAGTCGGGCTCACCCAAAGCCATACAATGTCGTAACGGCTGCGTAACATCCAATAGAACACATACCCGAAGGAATTTGACCATGTTACCGTCATCAACCTTGCGAGAATCAGTGCCAATAATAGCACCGGGACAACTTCCCAAAGAACACCCAGCAGCGTTTGCAGCAGTATCCCATGTCATCATAGCAAGAGGGACACGGTGAATCCAAACCCAGATGCGCATGTGGCTAAAAGTGTATTAGTCAATCGTTAGCCTCGGCTGGATCAGCAACAATGCATGCCAATCCCTTTTGAACGTCCATGGGCCACGTTTGAGCACCTCGTCTCTTTGAGGGACAATTTTGAAATTGAAAAGAAAGTAAGCAGATCCAAGGGCGGTGATAAAGGAAACTTTGTCGTTTCTCCAAACTGATGTGAAGATGCGGATGAGAGCAACTTCATCGAAAGCATTAGTAGCAAACAATTTTCCAATTAAAGAAAACTTAAAGTCCTCTACAGGAAGGGACTTACTTGCAGCAAGAGCAAAGACAATGCTCTTCTCTTCATCCGTGAACTGAAGATTGTCGAACCGAGAGAGGAACGAATTAGTGGAGGCCATGTTCGCAGAATAGGCAAAGATTAATTGTGTTTGTGAGAGGAGCCAGTGATGAGGGCGGCACCAATCGTTTGTGTAAATAAAAGAAAGCAGTTGTGTTTGCTTAGAGTTAAAACAGCTCCTAAAAAAGAGGCTTGGAAACTCCAAGAATATAGGACGTAAAGGGAATCTGATATATCTCCTTGGTACCAGAATTTTAAAAAATAAAAAATAAAGATGTAATGGAGATAAAAACAAATTTAAATAAGGGAAGGTCCTTAAAAAAGGAGTATCCCAGATTCAAAATTCCAGATTTGGGATGACTTGTTTGATTTTAAAATCCCATATTTTAGGGATCAATAAAATCCCGCATTTGCCGGAATAGGGACTGCCTGAGGCTTCCGGCTTGTAGGTTTGCCGGCTGCAGCCTGCTTTGTCGTCGACCATGCAAGAGGGTTCTGTTCTGTATGTGCAGCAAAATATGAGTTGCATCGTAATAGGTATCGCAAGAACCAGGGAAACAATCGATGCTGGTAGCACGTGGTATGGCAGCGGATCTCAAACCAAAAAATTCCTATCAAGGACCACAAACAAAGAAGGAAAAAACGAACTTTATTGTAAATTAAAATAATACTAATGCAACGTCGAAATAAATGTAGACCTTTGCTCAATACTGGAGAAAAAACTGCGTGAGTTTGCATGCCAAGCACGAAATTGTTTGGGCCATGCAACTCTCAATGTAAATTGCATGGGCCACCTGTGGTTGCACAGTTGGAGGCTCACCGCAAAATTACGTACCAGCCATTGCCGATAATGAAAAAACAGTGCATTCATCCATTCATGGCAGCGCCACGTAAAACGTTTGAGATATCGCGTGAACCCTTGAGAAAAAGGTAACAGGGTTTGTACCATAGTAGTGCCAACAATACAAGTGCCAACAATACAAGGCCTGTACGGCCAGGAATAACCGCGCACCCTAACGAGAGGGGCTGGTACAGCATAGGGTACCCAAAGGGTTGGCCTAACATTGATCCAAAGGGAGCTGGAAACACTCACCTGAAAAGGGAAGGCCATAAGGCTATGGCATGATGGGAACTGAAAAACAATAATTAAGCTTGATCCCCATGGTTTATATTGATATAAACCTGATTGGGGTGAATCGTTGAGCAACCCATCGTCTTGAGCGGCCAGTACCAACGAGATAAATGGTGAGGGTAATGAACATGGCAGTAGATAAATATTGTGGCAAAAGGTTGTCGGTAAGAGCCCTAACCAAAAAATATGGCCACGAAATGAGTGAACAGTCGTCGCCGGAAAAGTGGGGCGTTCCCCCGGTGGCGGTCTTGAGGAAACACGGTGCAATAGGCACTAGGGAGGGGGAGCTGGCGGCGGGGAAGGGAGGAGAAGAATGTGGTGAAAGAGGGCGGTGAGAAGAAGAGATAGGGTGAAGAGATGGAAAATGGAGGAGAGAGTTGAGAGAGTCTCCATCTCCGACACCCGTTGAAATTTTAACAGAGTAAAAAACCGTTGGAATTTTAACTGAGTAAAAAGTACAGAAATTGAGTTTTTGTAATATAATCGTGTTGAAAAGATCATAAACAATTATATGATCTCCTAAAGTTTGATTAAACATGTTTTATTGTTCTTTTTGTAGAGGTTTTCGATGAGCGGGTCTAAATGGGCCTTACAATAGACTAGTTGGAATTTTAACTGAGTAAAAATTATAGAAATTAAGTTTTTGAAATATAATCGTGTTGAAATGCTGGTAATCAATTATATGATCTCCTAAAGTTTGATGAAAATTTATTTTGCAGTACTTTTTGCAGAGGTTTCGGACGAGCGGGTCTAAATGGGCCTTACACTGTACCCATTGGAATTTTAATTGAGTAAAACAGATAGAAATTGAGTTTTGCAATATAATCGTGTTCAAAATCTCGTAATCAGTTCTATGATCCCCTAAAAGTTTATAAAAACATGTTTTGCGGTCCTATTTGTAGAGGTTTCAGACAAGCTGGCCTAAATGAGCCTTACAATGTACCCGTTAGAATTTTAACTGAGTAAAAAGTATAGAAATTTAGTTTTTGCAATATAATCGTGTTGAAATTCTCGTAATAAATTGTATGATCTCCTAAAATTTGATTAAAACTTGCTTTGCAGTCCTTTTGTAGAGGTTTCGGACGAGCAGGTCTAAATGGGCCTTACAATGGACCCGTTGGAATTTTAACAGAGTAAAATGTACAGAAATTGAGGTATTGCAATATAATTGTGCTGAAAATCTCGTAATAAATTATATGATCTCCTAAAATTTGATTAAAACTTGTTTTGTGATCCTTTTTGTAGGGGTTCCGGACGAGCGGATCTAAATGGACCTTACAATGGAAACGTTGGAATTTTAACTGAGTAAAAAGTACAGAAATTGAGTTTTTGCAATATAATCACGTTGAAAAGATCGTAATCAATTATGATCTCCTAAAGTTTGATTAAAACGTGTTTTGTTGTACTTTTTGTAGAGGTTCCGGACGAGCGGATCTAAATGAGCCTTACAATGTACTCGTTGAAATTTTAAATGGAGTAAAAAGTATAGAAATTGAGTTTTTGCAGAATAATCGTGTTGAAATGCTCGTAAGAATTTATATGAGCTCCTAAAATTTGATTAAAACTTGTTTTGCAGTCCTTTTGTAGATGTTTCGGACGAGCGGGTCTAAATGGGCCTTACACTGCACCCATTGATATTTTAACTAAGTAAAAAGTATTGAAATTGAGTTCTTGCAATATAATCGTGTTGAAATGCTCGTAATCAATTATATGATCCCTTAAAATTTTATAAAAAATGTGTTTTTCGTTCCTTTTTGTAGAGGTTTCGGACGAGCTGGTCTAAATGGACTTACAATGTACCAGTTGGAATTTTAACTAAGTAAAAAGTATAAAAATTGTGCTTTTGCAATATAATCGTGTTGAAATGCTCGTAATCAATTATATGATCTCCTTAAATTTGATTTAAACTTGTTTTGCAGTTGTTGTCACTAAATTTTCACCTCGATTTTAAATAATCCAGAAAAAAAAATTAAAAAATCCTTTTCCCCTTAAAATAGTAAAAGGCCCACACTTTTCTAAATCAAATAAAAAGCAACAAAAACTCATCCTTAAAAAACCATTTTGAAGCCCACTTTCAAAGAAAAAAAAATCAAGGCCCGTTTTTATTTTGAAGCCCACTTTTGAAGATAAAAGAATAAAAAAGAAATAAAAAAGAAGAAAGAAAGGGAAGGAAAAAAAGAAAAATAAGAATTATGGTGCAAAATAATTATAGAGAAGAAAAATGAATTAAAGTGAGGGGAAAATAATAATAAATGTGATAAAAAAACAGTAAAAAGCCAAAATTCAACAAAAAAAGAAAGAAAGAAAACAAAAAATAATAAAAAAAGAAAAAGGGGAACCAGCGCGCGCCACGCGCGAGGGCTGGTTCCCTAATCAAACCCTTATCGCACATTCCTGGTGGCCGGCTGGTGCCTAACGACCACGACCACCGACGTCGTTGGTACCCGCCGGTCCGCCTCGCCGTCGCCGACCCAATGCCACCAACCCCGCTCGCCGCCGCCGACTATGCTCGCCGGAGTCTGCAAAAAACAGTGTGAAAGGAGTCAAACCCTAGGCTCGAATCAAGGGAAAATATTATCTCAGTTTTGAACCAAATCAGGATATTTTTGAGGGGTTTTTCCGAGGATCAAGCTATTGGTCTGATTTTTGCTCCAATTTGGTGATTGAAACACGGATTATAGCTTGATTTGCAAGCTCAAGATACTTATAAAAACCCCTTTTCAGTTGTTCAAGACACACACTTGGTCACTTAGAAAAAAGCAAAAAGAGCTAAAAAAGAATTCTGAAAAATTCTTAAAAAATTCCTAAGAGTTGTTGGAAATTTTAGAGTTAAAGTTCGAGCTTGGGGGCAATTTTCCGAAAGCAATTGGGAGCGTTTCGAGAAGTTCATATTCGAGTTCTTCGGTCGTCATTTCGGTAAAATTCCTATCTTCCCTTTTGGTTTTTATTTAGATTTTTTCATGCTTGTTTTAGTTTGAATTTTTGTGCTTGTGTTTGTTTTTTTTGTGGATTTTAGGTTGCGTTCTCGAAGTCGAAAAATCGTTTCACGATTCCGGTAATGATTTCGTTTTAATTTTCGTTTTAAATTTAGTTTGATCTTTAAAAAAAATATTTGCATGCTTAAAAAATTGTTAAAGTTGTTTTGGTCTTTAGAAATGTAGAAATGATTTTTTTAAAAGTATTTAAATTAAAATGCAAGAATAAAATGAATAAGTTAGGGATTTAATTTCGAAAAACAATAACGCATGGGTGGAAATAATAAAGGGGCTTGATTTTGATTAAAAAATATAAAAAGGCTTTTTGAAATTTAGATTTAATAATAAATGGGTTGAATAATTTTGAAAATAAAAAGATAAATAAATTTTTTTAGGGAATAAATAAGCCATTTAAAAATAATGTTTATCTTAAAAAGGGTTTTTTTAGAAGAAAAGCTTTAAAAATAAAAAATTAAAAAAATTAAAGAAGGAAGAATTCTTTTTGAAATAAAAGGTGAGAAAAACATAAAAAACGAAAAATGTAAAAAATGTAAAAATGGTCTTGGCTTTTAAAAATTTCAAAAGTAAAAAAGAAATAAAGGTTTTTTTAGGAATAATAAATACGAAAAAATCACAAATGTAAATAGTAAGTTGTTTGTTTGTTTTTTTTAGAAATAAGTTTAAAACTTAGGATTAGGGACTAAAGCTTAGATAGAGACATATTTTGTTGAAAAATGTTCTTCACAAAAAATAAAATACACTTAAGCATACTTAAACTTTAAGTTTGGAATAAAAGACATAGATGTTTATTTTAGGGGTTTTAAATAATTGAACTTATAAATAATATTAAATGCTCAATGCACCTAAATCTCTTTGTTGTTTTTAAAAAATGAAATTAATGTAATGCGGTGTCTTATCAAACGAGAATGATGGGTTAGCGCCAGAAATGTTGGTGATGATTAAAGTTCATCTCACGGGCGATAAGGCCGTTAAAATAGACTAATATTCATTAAACGAACAAGTAAAGTCGAACCTTTTGTCAACTTGCAAATTCCAGTTTTAAAAACGATTTTAAAAACAATTAGGTACCAATTTTGGGCGTCGTGGGGGTGCTAACCATTCCCCACGCGTAACTGACCCCTGAACTTGTTTTCTAATTCTCGCAGACCAAAACCGTTATTTTATTAAAACAAAATGTTTTATTAAAATAACTCTATTTTAAAAGTGATCCAATCACAATTTTTTTTCAAAAAATATTGATGGCGACTCCGTATTTTTTTTAAAATGTGTTTTTTAAAAAATAGTCGAAGCTCGAAAGGGTTGCGACAGCTTGGCGACTCCGCTGGGGACGTGTTTTTGTTTTTTTAAAATAAAAACAAAAGTGGGTCAGGCCACAAATTGGTTTTAAATGGTTTTCATTTTTTTTTAAATATGGAATTTGCAAGTTCATGATAGGCTCTATTTATTTGTCCATTTAAATGAATATAACTCTATTTTACGCATTTAAGACTTAATTTCAAGCTCTATTCCCAAGCTTTGTCCGGTTCGTTTAAATGGGGGGACATACGCTTTGCTCATGTAAGAATATTGATTCTTTGTATGAGCCTAGCAAGTACCTTCGGGACTCATTCCCTTGTCTTCGTAAGGATATTGATTCTTCGAGAAGGCATCGGTGGTGAGTCCTCCTGAGTTGAACTCGATTCGTTTGAAGCCTGTAATGGGTGAGAATCGAGGGCCTTGCTACCTTTAGTAAGGGACAACAAGTACATCTCGGGTACCCTTTTAGAACCAAACCAAGTTTGAGAATTTAGAGCCTACACCAATAGAGCAATGTGGAAAGTCTAAGGTGTTGAGTCGCAAGAAATAATCTGTGGAGACATGTCCTGAAGTGTTGGAATGCCGGCCCAGAATTATTATGCAATCGAATTATTTTGGATCTTTTAAGTTTTGTTTCTATTTTTTACTAACCTTTTTGTGTGTGAGTTTTGTTTTGTTTTTGTAGCATATTTATTTATTACTAATCTTTTTTAGTGTGAGTTTTGTTTTGTTTTTGTAGCATATTTATTTATTACTAACCTTTTGTGTGTAAGTTTTGTTTTGTTTTTGTAGCATATTTTTTGCATGCATCCCATATCTAAAGGGGATCAATTTAAAAGTGTGTTGCTCAATTAGTGAAAGCTTCTGCCATGGATGCAAGTTACCTAAAGGAGGAAGACAGACGCACAAACAATTTGTCGACTGATCACGCGGAGGAAACATCAAAGTACGCTCACGTCAGCATCAACAGAATATCAAAAGTCGCAAGAGCAATAGGACCACCTCGACGGTCCAACCAAGCAGAATTTTAAAAATGATCTTTGGTCTACTCGACTTAGGGTCAATGTCAAAAGAACCCAGGAGCAAGACGAATTTGAGCGTCACATCCTGAATTGAAGACGTAGGTAAGCGTGCGACGTCAAGGCGCTACATTTCTTAGCCCCATGTCAGATTGACAATGCGTGACCAAGGCTTTAAAGGTTGATTAAAGAAATGAATGCTCAGATCGAGAAGTATTTGTAGGACCTTCGTCATCAAATGGAAGCTACGTCTAAGAGCAACACCTTAATAGAATCGATGACCCTTCGCTTACATTCATGCTTTTGTATATATACGTTTACTTTCTTGCATTTTGTTTCTTCTAAAAATGTCTCACATTCATGCTTTTGTATACATACATTTACTTTCATGCATTTTTTTGTTTGCATTAAATAATGTTTCGATCATTGCATTCATTCATATATATAAAAGATTAATTTTGGAAAATTCTATTTAAGTAGTAAAGACCCCATGCAAACATGATTCGAGCCATGAACACTGAGGAAAGATTGACAACTCTGGAAGCAAATCAGAAGAGCATCCATGACAAGCTTGAGAAGATGGTAAATAATCTAAAGACAGAGATTGAGATATCACACTAGAAAACAATAAGCCAAATCGCAGCCATGTTTGGGTTCAAAAACCAAAACCGAGAGAAGACAACAACACTTCCTCGGGGATGGTTTTTGTACAAGAGGAAGTGGCTTCACCTAAAGTCAAGATCTCACCCCATTTCATATAATCTTCTGACCGTACTAAAGACAACATCGACGAGGTTTGCAGCCCCGAGATGCCTGACCTCAATGAAGAAACTGACATGAAAAAGGTCGAGAAGAAATGGGAAGACCGCTGCAAGAAGTTGGAGGAAATGATTAAATCTTTTCAAGAAAGAAGCAGTTATGGCGGCATGGATGCTAGAGATTTGAGTCTAGTTTCTGACTTGGTGGCTCCTCCAAAGTTCAAGGTCCCTGACTTTGAAAAGTATAATGGAACTACATGCCCAATGGCATACTTGACTATGTATTGCCGGAAAATGTCACTGCATTTAGAAAACGAGAAGTTGTTGATCCACTGTTTCCAAGATAGTCTATCTGGGACTGCTATCTGATGGTATGCTCAACTGAGTTGAGTCAACATACACACTTGGAGAGATCTGTCAAAAGCTTTCATTAAACAGTACGAGTATGTAATAGACATGGCCCCAAGCAGGATCGTGCTGTAGAATATGGAACAAAAGCCCAATGAGAGCTTCCGCCAATATACCCAGAGATGGCGAGATGTGGCAGCCCAAGTTCAACCCCACTGTCAGAAAATAAGGTTACTCCAATGTTTGTGGAGACTCTAAATGGTCCCCTCTATGACTACATGTTAAATCACGCCACCGAAGATTTTGCAGACATGGTCATGCATGGAGAGTTGATATTGGCAGCCATCAGAAGTGGAAGACTAGTGAGAGAAGAAGATGACAAGCGCGTTTAGAGTTTTGTCACGAAGTCGTTGGAGGAAAGATTGGCCGGGATTCGTGCTTGCATGGAATAATACTTAATTTTCTCTAGACAGTTTGGGTCATGCTTAGAACCAACCCTCTTGCTTTTGCCCGCAAGCATTAGGGATCCTTTGTAAGGGCATCTATGTCAGTTTATTTGTTTAAAGATGCATTTTCTTTCAATTAACAAACATTTCTCATTTTTTGTTTCATCCTTTTCCTTCTTTTCATTTTTCATCCATTTCTTTTCAAGCATACATCTTCTTTGCAGAATCCATATTATTGATTGTATGAATTATTCTTAAATCTAATCCCGAGATAGAGGGGCAAAATGTGTGTTCAGGTTTAATATACAAATTTGAGTGAATTTTCCTCTCAGACATTATTGTTAGGGACCTTGAATGAAGTGATAACACTAAAACATCTACCAACTAAAGACAGCTTTTCTTTGATGGTATTGGTGTGTGAAATGACATTTGGCATTCCTTAATAAGAAAATTCCATTTGTTGTCCCCCCTTGAGCCTGATATTATTTTTCTTGTGATTTACCCTAACCAAGGATCACTCCCCACACTGGGGGCAAAGAAAATGAAAAACTATTTGAAAAAAAAAACATGTTAGATTAAGTTGAATGTCCTAAACTCTAAATGAAAAGGACACGAAAAGAAAAAACAAGAAAAGGGATAGAAAAAGGAAACAAGAAAAGTAAAAGAAGAAAGAAAGAAAAGAAAAGAAAAGAGAAGAAAGAAAGAAAAGAAAAAAGAAAAAGAAAAGTAAGAGAAGAGAAAAAGAAAATAAAAATAAACGAAGGAAAAGAAAGTTGGGGAGTGAAAGAAACTTAACATGTAAAGGAAAAGAACTCTAGGGTGAAAACCCAAAATGGGCAGTCTAGAGTGATCCAAAGAATAAAAGAAAAACACAGATTTCATCAGGAAAGTTGATCTTTGGTTCAATCACCCTTAAAATATGAATTTGAGCCTTTATATCCTTTCTTTGGCTGCCCGAGCCTAGCCTACATTACAAGCCTTAAAAGACCATTTCGAACACACATGAATATTTGAGAAAAGGAGTTCGTCTTCAGAACACATTCCGCCTAATTGAGTTAACCTTTCTTCAGGGACCTCGAGCTTCTAATGTCTGATTGAGATTAGAAAAGTGGGAAAATTTGAATTTGGGGAGTGTGTGAGTAAAAGAGAGCCACCAAAAAGTGGAGCACTATCTGGTTGATGGATTCTTGAATCATTCATGCTTTGAATTTTGGGGCATCTGACTTTGCCCTTTTCTTGTGTTTGCCATGACTATTTTCTTGAGATCCCTATTTTTAACATTTTCTTGCGTTTGCTATGACTTTTTTCTTGAACTATCTTTTCTAGCCTTTTCTTGCGTCTTACAAGTAGGCTGACATAGATTAAAGAAAAGGAAAATATTTCTTGGTATTGATCTCGACTGTAGGAGACCATGAATGAATGTTTTCATCACTTTAGAAAACAATTGAACCTCAGTTTGAATGGGGGCATCGCCTTGCATGAGATGAATTGCACTTGATAAAAAAGCCATCAGATTGGAGCAGTCTATATGCTTTCAGTATTAATAGGCGTGAGAAGAATAAAGTGAAGTGCCAACACCATTCGAAGATATTCAAGGTGGAAATAAGAGTTCACATGCAAGTAATTTAAGATGTCCTGCAGGGGCAAGAATTTGAGAATTCACAAGAAGCATTGAAGATGCTTGATAAGGGGCATATGGAGACTTGAAGTATCAACTACAATGATAGTAGATCTTGAGACATTTGCCTATGAACATTGAATGTTTCCAATGAAGCAAAGAGATATGAAGAATAAGAATGGCGAAGCAATGGCAATTGAAGGAGTCTGTCCTCCCAACCAAGAGTGCAAGATCACTGGATTAAGTGAGCAAAGTTAAGATGTTTTCCATGAGTCGGAAAAGCAAAGAGAAAAAGTAAAAAATGCTTATATGGATTTAAGCGAGTAAAAATGTGGAAAAATCAATTTTGAGAAAAAGAATTCCAAAAAGCAAAAGAAATGAGACGTGCATTCATGTTTTAGGTATCCCTAGGGGCATGCACATTATAATTGCATTGAATATTGAATTTTTCACGTACATGAAGGACCTTTCAGCAAAAGAACCAGCCTATCCGTTCGGGCATTTGGAGAATAGAGTCTGCTTATTCATCCAAGTGTAAGGTGGATGAAACCCTTTTTGGAATCTGCTTATCTATTCGAGCACAAGAAGAATAGAACTCACTTATTCATCCAAGCATAAAGAGGATGAAATTTTTTCAAAAGATTTGCTTATTCATCCAAGCATAAGGAGGATGAAATTTTTTAGAAGATCCGCTTATCTGTTCAAGCGTAAGGAGAATGGAGTTCGCTTATTCATCCAAGCACAAGGAGGATGAAATTTGTTTGAGAAGACTCGCTTATTCATCCAAGCATAAGGAGGATGAAATTTTTTCAGAGGTTCGCTTATACATCCAAGCACAAGGAGGATGAAATTTTTTAGAAGACCCGCTTATTCATCCAAGCATAAGAAGGATGAATTTTTTTTTCCAGAAGTTCGCTTATTCATCCAAGCACAAGGAGGATGAAGTTTTTTTTCATCAGAAAATTCTCTTATCCGTTCAGGCGTAAGGAGAATGGAGTTCTCTTATTCATCCAAGCATATGGAGGATGAAAATTTTTCAGAAGATTCACCTATCTGTTCGGGAGGAAAGAAAAGGTTTAGCTTATTCATCCAAGCATGAGGAGGATGAAATCTTTTGGAGTGTTCTTATTCATCCAAGCCTAAGAAGGATGAAATATTTTGAAGTCTGTTTGCTTATTCATCCAAGCATAAGGAGGATGGAAGTTTTTAGAAGACTTTTCCTAATTGAGCATTTGGGAGGACATAGCCCAACTCATCCGTTCAGGCTTTTTGGGAGAATAGAACCCAACATAGCTATTCGAGCATAAGGAGAATAGAATTAGCTTATCTGTTTGAGCATGGAACCCAGCTCAACCATTTGGGCATTTGGGAGAATAGAACCCAGCTTAGCTATTCGAGCGTAAGGGGAGTAGAATCGACCTATCCATTCTGGCGTTTGGAGAATGGAATCCGCTCATCTATTCGAGCAAAATGAGAATAGAATCAGCCTATCCATTTAGGCATTTAGAGAATGGAATTCGCTCATCTATTCGGGCTTCTGGAGAACAGAACAAGCATATCTGTTCGGACATTTGAAGAATGGAGCCAATTTGGAAACTCGGTGAAAATTAGTGCCTTTTGGTCATGGCTTTATTTCTGTTGCAACAAAAACAAGGCTAATTTTTATTTTGAAACCCACTTTTAAAGAAAAAAGAAAGAAAAAAGAAGGAAAAAAAAGAAAAATAGTAATTATGGTGCAAAATAATTATGGAGAAGAAAAAGGAAATAAAGTGAGGTGAAAAATAATAATAAATGTGATAAAAGAACAGTAAAAAAGCCAAAAATCAGCAAAAGAAAGAAAGAAAACAAAAAAGAAAAAGGGGAACCAGCACGCGCCACGCGCTAGCGCTTGGGCTGGTTCCCCAACCAAACCCTTGTCGCACATTTCGAGTGGCCGACCGGTGCCCACCGGCCACGACCACCGACGTCGTTGGTATCGGCCAGTCCGCCTCGCTGTCGCCGACCCAATGCCACCAACCCCGCTTGCCACCGCCGCCTGTGCTCGCCAGAATCTGCAAAAAACAGTGTGAAAGGAGTCAAACCCTAGGCTCGAATCAAGGGGAAATTCGATCCCGATTTTGAACTAAATCGAGATAATTTTTAGGGGTTTTTCCGAGGATCAAGCCATTGGTATGGTTTTGGCTCCAATTTGGGGATTCAAATACGGATTATAGCTTTATTTGCAAGCTCAAGATAGCTATAAACCCCCCCTTTCACTTGTTCAAGACACACATTTGGTCACTTAGAAAAAAACAAAAAGGGCTAAAAATGAATTCCAAAAAATTCTTAAAAAATTCTTAAGAGCTGCTGGAAATTTTTAGAGTTAAAGTTCGAGCTTCGGGGCAATTTTCTGAAAGCAATTGGGAGCGTTTCAAGAAGTTCATATTCGAGTTCTTCGGTCATCATTTCGGTAAAGTTCCTATCTTCCCTTTTTATTTTTATTTAGATTTTTTCATGCTTGTTTTATTTTGAGTTTTTGTGTTTGTGTTTGTTTTTTTGTGGATTTTAGGTTGCTTTCTCGAATTCGGAAAATCGTTTCACGATTCCGGTAACGATTTCGTTTTAATTTTCGTTTTAATTTTGGTTTGATCTTTAAAAAATATTTGCAGGCTTAAAAAAATTGTTAAATTTGTTTTGATCTTTAGAAATGTAGAAATGTAGAAATGATTTTTTAAAAGTGTTTAAATTAAAATACAAGAATAAAATGAATAAATGTGATTTAATTGAAAAAACTTAAAGTTAGAGATTTAATTTCAAAAAATAATAATACATGGGTGGAAATAATAAAGGGGCTTGATTTTGATTAAAAAAATATAAAAAGGCTTTTTGAATTTTATATTTAATAATAAATGGGTTGAGTAATTTTGAAAATAAAAAGATAAATAAGTTTTTTAGGGAAAAATAAATAAGTCATAAATTTTTGTTTTAAAAGAAAAAAGAAAAAAAAAAGTTTTAAGGTAAAAATTTTAGGGTTTTAGGAGAAAATGAAGTTTTGAAAAAGCTTAAAAGAAAATCATTTAAAAATAAAGTTTTATCTTAAAAATGGTTTTTTAGAAGAAAAGCTTTTGAAATAAAAAATGAAAAAAAAATTAAAAAGGAAGAATTTTTTTGAAATAAAAGGTGCGAAATACATAAAAATAAAAAGGTAAAAAATGTAAAAATGGTCTTGGCTTTTAAAAATGGGTTAACTACTAGAATAGTCACTTATGTTTTCTCCCAGTACAGAGTTGGTCACCGATTTTGAAAAACGACCAGTAAGGTCACTTACGTTTTCAGGGCGTAAACTTTTGGTCAATCGACCGTTTGTTGTTGTTAAACATTGACGGCATGTTGACCTGGCAGTTAAAAACAATAACGGTAGCCTACTGCAATGGCCACTAAAGTTTATCCCATGTACATTTCTACTCCCCAATTTTAAAAAAATAAACATTATGGACACTAAAGTTTATCCCACGTGTAATCGACCCCCGAACCTGTTTTCTAATTTTCGCAGACCAAAATCGTTGTTTTATTAAAACTGTAACCCCCTTAGCTCGACCTAGACGCTCGACCCGAACTACAAAGATTACACAGGGAAAACCAGAGTCAACCTGAAAGTCAACCTTGATTAACGACCCTTTTTTCTTTTTATCTTTTCTATATGCTCATTATTAGCCTATATGATTAGAAAATCATTTCAGCAGAAGCGACACAGCGAACGGAACCCAAACAGGGGTTCAATTGCATAGAAATGTCTTTTAGGGACTAAAATGTAAATTTCCAGAATTATAAGGACTAAACAAGTTTTAATGTTACCGATCCATAATTAATCATATAACATGTCATCATGTCAAATTTCATCTCAAACATATCATTCAAACTCATTAAATTAAGCAACCAAAACTCAGGGACCAAAATGTAAGAAATAGAAACCCGAAACAGTTCAAATTCAAACTCAACGGTCAGGCATTTCGAAACGAATGGCCCTGTACCGAAACGGTCGTTTTGAAACTTGGTTGACCGTTTCGATACTCGAGTGCGTTCTGAGACCCGTATCGAAACATCCTCCTCCAGTAGCAAAACTGTTTCGGTACGTCCCTACCCATTCCGAAACCTCATGGCCATTTCAGGCCTCTGTTCCGAAACAGGCAAGGGCGTTCCGATATGCCTTGCCCTGCAACAGCAGATTTTGCTGGTTTTTCACGTCTTTTCATATTCGAAACATTCCCGAAACATGCCACAACATCCATACAACATAGATACACACCAACGGTCATCATTTTGAGGCATTAGTTACGACATGGCATCCAACATGCAAACATAGATACTAAATGCATGCTCCCTAGTCCACCAAAGCCATAACAAGCTAAAACCAACATTCACATCCAAAATCAAACCATAATGGCCAATTACAACTCAAGGATAAACCACCAAACATGTTCAAAGTAAAAGGAAACATCCTCAACAATTCAAAAGTATAAATCCCACCCATTGCCTTTTATTACACCGAAGTAAAGTCACATACTTTGCAAGATTAAAAAGCTTGGATTCCCCTTGCTTACTTGCTGCCTCGAATGCCTAGTTTTCTGCATTGATGAAACAAAAGAGCGCAAGCACAAAGCTTAGTGAGGACCGCTATGCAACATTCATCAATGCATTTCACACCATTGGCAAAACCACCATTTCATATCTCATGCCTTTACATAAAACATGTCCATTCAAGAACATCAATGCACTTTCTAAAACATGCTCATATGCAACATTTAAATCAGCAAATAAACCTTTGCTCATGCTTCAACAAGCATCTCATTCATCCTTGCATCATTTACAAGCATCCCATGCTTAACATTAATCAGTTACATTATATTGCATCGCAAGTGATAATCCATAAACCATATCAACACAAGACACAATCGGATACGCGGATTACAAGCGTTGTCCGACACGCTTCATACATACTACCGGACTACACAAGGTGGAGATCAATGGCACAATCACAACCCCTCAACACCCGTGATGGAGATTAATGGCACAAACACAACCCCTCAACATCACTCATTGGTAGTTGTATAATTCCACTAACGAGAGTACGAGACACATACACAAGACTCACACACGGGACTAAACCATCTACCGTTGTGGTTTTAACCTCAATCATTAGGGTACTTGGATGGAGATTACGGCACAATCACAACCCCTCGATATCCAAGGCGACTTTATTCACGGTGCACCCAATCCTATAGCTGGCTAACTATATCTGATTAACACAACCAAAAACCATTTCCATCACTTGCCATTATAATCATTTAAATTCATTAATCCACTATTTTACAAGCATAAACACAATGCCATTTCCACAAGCATATTATGCTTAACATCACATGCATTCAACACATGAAAACCAAGGATCACTTACCTAGTGCATCCCTAACATAATGGCATTAAAATCTAGCAATATTCATGCTTAAAACATGCTTTAAAACAATAAACAAATCCACACTTAACTCAAGTGCATTTTCATCAAACATAGCACATTTCCAAGAGAGGGATTTCTGAATCACTCACTCTTGAGCTTAGTTAAGTGTATCAAACTTACACTAAGCTCCCAAGACCACGCTCAAAGCGTTACAAAGTAGGAAATTGCATTTCCACTCACCGATACGCGGAGCCTTGCTCGCCGACACGAAAATCACTCTTCCGGAGCCTCCAACAACACCTCGTTTGCTTCCGGATCAAGATCCCCTGTTTTCACATCATCAAAACAGAGATTTAAATGCATTAAAATGCATTCCAACACCAACAACAATTCACAAACTCGTTGCTCACCCAAACTACACGAAAATACCCATCCAAAACAACCGAAAACTCAATCGATTGCTTCCTAAACCAAGCCCAGCCAACATACATCACTTCCAACCCATTATAAACACCAAAACACATCTAACAAACAACCTAACCCAACCTTATACCTCCAACAATCAAGATTCCACCATTTCACCTCAAAAACTCACTTATATCAACCAAGAAACTCAAGGATCTCAAGAATTTCGGGATCTATGTTATCAGCACTTCATTTTAACATATTAATCAACTTAGAACTCAATTAAAATCAACACAAAGCAGAGCTTAACTCATCAAGTTCGAAAATTAAGATTTCAACCACAATTTTACAAGATTTTGATCTCCAATCAACACTATAATGAAAATCCAAACAAAAATAGTATTTAGAAGCCAAATATCTTGGGAATTTCAATAAAGAACTTTGATTAGAGGTTGAGAATGGGATTTACCTTCAATCCTTGCTTCCCTCAATGAATGACAAGTTTTCCTTAACAAAATCTTGAAGAACTAGGAAAGATTTCTTGAAAATGGTTTAGGAAATATTGAGAGAGTTTTTGGGAGGAAGAATTCTGGAGAAAGATGAGTGAAATAGTGTTTGGCTGAAAATGAGAAAGAGTTGGTAGTTACGTAATTGAAAATCTCACATTAACTACCTATTTTAATTAATTAATATAAAACCAATTAAAGCCATTTAATTAAAAGCCTTTTAAAGCACATGTCATATTGAGGAAAGGTCAAATTACCTTAAAGCCCCCTAAAGATTCTAAGATTTTGGCCTCTACATTAAAAATCACATTTTCCCAGTTTTGAAACTTTATAATTTGGTCACTACTCAAAATGTCCCATTTCCAAAATCCATTTTGTAAAATTGACTTGACCAACCTCTTAAACATATTTTTAAAGGATTTTAGCAATTTTGACCACATTTTTATCCTATCCCGATCCTTGATTTCCTTAAATCACCTTACGCAATTAGAACCGTTCTCGACCGGTCCGATCTGATGTCTAAAACATCTAGGCCCAAAACCAGGGCGTTACAAAAACAAAGCGTTTTATTAAAATAACCCTATTTTAAGAGTGATCCAATCACACTTTTTTCAAAAAAGATTGGTGGCGACTCCATGTTTTTTTAAAGTTTTTTTTACCAAAATAGTCGAAGCTCGAAAGGGTTGCGACAACAGTCCTTTTCGTAGAGGTTTCGGACGAATGTGTCTAAATAGGCCTTATAATGGACCCGTTGGAATTTTAACTGGGTAAAAAGTATAGAAATTGAGGTTTTGTAATATAATCGTGTTGAAATGATAGTAATCAATTATATGATCTATAACCCCCTCGACCCGGCCTAGACGCCCGACCGAACCGAACGGGTCACACGGGGAATATTGAAGTAAACTGAGATGTTTACCTCAATAAAGGACCCTATTTTTTTTCATTTTAACTTGTCTAGATGCACATTGTTACCCTAAGTGTTTTGACTCGCAGCGGAAGAAAATGTCAAACCAAACGGACATCGATTAGGCATTCAATTGATTACAAATATGAAATAGGGACCAACATGAAATAGAGACTGTTGAGTGTGTAAAAGTTCTATATTTTACCCCCTAATTAACCCATATTTCTGCTGCATTCAAGCATAATTCATTGCATTTAGGTTAGATTTTAGTTTTACATCACAAATATAGTAAATGGCACAGTTTCTACTGAAATTGGTTGCTTTTGCAGGTTGCTGTCGTAGCAGATGGAGAAGCAGGAGCTGGGCAGTGACACAGAAAAGCTGGAACTGGATGAGCAGTCGAGGATGACGATGCTGCCATGGTTGCCGCCATGACAGCCAAGGACGACAGCAGTTTTGAGGAGAAGAAGCAAAGTGGGCCTCGACAGAAAGAGAAAATTAAGCCCATCTGTCGTGGAATGCCCCTATATTTTTCCGAGCCCTAGATCAGAATGAAGGCCAAGCCCAAGGTTCAAGGAAGAAATCCCAAGCAAGAAGCAAGGACGAATTAAAGACTGCTGCTTTGAAGATTTAGTCTTTATTAGAGTTGTACTTTAATTTAAAGTTGTATTCTTGTCATATTAGAAAACTTGAACCCAAGGCCTATATAAAGGCATGTAATTCGACCTAGGAGAGGACAATCACCATTCTCTAGCCTTCTTCCCAAAACCCTAGCCGTTTTCCCTTCTTCACCATGTTCTAAACTTCCTCTAGGACCACAGGTTGATTTGTAAAGTAGTTGCAAGGGTTGCTTTTGTTTTAGGATTTTCTTTGTTCAATAAAATAAACTTCAAGTTCTCTTATTCTGGTTATTAATATCTTGCAAGAGCATCGGGAGAGCATTGTGAGGTTATCTATTTACTTAATATCAGGGAGAGTTAAGTACACGAAAGGAATAAGTGCGAGTTCTCTAGTTTTTAGTTGAACTATCTCGGACCTAGGGATAGGACGAGGTTAAGTGGCTAAAGAAGAATTCAACAACATCGGTGTTCATCCTTCGATTCACGCCGGGAGGTATCATCAAAGACGTGTTCATCGACAGACTTGGACCTAGGGATAGGCCAAGGCACAACAGGGATTCCTGCCAAACTTGAAGTACAGAGTTGTGTGATCGCTGCCGCGACAAACAACAGACTGTCACCGCGACGGGTGCTGCCGCGACGGGGACATCGACAGAGCAGATTTTCCTAGACTTAGCAATACCTGCACTACTGAGCAATTCAATACAAGTCCATTCTCTCTATCTTGATTATTTTAATCCTATTTTCCAGTATTCTTTATTATTTTCGTGACAAACATCTTAAACTATTCTCTTTACTTTCGTGCAGTAATCCATGGTGAAGCTATTAGCCCAGTCCCTGTGGAGACGTTATCTGATACTTCAGTATCACTTTACTACTTGCGTCGTGTACACTTGCACTACATTGCGATAGACACTTTTACAAGCAACAAGTTTTTGGCGCCGTTGCCGGGGACTGGCAACATAACTTTACCCTACCTTTTACTGCATTTGTTTTATTTTTCTATTTTACTTGGATTGTCCAACCTATACCTTTCACAAGGTCTTTTTGTTTTCGTATGCACAGATCTCAACGGGGGAAGGAACCGGAGTACCAGTTAGATCCTGAACCCGAACGAACATTCAATCTCAAGAATAGAGTCTGTTACCTCGTTGAAAGGAACGAATACCTAGAGAAACAACTCGCAGGAATGGAGAACGAAGGACGTGAAGAAAGAAGGGACAACCAAGGGAATCTCCAGGATAATAACAATCCTGTCGGAGATGGAGTGAACGGCCAAGCTGTCGATCCTCCTGTCGCTGCCGCACGCCGGGCATGCCGAGACTACATGCTTAATGACCATTTAGAATTGGAAACAACCCTGCCAGATGTAGACGTTGACAACTTCGAGCTGAAACCTGTTATGTTCAGCATGATCAACAGCGCTGGCCAATTTAGTGGTGCTGCTACTGAGGATACGAGGGAGCATCTGAAAACGTTTCAGGAAATCTGTGGTTCGTTTAGACTACCAAGAGTTAATCCGGAGATACTGAGGCTTCGGTCATTTCCTCATTCATTGAGGGACAGGGCAAAGACTTGGTGGAATAAACTTACGCCGGGTTCAATTAGAACTTGGGCAGATTTAACTCGTGAATTCTTATCTCATTTTAATGCTTCACACTTATCTGAGCGATTACGTAACGAAATTGCTACTTTTCAACAGGAAGAAGACGAGCCAATGCACGAGGCTTGGGACAGATTTACTACTCTTCTAAGGAACTGCCCGATGCATAGATTCCCCGTTTGAAACCAGTTAACAAAATTCTATAATGCTGCCAACTTACAAACTCGTATCAGAATTGATTCGTCAGCAAACGGATTACTACTGGACAAAGACCCAGATGAGGCAATGGCAGTATTGAAAAATCTGGCGAAGAATGAGGAGCAGTTTTCGACAGCAAGAAGAGGGGGTAAACGGGTTCTAGCTGTAAAGGATTATGAGGCCGACATCACAATGAAATCACAGGTGGCATATCTCACTAAGGCAATGAAAAAGCTCTTGAACGAAGATTCACAACCTCTATACGCTGCTGAAGAGGTATGCAAAATTTGTGAAGGAAATCACAGTTCGAAGGAATGTCCAATACAGTTAGAAGAGGGAAAGTATGTTGGAAACTACAATAAGCAGAATTATAATTCCAACAACTATAATCCCAACTGTAGAAAGGATCTCAAGTTTTCTTGGAGCAATCCTAATAATGCTCTGAATCCTCAAGCACAGAATAATTAGAACCAGGGAGGACCTAGATTGCTGACTCGCCAGCAACCGCAGCAGCAGCAGCAACAGCCACCAGCTGCCTCAAATAGTATACTGGAACATACTCTGGCTACATTTATGTCTCAAACAGGTACCTACATTGAGAACATGAATCACTTTGTCAAGAAGACAGAAACATTCATGGATAAAACAGAGATACAGATGACCAATCATGAAGCTACTCTGAAATCGTTGGAGACACAGATGGGTCAAATTTCCCAACATGTTAAACCAAGGCAGAATGGCGGATTTCCTAGCAATACTGAAAATGCTAGACAACCCACACATGAGCAGTGTAAAGCCATCACTACTAGAAGTAGGAAGAAATTACCAGGGCCAGAGAAGGAAGCTGAAACAGTTAATAAACCAGCCCTGGAGTCGACTGTCGAGGAAGCTGCCCCGACAGGTAACAAGCAACCTGCTGCCGATGAGCCTGTCACGACAGCAGAAGGGACAGAGGAGAAAGATGATGAACCCAAACCTCCTCAGATTCGTATGCAGTAGGAAGGATGTATTGCTGATTATCGTCCCCTACCTCCTTTCCCTCAGCGGCTACAGAAATTGAAACAGGAATCACAACTTAAGAAGATTTATGATATTTTTAAGCAGGTTCATATCAACATTCCGCTGTTATATGATGTAAGGGAAATACCTGGTTATGCCAAATTTCTCAAGGATGCCATGTCAAAGAAGTTCAAACTTAGGGAATTTGAAACGGTAAATATGACACATGGATGCATGAGTATTTTGCACAAGTATCCACCCCAGAAGAAGAAGGATCCTGAGAGCTTCATCATACCATGCATAATCGGAGACAAATTTGTGGGTAAGGCACTTTGTGATCTTGGTGCTAGTATAAATTTAATGCCAAAATCTGTTTTTCAGAAATTGGGTATTGGAAAAGCTCGGCCCATAACAGTAGTACTGCAGCTGGCAGACCGCTCTTACGTAAACCCGGAAGGAAAAATTGAAGATATTCTGGTAAGTGTGGATAAATTTATTTTTCCTGCTGACTTTCTTATCTCAGATTGTGAAGCAGATGAGAACGCACCAATCATCCTGGGGCGACCCTTCTTAGCCACAGGAAGATCACTGATTGATGTTGAAAGAGGAGAACTCATTATGAGAGTGAACGATCAAGAGATCAAGCTAAACGTTCTCCAAGCAATGAAACATGCTGATGCAGGAGAAGAGTGTAAGGCCATCACTGCAATCACCTTTGACCAACCCTGCATCAGGTCGGGCTGCCACGACATTAAAATTGGTCACTGCCTTGACAGCCATTTAGAAGACTGTCACGACAGCACCGACGACAGCAGTTCCTCAAAATCTGATACATCTGATACTGAAGATCAAGAAGAGGTAAACTGGATAGACAATCGTCCAGGTAAGTTGTTCGAGCCCTTAAAATATACCTCGGATAACCATATAATTCAAAAGCCGTCAACTGTTGAGCCCCCTGTTCTAGATCTTAAGCCCCTGCCAGGGCAGTTAAAATATGCTTTCCTTGGTTTAAATGATACGTTGCCCGTAATCATCTCTTCCAAGTTGATGCAGGAACAGGAACAACAGCTAATAGGGATGCTGCTGCAGCACAAAAAGGCGATTGGATGGATGATAGCTGATATCCAAGGCATCAGTCCGGCACTATGCATGCATAAAATCCTCCTAGATGATGATCATAAGCCGACCATTGATGCACAAAGACGTCTGAATGATGCTATGCGAGAGGTGGTGCGTAAGAAGATAATCAAATGGCTAGATGCTAGAATAATCTATGCCATCTCGGATAGCAAATGGGTGAGCCCGATGCAGTGCGTTCCCAAGAAAGGAGGAATAACTATGGTAACCAATGAAGACAATGAGCTAATCCCAACCAGGACTGTGACCGGTTGGAGGGTTTGTATGGACTACCGGAAGCTTAACAAGGCTACCCGGAAGGACCACTTTCCTTTACCCTTTATTGATCAAATGCTTGATAGACTAGCGGGTAAACCTTACTATTGTTTTCTTGATGGTTACTCAGGTTACAATCAAATAGCCATCGCACCGGAAGATCAAGAAAAGACGATGTTCACATTCCCGTACGGAACATATGCTTTTAGGAGAATGCCTTTTGGACTCTGTAATGCACCGGCCACCTTCCAAAGGTGCATGATGGCCATATTCTCTGATATGGTGGAGGATTTCCTAGAGATCTTTATGGATGATTTTTTAGTGTTTGGAGACAACTTTGAAAGCTTCCTAGGCAACTTGCAGAAGGTGCTCGAGAGATGTGAAAAAGCAAACTTGGTTTTGAACTGGGAAAAGTGTCACTTCATGGTGGATGAAGGGATAGTCCTCGGCCATAAGATTAGCTGCCGTGGCATAGAAGTCGACAGAGCAAAGATAGAAGTGATCGAAAAGCTGCCGCCGCCCACCCCAGTCAAGGGAATCAGAAGTTTCTTAGGGCATGCTGGTTTTTATCGGAGGTTCATTTCGAATTTTTCAAAAATCACCAAGCCCCTATGCCATCTTCTGGAGCAAAACTGACCCTTCGACTTCAACACTGAATGTACTGAGGCATTCAAGGTTCTGAAAGAAAAGCTGGTAACAACCCCAATAGTACAACCACCAGATTGGACACTGTCGTTTGAGATCATGTGTGATGCTAGTGACTATGCTGTCGGGGCAGCACTTGGGCAGCGAAGAGACAAACTTTTTCATGTCATATACTATGCCAGCAAAACATTGAATGACGCCCAAGTAAACTACACCACCACAGAGAAGGAACTATTAGCTGTGGTATTCTCCATTGACAAGTTTCGTTCTTATATACTTGGAACGAAGGTCATAGTCCATACAGACCATTCTGCATTGAAGTATTTGTTGACGAAGAAGGATGCAAAGCCTCGACTGATACGTTGGATTCTGCTACTGCAAGAATTCGACCTTGAAATCAAGGACAAAACGGGGACAAAGAATCAAGTGGCAGACCACTTGTCAAGGTTGGAGAAGGGAAAGAGTCTATCGGCAGATGAGACAAACATATTGGAGACCTTTCATGATGAGCACTGTTTGCTGCCACATTCACTGCCGCGGCAGCCATGGCGGAAGGTAAGTATTCTGAACTCCCTTGGTATGCAGATTTCGTTAATTTCTTAGTTAGCGGAATAACTCCTCCTGACCTTAATTATCAAGCTAGGAAGAGGTTCCAAAATGATGTTAAGCATTATTATTGGGACGAACCTCTTCTTTTTCAAAATCTGTGCAGATCAGGTTATAAGGAGATGCGTACCACAGGATGAACATGAAGATATACTTCATCACCATCATGCTTCACAGTATGGTAGACACTTGGAGGCAACAAAACTGCTGCCAAGGTTTTGCAGTCAGGATTCTATTGGCCATCACTGTACAAGGATGCTCAAATATTCTATAAGAACTGTGACAAGTGTCAACGGACGGGAAACATCTCAAGGAGGCACGAGATGCCGCTGCAGAACATTCTTGAAGTCGAGACCTTCGACGTATGGGGGATCGATTTTATGGGACCATTCCCATCTTCATGTGGGAACTTATACATCCTCCTAGCAGTAGATTATGTGTCCAAGTGGGTTGAAGCAATCGCCACTCAAAAGAAAGATGCCAAAACGGTTCAAAGGTTTTTACACAAAAACATTTTTTCCAGATTCGGCATCCCTAAGGCGATCATCAGTGATGAAGGGAGGCATTTTGACAACAGGGTTATAGCTGCTTCCTTGAAAAATTATGGTGTCAAGCACCGGATTGCAACAGCATACCACCCTCAGACTAATGGACAAGCTGAAATATCCAACAAGGAGGTTAAGAACATTCTCGAAAAGATGGTTAAGCCAACTCGGAAAGATTGGTCTCTACACCTCAATGATGCGTTATGAGCTTACAGGACAACATACAAAACTCCATTGGGAATGTCTCCTTATCGGCCGATTTACGGGAAAACGTGTCATTTACCTGTCGAGATAGAGCACATAGCATACTGGGTAATCAAGGCAATTAATATGGACTTGGAAAAGGCAGGGCAGAAAAGGCTACTTGATCTTAACGAAATTGAAGAAATTCGGACAATGGCCTATGACAACGCAAGAATCTACAAGGACAAAACCAAGAAGTGGCATGACAAAAAGTTGCTGCCACGACAGTTCTGCCCAGGGCAGCTTGTGTTGCTTTTTAACACTAGGTTGAAACTTTTCCCAGGGAAGCTGAAATCTAGATGGTCTGGCCCATTCCAAGTGGTTCAGGTTTTTCCCCATGGTGCCATCATGATCAGATCTCTAAAAGACGGGCACCAATTCAAAGTCAATGGACATCGATTGAAGCATTATCAGGGGACTGAAGCCCCAAGAATGCAGGAAGTGGTTACTTTAGGAGATGCCCCACCTGGCATCCCTAATTTAACCTAAATTTTATTTTTAATTACTTTTATTATTTATTAATTATATATTAAGAAATCAGATTTATTTTATTTTTAAGAAATAATGTTTTTATTGTTTTTAGGAAATAAAGGAGACTAGGGGTGAGCAAAACTCGACTCGACTCGAAAAAATCGATATTTTTTTTTCAATTTCGAGTTATTCGAGTCGAGTTATTCGAGTCAACTCGATTAACTCGAAAAAATTTCGATTTCGAGTCGGTTTGGAAGTTGCCCAACTCGAAAAATCGAAAAATTGAAAAACCAAATTTTACAGTTTTGCAATTTAGTCACAGATTTCATTTTTCTTCAATTCATCCTTCATTTTAAGTCCATTTTTGACCAAATTTTAACCACGTATTCCTAAACCAGCGTAGAATACGTATTTATCTTCAATTTATATTTTTGAAAATAAATTTCATATTTTTTCAAATTCAGCCCCTTAACTTTGTATGATTTCCTCATTTCTTCAATATCTCCTTCGTTTTAAGTCAATTTTGACCAAAATTGAACCACATGCTCCTAAACCAATGTAGAAACTAGAATACCTATTTAGCTTCAATTCATATTTTTAAATTAAATTTTCTACTTTTGTAATTTAGCCCCTCAACTTTGAATGTTTCCCATTTCTTTAATTTCTCTTTCGTTTTAAGTCTATTTTTTTACCAAAATTAAACCACATGATTCACTAACACTATATAATATCTATACAACTTCAATTCATATTTTTAACAAATTTATTCTTTTTTTAATTTAGCCCTTTAACTTTATATTTTATTCAATTTGATCATTCAACCAAATTTTTTGTAATTTTTTTCTTTACATCAATTCATTGACTCATTTATACCCCCATCAGTACTTTATCCTTAAAAGTTCCTTATTTAAAAATAATATTATAAATATATTTTAGATGTTTAGATGATATTTTTTATTGAATAACATTACAAATCTTACTTATGCATGTGAAAAATAATATGAAGAAATATATATATATATATATGCATATCTTATATGAATAGAGAAAGTCGTTTAAATTGGAATCAAATCATACTATAACATGGTAAATAATTACAATTAAATTTGTATAGAAACTCGAAAACTCGACTCGACTCGAACTCGACTCGAATCGAAAAAATTTCAAATTAAGTTCAAGTCGTAAAATATGACGCGTAAACTCGAATAACTCGAAATTTTTTGACTCGACTCGACTCGACTTGCTCGAACGCTCACCCCTAAAGGAGACAAGAAGAAAAGAAGAAGTGAATTCAGCCCAACATCCTTCCATCAGCCCAAAAAGCCCAAATTTTGAAGCCTGTCGTTACAGCTGTCGCGACAGACGCAGAAAATACAGACTGTCGACACGCTATCGCGACAGACACGCAAACGCGTAACAGACGCACAGCAGACACGGAAACGCGTGACAGACGCGTCAAAAACCGCGTAACAGTTGGCCCCGTTATTCGCGCCTGCCGTTACAGCTCCAACGGGCAGCAAACTCTTCCCGATATATACCCCGTTCATTTTTCATTTTTCACTCACTTCTACTCTTCTAGCTTGCTCTCTCTAGAAATATTTACATGCTTTCATTTTTCTTTTTACAACCCTTGCAACCATGTCTTCCAGAAACACCCGCAGGAGTGCTGCCTCAAGATCCACCCCGACAGCATCAACCCCACGATCTTTCCAGATACGAGACATGTGGGAGGAAAAGGGATTCATCTACACTTCCAAGGAGGGGAATTTTGGCCTGCAGCCGTTCATTGCTAGAAAAACCAGGACCCTACAATGGCAGATCTTTGCAGAACAACCAGAGGAGATGAACGTCTCTTTGGTTCGCAATTTCTATACTGCCATCAACAGAAGAACCTCAACAGTAGTCACCGTGAGAGGGCGAGAGGTGCCCTTCGAGCCAGAATACATCAACACGCTCTACGGATTTTACGTGGGCAGCAACGAGGATGGTCACCAACAATTTCTGAACAGCTTAGATCCTGCTGCCTACGATGCTGTCATGGCAGAGCTCACAGATGAAGGGACTCAGTGGAACACTAATCCTAAGAACCCGAGGACAGTAAAGAGAACTCAACTCTTGCCGGAGGCCAAACTGTGGAACGCTTTTATTAAAAAGCGAATCATGCCAACCTCGCACAATACCACTGTCGATCAACCCAGGTTAGCCCTCATCCATTCCATTTTGCATGAGAGGCCTATTAATGTGGGCAATTTCATCTGGGAAAGCATTTTGGAGTGTGCACACCGGTCGACAGGACCACTCTACCTACCTTACCTCATCACAGCCCTTTGCTGCGGCCATGGTGTACCTGAAGCTGTCACCGATCTAAGAGTCCAAGGGAAGGGATGGACCGACAAAAACATACTCAGTTTGATGGAATTGACTGCTGCCACCCCGCTGTCATCTTTCGACCCCACTGCCACGGCAGCAGAGATGACAGAACCGACAGACACTGAACCTGCTGCCACGGAAGCCAAGCAACCCACAGCAGCAGTAGCTCCAGCTGATACATCTTCCCAGATTCTTGCTGCCATACAGAAGATGGAGGAAAGACAGCTAGGTCTTATGAGTTTCATCAGGGATTTCACCACAGCTACGGTACAATTCATCCAAACTTCTTTAAATTTCCCTGATGTTGTCTTTCCTACTTTTCCTTCCCACTATTTTGTTGCTACCACCCCTGCCCATACTCCTACACCTGCTGCCACACCCAAGACACCGTCTGCAGAATCCACGCCTACCCCTGCCACGATAGCTGTAGGCAGCCACTGCGCAGCTGATACCTCTGCCCGTGGAACCAAGAGAACAATGACCTCGGAAGAACTTGATACATTCATCGCCGGTTTTTCTTCCTCTTCTATTTGGGAGGAAAGTGACAACGAACCCTCTGTTAAGAGGAATCTATCCAAGGAGTTCACACCGGTTAAACGACAGAAGACGATGGCAGATAAGAATAAGAAGGATAGCGGTAGTATCAGCGGCAGCAGCAGTGACAGCAGCAGCAACTCAGAGATACAGGTAGTAGAGAAACCCCCTCACATCTCTCCTACCAGAATTCAACCTCCAAGGGAGGCCAAGACGAAGAACACATCTGCTTCCCCCATTTGCCAGCCAGTTCAGAAGGCCCATGCCCGCCGACAGATCCGAGTCAGCAGCAGCAGTGACGACTACGCATAAAATTTGAGTTTCTTAACTTATTTTGCTGTCTGCCTTTATATATTTTGTGATGTACTTTTCTGTTCTTTTATTTTGTCATTTGTATTGAGGGCAATGCAACCCTTGAGTTTGGGGGTGGCAACCCTCCATTAATGGAGTCTTATTTAGTTTTAAATTTGCGTCTTTTACTTAGTTATTTTTGTCTAATATATATATATGAGGATGGAATTTTTTTGGCTTAAGCCTTTTGAACTGAACTTACCTGCCGTGACAGCCTCTGTCGTGGCAACACTTTTAGGATAGTTTTAGGAACAGTTTAGAGCCTTGATATAGTTCTGAAACTTAAACACCATTTGTGACTCTTATACTGTCTAGAACTTTACTGGTAAACTAGAATAGGGAAAAACTTAGTACTTGAATAGTCCCTAGAGGTGCCTAACACTGGCTCTAGGAAAAGAAGTTAAGAAAAATAGACTCTTACACCTAGAGGTGCCCGAAACCGGCTCTAGGAAGTTAGCTAGAGGTGCCCGAAACCGGCTCTAGTCAAACTTAAGCTTGAAAAATAGAATCGAGTCTGAACTAAAGGAACCTAAAAATTTCCTCCAAAGAAAATGAACTTTGGCATAAAAATTCAAGTTAGAAGTTTCAGCTATTCTAGTAATCTAAGTGAGTCTAGGCATATAATTGTTCACAAAGCATGCACACACTACACGAGAATTATAGCATGGTTTCGAATAAATCCTGAATTATCCGACAAAGTGTTGCTTGCAATAGGGAATGAAATGGTAGGTAAGGGAAAGTTCATTATTTTAAGCCAAATAAAAATTTTATTTTTCTTTGTTAGGTTTGAATTGCTTGAGGGCAAGCAAAAACTTGAGTTTGGGGGTGTGTTGAGTGTGTAAAAGTTATATATTTTACCCCCTATTTAACCTATATTTCTGATGCATTCAAGCATAATTCATTGCATTTAGGTTAGATTTTAGTTTTACATCACAAATATAGTAAATGGCACAGTTTCTACTGAAATTGGTTGCTTTTGCAGGTTGCTGTCGTAGCAGATGGAGAAGCAGGAGCTGGGCAGTGACACAGAAAAGCTGGAACTGGATGAGCAGTCGAGGAGGACGATGCTACCATGGTTGCCGCCATGACAGCCAAGGACGACAGCAGTTTTGAGGAGAAGAAGCAAAGTGGGCCTCGACAAAAAGAGAAAATTAAGCCCATCTGTCGTAGAGTACCCCTATATTTTTTCGAGCCCTAGATCAGAATGAAGGCCAAGCCCAAGGTTTAAGGAAGAAATCCCAAGCAAGAAGCAAGGACGAATTAAAGACTGCTGCTTTGAAGATTTAATCTTTATTAGAGTTGTACTTTAATTTAAAGTTGTATTCTTGCCATATTAGAAAACTTGAACCCAAGGCCTATATAAAGGCATGTAATTCGACCTAGGAGAGGACGATCACCATTCTCTAGCCTTCTTCCCAAAACCCTAGCCGGTTTCCCTTCTTCACCATGTTCTAAACTTCCCCTAGGGCCACAGGTTGATTTGTAAAGTAGTTGCAAGGGTTGCTTTTGTTTTAGGATTTTCTTTGTTCAATAAAATAAACTTCAAGTTCTCTTATTCTGGTTATTAATATCTTGCAAGAGCATCGGGAGAGCATTGTGAGGTTATCTATTTACTTAATATCAGGGAGAGTTAAGTACACGAAAAGAATAAGTGTGAGTTCTCTAGTTTATAGTTGAACTATCTCGGACCTAGGGATAGGACGAGGTTAAGTGGCTAAAGAAGAATTCAACAACATCGGTGTTCATCCTTCGATTCACGCTGGGAGGTATCATCAAAGATGTGTTCATCGACAGACTTGGACCTAGGGATAAGCCAAGGCACAACAGGGATTCTTGCCAAACTTGAAGTACAGAGTTGTGTGATCGCTGCCGCGACAAACCACAGACTGCCGCCGCGACGGGTGCTGCCGCGACGGGGACATCGACAGAGTAGATTTTCCTAGACTTAGCAATACCTGCACTACTGAGCAATTCAATACCAGCCCATTCTCTCTATCTTGATTATTTTAATCCTATTTTCCAGTATTCTTTATTATTTTCGTGACAAACATCTTAAACTATTCTCTTTACTTTCGTGCAGTAATCCAAGGTGAAGCTATTAGCCCAGTCCTTGTGGAGACGATATCCGATACTTCAGTATCACTTTACTACTTGTGTCGTGTACACTTGCACTACATTGCGATACACACTTTTACACGCAACAGGGACCAAAATGTAATTTTATAAAATGAGAGCGTAAGCACACAAGGCTTAGTGAGGAGTGCTCAAAAACAAAACATCATCAATTGATTTAAACCATTTTCCATGTCCACATTGAAATCTCATTTTAATTACCTCAAAACATCATTTGAAAACAATCATGCCTTTAAAACCATGCACTTTCCTTAACTAAAAATCAGCATATTAAACCTCATGCTACATGTATCATGAATCAATAGCAAGTTCCATTTCTACACTCAATTTAAGCCTTCCCATGCATAACTACCATATGAAAAGCTTAAAGAGTAAAACATGCATAAACCACATTATGAAACATAAACCATTTCATAATACATCATCAATTATATTTGCTTACAAGTGATCATTAGGCAAGTTCATATCTCAAAACCACATATCGGATACATAGATTCAACAAGAGTTCACACAACACTTCAAGCCATCTCAACCGGAATTGGTACATTCACAACCAAAGGTACAATACCAACCGGGTACAATCACAACCCATGTGGACACCAACCCTATCATTGGTTAGATGCTTAACCCACTAACGAGAGATGGGACACCAACCTCCTCGATCCTTAGGGTACTTGAACGGAGACAATGGACACCAACCCCTCGACATCCAAGGCAACTTTTTATAGTGCACTCAATCCTATAGCCGGCTAACTATATCCGCTATCATTTATAAACCATTTTCACAACATTACTTGTCAATATAATTCACATTTAACCACATACCTTAGTGTTTTCAAAGCATCATCAATAAATCATATCTCCAAGCATTAAACCATACTTTAAATCACAAGTATAAAACATATACTTACAAGGATCTCTTACCATATGCATCCTTCATCATCACATCATTAAAACAGTAAATCGCTTACTTTAAAACAAGTTTTAACAGTAGGTAACAGGCATTTACAATCAAGTGCATAAAAACCATTCCATAATAGCACAACCAAGAGACAAATTACTTATACTTACTTCTGAACTTAGACAAGCGTTTCAAGCTTACATCTAAGTTCCCAAAACAACCTTTAAAACATTTCAAAGCTGAAATCCACGTTCTCACTCACCGACACGTGAAACCTTGACTAGCTAACGCGAAACTAAGCGTCCGAAGCTCATGAAACTAAGCGTCTGAAGCTCCCGAAACTTCTCTGGTTACTTCTGAAACGTTCTCCCCTATTTAGACCACAAAATAATAAAGGATTAATGCATCTCAATGCATTAAAATCTCCAGCAAGCAAACCTATCACGTTGCCTTGCCGAAATCCACCAAAACGCCCCCGAAAACACTACTGATTACTTTACAAACTAGACCCAGCCAACACCTAACACTTCCAACCATTTGTAATCATTGATTAACATCCAAAACCAACCTATTAACAACCTTATACCTCCAGCATCCCCAAAATCACATTAACACCACAAAAAACCCAATTCTAACAACCTAAACAACTAGAGATCCAAATAGTTTCGGGATTATCATGCTTAAACCTCAATCTCAACATTAATAAACTTCGAAAACATGCTTAAAATAAATCATAAACCAGCCATAACATATCCATTACGAAAATTACACAAAACCATCATTTAAAGCTTGATTTAATCATTTTCTTTAAATCAATCATAAAACCTTGTTAAGAAACACAATTAAATAGCTAAATACTTGAGAATTTCATTTAAAAACCTTGATTAGAGGAGAAACATGAAAATTACCTCTAATCCCTTGCTATTCCTTCAATTGCCAAGATTTGATGAAAAATCTTCAAAAATCCTTTGAGATAGGTTGAGAAAACTTCTTAAAAAACATTTGGAAGCCAAAGTGAAATGGAAAAGAAAGATATCTGGAGGTTTTGAAAGAAAAGGGATGTTTGGCTGAGGAGATAAGAGAGAAAATGGAAGTTACGTCAAAAATGGATTTGTAAAAGCTAAATCCCTTTTTAATCAAAATTCCTTTAATCTTTTTAATAAAACCACAAAAAAACATGTCAATTAAAGGGATAGCTTATTATATTTAATATAGCTCCCTAAAGATTCTAAGTTTTGGCTCTCTTACAAAATAGTCATTTAAAAATTGTTTTCTTAATTTTACGTTTTAATCATTAACTGGAAATGTCCACTTTCCACATGTCATTTTTTAAAATTGACTTTACCACACCCTTATATATATTTTAAAAGGATTTTAGAAAATTTTCTCATATTTTTATCATTTCTCGAACCATGTTTTCTCTGAACCAATCCCAAACTAACCTGAATCTCTACTCTAGGTTCAATGGATCCCGAACCCAACCTAAAAACTACTAGGCCCAAAACCGGGGCGTCACAACTCTCCCCCACTAAGGAAATTTCATCCTCAAAAATTTACCTGAAGGAAAAAAGGTGTGGAAACTGCTCTAACATGTCCGCGTTGCTTTCCCACATGGCCTTCTCAACTCCTCGATGTCGCCACAACACCTTCACAAGTTCAAAAGTCTTACCACGAAGAACTTTGCTACTAGAATCAAGAATCTCAAAAGGTTCCTCATCATAGGACAAATCCGGTCACAACCCAATATCCTAAACCAACATAACATGGGACGGATCCGACTTATACCTCCGTAACATCGACATATCAAACACATCATGAATTTTCGCCAACTCGGGAGGCAACCTCAACCGATATGAAACAGGACCAACACGCTCCATAACTCCATATTGTCCAATAAACCTTGGACTAAGTCTACCCTTACGTCCAAACCTCATCACCTTCTTCCAAGGTGACACTTTTAGAAACACGCGATCGACAACCACAAACTCAATCTCCCTACGCTTCAAATCAGTGTAAGACTTTTGACGATCCGAAGCCGCCTTCAATTGATCACAAACAAGCTTTATCTTTATCGTCGTTCCTTTAAGAAAATCCGGCAAAGAAACTAATGTTTCCCCGCCTCCGCCCAATAAAGTGGCATCCTACACTTCCTATCATGCAAGGCTTCATACGGAGCCATTTGTATACTTGCTTGATAGCTATTATTATAAGCAAACTCCACCAACGGCAACTATTTCTCCCAAGAACCTTGGAAATCTATACCACAACACCGCAACATATCCTCAAGTACTTGGATAACTCGCTCAGACTGACCATCTGTCTGAGGATGATACGAGGTACTGAAATTAAGCGGTGTACCCAAAGCCTTATACAAACTCTCCCAAAACCTTGCTGTAAACCTCGGATCTCTATCTCAAACTATGGATTTAGGTACACCTTGCAACCTCACTATTTCCGCAATGTACAACTCTCCCAACTTATCCAACGTATACGTAGTATGCACAGCTATGAAATGCGCACACTTCGTAAGATGGTCTACAATCACCTAAATAGAGTTCTTCTTTGACGGGGTCAGTGGTAAACCTGATACTAAATCCATCGTAATCCTCTCCCATTTCCATTCTGGTATCTTCAAAGGTTGCAACAGCCGGAAAGGAAACTGATGCTCAACTTTCACGCACTGACAAACCATACACTTACTCACAATATCAGCAACATCCTTCTTCAACCCAACCCAATAGTACTCATCCTTCAATCCACGATACATCTTAGTACTACCAGGATGCATAGCAAAAGGACTACTATGCGCCTCAATCAGAATAATGCACCTCAACCCAACATCATCCGGCACAACTATTCAACTCTTAAAACACAAAACACCATCATCATTAAAACAAAAGTCCGTTGAATTACCATCTACTATATCCTGAACATGCGGTACCAACGAATCATCAAGCAACTGCTTCTGCTTAATCAACTAAACCAAGGAAGGTTTCACCCGCAACTCAGCTATCAATCCACCATATCGTGACACACTCAATCACGAAAATGTGACTCTCAACTCCACAGCTACCTTCCTACTCAAAGCATCGACCACAATATTGGCCTTACCAGAGTGATACTCTATCGTCAAGTTGTAATCCTTAACCAACTCCAACTATCTTCGTTGCCTAAGATTCAACTCTTTCTGAGACATTAAATACTTCAAACTCTTATGATCCGTATAAACCACACATTTCTCAACGTAAAGGTAATGTCTCCAAATTTTCAAAGCAAACACAATCGCGGCAAGGGTAAAAGCAAACACAACCGCAAGCTCAAGATCGTGAGTAAGATAGTTTCACTCGGGATGGCTTTTACCACTCTTGCTTCCTTTTCAAGGGTAAAAGCCATCCCGAGTGAAACACGAGCGTCAGTGCATTTTCTTGTAGTGGAAATGTGAGGTTCTGTGCTGGTGAGCTTTATAATTTTATTTGTGTTACTAATCATGTCTCAAACTTCTTTGAGAAACACTGTTGGTGATAGTAATAATGTTAATATGGATGCAACTAATCCCAATCTTCAAGATATTATCCGAAGAGAAGTGTACAAGTTGTTGCAACAAAGGTTGGGGCCAATGCAAGAGCGATTAGAACATTTGAAGGAAAGATCTCAAGGGAGGCATAATTCCGAACACAAGGAAGAATATGTTGATGAGGTGGATGATGAACATACAGGCGAGCAAGCCTCTCAGCAAAGTACAAGGCATCAAGAGCCTATGTACCAAAGAGTTCGTCCAAGAGTAGATGACAATCTTAGTAATATCAAAATTAGCATTCCTCCTTTTCAAGGAAGAACGAATCTTGAAGCCTATCTTGCATGGGAAAAGAAAGTTGAGCACATCTTTGAGTGCCAAAAATACTCTGAGATTAAAAAGGTAAAACTTGCGGCCATTGAATTTACAAATTTTACACTAATTTGGTGGGATCAACTGACATCTAGTAGGAGATGTAATGGCGAGCATCCTATGTCTACATGGAATGATATGAAAGCGGTGATGAGGTGGCGATTCATTCCAACTCACTATCAAAGGGAGCTGTTCAACAAACTTCAAAACCTTACACAAGGCAACCATAATGTCGAGGACTATCACAAAGAGATAGAAGTAGCCATGATCCGAGCCAACATTGAGGAGGATCGAGAAGCCACCATGGCCAAATTTCTATTCGGTCTTGATCCTAACATTGCTGCCATTTTTTAGTTGCAACATTATATGGAAATTGAAGACATGGTTCATATGGCCATGAAGGTCCCAACAAACTGAATCCATCATTTACTCCTAATGAATTAGGCGGTCCATCAAAGAATGCTAAACCCATTGTCGAAACCAGCAAGAGAAAGAGCAAAACTATATCGGTTTGATCTCGTGATGTCCAATGTTTCAAGTGCTTGGGGTGAGGACATATAGCAAGCCAATGTCCAAACTACAACACCATGCTTCTTCGAGATGATGGAGAAGTTGAACCGGATCAAGGGGAGGATGAGAATGAAGATACTGCCATCCAAGAAGAAGAATAATTAGAGCATGTCGTGGAAGGAGAGGTTTTCATTATCAAAAGAAGTTTAAGTATGCAGTCAATTGAAGGAGATGAACAACGCAAGAACATCTTTCATACTCGTTGCCACATAGGTGGAAATGTATGCTTTGTCATTATAGATGGTGGTAGTTGCACTAACGTTGCTAGTACTTTGATGGTAGAAAAGCTTGGCCTAGCAACAACAAAGCATCCACACCCCTACAAACTGCAGTGGCTTAAGGATGGTGGGGAACTCAAAGTTACCAAACAAGTCATTGTGCCATTTTCCATTGGCAAGTACAAAGATAAGGTACTATGTGATGACGTGACAATGCATGCTAGTCATCTCTTGTTAGGGATGCCATGTTATTTCAATAGGAGAGTCATACATGATGGTTATATCAATTAGTATACTCTCATCCATGAAGCCAAGAAGATCACCCTAGCCCTGCTTTCACTTAAGCAAGTTCACAAAGATCAGATACATTTGAGAGAAAGTTTTGAAAAAGAAAAAGAGAGTGACAAAAATATTGAGAGAAAAGTAAAAGAGAGTGAGGTAACATCCGAGAGTAAATCAAAAGAGTGTTAAAGAGAAGAGAGAGGAAGCACTTGTGCTCATGTATAAGGAGAATTTCTTAAACACTAACCACCTTAATCAAGATTTATCTTCTTTTGTTGTTTCTTTATCGCAGTAATTTGACGATTTATTTCTGGAGGAAATTTTGAGTGGACTGCCACCTATTCGTGCCATAGAACATCAGATTGATTTTGTACCCGGTGTTATTATTCCAAACCGACTAGCTTACCGAAGCAACCCCGAAGAAACTAAGGAGTTGCAAAGACAAGTATCCGAGTTAATGGAAAAAGGATACATGAGGGAGAGTCTTAGCCCATGTGTCGTGTTGGTCTTACTTGTGCCAAAGAAGGATAGAACTTGGCGCATGTGTGCGGACTGCCGGGCAGTAAACAAGCCAGCATGGCCCAAGAAACTCCAGATGCTCTTCACAGTGGTGAGAGGAGGTAGCTTCTCAATTACCTCAATCTTTGCTCTATCCACCTCAATGCCATTCTTTGATATTTTGTGACCCAAAACCATTACTTCGGTCACCATAAAATGGCATTTTCCCAATTTTGCACCAAATCAGCTTCTTCACATCGCTTTAGCACTTTGGCCAAATTTCCCAAGCATGAATCAAAATCTTCCCCGGAGACTGAAAAATCGTCCATGAATACTTCCAAAAATTCCTCAACCATATCTGAAAATATAGCCAGCATACACCTCTAAAAAGTTGTTGGGACATTTCAGAGTCCAAAGGGCATTCTTCTGAAAGCATGGGTACCATACGAACATGTGAATGTCGTCTTTTCTTGGTCCTCAGGTGCTATAGCAATTTGATTGTACCCTGAGCATCCGTCAAGGAAATAATAAAATACTTTTCTCACCAATCTATCTAGCATTTGATCGATGAATGGGAGAGGGAAATGGTCCTTCTTGGTCGCCTTGTTGATCCTCTTATAGTCCATGCAAATCTTTCACCCCGTTACAATTCTTGTTGGAAATAATTCATTCTCATCGTTACTCACCACTGTGATGCCTCCTTTCTTAGGCACACATTGGACTGGACTAACCCACGAGTTGTTTGATATGGGATAGACTACACCAGCGTCAAGCCACTTGATTATCTCATTCATCACCACCTTCTTCACAATGGGGTTGAGCCTTCTTTGGGGTTCAATAGAATTGATGTGACAATCATCAAGCAAAATTTTGTGCATACAAATAGTAGGGCTTATCCCCTTTTTAAGTCAGCCATAGTCCAACCTAAAGCTCTTTTATGTTGCGACATCATATTTAATAAACTAGACTCTTATTTAGGTGTAAGACTACATGAGATTATCACAAGTAAAGTTTCATTGCTACCCAAATAAGCATATTTAAGATGAGATGGCAAGGGCTTTAACTCTAATGTTGGAGCATGCTCAAGTGAAGGCTTATGGGGAATAAATTCTGAAAAGTCAAGAGGTTCAAAGTGCATACATGGTTTGGCTTCGAGCAGGCTCGATTACTCCACTTCTTATGAAAATTCCTCAAGTTCCTCATACTCGATCTCATACTCCTCCTTATTATCTTCATCTTGGATATGCTCATATTCATCCATTTCTAAGAAATTGTTGCATCAAAAGTCTGCAGTATCCCTTTTTGCTGTAGCATCCATGTACTGACACTCTTCATATTCATCTACATATTTGAGAGAGTTGAAAACATTGATGGTCACCTCTTGATCAGCCACCCTCATAGTAAAATCACCCTTTCACAGTCTATCAGAATTCTACTGGTTGCTAGAAATGGCCGCCCCAAATAATGGGTGCGTTATCATCTGCCTTGCAATAAAGAATGAGGAAGTCGACTGGAAAGATAAACATGTCCACTTTCACGACTACATCTTCTACTCTTCCTTCTGGGCCTACATGAGATCGGTCGGATAATTGCAAGATAACCGTACTTGGCCTTACATCTTCTATACCGAGCTTCATGAAGACTGACTTTGGCATGAGATTTACACTAGATCCAAGGTCACACAAGGCTTTTCCCACATAGTTATCGCCTATTGAACATGGTATAATGAAGCTGCCTAGATCTTGTCTCTTAGAAGGCAATTTGCTTCACACAGAATAGCATTCACTTGCTATAGCAACTGTCGCATACTGCTCAACCTTTCTTTTCTTGGTGACGACGTCCTTGAGAAACTTCGCATAAGTTGGCATCTAATCAATGGCTTCTAAGAACGGGACCTTAATATGCAGCTGGTCCAGAACATCCACAAATTTCCTAAAATGAATATTCTCATTTTGTTTCTTCAATCGTTGAGGGAAGGGAGGTGGGGGTCTAACTTATTCCTCTATCGATACAATAATCTCTTTTGTTGAAGCATTTTCCCTATCGTCGATAGTTTTGTTAACTAAATTCATGTCTTTGTAACACCTGGGTTTAGGGGTCGGGCGAAAATAGTATTTAAGTAATATTATATATTATTTGGACTTCGTGTTTTTCAAAACAAATATTTTATTGTTGGACTAAATTAAAATGAAACTCAATTTACATGGACTTTAAAGTAAGGGGAAATGGCCATTCATTAATGGCATTTTCGTAATAAAATGGGATTTCAATTTAAAAGGCCCTTTTTAATTTAAAACACCCCTTTTTATCATCTTTCACTATTCATCTTCTTCAACCAACGACAAAGAGAGCTCTCATTCCCCTTCCACTATTCCATCACTTTGCTTCCTCATTTCAACTCGGTTTTGAAAGATAATTTCGTTTTCAACGTGTCCTCAACTTCCTCTCTTCAAAAGTACAAGTAGTTTTCATTTTCATCAAGGTTTTGAAATTTGAGTTTTTAGTAGATTTGATTAAAAATGATATTTTTATGGTGTTTAACTTAAAATTTCGATTTAATGATGTTAGATATGAAGTCTATGAGTCAAATGGTTCGACATATATAAATTTTACATGGTTTTATGCTCATTCTCGGATTTGGGTTTAATGGGGGTTTTTGAAGGGTTTTAGAGTGGTTTTTGGGATTGTTTTAGGTTGGAATTTGTGGGATAAGGTTAGTACTATGGTTGGGGGTTGTTTTGGGACCATTTGGGAGTATTAAAAGTATTGGAAACATGAGTTTTGATTGAGGTTTATGGGCTGCTCGGGTTTGGTAATTTTGGAGGTTGTTCATGGCTTGAAATATTGTGTTTGATGTTTGAATTGTATTCTGGGTTAGCTACTTTGATGCTTGGGCTGATTTGAAGTTGTTTGGATTGTGTTGAGGTTGTTTAGAGGCAAGAACTTGTGTTGGTGAAGCATCGGGAGTGAATCCAGAAGCTTGAAGGTGGTTACTTGCTTGGGGTTTGAGCTTGGAAGTGAATGTGAGTGGTTAATGTTTTCAAAGTGGTTTTTAAGTGTTTGGTTCAAGCATGTGGACTAGGTTGGGCTTGGTAGACCCACCTAGAGTTAGGATTAGGGTGGTAGCCTAATCCTAAGCTTTAGTTAGAGACATTGGTTGAATTCTTAACTTGTTTTTTATGCCTCATGGTGATGTGTATTTATGATGATTATGTATAATGTATTATACATGTGTGATGAGGCATGGTTGCGATGCATTGCGATATGCATGTGGATTGTTCATGATTGTGATCATGGTGGGTACGTGCTAAGCACGAAATTGGTTATAATTGATATTGTGGATTGTATTAATATTGGCACTAGTATACTTGAGTACAAATGATCGATCATTAGGATGTTAGTGTGCACACGTGAGTCAAATGCGCGCGTGGTCTTGATGATAGTAGTCATCAAGATGGAGTACAGGTTTGCCCGGAAATTCTTCTTTATATTGTGATAGTCGGTGATGAGGGTAATCCCATCGACGGGGCGTGAGGATGAGTGGAATCCCCTCCGCGAGACCGATGATGAGTGCAATCCCACCGTGAGCTAAAGTGGTTGTTGGATGTGAGTTCCAACGTGTTTATTCGCGTATTCGAGTCATAGCTAGGTGCCAATATAAATTGATATGTGTATCAATGTGATGTGGAATGTGTATTCCTATTTGGATGATTATATGTGTTTACATATGTTGTGGAAATGAGCTTGATGAGCATGATATATTATTGGATATTTGTTCATGCATCATTGACATTTTGGCTCTCGAGAATCAAAGGTAAGAACATGCATTTACCTTGGTTGAGATCGTGCATGGACCCTGCATTGTCGAGGTTTTTTTTAAAGAGCTTACCCTCACTAGGCTTTATGCTTACGCTCTCTTTTGTTCGATAATGCAGATCCTTAGTTCGTGGGTTGCTAGCGCAAGTGGAGGGCCTCCGAGTGTGGTTGTTGGATTTGAGTTTATCAAGTATGAGTTTTAATGTTTTGGACATGTAATAGTTAAGCAATGGGATTTGTGCTATTGATGGTTGTGTAGAAGCATGTTTAGACTCCTTAATTATGTTGTTTTTGCGTGGCTTGTTGATGCCATGTTTTGATTGTAAAACCATGTCTAAATTGCTCACCATGTGTGTTGGCCATGTGCCTTTTGAGAATGCCTAAGTGTATGGATGTGGAAGCATGAGACCTTAAGTGCTTGTTTGCCCTCTTTTGAATGAATTCATGTTTCCCTTGGTTGGATGATGTGTGTTTATGTTGGGTGTCTTGTATGACTAGATCTTGGTTAATAGTTGTTGTATGAATGCTTAATTGTGTCTTGGGAGGTCTTAAATTGCATCTAGGTTCGAGTCTTGTGTTGTTTTGCTGAGTTTAGGAGACTTGCAGCGTAGGGTGTATCGGTACGCCTGGGGGCCGTATCGATACGGTCTTGCCTGCATGACTCAGTTTTGGCTGGGCGTATCGATACACGAGGGTGTATCGATACGGTAAATGCTCACTGGGAAGGGTGTATCGATACGCTCAAGGGCTTTAACGATACGTTCTTCCTGTGTTGACTGTTGGGTGTTGACTTTGGTCAAGGCGTATCGATACCCTTGATAGGTGTATTGATACGGCCTGCTTAAATACAGAAAATGGGCTGTTTTATGAATGCTGTCGTGAATGATCGTTTTTGTTTTGCTTGTGTTTCCGCTGACGTGTTTCACATAGGACATGGTTATGCATTTAGACAAGATAAATAAAAGAAATTTTCCTAGGGTTGCTAACCGAGGGGGAACCTTAACGGGTTTTGCTTCGGTTTTCCCCATGTGGCCCACTCGGATCGGTCAAACGTCCGGATCGAGACGAGGGGGTTACGCTTGTTGGTATCAGAGCCTAAGGTTACCGAGACCTTGGGCAGGTAAGTGAGGTAAGTTGTGTTTTTATGATTGATATGCACGGTGATTGCTTGTTTGTCAATTATGCTAGTTGTTTTGTTTTAAAGCATGTTGTTTAGAGTCCCACTGCTACTATTACATTGGAAAAAGGATTTTTAAGTGAGGGAACATACTTGAGCACTTGGAAGCCTTGCCTTGCTAACCCAATTTTGTATGCTTTGTTGTTGTGGTTGTAGTTATTATCTGTGAGGGTGATGTCTAGGCCGAGGGGTAGGCCGAGAGTGGTTTGCCAGGAACCACACGTTGCGGCTCCTGTTGAGCCGGTGGTTGGGGTTGAGGCTCATATAGAAGGGCATGCTGCTACTAGAGTTGGAGCTCCTCCACCACCTCCACCACCACCACCTCCTCCGCCCGGTGAGGGAGACGAGGCTGGAGTCGAGGGAGAGGGACCTCGGGGTGGCCAAGGTGGCCAAGGTCCAGCTAGAATAGATATGACTCCGCTTGTGCAAGCTATGGCGGGAGCATTCCAGGCCGCAGTTGCTGGGGCACAGGCTGCAGCTCAGCCTAGAGGGGATGATAACAGTTTACCGTTAGAGAGGCTCCGTAGCTAGGGGCCGAAGAGTTTAGAGGATCTATTCCTGAGAGATCTGAGCTGTGGTTAGAGAAGACCGTTCGCATCTTAGCTCAGATGGGTCGTGTGGGTGCTCGCAGATTGGGATGTATGATCCCTTTGCTTCAGGGTGATGCCTACACCTGGTGGATCACCATTACTACCGGAGTTCCGGAGGTTGAAATTGGTTGGGACTTCTTCGAGTCTGCTTTCAGAAAGAGATACTTGGGTCCGAGGTATCTAGATGAGAAGAAATGAGAGTTTATGGCCCTAGTTCAGGGAGATGCTACTGTGACTGACTACGAGATCCGCTTTGTTCGTTTGAGTCAGTATGCTCCAGAGTTAGTTCCCACTGAGAGGGAGCGTTGTAACTGTTTCAGATATGGGCTGCATGAAGAGGTTAAGAGGTTTACGTTGGCTTCTGATTACTCAGATTTCGATGTCTTGGTTGCTAGAGCCAAGGACATTGAGCACAGCTTGGGGCTGACAAAGCGTTCAAGAGGATCTAGTTTTGGTAAGAGGAACAATAACTTTGACCGTGGGGATGCCAAGAGGCATAGAGGTGACGGACAGCAATTTGACCATAGACGTGGCGGTGGCCACCATGGTAGAGGCCACCAGGGCCATCGAGGAGGAGGGTGCTTGCCCGAGTGTACACGGTGTGGGAGACAACATACTGGTGAGTGTTGGGGTAACTTCCATGCCTGTTGGAACTGTGGTTCGAGAGACCACTTTAGGAGGGAGTTTCTGCATCAGGCAGCCCAGGCACCAAACATTGCTCAGGCTCCTGCGAGAGCGACTGATTTTCAGAGAGGCCGTGGGCGCGGTCGTGGCTACTTCCAGCCTAGGGCTGATGCACCTAGGGTAGATGCTCAGAGGAACCTTGCTCATGTTGTAGCCGTACAGCCAGAGGTAGGAGGACCAGCAAGGGTTTATGCTCAGAGAGAGGTCGGGAACGACACTGATGTGATAGCATGTAATTTTGAGTTACAATCTATGTCTTTGCGCTCTTTGGTTGATTCGGGTTCTACGCATTCCTACATTTTGAGTGCGCATGCACGGAAATTAGATATACCTGTTGAGATCTTAGAGGTAGGTATGCATGTGACTAGTTCCTTTGGTGAGACAATTGTAGTTAGACGTATGTATAGGAGATGTCCACTGAAGATTCAGGGTCATGCGTTTTCTGTTGATATGATGGAGCTTTCTTTTTATGGCTTTGATATTATTCTGGGTATGGACTGGTTAGTTGAACACCGAGCTAGTGTGGATTTTGAGACGAAGAGGATTTCTTTGAAACTTTCAGATGACTACGATGTAGTAGTAGTAGTAGGTGAGAAGATTACGTTCTTGTCTAATGTTGTATCAGCTTTAGAGGCTCATAGGTTGATGGATTCCGGTTGTTGGGCTTACTTAGCCTATATTATGAATCCGAATATGAGTGAGGCTAGACCGAAAGATATTAGAAAAAATTGTGACTTTCTGGATGTGTTTCCTGAAGAGTTGTCGGGTTTGCCTCCTGACAGAGATGTTGAGTTTGTGATTGAGACTGTTTCAGGGTCTACTCCAGTTTCGATAGCTCCGTATCGTATGGCTCCGAGAGAGTTGAAAGAATTGAAGAGACAGTTGCAAGAGTTATTAGACCGTGGTTTCATTAGGCCTCGTAGTTCTCCTTGGGGTGCTCCTGTGCTGTTTGTAAAGAAGAAAGAAGGCAGTATGCGTATGTGTATTGATTACAGGCAGTTGAATCAGTTGACTGTAAAGAACAAGTATCCGTTGCCTCGTATAGATGATTTGTTTGATCAGTTGAGAGGTGCTTCAGTGTTCTCGAAGATAGATTTGAGATCAGGATACTATAAGTTGAAAGTGAAAGAGTGTGATGTTCCGAAGACAACTTTTAGGACTAGATATGGTCACTATGAGTTCCTTGTGATGCCGTTTGGGCTCACGAATGCACCTCAGCATTCATGGATATGATGAACAGAATTTTTAGAGACTATCTAGATCGTTTTGTAGTTGTTTTCATAGATGGTATTCTTGTGTACTCGAAGAAAGAAGAAGAGCATGATGAACACTTGAGATTTGTTTTGCAAAGATTGTTGAGCAATCAGTTGTATGCGAAGCTTAGCAAGTGTGAGTTCTGGATTCGAGAGGTTGTATTTCTTGGCCATGTTGTTTCGGCCGAAGGTATCCTTGTTGATCCATCGAAGATTGAGGCTATTATTGAGTGGAAACAACCCAAGTCTGTGACTGATATTAGGAGTTTCCTAGGATTAGCCGGTTACTATAGGAGATTTGTTGATGGTTTCTCTAGGGTAGCTGCTCCTTTGACTAAATTGTTGCAAAAAGGAGTTAAGTTCGAGTGGTCAGATGCAAGACAGAAGGCCTTTGAGAAATTGAAAGAAGCTCTGACAAATGCTCCAGTGTTAGTGCAACCAGTTTCAGGTAAAGAATTTGTGATCTATAGTGATGCTTCCTACATAGGTTTAGGTTGTGTTTTGATGCAAGAAAGAAGAGTTGCTGCCTATGCTTCTAGACAGTTGAAGGTTCATGAGAAGAACTACCCTACTCACGATATAGAGTTAGCCGCAGTTGTGTTTGCGTTGAAGATTTGGCGTCATTACTTTTATGGTGAGAAGTGTATAGTTTACACCGATCATAAAAGCTTGAAGTATTTGATGACTCAGAGAGAGTTGAACTTGAGACAGAGAAGGTGGCTTGAGTTGTTGAAAGACTATGATTTGACCATTGAGTACCATCCGGGTAAGGCAAATGTAGTAGCCGATGCTTTGAGTAGAAAAGTCGCAGTTGAGTTGAGAGCTATGTTTGCTAGATTGAGTGTGTCCGATGACGGTGGTTTGATCACAGAGTTGCAAGTGAAGCCTTCTTTGATTTAGTTGATTAGAGAGAAGCAGTTGCAAGATGTGTCCTTAGTTCCCTATGTTCAGGACGTAACCGAAGGAAGACCGACCAAGTATAGTTTCAGTGGTGAGAACTTGTTGTGCTTTAGAGATAGAGTTGTAGTACCTGAAGATGTTGAGTTGAGACGTCAGATTCTGAGTGAAGCACATTCGAGTCCTTTTTCTATGCATTCGGGTAGTACCAAGATGTACCGTGACTTGAAGAACGATTACTTATTGGTTGGTTTGAAGAAAGATGTAGCCGAGTATGTGAGCCGTTGTATGGTTTGCCAGAGAGTGAAGGCAGAACATCAGGTTCCTTCAGGTTTGTTACAGCCTTTGAAGATTCCGGAATGGAAATGGGAGAAGATCACCATGGATTTTGTATCGGGGTTACCGTTATCTCCTTCGAAGAAGAACTCTGTTTGGGTGATAGTGGATAGATTCACTAAGTGTGCTCACTTCTTAGTAGTGAACACTACAGATTCTTTAGACAAGTTGGCAAACTTGTACATCCGTGAGATCGTGAGGCTTCATGGAGTTCCGAAGTCTATTGTTTCAGACAGGGATCTGAGATTTACTTCGAGGTTCTGGGGTTGTTTGCATAGTGCTCTAGGTAGCCGTTTGCATTTCAGTACTTCTTATCATCCTCAGTCCGATGGGTAGTCAGAGCGAGTGATACAGATTTTAGAGGATATGCTCCGTTGTTGTGTGATTGACTTCCAGGGTTCTTGGGAGAAGCACTTACCTTTAGTTGAGTTTGCTTACAACAACAGCTATCAGTCTAGTATTCAGATGACTCCCTATGAGGCATTGTATGGTAAACGATGTAGGACTCCGATTTGTTGGGCTGAAACGTGTCAGAGGTTGTTACCTATACCGAATTTACTTAAGGGGACTACCGACAAAGTGAAGTTGATTTGTGACCGTTTGAAAGCAGCTTCCGATCGTCAGAAGTCTTATGTAGATTTGAAGAGAAAAGAGATTGAGTTCACCGTGGGTGAGAAAGTGTTTCTGAAAGTATCTCCGTAGAAGAAGGTGATGAGATTTGGCCGGAAAGGCAAGTTGAGTCCGAGGTTCATTGGTCCGTATGAGATAGTTGAACGGATTGGGCCTGTAGCTTACCATTTGAGCTTGCCTTCTGAGTTAGAGAAGATCCATGACGTCTTTCATGTGTCGATGCTTAGGAGATATAGATCAGATCCTTCTCATGTTATGCTTGTCGAGGAGATAGAGTTGAATCCGGATTTGTCCTATAATTAAGAGCCTGTTGAGATACTTGCTTCTAATAGCAAGGTGTTGCGTGGCAAGACCATAGAGTTGGTCAAGGTGTTGTGGAGACATAGAGGTGTGGAAGAGGCCACGTGGGAGAGGAAAGCTGATATGCTTAAGCAGTTTCTGTACTTGTTTCCTTCAGGTAATTTCGGGGACGAAATTCCTTAAGTGGGGGAGAGTTGTAACAACCGGGTTTAGGGGTCGGGCGAAAATAGTATTTAAGTAATATTATATATTATTTGGACTTCGTGTTTTTCAAAACAAATATTTTATTGTTGGACTAAATTAAAATGAAACTCAATTTACATAGACTTTAAAGTAAGGGGAAATGGCCATTCATTAATGGCATTTTCGTAATAAAAGGGGATTTCAATTTAAAAGGCCCTTTTTAATTTAAACCACCCCTTTTTATCATCTTTCACTATTCATCTTCTTCAACCAACGACAAAGAGAGCTCTCATTCCCCTTCCACTATTCCATCACTTTGCTTCCTCATTTCAACTCGGTTTTGAAAGGTAATTTCGTTTTCGACTTGTCCTCAACTTCCTCTCTTCAAAAGTACAAGTAGTTTTCATTTTCATCAAGGTTTTGAAATTTGAGTTTTTAGTGGATTTGATTAAAAATGATACCTTTATGGTGTTTAACTTAAAATTTCGAGTTAATGATGTTAGATATGAAGTCTATGAGTCAAATGGTTCGACATATATAAATTTTACATGCTTTTATGCTCATTCCCGGATTTGGGTTTAATGGGGGTTTTTGAAGGGTTTTAGAGTGGTTTTTGGGGTTGTTTTAGGTTGGAATTTGTGGGCTAAGGTTAGTACTATGGTTGGGGGTTGTTTTGGGACCATTTGAGAGTATTAAAAGTATTGGAAACATGAGTTTTGATTGAGGTTTATGGGCTGCTCGGGTTTGGTAATTTTGGAGGTTGTTCATGGCTTGAAATGTTGTGTTTGATGTTTGAATTGTATTCCGGGTTAGCTACTTTGATGCTTGGGCTGATTTGAATTTGTTTGGATTGTGTTGAGGTTGTTTAGAGGCACAAACTTGTGTTGGTGAAGCATCGGGAGTGAATCCGGAAGCTTGAAGGTGGTTGCTTGCTTGGTATTTGAGCTTGGAAGTGAAGGTGAGTGGTTAATGTTTTCAAAGTGGTTTTTAAGTGTTTGGTTCAAGCATGTGGACTAGGTTGGGCTTGGTAGACCCACCTAGAGTTAGGATTAGGGTGGTAGCCTAATCCTAAGCTTTAGTTAGAGACATTGGTTGAACTCTTAACTTGTTGTTTATGCCTCATGGTGATGTGTATTTATGATGATTATGTATAATGTATTATACATGTGTGATGAGGCATGGTTGCGATGCATTGCGATATGCATGTGGATTGTTCATGATTGTGATCATGGTGGGTACGTGCTAAGCACGAAATTGGTTATAATTGATATTGCAGATTATGTTAATGTTGGCACTAGTATACTTGAGTACAAATGATCGATCATTAGGATGTTAGTGTGCACACGTGAGTCAAATGCGCGCGTGGTCTTGATTATAGTAGTCATCAAGATGGAGTACGGGTTCGCCTGGAAATTCTTCTTTATATTGTGATAGTCGGTGATGAGTGTAATCCCATCGACGGGGCGTTAGGGTGAGTGAAATCCCCTCCGCGAGACCGGTGATGAGTGTAATCCCACCGTGAGCTAAAGTGGTTGTTAGATGTGAGTTCCAACGTGTTTATCCGCGTATTCGAGTCATAGCTAGGTGCCAATATAAATTGATATGTGTATTAATGTGATGTGGAATGTGTATTCCTATTTGGATGATTATATGTGTTTACATATGTTGTGGAAATGAGCTTGATGAGCATGACATATTATTGGATATTTGTTCATGCATCATTGACATTTTGGCTCTCGAGAATCGAAGGTAAGAACATGCATTTACCTTGGTTGAGGTCGTGCTTGGACTATGCATTGTCGAGGTTTGTTTTTAAAGAGCTTACCCTCACTAGGCTTTATGCTTACGCTCTCTTTTGTTCGACAATGCAGATCCTTAGTTCGTGGGTTGCTAGCGCAAGTGGAGGGCCTCCAAGTGTGGTTGTTGCTTTGAGTTTATCAAGTATGAGTTTTAATGTTTTGGACATGTAATAGTTAAGCAATGGGATTTGTGCTATTGATGGTTGTGTAGGAGCATGTTTAGACTCCTTAATTATGTTGTTTTTGTGTGGCTTGTTGATGCCATGTTTGGATTGTAAAACCATGTCTAAATTGCTCACCATGTGTGTTGGCCATGTGCCTTTTGAGAATGCCTAAGTGTATGGATGTGGAAGCATGAGACCTTAAGTGCTTGTTTGCCATCTTTTGAATGAATTCATGTTTCCCTTGGTTGAATGATGTGTGTTTATGTTGGGTGTCTTGTATGACTAGATCTTGGTTAATAAATGTTGTATGAATGCTTGATTGTGTCTTGGGAGGTCTTAAATCGCATCTAGGTTCGAGTCTTGTGTTGTTTTGCTGAGTTTAGGAGACTTGCAGTGCAGTGCGTATCGGTACGCCTAAGGGTCGTATCGATACGGTCTTGCCTGCAGGACTTAGTTTTGGCTAGATACGGTAAATGCTCACTGGAATTCTGAGATTTTTGTGAGTTATTACCGTATCGATACGGTGTCTTAGCGTATCGGTACGTGTTTATCTTGTTGACCACGAGATGTTGACTGGGAAGGGCGTATCGATACGCTCAAGGGTTGTATCGATACGGTCTTCCTGTGTTGACTGTTGGGTGTTGACTTTGGTCAAGGCGTATCGATACCCTTGATAGGTGTATCGATACGGCCTGCTTAAATACAAAAAATGGGATGTTTTATGAATGCTGTCGTGAATGATCGTTTTTGTTTTGCTTGTGTTTCCGCTGACGTGTTTCACATAGGACATGGTTATGCATTTAGACAAGATAAATAAAAGAAATTTTCCTAGGGTTGCTAACCGAGGGGGAACCTTAACGGGTTTCACTTCGGTTTTCCCCGTGTGGCCCACTCGGATCGGTCAAACGTCCGGACCGGGACGAGGGGGTTACAGTCTTTCTCCTTCTCATAGGTTGTTTTAGCTTGCAATTCTGGTTCCTCTTGCACTTCTTTAGGTACATAGTCTTCTTTCTTGTTCCCCCAAACTTATCTTCAGTGTTAAGTTGGGTACCACTCCTCAATGTGAGAGCACTGCATTGCTCTTTTCCATGCATTTTAGTGACTTTAGTATCACTAGGCAGATTTCCTTGGGGTCACACATGTAATGCTTGAGCAATTTGACCCACGTGGGGTTTCAACGATCGTAAGGATGAACTGTGACTTTGTAGCAAAACTTCTTGATTCTTAATGGTCATGGAGTGATCTTGGAGCAATGTATTAGTAGATGTCATAAATTCCTTAGTATATGTCATGAAATCCTTGAGTGTAGCTTCCAACGAATTGTTGTTGGGTGAAGATGCAAAACCCTTGTTGTTTTGCCACGACATATTCTGTTGTGGTCCGTGTGATTATGCTAGATTATGTTGCTGATTTGAATTGCCATAGTTGTTGTTCCCTTGATTTCCCCAAGAGAGGTTAGGATGCTGACGCCATCCACCATTATAGGTGTTTGAGTATGGATTGTTATTCCGATTAGAGTTCCCTACATAATTGGCAGATTCTTGATTGTTCGGGCACTCGCTCAAGTGGTGGTTTCCATTGCAACGAAGGCAAGTTGATGCCACTCTTACTTCCTTCACCTCATTAGGCTTTTGGAGATTTTTAGCATGGTCGTGATGGCGGTTAACTGGGCTGCTACTGAGCCATCCATATCCGTGTCACGTGATGCTTGAGTTTTCCTCCCCATTCCAAGTCTTGATGAGGGAAATTGACAATCGTTGTTGGCTATCCTATCAAGGATATCAAAGGCTTCCTCGGGTGACTTGTCTAGCAATGTCCCATCTGCTGAGGCATCTAGCATCATTCTATTGAGAGAGTTAACACCATTGTTGAACATAACCACTTGTGTCCAATCATGAAAACCGTGATTAATGCACTTACGCAATAATCCCTTGAATATGTCCCAACACTCATACATTGATTCGTCATCAGACTGGAGAAAGGATGTGATATCATTCCTCAACTGAGTGTTCCTATTTGGTGGATTATACCGCAACAAAAAGCTCTTGCACAAATCTGTCCATGTTTCTAATGATCCGGATGGCACACCACTCAACCATTCTCGTGCTCGGTCACACAAAGAATAAGGAAAGAGTTTGAGTTTTAACACATCTTCGTGCACCCCTTTTTGACGGAAAGAGTCATACACTTCTAAGAAAGCACGGATGTGTTGTCTAGCATCTTCATGAGGCGAGCCTCCAAATTGACCAATTAAGTTCAACATGTTGAACATTACAGGTTTAAGCTCAAAGTGGGCTGCCTAAATTTCAGGAGCTACAATCCCTGGATTAAGATCATCCAAGACAAGATTTAGGAGATATCTAATAGCTCTGGGTTTTGCTGGAGCATTTTCTCCTTGGTGCCCAACTGCTACAGCAGGATCCCCTTGATGCCGAGCTTCGTTCATAATTCTAATTGCCTTTTGTATACGTCTACGTTGACGAAATAGATGTTCACTTTCAGGAATGTAAGGTAGTATAGGCTCTCGATGTCTCCTTCGGGGCATGCAATAGCACAATACCTAAAAAGACAAACAAAAACAACTTAAAGACTATGTACAAAAGAAAAATAAACTAGTGCAAATACTAAACCTAAAACAACCAATTGTCAATCCCCGGCAATGGCGCCAAAAACTTGTTTGTGCGTGTAGTGTATTATAAATGATACACAAATATGGTGAAATTATACACGTTGAACAAGTAATACAATGATAAGTGAGAATCGTCTCCACAGGAATTGGAGATGTTTCGAGTTGAGTTTAAGCACACAAGTCACGAAATGTAAATAGAGAATGTTGTCGCAAATCAAGATATAAGGATAAATGTTGTAGCAAATAAAGATAACAGATAGCGTGCTAAAACCAATAGACTTAACAGGTCCTCTTACGTATGCGAAACTCATTTGGGAATGACTGGCTGGGTTATATGGTTAATCTATGCTTTAGCTCTCAACTACGGTTTACCTCTCTAGCTTACTATATGCTTGGCATGATTTACTCAAGTTGCTCCTCAACTATCTCTAGCAAGGAAACTGGGAGTAAGAAATGCTACAGCAATACCTCTCAGCGTAAACTCTGCCACTCCCCTACCCATGAAGTTTTATCCTTTTTAACTGTTGAAACTCATCACTTATCTCTAAGGTAGATTAGAGTTGTGCCTCTTAGCATCCAACTCCATTGTCTATGAAGGTCAAAGATAGCTCTCTCGACCACTAACTTCAACTCACACCTAAGGAAATGTCAACTCTCAAAAGCTCTTACAACCTTAAGCATTTAACAACATAGACAAAGCATAGATAGAAGCAAGAGATAAATAAACATGCATTAAAGAAACTAAAACATAGATCATCCAAACAGCCCAAGCCACCTAAAATCAGTTCATGGCTAGGCAATAAACATCCAAAGTATCTTCGTTTGTACAACCTATTTCCGAGATATAAAAGAAATGATAAAGCAACAGAAAGGGAAGAAGAAACTCCCGATCCGTGATGGACTGCAACGCCACGAGCCGCCCTAGGCTTACTGCCTCTCTCAAGGTCAGTAAGGTCAAATCCTTGGAGCTTCAACGATGGAGGACACCAAGTGGAGGAGGAAGAAGAAAGGAAAAGAGTCGCCTTTGCTTTCTCTCCTCAGCCTTTTGTCACCTTTTTCGCGCTCTCTCTTTAATGAGGGTCTCATGTCCTTTATATAGTGGGGACTCCTAGGGTTTTGTGCCTTAATATTCTTTGACGTCCTAGGAATATTCCCTATGCATGTGGGGCACAATCAGACAAAATGGGCTTGCACATGTGGGCTCTCAAAGTGCGCACGTTACTTTGTCCTTTTATGTGCCCAGAATTGTTGTCCAACTTGCTGTAGCATTTTTCTTCCTTGCCCTGCTTCACACTAGCTTCAACCTGCACAACACAACACCAGCACATACCCTTCAAGCAGCATCTAATCTTGCGAAATTAATCCAAACCACCAGCAAGCAAAGATGTATGCAATTATACGCTCTAAATGCACCTAATGCTATGAAATGACCTTGAGAACAACCAAATACCTAAGTAAAATGGTGTAAAATATAAGTATTTTGGCAAGTTATCAGTTTACATGATGATTGAAGTTTGTTTGATTGAGCCTAAGAGTCATATATTTGGCCTAGAGGTCATTACATACTTAGTGATATTGATACGGGTCCTCAAGTATCGGTACACAGGATCTGATAAGGCTAAAGTATATGCAAAATTACACAGGGGTATTGGTACGCTTAACCTCGCATCTGTACGGCGCTTTGGAAATTACACCAGGTATCAGTACACGGGAAATCGTATTGGTACGTATTTTAGCTACTAGAATTCTCTGATTTTAAAATTTGTCACTGGTATCGGTACGCAGGGGACCGTACCGATACCTTTTTCAAAATAGAACCCATATTGAAACGGGCATGGGGTGTACCGATACCGAGGCTGTTATTTCTGGTAAATGCTTTGCTGAAGTTTGCTTTGTTTATATTTTGGTCCCTGTTTCTTGTAATGGGAATTAAATGAGTTCAGTTGATTGTTTTGAGGTCAAACTTAACTAACAAGCATGTAACTTGACTAATTACGGTTTGGTAACTTCAAGTTAATGTAAGTCCTCACGATTTATTCAAATTATAATTTGGTCCCTAAATCACATTTACGCTTAATTGAGTGTCAATCTGATATTTGATTAAAATGAGAATTTAATCGCTACCAACTTGCACACTTAGGAAGTAATTATGCATCTGGATACGATAAAAAGAAAAAAATGAACTTAATTTTGAGTAAATTGATGCGGGTTTGTTTCGGCAAACCCAATGTATCTCGCTCGGTTCTGTCTGGCGTCTAGGCCGGGTCAAGGGGTTGCATACAATCTCATTAGTTTCATGAAATTCAAACATTTTTTCTCCCTTTCAAAACTGTTGTTTTCACTTTGGGTAGTTTAAATTTAATAGTAGTTCCTTAGGAAGGGAAGGCGGGGACCTGTGTTGATCAACCATTCAAAGAACAACTTAGGTCTGTTTGGTTTGGTGTGATTGAATCATGCGATGGGATTGGTTTCCTGTAGCTGTAGATAATCTCAATTATTACTTTATTTCTCAAAAACTTTTCCTGGGTTTCTTTTAAAATGGGGATCTTGGCATGAAGGGGGGGGGGGGGGGGGGACATCAGAGCTAATACCCTGAAGCTATTGAACAAACAACAAACGATCCAATCAGAGTGTCGTAATATTGTAATTGGAACATGGAAGAGGGAGTGGTTAGGCCTTAAAAAGGGTACGAGGGTAATGAAAAAACCATAATATTGTTTCCCCATTTGCATATAAATTACAAGGGAAGAACACAATTGAAAGTGAAAACCCAGGAAGAAAATAAATAAAAAAAGGGACGAAGTTTTTAGAAAGTGGGTGATGGTGATGATCATTTCACCATCTTCAAATGCAAGAATTGCAGACCACGTGAAGTACACAAAGGTTTATCCAACCATTTTTCAAAGACCAGAAAACAATTCCCCGATTATTATCACCTAATTGATCGATTGTCAATGAAGTGTGAACTTCGGGGGCATGATTTCATGCTACAGGGTTTGTATGCGGTTTTAGAAGGAAAGCTGAAAGTGGCATGCGGCCATGATAACGCATGAAGATGGAGTGTCTGTGTGGTCCAAATTGTTTTCAAGACAACTTATCATTGAATACAAGAAGTGGATGAGGGGAGGGTACTGTTTTAGATTGGAAGAACTCGAAACCTAAGATGTCTCTGAGGGCGGTCCAATGAAAATGTGGAACATGCAAAAGCCCGACGTTATACTTTGGATGGGTGTGTGCTTTGAAATGTCCAACGACAAGAGTCGTACGTGCTGGCCTCTGCAAATACCACGAGGCAACAAAAAAACAGACGAAACTGAACAAGGTGTAAGGGCCACAAAAATGGTCGCTTGATGTCAACCACTCTTCTTTTGTAAAAGGTAGCAATATAAGGCAAAAAGCAAGCTGCTAAACCTAACATGCGTCTTTGCATATTGTCTCATCTCAGCTCAGCTTCTCTGCAGTGGGTTATGAAAGGGTAGACTATATCTCCAAGCCCAAGTGTGCTTGCCTACTATTATACCTTGCTGTAAAAGATTATTTCTTGGAAATAAATGGACTATTGCACAACTGCTTGATAAATCAATCTGAAAGCAGCATCTTATCCTGCCACATGCAACGCTTGACAAAACAAATACCAGTATTAGTCATGCTTCATACCAAAGCCCAACACCTAACTCTTGTTCTGCTGGTCCTATAAAATCTGCCGACTAAAGATTCTATTTTGAAGCCATATATTATGTTAAAGTAATATAGCTGAGACCAGTTTTTTCATGTTATCTAACCAAACCTGTCGGGATGAGAAACTTATGGGAGAAGACTGATGAGGGAGCATCATATTTTTCAAAAAAAAAAAAGGATGTAATAAGTTGTTTATCTTGCACTAAGTTTCACACCACATTTGCACAAATCTGGCCTTGGCAAACAGTTTCTAGCAAACAACTTTTAACAAAACTAATATTCAATCAGGATATTGGCAACATCGTGGTACCAAAAGTGATGATAGAATGGCTAATAATCAACCCTTCAGTTGTATGATAACCACAGAAAGAGAGTTTCCTTATCAGTCACCCAGTTAGTAAGCTAGTTGAGGAAGATAAAAAAAAAACTATTGCAAAGTTACACGGACTGGTTCTATGCAACAAAATCGATTCAACTGTCAAAAGAAAAACAACTCAACTTGTTCTATACTTGCATGACAATATTCACAAATCAATCTATTCTTCAACTGTCAAAATAACAAAAAAAAAAAAAAAAAACAACTCAACTCATTCAATACTTGCATGCTAATATTCGTACAGAGTTATTATATGACTACAAATGATGCAGTTTCTGCACTACTATATCTATTGGTAATGACTTTTTATCACTAGCAATGATCATAAATATGAAAGCAGTTTGAAGAAGGCCAGTACGTTCATAGTTCATGCAACTAAGGCATCAATCAAGGCCTGATATCTTGGTTCCTGATACGGGTACAACTCTAGTCTAAACTGAATAAATCAACTTAGCGTCTAAGCCTGATTCTGACTTAGCCAAAAGGAATCAACTTAGCCTGCAGATGCCAGAGTCCAACTGAAGTCCTACAAAATGAAGTTTAAACTCCACAAAGTCAAAGAAGAAGCTTTAAAGGCTAGACAGATGATCGTTTACATGATTATTCGTAGCAAGAATTATGTTTTTGCTGTGCAGGCTTTCCCTTCATTAGTTACAGACTTGAAAATTCAAATGATCAAATACTCACGGATCCTTAACTACATAATCAGCAGCATGTAAATCATATTTTTAGATTATTAAAAGAGCACTTGCACTTTTTCAATGAAATTTAACATTAAATCCAATCCAGATGCATTCTAGCTAACCACATAAGAGCTCATATGAATTTATGCCTAAACTTAGTTTAAAAAAGCGCGCCTTGGGCGCACCTAGGCGCTAGGCGACGTGAGGCGGCCAGAAAATCGCCTCCACCAGCAAAGGCGAAGCGGTGTACAAAAAGCGTCTCTAGGCGTCGCTAGGCGCTCGCTTTTGTTTAAGGCGCTAGGCGAAGCGCTTTATCGCTTCTTGTTTCAGTCTGAGCAGCACGTGGGTTTTTTCATTAAAAAAAAGCACGTGGCTTTAAGAAATGCCTATTTCACGAAAGCATCTTCAAAATTTAAAAAAAAAAACCCCTAAAATCAGAGAAAGTTCTCTCGTCGGCAGTCATCTTCAAGTCTTCAAGGCTCCAGCGCTCCAGGTATGTTTCAATTTCAATAAAAAATTTTTTTAGCTTTCTTCTCTCTTTTCTTCCTCTGTTTTCTTCAATTTTCACCCACTTTTCTTTTTCTCACCCACGTTTTGCATGATTTTTCTACAGTCCACGTTTTTTTTTCTCATTTTGGTGCTTGGAATTTGATTTGTAATCCAGGTAAATTTCTTACCCTTTGCTGCCTACCTTTTGATTTATGTTTTTTTTTTTAATTTTATTCGATACTTTTGTCAATTTATGTTTTTTTTACCCAAATACATGTTGTCAGTGTCACTGCAATTTCTTACCCAAATACATGTCGTCACTGCAATTTGAATGAACTTTTCAATACTTTATATTTACTTTTGTCAATTTATGTTATTTAAATTTTAGATGATGAATTTAGGGTCGGAAACTTCTACCGGATCATCAGACACTTTAGATCTGGCAAGAAAATATGGAAAGCAAGATCCGACCAATAAAAACAACTTTACATGTAATTTTTGTTGTAAAATTTGCAAAGGAGGGGTGTATCGAATGAAACAACATTTGATTGGTGGGTTTACGAGTGTGCTTGATTGTCGTGAATGTCCTGAGCATGTGAAGGAGGAAATAAAGGCTTTTATGCTAAAAAAGGCCGAGTTAAAGGCCACACATGCAAAGTTACCTTCGGAACCTTCATTTAGTAGGGTTGATGACTATGATGAGAATGAAGAAGAGTGTGAGATATTGAATTCATCTTCGAGTAACCCAAGTCAAAAGAGTGGGAAATCTTTACCCAAAAAACCAAGACTTAAGGGTCCGATGGATTTGTTTGTCACTCCAAAAGACAATCCAAAAAAGATGAGGGTGTACATGCAGCTTGTGATAAGCAACTAAGAGACAAAGCTTGCAAGTCGATTGCTAGGTTTTTCTATGACGCCGGGATTGCATTTAACGCGGTAACCTATCCTAGCTTTAAGGAGATGTGTGAAGTTATTGGGCAATATGGTCCCGGTTTGAAACCACCAACTATGTATGAGTTTAGAGTTCCCCTGCTCAAGAATGAAGTAGAGAACACCCATGAGATGATGGATACTCACAAAAAGGAGTGGGCAGAAAAGGGATGCATATTTTCAAATTAAGAAAAACTATGACAACCTAAATCATCTTAAGATGGGAGCAATACCAACCTAAATCATCTTAGGCAGCCTAAATCATCTTAAGATGGGAGCAATGCCAAGCTAAATCATCTTAGGCAGCCTAAATCATCTTAAGATGGGAGCAATACCAAGGAATATTTTCAAATTAAGAAAAACTATAACAACCCGTGATTAACCAACCTATAATTTAAAGACAAGGGTAGGCATAATCAGAAGTAACATAGTAACATACACGCTCCTAAACAAGATGATGAACATGTCCTCAATCGCAAAACAGAAAAGCAATCTCATTGCTGAACTGAAAACCCATAGGGCACATTGAAACATGAACTGATAACCACATTATTTCAACTACCGTAAAATATAATTCACACAAGTATTAGCACTTGTCAAAACAATATTTATGAACGACTTGAGCAAAACATGCTTATAGGTTTCAAGCTAAGATTTACAAATATATGCAAGTGAAGAATACAAATGCCACACCTGTTTTACATCCACAAATTGTTCAGTCTCTTCCTAACATTTTAAGGATGCTTCCTTAAGTTTAAATACATAAAGGGACTTCTTATTCATGTGTACATTAAAATCAACTGCAGAGGGGCTATGATTTCCCTAACATTTTTCAGCATGATGTTCCTTGAATATCTCGAGCAAACAAAGTTCTCATTCTCATCAGATTTCACAAAGGCTTCACAGCGAATACCCCATTTATTTGCACCATAATTTTTACTCAGTTTAGCAGATTCCTCCCCTTGTTCAATCTCATCTCTAAGGCGTTTCAAAAACAAAGGAAACAAACAAATGAACGAGGAAAAAGGAAAGCTCTAAAATTTTGAACGTAGAAATTCTAGGAAAGTTAAAAATTTTGAGTTACAACACAGAGTAGCATATATAAACTCATAGTATTAACTAACACTATTAACTAAATTCCACTAACCTCCAAATTAAATCACGAAAAAAATCTCTGAAAATACAATCTTCCCCAAAATTAAGCGTCACTGTCATCACCATCATCGGCTTCACCCTTGTTTCCGACTTCTTTCGCAATATGAACCCCATGAGGCACCACTTGCCGCCGCGTCCTGGAAGGTAAGATATTGTCCAAGTCAACCTCCGCCAACGGATCATTAGATAAATCACTCGCACCATCAGATTCATTCCCGCCATCACTCGAATCATCGTCGCCGTCTTCATCGTCACTGTCATTTTCCTCCTCAATCAAGATCCCTTTGCCTTTCCGGTCTACTGGGGTACTTCCATTCTCCTCCTCCTCATTGTCGTCGTCTTCATAGTCATCGTCTTCGTCCTCGTCTCCTTCTTCGGAGTATACTCTAGGATCTTCGTTCTCGGGTCTAGGTTCAGGAACAGAGGAATCGCCGTTTCCAGAAGGGTGGATAGCGTGATCATCTTCGCTTGGTAGGATGGTTTCATCTTGGGTTTGGAGTTTAGGGGATTTAAGGGGGAGGTTTTGTTGTGGGTCGTGATCCTGGGAGGTGAGGTCGGGTTTGCGTTTGGCAGGCAATGCAGGTTCTTGGGGACTCTTGGTTTCGGCCATTCTTCGGTAAGCTGGGATTTCCTTTGGTAGGGTTTAAGGGAAGACTGAAGAGCAGCCCTCTTTTGAGGGTGTATTGCAAGCAATTGCAAAGATTGTAATTTTAGGGTTTTTTATTCTCTCGGTGGACTTTATTTATTTTATTTTGGGTAAACTACATAAATGGTCCCCCGATTATAACCCAATTCTTTTTTGAGTCCCTTAGTTATGAGAAGTTATAAATAGGTCATTCGACTAATCGTGATTCGCGACTAACAAATCAGTCTGATTTCGTTAAAAAATAAACCGATGATAACGTGTCGGTTAATAAAATATGTATAATAACATATTTAACCATCAACCTTTACATTTTATTTTAATTTGGTCCTAAATTTAAAATTTAAGCTCTCGACATTTAAATATTATAACATTTTAGTCCCTTAAATCATAAACTTCGTCTTCTTCCCTTCTAAAAAACAAACTTTCATTGCTATTAAAGTTGGGGGTTTGATCAAGATCTGTTTCTAATTCTGTGCTAATGTTAAGTGTGAAAACGCTAGTTAAATTTATGATTATTAGACTTAATGTTGTGGTTTGCAAAGTGTAATTGTAATACATTTTTGGTAAGAAATAGGAAGAGGCCAAATAAAGGTTGAAATAACATATTGGCAAAGGGCACATTGATACAGTGATTGGATTCTCTTTCCTCATTACCATACTACAATTCCATTTTTTGTGTGTGATCTAGCTAGTACAGAGTTGTAATTTTAGTTATGATGGGAATCAAATTTAAGAAAAATTAGAGTTCCAGTTGGTTGAAGATGTTTGTTGCGAGCAAAAGTGATGCGCTAATTAGCGTGCAAGTGTACACGGTGCCAAGTTATAGTATTTAAGATATCGTCTCCACAAGGATTGTGACAGCTTTTCGGAGTTCACTTTTCTGCACAAGTAAAGTAAAAACACATATATTAAGAGTTGGGTTGATTGGAGCTAAAACTAAAATAAGTAAAGTGAATTGAGAAATCAGAGTGAGAGAATGGGTCGGTATTGGATTTTTCGTAGTGTGGAGAATTGATGTACTGTCTCGGCACAGTTTTGCTGATCAACTTAATAACTTCAGCCACCGCCCACAAGTATGCCTCGGCAGGCGCCCACCTCTGCAAAGATGTGTGAGGCCGCTTGGGCAGTTAAGCGATGATTCAAGGTTCGGCAAGGCTCCCTTCTATGACTCCCTCTTCTCCCGAAGCTTGAAGTACTATTGGCGAACACGTCTTGGATGATACCTCCGAGCGTGAATCTAAGGGCGAACACCAACCGATTGTGGATCCTCTTTTAGCCGCTGAACTTCTTAACTTATCCCTAAGCCAAAGTAGCTTTACCCTATGGTTGGATAAAACCATGTTTACTCGTTTCGTGAGTTCAACTCTCCCGATATTGAACAAATGGATTGAAGCCCTCTTCTCTCCCGATAAAGATTGCGACAATGAAGAACCAAGAGTAAACAAACCTTGAATTTTATTGCAAAACTGAAATCCTAAACAAATACAACATGACTCTCACAACTACTATGCAACCAACCCTTAGCCCAATGGAAGGTTTAGAACATGGTGGGTTTTGACGGCACTAGGGTTTCGATAAGAAGGAGTTTCTCTCAAATCTCAATTGTGTTCTCTTCTTCAAGTCGATTACATATATATATAGGGGATGAGCCTAGGTCTAAGTCAGTTTAGGTTAGGAATACTAGTTAAAATATGATTTCAACTCATTAAAAGATCATTAAATACTCCTAGATTCCCGTTTGACTTTTCTTCAACTTGACTTTGACCTGGATTTTCTTTGTCTACTGGGCTCCAATGCACGTGCAAGTGGTCTCTAAAAATCAGGCTTGATGAGCTCTTTCTATCGCATACCACTTTGCATTTTTCCATTTTTCCTTTGAAGTGTTGCCTCGGCGGCAAGTAGTTGACTGTCTCGGCGGGGATATGGACTGGTGTGCAGATGTTGGCACAACTTTACATTCTGGTTCTTTCCTCCTCGATCAGCTCTCCTGATGCTCCAACAACTTCCTCCTTCAGCTCCCAGCTTTCTCTTCATCTGCCCTCTTTGCTGCCTCGGCGGCATCTGCCTAGGCGGGTACCTACGCACAAAGGAGAAAACACACTTGAGAAGTATCATATGTATAAAATCAACTAAATTCATCAAATAAGGTAGATTGTCTAATCTATGCTATTTTGTGTATGTTACCTACTAAATGCAACCTAAACTATACTTAAGAACAACAAGAATTGAGTTAAACTATGGTATAAATATAGGACTTTTGCGCACTTAACAATGTTAGTAGATATTGCACACATATTATTTTATATGTGGTTCACTGTCATACAAATGAGGTTGCAAATAGCTATCGTTACCATCAATGGATGTTTGTTTTAAAACGGAAGAAGATGAAGTTTAGGATTTAAGGGACTTAAATGTTGTAATATTTAAATATTGAGAGATAAAATTATAAATTTTGGACCAAAATAAAATAAAATGCAAAAGTTGAGTGTTAAATCCATTATTATATAGATTTTATTAACCGACACATCATCAACCTCGTTTATTTCTTAACGGAATTGGACTGGTTTATTAGTCTCGATTAGTTGGGGACCTATTTATAACTTTTCATAATCAGGGGACTCAATAAAGAATTGGGTCATAGTCGGGGGACCATTTATGTAGTTTACCCATTTATTTTCTTGTTTAATAGCTTAATGTAGAACTAATTGTTTTGATATAATAATTGAAAAATGTTTTAAACTAAATTGAAAAGAATTTAAAATATGTTTTTAGTCAAAAACAACTTGAAAATATGTGTAAGGATTTTACAAGGCTTTGGAATGATTCAAAGTGTATATAAGTAGTCAAAACCATGCTTTAAATGTAACCGTACCGATACGGTGTGGAATCGTATCGATACACTTTAGGGGTTTAACTACAGTGATTTTCCAGTAGCCAAAACCCGTACCGATACACTTTGCCGTATCGGTACAGTGTGCTTTAAAATATCCAACGGCTAGTTCGCATACTGATACGGTTGTATCGCGTACCGATATGCCCAACTACCCCCAACAGTCATTTTTCTAATGGTCTTTTAAGTTGCAGGACCATACCGATACGCTAGCCAAGCGTATCGATACACACCAGCTTGAAGTGCTCAACGGCTATTTTCTTATCGGGACCGTATCGATACGGATTCAAGGGTATCGATACGCCAAGCTGCAGAACTGCATTTATGGTGGGAAATAAAGGCTCTAACGCCTCTAATCCAACCCCAACGGTCCTCAACATCTACAAACTCAATTAGAAGTATAAAAGGGACCTCCAAGCATCAAGAGATGGTTAATGCTTCATTTGTCAACAACACTATGATGTCAAATTGTCTTTAGAGATAAATTGTATATTTCTTGTATAGACAACACTTGTGAGCTTAATTGTCAAATTTGCTCAAGTGTATAAGTTTTGGGTGAGTGCTTAGAGTTGCAAACATATACCTATTAGATGGATTTCTAGTTTGCTTTGAATTTCTCTTGTAAGAGAGTGTTTGATCAAGCTTTGGGTAGGAAGCTTGATCGTTGTAACGGTTTCCTCCTAAACCGAGAAAAGGGGACGAAATTCTTAGTGAATTTGGTTGAAATCCTTAGTAGGAAGCTAAGATAGTGGATGTTGGCTTTGGGTTAGAAAGTCGAACCACTCTAAATCTTTGTGTTTAAATCTTACATTTTTAGCTTCCACAAATTCACCCAAAAATCCAATCTTCTCCACACTTGGCAAGCATTTCGGTTGTGACCATCGAGCTCAACAATTGACATCCGAGCTTGACTCAATTGAAGAGGATTAACATCCTATTGAGGCGATCAGGCAGCTCGAACAACATTTCAAACAACCAGTTCAATGGCGCAATCCATCAATAAGCCACCCTTCTTCGACAGGACCAACTACGCTTATTGGAAGACGAGAATGATGTTCTTTGTCAAATCCAAAGACTACAAGCTTTGGGACATTATTGAGGATGGTCTGTGTGTACCATAAAGAAGCAAGGCGGAATGGAGTGCCGACGACCGCAAGAAGATGAAACTAAATTGCAAGGCTTTGCACTTTCTCTTTTGTGCACTTAGCCTCAACATCTATGAGAAGATGTCTTCTTCTGAGAGTGCCAAGGAAGTATGGGACAAGCTTGAAGTTACATACGAGGGACCAAACAAAGTAAAGGAGACTAAGATCGGCCTCCTCAACCACGAGTATGAGAACTTCAAAATGGATCTGGAAGAGGATGTTGAGAAGATGTTCCATCGATTCTCCACTGTCACCAATGGACTAAAAGGCTATGGACAAGTTATTCTATAAGAAAAGCTTGTCTGAAAGCTTATCTACTCCCTTCCCGAGTCATGGGACTCGAAAAAGACCGCCATCATCGAAGCCAAAAATCTCAAGACCTTGAAGCTTGATGAACTCATGGGGTCACTTCTCATTCACCAAATCATGAAGAAAGACAAAGAAGGGGATTCCCACAAGTCCGACAAAAAAGATTCCCACAAGTTCGACAAAAAGGAATCATCTTCAAAGAAAGCATACGTGGTGACATGGAGTGATGAAGACTCCACCGATGATGGGGTATGTAACACCCTAAAAATACCCTAGAAGAAATCATAAGAAAATAAAAAGAAAAGTGTAAACATTTTGGTTAAGCTTAGTGAAATTATAAGATTAAAGTATTAAAATGAATAATTATAAAGTGATAGGTTTAAAATAAGATATACATGTGTAATATGTATAAAGAAAATGTGATATAATGTATGTATATAAGTTTAATGAAATGAACAATGTAATTTAATATATATATATATATAACATGCTCGGTGGATTATTACGTTAATTTTCTATGTATATACATGTATAATATAAGATAATAATAACAATTAAACAAATTAAAATGATAAATATAATAATTATAATAAAAGGTTAGTGGACACATTGTGGTGATGAACTGGCCAGCCCTTAAGCAAAGGATAACACATGTCACCCTTAGCTTTCATCTTCATCTTCGAAAAAAACCCACTGAAAGCTTTGAGAGAGAGAGAGTGAACAATTCTGGAAATTTTGAAGAGCTAAGAACACATAGGTGTTGCTGGAATTTAGTTTAAAGATCATCCATGTTCATGCATGCTCATAGAAATCAAGTAAGTTCAAGTTTAGGTTACCCGATTGTATTTTAATTTTCATGTTTCTTTTTATGATTTCTGGGTTATATGTTGCTAGAAATTTTATTTAGGGTTGTTTGTTTACGTGTTATGATGATTAGGTTCAATCTAGATTTGAATATAATCTGGAAATTTGCATGAATTTAACTTAGAACACTAAACTGCTCAGATTCACACTATATGAACACCCGTGAGAAAACTGGATTTTTGAGCATGTTAGAGTTCGAATTAGAAAATTTTCTGTAGGACAAAGTTGTAGAACATTGAATTTACTGTACGATAAAGGTCTTGGATTAATGAAAATGTTCATAGGATTGCTGGAAATGTTGTTAGAACAAAATTGGTCACCTATATGATTGAAACTTGAAAACAATGTACTATTTGGAAAAATTAGAAAATTTAGGGATTGATATGCTATGAAATTAATTTTGGAAATGTTGTTTAGAAATAGGTGAATTGTTGTATAAATGTATTATAAACTGATTTGTATGATATATGACTTATATGATGTGATAAAAATGATTAGAACACTTAAAAGACCATGCTGGACTAACATGGAAAATAATGTAATTAAGGGATTAAATTACTCTATTTTTGAATCAAGTGGAACTTGAAAATGTAGTGTAAAAACATGTTAAACTATGGTTAAAATCCCAGATTTAAATTTGTTAGGATTCATAGTTAAAATATACACTAAAGTCATCAAAGTTATAAGTTGGCAGATTAGTCCCTGTAAAATGCCCTATTTTCAAACATTAAACTGTATTATTTGAGAAATGAGAAAATTATGTGCTATACATGGTTTTAAATCTGTGTGAATAAGATTTCTATATTGGTAAAGAAATAAAAATTTGGACTTGTGAGTAAAAAGTTATGGCCAGAATAGTGACTAGTGCTCAAACTGCCAGGTTTAGGGACAGTTTCATATGTTTGGTGTTTGTGATTGTGTAAATGAATGTATATGATTGAAATAGTCTCTAATATGATTTATATATGTTTTTGATTGATTGTTTAGAGTAAGAGTGTGAAGAATATTTGGAGGATTCAAGGGTTGAGCAGCCAAGAAGAAAGACCAAAGGCATAATGATCAAGGAGCAAGTTTAGCTTGGAGTATTGTGAGTGTAGTTATCTTTAGGGTTAGGACTAGTGTCCTAACTAATGGTTTTATGTTTATTTGATGAAATAACATGAAGTATGAAATGAATTTAATAAAGATTTGGTAATTAAAATGTAATGGAAGAAGGACTAAATGAAATGGATAACATGTTACATGTTTAGTGCTAGTTGATGATGTTAGTTTTCTTCGTGATTTTCTATGAATTGTTGGCTATTTGAGCTTCATGAGATGGACTTATATGTGATTCTAAGCCACTATTTTTGATGTATATTTGAGTGAAATGGTATGATAAGCTTGCTGGAAATTATTTGAATGATGTCCTTGTATAGATTTGGTGAATTAGTAACATGTATTGGCTATATGACCTTATAATATGTTTGCGAAACATTTGGTTGATATTGTTGAAAAAAATTAAAAGACTTAATAAGTCATTGGTTGACTAGTGGTCCTTAGGTAGAAGGGCATGCCTTAGAGTCATGAGCTCTACTGTTTTACAGGTGGTTAGTCACCTATTGATGCTTTGTGCATCTACTGTTACAAATTACAAGCTATATGGTGTAGTTAGACACCCTGATACATTGTGTATCTACTGATCTTTGGTGCTTTGTGCATGTACTGTTATATGATTGGTACTTGGTACCTATTGACTTGATTACCTAGTCCACTTAATCATCCAAGGCAAAACTGAAAATACTTGCAATAAGACTCTACATGATACTTTGAAATGATGATATGATATATGTTCATATGTTACATGGATTGATATGTTTGAAATGGGTAGTAACCCTATTAGAATGACATGAAAATGTGTTCAAAGAATATGATATGATATTGTGATTTACATGACTACATGACATGAACATGATTTCCTTTGAAGATTGTTGCGTGTAAAAGAGTATCGCAATAGAGTGCAAGTGTACACGACGCAAGTAGTAAAGTGATACACGGAGTATCAGATGTCGAATCCATAGGGACTGGAAATAGCCTTAACCTTGAATTGCTACACAAGAAGAAGATAATTTTAATTCTTTGCAAGGGAATATTAAAGAATACTGGAGATAAAAGATTAAAGAAATCAGGATAGAGAGAATGGGCCGGTATTGATTTGCTCAGTAGTGTAGGTGTTGCAATGTCTAGGACTGTCTGTTCTGTCGTTGTGCCTGTCGCGGCAGCACCTGTCGCGGCAACGGTCTGTTGTTGTCGCGGCAGCGATCACACAACTCTGTACTTCAAGCTTGGCAAGAATCCCTACTATGCCTTGTCCTATCCCTAGGTCCAAGTCTGTCGATGAACACGTCTTTGATGATACCTCCCGGCGTGAATCGAAGGATGAAAACTGATGTTGTTGAATTCTTCCTTAGCCACTTAACCTCGTCCTATCCCTAGGTCCGAGATAGTTCAACCATAAACTGGAGAACCTGTACTTATTCCTTTCGTATACTTAACTCTCCCGATATTAAGTAAATGTATAATCTCACAATGCTCTCCCGATACTCTTGCAAGATGTTAAAAACTAGAATAAGCAAACTTGAAGTCTATTTTATTGAACGGAAAAAATCCTAAAACAATGCAATCCTTGCAACTACTTTACAGAATCAACCCATTAGCCCTAGGGGAAGTTTAGAACATGATGAGAAGGGGGAAAACGACTAGGGTTTAGGGGAAGACGGCTAGAGAATAAGATGTCCTTCCCTAGGTCGAATTACATGCTTTTATATAGTCCTTGGGTTCAAGTTTCCTAATATGGCAAGAATACAAGTTTAAATTAAAGTGCAACTCTATTAAAGACTAAATCTTCAAAGTAGATGTCTTTAATTCGTTCTCTCTTCTTGCTTGGTGTTTCTTCCTTGAACTTTGGGCTTGGCCTTCATTCTGATCTAGGGCTCGGAAAAATATAGGAGTGCTCCACGACAGACCGGTTTAATTTCCTCTTTCTGTCGAGCTCCATTTTACTTTTTCCCTTCACCATTACTGTCATCCTTGGCTGCCACGGCAGCGGCCTTGACAACATCGTACTTCTCGACTTCAGTCCTGTGTTACAGCTCTGCTTCTCCACTGCCCTCAGTCTACTACAGCAGCTACCTGCAAAAGTAACCAAAATCAGCAGCAATTGTGCCTTTTTGTATAATTGTGATGTATACTTAAAATCTATCCTAAATGCAATGAAATATGCTTGAATGCAGCAGAAATATGGGTTCAATAGGGGGTAAAATATAGAACTTTTACACACTCAACACACCCCCAAACTCAATTTTTTGCTTGCCCTCAAGCAATTTAGACCTAAAAAAGAAACAAATTTTTTTTGTTTGGCTTAAAACAATGAACTTTTCCTTACCTACCATTCATTCCCTATTGTGAGCAACACCCTGTTAGATAATTCAGGATTCATTCGGAACCTTTCTATAATTCTCGTGTAGTGTGTGCATGTTTTGTGAACAATTATATGCCTAGACTCCCTTAATTTACTAGAATAGCTAAGCTTCTAACTTGAATTTTTATGCCAACTTTCATCTTTTTGGAGGCAATTCTTAGGCTCTTTTAGTTTTTATTTAGACTCGATTTTCTTTTTTCAATTTAAGTTTGACTAGAGCTGGTTTCGGGCACCTCTAGCTAACTTCCTAGAGCCGGTTTCGGGCACCTCTAGGTGTATTGAGTCTATATATATTTAACTTCTTTTCCTAGAGCCAGTGTTAGGCACCTCTAGGGGCAACTCAAGTGTTAAGCTTTTCCCTATTCTAGTTTACCAGTAGAGTTCTAGACAGTATAAAAGTCACAAAGGGTTTTTAAGAATCAGAACTATAGTAAGGCTCTAAACTGCTACTAAAACTTTCCTAAAGGCACTGCCATGACAGAGGCTGTCACGGCAGGTAAGTTCAGTTCAAAGACATAAGCAAAAATTTCAAATTTTTTTTACAAAAATAAACTAACACTTAGACACAAATCTTAAACAAAATAGACACTTCAATAACGGAGGGATGCCACCCCCAAACTCAAGGGTTGCATTGCCCTCAATGCATGATGACAGAACGAAGAAAAGAAAATAAAAACATCACAATTATAACAAAATAGCAGACAACAAAGATAAGATAAAAACTTAAAGTTTAAGTGATGTCGTTGCTGCTGCTGTTGATTTGTATCTACCGGCGAGCAGTGACTTTCATCGTCAGTGCCGGCAGATGGCTTGGAGAGGCAGATTCGGTCTTTTTCTTGGCTTCCCTCGGGGGCTGGATGCGAGTAGGTGAGATCTGGGGTGGTTTCTCCAGCACCTGAACCTCCTCAGAAGAGCTGCTGCTGCTGCTACCATTGCTGCAGCTGCTGCTGTCGGACTTCCCTTGGCCGGATGGTCTGTCTCTGGTGTTGGGTTTCTGCCGCTTCATCTGAGTGAATTCTTTGGACAGGTTCCTCTTGATAGAGGGCTTGCCATCGGATTCCTCCCAAATTGAGGAAGAGGAGAAACCAACGATGAATTCGTCGAGGTCGGACGGGGGCTCCTTTCTCTTTTCTCCCATGGCAGAGGCTGTGGCCGTGGGGCTGCCACCTGCAGCTGTCACGGCCGGGGTTGGAGTGGATGCATCCGAAGGTGTTCTCGGTGTGGCAGCATGGGTAGGGGTGTGGGCAGGGGTGGTTGCAGCAAAATAATGATCGGGAAAGACAAGAAACAGTACATCTGGAAAATTTAAATTGCTTTTAATGAAATGTACCGTTGCTGTTGTGAAGTCGCGGAAAAAATTCATAAGACCCAGTTGTCGTTCCTCCATTTTCTGCAGGGTAGCCAGGATTTGGGCGGAGGAGTTTGCTGTGGGAGCTGCTGTTATGGGCTGCCTCTGTCCTGCAGCGGCAGGCTCTATCTGGGTTGGCTCTGCCAGTTCCTCTGCCGCGGCAGACAGGTTTAAGTAAGAAATTGGAGTTGCAGCCTTCAGCTCCATCAAACTGAGGATATTTTTCTCCATCCATCCTTTTCCCCGCACCTTTAGATCTTCAGCAATTTCAGGGACATTGTGGCCACGAGAGAGTTCTATGATGAGGTAGGGGAAGACAAGGGGTCCCGATGGCCGCAATGCACAATCCAAAATCCCTTCCCGAATATATCGACCAACATTAATAGGCCTCTCGTTTAAAATTGAATGGACGAGAGCTAACCTTGGTTGATCCACTGTGCTGTTGTGTGAGAAGGGCATAATCCTCTTTTTCACGAATGCGTTCCACAGTTTGGCTTCGAGGGTGAGTTCAGCTCGTTTCACCGTCCGTGGGTGTTTCGGGTTGGTATTCCACTAGGTTCCTTCCTTGGTGAGTTTTGCCATGACAACATCATAATCTGCTGCCTCCAAGCTCTCAACGAACCTCTTATGCCCATCTTCCTTTCTGTCGACGTAGAGTCCGTAAAGGGTGTTAATGTACTCTGGCTCCAGAGGGACTTCCTTACCACGAACTGTCACTACTGTCAACGACAACATAGAATTCTCTAACCAGGGTGACGTTCATCTCCTCAGGTTGCTCAGCAAACATCTGCCAATGAAGCGTTCTGATCTTGCGAAAGATGAATGGTTTGAGCCCGAGATTCTCCGTTCGTTTACTGTAGACGAACCCTTTCTGCTCCCACATATCCCTTTTCTGGAAGGAGGTGTAATATCAGTCATTGGACTCTGCGTTGGAAAATCGGTTTGGGGTCTGTTGTGGTTGGGAGTGGCTGCTGCTGGGGCAGAGCTTGAGGTAGCACTTCTTCTGGTACTCATAGTTACAAGAGACTGTAGAAAAATGAAAAGAAATGAAAATCTAGAGAGGAAGCAAGTAGAGAGAGTAAAAGTGAAGTGAAAAATGAATAGTAAAACGGGGTTTATATAGATGAAGAGTTTGCTGTCCGTTGGAGCTGTAACAGTAGGCGCGAATAACGGGGCCAGCTGTTACGCGGTTTCTGACGTGTCTGTCACGCATTTCCGTGTCTGCTGCGCGTCTGTTACGCGTTTGCGTGTCTGCCGCAACAACGTGTTGACAGGCTAGATTTTCCGCGTCTGTCGCGATAGCTGTAACGACAGGCTCCTCCTTTGGTTTTTTTGGGCTGCTGGTGAGATGGTGGGCTAAGTTCACTTCTTCTCCTCTCCTTGTCTCCTTTATTTCCTAAAAATATTTAAAATAAAAACTTAGTTCTTAAAAACAATTCTAATTTCCTAATAAATAAATATGTTGATATATATAAATAATAATAAAAATAAAATTAAGTTAAATTAGGGATGCCAGGAGGGGCATCTCCTAAAGTAACCACTTCCGGCATTCTTGGGGCTTCAGTCCCCTGATAATGCTTCAGTCTCTGTCTGTTGACTTTAAATTGGTGCATGTCTTTTAAGGATTTGATCGTGATGGCACCATGGGGAAAACTTGCACCACTTGGAATGGGCCGGACCATCTAGATTTCAGCTTCCCTGGGAAGAGTTTCAACCTAGAGTTTAATAACAACACAAGCTGCCTTGGGCAGAACTGTCGTGGCAGCATCTTCTTGTCATGCCACTTCTTTGTTTTATCCTTGTAAATCCTTGCGTTGTCATAGGCCATTGCTCGAATTTCTTCAATCTCATTCAAGTCAAGTAGCCTTTTCTGTCCTGCCTTTTCCAAGTCCATGTTCACTGCCTTGATGGCCCAGTATGCTCTGTGCTCTATCTCAATAGGTAGATGTCATGCTTTTCCATATATCAGCCGGGAGGGTGACATTCCCAATGGAGTTTTGAATGCTGTTCTATAGGCCCATAGTGCATCATTGAGGTGTAAGGACCAGTCCTTCCGAGTTGGTTTAACCATCTTCTCGAGAATGTTCTTTACCTCTCTGTTGGATATTTCAGCATGTCCATTGGTCTAAGGGTGATAAGCTGTTGCAATTCGATGTTTAACGCCATATTTCCTTAAGGCAGCAGCTATTACCCTAGTATCAAAATGCCTCCCTTCATCACTGATGATCGCCTTAGGGATGCCAAATCTGGAAAAAATGTTCTTATGTAGAAATCTCTGAACAATCTTGGCATCATTTTTCTGTGTGGCGATCGCTTCAACCCATTTGGACACGTAGTCCACTGCTAGGAGGATATAAAGATTCCCACATGATGCTGGGAATGGTCCCATGAAATCAATCCCCCAAACGTCGAAGATTTTGACTTCAAGGATGTTTTGCAGCAGCATCTCATGTCTCCTTGAGATGTTTCCAGTCTATTGACATTTGTCACAACTTTTGTAGAATGCCTGGGCATCCTTGAATAGTGAAGGCCAATAAAAACCAGACTGCAAAACCTTGGCAGCAGTTTTGTTACCACCTAAGTGTCCTCCATATTGTGAAGCATGGCAGTGATGAAGCACAGCTTCCTGCTCATCCTGTGGTACGCACCTCCTGATAATCTGATCTGAACAATTTTTGAAAAGAAGAGGCTTATCCCAATAATAATGTTTAACATCATTTTGGAACCTCTTCCTAGCTTGATAGTTAAGATCAGAAGGAAATATTTTGTTAACTAAATAATTAACGAAATCAGCATACCAGGGGGTTCAGAAAACTTACCTGCCGCCATGGCTGTCGCGGTAGTGCTTGTGGCAGCGAACAACTGCTCGTTAGGGAAGGTCTCCAGTATGTGTGTCTTGTCTATTGGGAGACTCTTTCCCCTTTCTAATCTTGACAAGTGATCTGCAACTTGGTTCTTTGTCCCCTTTTTATCCTTGATTTCTATGTCCAACTCTTGCAGCAGTAGAATCCAATGAATCAGTCTGGGCTTTGCGTCTTTTTTAGCAAACATATATTTCAGTGTAGAGTGGTCTGTGTGAACCACCACTTTTGTTCCAAGTATGTAGGATCGGAACTTGTCAATTGAAAACACCACTACTAACAGTTCCTTCTCTGTTGTGGTGTAGTTTACTTGGGCATCGTTGAGTGTTTTGCTAGCATAGTAAATTACGTGGAATAGCTTGTCCTTCCTCTACCCAAGTGTTGCCCCTACAACATAGTCACTGGCATCACACATGATTTCAAATGGCAACTTTCTGCCCGGTGGCTGTACAATCAGGGTTTTTACTAGCTTCTCTTTCAGAATTCTGAATGCCTCAGTACATTCAGTATTGAAGTCAAAGGGACGATTCTGCTCTAATAGGTGGCATAATGGCTTGGTGATCTTCGAAAAATTCGCTATAAACCTTCGATAGAACCCAGCATGCCCTAAGAAACTCCGAATTCCCTTGACTGTGGTGGGTGGCGGCATCTTTTCAATTACCTCAATTTTGGCTCTGTCGACTTCTATGCCGCGGCAGCTTACCTTATGGCCTAGGACTATCCCTTCAGCTACCATGAAGTGACATTTCTCCTAGTTTAATACTAAGTTCGCTTTCTCACATCTTTCGAGTACTTTCTGTAGGTTGCCTAAGCAGCTTTCAAAATTGTCCTCAAAGACGGAGAAATCGTCCATGAATATCTCTAGGAAATCCTCCACCATGTCAGAGAATATAGCCATCATACACCTCTGAAAGGTTGCTGGTGCGTTGCAAAGTCCAAATGGCATCCTCCGAAAAGCATAAGTACTGTACGGGCAAGTGAAAGTCTTTTTCTCTTGATTCTCCGATGCGATGGCTATTTGGTTATAATCTGAGTAACCATCAAGAAAACAGTAATAAGGCTTTCCCGATAATCTATCAAGCATTTGATCAATAAAAGGCAGTGGAAAGTGGTCCTTCCGGGTAGCTTTGTTAAGCTTCCGGTAGTCCTTACAAACCCTCAAACCGGTCACAGTCCTGGTTGGGATTAACTCGTTTTCTTTGTTGGTCACCACGGTTATTCCTCCCTTTTTAGGAACGCATTGCACCGGGCTCACCCAATTACTATCCGAGATGGCATAAATTATCCCAGCGTCTAGCCATTTGATAATTTCTTTTCGAACCACTTCTCGCATAGTATCATTCAAACGCCTCTGGGCATCAATGGTCGGCTTATGATCATCCTCTAAGAGAATTTTGTGCATTCATAGTGCCGGATTGATGCCTTGGATATCAGCTATCGTCCATCCAATAGCCTTTTTGTGCTGTTGCAGCATCCCTATTAGCTGCTGTTCCTGTTCCTGCATCAACTTGGAAGAGATGATTACGGGCAATATATCATTTACTCCAAGAAAAACATATTTGAGCTGCCCTGACAAGGGCTTAAGATCTAGAACATGTGGCTCTACAGTTGATGTCTTTTGGATGATATGTTCATTCGAGGTAGTTTAAGGGCTCGAATAACTTACATGGACAATTGCCTATCCAGTTTACCTTCTCACGACCTTCAGTGTCAGATATGTCAGAATCTGAGGAGCTGCTGTCGTCGTCGCTGCCGTGACAGTCTTCCAAATGGCTACTGTGGCAGTGGCCAAATTTGATGTCATGGCAGTCTGACCGGATGTAGGGTTGGTCAAGGATTACTTCAGTGATGGACTTGCACTCTTCTTCTGCATCAGCGTGTTTCATTGCTTGGAGAACATTTAGCTTGATCTCTTGATCATTCACTCGTATAGTGAGTTCTCCTTTTTTTACATCAATCGGTGATCTTCCTGTGGCTTAGAAGGGTCGCCCCAGGATGATTGGTGCATTTTCATCTGATTCACAATCTAAAACAAGAAAGTCAGCAGGAAAAATAAATTTATCCACTCTTACTAGAATATCTTCAATCTTCCCTTATGGTTGCACGTAAGAGCGGTCTTCCAGCTGCAGAATAACTATCGTGGGTCGTGCTCGTCCAATACCTAATTTCTAGAATACAAATTTTGGCATTAAATTAATACAAGCATCTAGATCACAAAGAGCCTTACCCACAAATTTATCACCGATTATGCATGGTATTATGAAGCTCCCAGGATCCTTTTTTTTCTGGGGTGGATGCTTGTGTAGAATAGTCATGCATCCTTCTATCAGTTTAACCGTCTCAAATTCCCCAAGTCTAAATTTCTTTGACATAGCATCCTTGAGAAATTTGGCATAACCTGGCATCTCCTTGATGGCATCTAACAGCGGTATATTGATGTGGACCTACTTAAAAATATCATAGATCTTCTTAAGCTGTAACTCTTGTTTCTGCTTCTGTAGCCGCTGTGGAAAAGGAGGTGGAGGACGATAATCTTCAATGCGTCCTTCCCATGGTATTCGGATCTGAGGAGGTTTGGGTTCTTCATCCTTCTCCTCTGTCCCTTCTACTGTCGTGACAGGTGTGGCGGCATCAGGCTATTTATCGTCTGTCGGGGCAGCGTTCGCGGCAGTCGATTCTAGGACTGGTTCCTTAACTGGTTCAGCTTTCTTTTCTGGCCCTGGTAATTTCTTCCCATTCCTAGTTGTGATAGCTTTGCACTGCTCATGTGTGGGTTGTCAGCAGCCTCATTATCGCTAGGGAATCCTCCGTTCTGCCTTGGCTTAATATGTTGGGAAACCTGACCCATTTGTGTCTCCATTGATTTCAGAGTAGCTTCATGGTTAGTCATCCGCATCTCTGTTTTATCCATGAACAACTCAGTCTTCTTGACGAAGTGATTCATGTTTTCAATGTAAGTTCCTGTCTGAGACATAAACGTGGCCAAGGTCTGCTCTAATATACTAGGTGTGGCTGCTGGCGGCTGTTGTGGCTACTATTGCGGTTGCTGCCGAGTCAGAATTCTAGGTGCCCCCTGATTTTGAGTGTTCTGTGCTTGAGGGTTCAGGGCATTGTTTGGGTTGCTCCAAGAGAATTTGGGATCTTTTCTCCAGTTGGGATTGTAATTGTTGGAATTGTAGTTTTGCTTGTTATAGTTTCCAACATACATCCCTTCCTCTAGCTGTAGCGGGCAGTCTTCCGAACTATGATTCCCACTGCAAGTTCCACATACCTCTTCTGCAGCGTAGACCGATTAAGAATCTTTCTTCAGCAAATTTTCTACTGCCTTTGTGAGATATGCAACTTGTGTCTTTAGGGAATTATCGGCTTCGTAATCCTTCACAGCTAGTACTTGTTTACCTCTCCTTGATGTGGGGAATTGCTCTTCATTCTTCGCCAGATTCTTTAACACTACCATGGCTTCATCCGGATCTTTATCCAACAACAACCCATTGGCTGCTGAATCGATTCTCATGCGAGTCATTAGGTTGGCAGCATTGTAGAATTTGATTACTTGATTCGAAACAGGGAATCCATGCATTGAGCAATTCCTCAGGAGAGTAGTAAACCTGTCCCATGCCTCGTGCATTGGCTCATCATCTTACTGTTGAAAAGTAGCAATTTCATTACGTAATAGCTCAGATAAATGGGAAGGGTTAAAACGAGATAAAAATTCACGAGTTAAATCTGCCCAAGTTCGTATTGAACTCGACGTTAGTTTATTCCACCAAGTTTTATCTCTGTCCCTCAATGAATGAGGAAATAATCGAAGCCTCAGTATCTCCGGATTTACTCCTGGTAGTCTAAACGAACCACAAATTTCCTGGAACGTTTTCAGATGTTACCTAGCATCCTCTGTAGCAACACCACTAAATTGGCCAGCAGAATTAATCATGCTGAACATGACAGGTTTCAGCTCGAAATTTTCAGCTTCCACGTCTGGCAGGGTGGTCTCTAGTTCCACATGATCATTGATCATGTAATCTCGGCATGACCGGCGTGCGGCTCCAGCAACAAGAGGAGCAGCGGGCCGTCCGTTTCCTCCATCTCCGATAGGATCTCCAGGACCTTGGGGATTCCCTTGGTTGTTCATGGCCTCTAACTGTTCTTCAAGGTAATCGTTTCTGGCTAATACGAGTCGGAGTCAGTTCCTAAGATTGCACGAGCGTTCGATTTCAGGATCTATCTGATACTCCGGTTCCTTTCCTCGTCTCGATCTGCGCATAAGCAAACAGAAAACCTTGTGAAAAGCACAGGGTGAACAGTCCAAGTAAAAACAGAAAAATTAAAAAGAATGTGCAGTAAAAGTAGGGTAAAGATATGTTGCCAGTCTCCGGCAACGGCGCCAAAAACTTGTTGCGTGTAAAAGAGTCTATCGCAATAGAGTGCAAGTGTACACGACACAAGTAGTAAAGTGATACACGAAGTATCGGATATCGAATCCACAAGGACTGGAAATAGCCTTAACCTTGAATTGCTGCACAAGAAGAAGATAATTTTAATTGTTTGCAAGGGAATATTAAAGAATACTGAAGATAAAAGATTAAAGAAATCAGGATAGAGAGAATGGGCCGGTATTGATTTGCTTAGTAGTGTAGGTGTTGCAATGTCTAGGACTGTTTGTTCTGTCGTTGTGCCTGTCGCGGCAGCGGTTTGTTGTTGTCGCGGCATCGATCACACAACTCTATACTTCAAGCTTGGCAAGAATCCCTGCTATGCCTTGTCTTATCCCTAGGTCCAAGTCTTTCGATGAACACGTCTTTGATGATACCTCCCGGCGTGAATCGAAGGATGAACACCGATGTTGTTGAATTCTTCCATAGCAACTTAACCTCGTCCTATCCCTAGGTTCGAGATAGTTCAACCATAAACTGGAGAACTTGTACTGATTCCTTTCGTATACTTAACTCTCCTGATATTAAGTAAATGTATAATTTCACAATGCTCTCCCGATACTCTTGCAAGATGTTACAAACCAAAATAAGCAAACTTGAAGTCTATTTTATTGAATAGAAAAAAATCCTAAAACAATGCAATCCTTGCAACTACTTTACAGAATCAACCCTTAGCCCTAGGGGAAGTTTAGAACATGGTGAGAAGGGGGAAAATGACTAGGGTTTAGGGGAAGACGGCTAGAGAATAAGATGTCCTTCCCTAGGTCGAATTACATGCCTTTATATAGGCCTTGGGTTCAAGTTTTCTAATATGGAAAGAATACAAGTTTAAATTAAAGTGCAACTCTATTAAAGACTAAATCTTCAAAGTAGATGTCTTTAATTCGTCCTCTCTTCTTGCTTGGAGTTTCTTCCTTGAACTTTGGGCTTGGCCTTCATTCTGATCTAGGGCTCGGAAAAATATAGGAGTGCTCCACGATAGACGGATTTAATTTCCTCTTTTTGTCGAGCTCCATTTTACTTTTTCCCTTCACCATTGCTGTCGTCCTTGACTGCCACGACAGCGGCCTTGGTAGCATCGTCCTTCTCGACTTCAGTCCTGTGTTCCAGCTCTGCTTCTCCATTGCCCTAAGTTTGCTACAGCAGCTACCTGCAAAAGTAACCAAAATCAGCAGCAACTGTGCCTTTTTGTATAATTGTGATGTATAATTAAAATCTATCCTAAATGCAATGAAATATGCTTGAATGCAGCAGAAATATGGGTTAAATATGGGGTAAAATATAGAACTTTTACACACTCAACAAAGATGTACCCTATTCGAATGTTGTAGGTGGTATAATGCCATGTTTAAATGATTTGCTACATGTTTGAATATGAACATTGATGTTTTGATTCTTGTTCCTTGATTGTGTTATAATTCCATGCTTAAATGATTTCATTAAAAAGTGTTTAGCTTTGCCTTCGTCTCGTTGGCACTTCTTTGCCTTTTCTTCTTCTTTGGAGCTTCCAAATACCCATCTTCAGTGATGTCCCAAATCTCATAGTCTTGAGACTTGATGAAGAATTTCATGATATTTACCCATTGGAAGTATCCTTCTTCTTCGAAGTGTGGACGACACGAGATGGAGCGGCCTTCTTCAAATCTTGCCATTTTCTTGAACGGTGGACTTCGAGCAAATGATCTTTACCTTCGGATGTTAGTCCTTGGATGTAGACAAGGCTCTGATACCGATTGTTGGGCTTGTAGTACGCTCGAATCGATCATCGAAACCGTCAAGGAGGGTTGTAAATGTTTGGTGGTTGAATTGGCTAAAATCGAAATAAAGATAGACAACTGACACAATGATTTTAGAGTAGTTCAGCCTTCTAACAAGCACCTACATCCAATACCTTAGCACACCACTAAGGATTTCTCAATTCACTCAACAATGAATTCGTCCCCTCTTCCCGGTTTAGGAGGAAACCATTACAACCCTATCTTTTGGACTTGGCTAAGATATGACCAACTCTAGTTTTTCTCTCTAGGCTAAACTAGAACCTCTCCTATTACAAGGGATTTGTTTGGTAAACTAAATACCTCTCTATGTGGGTGTTTATACAAATTTAAGCTCGCAAGAGTGTACAAAGAATTTACAATAAAGCTCTCTCTAAAGACTATGTACAAGAGAATAGTAAACTAATAATTTAGACTCTAATTCTCTTGACCATATTTCTTGGATGTTGTCTCTAACATTCTTCAAGTGTTCCAGCCTTCAATTTGTAGTCCCAATTGAGTTTGTGGCCGTTACTAACCGTTAGGGATGTTTTGGAGCCGTTGGAGACTTTATTTCCCACATTAATTATAGTTCTTGTGCCTACCGTATCGGTACACGGGTACCCGTATCGATACGCCCTTCTTCAGAACTAGCCGTTGGGCTCTTGCCAGCCTATGTGTATCGATACGCTAGGGAGTTTATCGGTACGGTCTGCAATTTAAAAGTCCGTTGGGAAATAGCCGCTGAGGGTTGTTAAAACAAGGATAGGCACGCTTTAAAGGCGTATCGGTACTAACCCTATCTGTATCAATACAGTCAAGCCTGTATCGGTACGGGTTTTGGTAGAATCAAAACTAGAGTAAAAACATATCGATACGAGGTATACTGTATCGGTACAGTAGTGCTGAAAAGTCAGTTTTGAGTACTTTAAAACATTTAAAATCTTGCCAAAAACCTTTTTAAATACCTCAAACTTATTTTCAAGTTGTTTGGACTTAAAGACACGTTATAAATTCTTTTCAAATTAGTCCAAAATATTTTTCAATTGTTATATCAAAACATTTAGTTCTTCACAACTCCTCCCCCTTAAAAAGAAATTCATCCTCAAATTTTACCTGAATCGAATAGATGAGGATATTGCGTCTTCATCGCATCCTCAGGTTCCCACGTCGCTTCTTCGACGTTATGATTCCTCCATAGAACTTTAACGAGGGGGATGTTCTTGTTTCGAAGTCTTTAGACTTCCTGATCAAGAATTTGGATAGGCTCTTCTTCGTATGAAAGATCGAGATTAAGTTTGACTTCTTCAGGCTCAAGAATATGTGTTGGACCGGATCTATATCGCCTTAACATCGAGACATGGAAGACATTGTGTATCTTATCAAATTCGGGAGGAAGTGCGAGTCGATAAGCTACAAGACCAATTCTTTTGATCACTTCAAATGGTTCAATAAACCGAGGACTTAGCTTTCCTCTTTTGCCGAATCATGATACTTTCTTCCACGGGGAGACTTTAAGAAACACCTTGTCTCTGATTTCATGTTGGATGTCCCTATGCTTCAGATCAGCGTATGACTTTTGTCTATCGAAAGCTTGCTTCAATCGAGACTGAATGATTTGAACTTGTTCTTCGGTTTCCCAAAGCAATTGTGGTCCTAACACTTTGTTATCTCCGAGTTCGGACCAACATTGGGGTGTTCGACATTTTCTTCCATAGAATGCTTCGATGGGAGCCATTTTAATGAAATACGGATAGCTATTGTTGTAAGCAAATTCTACCAATGATAGGGATTTCTCTCAGTTCATTCCGATGTCGATGATACAAGCTCTGAGCATATCTTCAAGAACTTGAATCACTCGTTTGGATTGTCTGTCACTTTGTGGATGAAAAGTTGTGCTAAGGTTCAATTTAGTTCCGAGGGCTTTGTGATGCGTCTTCTAGAATTGAGCTGTGAATTGGGAATCTCGATCGGAGACTATAGAAATTGGAACTCTGTGAAAACATATTACTTTCCGAATGTACAATTCGGCCAAGGCTTCAAGACTGAGATTCATTCACACCGAGATAAAATGTGCTGACTTGGTGAAACGATCAACGATCACCCAGATAGCATCACACTTTCTTGGCGTACAAGGAAGGCCAGATACGAAATCCATTGTGATTCGTTCCTATTTCCATTGTGGAAATTTAAGAGGTTGGAGCAAACCGGTGGGGACACAGTGCTCGGCTTTAACCCGTTGACAGTTCAGACATTTCACTACAAAGTCGTTGATAGCCGTTTTCATTCCCGACCACCAATAAAAGGGCTTGAGATCCTTGTACATCTTAACCGATCCAGAGTGGATCGAAAAAGAACTTTGATGCGCTTCTTGCAGGATTTCAGCTTGTAATTCTTTATCATTAGGGACACAAATATGATCTTTGAAGTATAGAAGGCCGTTTGACTTAACAGTGATGTCAGGATTAGACTCAGGCTTAGAATTGATTTTTTGAAGTTACAGATCAACTTGTTGGAGTTCTCTGATCCTTGAAATCAAAGTTGATTGGGTTTGAAGTTCATTGACATAATTCCGAGCCTTAAATAGTCGGAAGTGAGCGTTGATAGCCAAAGAAGCTATGAACAAACAAATAAAAGATGTTACTTTTGGAATAAGCTATCATTTGAATTGTTTCTTATTGAAAAAGAAGGTGTTCGAATCCTTTCATGAACACAAAGGAAGAATTCGAATGGTTCCTCTAAATTTTAGGATTGAACGTTTTTGGATTTTCAATAAATTTGAGTAACTTACAGAGGTTCAGTTTTTGACTCAGGGCGTCGGCAACCACGTTGGCTTTTCTGTGATAATAGTCGATGGTCAGATCATAATTTTTGAGTAATTCCAACCATCTTCTTTGTCTAAGACTCATATCTTTTTGAGTGAGTAGATATTTGAGACTTTTGTGATCGGTAAACAACTTGCATTTTTCACCATACAAGTAGTGTCGCCAGATTTTGAGTGCGAACACAATAGCCGCAAGCTCGAGGTCTTGTGTAGGATAGTTCAATTTGTGTGGCTTTGGTTATCGGGAGGCATATGCAATTACGCTGCTTTCTTGCATCAGAACACAACTAAGGTCTGAGTGTGATGCATCGCTGAACACCACGAACTCTTTTCCTGATTTAGGTTGAATAAGGACTGGGGCGTTTGTCAAAGCTTGCTTGAGTTGGTCAAAGCTTCGTTGCTGGTTTTTCGACCACTCGAAGACTTCATTCTTTCGAAGAAGTTTGGTTAACGGTGCAACAATCACCGAGAACCCTTTCACAAATCTTCGATAATACCCAGCTAACCCGAGAAAACTTTGGACCTCGCTCACATTTCTCGGAGGTCTCCAATCAAGGATGGCTTGAATTTTCTTGGAGTCGACTTTGATTCCATCGGCAGAAATGACGTGTCCGAGGAATGAGACTTTGGATAACCAAAATTCACACTTAGTGAACTTGGTGAATAGTTGGTGATTTCGGAGTGTCTGAAGTACAATCCGAAGATGATTAGCATGTTCTTCCTTGTTCCTGGAGTATACAAGGATGTCGTCAATGAATATGACAATGAACTTTTCGAGATATGGCTTGAATACCCGATTCATCAAATTAATGAGGAGTATTCGTTAACCCGAATTGCATTAGTAAGAACTCATAATGTCCATATTGAGTTTGGAAGGCTATTTTGGGCACATCTTCTTCTTTTACCCTCATCTGATAGTAACCAGATTGGAGGTCAATCTTGGAGAATACGGATGCGTGTTTGAGTTGATTGAACAAATCTTCGATCCTAGGCAGAGGATATTTGTTTTTGATCATTACTTTGTTTAGCTGCGGTAATCAATGCAATGTCGAATCGTACCGTCCTTCTTTTTCATGAACAGGCCAGGAGCACCCTAGGGAGATGTGCTGGGTCGGATGAATCCCTTGTCCTTGAGTTCTTGTATTTGCTTCTTCAATTCTTTCAGTTCAATAGGTGTCATCCGATAGGGCGTAATGGACACAAGATTAGGCCCGGGTTGAACTTCGATATTGAATTCAACTTCTCGAGTTGGAGGTAGGCCAGGGAGTTCCTCGGGAAAAACATCAGTAAATTCAGATACAATTGGCATTTCAAGCAAACCGAAATCATGCTCATCTTGCAAAGCCATAGCGGCGAAAATAGACGTCGATTTCTTGTCTATCAGCATAATGGGTTCTTTTCGTAAACCTCGTAAGTACAATCTTCGATTTTGACAATCTACTCATGCTTCATGTTTTCCCAACCAATCTAGTCCTAAAACTAGATCGAATTCACATTGGGTAATAAATATAGATTACAAGAGAAAGGAACATTTCGAATAGTGATTTGGTAGTCTCTACAGATCAAGTTAATTAGCAAGTTTCCCCCTATTGGTTTTTTTAGTGGATCAAAGGATTGATCAAAGCCAAGAGGGGGGTGAAGTGGGTCTTTAAAAATCGTTGGAGTAAATAGAATGGCTAAAAATGAAGAACAAGGAATTTTAGAGTGGTTCAAGTTCCCAATGAACTCTACATGCACTACCTTAGCTACCACTAAGGATTTCCAACAATCCACTAATTGTTATTCCCCTTTTCAAGGATTAGGAGGTAACCTTTACAATACCAGTCAAATTTTCTACCCAAAATTTGACCAAACCCTCACAAGAGTACAAAGAAGAATTCAAGGCAAGAAAGATATCTCTCAATACAAGATTGCCCCTTTAAGTACAAACACTCAACCCAAATTTGATAACAAGATCAGAATTGAACACTACACAATTTGGGGTTTTACAAGAGATTGGAAAATAAGCACTTTGAGCTTGGATTTTTGCTAGGATGTTTATCTTTGATGCAATAGTTGTTGCTGGTCTTCAATTAGCTTCAATTTATACATTCTCTATCAATTCTAGCCGTTTGGGTGGTTAGAGTATTGATTATAGCCGTTGGGACCCTCTCTTTCCACCATAAATGCACTTCTGCAGCTTACCGTATCGGTACACGAGGACCCGTATCGATATCTGTCTCAAAATAGAAAGAGCCGTTGCACAATAACAAAAGGGCGTATCGATACGTGTGTAAGCGTATCGGTTTGGGATAGGGACCGTTTCGATACGGGGAACATCCGCATCGATGCAATTAACTCAACATAGCTCACTGGAAGTTTCCATATTGATACGGCAAGGAGCGTATCGGTACGGGACAACCACCACTTTAAATTTCGGTTACCTAACAACTGACACCAACGGTCGAAAACATTAAAGGCATTGATTTTAAAATTCCATAAAATCCGTATCGATACGGGTGGAACCGTATTGGTACGCCATTCAAAACTCCTTCAGTTTTACAGAGAGAGCGTATCGATACATATGCAATCTGTTTCGATACGCCGTTTCGATACGGTTAGGGGCGTATCGAAACACGTTTCTTCTGTAGCCAAACTTGTAAAAAAGGTATCGATACGACTGGAAGTGTATCGATACGCCTGGACGTTTTTCAGTACTTTGTCCTTGGAACACTTAGAAAATATTTGGAGTTTGAGTTTTTCAAATCAGATTAAAGCCTTGATGATTTATAAATCATTTGAGGGACTTAAAAAAACTATTTAAAGTTTTCAATTTAATCCTTAACATACTTTGTTATATCAAAATCAAACATAGGCTTTACAATCTCCCCCTTTTTGATATAACAAAACCAAAACTTGAAATTTTTGACACTTTGAAAAGCTTTGCAAAATAACTCCCCCTTAATATTAGCAGGTAAACTTTAAGTTGAAAATCAAAATTTTAAGTGTGAGTTTGTTCCCTCTCCCTCTTTTTGTTAGAGAAAAAAATAGAGACATTGATAAACATAGGCAAAAGGCATAAATAATAACCAAGCAACATAATATTGATAATCATTAAGTTCAAAATAAAGATAACATCAACATAAAATCCAAAAAAAAATTAAAGCATAGGTTTTAGAATGCAAACTTAGGCCTAAAAACAAAATTGAAAGTGCATAAATATCCTAAATGACATGAATGATATGCAAAGATGAACTACTATGCATCTCCATCGCCATCTTCATCATCTTCATCGTCCTCATCATGTGCATCATCATTCCTCCGAGATTAACACCACTCGTCATGGAAAGCGGTAAGGGATATGTTCATTGAGTTGTGGCCACCTTCAAGGGAAGTGAGACGCGTCTCCACATTCTTCACATGATCTTCAAGACTTGTAAAACGTGTGTCTATACCAGCAAATCCTGAACTCATCGCTTGATCCATGGTAGCAATTCCCGTGCGCAAGCTCGTGAATTGCTCGTTGAGAAAGGTCATGAGAGAATCCATGGAAGGTGGAGGCGGAGGAGCTTGAGCGGCTTGAGCATTAGCAATTTCTTCCGGAATAGCATCACTAGGGAGTTCGGATAGACGAAGCCAATTTCCATTGAAGTACATGAACTTACCATTTGAAAGAGATCTTTCATCGATAGGATCGATGAGGGGAGTCGGGTAGTCATGTGAGCAATCTATCTCCTTTTGTGTGAAGAAATAACTGAATACCGTTCCATAAGTGAAGGAAGTGACAAGAGTAGTGTGGCGATGTTGCACGAGATAGACAATCTCCAAAAACATAATCCGAGCAAGGTTTGGTTGTTGTTTTTGACAGAAGCAACGAATCTAAAAATCGTCAACTTGGCGGATAGTTGAATACTTGCCTCCCGAGGGCCTAAACCACTAAGAAACCATCAAATGTAGGATCTGATCTTGAGCATTAAGAGCGGTGACGGAACCACTTAAGACATGGCCAAGAGCATTCTCATCATCAAGACCTTCACCCTCTAACTTGAACACATCAGAAAGAGACTGAACATTGATGGTGACCTTTTTACCCATTAGATAGGAATTAACAGCCGTAACAACACCCGAAGCATTGGCGACACACTTGGCATTAGCATAGAAAATCAATACCAAATTACGATAGAAAAAACCGGGAATTTGAATAAAACCCATAAATTTCCATTCTTGGAGCAATGGTAAGTAAACAAATTTGAAGCGCTCCGAGTTGAGAAAAGGAACGGAAATTACCCTCTCCGAACGAATTTTATGGTTTTGAAATTGTCGGAAATATGAGAGATCTTCGGTAGTCTTGAAGCACTGTTGATAGATAAGAGTGAGGTTTGGGCGAGTACCATCTCCGGCATTAGAACCTTCACCGACTTCACTAGTACGTGCTCTCTTTTTAGGTGCCATTGACTAGAGAAAAGATCAAAAAAGGTGTATGCATTAACTTTCTCATTCAACCCATTGAAAATCAATAATCAAGGTTTTTGTTAAAAAAAATTTAGAAACAAAAAAAACCAAAAGGTTTTAAAGAAGATTGTTGTGAGAAAAACAAAACAAAAACAAAAGAAAAATTTAAAACGAAAATCAAAAGAGAAAAAGAGATTTATACCTTGATATTGATAGAGAGGAATGTGAGAAGAACTTTGCACCAAATTGATGAAAAGCTTTAAAAGCTTTGCTTGATGTTGAAAACCCTCAAGAGATTTTGAGTTGTGGTGTGAAAATATGAGAAATTGAGACGCTTTTTATAGAGAGAAAACGGCTAGGATTTTGAAATTGCAATTTTGGTAAAAGTGTAACTCCTTAAATGCCATTAAGAAGCTGTCTGTGCAATCGCGTATCGATACGGCTGAGGGTGTATCGATACGGGGGTAAAATCATAATTCCCTTGAAACGCTCGTTGAAGGTTCGTATCGAAACGGATGCAATCCGTATCGAAAAGCTTTTAGCTTGTATCGAAACGAGTTTAACCGTATCAATACCCATTTTAGGCAAAATGCAGTCTGGAAAGCTAATACAATATCCGTATCGATACACAGAAGGCCGTATCGATACCCTATGCCCAGAAATGCATTTTAGGCTTTAAGAACAACCAAAGGCTCGATTTTAGCACCTCCTAAATGAATGCAATTGATGAATGAGCAGTTCTAAGCATATTCTACCAGAAGCATACTCCCCCTAACTATAAGCATGGATATTTTCAAGAGCAACAACACATAAACATGCAATTTCACAAATTCAAGCAATTTTAACTTCAAAAAGAGTCCTAAGGGTCAAGGAAGGCTAGTTAGACCTAACTCTCTCTTAAGGGACCAAAAACACTCTTTATCCAAAGGCTTTGTAAAAATGTCCGCTAGTTGGTTTAAGGTGTCAACGTACTCTATAACAACATCTTCCTTAAGGACATGATCTCTAATGAAATGATGCCTTATCTCTATATGTTTGGTTCTAGAGTGTTGGATGAGATTTTTAGTTAAGCATATGGCACTAGTGTTGTCTCACTTAAGGGGTGTGGTTTCAACTTTAATACCATAATCTAAGAGTTGGTGCTTCATCCAAAGGACTTGAGCACAACAACTCCCTAAGGATATGTACTCGACTTCGGTGGTAGATAGAGCTACACTATTTTTTTTCTTAGAGAACCAAGATATGAGCATACTACCTAAGAATTGACATGTTCCCGAAGTACTCTTCCTATCAATTTTACACCCCCTATAATCCGCATCCGAATAAGCATGAAGGTTGAAGGTTGAGTCTCTAGGGTACCAAAGACCTAAACAAGGGGTATCTCTAAAGTACCTAAAGATTCTGTTAACGGCTATAAGGTGAGACTCTCTAGGACTAGCTTGAAACCTAGCACACAAGCAAACACTAAACAAAATATTCGGTCTACTTGTGGTAAGGTAAAGCAAACATCCAATCATAGAGCGATAAAGCTTAGAGTCAACACACTTACCTCCTTCATCTTTTTCAAGCTTTGTAGATGAGCTCATAGGTGTGGCTTGAGGCTTTGCATTCTCCAAGCCAAACTTCTTGAGCATATCCTTGATATACTTTGCGTGATTGATGAAAGTGCCATCCTTCCTTTGCTTGATTTGGAGTCCCAAAAAGAATGAGAGCTCTCCCATCATGCTCATCTCGAATTCACCTTGCATTAACTTAGCAAACTCTTTGCAATGACACTCATTAGTAGATCCAAAAATAATATCATTAACATATATTTGTACTACTAAGATGTGATTTTTATACCTTTTTATGAAAAGTTTAGTGTCCACCTTACCTTTTTCAAAACCTTTTTCAATTAAAAAGTTTGAAAGTCTTTCATACCAAGCTCTAGGAGCTTGTTTTAAACCATAAAGTGCTTTGGTTAGTTTGAAAACACTATTTGGGAATTTTGAGTCTTCAAAGCCCGATGGTTGTTCCACATACACTTCCTCATTTATAAAACCATTTAAAAATGCACTTTTAACATCCATTTGAAAAAGCTTGAAATCATGATAACATGCATATGCAAGCAACATCCTAATAGCCTCCATTCTAGCTACGGGTGCATAGGCTTCATCAAAATCTATTCCCTCTTCTTGAGTGTAACCTTGAGCAACTAATCTAGCTTTATTTCTCACAATGTTACCACTCTCATCTAGTTTGTTCCTAAATACCCATTTAGTTCCTATAGTAGATTGATTAGCAGGCCTTTCAACTAATGTCCAAACATTACTTCTCTCAAATTGATTTAACTCTTATTGCATAGCCATAATCAAAAAGTCATCTTTTAATGCTTCTTTAATGTTTTTAGGCTCTATGCATGAGATAAAAGCAACATGATTCATGAGTTTAAGAGAAGATCTAGTAGTTACCCCCTTGGATGGATCACACAAGATTTCGCCACCTTTGACATAGTTGTACTCCCTTGGGTAGCTCACTTCCTTTTCCTCAAGAGCCAAGTCCTTCAAGGCTTCAAGAGGTGGATCTTGTGTATCCTCTTCTTTCGTTGGAATCTCATCCTCCTTTGAAGTTTGTCCTCCATAAAAGGCATCAAGAATTCCTACATCATCATCATCACAAGAATCCTTCCTTGGATGGAGGTTATCATCGAATACAACATGAATAGACTCTTCTACAACTAAAGTTCTCTTACTAAATACACGATAGGCTTTAGAGTTTAAGGAATAACCTAAGAAAATAGCTTCATCACTTTTAGCATCAAATTTACCTAAGTTATCTTTTCCATTGTTTAAAACAAAACACTTGCAACCAAATGGATGAAAATAGCTAATGTTAGGCTTTTTAGATTTTAAAATCTCATATGGTGTTTTCTTTAAAAGTGGCCTAATCATTACTCGATTTACAATGTCGCAAGCGGTGTTTGTGGCTCCCACCCAAAAATATTTAGGTAAATTGTTTTCACAAAGTATGGTTCTAGCCATTTCTTGTAAAGTTCTATTTTCCTCTCAACTACCCCATTTTGTTGAGGAGTTTGTTGAGTGTGCAAAAGTTATACTTTTTACCCCCTATTTATCCCATATTCCTGCCGCATTCAAGCATATTTCATTGCATTTAGAGTAGATTTCAATTATACATCACAATTATATAAAAAGGCACAGTTGCTACTAATTTTGGTTACTTTTACAGGTAGCTGCTGTAGCAGACTCAGGGCAGTGGAAAAGCAGAGCTGGAACACAGGACTGAAGTCGAGAAGGACGATACTGCCGAGGCCGCTGCTGTGGTAGCCAAGGACGACAGCAATGGTGAAGGGAAAAAATAAAATGGTGCTCGACAGAAAGAGGAAATTCAGCCGGTCTTTCGTGGAGCACTCATATATTTTTCTGAGCCCTAGATCAGAATGAAGGCCAAGCCCAAAGTTCAAGGAAGAAACTCCAAGCAAGAAGAAAGGACGAATTAAAGACACATACTCTGAAGATTTAGTCTTTAATAAAGTTGCACTTTAATTTAAACTTGTATTCTTGCCATATTAGAAAACTTGAACCCAAGGCCTATATAAAGGCATGTAATTCGACCTAGGGAAGGATATCTTATTCTCTAGCCGTCTTCCCCTAACCCTAGTCATTTTCCCCCTTCTCATCATGTTCTAAACTTCCCCTAGGGCTAAGGGTTGATTCTATAAAGTAGTTGCAAGGATTGCATTGTTTTAGGATTTTTTCTGTTCAATAAAATAGACTTCAAGTTTGCTTATTCTGGTTTTCAACATCTTGCAAGAGTATCGGGAGAGCGTTGTGAGATTATACATTTACTTAATATCAGGAGAGTTAAGTATACGAAAGGAATAAGTACGGGTTCTCCAGTTTATGGTTGAACTATCTCGGACCTAGGGATAGGACGAGGTTAAGTGGCTAAGGAAGAATTCAACAACATCGGTGTTCATCCTTCGATTCACGTCGGGAGGTATCATCAAAGACGTGTTCATCGACAGACTTCGACATAGGGATAGGACAAGGCACAGCAGGGATTCTTGCCAAGCTTGAACTACAGAGTTGTGTGATCGTTGCCGCGACAACAACAGTCTGCTGCCGCCGCAGGTCCTGCCGCGACAGGAGTAACGACAGAACATAAAGTCCTAGACATTACAACACCTACACTACTGAGCAAATCAATACCGACCTATTTTCTCTATCCCGATTTCTTTAATCCTTTATCTTCAGTATTCTTTAGTATTCCCTTACAAACAATTAAAATTATCTTCTTTCTTGTGCAGCAATTCAAGGTTAAGGCTATTTCCAGTCCCTATGGATTCGACATCCGATACTTCGTGTATCACTTTACTACTTACGTCGTGTACACTTGCACTCTATTGCGATAGACTCTTTTACATGCAACAAGTTTTTGGCGTCGTTACCGGGGACTGGCAACATATCTTTACCTTACTTTTACTGCACATTCTTTTTAATTTTTTTTGTTTTTATTTGGATTGTCTACCCTGTGCTTTTCACAAGGTTTTCCGTTTGCTTATGCGCAGATCGAGACGGGGAAAGGAATCTGAGTATCAACTAGATCCTGAAATCGAACGCTCGTACAACCTTAGGAACCGACTCCGACTCTTGTTAGCCAGAAACGATTACCTTGAAGAACAGTTAGAAGCCATGAACAACCAAGGGAATCCCAAAGATCCTAACGATCCTATCGGAGATGGAGGAAACGAATGGCCTACTGCTCCTGCTGCTGCTGAGGCCGCACGCTGGTCATGCCGTGATTACATGATCAATGATCACGTGGAACTAGAGACCACCCTGCCAGACGTGGAAGCTGAAAATTTCGAGCTGAAACATGTTATGTTCAGCATGATTAATTCCGCTGGCCAATTTAGTGGTGCTGCTACAGAGGATGCTAAGGAACATCTGAAAATGTTGCAAGAAATCTATGGTTCGTTTAGACTACCAGGAGTAAATCCGGAGATACTGAGGCTTCGGTTATTTCCTCATTCATTGAGGAACATAGCTAAAACTTGGTGGAACAAACTAACGCCGGGTTCAATATGAACTTGGGCAGATTTAACTCGTGAATTTTTATCTCGTTTTAACCCTTCCCATTTATCTGAGCGATTACGTAACGAAATTGCTACTTTTCAACAGGAAGATGACGAGCCAATGCACGAGGCATGGGATAGGTTTACTACTCTTCTAAGGAATTTCCCGATGCACGGATTCCCTGTTTGGAATCAAGTAATCAAATTCTACAATGCTGCCAACCTACAGACTCGCATGAGAATTGATTCAACAGCCAATGGGTTGCTGTTGGATAAAGATCCGGATGAAGCCATGGTTGTATTAAAGAATTTGGCGAAGAATAAATAGCAATTCCCCACAGCAAGGAGGGGTAAACAAGTACTAGCTGTAAAGGATTATGAGGCCGATAACTCCTTAAAGACATATGTTGCGTACCTTAAAAAGGCAATAGAGAATTTGCTGAAGAAAGATTCAAAACATGTCTACTCTGCAGAAGAGGTATGTGAAACTTACAGTGGGAATCATAGTTCGGAAGACTGCCCGCTACAGCTAGAGGAAGGGATGTATGTTGGAAACTTCAACAAGGAAAGGAACTATGACTCCAACAATTATAATCCCAACTGGAGGAAAGATCCCAAATTCTCTTGGAGCAACCCAAACAATGCCCTGAACCCTCAAGCACAGAACACTCAAAATCAGGGGGCACCTAGAATTCTGACACGGTAGCAAACGTAACAGCAGCCGTAACAGCCACCAGCAGCCACACCTAGTATACTGGAACAGACCTTGGCCACATTTATGTCTGAGACATGAACTTACATAGAAAATATGGATCACTTCGTCAAGAAGACTGAGTCGTTCATGGATAAAATAGAGATGAGAATGACTAATCATGAAGCTACTCTGAAATCACTAGAGACACAGATGGGTCAGGTTTCCCAGCATATTAACCCAAGACAGAACGGAGGATTCCCTAGCGATACTGAGGTCGCTAGATAATCCACATATGAGCAGTGCAAAGCTATCACAACTAGGAGTGGGAAGAAATTACCAGGGCCGGAGAAGAAAGCTGAACCAGTTAAGGAACCAGCCCTAAAATCGACTGCCGCGAACGCTGCCCCGACAAACGATAAACAGCTTGCTGCCGCCACACTTTTCACGACAGCAGAAGGGACAGAGGAGAAGGATGAAGAACCTAAGCCTCCTCAGATCCGAATACCATGGGAAGGACACATTGAAGATTATCGTCCTCCACCTCCTTTTCCACAACGGCTACAGAAGCAGAAACAGGAGTTCCAGCTTAAGAAGATCTATGATATTTTTAAGTAGGTCCACATCAATATTCCGCTGTTAGATGCCATCAAGGAGATGCCCGGTTATGCCAAATTTCTCAAGGATTCTATGTCGAAGAAATCCAGATTTGGGGAATTTGAGACGGTTAAGCTGACAGAAGGATGCATGACTATTTTGCACAAGCATCCACCCCAGAAAAAGAAGGATCCTGGGAGCTTCATAATACCGTGCATAATCGGTGATAAATTCGTGGGTAAGACACTTTGTGATCTAGGTGCTAGTATTAATTTAATGCCAAAATATGTATTCCAGAAATTAGGTATTGGACGAGCTCGAGCCACGACAGTTATGCTGCAGCTGGCAGACCGCTCTTACGTGCAACCAGAAGGGAAGATTGAAGATATTCTGGTAAGAGTGGATAAATTTATTTTTCCTGCTGACTTTCTTGTTTTAGATTGTGAAGCAGATGCGAATGCACCAATCATCCTGGGGTGACCCTTCTTAGCCACATGCAGATCACTGATTGATGTAGAAAAGGGAGAACTCACTATGAGAGTGAATGATCAAGTTAAATGTTCTCCAAGCAATAAAACACGCTGATGCAGAAGAAGAATGCAAGGCTATCACTGAAGTAATCCTTGACCAACCTTGCATCAGTTCGGACTGCCATGGCATCAAATTTTGCCATTGTCCTAGCAGCCACTTGGAAGACGATCACGGCAAAACCGACGACAGCAACTCCTCAAATTCTGACATATCTGACACTGAAGGTTATGAGGAGGTAAACGTGATAGGCAATCGTCCAGGTAAGTTATTCGAGCCCTTAAATTATACCTCGAATGAACATATCATCAAAAAGCCATCAACTGTAGAGCCACCTGTTCTAGTTCTTAAGCCCCTGCCAGGGCAGCTCAAATATGTTTTTCTTGGATTAAATGATACGTTGCCCGTGATCATCTCTTCCAGTTGACGCAGGAACATGAACAACAGCTAATAGGGATGCTGCAGCAGCACAAAAAGGCTATTGAATGGACGATAGCTGATATCCAAGGCATCAGTCTGGCACTATGCATGCACAAAATTCTCCTCGAGAATGATCATAAGCCGGCCATTGATGCCCACAGACGTTTGAATAATGCTATGCGAGAAGTGGTTCAAAAAGAAATTATTAAATGGCTAGACGCTGGGATAATTTATGCCATCTCGGATAGTAAGTGGGTGAGCCCGGTGCAGTGTGTTCCTAAGAAGGGAGGAATAACCGTGGTGACCAATGAAGAAAACGAGTTAATCTCAACCAGGACTGTGACCGGTTGGAGGGTTTGTATGGACTACCCGAAGCTTAACAAAGCTACCCGGAAGGACCACTTTCCCATGCCTTTTATTGTCAAATGCTTGATAGATTAGCGGGAAAGCCTTATTACTGTTTTCTTGATGGTTACTCAGGTTATAACCAAATAGCCATCGCACTGAAGGATCAAGAGAAAACGACTTTCACTTGCCCATACGGTACTTACGCTTTTCAGAGAATGCCATTTGGACTTTGCAACGCACCAGCAACCTTCTAGAGATATTTATGGTGGAGGATTTCCTAGAGATATTTATGGTCGATTTCTCTATCTTTGGAGATATTTTGAAAGCTGCCTAGGCAACCTACAGAAAAGTGCTCAAAAGATGCGAGAAAGCGAACTTGGTATTAAATTGGGAGAAATGTCACCTCATGGTGGATGAAGGGATAGTCTTAGGCCATAAGGTGAGCTGCCGCGGCATAGAAGTCGATAGAGCAAAGATTGAGGTGATTGAAAAGCTGCCACCTCCCACCACAGTCAAGGGAATTCAGAGTTTCTTAGGGCTTGCTGGGTTTTATCGAAGGTTTATAGCAAATTTTTCGAAGATAACCAAGCCGTTATGCCACCTATTAGAGCAGAATAGTCCCTTCGACTTCAATGCTGAATGTACTGAGGCATTCAGAATTCTAAAAGAGAAGTTGGTCACAACCCCAATCGTACAGCACCAGACTGGAAGTTGCCATTCAAAATTATGTGTCATGCCAGTGATTACGCTGTAGGGGCAGCACTTGGGCAGAGGAAGGACAAGCTATTCCACGTAATTTACTACGCTAGCAAAACACTCAACGATGCCCAAGTGAATTACACCACAACAAAGAAGGAACTGTTAGCAGTGGTGTTCTCAATTGACAAGTTCCGATCCTACATACTTGGAACGAAAGTGGTGGTCCACACAGACCACTCTGCACTGAAGTATCTGTTTGCTAAAAAAGACGCTAAGCCCAGACTGATTCGATGGATTCTGCTGCTGCAAGAGTTAAACATAGAAATCAAAGATAAAAAGGGGACAAAAAACCAAGTTGCAGATCACTTGTCAATATTAGAGAGAGGAAAGAGTCTCCCAACAGACAAGACACACATACTGGAGATCTTCCCTGACGAGCAGTTGTTCGCTGCCACAAGCACTTCCGCGACAGCCATGGCGGCAGGTAAGTTTTCTGAACTCCCCTGGTATGTTGATTTCGTTAATTATTTAGTTAGCAGAATATTTCCTCCTGAACTTAATTATCAAGCTAGGAAGAGGTTCCAAAATGATGTCAAGCATTATTATTGGGACGAACCTCTTCTTTTCAAAAATTGCACATATCAGATTATCATGAGGTGCGTACCACATGATGAGCAGGAAGCTGTGCTTCATCACTACCATGCTTCACAATATGGAGGACACTTAGGTGGTAACAAAACTGCTGCCAAGGTTTTGCAGTCTGGTTTTTATTGGCCTTCACTGTTCAAGGATGCCCAAGCATTCTACAAAAACTGTGACAAATGTCAACGGACTGGAAACATCTCAAGGAGACATGAGATGCCGCTGCAAAACATCCTTGAAGTCGAAATCTTCGACGTTTGGGGGATTGATTTCATGGAACCATTCCCAGCATCATGTGGGAATCTTTATATCCTCCTGGTAGTGGACTATGTGTCCAAATGGGTTGAAGCGATCGCCACACAGAAAAATGATGCCAAGACTGTTCAGAGATTTCTACATAAGAACATTTTTTCCAGATTTGGCATCCCTAAGGCGATCATCAGTGATGAAGGGAGGCATTTTGACAATAGGGTAATAGCTGCTGCCTTAAGGAAATATGGCGTTAAACATCAGATCGCAACAACTTATCACCCTCAGAGTAATGGACAGGCCGAAATATCCAATAGAGAGGTAAAGAACATTCTTAAGAAGATGGTTAAACCAACTCGAAAGGACTGGTTCTTACACGTCAATGATGCACTTTGGGCCTACAGAACAACATTTAAAACTCCATTGGGAATGTCACCCTACCGGCTGATCTATGGAAAAACGTGCCATCTACCTGTTGAGATAGAGCACAGAACATACTGGGCCATTAAGGCAGTAAACATGGAATTGGAAAAGGCAGGATAGAAAAGGTTACTTGACATGAATGAGATGGAAGAAATTCGATCAATGGCCTATGACAACGCAAGGATTTACAAGGAGACAAATAAGTGGCATGACAAGAAGTTGCTGCCACGACAGTTCTGCCCAGGGCAGCTTGTGTTGTTATTCAACTGTAGGTTGAAACTCTTCCCAGGGAAGCTGAACTCTAGATCGTCCGACCCATTTCAAGTCGTGCGAGTTTTTCCTAATGGTGCCATCACGATCAAATCCTTAAAAGACGGGCACCAATTTAAAGTCAACGGATAAAGACTGAAGCATTATCAGGGGACTGAAGCCCCAAGAATGCAAGAAGTGGTTACTTTAGGAGATTCCCCTCCTGGCATCCCTAATTTAACTTAATTTTATTATTATTATTATTATTATTATTATTATTATTATATACATATATATATTTATTAGGAAATTAGAACTATTTATTTTTAAGAACAAAGTTTTTATTTTAATTACTTTTAGGAAATAAAGGAGACAAGAAGAGGAGAAGAAGTGAACTAGACCACCATCTCACCATCAGCCCAAAAAGCCCAAAGGAGGAGCCTGTCGTCACAGCTGTCGCGACAGACGCGGAAAATTCAGCCTGTCAACACGCTATCGCGACAGACACGTAAACGCGTAACAAACACGAAAACGCGTGACAGATGCGTCAGAAACCGCGTAACAGCTGGCCCCGTTATTCGCACTTGCCGTTACAGCTCCAACGGGCAGCAAACTCTTCATCTATATAAACCCCGTTTTACTATTCGTTTTTCACTTCACTTTTACTCTCTCTACTTGCTTCCTCTCTAGATTTACATTTCCTTTCATTCTTCTACAGTCTCTTGCAACTATGAGTACCAGAAACACTAGAAGAAGTACTGCCTCAAGCTCTACTCAGCAGCAGCTACTCCCAGCCACGACATAATCCCAAACCGATTTTCCACCGCAGAGTCCAATGACCGATACTACACCTCCTTCCAGAAAAGGGAGATGTGGGAAGAAAAAAGGTTCATCTACACCAAACGAACGGAGAACCTCGAGCTCGAACCATTCATTGCCCGCAAGATCAGAGAACTTCAATGGCAGATGTTTGCTGCCCAACCTGAGGAAATGAACGCCACTCTGGTCAGAGAGTTCTACGCTGATGTCGACAGCAAAGACACGACGGCCGTGACAATACGTGGTAAGGAAGTCCCCTGGAGCCGGAGTACATTAACACCCTTTACGGACTCTATGTCGGCAGCAAGGAAGATGGGCATAGGAGGTTCGTGGAGAGCCTGGAGGCAGCAGATTACGATGCTGTCATGGCAGAACTCACCGAGGAAGGAACCCAGTGGAATACAGACCCAAAACACCCACGGACGGTGAAACGAGCTCAACTCACCCCTGAAGCCAAACTGTGGAACACCTTCGTGAAAAAGAGGATTATGCCCTCCTCACACAACAACACAGTGGATCAACCCAGGTTAGCTCTCGTTCACTCCATTTTAAACGAGAGACCCATTAATGTTGGTCGCTATATTCAGGAAGGGATTTTGGACTGTGCACTACGGCCATCGGGACCCCTTGTCTTCCCCTACCTCATCACAGAAATCTGCCGTGGCCACAATGTCCCTGAAATTTCTGAAGATCTGAAGATTCAAGGTAAAGGGTGGACGGAGAAAAACATCTTCAGTTTGATGGAGCTGAAAGCTGCAACACCGATCTCCTGCTTCAACCCGTCTGCCACGGCAGAGGAGCCAGCAGAGCCTACCCGGACTGAGCCTGCCGCCACAGAGCAGCAGCAGCCCACATCAGCAGCTCCCCCAGCAGACTCCTCCACTCAAATCCTAGCCACCCTGCAGAAAATAGAGGAACGGCAGCTGGGCCTGATGAGTTTTGTCCGCGACTTCACAACAGCCACGGTACATTTTATTAAAAGCAATTTAAATTTTACAAATGTACAATTCCCTGTCTTCCCCGATCATTATTTTGCTGCCCCCACACCTGCCCATACCCTTACCCCTGCTGCCACACCGAGAACACCTTCTGCTGCGTCCACTCCAACCCTGGCCACGATAGCTGCATGTGGCAGCCACACCGCCACTGCCTCTGCCAGGGGAGAAAAGTGAAAGGAGCCACTGTCCGACCTCGACGAATTCATTGCTGGTTTCTCCTCCTCCTCAATATGGGAGGAATCCGATGGCGAGCCCTCGGTCAAGAGGAACCTTTCCAGAGAATTCACCCAGATGAAGCGGTAGAAACCCAACACCGATGATGGACCATCCGGCCAAAGGAAGTCTGACGGTAGCAGCAGCAGCACCTCTTCCGGGGAGGTTCAAGTGCTGGAGAAACTACACCAGATCTCACCTACTCGCATCCAGCCCCCGAGGGAAGCCAAGAAAAAGGCTGCCTCCGCCTCTTCGAGTCATCTGCCGGCACCGACGATGAAGGTCACTGCCCGTCGGCAGATACAGATCAACAGCAGCAGCGACGACAACACTTAAAATTTAAGATTTTATCTTATCTTGACTGTCTGCTATTTTGTTATAATTGTGATGTTTTTATTTTCTTTCCTTCATTCTGTCATCATGCATTTAGGGCAATGCAACCCTTGAGTTTGGGGGTGGTATCCCTCCATTAATGAAGTATCTATTATGTTTAGAATTTGTGTCTAAGTGTTAGTTTATTTTTGCTTAAAAAATAATAATATCTTTGGCTTAATTTTTGAACTTTTATTATCTGCTGCTGCCATCTCTGTCATAACAGCCCATTAAAAATATTTTAGGAAGTAAGTAGAGCCTTAGTATAGTTCTGAAAAACTGAAACACTTTGTGACTTACTTGATAAAAGGCTTTCTCTAGCATACTTAGAATAGAAAACTTAGAACTTAGAGTAGAAAGAGACTAGAAACTCAGGAAACCTAGAGGTGCCTATCACTGGCTCTAGGAAAATAACCAGGGTAAAACTTCTAGAGGTGCCTATCACCGGCTCTAGATAGTTAACTAGAGGTGCCTGAAATACTGGCTCTAGTAGAGAAAAGAAAATTTCCGACAAAGAAGGAAAACAACTAGAGGTGCCCGTTACTGGCTCTAGTGAAAAAAATGAATTAAGTCTCGAAGGAAAACTCAAATCAAGCTAAGTATAATATTCTAGTTGCTAGGGAAGTCTATATTCAAGTATGTTCACAATAATTGCACACACATGCACGAGAACTATACTTTTGCTCTAAGCAGATCCTTAAATATTTTAACAGGTGCTAAACATGATGGGGATGGTATTGTGGATAAGGATTGTTCACTAACTTAAGCCAAGAATATATATATATATATATATATATATATGCATGCATGTTAGTTAGGTTGCATTTGCTTGAGGACAAGCAAGGATTCGAGTTTGGGGGTGTTTTGAGTGTGCAAAATTCTACTTTTTACGCCCTATTTATCCCATATTCCTGCTGCATTCAAGCATATTTCATTGCATTTAGAGTAGATTTCAATTATACATCACAATTATATAAAAAGGCACAATTGCTACTAATTTTGGTTACTTTTACAGGTAGCTGCTGTAGCAGACTCAGGGCAGTGGAGAAGCAGAGCTGGAACACAGGACTGAAGTCTAGAAGGACGATGCTACCGAGGCAGCTGCCGTGGACGCCAAGGACGACAACAATGGTGAAGGGAAAAAGTAAAATGGAGCTCGACAAAAAGAGGAAATTCATCCGGTCTGTCGTGGAGCACTCATATATTTTTCCGAGCCCTAGATCAGAATGAAGGCCAAGCCCAAAGTTCAAGGAAGAAACTCCAAGAAAGAAGAAAGGACGAATTAAAGACATCTACTCTGAAGATTTAGTCTTTAATAAAGTTGCATTTTAATTTAAACTTGTATTCTTGCCATATTAGAAAACTTGAACCCAAGGCCTATATAAAGGCATGTAATTCGACCTAGGGAAGGATATTTTATTCTCTAGCTGTCTTCCCTTAACCCTAGTCGTTTCCCCCTTCTCGCCATGTTCTAAACTTCCCCTAGGGCTAAGGGTTGATTTTGTGAAGTAGTTGCAAAGATTGCATTGTTTTAGGATTTTTTCTATTCAATAAAATAGACTTCAAGTTTTCTTATTCTGGTTTTCAACATCTTGCAAGAGTATCGGGAGAGCATTGTGAGATTATACATTTACTTAATATCGGGAGAGTTAAGTATACGAAAGGAATAAGTACGGGTTCTCCAGTTTATGGTTGAACTATCTCAGACCTAGGGATAGGACGAGGTTAAGTGGCTAAGGAAGAATTCAACAACATCGGTGTTCATCCTTTGATTCACGCCAGGAGGTATCATCAAAAACGTGTTCATCGACAGACTTGGACATGGGGATAGGACAAGGGACAATAGGGATTCTTGCCAAGCTTGAAGTACAGAGTTGTGTGATCGCTGCCGCGATAACAACAGACCGCTGCCGCTGCAGGTGCTGCCGCGACAAGAGCAACGACAAACAGAAAGTCCTAGACATTGCAACACCTACACTACTGAGCAAATCAATACCGACCTATTTTCTCTATCCTGATTTCTTTAATCCTTTATCTTCACTATTCTTTTGTATTCCCTTACAAACAATTAAAATTATCTTCTTTCTTGTGCTGCAATTCAAGGTTAAGGCTATTTCTAGTCCCTGTGGATTCGACATCCGATACTTCGTGTATCACTTTACTAGTTGCGTCTTGTACACTTGCACTCTATTGCGATAGACTCTTTTACACGCAACAGTGTTAGAGGAGTCGAAAAATTGTGGCTAATACCATTTTTATTTAAAAACTCTTCAAAACCTAGATTTTGAAATTCGGTTCCATGATCACTTGTAATATGAGAAATTTTAAGTTCAAGATCATTTTGAGTTAATTTTGAAAATGTGATGAATTTTTCTAAAGCCCCATCTTTAGTACTTAAGAATAGAACCCAAGTCAATCTAGAATAGTCATAAACAAGTACAAATGCATACGATTTACCACTCAAGCTCATAGTTCTAATAGGCCCAAATAAATCCATGTGAATAAGTTGTAAACACCTACTTGTAGAAACATCATTAATGGATTTAAAGGACGATTTATGTTGTTTACCCTTAGAGCATGCATCACAAATTTTGTCATTTGAGAACATAATTTTGGGTAAACCTCTAACTAGATCTAGGGAAACTAATTTTTCTAAAACACTAATGCTAGCATGTCCTAGTTTCCTATGCCATAGCCATGCATCATTTTCATTTTGTGCAACAAAACATGCATATGATGTATGAATGTCATCTAAATGCACCATGTATATGTTACCTATGCGATGACCAATGAGCATTATATTATTTGATTTAATGTCAACAATTTTGCACCCATTTTTTTTATCAAATAAGACATTAAACCCTTTGTCACATAATTGACTTATACTCAATAAATTATGTTTAAGACCATCGACATATAAAACATTTTCAATGAGAATAGTAGAGTGATTACCCATGGATCCAATACCTTTAATGTGGCCTTTGGAGTTGTCACAAAATGTCACTACTCCTCCACCTTTTGGCTTTAAGTCCATGAATCGACTTTTGTCTCCAGTCATGTGCCTCGAGCATCCACTATCAAGGTACCATGAGTTTTGACTTTGTGCTTTAGCCTTGTAGCAATGCTCCCCTACAAACAAAGATATTAGCCTTTGGTTTTTGGTACCCAAATCATTTTGGGTCCACGAGTGTTAGCTCCAAAAAGCTTGGTTCCCTTAGGAATCCAAGGTGACATAGCAACAACATTATTAGACTTGACGAGTTCCTTAGGAACCCATTCACTTCTAATCTTCTTAGTTCTATTATGCCCGTGGAAGCCACTTTGTTTGTAGTTATGTGTCTTTCTTTTAGGTTGGTTAGTTTTAGATGATTCACCTTTTTCATGTTTCACATTACCAACATTTTTGAAAGACTCCTTGAGCTTGTTAAGCTCATCTAACACCTTTTGGTGTTCACTATTGCATTGAGAAATAAGATTGTTTAAGTCTACATTTTCATCTTGAAAAAATTTAAGTTCATCTTGTAAACCTAAAATCGTTTTCTCAAATTTTAAGTTAGCTTGAGAAAGTGAGACATTTTTAGCATTCAATTCCGAAATAATCTTTTTATTTCTTAAATCTGACTCTTTATACTTCTCAACTAACTCATCATAAACCCCTTGCAACTCATCATAAGCATCATGCAATTCATCAAATGTAAAATCAAAAGATGATAAGTTAGAGATTACCATGGAGGAATCATCCTCAAGAGCCTTGAGGCAAAGGTTGGCCACTTCGTGTTCCTCATCTTCGGATGACTCCTCGTCACTCCAAGTAGCAAGCTTGGCTTTGAGCTTGAGTTGAGGGCACTCCGAACGAATGTGATCGGGTTTTTTGCACTCAAAGCTAATGATTTGATCCCTCTCTTCTTCTTTGTTTTTGGTTTTGAAGTCCATTTTTCGTTGAATATTCCTTCCTCGGTTGGACCTCATAAACCGTGAGAACCTTTTGGCTATCATAGCCAATTCTTCTAGGTCATCCTTCTCACTAGAAGTGCTCTCCTCATGTAGTGAAGCTTTGAGAGCCACTCCTATCTTCTTCTTCTTTTCTACCTCTAGCTTCTCCACTCTTCTCTCTTCCTTTTTCTTTTCATCTTCCCTTCCTTGCTTCATTATCTCATGAGTTAGGAGAGAACCCACTAGCTCATCAAGCTTGAGTGTCTTCAAAATTTTGGCCTCATTGATGGCGGTTCTCTTCCCATCCCAAGACTCGAGAAGTGAGTAGAGTAGCTTCTGGACTAGTTTGTCTTCTGGGATTATCTCTCCAAAACCTTTTAGCCCATTAACGATTGTTGAGAAACGATCAAACATCTTTGACATGGTTTCGTCGGGCTCTATTTTGAAATTCTCATAGCTAAGATTGAGAATTCCAATCTTTGTTTCCTTCACATCACTTGTTCCTTCATAAGTAGTTTCTAGTGTATCCCGCACTTCCTTAGCACTTTCAATGGAGGAAACTTTGGAGTAGATGTCGAGACCGAAAGAGCAGAACAACATGTGAAGAGCTTTATCATTGATTTGAATATTCTTTCTCTCTTCTTCACTAATCTCATTTTTCTTTTTTAGCACCAATCTTCCTTTGTCGTCTCTCTTCATCGGAATATAGGGACCATCTTTAATGACATCCCAAACTAGATAATCGTTGGATTTGATGAAGAGGTGCATCTGGTTATTCCAAAATGGGTAGTTATCACCGTTGAAGAAAGGCAGTTTGGTGGTTGATTGAGACTCGTACATGCTTGACCCGAAGGTAGATGCCATGGCTTGAGTTTTGGATGATCACACTCTTCCTAGGAACTCCTCTTGTGGTTGTTATTCCTTCAAAGAGGTAGGCTCTGATACCAATTGAGTGGATCAAAGGATTGATCAAAGCCAAAAGGGGGGGGGGGTGAATTGGGTTTTTAATTTTTTTTGGTGTAAATAGAATGGCTAAAAATGAAGAACAAGGAATTTTAGAGTGGTTCAAGTTCCAAATGAACTCTACATCCACTACTTTAGCTACCACTAAGGATTTCCAACAATCCACTAATTGTTCTTCCCCTTTTCAAGGATTAGGAGGTAACCTTTACAATACCGGTCAAATTTTCTACCCAAAATTTGACCAAACCCTCACAAGAGTACGAAGAAGAATTAAAGGCAAGAAAGATATCTCTCAATACAAGATTTCCCCTTTAAGTACAAACACTCAACCAAAATTTGATAACAAGATCAGAATTGAACACTACATAATTTGGGGTTTTACAAGAGATTTGAAAATAAGCACTTTGAGCTTGGATTTTTGCTAGGATGTTTATCTTTGATGCAATAGTTGTTGCTGGACTTTAATTAGCCTCAATTTATACCTTCTGTATCAATTCTAGCCGTTTGGGTGGTTAGGGTATTGATTATAGCCGTTGGGACCCTCTCTTTTCACCATAAATGCACTTTTACAGCTTAGTGTATCGGTACACGAGGACCCGTATCGATACATGTCCCAAAACAGAAAGAGCCGTTGCACAATAACAAGAGGGCGTATCGATACACGTGTAAGCGTATCGGTACGGGATATGGACCATTTCGATATGGGGAACATCCGTATCGATTCAATTAATTCAACATAGCTCACTGGAAGTTTCCATATCGATACGACAAGAAGCGTATCGGTACGGGACAACAATCACTTTAAATTTCAATTACCTAACAACTGGCACCAACAGTCGAAAACATTAAAGGCTTTCGATTTTGAAATTCCATAAAATCCGTATCGATACGGGTGGAACCTTATCGATACGCCATTCAAAACTCCTTCAGTTTTACAGAGAGAGCATATCGATGCAATCTGTTTTGATACGCCGTTTCGATACGGTTAGGGGCGTATCGAAACGCGTTTCTTCAGTAGCCAAACTTGTAAAAAAGGCATCGATACGGCTGGAAGTGTATCGATACGCCTTGACGTTTTTCAGTACTTTGTCCTTGGAACACTTAGAAAATATTTGGAGTTTGAGTTTTTCAAATCAGATTAAAGCCCTGATGATTTATAAATCATTTGTGAGACTTAAAAAACTATTTCAAGTTTTCAATTTAATCCTTAACATGCTTTGTTATATCAAAATCAAACATAGGTTTTACAGGTTTTGAAACTACAAGGCTTGATTTTATTATTTCGGATTTTAATTTTAATTCATCTAATAGGTATGAACAGATAAATGAATGTGTTGATCCCGAGTCTATCAAAGCATAAACATGTTTAAAGTTTAGCTCAATCGTACTCACGATAACACCTGTAGATTCTTCTTCTTCTTTGCCGCAAATATTATAGACACGAGATGGGGCTCGAGATTCTTAGAGAGTCAAGGCTTTCAACTAAGTAGCTTTACCCTTCCCTTGATTACCTGACTCAGCTTGTCTCGGGTTTTTGTTTTGGCTGAATGGCATAGAACTCGGATTAGCAGAATGTCGAGTAGAAGCTTGATCAGTTTTCTTCAGACAGTCCCGAATATAGTGGTCATCACTGCCACAAGCAAAATAGAGATTGGACTTGATTCGGCATTGGCCGAAGTGTTGCTTCTGACAGAACTTGCAAGTAGGGACATTCTCCGCATTTCTCGTGCTACATGAGTGAATGTGAACTTGAAGACATGATTCTTATTTCTTGTTTGTGTAATACAATGGTATGTTTGTTTGATATGGATTATGAGTATGCTTCTATGACTTGATGATATGTTATGAATGAAACTAGTTAAGGCTTCTTAAGCATGAAATGAACTAGCTAGGTAAGTCTTGTTTGTTCTAAGCCTAGTTAGGTAACCATGAGCATATGGAATAAGACATTAAAAGATTGTATTAGTACGTTATAGGAACTGCCTCACTAAATACAAATTGTACTTATCACTCTTCTGTTTCCTTCTTCCAAAATAACAGGTCTCTAATATCCGAAAGCTATCTATTTTGATCCGGGAGCAATCACAAGCCATGACTCAAGTATGATATAATGTTGCTTAGACTCCTAGATGGTGGCATAGTTACATGTTAGAATGTCGCATGCATTTTGGATATTTGGATATGTTAGTTTGGGGTTGTAACTATATAAGATATGTTTAAACATGATGTTTGATATGTTAAGAGTGAACAAGTTGTATGACCGTGTTTTGTATGATGTTTATATGTGATAATGGTTGAGTATGACTTGTTGGGAACCTTTGAAATGTTACATGATGTTTAGGTTTAGATGATACTAGGGTTGTGTATATGTATCTAGATTGATTGAAAGTTTTTGAATTTCATGGTATACATGTTTGAAGGGTTTAGAATATTATACTAGATAATTATATGCATTGTTTAAGCTTATTCTAGGTTTAATACTATGTAGATCGAATGCTTATAAGATGTATTGGATTTAGTTTGATTGAGTATTAGATAGTATGTTAAATTAGGATTGGTTTACATATGTATGTAACATGTATATGAGTATGTTTTGGAGCAAGCCGAATGCCTTAGGATTTATCTAGTCTTATATAGATCATTACATGTTGAATTGAAATTGCATACGCCTTTAAACATGATAGCGGAATGTCTTATGATATGATTTAAGTTGTTTGATTCTAATTTGATCAATTAAATGTGTACCTATGTTATGTTAAAGTTAAAGTTTAGTTAAAGTCATAAGTTATATGCTAAATTTTTTTCATGGCCGACCTATGTGTATATGATGTGTATATGATTCTATGATTACATGATTAATTGAATCTTATAGCATGTTATATGTTGCGCTCTTTGATGTTATATGATTGTTATATGTTCTGATGATTGATTACATGCTTATATGATATGTGTTATGTGTTCTGTTGTGTAATACCTCTCGCTCCTAACCCGGACATGGGGTGTTACAAGGTAGCCCACCTATGCTTCATGGCCCTCAATGAGGGGGAGGTAACTTCTAACTCATCTATTTCAAATTCACATACATTTGATGAGTTACAAGAAGCCTATGATGAATTAGTTTTTGAATTAAAGGCTTCATTATCGAAAAACAAGAAATTGATTTCAAAGTTAAAAACCGAAAATGATTTGCTTTCTAAAACCAATTTAGAATTTGAAGCAAAACTTAAATATTTTAAAGTTAAAATTTTAGATTTAAAAGATTTGCTTCAAACAATGGAAAAAGATCATTAAAAAGAAGTTGACGATCTTAAGAAAGAAAAGATTTTGATTTCCAAGGATCTAGAAAAGAAAAATAATTCTGGAAAATCAAAATTTTATCAAAAACAATCTAGTGCCCTTAGATTTTTGAACGGTAAATGTTTTAGAAGCATTTGGTTCCCAAAAGGACTAAGTACTTCAACATAAAAGGAAGAAATTGAAAAATGGATTCCTAAGGGGACTAAACTATGTGCTACTAACGTCTATGGATCCAAAGCAATTTGGATACCAAAAATTACTTGATTGTCTTTTGTTATGTGTGATGAAGAGTGATCAACAAGTCAAAATTTGAGGGGGAGCTCCATGCACACAAATAGAGCACTTGAACAAGGAAGGCTTCAGATCCTGCCTTGAAGTTCAAGTGTTGGTAAAATTTAGTTGAATTCATTTGTCTTTCATTTGATCTATTTTTTAATTCAACTAGATTATCATGTGTTGGACTAACATTGTTTGATGCTTTGAGTAAGGGGGAGCCAATTTTAAAACCAAAAGTTTTTAATTGTGTCAATTTTTTTAAAACTCGTAAGTTATTTTGAGCCTAATGTCTTTTTAAATTCTTTTTGATATAACAAAAAGAGGGGAAATGATTTGAAAAATTGATTTTTCAAGAGAAAAATGGGAGCTTTAATTTCATTCAAATTTTAATCTCTTATTCAATTTTTTAAAATACAAAGGGGGAGAGAATCCCAAACAATTTTCAAGTTGGTTTTATTATATCAAAAAGGGAGAGATTGTAGAACTAATTGTTTTGATATAATAATTGAAAACTGTTTTGGACTAAATTGAAAAGAATTTAAAATATGTTTTTGTCAAAAACAACTTGAAAATATGTTTAAGGGTTTTACAAGGCTTTGGAGTGATTCAAAGTGTATTTAAACTAGTCAAAACCATGCTTTAAATATAACCGTGCCGATATGGTGTGGAACCCTATCGACACCCTTTAGGGTTTTAACTACAATGATTTTCCTGTAGCCAAAACCCATTCTGATACACTTTGCAGTATCGATACGTTGTGCTTTAAAAAACCCAACGGCTAGACCGCATGTCGATACAGTTGTATCGCGTAACGATACACCCAACTATCCCCAACAGTCATTTTCCCAATGGTGTTTTAAATTGCAGGACCGTACCGATACGCTAGCCAAGCGTATCGATACGCACCAGCTTGTAGTGCTCAACGACTATTTTCTTATCGGGACCGTATCAATACGGATTCAAGGGTATCAATACGGCAAGCTGCAGAACTGCATTTATGGTGGGAAGTAAAGGCTCCAACGCATCTAATTCATCCCCAACGGTCCTCAACAGCTACAAACTCAATTAGGAGTATAAAAGGGACCTTCAAGCATCAAGAGATGGTTAATGCTTCATTTGTCAACAACACTATGATGTCAAATTGTCTTAAGAGCTAAATTGTATATTTCTTGTATAGACAACACTTGTGAGCTTAATTGTCAAATTTTATCAAGTGTTTAGGTTTTGGGTGCGTGCTTAGAGTTGCAAACATATACCTATTAGAGGGATTTCTAGTTTGCTTTGAATTTCTCTTGTAAGAGCGTGTTTGATCAAGCTTTGGGTATAAAGCTTGATCGTTGTAATGATTTCCTCCTAAACCGAGAAAAGGGGATGAAATTCTTAGTGAAATTGGTTGAAATCCTTAGTAGGAAGCTAAGGTAGTGGATGTAAGCCTTAGGTTAGAAAGTTGAACCACTCTAAATCCTTGTGTTTAAATCTTACATTTTTAGCTTCCACAAATTCACCCAGAAATACAATTTTCTCCACACTTGACAATCATTTCGGTTGTGACCATTGAGCTCAACAATTGGCATCAAGCTTGGCTCAATTGAAGAGGATTAACATCCTATTGAGGCGATTGAGCAAGCTCGAACAACATTTCAAACAACTGGTTCAATGGCGCATTCCATGGACAAGCCACCCTTCTTGGATGGGACCAACTACGCTTATGTTAAGACGAGAATGATGTTCTTTGTACCACAAAGACTACAAGCTTTAGGACATTATTGAGGATGGTCCGTTCGTACCACAAAGAAGCAAGGCGGAATGGAGTGCCGACGACCGCAAGAAGATGGAACTAAATTGCAAGGCTTTGCACTTCCTCTTTTGTGCACTTAGCTTCAACATCTATAAGAAGATGTCTTCTTGTGAGAGTGCCAGGGAAGTATGGGACAAGCTTGAAATTACATACGAGGGAACAAACGATGTAAAGGAGACCAAGATCGGCCTCTTCAACCACGAGTATGAGAACTTCAAGATGGATCCGGAAGAGGACATTGAGAAGATGTTCCATCGATTCTCCACTGTCACCAATGGACTAAAAGGCTATGGAGAAGTAATTCCAGAAGAAAAGCTTGTTCGTAAGCTTATCTACTCCCTTCTCGAGTCACGGGACTCGAAAAAGAATGCCATCATCGAAGCAAAAAATCTCAAGACCTTGAAGCTTGATGAACTCATGGGGTCACTTCTCACTCACCAAATCACGAAGAAAGACAAAGAAGAGGAGAAGAAGAATGAAGAGATAAGTAAGATAGGGAAGAAGAAGATCGTGGAGCTAGGCATCAACGCATGTGTCGTTGCTCTCAATTCCTCCACATGCCACCATGTAGAACTAAGTGAGAAGGAAAGCGAAGATGAAGAGATGACCTATCTCTTCAAGAAATTCACCCGGTTCATGAAGAGCGAATTGAAGAATTCTAAGCATGAATCAAATAAGAAGATGAAGGATTCCCACAAGTCCAACAAAAAGGGATCATCTTCAAAGAAAACAGACGTGGCGACCTGGAGTGATGAAGACTGCAACGATGATGAGGTAGCCCACCTATGCTTCATGGACCTCAATGAGGGGGAGGTAACTTCTAACTCATCTATTTCAAATTTATATACATTGTATGAGTTACAAGAAGCCTATGATGAATTGGTTTTGGAATTCAAGGCTTCATTTTCGAAAAACAAGAAATTGATTTCAAAGTTAAAAACCGAAAATGATTTGCTTTCTAAAACCAATTTAGAAATTGAAGCAAAACTTAAAGATTTTGAAGTTAAAGTATTATATTTACAAAATTTGCTTCAAACAATGGAAAAAGATCATAAAAAAGAAGATGACAATCTTAAGAAAGAAAAAATTTTGATTTCCAAGGATCTAGAAAAGAAAAATAATTTTGGAAAATCAAAATTTTATCAAAGACAATCTAGTGCCCCTAGATTTTTGAACGGTAAATGTTTTAGAAGTATTTGTGTAACCCCCTTAACCCGGCCTAGACGGTCGACCCGAATTAAGAAGATCACACGGGGAAAACCAAAGTCAACCCGAAAGTCAACCTTGATTAACGACCCTTTTTTTTTCTTTTTAATCTTATCTAGATGCACGTTAACCCTAGGTATGTTCACAAGATAACCATAATCAGACATCATAACAATTAGAGAACATTCAGGGACCCAATTGCACAAATTAAGACTTTAGGAACCAAAATGTAAATTTTGGAATATACAAGGACTTAACCCACTTTTGAGTTACCAATATGGAATTAGTCATATTTCATGCTTGTCTGTCAAATTTCAGCTCAAACGGACATCACAAACTCAATCAATTGCGCAAACATGATTCAGGACCAAAATGCCAACAAAACAAAACATATAACCAACAAATTCAGTGCCCAACGGTCGGGTGTTCCGACACAGGGAGACCCGTTCCGAAACGCGGGACCGTTCTGCAACAGGTTCCGAAACAGTGCCTGGCAGTAGCACTTCCATTCCGGAACGGCTGCATCCGTTTCGGAACGCCCAGACCATTCTAGGCCCCTGTTCCGATACGGTAGCACCTGTTCCGAAACAGGTTGCCCAGATTGCAGAAAAATAGCTGGTTTAACATGCAATTGACTTAACAAACATACTCCGAAAGCAACCAAACTTTACCAACAAGTCATACAACATTCAAGGAACATAATTGCCTCAACCAAACATCAACATGGCATCAATTATGAAAATCCCCAATTCTATAGGCATGCATCCTATTTAGCAAACCATTCAAGCATCAAACCATCAATTCAAACCCATAATGGCCAATTACAAGAAACAACAATGTTAACAACATTTATACAACTTAGGGAGTCCAAAACATCTCCCAAAACAACAACATAGGTTCCCCATTGCCAAATACCCAAAAGCTAATAGTTTGAGAAAAATGTTCACCATACATGAGCTTTGTTCACCACTTGGATTCTTCACCAACTTGCTGCCCTCAAATGCACTTTAATGCTCTGCATTATTGGTTTAAGAAAAGAGAGGGAGCGTAAGCATAAGCTTAGTGAGGAATGCTCAACAAAACCACACAATAATGCATTTACAAAACACTTTTATAAATCATACTTTAAACAACATTTGAACATGCTCACAAGCATTCAAAAACAAGCATTTCATGCTTCAATCTTTATCAAGTCTTATTGGCAACAAGTGATACGTTCAACATAAGATTCACATATGGACTTTCAAACACCATTGTAATCTTATAAATTCCAAGGACCACACATGGACTTTTAAACACCATTGTGTCCTTAACCCATGGACTTTTAAACACCATGACAAGGACCACACAAGGACTTTTAAACACCTTTGTGTCCTCAACAAGAACCATCCAAGGACTTTTAAACACCTTGATGTTCTTAAGTAACAAGGCTTACACAAGGACTTTTAAACACCTTGAACCTTAACCAAGAACCAACCATGGACTTTTAAACACCATGTTGTTCTTAACGAGAATCATCCAAGGACTTTTAAATACCTTGATGTTCTTAAATAACAAGGCTTACACAAGGACTTTTAAACACCTTGAACCTTAACCAAGAACCAACCATGGACTTTTAAACACCATGTTGTTCTTAAATAAACAAGGCTCACACAAGGACTTTTAAACACCTTTGTGACCTTAACCATCACTTGCCAATAATCATCATTAACAACCATATTCCACTGTTTTAAAGCATTTAACAAAGCCATAAACATCATGCATCTTTAAGCATCAAACCATAATAGAACAATGTTCAAAAACAAGGAACTCTCACCTTGAGCTTCCTCTTACACATGGCTTATAATCTCAGCAAATACATATGCTAGATATGCTTTAAAAATAGAATTTAAGACATGCAAACAATCACATTGCACCCAACCATCACATGGTTCCTCAACAAGAGAGTTTTTCCGAAAACTTACTCTTGAGCTTAGCAAAGTTGTTTAGACTTAGACTAAGCTCCCAAACCTTCGAAACATTGGTTTCAAAGCCGAAAACCAAAATCCACTCACCGATTCCGTTTTGCCTCTTGCCGAAACACCAATCAAGCTTCCGGATCAACACCACTAGGATCCAAAGATGACTCCCCTGTTTTAAACACATCAAAACAGTAGATTAATGCATCATCATGCATTAATACCCTCAATGAAAGCATCAAAACCCGCTGCTCTCATCCACACACCATTTTCGGCTACCAAACACAACCGAAAATGCATCCAAACAACTCCTCAACACTACCCAGCCAAGATCCATCAAATCTAAGCATCCTTAAACATCAAATAACATCCAAAAAGGATCTAACCACGTCCTTATACCTCCAGCTATAACAGATCGACAAGATCACTCCAAAAACAACCAAGAACACAAGCTAAACTTAGGAAATTCAACCTATCCGGGATTGCATTGATTAAAACTCAATTTCACATCAAATTAGCATTCAATTAACATCAATTTGACACCTCAAAACACAGCCCAATCAGATCATACGAAAACTTCATCAAAATCAATCAAATCTTGCATTTAAAAGCTAAGATCAAGAACAAATCAATAAAACCTTTTATAAAACACAATTTAAGGATTGAGAACTTGGGAATTTCAGTAAAGAACTTAAAGTTCAGAGGAGAAGGACGTTCTTACCTCCAAACTTGAGTTTTCTCCCTTTTTGGAACCAAAATCTTGAAAATCCACTTAGCAAATGGTGAGGTTTTGTTGAAGAGATGATTAGAGATCAAAAGAGAGTTGAAATGTGATATTTAGGTGACAAAATCTGAGGAAAAGCTCTGGAGAAAATGTGTTTGGTTTGAGAGAAAAGATGAGAGAAAATGGAAAATGGAAAAGTTAGTTGGAAAATGATAAAATATCTTCCCTCCACTTTTCTTTTATTTAAAAACCTTTAATAAATCATTTAATATCTTAGAAAAAATCTGGAGAAACTTCCATTGGGTAAATAGCTCCTTAAAGATTCAAAGTTTCAATCTTTTTTAAAACAGTCACGCAGTTTTCAAAAATTACATTTTGGTCACTAGCCAAAATGTCACCCTTCCAAACCTCGTTTTACAAAATTGATTTCACAGTTCACTTATATATATTAAAAGAGGATTTTAAGACATTTTTCCATATTTTTAATGCAACCCGAACTAGGTTTCCCTAAATTCACTCTTATATATTCGAACCGCGATCCGACCGAACCGGTCCGAATCCCAAAACTCCTAAGCCCAAAACCGGGGCTTTACAACTCTCCCCCCGTTAAGAAATTTCGTCCTCGAAATTTACCTGAAGGAAAGAGATACGGAAACTGCTTCAGCATGTCATCCTTCCGTTCCCACGTGGCTTCCTCAACACCACGGTGCTTCCACAACACCTTCACCAACTCAATGGTCTTGCCACGAAGAACCTTGCTATCCGAATCCAGAACCTTCACCGGTTCCTCATCATAGGTTAAATCTGGATTCAATTCCACTTCTTCCACAGGCATCACATGCGAAGGATCTGATCTATACTTCCGGAGCATAGAAACATGAAACACATCATGAATCTTCTCCAACTCTTGAGGTAACCTCAACTTGTACGCAACAGGACCCACACGTTCAATCACCTCGTATGGTCCAATGTACCTAGGGCTCAACTTACCCTTACGGCCAAACCTCATCACCTTTTTCCAAGGCGAAACCTTCAAAAACACACGGTCACCCACCGTATACTCAATCTCCTTACACTTCAAATCCGCGTAAGACTTTTGCCGATCAGAAGCCGCCTTCAAACGCTCACAAATGAGCTTCACCTTCTCGGTGGTTCCTTTCAACAAAGTCGGCATCGACACCAACTTCTGACCCGTTTCAGCCCAACAAAGAGGAGTCCTACACTTCCTCCCGTACAAAGCCTCATAAGGTGCCATTTGAATACTTGCCTGATAACTATTGTTATAAGCAAACTCTACCAAAGGCAAATGTTTCTCCCAAGAGCCCTGAAACTCAATCCCACAGCACCTCAACATATCCTCCAAAATCTGGATAACACGCTTGGACTGACCATCCGACTGAGGATGATAAGATGTACTGAAATTCAACAGTGTACCCAAAGCTTGATGCAAACACTGCCAGAACCGCGATGTAAACCTCGGATCCCTATTCGATACAATCGACTTTGGCACACCGTGCAGCCGCACAATCTCAGCAATGTACAGCTCCGCAAGCTTATCCAAGGAGTACGTAGTATGCACAGGCAAGAAATGCGCACACTTCGTCAGGCGATCCACAATCACCCACACCGAATTCTTCTTCGATGGTGACAAGGGTAAACCAGATACAAAATCCATGGTAACCCTTTCCCACTTCCATTCAGGAATCTTCAACGATTGCAACAAACCTGATGGAAACTGATGCTCAGCCTTTACTCGCTGACACACCATGCACTTGCTTACAAACTCAACAACATCCTTCTTCAAACCCACCCAATAGTACACATCACGAAGATCTCGATACATCTTAGTACTACCTGGGTGCATAGCAAAAGGACTACTATGACCTTCAGTCAGAATAGCACGCCTCAACGCAACATCATTGGGCACCACTACCCGACTCCCAAAACATAACACACCATCATCATTAAAACAGAAATCCGAAGGCCTACCCTCCGCGATATCCTGAACATGAGACACCAAAGAATCATCCAACAACTGCTTTTCCTTGATCAACTGAACCAAAGATGGTTTCACTTGCAACTCAGCCACAAGACCACCATCACGCGAAATACTCAAACTGGCAAACATAGCCCTCAACTCAACAGCTACCTTCCTACTCAAGGCATCTGCTACAACATTAGCTTTTCCAGGGTGATACTCAATCGTCAAATCATAATCCTTGAGCAACTCCACCCAACGTCGCTGCCTAAGATTCAACTCCTTCTGAGACATCAGATACCTCAAACTCTTATGATCCGTGTACACAGTACACTTCTCACCATACAAGTAATGTCTCCAGATCTTCAAAGCAAAAACCACCGCAGCCAACTCAATGTCATGCGTAGGATAATTGCGCTCATGCACCTTCAACTGCCGCGATGCATAAGCCACCATCTTACCCTCTTGCATCAACACACATCCTAAACCAACATAGGACGCATCGCTATACACCACAAACTCTTTCCCTGATTCAGGTTGAACCAAGATAGGAGCTTGCGTCAAAGCCGCCTTAAGCTTCTCAAAAGCCTGCTGTCACGCTTCCGTCCACTCATAATTAACATCCTTCTGCAACAACTTCGTCAAAGGTGCAGCAATCTTAGAAAACCCATCCACAAACCTCCGGTAGTATCCCGCCAAACCAAGGAAACTACGAATCTCATGAACAGACTTAGGAACCTTCTAATTCATCACCGCCTCAATCTTCTGAGGATCAACACGAATTCCCTCGGCAGAAACCACATGCCCAAGAAACACCACTTCACTTAACCAGAACTCACACTTGCTCAGCTTAGCATAAAGCTGATTCTCCAACAAAGCTTGCAACACAATCCTCAAATGCTCTTCATGTTCCTTCTCAGTTCGCGAGTAGACAAGGATATCATCAATGAACACCACAACAAACTTATCTAGGTATTCATGAAACACACGATTCATCATGTCCATGAAAGCTGCAGGAGCATTTGTTAACCCAAACGGCATCACAAGAAACTCATAATGCCCATACCTCGTCCTAAAAGCGGTCTTAGGCACATCCACATCTTTCACCTTCAACTGGTAATACCCTGACCTCAAGTCAATCTTAGAGAACACAGCTGCTCCCCGTAATTGATCAAAGAGATCATCAATCCTCGGTAAAGGATACCGATTCTTGATGGTCATCTTGTTCAGCTGACGATAATCAATGCACATTCTCATAGTGCCATCCTTCTTCTTCACAAACAAGACCGGTGCACCCCAAGGCGACACACTCGGCCGAATGAAACCACGATCAAGCAACTCTTGCAACTGCGTCTTCAGCTCTTTCAGCTCCTTAGGTGCCATCCGATAGGGAGTAATGGACACAGGAGTTGTATTCTCATACAGCTCAATCCCAAACTCCACCTCGCGATTAGGAGGTAAACCAGGCAACTCCTCAGGGAACACACCAGGAAACTCCTTCACGATCCTGATATCTTGCACACGCAACTCCTTAGAACTAGGATTCATCACAAAAGCTAGGTAAGCTTCACAACCTTGCCTCAGCATCCAGCTCGCCTCCAACGTGGACACCATATTGGCAAGAAACTTCACATTCTCACCAACCACAACCACCTCATAATCATCCGCAAGCTTCAACGAAACTCGCTTATTCTCACAATCCACCACAGCACGATGCTCAGCAAGCCAATCCATACCAAGGATCACATCAAAACCATAGAAAGGTAACTCCATAAGGTCAACATGAAAAACATGATCTTGAACAACCAAAGGACACCTTCTATAAAGCTTTCGAGTCACAACAGTCTCTCCAAAAGAACTAGTGACACGCACACCAACATCCAAAGACTCAACAGGCAACCCAAGCAATTCAGCATGCTCACGCAATATGTAAGAGTGCGTAGATCCAGAATCAATCAAGGAAAGTAATGACAAGGATTGCAAAGTAAAAGTACATGCGATCACATCCGCGTCATTCCTCCCCTCCCGCTGAGCAAACATTCTAGCCTGGCCACCACCCTCTGGCTGTACAGCTACAACATGAGCCACACCCCGACCACCTTCCTCTCTCCGCTGGAAATTACCACGGCCGCGCCCACGGCCTCTCTGTGGTGCTGCAACAACAGGAGCACGCCCTTGGCCACCAGCCAACATAGGACACTCTCTCCTCATATGATCCGCAGATCCACAATTCCAGCACACATTACCAGCAGCTACAACAGGAGTTTGCACCTCCCTCACAGCACGAGGGCAATCACGTTTCATATTGCCTTGCGAACCACATATCCAACAAGCACTCGGATCAACTCTAGCGTTGCCTCCCCGAACAGGCGCACCACCACCTCGCTTAGCTGAGGACTGATACTTCTGATCACGTCCCCTCTTGTTCCGTCCACCACCGGAACTATATTCAGCAGCTCGCTTACCAGCACTTGATCCAGCACTTCTAGCAGATAAACCCAAGTTCATTTCAATATCCTTTGCTCGGCCCACCAACACATCAAAATCATCATACTCGGTAGCCAGCACATACATCTTTACATCCGTCACTAAACCATAACGGAACCTTTCACACCTCGCTCGCTCATCCGGAACCAGCTCAGGTGCATATTGACTGAGTCGAACAAACTGCACTTCATACTCAGCCACCGTCATGCTCCCCTGGGTAAGAGACATGAATTCCCTCTTCTTTTCATCTAGGTACCTCACACCTAGATACCTTCTCTTGAACACATTCTGAAAGAATGTCCAAGTTACATCAGCTTCTGCCATCCCAGCGATAGTGGTTGTCCACCACGTATAAGCATCCTTCTGTAGCAAAGATACTACACAGCCAAGCTTCTGCACATCAATGCAACTCATCTGACCCAAGATTCTCTTGGTACTCTCTAACCAAGCCTCAGAACCTTCAGCAAACATACCCCTGAACTCCGTCCCTCCCAGACTGCGCAAACGCTCCAAGGGTAGTCTAACTCCAGCATCTTCCTGATGCCCAGCTCCACGAGCTCCAGCTACCGCTGCTTGAAAAGCACCAGCTATAGCTTGAATCAGCACCGTCATGTCAGGAACAGCTTGCCCCTGACCAGCCTCAGGTCCAGCAGCCCCAGCACCAGCTGCAGCTCCAGCTTCTTCAGCCCCAGCACCACCACCGCCAGGTGGAGGAGGTAAGACAGCACTCTCAACATTCTCTTCATTTTCATTCTCATTCTGAGCCGTAGCTCGCACATTACTCCTCAACTCTCTACGAGGTGCCATACTCTAACTATGCAATCACAATGCAAATAAACAAAATCAGGCCCAGCAAGGTAAGCAATCCAAGTATTGAAGCTCATTTCCAATTAAAAACAATATCATTTCATTAGCTTTGATTTGGCAATGGGTACCCACAACATGCTTCATCACAGCACACATCTCAATTGCAACATACATGCAATTCACTCAACATGCTTTCACCCAACAAGCATACAAAGCATACATACTTTAAACATTCACATAAACATTCCCAATTACTCGAGAACTCAGCTCTGATACCACCAAATGTAACCCCCTTAACCCGGCCTAGACGGTCGACCCGAATTAAGAAGATCACACGGGGAAAACCAAAGTCAACCCGAAAGTCAACCTTGATTAACGACCCTTTTCTTTTCTTTTTAATCTTATCGAGATGCACGTTAACCCTAGGTATGTTCACAAGATAACCATAATCAGTCATCATAACAATTAGAGAACATTCAGGGACCCAATTACACAATTTAAGACTTTAGGGACCAAAATGTAAATTTTGGAAAATACAAGGACTTAACCCACTTTTGAGTTACCAATATGGAATTAGTCATATTTCATGCTTGTCTGTCAAATTTCAGCTCAAACGGACATCACAAACTCAATCAATTGCGCAAACATGATTCAGGACCAAAATGCCAACAAAACAAAACATATAACCAACAAATTCAGTGCCCAAAGGTCGGGTGTTCCGAAACAGGGAGACCCGTTCCGAAACGCGGGACCGTTCCGCAACAGGTTCCGAAATAGTGCCTGGCAGTAGCACTTCCGTTCCGGAACGGCTGCATCCGTTTCGGAACGCCCAGACCATTCTAGGCCCCTGTTCCGATACGGTAGCACCTGTTCCGAAACAGGCTGCCCAGATTGCAGAAAAATAGCTGGTTTAACATGCAATTGACTTAACAAACATACTCCGAAAGCAACCAAACTTTACCAACAAGTCATACAACATTCAAGGAACATAATTGCCTCAACCAAACATCAACATGGCATCAATTATGAAAATCCCCAATTCTATAGGCATGCATCCTATTTAGCAAACCATTCAAGCATCAAACCATCAATTCAAACCCATAATGGCCAATTACAAGAAACAACAATGTTAACAACATTTATACAACTTAGGGAGTCCAAAACATCTCCCAAAACAACAACATAGGTTCCCCATTGCCAAATACCCAAAAGCTAATAGTTTGAGAAAAATGTTCACCATACATGAGCTTTGTTCACCACTTGGATTCTTCACCAACTTGCTGCCCTCAAATGCACTTTAATGCTCTGCATTATTGGTTTAAGAAAAGAGAGGGAGCGTAAGCATAAGCTTAGTGAGGAATGCTCAACAAAACCACACAATAATGCATTTACAGAACACTTTTATAAATCATACTTCAAACAACATTTGAACATGCTCACAAGCATTCAAAAACAAGCATTTCATGCTTCAATCTTTATCAAGTCTTATTGGCAACAAGTGATACGTTCAACATAAGATTCACATATGGACTTTCAAACACCATTGTAATCTTATAAATTCCAAGGACCACACATGGACTTTTAAACACCATTGTGTCCTTAACCCATAGACTTTTAAACACCATGACAAGGACCACACAAGGACTTTTAAACACCTTTGTGTCCTCAACAAGAACCATCCAAGGACTTTTAAACACCTTGATGTTCTTAAGTAACAAGGCTTACACAAGGACTTTTAAACACCTTGAACCTTAACCAAGAACCAACCATGGACTTTTAAACACCATGTTGTTCTTAACGAGAATCATCCAAGGACTTTTAAACACCTTGATGTTCTTAAATAACAAGGCTTACACAAGGACTTTTAAACACCTTGAACCTTAACCAAGAACCAACCATGGACTTTTAAACACCATGTTGTTCTTAAATAAACAAGGCTCACACAAGGACTTTTAAACACCTTTGTGACCTTAACCATCACTTGCCAATAATCATCATTAACAACCATATTCCACTGTTTTAAAGCATTTAACAAAGCCATAAACATCATGCATATTTAAGCATCAAACCATAATAGAACAATGTTCAAAAACAAGGAACTCTCACCTTGAGCTTCCTCTTACACATGGCTTATAATCTCAGCAAATACACATGCTATATATGCTTTAAAAACAGAATTTAAGACATGCAAACAATCACATTGCACCCAACCATCACATGGTTCCTCAACAAGAGAGTTTTTCCGAAAACTTACTCTTGAGCTTAGCAAAGTTGTTTAGACTTAGACTAAGCTCCCAAACCTTCGAAACATTGGTTTCAAAGCCGAAAACCAAAATCCACTCACCGATTCCGTTTCGCCTCTTGCCGAAACACCAATCAAGCTTCTGGATCAACACCACTAGGATCCAAAGATGACTCCCCTGTTTTAAACACATCAAAACAGTAGATTAATGCATCATCATGCATTAATACCCTCAATGAAAGCATCAAAACCCGCTGCTCTCATCCACACACCATTTTCGGCTACCAAACACAACCGAAAATGCATCCAAACAACTCCTCAACACTACCCAGCCAAGATCCATCAAATCTAAGCATCCTTAAACATCAAATAACATCCAAAAAGGATCTAACCACGTCCTTATACCTCCAACTATAACAGATCGACAAGATCACTCCAAAAACAACCAAGAACACAAGCTAAACTTAGGAAATTCAACCTATCCGGGATTGCATTGATTAAAACTCAATTTCACATCAAATTAGCATTCAATTAACATCAATTTGACACCTCAAAACACAGCCCAATCAGATCATACGAAAACTTCATCAAAATCAATCAAATCTTGCATTTAAAAGCCAAGATCAAGAACAAATCAATAAAACCTTTTATAAAACACAATTTAAGGATTGAGAACTTGGGAATTTCAGTAAAGAACTTAAAGTTCAGAGGAGAAGGACGTTCTTACCTCCAAACTTGAGTTTTCTCCCTTTTTGGAACCAAAATCTTGAAAATCCACTTAGCAAATGGTGAGGTTTTGTTGAAGAGATGATTAGAGATCAAAAGAGAGTTGAAATGTGATATTTAGGTGACAAAATATGAGGAAAAGCTCTGGAGAAAATGTGTTTGGTTTGAGAGAAAAGATGAGAGAAAATGGAAAATGGAAAAGTTAGTTGGAAAATGATAAAATATCTTCCCTCCACTTTTCTTTTATTTAAAAACCTTTAATAAATCATTTAAAATCTTAGAAAAAATCTGGAGAAACTCCCATTGGGTAAATAGCTCCTTAAAGATTCAAAGTTTCAATCCTTTTTAAAACAGTCACGCAGTTTTCAAAAATTACATTTTGGTCACTAGCCAAAATGTCACCCTTCCAAACCTCATTTTACAAAATTGATTTCACAGTTCACTTATATATATTAAAAGAGGATTTTAAGACATTTTTCCATATTTTTAATGCAACCCGAACTAGGTTTCCCTAAATTCACTCTTATATATTCGAACCGCGATCCGACCGAACCGGTCCGAATCCCAAAACTCCTAAGCCCAAAACCGGGGTGTTACAATTTGGGTCCCAAAAGGACTAAGTACTTCAACCAAAAAGGAAGAAATTGAAAAATGGATTCCTAAGGGGACTAAACTATGTGCAACTAACGTGTATGGATCCAAAGCAATTTGGATACCAAAAATTACTTGATTGTCTTTTGTTAGGTGTGATGGAGAGTGATCAACAAGTCAAAATTTGAGGGGGAGCTCCATGCTCACAAAGAGAGCACTTGAAAAAGGAAGGCTTCACATCCTGCCTTGAAGTTCAAGTGTTGGTAAAATTTAGTTGAATTCATTTGTCTTTCATTTGATCTATTTTTTTAATTCAACTAGATTATCATGTGTTGGACTAACATTGTTTGATGCTTTCATTAAGGGGGAGCCAATTTTAAAACCAAAAGTTTTTAATTGTGTCAATTTTTAAGCATCCTAAGTTATTTTGAGCCTAATGTCTTTTTAAATTCTTTTTGATATAACAAAAAGAGGGAAAATGATTTGAAAAATTGAATTTTCTAGAGAAAAAAAGGTGAGCTTTAATTTCATTCAAATTTTAATATTTTATTGAAATTTCTAAAATAAAAAGGGGGAGAGAATCCCAAACAATTTTTCAAGTTGGTTTTATTATATCAAAAAGGACGAGATTGTAGAACTAATTGTTTTGATATAATAATTGAAAAAATGTTTTGGACTAAATTGAAAAGATTTTAAAATATGGTTTTGGTAAAAAAACAACTTGAAAATATGTTTAAGGGTTTTATAAGGCTTTTAAATGATTCAAAGTGTATTTAAAGTAGTTAAAACCATGCATTAAATGTAACTGTACCGATACGGTGTGTAATCGTATCGATAGCCTTTAGGGTTTTAACTATAGTGATTTTCCAGTAGCTAAAACCCATACCGATACGCTTTGCTGTATCGATACGGTGTGCTTTAAAATACCCAACGGCTAGTTCGCGTGCCGATATGGTTGTATCGCGTACCGATACGCCCAACTACCCCCAACAATCATTTTCCCAACATTCTTTTAAATTGCAGGACCGTATTGATACACTAGCCAAGTGTATCGATACGCACCAACTTGAAGTGCTCAACGATTATTTTCTTATCGGGACCGTATCGATACGAATTTAAGGGTATCAGTACGCCAAACTGCAGAACTGCATTTATGGTGGGAAATAAAGGCCCCAACGCCTTTAATTCAACTGCAACGGTCCTCAACGGCTACAAACTCAATTAGGAGTATAAAAGGGACCTTTAAGCATCAAGAGATGGTTAATGCCTCATTTGTCAACAACACTATGATGTCAAATTGTCTTAAGAGCTAAATTGTATACTTCTTGTATAGACAACACTTGTGAGCTTAATTGTCAAATTTGCTCAAGTGTATAGGTTTTGGGTGAGTGCTTAGAGTTGCAAACATATACCTATTAGAGAGATTTCTAGTTTGCTTTGAATTTCTCTTGTAAGAGAGTGTTTGATCAAGCTTTGGGTAGAAAGCTTGATCGTTGTAACGATTTCCTCCTAAACCGGGAAAAGGGGACAAAATTCTTAGTGAATTTGGTTGAAATCCTTAGTAGGAAGCTAAGGTAGTGGATGTAGGCTTTGGGTTAGAAAGCCGAACCACTCTAAATCCTTGTGTTTAAATCTTACATTTTTAGCTTCCACAAATTCACTAAAAAATCGAATCTTCTCCACACTTGGCAAGCATTTCGGTTGAGACCATCGAGCTCAACACTTAATATTTTTATGGGTAAACCATGCAATGGTCACTTTTATTCCATGAGTTTTGCTTATTAAATTTTAAAAATTAATGTTTTGGAAACTAATATTATTATTTTATTACGTTTTGGTCACTGAACGCCAGATGTCGTTAGTTTAATGGTTTGACACGTTAGTAGAAAAATAATTTTTAATTTAATTCCTAAACTTTGAATAAAATATTAATTTAACATCTAGTATTTAGATAAAATATCAATTTAACCTTCAAACTTTAGATAAAATATCAATATAACCCTAAATCTGATCAAAGTCCCCCCACCGTCAGTTGCCACTAGCCACCACCTTCAATCATCGTCGACATCCGATCACCGTTGGTCTTTGCTCACCATTATATTAGGTCATCGATGACCTTGAAATTTTTAGTTAATTCCTTTTGACTTTCTAACACGATTTTGATGTTCGTTTTATTGGGAAAATGTCTCTAACTCCATGTGTGCACGCGTGTGTGTGTGTCTGCATGTGTGCGCGTGCGTGTGTGTAATTGACTCCTATGATATTTTTAGCGACTTATAATTTTCAATATATACAATTAAATCCTTGCTGTTATTTTATATTTGATGTTAATTGACAATTATATAAATTTATTGGTAAACTACTTGGGTAACCGAGTGTTGGCAAAAGGGGCAGAAGTTGTATTGGAAATGTAGTAAAAACAGTGCCAAAGATTGAGCCTTTTGCGTGCAAGTATACACGTTCGACAAATAATACAATAGTAAGCTGAGTATTGATCCCACAGAGATTGACTTGGGATTCGATTGCTTTGAATGTTTACTTGTTGAAAAAGTTGATTTGATTTGAAAGTGGTTTTGAAAAAAATTTAAAAGAAAAGAAATGAAAATAAAACAATGTTGGCAAGGAAAGTGTCAAATGATTGATAAGCGTTGGCAAGGGATGCATGGTTTTCACGCTATTCATGTCATGCCAACTTCTAATAATGTCATGCCTTGGTATTGTTTACCGAGCATATTAAAATTGGCAAAATCCTCTCTCGATGGTCATTGCCCTAGATTGATTGTGTAAAACCCCCCATATATCTATAGTGAATGTATTTTCAGAAAGCAAATTGATTAAGAACCAATCTATACTCCAATGGTGTAGATTTCACTTCTGAAGTAAGTTCATCTACTTGAACATCTTCTCTCGAAGCATCTCACCATAGTATTCAGCAACTTGATCGTTGCCACCCAAGTCTGTTAAGATATTGAGGTGCAATAGGCCAATAGTGCCAACTCTCGCTTGGCATAGTATTTAGGAAACAATAAAGTATGCCAGATAGAAGAAACAATGCTAAAATATTTCCATTATTAAAAACTTAACAAAAAAGCATCGTTCACTGCAAACATCCCCCACCAAGTATTAAATTAGTTCATGGTGAGGGTATCAACCAAAAAACCTTCAACGTTTTAAGAACACATCATCATTAAAAAGAAAATAAAATAACTAGATAAAGAGAATGAGGGAGAATGGGTCTCTCGATGTAGCCCTTCAAGATCCAAACTCTCGGTCAAGCTGGTCGAACCACGTCTCCTTGGTGCAGCTGGTCATCGACTATAGCTCTCCAAAAAGTCCCTCCTTTTTGAATGCTTGCTTGATCTTTCTTTAAATAGGCGTGCGAAGAAGCCCTAGGCAAAGCCTTTACATTTGAAAGTTGAATGTGAATTGGATAAGGCTTGTGATCACCTTTATCCAGATTTGAAGTGATAAGCTGATTAGGGGATAAGCTAATCAGGTTAGGGATGGCGTCATTATGCCATCGATCCTTTGGAAACCAAACTTGGCATCATTCTGCCAACCAAGCTTGGCACTATTTTATGCTATTTTTTAGAGTTTGGTCCAATTGCTATTTTCTTACAGCCTGATCTGGTCATATTTTTTTCGGGTTCAACAGTTTCTTGGCATGGCATCAAATTCCTCTTCTCTGCTAAGTGGTGCTTGGCATTGTTTGGTCCATCTATGCCAACAACATCTCGGCATTCTCTCTAGCATTTCTTCATGCGCTGCTTTTTTCTACCAATTGTTATGTCAATCCTGCAAAATTGCTAACAAAACAACCTTTCACACTGGCATAGACAAAAATCTAAACTCCTTATGCAAATGCATGAATTTAACATCTAAGTGCATCTAAATGTACTAAAAAACAAGCAAAAGAATTGTAATATAGGCATAAAAATTAGTACTTTTGAAGAGGCAACACACCCTCAAATCCAACTTATTGCTTGTCCTCAAGTAATGCAAAGAAAAATAAAAATTGTGAAAATTGTAACTCGGCAAAATTTTGGTCGGAATGCCAACATGTGCTGGCAAGCAGAAGTTGACTCTATTTTTTCCCTCAGGTATCTCAGTGCAACAATGCCAAGTAGGTAGTAATTCAAGTGCAACAATATAACTCTAGTCTAAGGGCATGAATAGTGCATGATGCGTGGGAAATATGCATCAAGTATCCTTTTACTCCCTTATTCAATTTTACTACTCAAACTCAGATTTCATTTTGTATTCTTCTTTCCAAGGGGTTTTTATTGGCATTAATTTAAGCTTGTTTCATGACATTGTTTGGCATGAGAAGTAAGAGGGAGCATACCAAGAACCCCCATGTTAATCCAAATATCACTAGGTTTTCTCTTCAGCTCATACCCTAAGGTTTTGGAATTGAGAACTAAGAGAGAGCAAACCACGAAGCCCCAAGTAACTCATTATCCCTAAGGTAGAGGAGAGTTCATTATTTTTCATTACCATGGCAAAACATTGATGCCTTATTAGTTTCTTTTTTACCCTAGCATCAATTTTTTTAAATCTAAGCTTAGTTTCAAAAAGTCTATGTTTTCTAGGGAAGTAGATGCATACTACATGTTAAGTGAAAATTCATTTCCCGAAACTAGAGATCAATTGCCAAGCAAACCTGACACAACTATTCTGCTGGCATGGCAAACTAAAGATTTTAAAATTCTTTATCTAGTAGAAAACTAGATCAAATTAAGCTTGCCTAACCAATTGTTAACAATCTTCAAAATTCGGCCCAGACAAATTTTCTTTTTCACTATTTAATGGTTCGGTATGCAACTAAACTATATGAACTACATGGCATGGCAACAAAAAGTTAAACATGGAATGCATGGCATAAATGCGAGAAAATGCAGACCCCAAACCCAAGATGTGCATTGTCTCCGATGCATTAAAACAACACATATATATGTAGAGTGTTTAGATGTTCTTTAAATATGAGCGCAAGTGCACACTCTTGTCAAGTTATAGTATAAAAGATATCGTCTCCCATAGGGATTGGACAGCTTATTCGAATTGTAATTCCTGCACAGAAAATAAATGCACAAGTAATTTTAGTTTTGATAAAAGAATAAAAAGTAAATACAACACACGTAATTGATAGAAGAGATCAGAGTGATAGAATGTGTTAGGTTATGCTGCTTAGTAGTGTGAAACTGCATTGAATATGTTAAGTTGCTTTGCGCTGCCAGAATTTGCTGCTTCGGCGTTGGATGGCAGGTTGGTTGCTTCAACGCTTTTGTTGCCTTGGTAGTGGAACGGATGGATGGCTCATCGACAAACTCGGCAAAACTTCATGGCTCGGCAGAACGCTTCGATATTGTTCCCGATTATGTCTAACTCATAATACAGTTGTTGCCCACTGCAATGATACTCGTCACGACGCGAATCTTGCAAAGACAACAACCTTGGTTCATCGTTTTTAGCCGCCTTAAACTCGCATCTATGTCTAGGCCGAATTAATCAACACCTGATTAGGATGAGGATAATACTTATTCCTTTCGTGAGTTCGACTCTCTCGATACCAAAGAAATCGATAGTTAACAACTAATCTTTCGAACTTAATAGAAAACTATGAAGAGCATGGAATAAGTAAACCTTGAAGTTTTATTGCAAAAACAAACTTTATTCATAAACAACCGTTCTCACACTAGTTCACAACATAACCCAAATCTAAGAGAAAATTTAGAACATAATGGCGGCAGGAAAACCTATACTATGCCCAAAGGAAAACCTAAGATGTGTACAATTACAAGATATGTCTAGTATATATAGATGTAAAGTGTCCATAAGTCCTATATTTCATGAACATTCCATCTCATATTATTGATGTTTTTAAGTACATTTTAGGCATAATTAGGATCATGCATTGCATTTTATAGTATTCTTTACTTTGCCATGCTTTTTATAGATTATCTTTTATTTGGTAAGGAAAAGGTATTGTTTTAGTTTAGTTTTAGTTTCAGGTACCAGAGGCTGATAGAAGGAGAGAGGAGCTGAGGACATGATACTGAGGCAGTAGACCAAGGAGCTGTACTGATGAAGTTCTAGATAGAGATAGCAGCTGCCGAGTAGCTGCCGCCAACATACCTGCCGCACAAGACAACAAACTGAGGAATTGAAGAACTGGAGTGCGATCTGTAGAGCAGAAAATCCTGATCTTAACGATGTTGTCCACTCAATTTTACGATGACTGTAGCAGCGGGCAGATCCGCCGAAAGAGGAATGCGAGATTACTTGCGGAGCAAGGCAACATGTAGAAAGTCCACATTCAACTCAAAGAAGTTAAAATTTAAGGTTACATTTAATGCAAAAGCTACTTTGAAGACTTCTACTTCAAGAAGGACTAGACCTAGCTAATGCCTATATATACTCAATGTATTTTGTACTTGAAGACAACATAGGTTTTCCCTTAGGCATAGTTTAGGTTTTCTTGCCGCCATTATGTTCTAAAATTCTCTTTGGGTTTGGGTTATGTTGTAATTTGTGTGAGAACTATTGTTTAGGATTTTAAGTTAGTTTTTGCAATAGAGCTTCAAGGTTTTCTTATTCCATGTTCTTCATAGTTTTCAATTAAGTCGAGAGATTAGTTGATTACTGCATGTTCTTATTCCATGTTCTTCATAGTTTTCAATTAAGTCGAGAGAACTATTGTTTGGGTTTGGGTTAAGTTTTCTTATTCCATGTTCTTCATAGTTTTCAATTAATGCCTATATATAATCAACTGTTGATCAATCCAGCCTAGACATAGGTTAGGGTTTAAGACGGCTAAAAGAGAATGAACCAAACATTGCTGTCTTTACACGATTCACGCCCCGACTGGTATTATCTGCAGTGGGCATCAACAGCATTCTGACTTAGACATAAGCGGGATCACTTTCGAAGCGTTATGCTGAACCCTGTAGTTCTGCCAAGTTCGCCGCCGAGGCAAACATCCATTCCACTGCCGGGGCAGCGAGAGCGTCACAGCAGCCTACCTGCCATCCCCCGCCGAGGCAGCGATGTCTTGCAGTGCAAAGCAACTTGTGTTATATTTACTTGTGTTTTATTTACTTTTCTTCTTAAATAATTCAACTTATTTGTGCATTTAAGTTTCCTTTGTGCAGGAGTTACGATTCGAGTCAAGCTGTCCAATCCTTGTGGGAGACGATATCTTTTATACTATTACTTGACATGAGTGTGCACTTGCGCTCATATTTAGAGAACACTAAAACTCTCTACAAGTTTTTGGCGTCGTTGCCGAGGATTGGTAACAACGAATTTCGTTTTTAATTTCTGTACCTTTATTTATTTGCTTTGAATTTTTAGTTTTTATATTTATTCGAAAGAAAAAAAATTACAATTTCCTTTGCGAGAGCATGACCAGGGCAAACCCAAAAGGCAAAATCGTTTACTTTGACGATATCGAACGAAGAGCAGGAGAACTCAAAAAGTAGATTAGAACAGCCCTAGGGAAAGTTAAAGAAGTGAGAAAAGCAGAGGAAATCATAGAAGAAATAAATGACAACCCTGCCAACAATGCTCAGAACGGCAGGAATGAGCAACAAGACCCGCCGCCCAGAGAACAGTAGCAAGTTCCATCTAGGCAGCCGCCCCCTATTCAGCCCAGGTAGCCACTGTACGTTCGAACCACCAGGGATTATTTGGAACATGACTTCAGAGGGTTCGATCCTACAATGATAGAACCTGAAATTGAGGCTGGTCAGTTTGAGCTGAAGCCCGTGATGTTTAACATGATCAACACTTTGGGGCAATTTTGAGGGGCTGCCACAAAAGATGCTTGGCAGCACTTAAAAGGATTCATGGACATATGCAGAGCTTTCAAAATACATGGAGTCCACCAAGATGTGCTCAGGCTAAGGTTATTCCCCTATTCACTAAGGGATGGGGCAAAAAAGTGGTTGAACAACCAGCCATCAGGATCATTCAACACATGGATAGAAATGTGCAAGGATTTTTTTTGATCATTTCAGCCCATCTAATGTCACAAACAGATTGAGAAACGAGATCACAGCCTTCTGACAAGGGGATGATGAGCGAATGTATGAAGCATGGGAGCGGTATCCACAGATGCTTAATAACTGCCTGCTTCATGGTTTTCCAGCTTGGACACAAGTGTTAATGTTCTACAACGGGGTGAACTACCCAAATTGAAAGATGATTGATGCCTCAGCCAACGGAATCATCCTCGATAGACCACCAGAAGAGGCACTACGAATCCTGAACCAAGCCGCCAAGAACGACTACAAGTACCCAACAGCCCGCCGAGGCGGCATTAGGTGGCCAACAGTTGTGAACGAAGTGGAAGCCTCAGAATCTGTCAATACGTGCCTCGATAAACTGACAGAGCTGGTTATGAACATGGTAAAACCCAATGGGAAAGTCTATGAGGCCAAGGGTGTAGAGCCATTCTGTGATGAGTGTGGGGGCAACCATGACTCCTCCGAATGTACTGCATCTACCAATTTCATGGGAGGATACGAGAGGAACATCAGACCCGCCACGAACACATACAACCCTGGATGGAGAAATCACCCAAACATCACCTGGAGCAATCCTAAAACTACTACAAATCCACAACAACAACATGAAGGTTACCAACAGAACCAGTCCAAACAGCAAGCTCAACAACCACATAATAATTCACTAGAAGCAACTTTACAAACTTTTATGTCTAACACTAGTGAATTTATTGTTCGTACTAATAAATTCATTGATAAAACTGAGTCATTTATGGACAGGAAGGAGATGAGGATGAACAACCAATATGTTGCGATAAAGAACCTGAAGACCCAATATGGGCAATTCACTACGATCTATAGCAACATGATAATGGGTGCAGCGTCCAGTAGTACAGAGGCAGCAGCTAAACCCACATATGAGCAGTGCAAAGCCATATCAACCAGAAGTGGGAAACAATTGGATGAGCCCAGAATGGAAAAGGTAGCAAAGGATTAGCCAGCACAGACATAACTACCTGCCACAACAACATCAACAACAATCGTCCCAACAGATGAGCCGGACAGTAGACCTGAGGCAGATGATCCTCCACAGATCAAGTTCCCATGCAAAGAACGTATAGAGGACATCCATCTGCTAGCACCTTTCCCCCATAGGCTTAAGCAACATAAGCAAGATCACCCGTTTAGGAAATTCATGGATATTCTGAAGCAGGTGCACATAAACATCCATCTCATAGAAGCCATTCAGAACATGCCCAACTATGCGAAATACTTAAGGGACATGGTTTCTAAGAGGAAGAGAATCGGGGAGTTTCAAATAGTTGTTGTAACAGAGGAGTGCATGGCTATGCTGCACAACAAGTTGCCGCCCAAGCAAACAGATCTAGGCAGCTTCATTATACCATGCATAATAGGCATCAAGCACGAAACAAAAGCCCCGTGCGTCCTAGGGGCCATCATCAACTTAATGCCTAAGGTAGTCTTTGACAAACTAGGAATTGGGCAAGCCAAACCCACCTCCATTATGCTGAAACTTGCTGATCATTCGTTTGTACAACCGGAGGGTAAGATTGAAGACATCCTAGTACGAGTGGGCAACCTTATTTTCTCAGCAGACTTCCTCATCTTAGACCGCGAGGTCGATGAAAATGCCCCTATCATCTTTGGGCGACTATTCTTGGCCACGGGCAGAACGCTAATACATGTGGAGCATGGGGAGCTGATCATGAGGGTTGATAAACAGAGCATCAAGTTAAATGTGTTACAACCCTCAGAAAAGGAAGGATGCCCAGATGCTTAGGCCACCAAAATAAGCATAGAGACATGCTAAGACAACAGCTGTCACGGTAGACCCAAGGGAAGGCTGAAGGACCCAACAACACACCACCTCAAAGAACAATTGGACCCCCCAAGAGGGAAAGACAAGACAAATTACCTCAGGAAGTGGTTATGTCTGGGAGATGCACCCAAATGCACTCCCAACATAACTTAAGTATTTTTAATTTTCTTTATTTTTATGTTTTAGGGATATAATTTAATTTATTGCAATTTATTTTCTGTTAAGATTAGATTTTTAATTAGTTAAATTTATTTTTCACATTTTTTATTTTTAGAATTTATTTAAGTATCTTTATTTTTATTTCAGGCTTTAGGAATAAAAGAGCCAGATCAAGAAGAAGCCCAACAAGGAGCCCGCCCACCATCCCGCCAAGATAGCCAAGGGCGGCCTAGCGCAGACAACGCGTAACGGCTAGTTGCCTACTAACGGCTAGCTGCCAATGGCTACAGAAATAACAAGCTGAAACCCCATAACGTGCGCGAGACAACTCGCCCGTTGGACATTTAATGCCGCCCCGACACCCCTCGACAACCTCTATTTAAATCTCACTCACCTCATTCATTCACTTTACTTTCACCTCCTTGCTATACTACTTCTTGAATTCATTGCTCTCTTTTCTCACAATATTTTCTTTTAAGTTTCAGTTATATTCTAACTGTCTCACACATGGCATCAACATCAGCACCCAAACCCACCTTCCAACGTTTCTTTTCCAAGGCAGATGTGAAGAAATATAAAACACAATTTCCAAAACAATCCATTTGGGAAGAGCAAGGGTTCCACTACTCGAAGCAAACAGCTGACCTCGGCTTAGAGCCCACCTTATTCGAAACTATCCACAACAAAGGATGGGAAATATTTGCACGGCAGCCGGAGATGGCCATCATCACTTTGGTCAGAGAGTTTTATGCCCATCACCCCTGCCCAGAGCTGCGATTCGTCTACGTCCGAGGGGAGCCTGTCAAGCTGAACGCCGCCATAATCAACAGCTTCTATGACCTAGTAATGGAAGACAACCCCCACGAGGAATGGAGGCAGTCACTGACGATTACCGACTACGACAGACTCAAGGCAAACCTTTGCGAGCCCAACACCTCATGGTTGGTAGGAAAGCACGTCGGCTCTGTCCAACGCCGCCACCTGATTCTTGAGCCCATGCTGTGGATTACCTTTATCAAACGCCATAAGCTTCCCACCTCCCACAACTCCACTATCGACCGGCCGCGCCTTGCACTCATCCACATCATGGTGAACCAGCCCATCAACGTTGGGGAGATCATATGCAAGGAGATCCATAACTGCTTTCGCAAGACAAAGGGCATGTTGTACTTCCTGTCTCTCTTCACCGGCCTTTGTGCAAACTTCAACGTCCCAACCGACCCCGAGGATGAGATGATAGCCACCAATGAGAGGTGGACCAGGAAAGTCCGGCTGCAGATGATGCAGGCCCAAGAGACAGAGCCCATCACCACCAGCCAACCCTCTGTCGCCCAGCCAGCAACACGAGCTACCCCCAGAAGTACTGAAGCTGCCATGACAATGAAGTCCTCACTCTGCTGTGCACCCTTATTGACAGCAACAAACAGATTGAACAACCGCATTTAACCTTCATGAAGTATGTGGTGGAGGTCCAAGAGGCTTTTGTGGCATATCTCCTGCAGAAATTCCAGACGATGCCCCCACCCTGCCACCCTACCCCGCCGATCTAGCTGCCGCAGCTGCCCCCGGACAAGGAACACACTCAGCAGCTGTTCCCCACCATATCGCCTTCCGCCGCCAGATATCGTCTCTGACACACTACACATCATATTCCGCCACCTCCACTTCCAACACGGCGGTAGACTCCCCTGAGTAGCATTAGCAACATCATTCCCCGTCTACACAGTGGCAACGGTGGCCAACACCTCCTCCTCCAATGAGGTCAAGCAGCAGCCACCAACAGCAGTAGAAGCAACAACCCCAATGGAGATTGACCCTCTTGCAGCACAAACGGAGGAAGAAACAAGGAAGAGGAAGTGACACATTATTGCCGCCGAGCCAGTGGACAATGAGATAGAATCGGAAGAAAGCGAAGTCCCTTCTAAAGCCCCTCTTGCAAAGCCTCGTGAAGAACCTCGCCCCTCTCCTAAGAGAGTTTAGCCACCGCGGACAACAAAAGTATCACCTTCCAAGTCTGCCGCCCGGACATCTGCCGGTCGCCGCCTTGTTATTCAATCCTTGTCTTCCTTCTTTTCCGCAAAGACCCAAGCCTCCTCTCAACCCTCAACTAATTTCTAGAGTTTTTTTTCTTTTCTTCTCTTTATTTTATTTTTCTGTTTTTATCGTATTTGTATTTATTTTTTTGTTTTTATTTTGTGCATTGAAGGTAATGCCCATCTCGAGTTTGGGGGGTGAGCACTAATTATTTTTGTTTAGGCATAATTAGTGCAGATTAGGTTGCATTATGTACTTGACTTAGAAAATTAATTGAAAATAAATTTTTTTAGAACTTGTGCCTATGATAGGATAGCCGATTTAAATTTTCGCGCCAAGTTAAAATAAACTTAATTTTGGGAAAAACATGAAGTAAAGTTAGGATTTTTCTATAATTTCCAAAAATTAAAAACACTATTGTTACTTGCTGAATTTGTTTGAGTTTCTAATAAACATTCCCTGCTGAATTATTTGTAAAATTCTAACATGGTTGCAAGAAGCTGCCGCAACAGACAACAAAAAAAAACAAAAGCACTGCCCAGGCAGGCAAAAGAAAATTTTTATGCTGTCTATCTCTAGAGGTGCCCGAAATAGGCTCTAGGAAGAATCATGTGCGTGGACATTTCACTGCTATCAAAGTCCATGAATCTGAAAATCTTTAAGTGATGGACAAATTAGCATGAGTGAATGAAAGCTTCACGGGATGACTCTACTCCAAGTGTTCAAGGTTTTGTAGTTTGCTCCTATCTTAATTTCAAACCTAGAAGAGTAGTTGTGATGAGTTGAAGCCCTTATTGCCATGATTATTTAATTGTTCTTAATTATGTTGTCTCAGCAACAACCTTATATATAATGACATCATCTCTGTGTACTTAGAATATTCATTAGATTCAGCTTGTACACAGTTCTGCACACACTTCACTAGCATTATAGTTTAATTATGAGGTAATTCAAGTTATTCCTCTCTCACTAATCTAATGACAGGTGCCACAACCTTGAGGTGTTAAATCAAGTTTAAAATAGAAATTTTTGTGTTTGATTAAATTTAAAGGGTTGCATTACATGAGGACAAACAATAGTTCGAGTTTGGGGTGTGTAAAGTGTCCATAAGTCCTATATTTCATGCACATTCCATTTCATATTGTTGTTGTTTTAAAGTAAATTTCAGGTATTATTAGGATAATGCATTGTATTTTACACCATTCTTTAGTTTGCCATGCTTTTTATAGATTATCTTTGATATGGTAAGGAAAACGTGCTATTTTAGTTTAGTTTTAGTTTCAGGTGCCAGAGGCTGATAGAATGAGAGAGGAACTGAGGACATGATGCTAAGGTAGCAGACCAATGAGCTGTACTGATGTAGTTCCAGACAGAGACAACAACTGCCGAGTAGCTGTCGTCGCCATACCTGCTACCCGAGATAACAAACTGAGGAATTGGAGAACTGGAGTGCGATCTGTAGAGAAAAAAATCTTGATCTTAACGACGTTGTCCACTCAATTTTCCGATGACTGTAGCAGCGGGCAGAGCCGCCAAAGGAGGAATGCGAGATTACTTGCGGAGCAAGGCAACATGAAGAAAGTCCCCATTCAACTCAAATAAGTCAGAATTTAAGGTTGCATTTAATACAAAAGCTACTTTAAAGACTTCTACTTCAAGAAGGACTAGACCTAGCTAATGCCTATATATACTTAATGTATTTTGTACTTCAAGACAACATAGGTTTTCCCTTAGGCATAGTTTAGGTTTTCTTGCCGCCATTATGTTCTAAATTTCTCTTTGGGTTTGGGTTATGTTGTAATTAGTGTGAGAACAGTTGTTTAGGATTTTAAGTTTGTTTTTGCAATAAAGATTCAAGGTTCGCTTATTCCATGTTCTTCATAGTTTTCAATTAAGTCGGGAGATTAGTTGATTACTATCTATTTGTTTGGTATCGAGAGAGTCGAACTCACGAAAGGAGTAAGTACGGTCTTCACCTTAATCAAGTGTTGATCAATCCAGCCTAGACGTAGGTTAGGGTTTAAGGTGGCTAAAAGAGAACGAACCAAACATTGATGTCTTTGCACGATTCACGCCACGACTGGTATTATCTACAGTGGGCATCAACAACATTCTGACTTAGATATAAGTAGGATCACTTTCAAAGCGTTCTGCTGAACCTTGTAGTTCCACCAAGTTCGCCACCGAGACAAACATCCATTCCACTGCCGGGGCAGCGAGAGCGTCACAGCAGCCTACCTGCCATCCCCCATCGAGGCAACGAAGTCTGGCAGCGCAAAGCAATTATCCTATTCAATTCAGTTTCACACTAAGTAGCAGCATAACCTAACCCATTCCATCAATATGATCTCTTCCCTTCTATTTACTTGTGTTTTATTTACTTTTCTTCTTAAACAATTCAACTTATTTGTGCATTTAATTTTCCTTTGTGCAGGAGTTACGATTCGAGTCAAGTTGTCCAATCCCTGTGGGAGATGATATCTTTTATACTATTACTTGACAGGAGTGTGCACTTGCGCTCATATTTAGAGAACACTAAAACGCTCTACAATAGGCATTAGTTAGGCCAAGTCCTCCTTGGAGTAGAAGTCTTCAAAGTAGCTTTGGCATTAAATGCAACCTTTAATTCTAACTTTTTTGAGTTGAATGTGGACTTCTTCTTATTGCCTTACACCGCAAGTTATCTTGATCTCCTCCTTCGGTGGCTTTGTCCACTACTCCATGTGTCAGAAAATTAAGTGGATGACATCATTGGAATCCTGATTTTCTGCTCTACAGATTGCACTCCAATTTTCCAATTCCTCAGCTTACTGCCCTAGGCGGCAGGTATGGCAGTGGCAGGTTCTCGGCAGTAACTTTCTCTGCTTGAAACTGCATTACTACAGCTCCCGGGTCTACTGCCTCTGCATCGTCTACTCTGGTTTGTCCTCCTCCTAACAACTTCTATCCCTGAAATGCAAACTAAACTAAAACAACATCTTTTCCTTACTAAATAAAAGATAATCAATAAAATCATGGCAAAGTAAAAGAATACTGTAAAAATATGCAATGTATGAACCTAAATATCCCTAAAATGTACTTAAGAACAACAATAATATGAGATGGAATGCATATAAAATATAGGACTAATGAGCACTTTACACACCCCCAAACTCGAACTATTGCTTGTCCTCAAGCAGTACAAACCTAAACATACTTGCCCTTTGAACTTAATCAGAAAGAAAAACCTATTTTGAACTTGATTTGGAACCTCAAGGCCGTGGCACCTACATTATATTAGTGAAAGGAGAAGATCATAAATTACCACAGAATTAAACTATAATGCTAGTGCAGTGTGTGCAAAAACTGTGTACAGGTTGAATCTGAAGAATATTCTAAGTAAACAAAGATGCTATCATGGTAATCTAAGGTTGCTGTCGAGGCAACATAATTAAGCACATTTTATAATCATGGCAATAAGGGCTCCAGCTCATCACAACTACTCTCTAGGTCTGAAATTAAGATAGGAGCAAACTACAAAACCCCGAACCCAATTAGTAGATTCATCCCGTGAAGACTTTCATGCACTCATACTAATTTGTCCCTCACTTCAAGGATTTTAAGATTCATGGACTTTGATAGCAGTGAAGTGTCCTTGCACATGATTCTTCCTAGAGCCGGTTTCGGGCTCCTCTAGGGAAATACAACATAAAATTTTGCTTTCCTACCGTGGCAATGCTTTTCTTTTTCTGTTTGTTGCCTGCTGCGGCAGCTTCCTGAAATCATGTTAGAATTTTACAAATAATTCAAGTAGACAATGTTTACCAGAAATTCTAACAAATTCGACAAGTAATCAATAGTGTTTTTTAATTTTTGGAATTAATAGAAAATTCTAATTTTACTTCATGCTTTCCCCAAAATTAAGGTCTTTTTATTTGGTGTGAAAAATTTGAAGTCGGCTATCCTATCATAGCCACAAGTTCTAACAAAAATTTTCTTTTGATTAATCTTTAAGGCAAGTACAATGCAATCTATATGCTACTATGATGCCTAAACAAAAATATGAGAGCTATCCCCAAACTCGAGATGGGCATTTCCCTCAATGCACAACTTAAATTACAAGAGAAAAATAAGAACAAAAAAAGAAATACAATGAGGATAATTAAAACATAAAAATAAGAAATGAAATAAAGAAAAGAAAAGAAAAGAAACAACTCTAGAAGTTGGCGGAGGGCTGAGAAGAAGCTGGGGTCTTTTCAGCAGAGGAAGAAGATGAAGACTAGATGATAAGGCGGCGGCTGGCAGGTGTCCATGTGGCAGACTTGGCAGGTGATATCTTTGATGTCCGCTGCGGCTGGACTCTCTTAGGAGTGGGGCGAGGAGCTTCACTTTGGTCCAGCTCAGATTCTGCCTCCTCTTCCTCTGGCTCGGCAGAGATGATGTGTCGCTTTCTCTTCTTGGTTGCCTCTGCCATGGGTTCTATCGGTGGATCCTCTGTTGCCATCGGTGCCGCTGTTGCTGCCGTCTACTACTCAACCTCGTTGGACTGGGAGTTGTTTGCCACTGTTTTCGTTGTGTGGACAGGAGAGAAATGTTGTTGATGCATCTCGGGAGTGTCGGTCACCGTATTAGAAGCGAAGGTGGCAGAGTAGGATGGATAGTGCATCAGAGATTGCATCTGGCGGCGGAAGGCGGCGTGGCGGGCAGCTCCTTCTGATGGTGTTCCTTTTATGGGTTCGTCTGCGGTGGCTAGGTCTGCAGGGAAGGTAGGCAAAGAGAGGCCGTCATTAGGGAACTTGGGGAAGGGCAATGACGTCTGTATTTGGGGTAGCTTCAGTACTTCTTGGGGCTACCGGTGTAGCTGGCTGGGCAGTGGAGGATTGCGATAGTGTGATTTGCTCCATTTTTGGTGCTTGCATCATCTGCAGGCGAAGCTTTCTGGTCCAGCCCTCTTTGGCGGATGTCATCTCGTTGTTTGGATGTGATGTGACATTGAAATTGGCACAGAAGCTTGTGATGAGAGATGGGAAGTAAAGCCGACCCTTTTATTTCCGGAAGAAATTGTGGATCTCCTTGCAAATTATTTCCCCAACATTTATCGGCATGTTCATCATTGTTGACTGAATGAGAGCGAGACGCGACCAATCGACGATAGAATTATGAGAGGTGGGCAGTAGATGCCGTTAGACGAATGTGTTCCATAGCATTGCCTCTAGCAGTAGTCGGCAGCATTGCACTGATCTGCCATGTTTTCCTGCCAAACACAGTGTGTTGGGTTCGCACAGCCAGGCCTTGATTTTGTCATAGTCGGCAGCCGTCAGTGTCTGCCTCCATTCTTTATGAGGGTTGTCTTCCATCTCAAGCCCATAGAAGCTGTTTATCACTGCCGTGTTGAGCTTAACGGGTTCCCCTCGGACAAATACGAACGGAAGCTCAGGGCGGGGGTGGTGGGCATAAAATTCCCTAACAATCGTGATGTTTGCCTCCTCCTGCAGTCGTGCGAATATTTCCCAACCCTTACCGTGGATTCTCTCGAATAAGGCGGGCTCAAGGCCGAGATCCCCTGTCTGTTGTGAATAATGGAACCCTTGTTCCTCCCATATGGCTTGTTTTGCAAACTAGGTTCTGTACCTTCTTGCATCATCATTGGAGAAGAAATGTTGGAATGTGGGTTTAGATTGTGATTTTGATGCCACGTGTGAGACGATTTGTTTGTTATCTAAAACTAAAAGAATATAATGAGAAAGAGAGTAGTGGATTCAAGAATAGGTTAACAAGGAGATGAAAGTCAAGTAAATGAAATAGAAAAGTGGGGTTTATATAGATGGTGCTGAGAGATGTCGTGGCGGCATTAAATTCCCAACATGCAAATTGCTTCGTGCACGTTACGGGTTTTCTGCCTATTTCTTCTGTAGCCATTGGTAGCGAGCCGTTAGCGGTCAACTAGCCGTTACGCTGTTTCTGCGCTGGGCCACCCTCAGCTGTCTCGGCGGGATGGTGGGCGGGCTCCTTGTGGGGCCTTCTTCTTGCTCCTGCTCTTTTATTCCTAAAACTTGAGAATAATACTAATAAACTGAATAAAGAAATACTGGAAATAAAAATACCCATATCTAAAAAATAAATTGTAATAAATTAAAATCTAATGCTAAAAATTAAAGATAAGAAGATAAAATAAATTATAATCCTAAAACATAAAAAAAGAAAAAAAAAGTTAAACTAAGATATGTGGGAGTGCATTGGGGTGCATCTCCCAGATATAACCACTTCCTCAGGTAATTTTTTGCTTTTCTCCCTCCCTGGGGGTCCTCTTGTTCCTTGGGGTTCTGCACGCTGCCCTGCTGCATGCGTGGGCGGCTGCTGTCGTTCCCTGTTTCAGTGCTGATTTCTGAAGCCTGAGTGTCTGGCATCCTTCTTTTTTCATTATTGAGGACTATAAAACAATTAGTTTTATGCTTTGGTTGTCCACCCTCATGATCAGCTCCCCATGCTCCACATCAATTAGGGTTCTACCTGTGGCCAAAAAAAGGTCGCCCAAGTAGGATAGGGGCGTTCTCGTCTGCCTCATAGTCTAGGATGGGGAAGTCTGCTAGGAAAATAAAGCTGCCCACGTGAACCAGGATGTCTTCAACTTTGCCCTCCAGTTATACAAATGAATGGTCTGCTAATTTCAGCATGATGCAGGTGGGTTTGGCTTGCCCAATACCTAACTTGTCGAAGACCGCCTTTGGTAGAAGGTTAATGTTGGCTCCTAAATCGCACAGGGCTCTCATGATATGGTTGTTGCCGATTCTGCATGGAATAACAAAGTTGCCCTGATCTACTCTTTTGGCCAGTAGCTTGTTGTGCAGCATAGCCATGTTCTCCTCTGTCACAGCTATGGTTTCAAACTCCTCAATCCTTTTCCTCTTGGAAACCATGTCCTTCAGATATTTCGCATAATTGGGCATGTTCTGGATGGCTTCCACGAGAGGGATGTTAATGTGCACCTGTTTTAGAATATTCAGAAATTTTCGGAACTGGTGCTCATGTTTCTATTACTTTAGTCTTTGGGGGAAAGGCGACGACAGACGGATGTCCTGAATGCGTTTTTTGCATGAAAATCTAATATGTGACGACTCAGGATCATCCTCCTTAGGGTTGCTATCAGCCTCGTCTGTCGGGGCCGCTTGTTTTTGTGCTGTCGTGGCAGGTTGTTCAATTCTGGGCTCGTCCAGTTGTTTCCCACTTCTAGTTGGTATGGCTTTACACTATTCATAGGTGGGTTTGGTTGCTACCTCTGTGCTGCTGGATGATGCACCTTTTGTCCTATTGCTTGTGATCTATGTGAATTGCCCAAACTGGGTCTCCATGTTTTTTATTGCAGCCTCCTGATTGTTCATCCTCATCTTAGTCTTGTCCATAAACGAATCAGTCTTATCAATAAATTTATTAGTACGAACAATAAAATCACTGGTTCGAGACATAAAAGTATGTAAAGTAGTTTCGAGTGAGTTATTGTTCGTATTTTGTTGCTGCTAAAGTGACTGTCTTGATAGGTTCTGTTGGTATCCTCCTTGTTGTTGAGTTGGATTTGCAGCTGTGTTTGGATTGCTCCAGAAGAAGTTTGGATGCTTCTTCCAGCCAGGGTTGTATGTGTTGGTGTTGGGCCTGCTATTCCTTTCATAGGTTTCCATGAAGTTGGCGGATTCACTACACTCAAAGGAATCATGGTTGCCCCCACACTCATCACAAATAGGCTCCACAGCCTTGGCCTCATTTGTCTTTCCCTTGTCCATATTCATCACCAGCTCGATCATTTTATCTAAGCGGGCATTAACAGATTCAGTGGCCTCTACTTCATTCACAACAGCTGACCGCCTTATGCCGTCGCGGTGGGCTGTAGGGAACTTGTAGTTGTTCATAGCAATTCTGTTTAGAATCTGTAGTGCCTCCTCAGGTGGCCTATCTAGGATGATTCCATTTGTTGAGGCGTCGAGCATCATTCGTGTTAGTTGATTTACTCCATTGTAGAACATCGACACTTGCGTCCAGGATAGGAAACAATGAAGGGACAATTGTTTAGCATCTGTTGGTACCTCTCCCAAGCTTCATACATTAGTTCGTCATCCCCTTGGCGGAAGGTTGTGATCTTGTTTGTCAATCTGTCTGAGACGTTTGAAGGACTAAAACGATCTAAGAAATCCTTACACAGCTCCGTCCAAGTATTGAATGATCATGCCGGTTGGTTGTTCAACCATTGTTTTACCCTATCCCTCACTGAGTAGGGAAACAATCTCAGCTTCAACACATCTTGATGGACTCCATGTATCTTGAAAACTCTGCATATGTCTAGGAATCCTCTTAAGTGCTGCCGAGCATCTTCTGTGGCAGTTCCTCCAAATTGCTCCAATGTGTTGATCATATTCACATCACAGGATTTAACTCAAATTGATCCGCTCTGATTTCAAGGTCTGCAATAGTTGGGTCAAATCCCCTTAAGTCGTGCTCCAAGTAGTCCATTGTGGTTCGCACATACCGTTGCTGCCTGGGCAGAATTGAGGGTTGCTGCCTAGGTGGAATTGGCTACTGCTGTCTGGGCGACAGATCTTGCTGCCCATCCTTGCCGATACGGGCATCGTTGGCAGAGTTTTCGTCTTGGCCGTTAACCATTGTTGCCTCTGTCTTTCCTTTTTCTTTGGCTTTCCCGAAGGCTTCTCTTGCTTCTTTCTTTAGTTCTCTTGCTCTTCGTTCGATCTCGTCAAAGAAAACGATTTCTCCCGATGGGTTTGCTCTGGTCATGCACTAGACAAGAAAACTGTAAAATTCTATTTTTTCGAATAAAATAATAACTAAAATTAAATACAAATAAATTAAAAGTGCAGAAAAATAAAAACAAATTTACTATTTCCAATCCCCAACAACGGCGCCAAAAACTTGTAGAGTGTTTAGATATTCTCCAAATATGAGCACAAGTGCACACTATTGTCAAGTTATAGTATAAAAGATATCGTCTCCCACAGGGATTGGACAGCTTATTTGAATTGTAATTCCTGCACAGAAAATAAATGCACAAGTAATTTTAGTTTTGATAAAAGAATAAAAAGTAAATAAAATACAAGTAATTTTAGTTTTGCGCTGCCAGACTTTGCTGCCTCGGCGGAGGATGGCAGATTGGCTGCTTCGACACTTTCGCTGCCTTGGCAGTGGAACAGATGGATGGCAGACCTTCAGGGCTCGGCAGAACGCTTCGATATTGATCCCGCTTATGTCTAAGTCAAAATACTGTTGTTGCCAACTGCAGATGATACCCGTCACGAAGTGAATCTTGCAAAGACAACAACCTTGGTTCGTCCTCTTTAAGCCACCTTAAACTCGCACTTATGTCTAGGCCGAATTGATCAACACCTGATTATGATGAGGATCGTACGAATCCCTTTTTGAGTTTGACGCTCTCGATACCGAACAATTAGACAGTTAACAACTAATCTTTCGAACTTAATTGAAAACTATGAAGAGCATAGAATAAGCAAACCTTGAAGTTTTATTGCAAAAACAAACTTAATTCCTAAACAACGGTTCTCACACTAGTTTACAACATAACCCAACCCAAGAGAAAATTTAGAACATAATGGCGGCAAGAAAACCTAGACTATGTCCAAAGGAAAACCTAAGATGTCTACAATTACAAGATATGTCGAGTATATATAGGCATTTGCTAGGCCAAGTCCTCCTTGGAGTAGAAGTCTTCAAAGTAGCTTTGGCAATAAATGCAACCATTAATTATGACTTCTTTGAGTTGAATACAGACTCCTTCTGGTTGCCTTGCACCACAAGTCACCTTGATCTCCTTCTTTGGCGGCTTTGCCTGTTGCACCAGACGTTAGAAAATTGTGTGGATGGCATTATTGGAATCAGGATTTTCTGCTCTATAGATCGCACTCCAATTTTCCAATTGCTCTGCTTGCTGCCTTGGGCGACAAGTATGGCGGCGGCAGCTACTCGGCATCACTTCTCTGGTCTGTTGCCTCTGCATCCTCTCCTCTGATATGTTCTTGTCCTAACAACTTCTAGCCTTGAAATGCAAACTAAACTAAAACAACATCTTTTCTTTACCAAATAAAAGATAATCAATAAAATTGTGGCTTTGGTTTACCTCAATATGCAATGGATGAACCTAAATATGCCTAAAATTTACTTAAGAACAACAACAATATGAGATGGAATGCATATAAAATATAGGACTAATGAACACTTTACAATGTACAATAAAAAATAAATATGCATGATCATGAAAATGAAAATGAAATGGAATGCAAAGGAGTTTGGGAAGAGGAGGTGTAACCCCCTCGACCCGGTCAAGACGGGAGACCGAACTGAACGGGTCACACAGGGAATATTAAAGTAAATCGGGATGGTTTACCTCAATAAACAACCCTATTTTTTACTTTTATCTTCTCTAGATGCGTATTAACATCCTATGTGATTCACACTTGCAGCGGAAGAGACTTCAATGCAAACATACAACGGTTTGGCATTCAATTGCTTAAAACATATGTTTAGGACCAATTTGTAATTTTAGCAAAATACAAATGATTCCTCCAATTTTAAGTTACCATCCTTTAGTTAGTCATATTACATTCTACTGTGTCAAATCTTAGCTCAAACAGACACCAATTGGGCATTCAATTGCAATCATAAGTATTTAGGGACCACATTGTAAATCTGGTAAATTATAAGGATTTACTTGAAAACAGGCTTATCAATCCTTAATTAATCAGGTTCCATGAATACATGTCCAATTTCAGCTCTAAAAGATCATACAAACCCAATCAATTGCATGCATAACAATCAGGGACAAAAATAGAAGAATCCAAAACCTTTGGTAACCAAAATAACTAACTTACCTACCAGGCGTATCGATACGGATCCATAGGGTATCGATACGCGAGGGTGTATCGATACAATTTCGATAGTGTATCAATACAGTATTTTCCAGAACCCAAAGGGCGTATCGATACGGGTCAAAAATACACTTTATTTTATCGATACCCTTTCGACTGTATCAATACCAAATGCCCAAAAATGTTGGTTTTTCACTCTTTAATCCATTCAAAGACATTCCAACATGCTTCTAGCATGCATACAACATATTTAAACATCAAACAACAATCATACATGGAAGATTTAACATCATAACATGTCAATATGCATCAAGGGAATCTATAAGCATGCGACATATGCAAAATAACCTATCAAGTGTCAAAACACAAACCAAGGCATAAACCAACAAGTAAAGTTCACTTACAAGTTATTAAGGGCATCTCAAACTTTCCACAAAATAGGGAGTTTCAAAAGACACACTCCCTAAACATAAAGGCATCCTCCCATTGCCAACCATTATTACTAATAGGTAAATATAAATTCAAAAGACCTACCGTGGTGGAATCTCACATCAGCACACTCTCACTTTGGAACGGGATGGCACTACCCCCATTGCTCGAACCAAAGAACACATACGAATTTTGTATATTATAGTGCACTTCCCATCTTATTGATCGACCAATTATATCCGGTAACAATAATCTCATCTCATGCCAATATACTCATTTTAAGCATCATTACCTACCATTTTTCAATGCATCAATATAAATCATTCTCATCCCATTTCAAAAGCATAAATAAGCATATAATTTTCTCAACAAATTCTATCTCTTCAAAATTATAATTTTATCTCATGGGATCTCATAATTCATCAAATCATTTCTCAAAACATCCATAAAATAGTAGGTTTAATTTTATCTTCAAAACATGAGCATGATCATAAAATCAATGGGATAAAAACCGAGAAACGAGACCAAAACATCTCAAACTTACTTCTGGACTTAGATTAGTGTTTCAAACTCAATCTAAACCCCCAAACCTTGCTTTTAATGCTTCCAGAAATTCACTGATTCCTTTGTATATGTTATCCCCTGTTTATACCATGCAAGAACAGAGGATTAATGCATCTCAATTCTTTAAAAACACCAGCAACCAAAGCCACTTCGTTGTTCTGCCAAAAAACACCAAAACGCCTATTCGAAACAATAGAAAACACATTTGTTTGCTCTACAAACTCAAATCAGCCAAAACCTAACACTTCCATCCAATTTTAATCACCAATTAGCATCCAAAAACAACCTAATTGCATCCTTATATCAACATCAACACCAAAACCATATTATCACCATAAAAACCCAAATCTAGCAACCTAAACAACTAGAGATCCAACCAATTTCAAGATTATTATGATAAAATATTTATTTCAACATCATTAATCATCCACAACATGATTAAACTCAATCTCAAATTAACAAAAAAAGTACTTGTAACTCCTTAAACCCGGCCTAGACGTTATGAAAATAATAATAATTATTAGAACTCAACCTATAAGCAACAAGTCCAACTCGCTCAAGCACCTCATATGGTCCAATAAACCTCGAACTCAACCTCCTTGTGCTTCAAATACAAATAAGATTTTTGCTGATCCGAAGCCGCTTTCAACCTTTCACTAATAAGCTTCACTTTTTCTGTAGTGTCATTAAGCACATTAGGCAAAGAGACCAACTTTTGCCCTGCTTCTGCCCAACAAAGAGGCCTTCTACATTTCCTTCCACACAAGGCCTCATAAGGAGCCATTTGAATGCTCGCCTGATAATTATTATTGTAAGTAAATTCCACCAAAGGTAACTGTTTCTCTCAAGAACCTTGGAAATCAATGATGCAACACCTCAACATTTCCTTCAACACTTGAATAACCCATCCAGACTGTCTATCCGTCTGCGGATGATACAAAGTACAGAAATTCAAACGTGTACCTAACGCTTGATGTAGACACTCCCAAATCCTCGCTGTGAAACACGGATCTCGATCCGAAACAATGGACTTAGGCACCCTATGCAACCTCACAACCTCACGATTTAACTGGGTTAAATAATTAATTTATTTTATTAGATTAAAATCATGACTAAATTGATAGGTTTTTTAAATATAGGGGACCAAATGTGTAACTATACCAATTTCATTTAACATCACCATCAACTTTTCTGTTAATTTTAACGGCTGGTTGTCACATTGATACCATTTAAATAGTTTGGTGGTTTAATTGCTTCGAAAAAAGTAATATGGTCAAATCACAACTTTTCCAATAGTATGGTGGTCAATGAAGTAGTTTACCCTTGAAACAAAAGTCCGTTAGATTTCCTTCCGCAATGTCCTGAACATGCGGTACCAACGAATCATCCAACAACTGCTTCTCCTTAATCAACTCTACCAATGAGGGTTTCACTTGCAATTCAGTCACTAAACCACCATCTCGCGATATACTCAACTGAGCGAACATCACCCTCAACTCTACAGCCACCTTTCTACTTGTAATCAACTATTTTGTCCGGGGTGTTAAACTCGTTTTCTTTTCTTTTTAGTAATGGGCTTTGATATTTATGCTAATTATATATAAGTTGGGGTAAAAATTAAAAACTAAAAAAAGAGAAAAAAGGAAAAAAAAAACAATATATATATATTAATGTTATATACCTATTTATTATATTATCATTACTATTTCACTATCATATATTATTATTGTTATCTATTATTATTACTATTAATATTATTTATTATTATTATCATTTCTTCTTATTACCTATACTATTATCTATAATTTTTACATTATTAATTATTAATGTTATTACTATTACCTATTCATTGTTATAATTTAGTATTATTATTATTACCATTATTATTAGTATTATCTTAATATTATTATCTACCATATTATTATTATTATGAGTATGATCTATTATATTATAATTATTATCTTATTATTATTATTATTATTATTATTATTATTATTATTAATCTGGAAAATACGAAAATATATAAACACATATTAAATAAATGGAAAAACATATTAAATAAATAAAAGCCCAACAGTTAATATTAGAGTCCATTACATTATAAAAAACCCAAAAATAAATAAATATACAAGGCCTGTTTGGGCCCAAATAATTAAGCCCTAATCTGATCTAACCCTAATTCCCTCTTCTATCTTGCAGCCACCCCATTCCAACCGTTAGATCTAGAATAGATCTAACGGTCCAGATCACACGAGATGAAGGAACCCTAGAGGCCTCTCCCGAGACCTAGCGCCGCAACACGTCTACCGTCGGATCGAGCTCTTGATCAACGACCAGGATCAGGTCTCTCCAATGCCCAAACGCGCGCGTGCAATCCACTGCGCGCCCCATCAGCTTCCTCTGGCCGTCCAGATTCCACCAACGGCTGTGATTCAGCCTTCGTCATCCGGCCGAGCTTCTGCTCCCCTCCTCAGTAGTCACATGCACGCCAAAAAAACAAACATGCGTCAGAAAATGCATGGAGCCAAAAAAACACAACGAAAATGCAGAAAATTTAGAGGCAACCAAAACTGAATTTGTTCGAAGCAACAAACAAATTTCAGAAATCAGCAAACAATAGGGTTTTTCATTTTAATTTATGTAATGCGAAATTTTAATATTTCGGGCTTATAAAAGCCGAAATCAACATGCAATGTGATGGGGAGGGGGGTTTCAGAGGTTTTTCAAGAGGGTTTTTTTTATTCCATTAGAGGCTTTTCAGAGAGTTTTCGAGAGAGCAAACTTGTAATCAAAAGGTTTGAGTGAAATACAAGCAAGAAGTTTACCAGATGTATCGTCTTCATATTTCATTTCGAAACACAAAAAATTTTATGAAAAAAATAAAAGATAAGGGTTTACCTTCGCGCCACTTCTTCTCCCTCTCGCCTGGTTGCCTTCCTCACTGGTGACAAACCCGGAGATCTCCTCGGAGATCTCGTGTGGTGAGCCGACAAGGCGGTAACGCGAAACGTTTTTGGTTTTTTGGACTCGAAAAGTTTTTCCGCTTTTGATTTCATAAGTAAAAGGTTTTTATGGGTTTTGGGGTTTCAGAAAAGTCAAAAAAATGTTTTTATGGTTCCGGTGCCTGCAACGGCAACCGGAACCCTAACGACAGCGCCGGAGAAAAGCAGGGGGAGTGAGCTCTCTGTAATTTAGGGTTTACAAATGAAAAAAAGGGGGCTGAAAACGTTTTAAGTGGGTTTATATAATGTTACTTTGTTTTAAAAACTGGGTAAATCGTATTTTAACCCCCTCCATGTCGACATAATTATGCGGGGAGGACTTCCGCTTTACAAAACCCTTCCCGCAGTCCCTCCAGTTTTTCGAGCATTTTTAATTTGGTCCATAATTTGGTTTCAATCGGCTTTCGGATGGGTTAATTCTCGTTCTGGTCCCTGTGGCTTTTCATCTCCTTTTAATTGGGTCCCATTTCGCATTTTAATTAGTTTTTAAAATTGGTTTAATTACCATCCGGGGCCCTGACAGTCTGTATTTTAATTCTTCACTCAGCCTTTTTTAATTTTTTTATATTATTCATGCATTTTACCCATTTAGACATGTGTTTGTCTCGAGTATATATTTTGCCATGTCGTTTATGTTGTTATGTGCATATATGTTTTTATGTGGCATGCCTAATTGTTTTAATGTTGTTCGAATGTATTTTCATGGCATGCATTTTATATGTCATTCATGTGACTTTTAGCATTTTGAAATGCATGTTAATTAATTTTAATTATGAAACGGTGATACTTATTAATTCGCGTATTCGGGTCGATTAGCCTAGCTTATTGGATACTCCCTGCATATTCGGATTAATTCGAATAGTCTAAAGGTAAATCCGCAATTAAAATGGACAAGACCACGACATCATTCTTTAATTGCTTGCATCATGCATAAAGGTGACCTACGGGATCCGAACCCTAAACTAACACGACAGTCAGTCTTATATAATGTCGGTTTAGTCTTTGGTCCGATGTACCGTCATCTGTTTTAGTTAAATGTTTAATTGATTCGAAACTACCAATTTGGATAAAGCTCGTATAATTAAAATCCGGTTTCAATTATGAACCCCTAATTAAAGTCTTTTTAAATTTCGAATAATTTCCATCAATTAAAGGCAACAATTGTTTTGGTGCCGATTTCCAGGCGTGATGGGGGTGCTAACCCTTCCCCACACGTAACCAACTCCTGAACTCCTTCAAATGAATCTCTAGTTTAGTTTTTACGGTGTCTGGCCTACCTCAGTGGCCGGTGGCGACTCCAACCGAGAAAAAAGAATTTTTAAAAGGTTTTTTTTCCAAACTCGAATTATTTTAAAAAAATTCCCCCTTTTAAATTAAATGTTTTTAAAAAGGCGGGGGACCCTGTGTGAAAAAAACCTTGTTATAGTCTGGCGACTCCGCTGGGGAGAATTTTGTTTTTCAAAACAAAAGAGAGTTAAGCCAAAGATACACTTGTTGCTTTAAAATTGATGGAAATTTTAGAAATTTAATTTGACTTTAGCGAGGTGGTTCTTCCTGAAAATATAACTTTAATTACACGAGCTTCGATAATTGGTGGTCTTGAATTAATTTTTCATTTAATTTCAAAGGAAACACCGACATGTGTTGCATCACACATTAAGCTCTATACCCGAGCTTCGTCCCTTAAGTGGGAGTGAAACGCCCATACCCACGTGAGTCTCCCTCCATGGGTCGGTAATTCACTTTCGGAATCCACGCCTTTGACATGTGAGCAGCCCTCCACGTCACTAGGTCGTGCTTTCCCTCGAACTGAAACCAATTCGCAAGCTTGTAATGGGCCAGAATTGGGGTTCTTGTTACCATAGTAGGTGATAAGATAGGTTCGGGTACCCTTGTTAGAACCGAACCACATGTGTGAGAATTTAAGAAGCTCACCCCGATTAGAGCCATGTGGATAACCGTAGAATTAGAATTCATGCTATTAAGTCTTGCATTGTTAATTTGCTTTGATGTGTTTCCTTTTGCTTGTTGTACTCGAGTATTCATTATTGTTGATATTAACCCAGTTGTCTTCTTGTCTTATTTTGCTTATTTTTGCACATTCATCGCATTTTCATACGAAGTATTGATTCGAGAACAGTCTAAAGTTGAAAACTTTCACAACGGGAGAAAAGAGTCCATAGAAATGAAGCTCCCGGAGCGCGCTAATTTAGAAAGAGGGGATGAGCAAAATTTTTTGAAAATCGTACCCTATGTGTTTATTTTCTTACCTCGTTGGAACAAGGCTTGATCTCCGTTATGGAAAGTTGTTTAATGAGGATGTTCGTCGAATCAACATTTCCTTGCATTCGATTTTGTGTTTTTTAATTTATTACCTTCAATCATATGTTTCTATTTTGCATTCAACATATCATGCATTACATCATTAAGTCTTGGAATTAATTGTTCGAGGTCATGGCAGCATTCGTGACTACCGAAGATTCCACATCTACACTTTACTCACCATCAAAGGAGGCGAATGGAGGAAAGTTTTGCTAAGTTAGAAGCCGACTTTAGAAGGGTCTGAATGGGGCAGGTGATGGCCGTGAATCCTTTTGTGAGTACAATCAGACTGCGGGGCACGAGATTCAGAGTTGTCCGGAACTTAAGTAGTTGGTCCAAGAAATAATGGACAATAAGGAGGTTGAGTTCCTCGAAGAAGCTTAAGGGGTGGAATGGATGGTCAGCTCAAGAGTATTTAAGAGTTTTAGTGCATCCAAGACCGTTTGTCTTCATTGTATTTTAATCTTTCCCTAAAGTGATGTGTGAAATCAACCTTGCTACCATTTGCCCGAAGGTAGCAAAGACCTTTTTTGTAAGGGCCTAAGATTGCATGTTTAAATATTTAATGAAAGGATGCATCGTGTTTCAGTTGCCTTTTTCATTTTCTGTGTATATATTTGTCTATTGAGTCCCCGTATATCAATTGCATAAGGGACATTGACCTTGACCCCAAAGGTTGACTTTGAGTCACATGTGTCTAGTGGAAATCGAAAGCTGCGGAGATGATGAATATGTGGCTTACACTCCGAGTTAATTGAGTACACATAGAATTAGGGCCTTCGAGAGAATAACCGGAAATCTTCCGTGCTAAAAAAAGGAAAAGAGAAAAAAGAAAGAAGAAAGAGGAAGAGGAAAACAGAAAGCACTAAAAAATAGAAAAAGAGAAAGGAAAAAAGGAAAAAAGGAAAAAAAGGAAATGAAGGAAAAGAAAGAAAAAGAGAGAAAAAGAAAAAAAGAGAAAAGATAATAAAAGCGTAACGAAAACACTCCAATGTTCGAAGCCTGGTAATAGGCATTTTCAGATACGAGTGTGGACTTTTTGGGGCACTCCGCTGTAGCAAAAGACCAATAAGGTTGCTATGAAACATTCACTTTAGCTACATGAGTGATGGTAATATTTTCAAATCATGACAATGTCGAGTAGATCGGGGTTTTGTTGTTTGCTCCATCATTTATTTCGAGCCAAAGGAATGCGATGAGTTGACTTCCCTAAAATTATAAAGAAATGATAAAGGCGAAGCCTATAGAAGATAAGCCTAAATGATTAAAAGACTGAAATAACTCGGAGAGTATGTCACATTTTCAGACATCAGCTCAGCTTTCGAGGTCTCCTAGACACATGATGCTTGAGGCAATCCTTGGTGAGTCATAGTAGTGTTGTTCGTGCACTTGATATTCGCGGTATTTAATTTGACTTGATATATCCCTAATTTGAAAAGAAAGTATAGTTTTTGAAAACGCGTCTCATTTTGAAATTTAAAAGATGCAATCTAAATCTTTCGTGAACACAATAATATTTTCCATTGCTTTGGGGATAAAGTTTAGAATGCGATGCCATAAATACAAATGACAGCTTGTCAGTGGCTATGGTGAGAATTGTAATAAGTTCCTACATACTACAGTTCAAGGACTTGGAGCGAGTTTTGTCGAAATGCTTCGATTGCTTCAGAAGATGAGAAAGAGACCTTAATGAACTCAAGAGAAAAGTTCAGGGGCTTGGGGGCATGTGTTTCCCCTAATGTTGAGAGAAAAGAAAAGCCACCATGATTACGTTAAGGCGAAAAGAATAGTCGAGCACCCAGTTTGAGTAGGGGGCAATGTTTTGAGAACGAGCACTACGAGAAGTGTTATATCCAGTCTGACCAGCAAAAGTCAGCAATTATCTTTCGAGAAGAGATCAGAAGATTGAGATTTGGCAAGGACGAACAAGCCAGAAGAGACTAAGAAGAAAAAGAAGGTCAAGATGGACCAGTCCAAAGAGTGAAAGCGTTCGAGCACTTTAGGAAATGAACTCCAGAAGAAGTTTAGGGACTTGGGGGCATGTGCTTCCCCTATTGTTGGGAGAAGAGAAAAATCTTCGCTTTGAGTAAAGACAAAGAGAATGGTTGAGCACCCGGTTTGAATAGGGGGCAATGCTTTGAGAACAAGCACTACGAGAAGTGTTATATCTAGTCTGACCAGTGAAAGTTAGTAGTCGTCTTTGGAGAAGAGACCAAGAGATCGAGATTTGGCAGAGATGAGGAAGCCAAAAGAGATCGAGAAGAAGAAGAGACAAGAAGAAGGTCAAGATCGACCAACCCGGAGAGTGAAAGCGTCCGAGCAATTTTGATGTCATAATTCATGCATCATTTGTAGTTAAGCATCCCTAGGATTAGGGGCATGCTAACTCACATCATCATATCATTTTTACCTTTTTTTGACAGGTATATTAAAGCTTTTCCCGTAAAAGGAAGCTCGCCTATCCGTTCAGGCATAAGGAGAATGAAACTTTTATCTTTTAGAACCCGCCTATCCGTTCAGGCATAAAGAGAATGGAACTTTTATCTTTTAGAACCCGCCTATCCGTTCAGGCTCTTGGAGAATGGAACCCGCCTATCCGTTCAGGCTCTTGGAGAATGGAACCCCCTATCTGTTCAGGCTCTTGGAGAATGGAACCCGCCTATCTATTCAGTCTCTTGGAGAATGGAACCTGCCTATCCGTTTAGGCTTTTGGAGAATGGAATCCGCCAATCTATTCAGGCTTTTGGAGAATGGAACCCGCCTATCTATTCAGGCTTTTGGAGAATGGAACTCGCCTATCCGTTCGGGCTTTTGGAGAATGGAACCCGCCTATCCGTTCGGGCACTTTGAGAATGGATCTTTTAATAATTGTCTATATGTGCGGACCTCGAAGGGTTAAAGAATGTTGAAATGAGAAGGACAACTTCAAGCATCCGCGACCGTTGCATTTTCCTGTACCTTCTTCCGAACTGTCGATAGTTCCAGTGCATGGTGACCCAGAATCCAAACAGGGAAGTCGGACAAAATTGGTGCTTATGGCATTTGCTTTATCCTTATTCCACAAGTATAAGCAAAGGGGTCAACTGTAATCACCTATTTTGTACGGGGTGTTAAACCCGTTTTCTTTTCTTTTTAGTAATGGGCTTTGATATTTATGCTAATTATATATATATATATATATATATATTGGGGTAAAAATTAAAAACTACTCCCTCCGTCCCATTAATTTTGTCCCTTATTGACTTTTTAAAAGTCAAAATTTTTAAACTTTGACCATGATTATTTTAAATATTTTAAACAATTAAATTTTATAAAATATATATTTTAAAACCACTTGATTCAAGGTTTATAAAATTTATTTTTTTATATTTTTTTCAATAATAAATTTCATATAAAAATAGGTCAAAGTTTAAAAAATTAGACCAAAAAAAGTCAATAAGGGACAAAATTAATGGGACAAAGGGAGTAAAAAAAGAGAAAAAAGGAAAACAAAAAAATAGTATATATTAATGTTATATACCTATTTATTATATTATCATTACTATTTCACTATCATATATTATTATTCCTATCTAGTATTACTATTGATATTATTTATTATTATTATTATTATTATTATTATTATTATCATTTCTTCTTATTACCTATACTATTATCTATTATTTTTACATTATTAATTATTAGTGTTATTACTATTACCTATTCATTGTTATTATTTAGTATTATTATTATTACCATTATTATTATTATTATTATTATTATTATTATTATTATTATTATTATTATAAGTATGATATATTATATTATTATTATTATTATTATTATTATTATTATTATTCTGGAACATACAAAAATTTATAAACACATATTAAATAAATAAAAGCACAGCAGTTAATATTAGGGTCCATTACATTATAAAAAACCCAAAAATAAATAAATATAAAAGGCCTGTTTGGGCCCAAATAATTAAGCCCTAATCTGATCTAATCCTAATTCCCTCTTCTGTCTTGCAGCCACCCCATTCCAGCCGTTAGATCTAGAATAGATCTACGGTCCAGATCACACGAGATGAAGGAACCCTAGAGGCCTCTCCCGAGCCGTAGCGCCGCAACACGTCTACCGTCGGACCGAGCTCTTGATCAACGACCAGGATCAGGTCTCTCCAGGCGCGTGTGATCCACGCGCGTCTCTCCAATGCCCAGACGCGCGCGTGCAATCCACTACGCACCCCATCAGCTTCCTCTGACCGTCCAGATTCCACCAACGGCTGTGATTCAGCCTTCGTCGTCCGGCCGAGCTTCTGCTCCCCTCCTCAGCAGTCACATGCACACCAAAAAAACAAACAGGCGTCAGAAAAATGCATGAAGCAAAAAAAACACAAAGAAAATGCAGAAAATTCAGAGGAAACCAAAACCAAATTTGTACGAAGCAACAAACAAATTTCAGAATTTAGCAACCAATAGGGTTTTTCATTTTAATTTATGTAATGCGAAATTTTAATATTCCGGGCTTATAAAAGCTTGAATCAACATACAATGTAAAGGGGGGGTTCAGAGGTTTTTCAAGAGGGTTTTTTTTCGATTCAATTAGAGGCTTTTCAGAGAGTTTTCGAGAGAGCAAACTTGTAATCAAAAGGTTTCAATGAAATACAAGCAAGAAGTTTACCAGAGGTATCGTCTTCATATTTCATTTCGAAACACAAAAAATTTTACGAAAAAATAAAAGATAAGGTTTTGCCTTCCTCACTGGTGACAAACCCGGAGATCTCCTCGGAGATCTCGTGTGGTGAGCCGACGAGGCGGTAACGTGAAACATTTTTGTTTTTGTTTTTTTTTACTCGAAAAGTTTTTTCCGGTTTTGATTTCATAAGTAAAAGGTTTTTATGGGTTTTTGGGGTTTCGGAAAAGTCAAAAAAATGTTTTTTAGGGTTCCAGTGCCGATAACGGCAACTGGAACCCTAACGACGGCGCCGAAAAAAAGCAGTGGGCGTGAGCTCTCTGTAAGTTAGGGTTTACAAATGAAAAAAGGGGGCTGAAAATGTTTTAAGTGGGTTTATATAATGTTTCTTTGTTTTAAAAATTGGGTAAATCGTATTTTAACCCCTTCCATGTCGACATAATTATGCGGGGAGGACTTCCTCTTTTCAAAACCCTTCCCGCAGTCCCTCCAGTTTTTCGAGCGTTTTTAATTTGGTCAATCGGCTTTCGGATGGGTTAATTCCTGTTCTGGTCCCTGTGGCTTTTCATTTCCTTTTAATTGGCTCCCATTTCGCATTTTAATCAGTTTTTTAAATTGGTTTAATTACCATCCGGGGCCCTGACAGTCTGTATTTTAATTATTCACTCAACCTTTTTTTATTTTGTTATATTATTCATGCATTTTGCCCATTTAGACATGTGTTTGTCTCGAGTATATATTTTTCCATATCTTTTATGTTTTTATGTGCATATATGATTTTATGTGGCATGTCTAAGTGTTTTAATGTTGTTCGAATGTATTTTCGTGGCATGCATTTTATATGTCATTCATGTGACTTTTAGCATTTTGAAATGCATGTTAATTAATTTTAATTATGAAACGACGATACTTATTAATTCGCGTATTCGGGTCGATTAGCCTAGCTTATTGGATACTCCCTGAATATTCGGATTAATTCGAATCATCTAAAGGTAAATCCGCAATTAAAACGGACAAGACCACGACATCATTCTTTAATTGCTTGTATCATGCATAAAGGTGACCTACGGGATCCGAACCCTAAACTAACACGATAGTCAGTCTTATATGATGTCGGTTTAGTCTTTGGTCTGGTGTACCGTCATCCTTTTTAGTTAAATGTTTAATTGATTCGAAACTACCAATTTGGATAAAGCTCGTATAATTAAAATATGGGTTTCAATTAAGAACCCCTAATTAAAGTCTTTTTAAATTTAGAATAATTTCCATCAATTAAAGGCAACAATTGTTTTGGTACCGATTTCCGAGCGTGATGGGGGTGCTAACCCTTCCCCACACGTAACCAACTCCCGAACCCTTTCAAATGAATCTCTGTTTTAGTTTTTACGGTGTCTGGCCTACCTCAGTGGCCGATGGCGACTCCAACCGAAAAAAAGAATTTTTAAAGGTTTTTTCTCAAACTCGAATTATTTTAAAAAATTCCCCCTTTTAAATTAATTTTTTTCAAAAAGGCGGGGGACCCTGTGTGAAAAAAACCTTGTTACAATACTCAAGCAAATAACTACGACATTAGCCTTCCTTGGATTGTACTCGATCGTCAAGTCATATTCCTTAAGCAACTCCAACCACCGTTATTGCCTAAGATTCAACTCTTTTTGTGACATCAAATACTTCAAACTTTTATGGACTGAGTACACCGTACACTTTTCACCATAAAGGTAATGCCTCGAGAATTTTAAGGCAAACACCACCGCAGCCAACTCGATGTCATGCGTAGGGTAATTACGCTCATGCACTTTCAACTGCCAAGACGCATAAACTACCACCCTACCTTCTTGCATCAACACACATCCAAACCAACATAGGACACATCACTATAAACTACAAACTCTTTACCTGATTTGGGCTGAATCAAGATCGGTGCTTGCGTCAACGCTTCCTTCAACTTCTTGAAAGCTTGTTGTCTAACCTCTGTGTAACCCCCTTAGCCCGGCCTAGACGCCCAACCCAAACTAAGAAGATTACACGGGGAAAAAAACCAAAGTCAACCTGTTAAAGTCAACCTTGATTTACGACCCTTTTTTCTTTTATCTTTTCTAAATGCACATTATTAACTTATATGATTAACAAAACATTTCAGCGGAAGCGACACAGCGAACGGAACTCAAATAGGGGTTCAATTACACACAAATGTCTTTTAGGGACTAAAATTTAAATTTCCTGATTTTAAACTAATCAAGTTTTCAAGTTACCAATCCGAGATTTAATATATAATAAGCCAACATGTCAAATTTCATCTTAAACGGACCACTCAAACACATTTAATTAAGCATCCAAGACCAAGGGACCAAAACGTAAGAAAAGAAACCTTAAACAATTCAAATTCAAACTCAACTGTCGAGTGTTTCGAAACACCTGACTATGTATCGGAACGGTCGTTTCGAAACCAGGTTGACCGTTTCGATACTCGGGTGCGTTCCGAAACCCGTACCGAAACACCCTTTTCCAGTAGCAAAATCGTTCTGGAACTTTCCTACCCGTTCCAAAACCTCATGGCCATTTCAGGCCTTTGTTCCGAAACAGGTAAGGGCGTTCCGATACGCCTTGCCCTGCAACAGCAGATTTTGTTGTTTTTTCACATCTTTCAACATCCAAAACATTCCAACTCATTCCACAACGTACATACAACATGTTTAAGCATCAAAGATCATCTTTATGTAGCATAAACTAAAACATGGCATCGATCATGCAAACATTGGTACTATAGGCATGCTCCCAAGTCCACCAAAGCCATACAAAGCGAAAATCAACATTCAAACCAAAAATCAATCCTCAAAGGCCATTTAGAACTCAAAGGTAAACAACCAAACACGCTCAAGGTAATTAGCAACATCCTCAACCATCCAAAACTATAAATCCCACCCATTGCCTCTTATTACACCAAAGTAAAACCACATACTTTGTTAAACCGAAAAGCTTGGATTCCCTTGCTTTTGTGCTGCCTCAAACGCCGAATTCTCTGCATTGATGAAATGAATGAGCGTAAGCACAAAGCTTAGTGAGGATCGCTAAACAACATTCAACAATGCATTTCACACAATTTGCAAAACCGCCACTTTTCAACACATGCCTTTACACAAAACTTGTCCTTTGAAGACATCAAAGCATTTTCTAAAAACGTGCTCATATGCATTATTTTAAAACAACAAGTAAGCTTTTGCTCATGCTTTACCAAGCATATCATGCATTCTAGCATCACTTACAAGCATCTCATGCTTAACATTAATCATTTACAGTATATTGCCTCGCAAGTAATAATACATAAACCATACCAACAAAAGACACAATCGGATACGCGGATTACAAGCGTTGTCCCACACGCTACATACATACTACCGGACTACACAAGGTGGAGATCAATGGCACAATCACAACCCCTCAACACCCGTGATGGAGATTAATGGCACAATCACAACCCCTCAACATCACTCATGGGTAGTTGTATAATTCCACTAACGAGAGTACGAGACATATACACAAGACTCACACACGAGATTAAACCATTCACCGTTGTGATCTTAGCCTCAATCGTTAGGGTACTTGGATGCAGATTATGGTACAATCACAACCCCTTGACATCCAAGGCGACTTTATTCACGATGCACTCAATCCCATAGCCGACTAACTATATCCGATTAACGCAACCAAAAACCATTTCCATCACTTGCCAATATAATCATTTAACCTCATTAATCCACTATTTTACAAGCATAAACACAATACCATTTCCACAAGCATAACATGCTTAACATCATATGCATTTATCACATGAAAACCAAGGATCATTTACCTAGATCATCCTTAACATAATGGCATTAAAATCCAGCAACAATCATGCTTAAAACACGCTTTAAAATAGCAATCAAATCCACATTTAACTCAAGTGCATTTTCATCAAAACATAGCACATTTCCAAGAGAGACTTTCGAAACACTTACTCTTGAGCTTAGCTAAGTGTTTTAAACTTACTCTAAGCTCCCAAGAACAAGCCCAAAGCGTTACAAAGCTGGAAAATCCATTTCCACTCACCGTTATGCGAAGCCTTGCTCGCCGACACGAAAATTACCCCTCTGGAGCCTCCAACAACGCCTCGTTTGCTCTCAGAACAAGATCCCCTGTTTACACCACATTAAAACAGAGATCTAAATGCATTAAAATGCATTCAACACCAGCAACATTTCACAAACTCGTTGCTTACCCAAACTACACCAATTTACCCATAAAAAATCGAAAACTCAATCGATTGCTTCCTAAACCAAGCCCAGCCAAGATACACCACTTCCAAATCATTATAAACATCAAAACACCTCTAACCAACAACCTAACCCAACCTTATACCTCCATCAAGCAAGATTCCACCATTTCACCTCAAAAACTCACTTAAAACTAACAAGAAACTCAAGGATCTCAAGGATTTCAGGATCTATGTTATCAAAACTTCATTTCAACATAATAATCAACTTAGAACTCAATTAAAATCAATCCAAAAAAGAGCTTAACACCATAAGTCCGAAAAATTAAGATTTCAACCACATTTTTACAAGTTTTTGATCTCCAATCAAAACTATAATGAAAACTCAACCAAAAACATTAATTAGAAGCCAAATATCTTGAGAATTTCAATAAAGAACTTTGATTGGAGGTTGAGATTTGGATTTACCTCCAATCCTTGCTTTCCTCAATGGATGACAAGTTTTCATTTGCAAAATCTTGAAGATCTAGATGAGTTTTCTTGAAAAGTGTTTAGGAAATATTGAGAGAGTGCTTGGAAGGAAAGAATTCTGGAGAAAGATGAATGAAAATAGTGTTTGGCTGAAAATGAGGAGAAATTGGTAGTTACGTAATTGAATCTCTCATTAACCACCTTTTTAATTAATTAAAATAAAAAACATTTTAAAGCTACTTAATTAAAAACCATTTTAAACACATGTCATATTAAGAAAAAGCTAAATTGCCATAAAGCCCCCTATAGATTCTAAGAATTTGGCTTCTTCTTTAAAAATCACATTTTCCACAGTTTTGAAACTTTACAATTTGGTCAGTACTCAGAATCTCCCACTACCGAAACTCTTTTTGTAAAATTGACTTGAACAATCTCTTAAACATATTTTTAGAGGATTTTAGCAATTTTTACAACATTTTTATCCTATCCCGATCCTTGATTTCCTTAAATCACCTTACGTGATTCGAACCGTTCTCGACCGGTCCGGTCCGATGCCTAAAACATCTAGGCCCAAAACTAGGGCGTTACAACTCTCCCCCACTTAGGAAATTTCGTCCTCAAAAGTTTACCTGATGGAAAAAGGTGCGGAAACTGCTTCACAATGTCGCCTTGCTTTCCCACATGGCCTCCTCAACTCCTCGGTGTGGCCACAACACCTTCACGAGCTCCATCATCTTGCCACGTAGAACTTTGCTATTCACATCCAAAACTCTCACTAGTTCCTCATCATACGACAGATCCGGATTCAACTCTATCTCCTCAACAGGCATCACATGCGAAGGATCTGATATGTACCTCGTAACATAAGGACATGAAACACATCATGTAACTTTTCCAACTCCGTAGGCAATATCAACCGATATGCCACAGTACCAATTCGCTCCACAACCTCATAGGGTCCAATGAACCTTGGGCTAAGTTTACCCTTACGCCCACATCTCATCACCTTCTTCCAAGGCGACACTTTCAAAAACACACGTTCGCCAACCGCGAACTCAATCTCTTTACACTTCAGGTCCGCGTAAGACTTTTGCCTATTCGATGCTGCCTTCAGACGCTAACAAATGAGCTTCAGTTTCTCTGTGGTTCCCTTTAGCATAGCTAGCATCGAGATAAACTTTTTCCCAGCTTCTGCTCAATAGAGAAGGGTTCTACATCTTCTCCCATACAAAGCCTCGTATGGAGCCATTTGAATACTCGCCTGATAACTGTTATTATACGCAAACTCAACCAAAGGCAAGTGCCTCTCCCAAGAACCCTGAAAATCTATCACGCAGCATCGCAATATATGGTCAAGCATTTGGATCACACGTTCCAACTGTCCATTCGTCTGAGGATGATAAGAAGTACTGAAATTCAACCGTTTACCCAAGGCTTGATGCAAACATTCCCGAAATCGCACTGTAAACCTCGGATCCCTATCTGACACTATAGACTTTGGCACACCGTGCAACCGCACAATCTCAGCAATCTAGAATTTAGCCAGCTTATCCAAGGTATACGTAGTATGCACAGGCAAAAAATGTGCACACTTCGTGAGCCGGTCTACAATCACCCAAACTAAATTCTTCTTTGACGGTGACAACAGCAATCCAGAAACAAAATACATGGTAATTCTCTCCCACTTCCATTATGGGATTCTCAAAGGCTGCAACCACCCTGACGGAACCTGATGTTCAGCCTTCACTCGCTGACAAACCATGCACTTACTAACGAACTCTGCCACACCCTTTTTCAACCCCACCCAGTAGTACTCATCTTTCAAATCACGATACATATTTGTACGACCAGGGTGCATAGCAAAAGGACTACCATGGGTTTAAGTCAGGATAGTGCACCTCAACTTAACATCATCTGGAACCACTATTTGACTCCCAAAGCACAGAACACCGTCATCACTAAAGCTGAAATCTGAAGGTCTTCCCTCCGCAAGGTCCTAAACATGAGGAACAAGAGAATCATCTAACAACTGCTTATCTTTGATCAATTTCATCAGAGTTGGTTTCCCTTGCAATTCAGCGATAACACCACCATCACGCGAAATGCTCAAGCGAGCAAACATTGCCCTCAACTCCACAGCCACTTTCCGGCTCAAAGCATCAGCCACAACATTAGCCTTGCCCGGGTGGTACTCAATCGTCAGATCATAATCTTTAAGCAACTCTACCCAGCGACACTGCCCAAGATTCAACTCTTTTTGAGACATAAGAAACTTCAAGATCTTATGATCCGTGTGCACAACACACTTCTCACCGTATAGGTAATGCCTCCAAATCTTCGTGGCAAACACCACAGCCCCAAGCTCAAGATCATGAGTAGGGTAGTTGCGCTCATGCACCTTCAACTGCCTAGATGCATAGGCCACTACCTTACCCCAATGCATCAATACGTAGCCCAAACTAACAATGGACACATCACTATAGACCACAAACTCCTTACCAAACTCAAGTTGAATCAAAACAGGAGCTTGCGTCAAAACTTCCTTCAACTTTTCGAAAGCTTGTTGCCTCGCATCAGTCCACTCAAAGCGAACATTCTTCTGCAACAACTTGGTCAATGGTGCAGCTATTATTGAGAAACCCTCAACGAATCTACGGTAATACCCAACTAAACCAAGAAAACTTCGCACCTCCGTCACTGACTTAGGTACCTTCCATCCCATCACAGCCTTTACCTTGTGCGGATCAACGTGAATACCCTCAGGCTACACAACGTGTCCAAGGAAGATCACCTCCCTAAGCCAAAACTCACACTTACTTAGCTTGGCATACAACTGATTTTCCAACAACGCTTGCAAAACAATTCTCAAGTGTCTATCATGATTCTCCTCGGTACGCGAATACACAAGGATATCATCGATGAACACCACCACAAACTGATCCAAGAATTCATGGAATACTCGATTCATCATGTCCATGAAAGCAGCAGGCGCGTTGGTCAAACCAAATTGCATCACCAAGAATTCATAATGTACATACCTTATCCGAAAAGCTGTCTTAGGTACGTCCACATCCTTCACCTTCAACTGATAATACCTCGACCTCAAGTCTATCTTAGAAAACACTGAGGTTCCCCGGAACTGATCAAAGAGATCATCAATTCTAGGCAAGGGATACTTGTTCTTGATCGTCAACTTGTTCAGTTGCTGATAATCTATGTACATCCGCATTGTCCCATCTTTATTCTTTATAAAGCAGTTTAATTTTGATCTCCAAACAACACTATAATGAAAATTCAACCAAAAATAGTATCTAGAAGCCAAATATCTTGGGAATTTCAATATAGAACTTTGATTAGAGGTTGAGAACGAGATTTACCTCCAATCCTTGCTTCCCTCAATGAATGACAAGTTTTCCTTAGCAAAATCTTGAAGAACTAGGAAAGATTTCTTGGAAATGGTTTAGGAAATATTGAGAGAGTTTTTGAGAGAAAGAATTCTGGAGAAATATGAGTGAAATAGTGTTTGGCTGAAAATCAGAAAGAGTTGGTAGTTACGTAATTGAAAATCTCACATTAACTACTTATTTTAATTAATTAATATAAATCTAATTAAAGCCATTTAATTAAAAGCCTTTTAAAACACATGTCATATTGAGGAAAGGTCAAATTGCCTTAAAGCCACCTAAAGATTCTAAGATTTTAGGCTCTACATTAAAAATCACATTTTCCCAGTTTTGAAAATTAACAATTTGGTCACTACTCAAATGTCCCATTTCGAAATCCGTTTTGTAAAATTGACTTGACCATCATCTTAAACATATTTTTAGAGGATTTTAGCAATTTTGACCACATTTTAATCCTATCTGGATCCTTGATTTCCTTAAATCACCTTACGTGTTTCGAACCGTTCTCAATCGGTCCGATCTGACGTTTAAAACATCTAGGCCCAAAACCAGGGCCTTACATACCGTGGTAGAATCTTTCATCACCACACTCTCACTTTGGAACGGGGTGGCACTACCCCATTGCTCGAACCAAAGAGCACGTATGAATTTTGTATATTATAGTGCACTTCGCATCCTATTGGTTGACCAATTATATCTGGTAACAATAATCTCGTCTAATGCCATTATACTCATTTTAAACATCATTACCTACTGTTTTTCAATACCTGTTTTTCAATACATAAACATATATCTATCTCATCCAATTTCAAAAGCATAAACAATGCATAGCATTTTCTCAATAAGTTCTATCTTTGCAAAAACACAATTCTATCTCATGGGATCATATGAATCATCAAACCATTTCTCAAATCATGCATATAATAGTAGGTTTACACCTATCTTCAAAACATCAGCATGATCATAAAATCAATGGGATAAAAACCGAGAAACGAGAGCGAAACATCTCAAACTTACTTACGAGCTTAGATTAGTGTTTCAAACACAATCTAAACCCCCAAACCTTGCTTTCAAGTCTTTGAAAGGCTTTTAAAACCAATTCCACTCACCGACAACGCCTCGCTTGCTTTGCCGATGCGAAATCAAGTTTCGAAGCTCCCGAAACTTCACCAATTGTTTCCGATATATTCTCCCCTGTTTATATCACACAAAAATAGAGAATGAATCAAGAAATCAATGCATTAAAACCACCAGCAATCAAAGTCATCACGCTGCTCGGCCCAAAAACACCAAAACGCCTATTTGAAACAATCAAAAATACCTCTGATTACTCAACAAACTCAACTCAGCCAAAACCTAACACTTCCATCCAATTTTAATCATCAAATAACTTCCAAAAACAATCTAATTTCATGCTTATACCTCCAGCAATACCAGATCCACGTTATCTCCACAAAACCCCAAATCTAACCATTTAACAACTAGAGATCCAATCTATTTCGGGAATATTATGATAAAACCTTTATTTCAACATCAATTAACATCCAAATCATTATTAAAATCATCCTCAATACAATCAAAAAACTACAATTACCAAAATCTTGAGAAATGGTCTTTCAAAGCTTGATTTAGCCGTTTTCATCAAATAGATTATAAAACCTTGTTATTAAACAAAATTAGAGAACCAAAGGCTTGGGAATTTCAATAAAGAACCTTGATTCGAGGAGTGAAAAGAACGAATAAAACCCCTGAACCTGACCTAGGAGAATTGACCGAATTTAGGAAGTTACGTTTGAAAACTTTACCCTCAAGAATCTAATTCAAATTATGATACATTAAAATAATGTGAAATAAATTATTTCTGATAATAATATAAAATATCTCAATAATTATAAAACCTAAACGTCAAAATAATAATCCTATAATTTAAATAAAACATTCAAATTTAAGTTTGAAAACGCATGCAAAAATAATAAGTCTCAAATCCAAAATTACATTAAAATCGTAAAATAATCTTAATAATAAAATACTCCCGAAAGTAAAGTATATCTATACTGAAGATAAAATAGATTCGATAAAATTAAGAGATCATCCGAGTACCAAGTCACCTAGAGTCGAGGATATCTGAAAAAGGAAAACTATGGGAGAGTAAGTTTAAGATCTTAGTGTGTCTCTAAAGTGCAAGAAAATCATAGTCGTAAAAACATAGTAATATTTTCTTAAAAATTCTTTAGAAACATGATGCAATGCACCCAACTACGTCCGCAAGAAAAGGAGGAAGGTTCCCATAACCTCCTCCCTACGTCCGCCAATCCGAAGTGGTATTCAGCCCAAAGGGTGAAACCACTGAACTTCCTCCTTACAAATCCCAACCCATGCTCATACACATATGATGTTTAAAATTCAAATTTCATAAAAACCAATCCCGTAAATCTGATATTCCATAAACATAATTTATAAATCATAGTCCATAAATCCATAAATCATAGTTCCATAAATCCGATGTTTCATAAATCAAATGTTCGTAATATATAATCAAAAAAAATTATGAAATCGTTTGCATTTGATGTCAACCATACAAGTCATAATACATATAAATAATAACACAAGAGGTAAAACACCAACACATAGAAAAATAATATATAATTTAATTATAGCACTAGAAGAAAACACACCTTAGCCAAGCTATACTCAACCTACAGAATGATGTGATTTTCCGTGATTAGAAGTATTGGATCCAACTATATTGGTATCGGACTAAACTTAGGGTTGAAAGGATTAACGAACAAGAAGAGGTATAGAGCGGTGGAGATTATAACATGGGGATTTTGGCGGCATGAAACTATATAAAAAGTAGGGTTCTTGGGGTGATCTTATTTGAACTGTGTGTGTATATATATATATAGGGAGAGTAAATCTAATTTAAGTAAAAGAATGAAAGTGATATAGGATTGAAAAGAATATAAGTAAATAAAATAAATAAAAGAAGACGAGTGGAGGAGGGGATTAGAATTCAATTTAAAATTAAAGAACTATATTTATACTTTGTCTTTTTTAAATTGTTCATTATATATATATATATATATAATGAACAATTAAAAAAAGATGAAGCAAATTAAAATTCAATTTGATAAAGGGTTATTTATAGAGTCAGTCCTTAAAATTTCAAGAAATTCCATATTAACTTTTAAGTTTGATAAAAATTCTTATTTAGTCCCTCATAAAAAAATTAGGATTCTGAATTAAAAATTCTCAATTGTTAGAGTTTTCAATTAGGGATTTCAAAATTAGGTTTCTAAATTAGGTATTGTTGGACTATAGGGTTTACAATTTAGGCATAATTTTTGGTGTGGTACAACTCTCCCACCCTTAAAAGAAATTTTGCCCTCAAGATTTTCAGACTTAATATTGTTTAGATAAAAGTTTAAAGAACATTTCGAATTAGGTTACGATTGACAACACATGGTTTTCAAATAGACTTTCATCCCAAATTCATAAGAACAAGTATGATCACGATCGGTCGCTAATCTAGAGCTCATACGAGGTGGCATAGTAATCCATCTACAAAAGGGACAATCCTAGAATCAGAGTTGGTTCTTGGAGTTTCTTTTCAAAACATATATTTAATTCTTTTAAATAATAAATTTATCAGAAAATCCCATTTTGTCGCAAAACATTTAATATACATGCAAAAATCATTTTCGGCTTAAAATTTTATGTGAGCCACACAGTCCGAGGGTTGAACTTAGCTTTGATACCACTAAATGTAACCCCTTAAACCTGACCTAGGAGAATATATCAAATTTAGGAAGTTAGGTTTGAAACTTTACCCTCAAGAAACCAATTCAAATTATGATATATTAAAATAGTGTAAAATAAATTATTTCTGATAATAATATAAAATATCTCAATAATTATAAAACTCGAACGTTAAAATAATAATCATATAATTTAAAAAAAAACATTCAAATATAAGTTTGAAAACGCATGCAAAAATAAGAAGTCCCAAATCCAAAATTACATTAAAATCCAAAAATAATCTTAATAATAAAATACTCTCGAAAGTAAAGTATATCCATATAGAAGATAAAATAGATTCGATAAAATAAAGAGATCCTCCGAGTACCAAGTCACCTAGAGTCGAGGATATCTGAAAAAAAGGAATGTTTGGGTGAGTAAGCTAAAGAGCTTAGTGTGTCTCTAAAGTGTAAGAAAATCATAGTCGCAAAAACATAGTAATATTTTCTTAAAATTCTTTAGAAACATGATACAATATGACAAGCGTAATGCAATGCACCCAACTACGTCTGCCAAAAATAAGGAAGGTTCCTATAACCTCCTTCCTACGTCCGCCAATCTTAAGTGGAATTTAGCCCGAAGGGTGAAACCACTAAACTTCCTCCTTACAAATCCCAACCCATGCTCATACACATATGATGTTTAAAATTCAAGTTTCAAAAAAACTAATTTCGTAAATCCGATATTCCATAAACATAATTCATAAATCATAGTCCATAAATCATAATTCCAAAAATCCGATGTTTCATATATCAAATGTTCGTAATACATAATCAAAACAAATTATGAAATAGTATGCATATGATGTCAACAATACAAGCCATAATACATATAAATAATCACACAAGAGGTAAAACACCAACCCATTGAAAAATAGTATATAATTTTAGTATAGCACCGGAAGAAAACACACCTTAGCCAAGCTATACTCAACCTACAGAATGATGTGATTTTCCATGATTAGAAGTATTAGATCCAACTGTATCGGTACCGAACTAAACTTAGGGTTGAAGGGATTAACGAACAAGAAGATGTATAGAGTGGTGAAGATTATTACATTAGAATTTAACAAATCAATAAGGGATTTTGGTGGTATGAAACTATATAAAAAATAGGGTTCTTGGGGTGATCTTATTTGAACTATGTGTGTATATATATAGGGAGAGTGAAACTAATTTAAGTAAAACAATGAAAGTGATATAGGATAGAAAAGAATTAAAGTAAATAAACTAATTAAAAGAAGACGAGTGTAGGGGATTAGAATTCAATTTAAAATTAAAGAACTATATATATATATATATATATAAACAATTAAAAAAAGATGAAGCAAATTAAAATTCAATTTGATAAAAGGTTATTTTTGGAGTCAGTCCTTAAACTTTTAAGAAATTTCATATTAACTTTTAAGTTTTATAAAAATTCTTATTTAGCCCCTCATAAAAAATTAGTATTATGAATTAAAAATTCTTAATTGTTAGGGTTTTCAATTAGGGATTTCAAAAATAGGTTTCTAAATTAGGGATTTTTCGACTCTAGGGTTTACAAATTGGGCATAATTTTTGGGGTGTAACAGATCACCTCTAACAAACCATTTTTCCCTTGATTGCATTGATTAGAAGAAATCCTTCAATAAATTCATAGTTAGTTGATGTAGAAATCCATGAGAATCATTTAGAAATCATAAAGTGGATGAAAAGAGATAAATCTCTAGAGATTTTAGTGATGGAAAGATGGCTTGGCTGATGGGAAAGTTTAGGAGAAAAGTAGTTACGTAAGAAAATGCTTTGCCTTTTAAAATCTCTTTTAATAAAACTCATTTATTAAATCAATTAATTAAATCTTAAAAACAACACAAAATCAACGGAAAAGGCCGATAACACCTTGCTTTAATAGCTCCCTAACAATTCTAAGTTTTGGCCCTCTTCAATTTAATCATTAAAAACAGATTTTGCAACTTTTACAATTTAGTCACTAAACCAAAATGTAAATCTTCCAAAAGTCATTTTCCAAAATTGACTTCACCAAACTTTATATATATATATATATATGAGAAGATTTTAGGAAATTTTCCCATGATTTTATCATATACCTAACCTTGTTATCCTTGAACTACTCCCGAACTAACCCAAATCTCTAGTCTAGCTCCTATGAACCTTGAGTCAACCTTAAAGACTCCTGGGCCCAAAATTGGGGCGTTACATTCCTCTTTTTGGATAAAATATCTTTCATAAATTTCACATAGTTGGGCATTTGTTCAAGGGCTTCTACCAATAGAATGATGATTTGCAGCTGTTTGAGAACTTCCAAGAAGCGCTTAAATTGATGATCTTGCTTGTGCTTTTGAAGTGTTGCTGGAAATGGTGGTGGCGGATAAGCATATGTTGGTGTCGATGACTTTGCCAATGCAATCCTAGCATCAGTCCTGCATTAGGGTGCTGTCTAACCTCAGTTTGTTTGTCCTTGATGTTGGCATAACGTTTTTCATTAAGTTCGACATTGTTATTGGCATCTAGTCTGGCATCGGAACTGCTACTGGTACTGGAATCATCTATTTTGGAGTTCTCTTTTTCTGCTTCCTTGGGCTTCTCTGTTGGCTCTAGCTTTTCGCATTGGCAATCGACTGGTAGTTTTGCAGCCATCACTGCCTCACAGTGCTTACCACTCCGAAGGGTTATGGCCTTGCACTACTCATTATTTTGGTGCTGAGCATCTTCAGTGTCACTTGGCAACGCAACTTGAGAGCGAGTGTTAAGGGCATTAGTGAGTTGCCCCATCTGGACTTCCAGATTCCTTATTGATGCTGCCAAGCTATGGACTGTTACATCATCCTCCTCCATGTACTATGTGTGATTTCCTCCTTGATTGAATCCTTACCCTTACTGGTCATTGTTTTGAACTCTCTGTGGCATTGTGTTTTGATAGAATGTTGGCATGGCATTCTGATTTTGCCTTAGAAAATTCTAGTTTTGTCTCTGGGCATTCTGGCGTTGTACATTGTACTAGTTTCCTCCTTGATTACCGAAAGCTAAATTAGGGTGCCGCCTCCAACCTACATTGTAAGTGTTGGAGTTATTACTATAGAAACAACCAGTATTGCCAACGAAACATGCTGACTCGGGGTTGGCAGGGCATTCATCCTCATAGTGATTTTCTCCACAGATTGTACAAATTGGTTCTAACGCTTTGACTGCTTGAGACTCATTGCTTTTTTTCATAGTTCTTACCATGATGGTGAGGTTGGAAATCTCGGCATGGATGGACGTTAGCTCGTCAACATGTAATTTCCCATTAGCTTTAGTCCCAGTCCCAAGATATTTGAAATCGTTGTTGGCTATCCTCTCAAGGATGCTAACAGCTTCGGTGTAATTTTTGTCAAGTAGTGAACCGGTTGCTGAAGCATCAACAACATTCCTTGTTTGTGCATCCAATTCGTTATAGAAGGTTTGTATCTGGGTCCAATTTGGCAACCCATGCATAGGACACCTCCTCAACAATTCTTTAAATCTTTCCTAGACATCATAAAAGGTCTCGTCCTCAGCCTGCCTGAAGGTAATAATCTCTCCATGCAGCTTGGCAATGAGTGTTGGCGGCTAGAAACGTGTTAAAATTTTCTGGCACAGGTCTGCCCATGAGGTGACCGAACCAGGTGGCAAAGACTTGAGCCATGACTTCGCATTGTCTCTCAAAGAAAAAGTGAATAATTTCAGCTCCACGATATCCTCAAAACTCCTGGTTGCTGAAACAATTGGCATATCTCCATGGATTATTTTAGATGTTGCCTTGGGTCTCCAGTCATTGCATCATCATATTGTCCTACACTCAAAAGAGTTGAAATAATTACATGTTTAAGTTTGAAATTCGATGCATTTACCTCATTGCCAATAACTCCTGGCATTAAGCCAGTGATGTCATGTGTTAATTGTTTTTGAATGGGTCTCTCTTCTTTGGCATTATTGTTGGCATTGTTATTAGTGGCATTGTTAATGTTCAATGGTATTCCTCCATTATTTTGCTGATTTTCTTGGTTTAATTTAACACCATCTACTCCATTACCGACGTGTACCATCTCTCTAATCTTCTTCTTTAGCTTGCTTAAAGTATGTTCGATCTCGGGGTTGTATGGCCAATCTTCCGTCTCAGGGAAGTTTCTGGTCATACACAAAACAAAACATAAACAAATGTAAAGCAAAACAAGTAATAGAAAATAGTAAAACTCAGTTACATTCCCCGGCAACGGCGTCAAAAACTTTTAGACTCTCGGCGTGAAAAGGAAATTGATGGCAATAGGGCGTAAAAGATGTTGGAAAAGTAATACAACAATACCAAGAAATGTCTATTGCGTGAAAGTATACACGGTCCATAAGTAATACATCAGTTAAGCTAAGTTATTGATCCCACAGGGAATGCGTTTTGGAATTTCGATTGCTTTGCAGGTTAATTGTCTTCAAGAAAAATGTTTGTTTTGAGTTGAATGAAGGGAAAGAAAATAAAAGAAAATAAAACGTTGGCAAGAGAGTGACTTAGAAAACGATTATTTTTGGTAGGGAGTGCCTGGTTTTCACATTAATCATGTCGTGCCGACTTTCAATAAATCCTATCATGGCATTGTGTGCCAAGCAGATTCAAAAATGATGGAAATGCCTCTTTAGATGGTCAATGCACTAAATTGTTTATGTTAAAAACCCATATAGGTCTATAGCGAATGTTTTCTCAAAAACAGATTGGATGAAGTCTCAATCTTTACTCTTGAAGGGTAGATTTCACTCCCGAAGTAAGTTCATCTACTTGAACATCTTCTTTCGAAGTGTCTCACCTCAGTATCTATCATTTGTTCGTTTCCACCCAAGTCAGTTATGATATTTGTTGAGTTGCGAGGTGCTCGATTCGTTCAACCGATATGGCTCACCAAGTGGTGGAGATGTGGATTTTTGGGAGGAGGTGGTGTGGAAGCTTAAATAAATATGACACAATGATTTTAGAGTGGTTCAACCTTCTAACCAAGGTCTACATCCACTACCTTAGCTTCCCACTAAGGATTTCCAATCAATCCACTATTGATTCGTCCCCTTTTCTAGGCTGAGGAGGAAACCCTTATACACCGATCAAGCTTTCTACCCAAAGCCTTGATCAAACCCTCTTTTACAAAGAGACAAGAAAAGCAAACACAAATCCCTCTAATAGGTGTTTGTTTGCACAATTAAAACACTCACCCAAAACCTAAAACACTTGAGCAAATTTGACAATTTTGGCTCACTAGTGTTTGTCTATACAAGAATTGACAATTTAAGTACTAAGACAATATTTGATCATTTGTTGATTGACAATATGAGCATTAACCATATCTTGATGCTTGGAGGTCCCTTTTATACTCCTTGATGAGTTTGTAGCCGCTACTAGCCGTTGGGGTTGTACTGGAGCTGTTGGAGACATAATTTCCCACCATAAATGCAGTTCTACAGCTCACCGTTTTGAAACACTCGTGCCCGTTTCGAAACACCCTTTAAGTAGAAAGAGCCGTTGCAGTCTAATGCAGTACCCGTATCGAAACGCCCTTGGCCAATTCGAAACACCCGTAACGAAACGCCTGCCTCCGCATCGAAACGATATGCATTTAAATGTTTGTTGGGAAATAGCCGTTGGGGGTTATGACCGTTGAGGTCGATGCCACGTAGGCATATCGAAACGGCATAGCCCGTTTCGAAACGCTGGGAAAAATTCACATCCAAAGAAGGCCCGTTTCGATACGCGTATCGAAACATTTTTGCTACTAGAATTCCTCGTATCGAAACGCCCCAAGGTGTTTCGAAACGCTTGGAAGGTTTTGTGTATTTTGGCTTTTGAAAACATGCAAAACCCTTTAGAAAATATCCCTAAACATAGTTTCAAGATATTTGGACTTTTGAAATAGTTTTGAATTCTTTTTAAATTAGTCCAAAACATTTTTCAATTATTATATCAAAACATTAGTTCTACAATCTCCCTCTTTTTGATATAATAAAACTATCTTCAAAAATTGTTTGGGATTCTCCCCTTTAACTTTAAAAATGTGAATAAGAGATTAAAGATATGAAATCAAATAAAGCTCCCCCTTATTTATTTGAAAATTCAATTTTTCAAACCATCTCTCCCCCTTTTTGTTATATCAAAAGGAATATAAAACATTAAGCTCAAAATAACTATAGAGGAAAAATTTGACAAAAAAAAGAATTTGGTTTTAAATGGCTCCCCCTTACTCAAAGCATCATTAAAAATGTTAGTCCAACATTTATGATCATCTAGTTGACATAAATAAAAATAAATCAAATAAAATCAAAAGAAACTAGATTTTACCACACTTGAACTCAAGGGAGGATGTGAAGCCTTCCTTCTTCAAGTGTTCTTCCTTAGTGTGCATGGAGCTCCCCCTCAATGTTTGACTTGTTGAATATCTCCATCACACCTAGCAAAAGACAATCAAGTAATTTTTGGTATCCAAATTGCTTTGGATCCATGAACGTTAGTAGCACAAATTTTAGTCCCCTTAGGAATCCATTTTTCAATGACATCCTTTTTAATTGAAGTACTAAGTCCTTTTGGGACTCAAATACTTCTAAAACATTTTCCTTTTACAAATCTAGGGGCACTAGATTGTCTTACATAAAAATTTGATTTTCCAAAATTGTTTTTCTTTTCTAGTTCTTTGGAAATCAAATCCTTTTATTCTTGAACTTTTTGAAGAAAATTTTGTAAATCAAAACATTTTAATTCAAACTCTTCGACTTTTGCTTCAAGTTCAAGTTTGGTTTTAGAAATCAAATCATTTTGAATTTTTAACTTTGAAATCAATTTATTGTTTTTCAAAATGTGATTTTTAAACTCTAAAACCAAATCATCGTAGGCATCTTGTAATTCATCAAAAGAGTAAGAACATGAAGTAGATGAATTAGAAGTTACCCTTGAATCTTCTTCGATGGCCATAAGGCATAGGTTGGCTTGTTCATCGTTGGTGGAGTGCTCATCACTCTAAGTAGCCACATGTGCCTTCTTCTTATGGCTTGAAGTGCTTGCCCTCTCCTTTTTCTTGGATTCTCGTTCAATCTCTATCAAGGCTTTCTTCATGAACGGGGCACACTTCTTGAACATATGAACTATCTCTTCTTCTTCATCCTCCTCTTCACTTGAGTAAACATGATGGGAAGTGGAGGACTTGAGAGCCATGGCATTGGTGTTGATGCCAAGCCCCTTGAGCTTCTTCTCTCCCATGGCTCTAATTTCTTCCTTCTTCTTCTCATCTTCCTTGTTCTTCTTCATGATTTAATGAGTAAGGAGTGACCCCATGAGTTCATCAAGCTTCAAAGTCTTAAAATTCTTTGCTTCGATGATGGCGGTCCTCTTTGAGTCCCAAGACTCGGGAAGTGAGTAGATGAGCTTTCGGACAAGTTTCTCCTCCGGAATGGCTTCTCCATAGCCCTTGAGACCATTGGTGATAGCGGAGAACCTATCACACATCTTCTCGATGTTTTCTTCCAGATCCATCTTGAAGTTCTCATACTCCAAAGTGAGGAGCCCAATCTTGGTCTCCTTGACTTCATCGGTTCCCTCGTATGTAACTTCAAGCTTGTCCCATACATCTTTGGCACTCTCACAAGAAGACATCTTCTCATAGATGGATGAGCCAAATGCACAAAAGAGGACGTGCAAGGCTTTGCAATTTAGCTCCATCTTCTTACGATCGTCGGCACTCCACTCCGCTTTGCTTCGTTGAGGCACAAACGGACCATCTTCAACTATATCCCATAGCTTGTAGTCTCTAGACTTGATGGAGAACTTCATCTTTATCTTCCAATGGGCATAGTAGGTTCCGTCGAAGAAAGGCGGTTTGTCGATGGATTGTGCCATTTGAGCAGGTTGGTGAAATGGTGATCGAGCTTGCCGGATCTTCTCAATAGGATATGAATCCTCTTCGATTGAGCCAAGCTCTGATACCAAGTGTTGAGTTGTGAGGTGCTCGATTCGTTCAACCGATATGGCTCACTAAGTGGTGGAGAGGTGGATTTTTGGGTGGAGGTGGTGCGGAAGCTTAAATAAAGATGACACAATAATTTTAGAGTGGTTCAACCTTCTAACCATGGTCTACATCCACTACCTTAGCTTCCCACTAAGGATTTCCAATCAATCCACTATTGATTCGTCCCCTTTTCTAGGCTTAAGAGGAAACCCTTATACACCGATCAAGTTTTCTACCCAAAGGCTTGATCAAACCCTCTTTTACAAAGAGACAAGAAAAGCAAACACAAATCCCTCTAATAGGTGTTTGTTTGCACAATTAAAGCACTCACCCAAAACCTAAAACACTTGAGCAAATTTGACAATTTTGGCTCACTAGTGTTTGTCTATAAAAGAATTGACAATTTAAGTACTAAGACAATATTTGATCATTTGTTGATTGACAATATGAGCATTAACGATATCTTGATGCTTGGAGGTCCCTTTTATACTCCTGGATGAGTTTGTAGCCGTTACTAGCCGTTGGGGACTTAATTTCCCACCATAAATGTAGTTTTGCAGCTCACCATTTCGAAACACTCTTCCCCGTTTCAAAACACCCTTTAAGTAGAAAGAGTCGTTGCAGTGTGATGCAGTACCCGTATCGAAACGCCCTTGGCCGTTTCGAAACACCTGTATCGAAACGCCTGCCTCCGTATCGAAACGATCTGCATTTAAATGTTAGTTGGGAAATAGCTATTGGGGGTTGTGACCGTTGAGGTCGACGCCACGTAGGCGTATCGAAACGGCATAGCCCGTTTCGAAACGCTGGGCAAAATTAACATCCAGGGAAGGCCCGTTTCGATACCCGTATCGAAACGTTTTTTCTATTGGAATCCCTCGTATCGAAACGCCCTAAGGTGTTTCGAAACACATGTAAGGTTTTGTGTATTTTGGCTTTTGAAAACATGCAAAACCCTTTAAAAAATATCCCTAAACATAGTTTCAACTTATTTGGACTATTGAAATAGTTTTGAATTCTTTTTAAATTAATCCAAAACATTTTTCAATTATTATATCAAAACATTAGTTCTACAATATTGAGTTGCAATAGGTAACTATGCTAGCCGACTCTTGACATAGTACTTTTAAAAAAAGAGTGCCAGCTTTCGCTTGGCAGTACGCTTAAAAATTGAAATAATTCCAGATAGAACAAAACATAGTCGAGGCAGTTATGATTTATTAAAAGCTAAGCATAAAACACAATGATCAACCTAAACACCCCCACCAACTATGAAATTAGTTCATGGTGGAGTTAACAACCAAAAAACCAACATCGTTTTTAACATCAATCATCACTTGAAAATAAAATAAAAATAATCCGACTAAGGATGGGCTAGAAGAGGGTCTTTCGATACAGCTCTCCACAGCCAGGTCATGGTTGAAGCTTGAACTCCTTGGACTCTGGTCACTCTCTGGTTCTTCCTCTCATCCTCTCTCTTCTGTTCTTGATTGATCGTGTATAGATAGGACTCAAGGGATAACCTTGGTTTATCTTGGATTTGAATTTGAACGCGCAGGGGATAAGGAAAATGATCATCTTATCTAGTGTTTCAATATCAAGGCTGGTCGAATTAGGGCTGATGTCGCCGTGCAAACACTCTTTTGGCATCGCATCTTGGCATGGTTCTTCCAATTGTTTGCTATTTTCGGGGATTTATACAATCCCTATTTTTTCGCAGCCTAATCTGACCCTATATTTTCGGAGTTAACTTCTTGGCTTGGCATCAAATGCTCTTCTCTGCCAACCGGTGCTTGGCATTAAAGGTCCTTCTGTACCAACAACTACTCAGCATCCTTCTTGGCATCATCTCCTTCCTTCCTTCCTTGGTTTGCTTTGCGCTGCCAGAAACTGTGCCTCTTGTTATGCCATCATGCAATAAGGTGTCAAAAACAACCCTTCAAACTTTCATAAAACAAAATCCTAACTCTTAATGCAAATGCATTATTCTTAAAGAAAAATGCAACTAAATGTACTTAAAAGACAAGTAAAAGCATGTGAAGTTGGAGTATAAATCAGTACTTTTGGAGCGTCAACAAGCGTCAACACTCCCAACACCTAGCTCATTGTTTGTCCTCATGTAATGCAAAATAAAATTAAAACGATGTAAATGATACCTCAGCAAAGTTTTAGTTGGCATGTCAACTGATGCTGGCAAGTAAAAGTTGGCATAGGTCTATCCTCAGTTATCTAAGTGCAGTAATGCCAAACAAAGAGAAATTCAAGAGTAACAATATAAATATAGCCTAAGGTCATGAAGAGTGCATGATGTGCGAGCAATATGCATCAAATATCCTTTCACTCTCGTAGCCAATTTTACTTTCTAAACTCAAATTATTTTAGTTTATTATTTTTTACTACTGGTATTAGATTAGGGTAGCGTCATGATGTAACACCCCCTTCCCAGTCTGGTCGAGAACCGGGTCGGAAGATGTAAATGACGATCGATACAGAAACCGGTGCAATAAAATTTCATTTTATTTTTAACATTTTCAACCACAATGTACAACAACTCGATACTATCAATTAATTTAGTCCAATTTACTCAGATCAACAACGATAAATCATTCAGGGGTTAAACCATAACTATTTTAGATTATAGGGACCAATTTGTAATTCTTACAAACTAAGGGTCCTTCAATGTAGTTGAATTTACCATTTTGAAATTCACTACCTTAATGCCATGTATGCAAAATTTCATTCAATTTGGAGATCATTAACTCATCCAATTTAACCTTACAATATTCAGTGACTAGATTGTAAAATTGACAATCTATTTAATAGGCCCTTAACTAACTCCGTATCGAAACACCCTAAGATATTTCAAAACAGGTGAACGATGGTCAACTCGTGTTGACTTTACCCTTAGATCGTATCAATACGGGAATGCCCTGTATCGAAACGGGTTGACATCGTTTGACTTTTACCCGTATAGATATGCTATGAACCTGTATCGAAACGAGGGATTCTAGAGACAAAATGTTTCAAAACGGCCATGAACCGTTTCGATACACCTTATTCCCCAAGCTAAATTGTGCTTACACGTATCGAAATGCCATCTCCCGTTTCGATACGGACTAACCTGTAATGATAGATTTTTGCTGGTTTTTATTCGATTTAACCTACCGAACGATGTCTGAATACAACGAAACTTTACACCCAACATTTCAATGGTATAAACTACTACCATGCGAAATTTCAGGATCATATGAATGCATTTACTATGTTTTTACCTTTTTGAGCCAACTATGCATTTTTATACTACTTTAAGCCAACCAAAAAGGCCATTTAGGGCCATATACCATATTACAACTTAGGCACTTCACCAACACATCGAAATAGGCACAAATGACTAGTTCAACTACTTTGCCACCTTCCTAGGAGTTTATAAGTGAAAAACACATTACTTGAGGCTTGTAGTGACTTGTCTTACCTAACCAAATTCGATCTTCCAATGCTCGATCTTTCAACCTAAAATGAATAAGATGAGACACATTAGGCATACATTGCCTAGTGAGGTAGTCGTAAACAATATGAACAACATTATATCAAATATCAATATACATTATCTCATGCTCATCATTATCAAAGTTATGCATCAATATACAATGTTTAGCAATTTCATTTCATTAGTAATCCTTGGATTGAATCAAGATAATGGATACACAAATTCCTATGGCTTGCCAAATCAATGAATGGTCTGATCCCTCCGCCTCGCCAATATGACCAATATCAATATATGTTGTAGCCTTAGGACCGTAGTCCACCCGTACATTGAGCTCATGAATTCTATGGCATGCCAATTGTATCCAATGTCTATTCAAATCAAAGGTTCTAATGTTCATATCAATTTCAATAATCAATAGTATTCCATTGTCCGATGATTTCAATATTACAAATGACAAACATATAAATATCTCATCATCAATATAACATGACCCAATAATTTCTATACAATAATCTGATGACAATTATTATATCAATGACGATGCACAATGTCGATATCATTAACTATATCCAATGTTCAATAACAAACTTATCGACACTTACCAAAGTGTCCGATTAACCATCCCATGCAATTTCTTTAACAATAGTGTCAGCGATGTAATTTAAATTATCAAATAATGACAAGAGAAGGCCTTTCACCTAAACCCGGAACTTCGACTACACTCACCTTAGCAATCCGAAGCTTTCAAGGCTCTCGGATAACAATCCCCTTGTTCCAAGCTCGAGATGGAGACGGTGAAACCTCTTTCTCTACTTCTTGAGCTAGAAAATCAGTAGAAAACTATTAAGATCAAAATTTCGATATCAAAATCAATACAACGATATCAAAATCGATATTCGACTTCAATATAAACACTAACAATGAAATATCCATGGATGGCCAAATCCCTAGCTTAGGTTTAAGCTCTATATATCCATGGAATCGAATAACTGATTTAGGATTATAGCTTACCCGATCGATAGTAATGATTCGATATCGATAAAACGAAGAAAAGGTGAAGGTCAAAACTTCCTCCAATGGAGGTGCTTGCTTCAAGAAAGAAGATGAAGGTGTTTGCTTATAACTCTCGGATAAGTTCCTATCCTTCTATTTCCTTTTGTTTTATGAATATAACTTAGCTATTTAGCATTCCTTCAATTGAAGGAAAGCTCTCCTGATAACCCACGTAGGCCTCATTTATTTAAGGACGAGCTAATTGCAAGATTAGCCCCTCAACTCACACCATTCCTTCAATAGAGTCTGATGACGATAGTTTAGCTCAGTTAGGGTTCGATATTAATAATTTTCTGATCGATACAATATTTAGATTTTATCAATGTAGAATTTCTGATCACTGGAACTAAATTCCGACCAGGCTGGATTTCAGGGTGTTACAACTCTCCCCTTTTATGAAAAATTTGTCCTCGAATTTTACCTCAATTGAAGAGATGCAGGTACTGTTGTCTCATGGTTTCTTCAGATTCCCAGGTGGCTTCCTCAATGGTGTGGCTCCTCCAAAGCACTTTAACAACCGAAATTGTTCTGTTGCAAAGTCTCTTAACTTTTCTAGCAAGAATTTGAACTTGTTCCTCCTTGTAGGACAGATTTGGTCGAAGTTCCACAGATTCGGGTTACACAATGTGTGAAGGATCAGAATGATGCTTCCGGAGCATCGATACACGAAAGACATCATGAATTTTACTCAATTTTGAGGGTAGCAATAGCCGATATGCCATTGGGCTAACTCCTTCAATGACTTCAAAGGGTCCAATGAATCGGGGACTCAATTTTCCCTTTTTACCAAATCTTAAGACTTTCTTCCACGGTGACACTAAGAAGAAGGCTTTCTCACCAACTTCGTACTTAATGTCTCTTCTTTTGAGGTCAGCGTAAACCTTTTGTCGATCAAAGGCTGCCTTTAAACGATCATGAATGATAGTGACTCGCTCTTCGGTTTCTCGAAGCAAGTCAGGGCCTAGCATCTTGCCCTAACGGAGCTCCAACCAAAACAATGGAGTCCTGCACCGTCTACAATACAACGCTTCATACGGGGCCTTTTGAATGGATGCTTGGTAGCTGTTGTTGTAAGAAAACTCAACTAGAGGTAGAGATTTTTCCCAAGTTCCACCAAAGTTGATAATGCATGCCCGAAGCATGTCTTCCGAGATCTGTATAGAAAGGTTCAATCACACTGCAAACTTCTAAGATTTTCAATGGATAGCTTTTTCGATGATTTACCTGGATTACCCTTTCTGACTGGCTGTCAGATTGATGGTGAAAAGTTGTGCTAAAATTAACTCTGGTGCCCAGAGCTCCTTGTAAGGTCCTCCAAAACTGAGATGCAAACCGAGGATCTCGATCGAAGAAGATAGAATTAGGTACTCCGTGGAGTTGGATTACTTCCTTGATATACAAGTCAACTAATTTAATTAGACCATAGTCCATTCTAACCGGTATAAAATGAGCTGACTTCGTGAAATGTTCTACAATGACCCATATAGCATCATGCTTTACAAGAGATAACAGTAGACCACTAACAAAATCCATAGCTATCTTTTCCCATTTCCATTTCGGTGGATCGATAGGCTGTAATAGTCCAGTAGGAGCACAATGTTCTGCCTTAACACGTTGGGACGTGAGACATTTGGAAATGAAATCGACTATGGCCTTCTTCAAGTTCGACCACCAATAAAGTTCACATAGGTCTTTATACATCTTCTCTAACCCGGGGTGAACAGAAAAAGAACTCGAATAAGCTTCTGAAAGGATATCGGTGAAAAGTGATTCATCATTAGGTACACCAACTCGGTCATGGAAACATAAAAGTCCTTCAAAATTAATTCTGAAGTCATGGTTTTCTGATAGCTTAAAGATGATAATTTGAAGTTCAAGATCTTGCTGTTGCAAGTCTTTGATTCGCGAAACGATGGTAGACTGAACTTTAAGTTCAGCTACAAGACAATGATACTTCCGAAGTCGGAAGTGAGCGTTAATTGCTCGAGGTGCTACAATATAACAATATTACGATGAGTTAATGTACTTCACAATAAATATAACTTCAAGTTTATTGTCAATGCTTACCATGCGAAGGTTTGCAGCCGAGTGCATCAGCTACAACATTGGCCTTGCCCAGATGGTAATCAATAACCAAGTCGTAATCTTTAAGAAGTTCCATCCACCTCTGTTGCCGAAGGTTTAACTCCTTTTGGGTCAACAAATATTTGAGGCTTTTATGGTCGATGTAAAGATAGAATTTCTCTCCGTAGAGATAATGTCTCCAGATTTTCAATGTGAAGACAACTCCAGCTAATTCAAGGTCGTGGGTGGGATAATTCATCTCGTGTAGCTTAAGTTTTCTCGAAGCATAAGAAATAACCTTGCCTTCTTGAATCAATACAAATCCTAACCCGAGATGCAGCACATCACTATAAACCATATAGTCCTTTCCAGACTCGAATTGGGTTAGGACGGGTGCATGAGTCAATAGTTGCTTCAACTGATCGAAACTTCGTTGTTGAAACTCGGTCCAGACAAAATTAGCTTCTTTCCTTAATAATTTGGTTAAAGGAGCGGCTACAAGAGAAAATCCTTTCACGAACCTGCAATAATAGTAAGCAAGCCCAAGGAAGCTACTGACTTCACAAATGTTCTTCGGGGGATGCCATTCTACAATGGCTTGGATTTTCTTCGAGTCCACTTGAATACCCGAAGCCGACACAATATGCCCAAGAAAGGCAACTTCAGTGAGCTAGAACTCACACTTAGAGAACTTCGCGTACAACTGCTTCTCTCTCAGTGTCTGAAGTACAATACGAAGATGATCTCGATGTTCCGCTTCATTCTTGGAATAGATCAATATATCATCTATAAACACCACTACGAACTTGTCAAGATAGGGCCGAAAAACCCGATTCATCAAATCCACAAAAGTGGCCAAAGCATTGGTTAGCCCAAAAGGCATCACCAAGAATTCGTAGTGTATGTATCTTGTATGGAAGGCAGTCTTTAGCACATCACACTCCTTAACCCTCATTTGATAGTAGCCCAACCTTAAGTCGATCTTTGAAAACACAGTGGCATCTTTTAGTTGATCGAGTAGGTCATCTATTATGGGCAATGGATATTTGTTCTTGATGGTTACTTTATTCAACTATCTATAGTCGATGCACAATCACATAGAACCATCCTTCTTCTTAACAAAGAAAACCGAAGCTCCACAGGGTGAAGAGCTTGGTTAAATGAAACCTTTCCTCAATAGGTCTTAGATTTGTGTCTTTAATTCTTTCAACTCTATAGCTGCCATGCGATATGGTACAATAGAAATAGGAGCAATCCCAGGTTGCACCTCGATGCCAAATTGTACTTCACGGGTTGGGGGCAATACCGGAAGTTAATCGGGGAAGACATCAGGAAATTCACATACAGTGTCAGTGTCTTGCAGTTGTGGTTCGCCTTTGTTCTCCAATGTCAAAGCATACAATGATCGATTCCTCGCATTCATCAATACAACACTTTTTTTGCCCAAACCCCGAAGGTAGAATTTTCTTTTACAACAATCTACCCAGGCTTGATGCTCACTAAGCCAATCTAAGCCCAAAATGACATCAAATTCATGGATCGGTATGGGCAACAAATTTGCCGGAAAAGGAATCCCTTGAATCATTAAGGGTCAGTTCTTACACTCTACCCTTATGGTGACACAATCTCCTAAAGGATTAGTTATAGAAATCTTCGGTGCTATTGGTTTAGAGGACATGTTATACTTCTTAACTACAATGGTGCTTATGAATGAATGAGTAGATCCAGGGCCAGTCAATGCATATAAAGGATGTGAATATAACTCAATGGTACCAACAATAACATCAGGTTCAACCTCTTCTTCCCTGCTCCTCACATGATACATTTGGGTAGGAGCTTTTGAATCTTGTTTATTAAAGGGTTTCCCCAGACCACTCAATCGTCCATGGGTTCCCATTGATCCTTCCTTAGATCCTTTACACCGAAAATATTTAGTGGGATAAGCAGTAGTGGTCGGTGTAACGATAGATTTGGTTGCATTCATAGGCTTGATTTTACCATTTTAAATTCACTACCTTAATGCCATGTTTGCAAAATTTCATTCAATTCGGAGATCATTAACTTGTCCAATTTAACCTTACAATATTCAGTGACTATACTGTAAAACTGACAATTTGTTTAACAGGCCCTTAACTAACTTAATTAACCCCGTATCGAAACACCATAAGTTGTTTCGAAATGGGTGAACGATGGTCAACTCGTGTTGACTTTACCCTTAGACCATATAGATACGGGCATGCCGTATATCGAAACAGGTTGACCTCCTTTGACTTTGACCCGTATCGATACGCTATGAACTCGTATCGAAAACGAGGGCTTCCAGAGACAAAATGTTTCGAAACGACCATGAACCATTCTGATATACCTTATTCCCCAGGCTAAATTATGCTTACCCGTATCGAAATGCCATCACCCGTTTCGGTATGGCCTAACCTGTAATGACAGATTTTTACTGGTTTTTACTCGATTTGACCTACCGAACGATGTTCGAATTCAATGAAACTTTACACACAACATTTCAATGGTATAAACTACTACAATGCCAAATTTGATGATCATATCAATTCATTTACTATGTTTTTACCTTTTTGAGCCAACTATGCATTTCTATACTACTTTAAGCCAACCAAAAAGGCCATTTAGGGCCTTATACCATATTACAACTTAGGCACTTCACCAACACATCAAAATAGGCAGAAATGACTAGTTCAACTACTTTGCCACCTTCCTAGGAGTTTATAAGTCAAAAACACATTACTTGAGGCTTGTAGTGACTTGTCTTGCCTAGCCAAATTCGATCTTTCAATACTCGATCTTTCAACCTGAAATGCATGAGATGTGACACATTAGGCATACATTTCCTAGTGAGGTAGTCGTAAAAAATATGAACAATATTATATCAAATATCAATATACATGATCTCATGCTCATAAATATCAAAGCTATGCATCAATATACAATGTTTAGCATTTTAATGTCATCATTAATCTTTGGATTGAATCAAGATCATGGATACGCGAATTCCTACGCCTCGCCAAATCAATGAATGGTCTGATCCCCCGCCTCACCAATATGACCAATATTAATACACATCCCTCCGCCTCACCAAATCAATATAGGTCGTAGCCTTAGGACCGTAGCCCACCCGTACACTGAGCTCATGAATTCTATGGCATGCCAATTGTATCCAATGTCTATTCAAATCCAAAGTTCCAATGTTCATTTCAATTTCAATAATCAATAGTATCCCAATGTCCGATGATTTCAATATTACCAATGGCAAACAAATATGTACTCATCATCAATATAACATAACCCAATGTCAATTTCAATGTCCAATAATTTCTATACAATAATCCGATGACAATTACTATATCAATGACGATGCACAATATCGATATCGATAACTATACTTAATGTTCAATAACAAACTTACCGACACTTACCGAAGTTTCCGATTAACCATCCTATGTAATTTCTTCAACAATAGTGTTAGCGATGTAATTTAAATTATCAAATAATGATCCGGGAAGACCTTTCGCCTAAAGCCGAGACTCCGACGACACTAACCTTAGCAATCCGAAGCTTTCAAGGTTGTCGGATAACTATCCCCTTGTTCCTAGCTTTAGATGGAGGCGGTGAAACCTCTTTCTCCATTTCTTAAGCTAGAAAATCAATAGAAAACTATTAAGATCAATATTTCGATATCAAAATCAATACAACGATATCAAAATCGATTTTCGACTTTAATATAAACACTAACAATGAAATATCCATGGAGGGCCAAAACCCTAGCTTAAGTTTAAGCTCTATATATCCATGGAATCCAATAACTGATTGAGGATTATAGCTTACCCGATCGATAGTAATGATTCGATACCGATAAAAAGAAGAAAAGGTGAAGTTCAAAACTTCATCTGTAACGCCCCGGTTTTGGGCTTAGAAGTTGTGGGCGTTGACCGGTTTGGTCAAAGTGCTGTTCGAATCTAAAGAGGTGAAATTAGGAAAACCTAGTTCGGGTTGCATTAAAAATATGGAAAAATGTTCTAAAATCATCTTTTAATATAATTAAGTGAACTGTGAAATCAATTTTGAAAAAATGGGTTTTGGAAGAGTGACATTTTGGCTAGTGACCAAAATGTAATTTTTGAAAGTTTTGTGACTGTTTTATAAAGAGTTGAAACTTTGAATCTTTAAGGAGCTATTATTCCAAAAGTAGTTTCTCCAGATTTTTCTAAGATATTTTGAGATTTATTCTGATTTTAAAACATGTCAAAAGTGGAGGGAAAGGCCATTTGGCTATTTTCTTAACTAACTTTTCTATTTTCTTTCTCTCATTTTCGTTCTCATTAGGAGCCGTAGCTCTCACGTTACTCCTTAACTCTCTACGTGGTGGTGCCATACTTTTACCATGCAACAACAATGCAAATAAAACAAGTCAGGCCCCGCAAGGTAAGCAATCCAAGTATTCAAGCTCAATTTCATTTCAAAACAACATCTTTCCTTTAGCTTTGATTTGGCAATGGGTACCCACTACATGCTACACCACAACACATACTTCAATTGCATCTAAAAACACAAGCCATTAAACATGCTTTCACTCAACAAGCATACTAGGCATACATACTTCAATCATGCATACATACATTCCCAATTACTCGAGAACTCAGCTCTGATACCACCAAATGTAACCCCCTTAACCCGGCCTAGACGGTTGACCCGAATTAAGAAAGTCACACGGGGAAAACCAAAGTCAACCCGAAAGTCAACCTTGATTAACGACCCTTTTTTTCTTTTTAACCTTGTCTAGATGCACTTAAAACCTAATTGTGATCACACAAACATCATACCAAAAGATCACAAACATCAGAGATCAAACAGGGACTCAATTGAACAAATTACAACTTTAGGGACCAAATTGTAAATTCTGATAAATATGAGGACTTAATCCAAATTAAAGTTACCAACTTGGAATTAATCAGGTTTCATGCTTCTCTGTGAAATTTCAGCTCGAAAGGACTTCCCAAACTCATACAATTGCACAAACAAGTTTCAGGACCAAAACGCAAACATTCTAAAACATATAACTGCCAATGTCAGCCCCCAACGGTCACCCGTTCCGAAACAGGTATAGCCCGTTTATAACTCATACCTTAAGTCATGTTGGCTTGAAAACAAAGAGGGAGCAAACCACAAAGCCCCAAGTTAATAATTTTTCCTAGGCAGATGAGTGTTCTAAAGTTCTTCAGCATTTGGCACACATTGGTGCACTATCCTTTGAGTTCTCTTTTTTTTATTAGAATCTAAGTATAGTTTCAAGAAGTCTAAGTTTGCTATAGAACTAGATACATATCACGTGTTAAGTGTTCCCTAAACTAGAGATCAATTGTCAAGCAATCTTGGCATACTATCATACTGGCATAGGCATCTAAAGATTTTAAACTTCCTCATCGTGCAGGCACCTAGGTCAAATTAAACTTTCCTAACAAATGTTAACATGCTTGAAAAATCAGCGAGACAAAATTTTCTTTTTCACTTTTATTTTAATGGTTTAGTATGCAACTGTAATGCTCTGGTTTTGGGCCTAGGAGTTTTAAAGGTTTGGTTTAGGGACCGTAGAACATAGACTAGAGAATCAAGTTAGTTCGCGGTTGGTTCAGGGAAAACGTGGCTCAGGAAGTGATAAAATTATGAGAAAAAATTATAAAATCCTTTTTAAATATGTAAAATTGGGTGGTGAAGTCAATTTTGGGAAATGGCTTTTGGAAGGTTAACATTTCGGGTTAGTGACCAAAACGTAAAAAGTGTAAAACTATTTTTAATGACTAAATTGTAAAGAGCTGAAACATAGAATCTTTAGAGAGCTAATATTGTAATAATCAGTTTTTCCATTAATTGACATGTTTTAATTATGATTTAATTTAAAAGGTTAAAAGTGTTTAAGCATTACAAATCCATTTTTGACGTAACTTCCATTTTATCTCTTTTCTCATCAGCCAATCACTCTTTACTTTTAAAACTTCAAGAGATCTTTTCCTTTCCATTCCATTTTGATTTCTAAATGATTGCTATAGAGTTTTCTCAAATTATCGCATTGGAATATTGACAATTTTTCATCAAATCTTGTAAATTGAAGGAATAGAAAGGGATTAGAGGTAATTTTCATGCTTCTCCTCTAATCAAAGTTCTTTGATGAATTTTCCAAGTATTTGGCTCTTTAATTGTGTTTCTTAATAAGGTTTGGTAATTAATTTGAAGAAAATAGCTAAATCAAGCTGTAAATGGTGATTTTGTGCAATTTATGTATTGAATCTATTTTGGCTGGGTTATGATTGATTTTAATCATATTTTGGAAGATTAATAATGTTGAGATTGAGGTTTGATCATGGTAATCCTAAAACTATTTGGTTGTCTAGTTGTTTAGGTCGTAAGAATTGGGATTTTGTGGTGTTAATGTGATTTTGGGGGTGCTGGAGGTATAAGGTTGTTAATAGATTGATTTTGGATGTTAATCAATGATAATAAATTGTTGGAAGTGTTAGATTTTGGCTGGGTTGAGTTTGTAGGGTAATCGATGATGTTTTCGGTTGTTTTGAATGGGCATTTTTGTGGATTTGGGCAAGGCAACGAGATAGGTTTTCTTGCTGGAGATTTTAATGCATTGAGATGCATTAATCCTCTGTTCTTATGTGGTTAAAACATGGGAGAACATTTCAGAAGCAACCAGTGAAGATTTGGGAGAACATTCGGGAAGGCTCCTGATCTAATCCCGAGACTTTAACTACACTCACCTTACTAATCAGATGCTCCTACGGCTCTCGGATAACAACTCCCTTGTTACTAGCCTTCGATGAATTTGATGGATGCTCCTTTTCGTTGTCTTGAGCTAGGAAATCAATAGGGATATTATTATGACCGATAATACGATATCGAAATCAATAAAACAATATCAAAATTGATATCCAAATTCAATATAAGCATCAACGATGAATTATCCATGGATGGCTAAAACCTTAGCTTGAGATTAAGCTTGACACATCCATGGAATTCAACGATTGTTTCAGGATTATTGCTTACCCGAACGATATCAACGATTTGATAAAAATAACTTGAAGAAAAACTAAACTTGATCCCTAGGTTCAATGGAGGTGGGTGCTTCCAAGAAGAAGAAGATGATGTAAGGGTGGTTCTTGCTTATTTTGCAATCAAGTAAGCTTGATTTTGGCTATTCAATAGCTTTTAATTGGAGTGGCTTTCCTTCAAATGAAGGTAGCTCTCCCGGTGATTCCATGTGTGGAAATTATAAAGGAAGAAGGGCTAATGGCAAGATTAGTCCCTCAATTCTTAACACCTTTAAGTTTTTCTCCCAAACTTTCTAATGGATATAAGTTAGTCACTAAATTATTTTCTGATGCTATTCAATAAAGTCCATTTTCAATAATTTGACTCGGTTAGGGTCCACTGTCATTATTTAACTAGTCGATGCTATGTTTAGACTTTATCGATGTGAAATTTTCGATCACCGGAACCCAATTCAGACTAGACCGAATTTTGAGGTGTTACAACTCTCCCCCTTAAGAAAAATTTGTCCTCGAATTTTTACCTAAACCGAAGAGGTGTGGATATTGTTGTTTCATGGTCTCTTTAGGTTCCCAAGTGGCTTCCTTAACGGTGTGGCTCCTCCAGAGAACTTTAACTAACAGAACAGTATTGTTGCGCATCCTTTTAACTTTTCTTGCTAGAATCGGAACCGGTTCCTCTTCGTAGGATAGATTTGGTCGAATTTCTATAGCTTCAGGTTCTACAATGTGTGAAGGATCATAACGATATTTACGGAGCATCGATACATGAAAAACATCATGGATTTTACTTAATTCCAAGGGCAACAATAATCGATATGCCACGGGGCCAATGTTGCGTGTCAAAAGTCCTATCGCAATGTAGTTCAAGTGTACACGATACAAGTAGTAAAGTGATACTCAAATTATCGGATGTCGAATCAACATGGAATGGAAATAGCTTTATCCTTGATTTGCTGCACAAGAGAAAGAAAGAATTGAGATTGTTTGGAAAATAATATTTAAGAATAATGAATATAAAAGAGTAGAAATTCAGGGCTAAGAGATAGGCCGTTATTGATCTGCTCGGTGTTGCAGGTGTTGCATTGTATAAAAATTCATGTTCTGCGTATGGCTCGTGTCACGGCAACACCTGTCGTGGCAGCGGTCTGTTGTTGTCGCGACAACGATAAACAACTCAGTTTCCTCAAGCTTGGTAAGAATCCCTGCTGTGACTTATCCTATCCCTAGGTCCAAGTACTGTTGATGAACACTTCTTGGATGCTACCTCCTGGCGTGAATCGAAGGGTGAACACCAATGTTGTTGAATTTTTTCTTTAGCCACATAACCTCGTCCTATCCCTAGGTCCGAGATAGTTCAACCATAAACTAGAGAACCCGCACTTATTCCTTTCGTATACTTAACTCTCCTGATATTAAGTAAATAGATAATCTCACAATGCTCTCCCGATACTCTTGCAAGATGTTGAAACCAGAATAAGCAAACTTGAAATTTTATTTTATTGAACAGAAAATTCCCAAAATAGTACAATCCTTGCAACTACTTTAAAGCATCAACCCTTAGCCCTAGGCCGAATAACATGCCTTCTTATAGGCCTCGAGTTCAAGTTTTCTAATAAGGTAAGAATACAAGTTCAAACTAAAGTACAACTCTAATTAAGATTAAATCTTCTGAGTATATGCCTTTAATTCGTCCTCTTTTCTTACTTTGGGTTTCCTCCTTGAACTTTGGGCTTGGCCTTCATTATGCCTTAAGGCTCAGAAAAATATAGGAGTGGTCCACGACAGATCGCCTTGAATTCCTCTATCTGTCGATGTCCACTTCACTTTTCCCTTTCACAACGTTGTCGTCATGGCTGCTACGGCAGCATCTTCCTTCTCGACTCCAGTCCTGAGTTCCAGCTCTGCTCCTTCGCTGTCCTTAGTCTGCTACGGCAGCTACCTGTAAAGCAGCCAAAATCAGTAGCAATTGTGCCATTTTATCTAATTATGACGTATATGTGAAATTTTACCTAAATGCTATGAATTATGCTTGAATGCTATGAATTATGCTTGAATTGTAACACCCCAATTTTGGGCTTGGAAGTTTAGGGTCTGAACTGGACCGGTCTGATTTTTGGTTCGAATATAAAAGGTGGTTTTAGGGAAAGCCTAGTTCGGGATGCATTAAAAATATGGAAAAATATCTAAAAATCCTATTTTAATATATATAAGAGTGTGGTGAAATCAATTTTACAAAATAAGGTTTGGAAGTGTGACATTTCGAAATAGTGACTAAAATGTAATTTTTGAAAAGTTCAGTGGTGACTGTTTTGTAAGGATTGAAACATTGAATCTGTAAGGAGCTAATTTACCAAAGGAAGGATTTCTCTAGATTTTTCTTAATTTTAATGACTCATTTAATGTTTAATTAATTTAAAGAAAAGAGGGAAAACCATATTTTAGTTTTCATAACTAACTTTTGCTAAAATTTTCCCATTTCATTTTCTCTCAAAATTCTTTCAGCCAAACACAATTCCACAACAGCTTTTCTTTTGATTTTCACTCTAAATGATGAGGTTTCAATCATCAATTGATTCCTAAGCTTTACTACATCAAATCCTCTTCATTTGCTCATTGAATTTTCAAGGATTTTTGCTCTAAACAAGGATAAATCTACATTTAGAGGTAAGAATGTTCTTCTCCTCTAAATATTCAGTTCTTTATTGAAATTCCCAAGTTCTCAATCCTTAAATTGAGTTTTATAAAAGGTTTTGATGATGTGATCTTGATTTTGGCTTAAACTCAAGATTTGGATTTAATCTTGAAGAAATTCGTAATGAATGTTGGGCTCTGTTTTGAGATATCTTTTTAAAGTATTTTGGATGTTTAATGATGTGTAATTGAGGTTTAATCAATGCAATCCCGAATAGGTTGATTTTCCTAAGTTTTTACTTGTGAAAATGGTGGTTTTTGGGGTGATCTTGGTGTTCTGTTATTGCTGGAGGTATAAGGACGAGTTTAGATCCTTTTTGGATGGTAATTGATGTTTAAGAATGTTTAGAAGTGATGGATCTTGGCTGGGTAATGTTGTGGATGAGTTTGGATGTGATTTTGGTTGCGTTTGGTAGCCGAAATGTTAGATTTGATGTGAGCAGCGAGTTTAGGTGTTGTGGCTGGAGAATTTAATGCATGATGATGCATTAATCCTCTGCTTTGATGTGTTTAAAACAGGGGAGGCACATTCGGATCCTTGTGGTGTTGATCCGGAGGCTTGAACGGCGTTTCGGCGAGCTTGCGAAACGGAATTGGTGAGTTAAGTTTGGTTTTCAACTTAGAAACCAGTGTTTGAAGGTTTTGGAAGCTTAGTTTAAGTCTAAACAACTTAACTAAGCTCAAGAGTAAGTTTTCGGAGAAACTCTCTCTTTGATGAACCATGAGATGGTTGGATGCAATGCGTTTATTTTGCATGTTTAAATTCTATTTTGAAAGCATGTCTTAGCATGATTAATGCTGGTTTTGAAAGCCATGTGTTGAAGGATGCTCAAGGTAAGGGACCCTTGGTTTGGCATTGATAAATGTGGTTTTGATGCATAGTGATGCATGATGGTTTAATGGCTTTGATTAATGCTTTAAAACAGTGGATTGTTGTTGATAATTGATGTATATTGGCAAGTGATGTTTTGGTTTTTAAAGTACTTGAATCGGATATAGTTAGCCGGCTATAGGATTGGGTGTACCGTGAAGAAAGTCGCCTTGGATGTTGAGGGGTTGTAATGGTACCGAAAACTCCATCCAAGTACACTAGCGAGATGTCTAAGATCACAATGGTGGTTAAAAGTCCATGTGTGAATCTTGTGTTGTGTTTCCCGTGTTCTCGTTAGTGATGTTATACAACTACCGATGAGTGATGTGGAGGGGTTGTAATTGTACCGTTAAACTCCATCACAGGTGTTGAGGGGTTGTGATTGTACCGGTAAACTCCACCTTGTGTTCGGTAGTGTGTATGAAGCGTATGGGACAACGCTTGTAATCTGCGTATCCGATTGTGTTTTATGTTGAAAATGGTTATGGTATCACTTGAAAGCCAATATGACATGTTGAAGTTAGTGAAGCATGAGATGCTTGTTGTTTATGACATGTTGATGTTAATGAAGCATGAGATGCTTGTTGTGTATGCATTGTTGCATGAGAAATGATGTTTATGATTCTAAAGGCCTTTGAAAGGTGTTTTATAAAGTGCATTATTGTGTTGCTTCTTTAGAGCATGCCTCACTAAGAAAATGTGCTTACGCTCTCTTTCTTGAACCAAAAATGCAGAGAATTGAAGTGCTTTAAGGGCAGCAAGGAGGCTAAGAATCCAAGGGAAGGCTAAGCTAACGTATGTTGACTATTTTTACAACATTATTAGCTTTTGGTATTTGGCAATGGGAACCTAGGTTGTGTTTTTGGGAGATATTTTGGACTCCCTGAGTTTTGTATGATGCCTATGATGTTTTGGGATTGTAAATGGCATTTATGGTGGTTGCTTGGATGTTTTGATGTTTGGTTGGTTTGAATATTAGGATGCATGCCTATAGACTTATGGTTTTTCCTAATTGATGCCATGAATGTGTTTTGATGATGCAAGTATGATCCTTATATGTATGATGACTTGTTGGCATGATTAGGAGGTCATAGGGATGTGTTTGTGTGGTTAATTGTATGTTAAACCAGCAAAATCTGCACTTTCTGGGTAGTCCGTATCGGAACGGGCACTACCGTTTCGGAACGGGGGCCTGTAATGGCCTTCATGTATCGAAACGGGTAGAGGGCGTTTCGAAACAGATTTGCCACTGTCAAGCCCTGTTTCGAAACAAGTCTCGAAACGAACCCGCGTTTCGGAACGGTCAACCCCTGTTCCGAAACACTTGACCATTGGGCACGGATTTGAATGGTTTAAGGTTTGCAAGCTTTAGGTTTTAGTCATGAATTTTGTATATGCAATTGCTGGAGTTTGAGATGTCCGTTTGAGGTGAAATTTGACAGAGTAGCATGTAATATGACTAATTTCATAATGGTAACTTAATAATCAGTTAAATCCTCTTAATTTACAGAATTTACTTTTTGGTCCCCAAATGTTGTAATTTGTGCGATTAAGTCCCTTAACGTTTTCCGATCGCTGTGCTTTTCAAGTATGCTCTTTTCAAGGGTACGCTTAGGATTAATATGCATCTAGACAAGATTAAAAAGGAAAAAAAGGGTCGTTAATCAAGGTTGACTTTCAGATTGACTTTGGTTTTCCCCGTGTAATCTTCATAGTTCGGGTCAACCGTCTAAGCCGGGCTAAGGGGTTTACATTTGGTGGTATCAGAGCTGAGTTCTCGGGTATTTGGGAATTTTTATGTGGGTGATATATGTATGACTGCTTTGTATGCTTTTTGAGTGGAAGTTTGATGTGTGAATTGTAAAGTATGTTGCAATTGTGATGCTATGCTGTGTTGAAGCATGTTAGAGGGACCCATTGCCATATTATGTTTATTGCATTTGTGTTAGTGCATTGTTTAGTGAATGGGACCTCGTAGAGAGACGAGGATTAATACGCGAGCTATGGCTCAGAATGAGAATGAGGAGAATGCTGATAATGTGGTGGATTTACCTCCTCCTCCTGTTCGTGGACCGCCCGGTGGTGGTGGTACTGGAGGTGATGGAGCTGGTGTTGATGCTGGTGCTGGGGTCACTGGACCTGAAGCTGGACAGGGGCAAGCTGCTCCTGATATGACAGTTTTGATACAAGCTATTGAGGGAGCCTTTCAGGCGGCAGTAGCTGGAGCTCATGGAGCTCATGGAACGTTCGCGCAGTCTGGGAGGGACTGAGTTCAGGGGTTTGTCTGCTGAAGGTTCTGAATCTTGGTTGGAAAGTATCAAGAGGATATTGGGACAAATGAACTGCAATGATGTGCAGAAGCTAGGATGTGTGGTATCGCTGTTACATGATGATGCGTATACCTGGTGGACGACCGCTATCTCCGGAATGGAGGAAGTTGATGTGACTTGGATGTTCTTTCTGAACGCGTTCAAGCGAAGGTATCTAGGTGTGAGATACCTGGATGAAAAGAAAAGAGAGTTCATGTCTCTAACGCAAGGGAACATGACATTAGCTGAGTACGAGATTCAGTTTGTCTGTCTCAGTCAGTACGCACCTGAGCTTGTCCTTGATGAAAGGGAGAGGTGTGAATGTTTCCGTTATGGTTTGGTGACGGATGTAAAGACCTATATGCTTGCAGCTGAGTACACTGATTTTGATGTACTGGTTGGTAGAGCGAAGGATATTGAACAGAACCTGGGTTTGTCTTCCAGGAGTGTTGGTTCCGGCTCGGGCAAGCGAGCTGCTGAGTATAGTTCTGGTGGTGGACGGAACAAGAGAGGACGAGACAAGAGGTATCAGTCTTCGGCTAGGCGAGGTGGTGGAGGGCATGGTGCGCCTGTTCAGGGAGACATGGCGAGAGCTGATCAGAACACATGCTGGGCGTGTGGATCGCGTGGCCATTTGAGGTGTGATTGTCCTCGAGCAGCGAGGGAGGTTCATGCTCCTGTTGTTGTAGCTGGTAATTCGTGCTGGAATTGTGGTTCGACAGACCACATGAGGAGGGAGTGTCCTTTGTTGACCGGTGGAGGTCAGGGACGTGCTCCTGGAGTTGTTGCACCACAGAGAGGTCGTGGGCGCGGTCGTGGTAACTTCCAGCGTAGAGAGGATGGTGGAAGGAATGTGGCGCATGTGGTGGCTGTCCAACCTGAGGGTGGTGGTCAGGCTCGAGTATATGCGCAGCGAGAGGGGAGGAATGAAACAGATGTGATCGCAGGTACCTTCACTTTGCAATCCTTGTCATTACTTTCCTTGATAGATTATGGATCTACACACTCATACATATTGCGTGAACATGCTCATTTGCTTGGTTTGCCTGTTGAGTCTTTGGATGTTGGTATGCGTGTAACTAGCTCTTTTGTGAGACCGTTGTGACACGAAGGTTATATAGAAGGTGTCCCTTGGTTGTGCAAAACCATGTTTTTCATGTTGATCTTATGGAATTGCCTTTCTATGGTTTTGATGTAATCCTTGGTATGGATTGGCTTGTTGAACATCGAGCTGTGGTGGATTTTGAGAACAAGCGAGTTTCGTTGAAGCTTGCGGATGATTATGAGGTATTGGTTGTTGGTGAGAATGTGAAGTTTCTTACCATTGTGGTGTCTACATTGGATGCTAGCCGGATGCTGAGGCAAGGTTGTGAAGCCTACCTAGCCTTTGTGATGAATCCTAGCTCTAAAGAGTTGTGAGTGCAGGATATCAGGACTGTGCGAGAGTTTCCTGGTGTATTTCTGGAGGAGTTGCCTGGATTGCCTCCTAATTGAGAGGTAGAGTTTGGAATTGAGCTGTATGAAAATACAACTCCAGTTTCCATTACTCCTTATCGAATGTCACCTAAGGAGCTGAAGGAGCTGAAGACGCAACTTCAGAAGTTGCTTGATCGTGGTTTCATTCGGCCGAGTGTGTCACCTTGGGGTGCACCGATCTTGTTTGTGAAGAAAAAGGATGGCACTATGAGAATGTGCATCAATTATCGTCAGCTGAACAAGTTGACTAATAAGAATCAGTATCCATTGCCAAGGATTGATGATCTTTTTGATCAATTTCGGGGAGCGGCCGTGTTCTCTAAAATTGACTTAAGGTCAGGGTATTACCAGTTGAAGGTGAAGGATGTGGATGTGCCAAAGACAGCCTTCAGAACGAGGTATGGGCATTATGAGTTCCTTGTGATGCCGTTTGGTTTGACGAATGCTCCTGCAGCTTTTATGGACATGATGAATAGAGTGTTCCATGAATATTTGGACAAGTTTATTGTGGTGTTCATTGATGATATCCTCGTGTACTCTCGTACTGAGGAGGAGCATGAGGGGCATTTGAGGATTGTGTTGCAGGCTTTGTTGGAGAATCAGCTTTATGCTAAGTTAAGCAAGTGTGAGTTATGGCTCAGGGAAGTTTTGTTCCTTGGTCATGTGGTTTCTGCAGAGCGGATTCGTGTTGATCCTCAGAAGATTGAGGCAGTGATGAATTGGAAGCCTCCTAAATCTGTTCATGAAGTTCGTAGTTTCCTTGGTTTGGCGGGATACTACCGGAGGTTCGTGGATGGATTTTTAAAGATTGCTGCACCTTTGACGAAGTTGTTGCAGAAGGATGTTAAGTATGAGTGGACGGAAGCGAGACAGCAGGCTTTTGAGAAGCTGAAGGCAGCTTTGACGCAAGCTTCTATCTTGGTTCAGCCTGAATCATGGAAAGAGTTTGCGGTGTATAGTGACGCGTCCTACGTTGGTTTGGGATGTGTGTTGATGCAAGAGGGTAAGGTGGTGGCTTATGCATCGCGTCAGTTGAAGGTGCATGAGCGCAATTATCCTACGCATGACATTGAGTTGGATGCGGTGGTTTTTGCTTTGAAAATTTGGAGGCATTACCTGTATGGTGAGAAGTGTACTGTGTACACGGATCACAAGAGTTTGAAGTATCTGATGTCCCAGAAAGAGTTGAATCTTAGGCAACGAAGTTGGGTGGAGTTGCTTAAAGATTACGATCTGACGATCGAGTATCATCCGGGAAAAGCTAATGTTGTAGCAGATGCCTTGAGTAGGAAGGTGGCAGTGGAGTTGAAGGCTATGTTTGCTAGTTTGAGCATTTCGCGTGATGGTGGTCTTGTGGCTGAGTTGCAAGTGAAACTATCCTTGGTTCAGTTGATAAAGGATAAGCAACTGTTGGATGATTCCTTGGTGCCACATGTTCAGGATATTGCTGAGGATAGGCTAGCGGATTTCTGCTTTAATGATGATGGAGTTTTGTGTTTTGGGAGTCGGATAGTAGTGCCCAATGATGCTGAGTTGAGGCGTGCTATTCTGACTGAAGCTCATAGTAGTCCTTTTGCTATGCACCCTGGTAGTACTAAGATGTATCGTGATCTTCGTGATGAGTACTATTGGGTGGGTTTAAAGAAGGATGTTGCTGAGTTTGTGAGCAAGTGTATGGTTTGTCAGCGAGTTAAAGCTGAGCATCAGTTTCCTTATGGGTTGTTGCAACCGTTGAGGATTCCTGAGTGGAAGTGGGAAAGGATTACCATAGACTTTGTGTCTGGTTTGCCTTTGTCGCCATCGAAGAAGAATTCGGTGTGGATGATTGTGGATTGCCTGACGAAGTGTGCGTATTTCTTGCCTGTGCATACTACGTACACTTTGGACAAGCTTGCAGAGCTGTACATTGCTGAGGTTGTGCGGCTGCATGGTGTGCCAAAGTCGATAGTGTCGGATAGAGATCCGAGGTTTACATCGAGTTTCTGGCAGTGTTTGCATCAAGCTTTGGGTACACGGCTGAATTTCAGTACTTCTTATCATCCACAGTCGAATGGACAGTCTGAGCATGTTATCCAAGTGCTGGAGGATATGTTGAGGTGCTGTGTGATTGAGTTTCAGGGCTCTTGGGAAAATCATTTGCCTTTGGTGGAGTTTGCTTATAAGAATAGCTACCAGGCAAGTATTGAAATGGCACCTTATGAAGCCTTGTACGGGAGAAAGTGTTGGACTCCTCTTTGTTGGGCTGAAACATGCCAGAAGTTGGTTTCAATGCCAACTTTGTTGAAAGGAACCACCGAGAAGGTGAAGCTCATTTGTGAGCACTTGAAGGCAGCTTCTGATCTTCAAAAGTCTTACGTGGATTTGAAGCGTAAGGAGATTGAGTATGCGGTTGGTGACCGTGTGTTTTTTAAAGTTTCGCCTTGGAAGAAGGTGATGAGGTTTGGTCGAAAGGGTAAGTTGAGCCCTAGGTACATTGGACCATACGAGGTGATTGAACGTGTGGGTCCTGTTGCGTACAAGTTGAGGTTGCCGCAAGAGTTGGAAAAGATTCATGATGTGTTTCATGTCTCTATGCTTCGAAGGTATAGATCGGATCCTTCTCATGTTATGCCTGTGGAGGAAGTGAAGTTGAATCCAGATTTGACCTATGATGAGGAACCGGTGGAAATTCTGGATTCGGACAGTAAAGTTCTTCGAGGCAAGACCATTGAGTTGGTAAAGGTGTTGTGGAAGCATCGTGGTGCTGAGGAAGCCACGTGGGAAAGAAAGGATGACATGTTGAAGCAGTTTCCATACCTTTTTCCTCCAGGTAAATTTCGAGAACGAAATTTCTTAAGGGGGGAGAGTTGTAACACCCCAATTTTGGGCTTGGAAGTTTAGGGTCTGAACTGGACTGGTCTGGTTTTTGGTTCGAATATAAAAGGTGGTTTTAGGGAAAGCCTAGTTCGGGATGCATTAAAAATATGGAAAAATATCTAAAAATCCTCTTTTAATATATATAAGAGAATGGTGAAATCAATTTTACAAAATAAGGTTTGGAAGTGTGACATTTCGAAATAGTGACTAAAATGTAATTTTTGAAAAGTTCAGTGGTGACTGTTTTGTAAGGATTGAAACTTTGAATCTTTAAGGAGCTAATTTACCCAAGGAAGGATTTCTCCATATTTTTCTTAATTTTAATGACTCATTTAATGTTTAATTAATTTAAAGAAAAGAGGGAAAACCATATTTTAGTTTTCATAACTAACTTTTCCTAAAATTTTCCTATTTCATTTTCTCTCAAAATTCTTTCAGCCAAACACAATTCCACAGCAGCTTTTCTTTTGATTTTCACTCTAAATGATGATGTTTCAATCATCAATTGATTCCTAAGCTTTACTACATCAAATCCTCTTGATTTTCTCTTTGAATTTTCAAGGATTTTGGCTCTAAACAAGGAGAAATCTACATTTAGAGGTAAGGATGTTCTTCTCCTCTAAATATTCAGTTCTTTATTGAAATTCCCAAGTTCTCAATCCTTAAATTGAGTTTTATAAAAGGTTTTGATGATGTGATCTTGATTTTGGCTTAAACTCAAGATTTGGATTTAATCTTGAAGAAATTCGTAATGAATGTTGAGCTCTGTTTTGAGATGTCTTTTTAAAGTATTTTGGATGTTTAATGATGTGTAATTGAGGTTTAATCAATGCAATCCCGAATAGGTTGATTTTCCTAAGTTTTTACTTGTGAAAATGGTGGTTTTTGGGGTGATCTTGGTGTTCTGTTATTGCTGGAGGTATAAGGACGAGTTTAGATCCTTTTTGGATGTTAATTGATGTTTAAGAATGTTTAGAAGTGATGGATCTTGGCTGGGTAATGTTGTGGATGTGATCTCGGTTGTGTTTGGTAGCCGAAATGTTAGATTTGATGTGAGCAGCGAGTTTAGGTGTTGTGGCTGGAGATTTTAATGCATGATGATGCATTAATCCTCTGCTTTGATGTGTTTAAAACAGGGGAGGCACATTCGGATCCTTGTGGTGTTGATCCGGAGGCTTGAACGACGTTTCGGCGAGCTTGCGAAACGGAATTGGTGAGTGAAGTTTGGTTTTCAGCTTAGAAACCAGTGTTTGAAGGTTGTGGGAGCTTAGTTTAAGTCTAAACAACTTAACTAAGCTCAAGAGTAAGTTTTCGGAGAAACTCTCTCTTTGATGAACCATGAGATGGTTGGATGCAATGTGTTTATTTTGCATGTTTATATTTTGTTTTGAAAGCATGTTTTAGCATGATTAATGCTGGTTTGGAAAGCCATGTGTTGAAGGATGCTCAAGGTAAGCGACCCTTGGTTTGACATTGATAAAAGTGGTTTTGATGCATAGTGATGCATGATGGTTTAATGGCTTTGATTAATGCTTTAAAATAGTGGATTGTTGTTGATAATTGATGTATATTGGCAAGTGATGTGTTGGTTTTTAAAGTACTTGAATTGGATATAGTTAGCCGGCTATAGGATTGGGTGCACCGTGAATAAAGTCGCCTTGGATGTTGAGGGGTTGTAATGGTACCGAAAACTCCATCCAAGTACACTAACGAGATGTCTAAGATCACAATGGTGGTTAAAAGTCCATGTGTAAATCTTGTGTTTTGTGTCCCATGTTCTCGTTAGTGATGTTATACAACTACCGATGAGTGATGTGGAGGGGTTGTAATTGTACCGTTAAAGTCCATCACAGGTGTTGAGGGGTTGTGATTGTACCGGTAAACTCCACCTTATGTTCGGTAGTGTGTATGAAGCGTATGGGACAACGCTTGTAATCCGCGTATCCGATTGTGTTTTATGTTGAAAATGGTTATGGTATCACTTGAAAGCCAATATGACATATTGAAGTTAGTGAAGCATGAGATGCTTGTTGTTTATGACATGTTGATGTTAATGAAGCATGAGATGCTTGTTGTGTATGCATTGTTGCATGAGAAATGATGTTTATGATTCTAAAGGCCTTTGAAAGGTGTTTTATAAAGTGCATTATTGTGTTGTTTCTTTAGAGCATGCCTCACTAAGCAAATGTGCTTACGCTCTCTTTCTTGAACCAATAATGCAGAGAATTGAAGTGCTTTAAGGGCAGCAAGGAGGCTAAGAATCCAAGGGAAGCCTAAGCTCACGTATGGTGACTATTTTTACAACATTATTAGCTTTTGGTATTTGGCAATGGGAACCTAGGTTGTGTTTTTGGAAGATATTTTGGACTCCCTGAGTTTGGTATGATGCCTATGATGTTTTGGGACTGTAAATGGCCATTATGGTGATTGCTTTGATGGTTTGATGTTTGGTTGGTTTAAATATTAGGATGCATGCCTATAGACTTGTGGTTTTTCCTAATTGATGCCATGAATGAGTTTTGATGATGCAAATATGATCCTTATATGTATGATGACTTGTTGGCATGATTAGGAGGTCATAGGGATGTGTTTGAGTGGTTAATTGTATGTTAAACCAGCAAAATCTGCACTTTCTGGGTAGTCCGTATCGGAACGGGCACTACCGTTTCAGAACGGGGGCCTGTAATGGCCTTCGTGTATCGAAACGGGTAGAGGGCGTTTCGAAACGGATTTACCACTGTCAAGCCCTATTTTGAAACAGGTCTCGAAACGAACCCGTGTTTCGGACCGGTCAACCCCTGTTCCGAAACACTTGACTGTTTGGCACTGATTTGAATGGTTTAAGGTTTGCAAGCTTTACGTTTTAGTCCTGAATTTTGTATATGCAATTGCTGGAGTTTGAGATGTCCGTTTGAGGTGAAATTTGACAGAGTAGCATGTAATACGACTAATTTCATAATGGTAACATAATAATCAGTTAAATCCTCTTAATTTACAGAATTTACTTTTTGGTCCCCAAATGTTGTAATTTGTGCGATTGAGTCCCTTAACGTTTTCCGATCGCTGTGCTTTTCAAGTATGCTCTTTTCAAGGGTACGCTTAGGATTAATATGCATCTAGAGAAGATTAAAAAGGAAAAAAAGGGTCGTTAATCAAGGTTGACTTTCGCGTTGACTTTGGTTTTCCCCGTGTAATCTCGTAGTTCGGGTCAACCATCTAGGCCGGGCTAAGGGGGTTAAATGAATGCAGCAGAAATACGGGTTAAATAAGGGGTAAAATATAGAACTTTTACACACTCAACACACCCCCAAACTCAAGTTCTTGCTTGCCCTCAAGCAAATATGACCTGACTAAAATAAAAAAAAAACTTTTTGGTTTGGCTTAATTCAGTGAACCTTTCATTACCTACCACACATTCCCTATCATGAACAATACCTTGTCAGACATTTTTGGATTTTTTCGGAACCATGCTATAGGTCTCGTGTAGTGTGTGCATGTTTTGTGAACAAATATGTTCATGGACTCATTTCGTTTACTAGAATATTTAAGCTACTTACTTGAATTTTTATGCCAAATTTCATTTTCTTGGAGGCAATTGTTAGGCTCCTTTATTTTTTTTTCTGAGTTTAGACTCGGTTTTCTTTTCTTATTTTAAGTTGACTAGAGTCTGTTTTTGGGCACCTCTAGCTAACTTCCTAGAGCAAGTTTTAGGCACCTCTAGGTGTATTGAGTCTAAATTTTCTTATCTTCTTTTCCTAGAGCCAGTGTTAGGCACCTCTAGGGGAACCTCAAGTGTTTAAGCTTTCCTACTCTAGTTTACCAGTATAAGTCTAAACAGCATAAGAGTAACAAAGGGTGTTTAAAGATCAGAACTATAGCAAGGCTCTAAATTGTTCCTAAAAATATCCTAAAGGAGCTGCCACGACAGAGTATGTCGCGGCAGGTAAGTTCAGTTCAAAGACTTAAGCCTTTTTTTGACAAAAATAAACTAAATAATAACTAACACTTATACACAATTTTAAAACACAAAAGACACTTCATTATTGGAGGGATGCCACCGCCAAACTCGAGGGTTGCATTGCCCTCAATGCATGATGACATGAAAATTAAAAAACAGAAAAAAGAAACAAAATACATCACAAATAAATAAAACAGCAAGACAGCAAAAATAAGATAGTAACTTATGTGGAAGAGCTGCCATCGCTACTGTTGCTGATCGGTAGCTGCCGACGGGCAGTGACCTTCATAGTAGGGCCCGGCAGAGTGCTAGGGGAGGCAGATGTTGTCTTATTTTTGGCTTCCGTTGGCGGCTGGACACGGGTAGGTGAGATGTGAGGGGGCTTGTCAAAAACTTTCACCTCATCGTCGGAGCTGCTGCTGCTGGCAGACCTGCCCTGGCTGGAGGGTCCTTCACCAGCCTTGTTGGGCTTCTACCTCTTCATTGGAGTAAACTCCTTGGAGAGGTTTCGGGCAACAGAGGGCTCCCCTTCAGATTCCTACCAGACGGATGATGAGGAGAACCCTTCAAAGTAGTCGTCGTTGAGCTCTGGCAGTGGCTCCTTTCTTTTCTCACCTCTACCCATGGCAGTTTGGCTGACGCCTTCAGCTGTCGCGGCCAGTGTAGGTGTAGAAGCAGCAGTTGGAGTCTCCGGTGTGGCAACAGGTGTAGGAGTAGGTGTGGGGGCAGCAAAATATTGTTCTGGGAAGGCAGTGAACGGTACATGTGTGAAATTTAAATTGTTATGAATAAAAGTTATCGTGGCTGCCGTGAAGTCCCTTATGAAGCTCATCAGACCGAGTTTCCTTTCCTCCATCCTCTTGAGTGTTGACAGAATCTGGGTGGAGGCGTTTTGCGGAGGGGCTGCTGCTGCTGTGCTGCGGCAGGTTCTGTCTGACTGGGGTCTACCGGCTCCTCTGCTGTGGAAGAAGGGTTGAAGTAGGAAAGTGGGGTTGCTGCTTTTAGCTCCATGAGGCTGAAGATGTTACATTCCGTCCACCCTTTCCCTCGGACTTTAAAGTCTTCAGCAATTTTTGGAACGTTGTGGCCTCGACATATTGCAGTGATGAGGTAAGAGAAGACAAGAGGTCCCGATGGTCGGAGAGCACATTCCAAAATTCCATCCCTTATGTATCGGTCGACATTGATGGGTCTTTCATTTAAAATTGAATGTACAAGTGCTAACCTGGGTCGGTCGACCGTACTTTTATGGGAGGATGGCATGATTCTATTCTTCACGAAGTGGTTCCATAATTTGGCCTCAAGAGTTAGCTGAGTTCATTTCACTGTCCACCGATGCTTTGGGTCAGTGTTCCATTTTGTTCCCACCTCCGTCACTTTTGCCATCACCGCATCATAGTCTGCCGGCGACAGACTTTCGACGAACCTCTTGTGGGCGTCGTCCTTTCTACTAACATATAGGCCGTAGAGGGTGTTGATGTAAGAAGGCTCGAAAGAAAGTTCATTACCTCGCACCGTCACTGTCGTAGTATCCTTGCTGTCGACGGTAGCATAAAATTCTCGGACTAGTGTGACGTTCATTTCTTCCAGCTGAGCAGCAAACTGCTGCCATTTTAGGGCATGGATATTCCATGCGATGAATGGTTCAAGCCCGAGGTTTCCCGTGGGTTCGGTGTAGAGAAACCCTCTTTCTTTCCACATTTCCCTCTTCTAGAAGGAGTGGTAGTATCTGTCGGCAGAGTCGGTAGAGGCGAAGCGGTTTGGGATGGCACTATGGCTGGGAGTGCTCACTGCCACGGCAGAGCTGGAGGCAGCACTTCTGCGAGTTTTTCTGCTAGTCATGGTTGCAAGGGTTGTGGAAAGTAAAGAGAAATTTTAGATCTAGAGAAAACAAGTTGATAGAGTAAAAATGAGGTGAAAATGAATAGTGAATGAGGGTTTATATAGATGGATGATTTTCTACCCGTTGGAGCTGTAACGGCAGGCGCGAATAACGGGGCCAGCCGTTACACGGATTCTGACGCGTCTGTCACGCATTTCCGTGTCTGCTGCGCGCCTGTTACGTGTTTGCGTGTCTGCCGCGACAGCGTGGTGATAGGCTGTGACGACAAACTCATCCTTTGGGTTTTTTTGGGTTGTTGTTTACATGGTGGGCTGGTTCACTTCTTCTCTTCTCTTTGCTTCTTTTTTAAAAAATAAAAATAAAAATAAAATCTTATTTCCTAAAATAAATAAATCTTAATTCCTAATAAATAAATAAATAAATAAATAAATAAGAAATAAAACTAAGTTAAATTAGGGGTGCCTTGAGGGGCATCTGCTAAAGTAACTACTTTCTGCATCCTTAGGGCTTCAATCCCCTGATAATGCTTTAGTCTATGTCCGTTTACTTTGAACCGGTGTCCGTCCTTTAAGGATTTGATCGTGATGGCACCATGGGGAAACACCTGGACAACTTGGAAAGGACCGGACCATCTAGATTTAAGCTTCCCTGGGAAAAGTTTTAACCTAGAGTTAAACAACAACACAAGCTGCCCTGGGCAGAATTGTCGTGGCAGCAACTTCTTGTCATGCCACTGTTTGGTTTTATCTTTGTAAATCTTGGCGTTGTCGTAGGCCATTGCTCGAATCTCTTCAATTTCATTCTAGTAAAGTAGCATCTTCCGTCCTGCCTTATCTAAGTGGCATGTAAGTGGCATGTTTTCCCATATATAAGCCTGTAGGGTGACATTCCCAATGGTGTTTTGAATGATGTTCTATAGGCCCAGAGTTCATTATTGAGGTGTAAAGACTAATCTTTTCGAGTGGGTTTAACCATCTTCTCAAGGATGTTCTTCACTTCCCGGTTGGATATTTCAGCCTGTCAATTGGTTTGAGGGTGGTATGATGTTGCAATCTGGTGATTTACTCCGTATTTTCTCAAGGCAACAACAATTACCCTATTGTCAAAATGTCTCCCTTCATCACTGATGATCGCCTTAGGTACGCCAAACCTGGAGAAAATATTCCTGTGCAGAAATCTCCGAACAGTCTTGGCATCATTTGTTTGCGTGGCGATCGCTTCAATCCACTTGGACACATAATCCACTGCCAGTAGGATGTAGAGGTTCCCACAAGATGCTGAGAACGGTCCCATGAAATCGATTCCCTATATATCGAAGATTTCGACTTCTAAAATTTTTTGCAGTGGCATCTCATGCCTTCTTGAGATGTTCAAGTCCTTTGGCATTTGTCACAGCTCTTGTAGAAGGCTTGGGCATCCTTGAATAGTGAGGGTCAATAAAGACCGGATTGCAAAACCTTGGCAGTGGTTTTGTTTCCACCTAAGTGTCCTTCATATGGGGAAGCATGGCAGTGGTGAAGCACAGCTTCCTGTTCATCCTGTGGTACGCATCTCTGGATAATTTGATCTGCACAATGTTTGAAAAGAAGAGGTTCGTCCCAATAAAAATGTTTTGCATCATTTTGGAAACTCTTCCTTGCTTGGTAATTAAGTTCAGGAGGTAGTACTCCACTAACTATGTAATTAACAAAATCAGCGTACCAAGGAAGTTCAGAAAGCTTACCTGCCGCCATGGCTATCGCGGCAGTTCTTGTGGCAGCAAATAGTTGCTCATCCGGGAAGGTCTCCAATATGTTAGTCTTGTCTGTCGGTAGACTCTTTCCCATCTCTAATCTCGACAAGTGGTCTGCTACTTGGTTTTCTGTCCCATTTTTATCCTTGATTTCAATGTCGAATTCTTGCAGCAGCTGAATCCAACGTATTAGTCTAGGTTTTGCATCTTTTTTAGCGAACAGATACTTCAGTGCTGAATGGTCTGTATGGACCACCACCTTTGTTCCAAGTATGTATGGACGGAACTTGTCGATTGAGAACACCACTGCTAACAATTCCTTTTCTGTTGTGGTGTAATTCACTCTAGCATCGTTCAATGTTTTACTTGTGTAGTAAATCACATGGAAGAGCTTATCCTTCCACTGCCCTAGTGCTGCCCCTACAGCGTAGTCACTGGCATCACACATTATTTCGAATGGAAAACTCTATTCTGGCGGCTGTACTATCGGGGATGATACCAGTTTCTCCTTTAGAATTCTGAATGCCTTAGTACATTTAGTGTTGAAGTCAAAGGGACTGTAACCCCCTTAACCCGGCCTAGACGGTTGACCCGAATTAAGAAAGTCACACGGGGAAAACCAAAGTCAACCCGAAAGTCAACCTTGATTAACGACCCTTTTTTTTCTTTTTAACCTTGTCTAGATGCACTTTAGACCTAATTGTGATCACACAAACATCATACCAAAAGATCACGAACATCAGAGATCATACAGGGACTCAATTGAACAAAATACAACTTTAGGGACCAAACTGTAAATTCTAATAATTATAAGGACTTAACCCAAATTGAAGTTACCATCTTGAAATTAATCATGTTTCATGCTTCTCTGTAAAATTTCAGCTCAAAAGGACTTCCCAAACTCATACAATTGCACAAACAAGTTTCAGGACCAAAACGCAAACATTCCAAAACATATAACTGCCAATGTCAGCCCCCAACGGTCACCCGTTCCGAAACAGGCATAGCTCGTTTCGAAACTCGGGGCCGTTCCGCAACGCGTACCGAAACGGGGGTCTGGCAGTGGCCTTTCCGTTTCGGAACGGCCCCTCCCGTTTCGGACGCCTGGGCACAATTAAGGCACCCGTTCCGAAACGGTAGGTGCTGTTCCGAAACACCCTGCACAGATTGCCTAAAAATGCATACTTAAACATGCAATTGGCCAACCAATCATGCTCCAAATGCCACCAAACTTTGCCAACATGCAATTCAACATATATGAGACATACATGCACCAGCAATTCATCAAACATCCACATATGTGAAAAGCCCCAAATCTATAGGCATGCTTCCTACACAAGTAAGCCATTCAAGCATAAACTTCCAATTCAAGCATATAAAGGCCAACCACAAAAACCAGCATTCTCAACAACATTCAACATACTTAGGGAGTTCAAAACATCTCCCAAAACATATACATTGGTCCCCCATTGCCAAATTACCAAAAGCTAAAATGTACTTAGAAAACCTTCCATACTTAGAGCTTTGTTTCCACTTGGATGCTTGCCCTCCTTGCTGCCCTCAAGTACTCTAATGCTCTGCATTATTGAATTAAGAAAACGGAAGAGAGCGTAAGCAAAAGCTTAGTGAGGAATGCTCAATAAAACCATCCAATAATGCATTTATAAAACACTTATAAAACATGCTTCAAATCATCATTTACACATGCTCAAAAGCATACTTAAAACAAGCATCTCATGCTTCATTTCATTACATGTCATATTGGCCCCAAGTGATAAATTCCATTTCTTTAAAAACAAGTTCATCAACTTTCACCCCAAGGACTTTTAAACAACTTGGCCCCAAGGACTTTTAAACACCTTGGCCTATGGACTCTTAAACACCATAGAATGTATCACATCAAGGACTTTTAAACACCTTGATCCCAAGGACTTTTAAACACCTTGGCCATGGACTTTTAAACACCATGAATTAAATTACCTCAAGGACTTTTAAACACCTTGAACCCCAAGGACTTTTAAACACCTTGGCCTATGGACTTTTAAACACCATAGAATGGACCACACAAGGACTTTTAACCACCTTTGTGTCCGTAACAAGAACCATCCAAGGACTTTTAACCACCTTGATGTTCTTAAGTAAACAAGGCTCACTCAAGGACTTTTAACCACCTTAGTGACCTTAACCTTTTCAAAACATCACTTGCCAATATACATCATTTTCATCAATTAATCCACTGTTTTAAAGCATTAAACCAAGCCATATTCATCATGCATTTAAAAGCATCAAACCACATTTAATCAATGTTCAAAAACAAGGAACTCTTACCTTGAGCTTCCTTTAACATATGGCTTAACAAAACAGCAAATACCATGCTAAATCATGCTTTCAAAACAGTAATCAAAACATGCAATAAACCACATTGCATCACAACAAAATCATGGCCACCACTAGAGAGAATTTCCGAAAACTTACACTCGAGCTTAGCAAAGTTGTTTAGACTTAAACTAAGCTCCCAAGACATTGGTTTCAAAGCCGAAAACCCAATTTCACTCACCGATTCCACTTCGCCTCTTGCCGAAGCACCAATTCAAGCTTCTGGATCAACAACTCTTGGATCCAAAGATGCCTCCCCTGATTAAACACATTAAAGCAGAGATTTAATGCATCATCATGCATCAAAAGCTTCAATGAAAGCACTCAAACTCGCTGCTCTCATTCACACTCCAATTTCGGCCACCAAACACAACCGAAATGGCATCAAAACCACTTCTCAACAAAGCCCAGCCATAAACCAGCAAAACCTAACATCCATTAACACCATTTAACATCTAAAAACAACATATAAACATCCTTATACCTCCAGCAACATCAGATCCACAAGATCACCACAAAAACATCCAAGAAACACAAGCTAAACTTAGGAAACACAACCTATCCGGGATTGCATTAATCAAAACTTATTTCCTTATCAAATTAACATTCATTAATCATCATTTTAGCACCTTAAAACACTGCTTAAATAGATCCAACGAAATTTCATCAAGAACACACCAAATCTTGCATTTTAAGCCAAGATCCACTAAACAATCTTAAAAGCCATTTATAAAACATCAATTAGGGGTTGAGAACTTAGGAATTTCATTAAAGAACTTGAAGTTCAGAGGAGAAGGATGTTCTTACCTCCAAACCTGAGTTTCTCCTCTTTTAGAGCCAAAAAGCTTGATGAATCAAGTAGCAAATACAAAGGTTTTGATGAGAAGATGATTAGGAATCAAATGAGGATTGAAAAGAAGTATTTAGGTGATAAAAATCATAGGAAAAGATCTGGAGAGAATGTGTTTGGTTTGAGAGAAAAGATGAGAGAAAATGAGAATGGAAAATTTAGAAAGTTAGTTAAAGATGACTAAAAATATCTTTCCCTCCTTTTTACTTTTATTTTAAACCATTATTAAATCATTTAATATTCTAGAAAATCTGGAGAAACTCCCCTTTGGGTAAATAGCTCCCTAAAGATTCAAAGTTTCAATCCTTTTTAAAACAGTCACAAAACTTTCAAAAATTACATTTTGGTCACTAGCCAAAATGTCACCCTTCCGAAACTCATTTTCCAAAATTGATTTCACAGTTCACTTAATTATATTAAAAGATGATTTTAGAACATTTTTCCATATTTTTAATGCAACCCGAACTAGGTTTTCCTAATTTCACCTCTTTAGATTCGAACAGCACTTTGACCAAACCGGTCAACGCCCAAAACTTCTAAGCCCAAAACCGGGGCGTTACAACTCTCCCCCCCTTAAGAAATTTCGTCCTCGAAATTTACCTGAAGGAAAGAGATAAGGAAACTGCTTCAGCATGTCTTCCTTCCGCTCCCACGTGGCTTCCTCAACACCGCGATGCTTCCACAGCACCTTCACCAACTCAATGGTCTTGCCACGAAGAACCTTGCTATCTGAATCCAGAACCTTCACCGGTTCCTCATCATAGGTCAAATCCGGATTCAAAACCACTTCCTCCACAGGCATCACATGCGAAGGATCAGATCTATATCTCCGGAGTATAGAGACGTGGAACACATCATGAATCTTCTCCAACTCCTGAGGTAACCTCAACCGATACGCAACAGGACCCACACGCTCAACCACCTCATATGGTCCAATGTACCTAGGGCTCAACTTACCCTTTCGGCCAAACCGCATCACCTTCTTCCAAGGCGAAACCTTCAAGAACACACGGTCACCCACCGCATACTCTATCTCCTTACGCTTCAAATCCGCGTAAGACTTCTGCCGATCAGAAGCAGCCTTCAACCGCTCACAAATGAGCTTTACCTTCTCTGTGGTCCCTTTTAACAAAGCCGGCATTGAAACCAACTTTTGACCAGTCTCAGCCCAACAAAGAGGAGTCCTACACTTCCTCCCGTACAAAGCCTCATAAGGTGCCATCTGTATACTTGCCTGATAACTGTTGTTATAAGCAAACTCAACCAAAGGCAGATGCTTCTCCCAAGAACCTTGGAACTCAATCACGCAACACCTCAACATATCCTCCAAAATCTGGATAACTCGCTCAGACTGACCATCCGACTGAGGATGATAGGATGTACTGAAATGCAACCTTGTACCCAGAGCTTGATGCAAACACTGCCAAAACCGCGATGTGAACCTCGGATCCCTATCCGACACGATCGACTTAGGCACACCATGCAGCCGCACAATCTCAGCAATGTACAGCTCTGCCAACCTATCCAAAGAAAACGTGGTATGCACAGGCAAGAAATGCGCACACTTCGTCAGGCGATCCACAATCACCCAGACCGAATTCTTCTTCGATGGAGACAAAGGTAAACCAGATACAAAATCCATGGTAACCCTCTCCCACTTCCACTCAGGGATTTTCAACGGTTGCAACAACCCTGAAGGAAACTGATGCTCAGCCTTAACTCGCTGACACACCAAACACTTGCTAACAAACTCCGCAACATCCTTCTTCAAACCCACCCAATAGTACTCATCACGAAGATCACGGTACATCTTAGTACTACCAGGGTGCATAGCAAAAGGACTACTATGACCTTCAGTCAAAATAGCACGCCTCAACTCAGCATCAGCAGGCACTACTATCCGACTCCCAAAACACAGCACACCATCATCATTGAAACAGAAATCCGAAGGTCTACCCTCCGCGATATCCTGAACATGAGATACCAAGGAATCATCCAGCAACTGCTTATCCTTGATCAACTGAACCAAAGAGGGTTTCACTTGCAACTCAGCAACGAGACCACCATCTTGCGATATGCTCAAGCTAGCAAACATGGCTCTCAGCTCAACAGCTACCTTCCTACTCAAGGCATCCGCAACAACATTAGCTTTTCCAGGATGATACTCAATCGTCAGATCATAATCCTTGAGCAACTCCAACCAACGCCGCTGCCTAAGATTCAACTCCTTCTGAGACATCAGATACCTCAAACTCTTGTGATCCGTGTACACAGTACACTTCTCACCATACAGATAATGTCTCCAGATCTTCAGAGCAAAAACCACTGCAGCCAGCTCAATATCATGCGTAGGGTAATTGCGCTCATGCACTTTCAACTGCCGCGATGCATAAGCCACCACCTTACCCTCCTGCATCAACACACACCCCAAACCAACATAGGATGCATCACTGTAAACCACAAACTCTTTCCCTGATTCAGGCTGAATCAAGATAGGAGCTTGCGTCAAAGCCGTCTTAAGCTTCTCAAAAGCCTGCTGTCTCGCTTCCGTCCACTCATACTTAACATCCTTTTGCAACAGCTTCGTCAAAGGAGCAGCAATCTTGGAAAAACCATCCACAAACCTTCGGTAGTATCCCGCCAAACCAAGGAAACTACGGATTTCATGAACAGACTTAGGAACTTTCCAATTCATCACCGCCTCAATCTTCTGAGGATCAACACGAATCCCCTCAGCTGAGACCACATGCCCAAGAAACACCACCTCCCTTAACCAGAACTCACACTTGCTCAGCTTAGCATAAAGCTGATTCTCCAACAAAGCTTGCAAAACAATCCTCAAATGCTCTTCATGCTCCTCCTCAGTACGCGAGTACACGAGGATATCATCAATGAACACCACAACAAACTTGTCTAGGTATTCATGAAACACACGATTCATCATGTCCATGAAAGCAGCAGGAGCATTTGTCAACCCAAACATCATCACAAGAAACTCATAATGCCCATACCTTGTCCTGAAAGCTGTCTTAGGCACATCCACATCCTTCACCTTCAACTGATAATACCCTGACCTCAAGTCAATCTTAGATAACACAACAGCTCCCCGAAATTGATCAAAAAGATCATCAATCCTCGGCAAAGGATACCGATTCTTGATAGTCAACTTGTTCAGCTGACGGCAATCAATGCACATTCTCATAGTGCCATCCTTCTTCTTCACAAACAAGACCGGTGCTCCCCAAGGTGACACACTCGGACGGATGAAACCACGATCAAGCAACTCTTGCAACTGCGTCTTCAGCTCCTTCAGCTCCTTAGGTGCCATTCTATAGGGAGTAATGGACACAGGAGTTGTATTCTCATACAGCTCAATTCCAAACTCCACCTCGCGGTTAGGAGGTAAACCAGGCAACTCCTCAGGAAAAACACCAGGAAACTCCTTCACAACTCTGATATCTTGCACCCTCAACTCTTTAGAGCTAGGATTCATCACAAAAGCTAGATAGGCTTCGCAACCTTGCCTCAGCATCCTGCTCGCCTCCAAGGTAGACACCACATTGGCAAGAAACTTCACATTCTCACCAACCACAACAACTTCATAATCATCCGCAAGCTTAAGCGAAACCCGCTTGTTCTCACAATCCACAACAGCACGATGCTCAGCAAGCCAATCCATACCAAGGATCACATCGAAACCATAGAAGGGCAACTCCATAAGATCAACATGGAAAACATGCTCTTGAACAACCAAGGGACACCTTCTATAAAGCTTCCTAGTCACAACAGTCTCACCAAAAGAACTAGTGACTCGAACACCAACATCCAAAGACTCAACAGGCAAACCAATCAATTCAGCATGCTCACGCAAAATATATGAATGCGTAGATCCAGAGTCTATCAAAGAAAGCAATGACAAGGACTGCAGAGTAAAGGTACCTGCAATCACATCCGCATCATTCCTGCCCTCTCGCTGAGCATACACCCTCGCTTGGCCTCCACCCTCAGGCTGAATAGCCACAACATGGGCCACTCCACGACCACCTTTCTCTCTCCTCTGGAAATTACCACGGCCGCGCCCATGACCTCTCTGCGGTGCAGCAACAACAGGAGCACGCACCTGATCACCAGCCAACCTCGGACAATCCCGCTTCAAGTGGTCTGCGGAACCACAACCCCAGCACCCATTACCAGCAGCCGCAACAGGAGCTTGCACCATTCTCTCGGCACGAGGACAGTCACGTTTCAGGTGACCACGTGAACCACAGATCCAACAAACACTCGGATCAGTTCTAGCATTGCCTCCTCTAGCAGGTGCACCACCACCTCTCTTAGCTGAAGACTGATACTTCTGATCACGTACCCTCTTGTTCCGTCCACCTCCGGAACTAAACTCAGCTGATCGCTTCCCAGCACTTGCTCCAGCACCTCTCACAGATAAACCCAACTTCATCTCAACATCCTTGGCTCGACCCACCAACACGTCAAAATCATCATACTCGGCGGCCAGCAAATACATCTTTACATCCGTCTCTAAACCATAACGGAACCTCTCGCACCTTGCCCGCTCATCAGGTACCAGCTCCGGTGCATACTGACTGAGTCGCACAAACTGCACCTCATACTCAGCCACACTCATGCTCCCCTGGGTAAGAGACATGAATTCACGCTTCTTCTCATCAAGATATCTCACACCAAGATATCTCCGCTTGAACACATTCTGAAAGAATGTCCAAGTCACATTAGCTTCTGCCATCCCAGCAACAGTGGTTGTCCACCACGTATACGCATCCTTCTGCAGCAAGGACACAACACAACCCAGCTTTTGCACATCAGTGCAACTCATCTGGCCTAAGATTCGCTTGGTACTCTCTAGCCAAGCTTCAGAACTCTCAGCAGACATACCCCTGAACTCAGTCCCACCAAGACTGCGCAAACGCTCCAAAGGTAGTCTGACACCAGCATCTTCCTGATGCCCCGCTCCACGAGCCCCAGCTACTGCTGCTTGAAAAGCACCAGCAATAGCTTGCACTAACATCGTCATATCAGGCATAGCTTGCCCCTGACCAGCCCCAGGTCCAGCAGCTCCAGCGCCAGCTGCAGCTCCAGCTTCCTCAGCCCCAGCACCACCACCACCAGGTGGAGGAGGAGGTAACACCGCACTACCCGTGTTTTCCTCATTCTCGTTCTCATTAGGAGCCGTAGCTCGCACATTACCTCGTAACTCTCTACGTGGTGCCATACTTTTACCATGCAATCACAACACAAATAAAACAAAGTCAGGCCCAGCAAGGTAAGCAATCCAAGTATTCAAGCTCAATTTCATTTCAAAACAACATCTTTCCTTTAGCTTTGATTTGGCAATGGGTACCCACAACATGCTACATCACAGCACATACTTCAATTGCATCAAAATCACAAGCCATTAATCATGCTTTCACTGAACAAGCATACAAGACATACATACTTCAATCATGCATACATACATTCCCAATTACTCGAGAACTCAGCTCTGATACCACCAAATGTAACCCCCTTAACCCGGCCTAGACGGTTGACCCGAATTAAGAAAGTTACACGGGGAAAACCAAAGTCAACCCGAAAGTCAACCTTGATTAACGACCCTTTTTTTTTCTTTTTAACCTTGTCTAGATGCACTTTAGACCTAATTGTGATCACACAAACATCATACCAAAAGATCACGAACATCAGAGATCAAACAGAGACTCAATTGAACAAAATACAACTTTAGGGACCAAACTGTAAATTCTGATAATTATAAAGACTTAACCCAAATTGAAGTTACCATCTTGAAATTAATCATGTTTCATGCTTCTCTGTAAAATTTCAGCTCAAAAGGACTTCCCAAACTCATACAATTGCACAAACAAGTTTCAGGACCAAAACGCAAACATTCCAAAACATATAACTGCCAATGTCAGCCCCCAACGGTCACCCGTTCCGAAACAGGCATAGCCAGTTTCGAAACTCGGGGCCGTTCCGCAACGCGTACCGAAACGGGGGTCTGGCAGTGGCCTTTCCGTTTCGGAACGGCCCCTCCCGTTTCGGACGCCTGGGCACAATTAAGGCACCCGTTCCGAAACGGTAGGTGCTGTTCCGAAACACCCTGCACAAATTGCCTAAAAATGCATACTTAAACATGCAATTGGCCAACCAATCATGCTCCAAATGCCACCAAACTTTGCCAACATGCAATTCAACATATATGAGACATACATGCACCAGCAATTCATCAAACATCCACATATGTGAAAAGCCCCAAATCTATAGGCATGCTTCCTACACAAGTAAGCCATTCAAGCATAAACTTCCAATTCAAGCATATAAAGGCCAACCACAAAAACCAGCATTCTCAACAACATTCAACATACTTAGGGAGTTCAAAACATCTCCCAAAACATATACATTGGTCCCCCATTGCCAAATTACCAAAAGCTAAAATGTACTTAGAAAACCTTCCATACTTAGAGCTTTGTTTCCACTTGGATGCTTGCCCTCCTTGCTGCCCTCAAGTACTCTAATGCTCTGCATTATTGAATTAAGAAAACGGAAGAGAGCGTAAGCAAAAGCTTAGTGAGGAATGCTCAATAAAACCATCCAATAATGCATTTATAAAACACTTATAAAACATGCTTCAAATCATCATTTACACATGCTCAAAAGCATACTTAAAACAAGCATCTCATGCTTCATTTCATTACATGTCATATTGGCCTCAAGTGATAAATTCCATTTCTTTAAAAACAAGTTCATCAACTTTCACCCCAAGGACTTTTAAACACCTTGGCCCCAAGGACTTTTAAACACCTTGGCCTATGGACTCTTAAACACCATAGAATGTATCACATCAAGGACTTTTAAACACCTTGATCCCAAGGACTTTTAAACACCTTGGCCATGGACTTTTAAACACCATGAATTAAATTACCTCAAGGACTTTTAAACACCTTGAACCCCAAGGACTTTTAAACACCTTGGCCTATGGACTTTTAAACACCATAGAATGGACCACACAAGGACTTTTAACCACCTTTGTGTCCGTAACAAGAACCATCCAAGGACTTTTAACCACCTTGATGTTCTTAAGTAAACAAGGCTCACTCAAGGACTTTTAACCACCTTAGTGACCTTAACCTTTTCAAAACATCACTTGCCAATATACATCATTTTCATCAATTAATCCACTGTTTTAAAGCATTAAACCAAGCCATATTCATCATGCATTTAAAAGCATCAAACCACATTTAATCAATGTTCAAAAACAAGGAACTCTTACCTTGAGCTTCCTTTAACATATGGCTTAACAAAACAGCAAATACCATGCTAAATCATGCTTTCAAAACAGTAATTAAAACATGCAATAAACCACATTGCATCACAACAAAATCATGGCCACCACTAGAGAGAATTTCCGAAAACTTACACTCGAGCTTAGCAAAGTTGTTTAGACTTAAACTAAGCTCCCAAGACATTGGTTTCAAAGCCGAAAACCCAATTTCACTCACCGATTCCACTTCGCCTCTTGCCGAAGCACCAATTCAAGCTTCCGGATCAACAACTCTTGGATCCAAAGATGCCTCCCCTGATTAAACACATTAAAGCAGAGATTTAATGCATCATCATGCATCAAAAGCTTCAATGAAAGCACTCAAACTCGCTGCTCTCATTCACACTCCAATTTCGGCCACCAAACACAACCGAAATGGCATCAAAACCACTTCTCAACAAAGCCCAGCCATAAACCAGCAAAACCTAACATCCATTAACACCATTTAACATCTAAAAACAACCTATAAACATCCTTATACCTCCAGCAACATCAGATCCACAAGATCACCACAAAAACATCCAAGAAACACAAGCTAAACTTAGGAAACACAACCTATCCGGGATTGCATTAATCAAAACTCATTTCCTTATCAAATTAACATTCATTAATCATCATTTTAGCACCTTAAAACACTGCTTAAACAGATCCAACGAAATTTCATCAAAAACACACCAAATCTTGCATTTTAAGCCAAGATCCACTAAACAATCTTAAAAGCCATTTATAAAACATCAATTAGGGATTGAGAACTTAGGAATTTCATTAAAGAACTTGAAGTTCAGAGGAGAAGGATGTTCTTACCTCCAAACCTGAGTTTCTCCTCTTTTAGAGCCAAAAAGCTTGATGAATCAAGTAGCAAATACAAAGGTTTTGATGAGAAGATGATTAGGAATCAAATGAGGATTGAAAAGAAGTATTTAGGTGATAAAAATCAGAGGAAAAGATCTGGAGAGAATGTGTTTGGTTTGAGAGAAAAGATGAGAGAAAATGAGAATGGAAAATTTAGAAAGTTAGTTAAAGATGACTAAAAATATCTTTCCCTCCTTTTTACTTTTATTTTAAACCATTATTAAATCATTTAATATTCTAGAAAATCTGGAGAAACTCCCCTTTGGGTAAATAGCTCCCTAAAGATTCAAAGTTTCAATCCTTTTTAAAACAGTCACAAAACTTTCAAAAATTACATTTTGGTCACTAGCCAAAATGTCACCCTTCCGAAACTCATTTTCCAAAATTGATTTCACAGTTCACTTAATTATATTAAAAGATGATTTTAGAACATTTTTCCATATTTTTAATGCAACCCGAACTAGGTTTTCCTAATTTCACCTCTTTAGATTCGAACAGCACTTTGACCAAACCGGTCAACGCCCAAAACTTCTAAGCCCAAAACCGGGGCGTTACAGGGACGATTCTGCTCCAGTAGGTGGCATAAGGGCTTGGTAATCTTCGAGAAATTTGCAATAAATCTTCGATAAAACCCAGCATGCCCTAGGAAACTCCGAATTCCCTTGACTGTGGTGGGTGGCGATAGCTTTTCGATTACTTCTATTTTTCTTCTATCTACCTCTATGCCGCGGCAGCTTACCTTGTGGCCTAGGACTATCCCTTCATCCACCATGAAGTGGCACTTTTCCCAGTTTAAGACCAAGTTTTCTTTTTCGCATATATTGTTGGAGTATGTCCAAAGACCAATCATATGATGATTGAATAGACATACTATTTTACTAGATTTATGAAGTAATGGCATTGTCGTTATTATCATTTGGTATGTTTCTCTGCATCAAACTAACCATTGGATAATAATGTCCATACAATAATACGATTATTGTTAAATAGGATCCTTAGTCGAATATTATTACGGGTATGGACAATGATAATATATAAAGACTAATATGTGGTTGATGACAAGCGTTGTCATTGACATAGAGATGTCAAAATCAACACATAAATATTTGTTAGAGAACAACATACTGGATTGACCCACTATGAGTATATTTCTTGGGTAATTATGTGACAGTCACAACATTGCTCATGATAAACATATGTATAATCCTCAGACTTGAGATCAACGTGATTTCAACATAAAGATTTACGTATTTTGACATCGTCAAACGTGTGTCGTAACTGACTACATTATAAAGACTGATGATTGGATACGTGATGACCTATGTAGTGAAATATGGTTGATCAAGAAAGGATTTGTCCCTCCTACATAATGGGAGAAATATCTTCGGCCACTTGATTGAGTGAGATTAGAAAATGCATGACCATGCTCGAATATTATGATATGAGATATCATAGAGATTCGTTTATCATAATCTACTCAAGACATCAAGAAACACTAGATGGACAACGCAAGTGTGACTAACCCATGACTTGTGTTCATCTAAGATATAAAGGACAAAAGGATGAAATACATAAAGGAAGTTTATTCAAGAATTAGGAAAGTCAAACCATGACTTCATGCAACTTATGTAGCAATGATGTATTGCTAGATGCCACTCATTGTTTGTAAAATTAGAACAGTTCTAATTTTGCTGCTAATGTTGCATGAACCTACAAGGGTCACACCCTTCAAATGAAACGAACAAAAATTGGAAACCATATTCCCTATTTTAAGGAGATTGTCGAAAATCCCCTATGGGATAAGGGAAATCGACAACTCCCTTAAATGGGAATAATATTGGATAAATATTGTATTTATCAAATATTATTTAGAGTATGGAAAATATTTAGAGACTTAAATATTATAAAATAAGATTCTAAAAATTTAAATATATATTTGGAATTTATATAATGTTTATTTAATTCCAAGTTTATTTAGAATTAGATTTCACATAATTAAAAAACATATATTTAAATCCAAGTAAAGATATAATGAGATTCTATATAAAATATATATATATATATATATTTGGATTAAATATAATGTATATTTAAATCAATGTTTTATGTAGAATTAGATTCTACATAATTAAATATATATATTTCATTTAATATTATTAAATACAATGTAAATTTAATATAAACCAATTTCAAGTAGAATTAGATTTTATGAATTTTGGCTGAACTTGGATTTAAGGAATTCAACTAGAATTAAGTATCTGAATACTATTTAAAGGGACAAGGGCTAGCAACCAAATCATCCCTCTTCCTCCTCTTGAAGATTTCGACTACACCCCTAGGGATTCCCCACTGGAATTCGACATATCCCAGAAAGCTCTCTGAGAAGCTGTTCGATATTTTTCTAGTGTTCTACTTGCCCCCTGGAAAATCCCTGAAGGTTCCCTTGCTCGATTGCAAGTCCCAGTTGAACTCCTAGTCGATTTCAGACTCCCTCAGGAATCCTTGGAGGGATTCCGACATCTCCCTAGAAGGTGTTCAAACCTATCAAAATTTATCCCTAAGTGTTAGGGAGACGGAAACTTTGTTCGTTTTGTTCGGGTGGACTGCGTAGAGGTCGTTGCGAACCTGTGACGATTTCGGTTTTACTTGACGTGGTTATTCCGACATATCATCGGTTTTCCAGTTTCCAGAGTTTTAAAAGTTAACTCTTCATCTTTTCACCCCAGATTCGTTCCTGTACATGGATCCTGGCTGGATTATGTCGGATTAATTTTTCTGCTGCGCCACGGGGCGTGCCGACGTGACCCAACAGTGGTATCAGAGCCACTTGTACCATACGAATTCAGACTTAAATTCTTGGGTGATGTTTATGTATGAGATGCATGCTGTTTGATTCGATTTAAATGTTTATCGTTTATCGTATCACACCTAATAAAGACTTATTTCGATTATCACTGAATGATTAAGAGTTCATCATAACTATATTAGGTTGCTTCAATGTTAAATGTTAACATGTTGAGACTAATAGTTAGTCTAGGGAACAAGTAGTTGTTCGTAGTTTCATAGATTTATGAAATCTCTGAAAGGGCTTCTAATTTGATAAAAGTTATCAAACTATATTTCACGGTGAATGCATAAAAGTTATGGTTACACGTTATGAAAAATGCATGTCTAGGATTGGCATCATCAAAGACCTGGTACTTAAGTGTGCCTAGTGCGCCACCTCTCTTTCATGTTGACCTACCTGGTGCATTTGTTTGTTAACGCAAATGGTTTATGAAACCTCGTGATCCTTCTTTGGCCCATTAACCACAACTTAGGGATAATCAGTTTAAAACTCCGTAAACACGCCGTTACTTTGTTTGCACGATGTTTGAAATGCATGTTAGATTGCACAGTGTTTGTTTTGCATGGTTATAGCCCATAGCCTTTATAGTTTTGGTTTTTATAAATACGGCCTGCGTGTCGTGCCTTTCTCTATCTTCTATTGTACTTCTCTTCTCATCTCACTCCCTCGCATGTAACACGAGTTTCTGAAAATTGTAAATACTCATGGAGATAAAGCAAGAACTAAGGTAGCAGCGTGGTGGGCCTACCCTGGTGGATCGGGCGTTTTAGAAGCAGATTCTATCTTCAGTAGAATGGTCCTCCCATTGGCTTGGGACGGGTCGCCTTAGGTTAACAAGGGCTATAATCATTGCATATTTATTTAGCGCTTATATTTACCTTGTATGTGATGCAATGGATGTTTTATAAGCATGATTAAACATAGTTCTATTGATAGGATCAATGTTAAAATGATGAGATAATTAAGTAAATCCCTCACTATAATTCTAAGTCTGTTTTTGTAACACCCCAAATTTGGGCTTAGAAGTTTAGGGTCTGAACCGGATCGGTCTGGAAAACGGTTCGAATCTAAAAGGGAGTTTTAGGGAACACCTAGTTCGAGATGCTTTAAAAATATAGAAATATCTATAAATCCTCATTTAATATATATAAGTGAATGGTGAAATCAATTTTACAAAATAAGGTTCGGAAATACTACATTTCGATGTAGTGACCAAATCGCAGTTTTTACAAAGTTTAGTAGTGAATGTTTTGTAAAGGTTTAAAACTTTGAATCTTTACGGAGCTAATTTACCAAAAATGTTTTCATCAGATTTTTCCTTAATCTGGGTGATTTAATTAATCATTTAATGAAATAAAATAAAGGTGATAAACTACCTTTGACTTTCATAACCACTTTTCTCTAATTTTCTCCCATTTCATTTTCTCTCAAATTCCTTTCAACCAAACACATTTTCTCCAGCAAATTTACTTTGATTTTACACTTCATTTGATGAGAATTGCATCACTCATTGATACCTAATCAATGTTTCATCAAATCTATTGTCTTCTATATTGAATTTTCATGGAAACTTGCCCAAATCAAGGAGAAATCATCTTTTAGAGGTAAGATTGTTATTCTCCTCTAAATACTCAGTTCTTTATTGAAATTCCCAAGTTGTCAATCCTTTATTAAAGATTTATGATTGATTTTAATGTTAGAAACAAGAATTTGGCTTAAAACTCAAGATTTTGGAAGAGATCTTGAAGATTTTCGTGGTAATTGATTGGGCTCTGTTTTAAGATGGTTTCCTAATGTATTTTGGATGTTAAATGATGTTAGAAATGAGGTTTTATCAATCCAATCCCGATTAGGTTGTTTTTCCTAAGTTTTTGCTTGTGAAAATGGTGGTTTTTGGGGTGATTTTGGTGTTCTGTTATAGCTGGAGGTATAAGGACGAGTTTAGGGTTGTTTATGATGTTAATTGATGTTTATAAAAGGTTAGAATTGATAGATCTTGACTGGGCTTTGTTTTGGGAGAGTTTGGAGGTGATTTCGGTTGTTTTTGGTAGCCGAAATGAGGTTCTTGAGTAGAGCAGCGAGTTGGGTTGTATTGCTGGTGATTTTAATGCATGGTGATGCATTAATCCTCTGTTGTTATGTGTTAAAAACAGGGGAGAATGATCCGGAAGCGATAGAGGTGGCGTTGAAGGTTTCAGACGCTTGGAAGGCTTGTCGGCTAGCATAGTTTTGTGTATCGGTGAGTGAGATCGTGTTTTCCAGCTTTGGAATGATTTGAAAAGAGGTTTGGGAACTTAAATTTAGGCTTGAAACGCCGGTTTAAGTTCGGAAGTAAGTAAAGTGGAATTCTCTCCCAATTGTGCTATTATTGTTTTGAAAACTATCAAAATAGGTTTTGATCTGATTGATTTGACAATGTGGTTTAAGTTGTCGTTTGTGCAAGGTTTTTAAGCATGTGAGTTGGTTGTCAAACTTGGTTTGAGGAAAGATGCATGAAATTGATATTCCTTGTGAGTATGAGTTGTCAATTTGTGTCTCAAATGCTTGTTCGGCTTTTTAGCTTCGAAGGTGTTGCATGCTTTAAAAACAACGAATGTGTTGATGTTTAACATGATATATATTGGCATAGATGATGTAAAGAATACCAGATATATTGATCGATCAATAGGATGTAGAGTGCACTATAAACTAAAAATTCGTACGTGCTCTTGGGTGTCGTCCCAAAGAGAGAGACCAATGATGGGCATTCCATTAGAGTAGGACTTGGTGAATTATCCAAGCTTTTTGGCAACAAGAGTTATTGCCATGAAACCGATGATGGGCATTCCATCGGAGTAGGACTTGGTGAGAGACCAAGTTTTTGGCAACAAGAGTTATTGCCATATGAAATCGTTGAGGGGCATTCCATTGTAGTAGGACTTGGTGAAATACCCAAGCTTAGTTGCGAGGGTAGATACCGCCATGAGAGCCGGTGGCGAGATCCCACCGGGGTAGGACTTGACCTCGAGTCAAGCTGTCCGCATATCCGAGTACAATAGAATATGAAAAATGCCAATATATGAGAATGAAATGTGTCACATGTACCAATGCTTGAGATGTTGTATGTAATGAGAAATGCATATGAGATAATAATTTTATGAAATGCTTTTGTGTATCAAGCATATGTGGCCTTGCCATTAGATTTGCATAGGTTGTATGCATGTATTAGCTAGATGGTACATGTGGTTTTCAAAATGGAGATTTGCTTATGCAAATGAGGTTTTGAGTTTATGAAATGCTTTTGAGTAACAAGCATGTATGGCTTTGCCATGATTTTTGCATTTGTTGAATGCATGAGATAGATAGAAGGAACATATGGTTTCCAAAAGGTATTTTGCTTTGAAATGATCATCAAGCATGAGAAGATTATAATGTGAAGTGGAAGTGATTTCCAAGGAAATTGGTTTAAACTTTGCATGAAGTGATTGTGCATGAAAAGGTTTAAATGGTAGTAATTGCAAGGATGTTGTTGGGGTGAGTTGTTTAGTGTATCAAAGTTAAATGTTGGTTTTCTTGTTGAGCAATGCATGTTTTAAAGCAATGGTGTTTCAAAGGATATTTTCAATCAATACTTTGGGTTATTGAGTTGTGATTACATTTTAAGAGGGTTTTAGGATTCGCTGCATTGATGGTGTTTTGGTTTTGAGCATTCCTCACTAAGCATTATGTGCTTACGCTCTTTTTTGTCCATCAATGCAGATAGTTGAAGTTGGGACAATTAGGAGCAAGGGATTCAAGAAGAGCTCCACTTGAGAAGTATGTTTGGTTTATAGCTATTGATAATAAAGGCAATGGGGGGGGGGAACTTTTATGTTGTTGTGTAACGAGGTTGTTTATCTTGACCATGTTCGGTTTATGGTTTGATACTTGTTGGTGATCGCTTTGCAATATTTGGATCTTCTTCTTTATATGTTGATATAGCTATGTTCTTTGGTTAAGGTAAGATCTTGTGTTGAATGCGATTAGGGAGTTCGTGTGCCTAATGCTTGATTTGTATCTAGTCTTTGATGCAATTTGATAGTTGTAATGCTTAGCATGTGGTTGATATGTTATGTAATGATTTAAAGTGTGTTTGAGGGTGGCTTAAGGTGAAAAACCAGAACTTTCTGCTGTTTCTGGGCAGGGTGTATCGAAACACCCTTGGCTGTTTCGAAACGGGTGCTTGAAATGGCTTGGGCGTTTCAGAACGACTAGAAGTGTTTCGAAACACTTTGGCTACTGGAAGTGTGTATTTCGAAACTAGTTTCGGAACATACCCGCGTACCGAAACGGTCAACACCGTTTTGACACGGGTGTTTCGATATGGTTGTTAGTGTTTCGAAATGGGTGACCGTTGGACACAGTTTTGAATTGCTTTGAAGTCTGCATGCTTTACATTTTAGTCCTGAAAGTTGTAATTGCAATTTCTTGAGCTTAAGATGTCTTTTTAAGCTGAAATTTGGCAGAGAGGCTTGTAATATGATTAATTGAGGTTTGGTCAGACTAAAATCTTTAAAGTCCTTTTATTTTCCAAAATTTACATTTTGGTCCCTAAAAGTGTATTTCTTGCAATTGAGTCCTTAAATGTTTTCCGATCGCTGTGTTTTTCTCTCCCAAGGTTCTTGGGCTTTCACATAGGTTTAATGCGCATCTAGAGAAGATAAAATAAAAAAGGGTCGTTAATCAAGGTTGACTTTCGGGTTGACTTTGATTTTCCCCGTGTGATCTTCGTAGTTCGGGTCTAGCATCTCGGCCGGGCTAAGAGGGTTACATTTTTTGGTATCAGAGCTAAGTTGCGAATATTTGGGGCGATGGTAAGTTTGTGGTAAGTTGTTATGGTAAGTGTTGGATGTTTATTCTGATGTGTGGTTGAAAGTTGGTTGAAAAATACGTTTCTGGGTGAATTGTTGATGTTTTTAATGTGCTTTGTGGTTATGATTCTTCTGTAAGCTAATGTGAACATGTGTTGGTGACATGCTGGTGTTATGAGTTGATTTTCTGAATAATGAAAATGTGATGGGTATGGTATGTTGATGTTATACTGTTGAGGGTGAATGTAGTTTGATGAGAGCATGATTGAAGTTTGTTGATTGGTTTGCTCGATGTTGTGATATCAATGTTTTTATTGTTTGTTATGTCATATAAAGGGGAGAATTCGGGATACCCATTGCCTTATTATTATAGCTATTGTGTTATGTTGGAGTCTTGAATCCTTGCTTGAAGCTGGCCTAATCGTTTTGTTGGTTTTGTTATCATTGCTTTGTTAATAATAGCACAATGGGATCAATGAGAGAATGGCAGTTGGGTACGATGGTTGCTGCTTTAGAGCAAGTTGTAAAGGGGTGGAATTCACTTTTTGGTGGGAATGTATCATTTCAGTCTACAGTGCCTGGAGTCGAGGTAGTAAGACAGGAGGTGAGAGTTGGTTCTGTGATGAAGGATTCATCACTTGTGGTTCAAGAGGTGTCGGGAACATCTCAGGCCGTGGTGGAGGTGAGGCCAGTGTATGTGCCAACTTTGGGGCATACGAATTTGTCAAGGCAGCGTTTACAAGATTTGGGAGTTGTGAAGTATCGTGGTTCGACGCCTGAGGCGTTCGAGGCTTGGTTCGCCAGTATAATTCCGATTTTGGATCAGGAAGGGTGTGACAACGCATGTAAGTTGGGAAGTGTTTTCTCGTTAATGTTGGAGGATGCTTGTGCTTGGTGGACATCTGTGGCGGTGGCAACGAATATCCACGATATAGATTGGGAGTTCTTTGTGTCTGCCTTTAGTAGAAGGACCTTAGAGATAGGTTCTCGGGGGTTAAGCAATGCGGGAGTGTGGCTTCAGTTTTTGGTAGTAAGAGAAATACCAGCAAAAGAGCTGTGAATACTGACCTTCAGAGTTGTCAGCGTAAGAGGTTACGCGATGGAAGGGTTCGCCTGAACCAAGGTTTTGGTGGTGGTGCTGATGTGGGTCAAGTGCTTCATGATCAAGGAGTGGTAGTTCGGTTGCCGATGTGTGAATGTTGTAGAAGGCGTCATGTTGGAGTTTGTTGGGGTGTGGGAGTTTGTTCGAACTGTGGTTCTATGGAGCACGTGAAGCGGAATTGTCCTCAAGTGGTGAGATCAGCTTCAGTGGGTGCAAAAGGGTCTCAGAAGGGTCGTGAGCGCGGTCGAGACAGAGTTCGGAGGTGGCAAGAAAGGCAGAAAGGTGTGAGGTGTTTGGGGAATGGATCTTGTTGGAATTGTGGGTCTGTTGGACATTTGAGGCGGAATTGTCTGGAGTTAGCTCGGGGTAGTCAGGGTTCTTTATCGCAGGGAGACGGTGATGACCTTAAAGTGTTGGTTGGTGCTGCGGTGATGCGGCCAGAGAATAATGGTTCTGCGGGGAAGAGAGTTTGTCTATTGGAGCTTCGGGGCAATGAGGTGATTATAGGTAACTTTGCTAAGTAATCTTTGCCCTAGTTATCTTTGTTTGGTTCCGGTTTGGATTCCCTTGTGTAGTGGGTAAGGTCTTATAGCTAGCAAGTTGGGGTAGTAGCCGGTGTTGTTTTGAAAACAACTTTAGTGTGAGGAGTGTATTAGTGGAGTATTTTATAGTTAGCAAATTGTTAAAATGGTAGAGCTGGAAAAGTTAGAAGTGAGGTAAGAGGTTGTTCTTAGGCGGATCCTGAGAATGTTAATGGTAAGTGTGAACCGACATACATGCACAGTTAAAACCATTTGTTATATATTATATATATATGTTGGTACATGCATACATGCGACATGACATTAGAGGTTTTGCATACATGTACACAGGCATTGTTTGGGCATATTGGTGATCATGCATACGAGCGTTCACACTTGATAATAGCTAGTTGGGTCCGATAGTGTTGTGGTAGGATTAGGTTGGTTGGTGGGTTTAAAGTGTTGTTTTGGTGCTAGGTGAATGCTAGAAGTAGTAGAAGGTAGTAAACAAGTTGTCAGTAATAGTGAGTGCGATCTAGCATGTTGGCAGAAGGAAGGTGTTTAGGTGCTTAAAGAGTTTAGCGGTGACGTGATAGGGAGGTGGTCGTTTGGAGTTAGAATCGGTTGAGGTGGCTGCGAATAACAAATAAGTGTTGTAGTTTCTCTGTGCTGGGTGATTGTTGTAGGGTAGTGGATGTGTTTCCGGAGTGTTGAGGCGTCTTGGCGTTGATGGTTGCAATAGAAGGGTTGTTTATGTAGGTGACGGTTCGCAGTAACCTTAGAGGAGTTGGGAGGAGATTATGTTGAGAGCTTTAGATAAGGTTTGGCTTGGAATGAGTAGAGGTTTCGTAATCTTAATATGTTTGTGGGGAATGGGTGGTATCCAGGTAAGTTAGTGTTATGGTTAAAGTTTGAAGTGGAAAGGCAATGTAAGTTTAAGGGCCATTTTTGTTTTGCCGGGTACTTGTGAGAAGTGGTTTGTTAGTTGAGTATAAGTAAATCTTTCCTAAGTCAGTTGGGGGTAAGTAGAACAACTGGTGGAGTTAAGTTTGGAGTCTTGTGATGTGGATTTTGGATGTTGTGTGAGTAGTTTTGATGAGTTGTTATGGTAGTGATAGAGGCGGATGTGAAGGAATGTTATCAATACATTGAGAGGTTTGAGTAAGCAGTTTGTAACGCCCCGGTTTTGGGCTTAGAAGTTTTGGGCGTTGACCGGTTTGGTCAAAGTCCTGTTCGAATCTTAAGAGGTGAAATTAGGAAAGCCTAGTTCGGGTTGCATTAAAAATATGGAAAAATGTTCTAAAATCATCTTTTAATATAATTAAGTGAACTGTGAAAGCAATTTTGAAAAATGGGTTTTGGAAGTATGACATTTTGGCTAGTGACCAAAATGTAATTTTTGAAAGTTTTGTGACTATTTTATAAAGAGTTGAAACTTTGAATCTTTAAGGGGCTATTAATCCAAAGGTGATTTCTCCAGATTTTTCTAAGATATTTAGAGTTTTAATTCTGATTTTAAAGTGAATCAAAAGGAGGGAAAAACTCATTTGGCAATTTTCTCAACTAACTTCCAATTTTCTTCTCTCTTTTTCTCTCAAACCAAACACACCATTTCTAGAGATTTGATTCTGTTTTTCTCACTTAAATCTCTCCTTTTAACTCTCATTTGATTCCTAATCAACATATCTTCAAAACCTCTTCAATTGCTTCTTGATTCTTCAAGGATTTTAATTCCAAAAAGTGGAGAAACACAAGTTTGGAGGTAAGAACGTCCTTCTCCTCTAAACTACTAGTTCTTTACTGAAATTCCCAATTTCTCAACTCTTAATTGATGTTTAATTAAAGGCTTTTGAGTTTGGAATTGGATCTTGGCTTATAATGCAAGATTTGATGATTTTTCATGATTTTCGTTAGATCTGATTAACCTGTGATTTGAGATGTGTTTTTGATGTTAAATGAACTCTAAATTGATAAGGAAATGAGTTTTGATTGATGCAATCCCGGATAGGTTGTGTTTCCTAAGTTTAGCTTATGTTTCTTGGATGTTTTTGTGGTGATCTTGTGGATCTGTTGTTGCTGGAGGTATAAGGATGTTGTTAGGTTGTTTTTAGATGTTAAATGGTGTTAATGGATGTTAGGTTTTGCTGGTTTATGGCTGGGCTTTGTTGAGAAGTGGTTTTGGTGCAATTTCGGTTGTGTTTGGTGGCCGAAATTGGAGTGGGAATGAGAGCAGCGAGTTTGAGTGCTTTCATTGAAGCTTTTGATGCTTGATGATGCATTAAATCTCTGCTTTAATGTGTTTAATCAGGGGAGGCATCTTTGGATCCAAGGGTTGTTGATTCGGAAGCTTGATTTCGTGCTTCGGCAAGTGGCGAAGTGGAATCGGTGAGTGAAATTGGGTTTTCGGCTTTGAAACCAATGTCTTGGGAGCTTAGTTTAAGTCTAAACAACTTTGCTAAGCTCGAGCGTAAGTTTTCGGAATTTCTTTCTAGTGGTGGCCATGATTTTGTTGTGATGCAAAATGATTATTTGCATGTTTTACATACTGTTTTGGAAGCATGTTTTAGCATGGTTTTTGCTGATGATGTAAGCCATATGTTGAAGGTAACTCTAGGTAGGAGTTCCTTGCTTTTGTACATTGAAATGATGTGGTTTAATGCTTTTAAATGCATGATGAATATGGCTTGGTTTTATGCTTTAAAACAGTGATGTAAGTGATGAAAATGATGTATATTGGCAAGTGAGGTTTTTAAAATGTTGAGGTCACTAAGGTGGTTAAAAGTCCTTGAGTGAGCCTTGTTACTTATGAACATCAAGGTGGTTAAAAGTCCTTGGATGGTTCATGTTGTGGACACTAAGGTGGTTAAAAGTCCTTAGGTGATCCTTTTCTATGGTGTTTAAAAGTCCATAGGCCAAGGTGTTTAAAAGTCCTTGGGCTCAAGGTGTTTAAAAGTCCTTGAGGTGATCTAATTCATGGTGTTTAAAAGTCCATGGCCAAGGTGTTTAAAAGTCCTTGGGACCAAGGTGTTTAAAAGTCCTTGGGAAGTTGATGAACTTGTTTAAGAAATGAAATGTATCACTTGAGCCAATATGACATGTTAAGTATATTATGAAGCATGAGATGCTTATTTTTAATGTTTATGTTGAAGCATGAAGTTGCTTGTTTTAAGTAAGGTTTTGAGCATGAGCAATTGTGGATTTGAAGCATGTTTTATAAATGTTTTAAGTTGCATTATTGGATGGTTTTTAAGAGCATTCCTCACTAAGCTTTTGCTTACGCTCTCTTCGTTTTCCTTAATTCAATAATGCAGAGCATTAGAGACCTTTTGAGGGCAGCAAGAAGGGCAAGAATTCAAGTGCAAGTAAAGCTCAATGTATGGAAGGTTTTTGTTAAACATTTTAGCTTTTGGGTGATTTGGCAATGGGGAAACCATGTGTATGTTTTGGGAGGTGTTTTGTACTCCCTAAGTATGTTTCTTGATGTTAAGATTGTTGGTCTTTGGATTGGATCTTTATATGCTTGTTTTGTAAGTTTGGTGCTTGAATATCTAGCTTGTGAAGGAAGCATGCCTATAGAATTGGGGCTTTTTGCATATGATGATGTTTGGTTGAATTGATGATGCTAATATGTTATATATATGTTGAATCACATGCTGGTAAAGTTTGGTGACATTTGGAGCATATTTGGTTGTGTAATTGCATGTTTAAAGTAGAGTTTTGGAGCAATCTGGGCAGGGTGTTTCGGAACAGCACCTACCGTTTCGGAACGGGTGCCTTAATCGTGCCCAGGCGTCCAAAACGGGAGGGGCCGTTCCGAAACGGAAAGGCCACTGCCAGACCCCCGTTTCAAAACGGGCTATGCCTATTTCGGAACGGCCCCGCGTTTCGAAACGGGCTGTCTCCCGTTTCGGAACGGTTGACCGTTGGGGGCTGACATTGGCAGTTATGTGTTTTGGATTGTTTGCGTTTTGGTCCTAAATCTTGTTTGTGCAATTGTATGAGTTTGGGAAGTCCTTTTGAGCTGAAATTTCACAGAGAAGCATGAAACCTGATTAATTTCAAGTTGGTAACTTCAATTGGGATTAAGTCCTTATAATTATCAGACTTTACAATTTGGTCCCTAAAGTTGTAAATTGTTCAATTGAGTCCCTGTTTGATCTCTGATGTTTGTGATCTTTTGGTATGATGTTTGTGTGATCACAATTAGGCTTAATATGCATCTAGACAAGTTTAAAAAAAAAGGGTCGTTAATCAAGGTTGACTTTCGAGTTGACTTTGGTTTTCCCCGTGTGACTTTCTTAATTCGGGTCAACCGTCTAGGCCGGGTTAAGGGGGTTACATTTGGTGGTATCAGAGCTGAGTTCTCGAGTAATTGGGAATGTTTGTATGCATGATTGAAGTATGTATGCTATGAATGCTTGTTGTTTGAAAGCATGTTCAGTGGTTTGAAATGTTGCAGTTGAGTTGTATGCTCTGATGTTGCATGTTGAGGGTACCCATTGCCAAACAAAAGCTAAAGGAAAGATGTTGTTTTGAAATGAAATTGAGCTTGAATACTTGGATTGCTTACCTTGCTGGGCCTGACTTTGTTTTATTTGTGTTGTGATTGCATGGTAAAAGTATGGCACCACGTAGAGAGTTAAGAGGTAATGCGAGAGCTACGGCTCCTAACGAGAATGAGAATGAAGAGCACACTGGTAGTGCTGTGTTACCCCCCTCCTCCGCCTGGTGGTGGTGCTGGAGGTGCGAGAGCTGAAGCTGCAGCTGATGCTGGTGCTGGAGCTGCTGGACCAGAGGTTGGTCAGGGGCAAGCCATGCCTGATATGTCTGTTTTGGTACAAGCTATTGCGGGTGCTTTTCGAGCAGCAGTAGCTGGAGCTCAGGGAGCTGGGCATCAGGGAGATGCTGGAGTCAGATTGCCTTTGGAGCGTCTGCGTAGTCTTGGAGGGACTGAGTTTAGAGGTTTGTCAGCTGAGAGTTCTGAGGCTTGGCTGGAAAGTACCAAGCGTATCTTGGGTCAGATGAGTTGCACGAAGGTGCAAAAGCTGGGCTGTGTTGTGTCCTTGCTGCAGGACGATGCTTATACATGGTGGACGACTACCATTTCTGGAATGGCTGAAGCTGATGTTACCTGGACATTCTTTCAGAATGTGTTTAAAAGAAGATATCTGGGAGTGAGATATCTGGATGAGAAAAAGCGGGAATTCATGTCTCTTACCCAAGGGAGCATGAGTGTAGCTGAGTACGAGGTACAGTTTGTACGGCTCAGTCAGTATGCACCGGAGTTGATACCTGATGAGAGGGCAAGGTGCGAGAGGTTCCGTTACGGTCTTGTGACGGATGTTAAGATGTATTTGCTGGCCGCCGAGTATGTTGATTTTGATGTGTTGGTGGGCCGAGCTAAGGACGTTGAGATGAACCTGAGTTTGTCTGCTAAGGGTGCTGGCAAGCGAGCTGCTGAGTATAGTTCCGGAGGTGGACGGAACAAGAGGGGACGAGATCAGAAGTATTAGTCCTCAGCCAGGAGAGGTGGTGGTGCACCTGCTAGAGGAGGCAATGCAAGAGCTGATCCTAGTGCTTGTTGGATCTGTGGTTCCCGTGGTCACTTGAAGCGTGACTGTCCTCGTGCTGAGAGAGTGGCACAAGCTTCTGCTGCGGCTGCTGGTAACGGGTGCTGGAATTGTGGTTCTGCAGACCACATAAGGCGAGATTGTCCGAGGATGGCTGGTGAGCAGGTGCGTGCTCCTATTGTTGCTGCACCGCAGAGAGGTCGTGGGCGCGGCCGTGGTAATTTCCAGAGGAGAGAGGAAGGTGGCCGAGGGGTAGCTCATGTTGTAGCTATTCAGCCTGAAGGTGGAGGCCAAGCGAGGGTGTATGCTCAGAGAGAGGGCAGGAATGATGCGGATGCGATTGCAGGTACCTTTACTTTGTAGTCCTTGTCATTGCTTTCTTTGATTGATTCTGGATCTACGCATTCATATATTCTTCGTGAGCATGCTGAATTGCTTGGTTTGCCTGTTGAGTCTTTGGATGTTGGTATTCGGGTCACTAGTTCTTTTGGTGAGACTGTTGTGACTCGAAAGTTGTATAGAAGGTGCCCTTTGGTTGTTCAAGAGCATGTCTTTCATGTTGATCTTATGGAGTTGCCCTTCTATGGTTTTGATGTGATCCTTGGTATGGATTGGCTTGCTGAGCATCGTGCTGTTGTGGATTGTGAGAATAAGCGTGTTTCGCTTAAGCTTGCGGATGATTATGAAGTTGTGGTGGTTGGTGAGAATGTGAAGTTTCTTGCCAATGTGGTATCTTATTTGGAGGCGAGCAGGATGCTGAGGCAAGGTTGCGAAGCCTATCTAGCTTTTGTGATGAATCCTAGCTCTAAGGAGTTGAGGGTGCAAGATATCAGGGTTGTAAAGGAGTTTCCTGGTGTTTTTCATGAGGAGTTGCCTGGTTTACCTCCTAACCGCGAGGTGGAGTTTGGAATTGAGCTGTATGAGAATACAACTCCTGTGTCCATTACTCCCTATAGAATGGCACCTAAGGAGCTGAAGGAGCTGAAGACGCAGTTGCAAGAGTTGCTTGATCGTGGTTTCATCCGGCCGAGTGTGTCACCTTGGGGAGCACCGGTCTTGTTTGTGAAGAAGAAGGATGGCACTATGAGAATGTGCATTGATTACCGTCAGCTGAACAAGTTGACTATCAAGAATCGGTATCCTTTGCCGAGGATTGATGATCTCTTTGATCAATTTCGGGGAGCTGCTGTGTTCTCTAAGATTGACTTGAGGTCAGGGTATTATCAGTTGAAGGTGAAGGATGTGGATGTGCCTAAGACAGCTTTCAGGACAAGATATGGGCATTATGAGTTTCTTGTGATGCCGTTTGGGTTGACAAATGCTCCTGCTGCTTTCATGGACATGATGAATCGTGTGTTTCATGAATACCTGGACAAGTTTGTCGTGGTGTTCATTGATGATATCCTCGTGTACTCGCGTACTGAGGAGGAGCATGAAGAGCATTTGAGGATTGTTTTGCAAGCTTTGTTGGAGAATCAGCTTTATGCTAAGCTGAGCAAGTGTGAGTTTTGGTTAAGAGAGGTGGTTTTTCTTGGGCATGTGGTCTCAGCTGAGGGGATTCGTGTTGATCCTCAGAAGATTGAGGCGGTGATGAGCTGGAAGGTTCCTAAGTCTGTTCATGAGGTCCGTAGTTTCCTTGGTTTGGCGGGATACTACCGAAGGTTTGTGGATGGGTTTTCCAAGATTGCTGCTCCTTTGACAAAGCTGTTGCAGAAGGATGTTAAGTATGAGTGGACAGAAGCGAGACAGCAGGCTTTTGAGAAGCTGAAGGCGGCTTTGACGCAAGCTCCTATCTTGATTCAGCCTGAATCAGGGAAAGAGTTTGTGGTTTACAGTGATGCATCCTATGTTGGTTTGGGGTGTGTGCTAATGCAGGAGGGTAAGGTGGTGGCTTATGCATCACGGCAGTTGAAAGTGCATGAGCGCAATTACCCTACGCACGATATTGAGCTGGCTGCAGTGGTTTTTGCTCTGAAGATCTGGAGGCATTATCTGTATGGAGAAAAGTGTACTGTGTACACAGATCACAAGAGTTTGAGGTATCTGATGTCTCAGAAGGAGTTGAATCTTAGGCAGCGGCGTTGGTTGGAGTTGCTCAAGGATTATGATCTGACAATTGAGTATCATCCTGGAAAAGCTAATGTTGTTGCTGATGCCTTGAGTAGGAAGGTAGCTGTTGAGTTGAGAGCCATGTTTGCTAGCTTGAGCATATCGCGTGATGGTGGTCTTGTGGCTGAGTTACAAGTGAAGCCATCTTTGGTTCAGTTGATCAAGGATAAGCAGTTGTTGGATGATTCCTTGGTGTCTCATGTCCAGGATATCGCGGAGGGTAGACCTTCGGATTTCTGTTTCAATGATGATGGTGTGCTGTGTTTTGGGAGTCGGATAGTAGTGCCCAATGATGCTGAGTTGAGGCGTGCTATTCTGACTGAAGGTCATAGTAGTCCTTTTGCTATGCACCCTGGTAGTACTAAGATGTATCATGATCTTCGTGATGAGTACTATTGGGTTGGTTTGAAGAAGGACGTTGCGAAGTTCGTGAGCAAGTGTTTGGTGTGTCAGCGAGTTAAGGCTGAGCATCAGTTTCCTTCTGGTTTGTTGCAACCGTTGAAAATCCCTGAATGGAAGTGGGAGAGGGTTACCATGGATTTTGTATCTGGTTTACCTTTGTCTCCATCGAAGAAGAATTCGGTCTGGGTGATTGTGGATCGCCTGACGAAGTGTGCACATTTCTTGCCTGTGCATACTACGTTTTCTTTGGATAGGTTGGCAGAGCTGTACATTGCTGAGATTGTGCGGCTGCATGGTGTGCCTAAGTCGATTGTGTCGGATAGGGATCCGAGGTTCACATCGCGGTTCTGGCAGTGTTTGCATCAAGCTCTGGGTACAAGGTTGCATTTCAGTACATCCTATCATCCTCAGTCGGATGGTCAGTCTGAGCGAGTTATCCAGATTTTGGAGGATATGTTGAGGTGCTGCGTGATTGAGTTCCAAGGTTCTTGGGAGAAGCATCTGTCTTTGGTTGAGTTTGCTTATAACAATAGTTATCAGGCGAGCATACAGATGGCACCTTATGAGGCTTTGTACGGGAGGAAGTGTAGAACTCTTCTTTGTTGGGCTAAAACTGGTCAAAAGTTGGTTTCGATGCCGGCTTTGTTGAAAGGGACCACAGAGAAGGTAAAGCTCGTTTGTGAACGGTTAAAGGCTGCTTCTGATCGGCAGAAATCTTACGCGGATTTGAAGCGTAAGGAGATAGAGTATGCGGTGGGTGACCGTGTGTTCTTGAAGGTTTCGCCTTGGAAGAAGGTGATGCGGTTTGGCCGGAAGGGCAAGTTGAGCCCTAGATACATTGGACCATATGAGGTGGTTGAGCGTGTGGGTCCTGTTGCGTATCGGTTGAGGTTACCTCAGGAGTTGGAGAAGATTCATGATGTGTTTCATGTTTCTATGCTCCGGAAGTATAGATCTGATCCTTCGCATGTGATGCCTGTGGAGGAAGTGGAATTGAATCCGGATTTGACCTATGATGAGGAACCGGTTAAGGTTCTGGATTCGGATAGCAAGGTTCTTCGTGGCAAGACCATTGAGTTGGTGAAGGTGCTGTGGAAGCATCGCGGTGTTGAGGAAGCCACGTGGGAGCGGAAGGAAGACATGCTGAAGCAGTTTCCTTATCTCTTTCCTTCAGGTAAATTTCGAGGACGAAATTTCTTAAGGGGGGGAGAGTTGTAACGCCCCGGTTTTGGGCTTAGAAGTTTTGGGCGTTGACCGGTTTGGTCAAAGTCCTGTTCGAATCTTAAGAGGTGAAATTAGGAAAGCCTAGTTCGGGTTGCATTAAAAATATGGAAAAATGTTCTAAAATCATCTTTTAATATAATTAAGTGAACTGTGAAAGCAATTTTGAAAAATGGGTTTTGGAAGTATGACATTTTGGCTAGTGACCAAAATGTAATTTTTGAAAGTTTTGTGACTATTTTATAAAGAGTTGAAACTTTGAATCTTTAAGGGGCTATTAATCCAAAGGTGATTTCTCCAGATTTTTCTAAGATATTTAGAGTTTTAATTCTGATTTTAAAGTGAATCAAAAGGAGGGAAAAACTCATTTGGCAATTTTCTCAACTAACTTCCAATTTTCTTCTCTCTTTTTCTCTCAAACCAAACACACCATTTCCAGAGATTTGATTCTGTTTTTCTCACTTAAATCTCTCCTTTTAACTCTCATTTGATTCCTAATCAACATATCTTCAAAACCTCTTCAATTGCTTCTTGATTCTTCAAGGATTTTAATTCCAAAAAGTGGAGAAACACAAGTTTGGAGGTAAGAACGTCCTTCTCCTCTAAACTACCAGCTCTTTACTGAAATTCCCAAGTTCTCAACTCTTAATTGATGTTTAATTAAAGGCTTTTGAGTTTGGAATTGGATCTTGGCTTATAATGCAAGATTTGATGATTTTTCATGATTTTCGTTAGATCTGATTAACCTGTGATTTGAGATGTGTTTTTGATGTTAAATGAACTCTAAATTGATAAGGAAATGAGTTTTGATTGATGCAATCCCGGATAGGTTGTGTTTCCTAAGTTTAGCTTATGTTTCTTGGATGTTTTTGTGGTGATCTTGTGGATCTGTTGTTGCTGGAGGTATAAGGATGTTGTTAGGTTGTTTTTAGATGTTAAATGGTGTTAATGGATGTTAGGTTTTGCTGGTTTATGGCTGGGCTTTGTTGAGAAGTGGTTTTGGTGCAATTTCGGTTGTGTTTGGTGGCCGAAATTGGAGTGGGAATGAGAGCAGCGAGTTTGAGTGCTTTCATTGAAGCTTTTGATGCTTGATGATGCATTAAATCTCTGCTTTAATGTGTTTAATCAGGGGAGGCATCTTTGGATCCAAGGGTTGTTGATTCGGAAGCTTGATTTCGTGCTTCGGCAAGTGGCGAAGTGGAAGCGGTGAGTGAAATTGGGTTTTCGGCTTTGAAACCAATGTCTTGGGAGCTTAGTTTAAGTCTAAACAACTTTGCTAAGCTCGAGCGTAAGTTTTCGGAATTTCTTTCTAGTGGTGGCCATGATTTTGTTGTGATGCAAAATGATTATTTGCATGTTTTACATACTGTTTTGGAAGCATGTTTTAGCATGGTTTTTGCTGATGATGTAAGCCATATGTTGAAGGTAACTCTAGGTAGGAGTTCCTTGCTTTTGTACATTGAAATGATGTGGTTTAATGCTTTTAAATGCATGATGAATATGGCTTGGTTTTATGCTTTAAAACAGTGATGTAAGTGATGAAAATGATGTATATTGGCAAGTGAGGTTTTTAAAATGTTGAGGTCACTAAGGTGGTTAAAAGTCCTTGAGTGAGCCTTGTTACTTATGAACATCAAGGTGGTTAAAAGTCCTTGGATGGTTCATGTTGTGGACACTAAGGTGGTTAAAAGTCCTTAGGTGATCCTTTTCTATGGTGTTTAAAAGTCCATAGGCCAAGGTGTTTAAAAGTCCTTGGGCTCAAGGTGTTTAAAAGTCCTTGAGGTGATCTAATTCATGGTGTTTAAAAGTCCATGGCCAAGGTGTTTAAAAGTCCTTGGGACCAAGGTGTTTAAAAGTCCTTGGGAAGTTGATGAACTTGTTTAAGAAATGAAATGTATCACTTGAGCCAATATGACATGTTAAGTATATTATGAAGCATGAGATGCTTGTTTTTAATGTTTATGTTGAAGCATGAAGTTGCTTGTTTTAAGTAAGGTTTTGAGCATGAGCAATTGTGGATTTGAAGCATGTTTTATAAATGTTTTAAGTTGCATTATTGGATGGTTTTTAAGAGCATTCCTCACTAAGCTTTTGCTTACGCTCTCTTCGTTTTCCTTAATTCAATAATGCAGAGCATTAGAGACCTTTTGAGGGCAGCAAGAAGGGCAAGAATTCAAGTGCAAGTAAAGCTCAATGTATGGAAGGTTTTTGTTAAACATTTTAGCTTTTGGGTGATTTGGCAATGGGGAAACCATGTGTATGTTTTGGGAGGTGTTTTGTACTCCCTAAGTATGTTTCTTGATGTTAAGATTGTTGGTCTTTGGATTGGATCTTTATATGCTTGTTTTGTAAGTTTGGTGCTTGAATATCTAGCTTGTGTAGGAAGCATGCCTATAGAATTGGGGCTTTTTGCATATGATGATGTTTGGTTGAATTGATGATGCTAATATGTTATATATATGTTGAATCGCATGCTGGTAAAGTTTGGTGACATTTGGAGCATATTTGGTTGTGTAATTGCATGTTTAAAGTAGAGTTTTGGAGCAATCTGGGCAGGGTGTTTCGGAACAGCACCTACCGTTTCGGAACGGGTGCCTTAATCGTGCCCAGGCGTCCGAAACGGGAGAGGCCGTTCTGAAACGGAAAGGCCACTGCCAGACCCCCGTTTCGAAACGGGCTATGCCTGTTTCGGAACGGCCCCGCGTTTCGAAACGGGCTGTCTCCCGTTTCGGAACGGTTGACCGTTGGGGGCTGACATTGGCAGTTATGTGTTTTGGATTGTTTGCGTTTTGGTCCTAAATCTTGTTTGTGCAATTGTATGAGTTTGGGAAGTCCTTTTGAGCTGAAATTTCACAGAGAAGCATGAAACCTGATTAATTTCAAGTTGGTAACTTCAATTGGGATTAAGTCCTTATAATTATCAGAATTTACAATTTGGTCCCTAAAGTTGTAAATTGTTCAATTGAGTCCCTGTTTGATCTCTGATGTTTGTGATCTTTTGGTATGATGTTTTTGTGATCACAATTAGGCTTAATATGCATCTAGACAAGTTTTAAAAAAAAGGGTCGTTAATCAAGGTTGACTTTCGGGTTGACTTTGGTTTTCCCCGTGTGACTTTCTTAATTCGGGTCAACCGTCTAGGTCGGGTTAAGGGGGTTACACAGTTGTTGCTTAAGACATATTTGCTTGTCGTGGTAATCGTTGAGCAGGAGTTGAACGGTTGGCGAGAGGTTTTAGAAGAAGAGTAGGTTGTGGGTCACAGGGTGGCTGAAAAAATGGATGGGTTGGTGTCACCGTGTGTGCGAGTTTTGTTGAGGGAGTTATGAGATAAGGCGGAGTAGGTTGTAAAGGTTTGAGAGTTCTTTGGGTTGTTGGGGCTATGCACCGTTCGAAAGTGTGAAAAGTTAAGCTGAGATTAATAATCGAGTGTTCTGGAAGTCTTGCACCGTAAGTAGTGGTGTTGGATTTGGGAATAGTGTAAGTTTGATTTGAGGATGTGTTGGTTTCATGGTGTTTTGGGTTGAGGATGTTTCAGTGGTGGTTAAGTCTCTTGTGTTATATTGTGTGTTGCTTTGGGAAGTTGGTATCGTGCTCTTTTCGCAGGTCAAAATTTCCTAAGAGGGGGAGAGTTGTAAAACCCCAAATTTGGGCTTAGAAGTTTAGGGTCTGAATCGGATCGGTCTGGAAAACGGTTCGAATCTAAAACGGAGTTTTAGGGAACACCTAGTTCGGGATGCTTTAAAAATATAGAAAAATATCTAAAAATCCTCATTTAATATATATAAGTGAATGGTGAAATCAATTTTACAAAATAAGGTTCGGAAATACTACATTTCGATGTATTGACCAAATCGTAGTTTTTACAAAGTTTAGTTCTGACTGTTTTGTAAAGGATTGAAACTTTGAATCTTTAAGGAGCTAATTTACCAAAAATGTTTTCATCGGATTTTTCCTTAATTTGGGTGATATAATTAATGATTTAATGAAATAAATAAAGGTGATAAACTACCTTTGACTTTCATAACCACTTTTCTCTAATTTTCTCCCATTTCATTTTCTCTCAAATTCCTTTCAACCAAACACATTTTCTCCAGCAAATTTACTTTGATTTTACACTTCATTTGATGAGAATTGCATCACTCATTGATTCCTAATCAATCTTTCATCAAATCTATCGTCTTCTGCAATGAATTTTCATGGAAACTTGCCCAAATCAAGGAGAAATCATCTTTTAGAGGTAAGATTGTTCTTCTCCTCTAAATACTCAGTTCTTTACTGAAATTCCCAAGTTGTCAATCCTTTATTATAGATTTCTGAATGATTTTAATGTTAGAAACAAGAATTTGGCTTAAAACTCAAGATTTTGGAAGAGATCTTGAAGATTTTCGTGGTAATTTATTGGGCTCTGTTTTGAGATGGTTTTCTAATGTATTTTGGATGTTAAGTGATGTTACAAATGAGGTTTTATAAATCCAATCCCGAATAGGTTGTTTTTCCTAAGTTTTTGCTTGTGAAAATGGTGGTTTTTGGGGTGATTTTGGTGTTATGTTATAGCTGGAGGTATAAGGACGAGTTTAGGGTTGTTTTTTTATGTTAATTGATGTTTATAAAATGTTAGAATGGATAGATCTTGGCTGGGCTTTGTTTTGGGAGAGTTTGAGGTGATTTCAGTTATTTTTGGTAGCCGAAATGAGGTTCTTGAGTAGAGCAGCGAGTTGGTTTGTATTGCTGGTGATTTTAATGCATGTTGATGCATTAATCCTCTGTTGTTATGTGTTAAAAGCATGGGAGAATGATCCGGAAGCGATAGAGGTGGCGTTGGAGGTTTCGGACGCTTGGAAGGCTTGTCGGCTAGCAAAGTTTTGTGTATTGGTGAGTGAGATCGTGTTTTCCAGCTTTGGAATGATTTGAAAAGAGGTTTGGGAACTTAAATTTAGGCTTGAAACGCCGGTTTAAGTTCGGAAGTAAGTAAAGTGGAATTCTCTCCCAATTGTGCTATTATTGTTTTGAAAACTATCAAAATAGGTTTTGATGTGATTGATTTGACAATGTGGTTTAAGTTTTCGTTTGTGCATGGTTTTTAAGCATGTGAGTTGGTTGTCAAACTTGGTTTGAGGAAAGATGAATGAAATTGATATTCCTTGTGAGTATGAGTTGTCAATTTGTGTCTCAAATGCTTGTTCGGCTTTTTGGCTTCGAAGGTGTTGCATGCTTTAAAAACAGCGAATGTGTTGATGTTTAACATGATATATATCGTCATAGATGATGTAAATATTACCGGATATATTGATCGATCAATAGGATGTAGAGTGCACTATAAACTAAAAATTCGTACGTGCTCTTGGGTGTCGTCCCAAAGAGAGAGACCAATGATGGGCATTCCATTGGAGTAAGACTTGGTGAATTATCCAAGCTTTTTGGCAACAAGAGTTATTGCCATGAGACCGATGATGGACATTCCATCGGAGTAGGACTTGGTGAGCGACCAAGCTTTTTGGCAACAAGAGTTATTGCCATGTGAAATCGCTGAGGGGCATTCCATCGTAGTAGGACTTGGTGAAATACCCAAGCTTAGTGGCGAGGGTAGATACTGTAACACCCCAATTTTGGGCTTGGAAGTTAAGGGTCTGAACCGGGCCGGTCTGATTTTTTGTTCGAATATAAAAGGAGGTTTTAGGGAAAACCTAGTTCGAGATGCTTTAAAAATGTGGAAAATATCTAAAAATCCTCTTTTAATATATATAAGAGAGTGGTGAAATCAATTTTACAAAATAAGGTTTGGAAATACAACATTTTGAAATAGTGACTAAAATGCGATTTTTGAAAAGTTTAGTGGTGACTATTTTTTAAGGATTGAAACTTTGAATCTTTAGGGAGCTAATTTACCCAAAAATGATTTCTCCAGATTTTTCTTAAATTTGAGTGAATTAATTAATGATTTAATTAATTAGAAGTGAAGAGAAACTACCTTTTGTTAAAATCATAACTACTTTTCCTAAAATTTTCTCATATCTTTTTCTCTCAAAATTCCATCATCCAAACACTTTTCTCCAGCAACTTTTCTATTGATTTTCACTCCAATTGATGAGATTTCAATCATCAATTAGTTTCTAATTCATCCTACATCAAATCCTTTTGATTTCCTCATTGGATTTTCAAGCAAATTGGCTCAAATCAAGGAGAAATCATCTTTTAGAGGTAAGGTTGTTCTTCTCCTCTAAATATTAAGTTCTTTACTGAAATTCCCAAGTTATCAATCCTTAATTTAAGTTTTATAAATGGTTTTAATGATATGAACTTGATTTTGGCTTAAAACTCAAGATTTGGATGAAATCTTGAGAAACTTCGTGGTGATTGTTTGGGCTCTGTTTTGAGGTGTTACTTAAATGTATTTTGGATGTCAAATGATGTGTAAATGAGGTTTTATCAATGCAATCCCGAATAGGTTGAATTTCCTAAGTTTTTTCTTATGAAAATGGTGGTTTTTGGGGTGATCTTGGTGTTCTGTTATAGCTGGAGGTATAAGGACGAGTTTAGGTTCATTTTGGATGTTGATTGATGTTTAGAAATGGTTAGAAGTGATGGATCTTGGCTGGGTTAAGTTTTGGAAGAGTTTGGAGGTGATTTCGGTTGTGTTTGGTAGCCGAAATGTTGGCTCTAGGTAGAGCAGCGAGTTTAAGTGTGTTGGCTGAAGATTTCAATGCATGATGATGCATTAATCCTCTGCTTTGATGTGTTTAAAACAAGGGAGACATCTTCGGATATCTTTGGAGTTGATCTGGAGGCTTGATCGGCATTTCGACAAGCTTGCGAAACAGAATTGGTGAGTGAAGTTGGATTTCCAGCTTTGAAATAAATGTTTGAAGGTTTTGGGAGCTTAGTTTAAGTCTAAGCAACTTAACTAAGCTCAAGAGTAAGTTTCCGGGAAAACTCTCTTGGATGAGCCATGAAGTGGTTTGATGCATTGTTTATAATTTGCATGTTTAAATTCTGTTTTGAAAGTATGTGTTAGCATGGTTAATGCTGGTTTTGAAAGCCATATGTTGAAGGATGCTCAAGGTAAGAGATCATTGGTTTGATATGTTGTAAATGTTGAAGTGATGCATAGTGATGCATGAGGTTTTATGGCTTTGGTTTAATGCTTTAAAACAGTGAGTTGTTGATGTTATATGATGTATATTGGCAAGTGATGTAATGGTTTTAAAGTACTTGAATCAGATATAGTTAGCCGGCTATAGGATTGGGTGCACCATGAATAAAGTCGCCTTGGATGTTGAGGGGTTGAGATTGTACCATAAACTCCATCCAAGTACACTAACGAGTAAGTTAAGATCACAACGGTGGTTGTTGCATGTAAAATAGTCTATCGCAATTGTAGTGCAAGTATACACGACGCAAGTAGTAAAGTGATACGAAGTATCAGATATCGTCTCCACAGGGACTGGGCTAATAGCTTCACCTTAGATTGCTGCACAAGAGTAAAGAAAATATTTGAGAAAGTTGTCACGGAAATAATAAAGAGAACTTAAATAAAAGAGTAGAGAAATCAAGATAGAGAGAATGGGCTGGTATTGAATTGCTCAGTAGTGCAGGTATTGCTGAGTTTGGGAAATCAAGTTCTGTCGTCGTCCCCGTCGCGGTAGCACCTGTCGCGGCAGCAGTTCGTTGCTTGTCGCGGCAGCGGACACTCAACTCAGTACTTCAAGTTTGGCAAGAATCCCTGATGTGCCTTGGCCTATCCCTAGGGCCAAGTCTGTCGATGATCACGTCTTTGATGATACCTCCCGGCGTGAATCGAAGGATGAACACCGATGTTGATGAATTATTCTTTAGCCACTTAACCTCGTCCTATCCCTAGGTCCGAGATAGTTCAACTATAAACTAGAGAACTTGCTCTTATTCCTTTCGTATACTTAACTCTCCCGATGCTAAGTAAATTGATAACCTCACAAAGCTCTCCCGATGCTCTTGCAAGATATTAAAAACCATAATAAGAGAACTTGAAGTTTATTTTATTGAACTGAAAATTCCTAAAACAAAACAACCCTTCCAACTACTTTACAAAACAACCCGTGGCCCTAAGGGGAATTTAGAACATGTTGAGAGGAAGAAAACATATAGGGTTTGAGAGAAGGCTAGAGAATGGTGTGTTTTCTCCCTAGGTCGAAATACATGCCCTTATATAGGCTTTGGGTCCAAGTTTTCTAATTTAGCAAGGATTACAACTTTAAATGAAAGTAAAATTCTAATAAAGACTAAATCTTCAAGGAATCTACTTTCCAGCCGTCATCTTTCTTGCTTGGGATTTTTCTCTCTTTGAACTTTGGGCTTGACATTCCTTTCGATCTGGGGCTTGGAAAAATATGGTGATTTCACACGACAGACGGGCTGAATTTTCTCTATCTGTCGAGGTCCACTTTGCTTCTTCTCCTCAAAACTGCTATCGTCCTTTGCTGCCACGGCAGAAACCTTGGTAGCATCGTCCTCCTTGACTGGTTGTCCAGTTCCAGCTCTTCTGCTTTACTGCCCAACGCCTGCCCTTTCCATCTGCTACAGTAGCAACCTGCAAAAACAACCAATTTTAGTAGAAATTGTGCCTTTTAATATATATGTGATGTTTAACTGTAAACTGACCTAAATGCAATAAATAATGCTTGAATGCAGCAGAAATATGGGTTAAATAGGGGGTAAATAATAGAACTTTTACACACTCAACATTGGTTAAAAGTTCGTGTGTGGATCTTGTGTTGTGTGTCATGTGTACTCGTTAGTGAAGTTATACAACTACCGATGAGTGATGTCGAGGGGTTGTGATTGTACGGTTAAACTCCATCACGGGTGTTGAGGGGTTGTGATTGTACCGGTAAACTCCACCTTGTATGTTCGGTAGTGTGTATGAAGCGTATGGGACAACGCTTGTAATCCACGTATCCGATAGTGTTTTTGTGTTGTAAATGGTTATGGATTATCATTTGAAAGCCAATATGACATGTTGATTTTAATGAAGCATGAGATGCTTATTAAGAATGCAAGATTGCATGAATAATGATGATTATGTGATGAAAGGTTTTGTTAAAAGTGTTTTATGAAAAGCATTATTGTGTTGTTTCTTTAGAGCATGTCTCACTAAGCATTTGTGCTTACGCTCTCTCTCTTGAACCAATAATGCAGATAATTGAAGTGTTGAGGGCAACAAGGAGGCTAAGAGTCCAAGGGAAGCTAAGCTCATGTATGGTGATGTTTTCATAACACTGTTAGTTTTTGATATTTTTGCAATGGGAACCTAGGTTGTGTTTTGGGAGATGTTTTGGACTCCCTAATTGTGGATTGATGCCTTTGATGATTTGGATATGTAAATGGCCATTTTGATGTTTGATTTGGTGTTTTGTTGGTTGTTTGGTTTTGGATACTAGGATGCATGCCTATAGACTTGTGGAATTCCATGATTGATGCTATGAATGTGTTTTGATATTGCAAATATGTACCTTATATGTATAAAGACTTGTTGGCATGATAAGGAAGTTATTAGGATGTGTTTGAGTGGTTTCATGCATGTTAAACCAGCAAAATCTGCAGTTTCTGGGCAACCCGTATCGATACACTCACAAGTGTTTCGAAACGGGGGCCTGTAATGGCTTTGGTGTTTCGAAATGGCTGGTGACCGTATCGAAACGGTTTGGCCACTGGAAGGCCCTGTTTCGAAACAAGTCTTGAAACGAACTCATGTTTCGGAACGGTCAACCCCGTTTCGAAACAGGTGACCATTGGGCACTGGTTTGAATGGTTTTGAGGTTTGCAAGCTTTACATTTTGGTCCTGAAAATTGTATTTGCATTTGCATGCGTTTAAGAGTTCCGATTAAGGTGAAATTTGACAAGGAAGCATGTAATATGACTAATTTAATATTGGTAACTTAAAAATTCGCTAAGACCTCCTAATTTCCAGAATTTGCAATTTGGTCTCTAATATTTGTGATTTGTGCAATTGAGTCCCTAGTTGTTATCCGATCGCTGAGCTTTTCTCATAAATGTTTCCCAAGATTACGCTTAGGGTTAATGTGCATCTAGACAAGTAAAAGGAAAAAAAAGGTCGTTAATCAAGGTTGACTTTCAGGTTGACTTTGGTTTTCCCTGTGTAATCCTCGTAGTTTTGGTCAACCGTCTAGGCCGAGCTAAGGGGGTTACATTTGGTGGTATCAGAGCTGAGTTCTCGTGTAATTGGGAATGGTTATGTGGGTGATGCATGTGTATTTGCATGATATGCCTTTTGGATGAAAGAATGTTTTTGGAAAATGAGCTTGAGTTCTTGGATTACTTACCTTGTTGAGCCTAATTATGTTTATTGCATTTGTGTCAGTGTATTGTTTTTATAAATGGGGCCTCGTAGAGAGACGAGGGTGAATACGAGAGCTTTGGCTCAGAGTGAGAATGAAGAAAACGCTGATAATGTTGTGGATTTACCTCGTCCCCCTGGTGTTGGTGCTGGTGCTGGGGTCGCTGGACCTGATGGTGTGCAGGGGCAAGCTGCTTCTGACATGACTATTTTGATACACGCTATTGCTGGAGCCTTTCAGGCAGCAGTAGCTGGAGCTCACGGAGCTACGCATTAGGGTGATGCTAACGTGAGATTACCTTTGGAACGTCTTTGCAGTCTGGGAGGGACTGAGTTCAGAGGTTTATCACCTGAAGGTTCAGAATCTTGGTTAGAAAGCACCAAGAGGATAATGGGACAGATGAACTGCAACAATGTACGCAAGTTGGGTTGTGTGGTATCGCTGTTGCACGATGATGCGTATAAGTGGTGGACGACCACTGTCTCCGGAATAGAGGATAATGATGTGTCTTGGACGTTATTTCTTAACGCGTTCAAGCGAAAGTATCTAGGTGTGCGATATCTGGATGAGAAGAAAAGAGAATTCATGTCTCTTGTGCAAGGAAGCATGACGGTGGCCGAGTATGCGATCCAGTTTGTCCGTCTTAGTCAGTACGCACCTGAGCTTATCCCTGATGAGCGGGAGAGGTGTGAACGCTTCCGATATGGTTTGATGCCGGATGTGAAGACGTTTATGCTTGCTGCTAAGTATACAGATTTTGATGTGCTGGTGAGTAGGGCAAAGGACATTGAGCAGAACCTGGGTTTGTCTTCCAGGGGTGTTAGTTCTGGCTCGGTCAAAAGAGCAGCTGAGTATAGTTCCGGTGGTGGACGGAACAAGAGAGGACGAGATAAGAGGTATCAATCTTCTGCTAGGCGTGGTAATGGAGGGCAAGGTGCGCCTGTTCAGGGAGACATGATGAGAGCTGATAAGAACACGTGCTGGGCGTGTGGATCGTGTGGCCATTTGAGGCGAGATTGTCCTCGAGCAGCGAGGGAAGTTCAGGCTCCGGTAGTAGTGACCGGTAATTCGTGCTGGAATTGTGGTTCGGCAGACCACATGAGGAGGGAGTGTCCTTTGTTGGCCAGTGGTGGTCAAGGACGTGCTCCTGGGGTTGTTGCACCACAGAGAGGTCGTGGGCGTGGCTGTGGTAACTTCCAGCGTAGAGATGATGGTGGGAGGAATGTGGCGCATGTGGTGGCTGTCCAACCTGAGGGTGGTAGCCAGGCTCGAGTGTATGCTCAGCGAGAGGGGAGAAATGATACGGATGTGATCGCAGGTACCTTTACTTTACAATCCTTGTCATTACTTTCCTTGATGTATTCTGGACCTACACACTCATACATATTGCATGAACATGCTCAATTGCTTGGTTTACCTGTTGTGTCTTTGGATGTTGGTATGCGTGTAACTAGTTCCTTTGGTGAGACCGTTGTGACACGGAAGTTGTATATAAGATGTCCTTTGGTAGTGCAAAACCATGATTTTCTTGTTGATCTCATGGAATTGCAATTCTATGGTTTTGATGTAATCCTTGGTATGGATTGGCTTGTTGAGCATTGAGCTGTAGTGGATTTTGAGAACAAGCGAGTTTCGTTAAAGCTTGCGGATGATTATGAGGTAGCGGTGGTTGGTGAGAATGTGAAGTTTCTTGCCAATGTGGTGTCTACTTTTGAAGCGAGCCGTATGCTGAGGCAAGGGTGTGAGGCCTATCTAGCCTTTGTTATGAATCCTAGCTCTAAGGAGTTGCGAGTTCAAGATATCAGGACTGTGCGAGAGTTCCCTGGTGTGTTTCCGGAGGAGTTACATGGTTTGCCTCCTAGTCGAGAGGTGGAGTTTGGAATTGAGTTGTATGAAAATACAACTCCAGTTTCCATTACACCTTACCGAATGGCACCTAAGGAGTTGAAGGAGCTGAAGAAGCAACTTCAGGAGTTGCTTGATTGTGGCTTCATTCGGCCAAGTGTGTCACCTTGGGGTGCACCGGTCTTGTTTGTGAAGAAGAAGGATGGCACTATGAAAATGTGCATCGATTATCGTCAGCTGAACAAGTTGACTATCAAGAATCGGTATCCATTGCCGAGGATTGATGATCTTTTTGATCAGTTTCGGGGAGCGGCTGTGTTCTCTAAGATTGACTTAAGGTCAGGTTATTACCAGCTCAAGGTGAAGGATGTGGATGTGCCAAAAATAGCCTTTAGGGCGAGGTATGGGCATTATGAGTTTCTTGTGATGCCGTTTGGCTTGACGAATGCTCCTGCAGCTTTTATGGACATGATGAATAGAGTGTTCCATGAATACTTGGACAAGTTTGTGGTGGTGTTCATTGATGATATCCTTGTGTACTCTAGTACTGAGGAGGAGCATGAAGGGCATTTGAGGATTGTGTTGCAGGCTTTGTTGGAGAATCAACTTTATGCTAAGCTGAGCAAGTGTGAATTTTGGCTTAGGGAAGTTGGGTTCCTTGGTCATGTGGTTTCTGCTGAGGGGATTCGTGTTGATCCTCAGAAGGTTGAGGCGGTGATGAATTGGAAGCCTCCTAAGTCTGTTCATGAAGTCCGTAGTTTCATTGGGTTGGCAGGATACTACCGGAGGTTCGTGGATGGATTTTCAAAGATTGCTGCACCTTTGACGAAGTTATTACAGAAGGATGTCAAGTATGAGTGGACAGAGGCAAGACAACAAGCTTTTGAGAAGCTTAAGGCAGCTTTGACGCAAGCTCCTATCTTGGTTCAACCTAAATCAGGGAAAAAGTTTGTGGTGTACAGTGATGTATCCTATGTTGGTTTGGGGTGTGTGTTGATGCAAGAGGGTAAGGTGGTGGCTTATGCGTCGCTAGAAGAAGGTGCATGAGCGTAATTATCCTACGCATGACATTGAGTTAGCTGCGATGGTCTTTGCTTTGAAAATTTGGAGACATTACCTGTATGGTGAGAAGTGTACTGTGTACACGGATCACAAAAGTTTGAAGTATCTGATGTCTCAGAAAGAGTTGAATCTTAGGCAACGACGTTGGGTGGAGTTGCTTAAACATTACGATCTGACGATTGAGTACTATCCGGGAAAAGCTAATGTTGTAGCGGATGCTTTGATTAGGAAAGTGACTGTTGAGTTGAGGGCTATGTTTTCCAGTTTGAGTATTTCGCAAGATGGGGGTCTTGTGGCTAAATTGCAAGTGAAACCATCTTTGGTTCAGTTGATAAAGGATAAGCAGTTGTTGGATGATTCCTTGGTGCCACATGTTCAGGATATTGCTGAGGATAGACCATCGGATTTTTTTTTAATGATGATGGGGTTCTGTGTTTTGGGAGTCGGATAGTAGTGCCGAATGATGATGAGTTGAGGCGTACTATTCTGACTGAGGCACATAGCAGTCCTTTTGCTATGCACCCTGGTAGTACTAAGATGTATCGTGATCTTAAGGATTAGTACTATTGGGTGGGTTTAAAGAAAGATGTTGCGGAGTATGTGAGTAAGTGCATGGTTTGTCAGCGAGTTAAGGCTGAGCATCAATTTCCTTCTGGGTTGTTGCAACCGTTGAGGATTCCTGAGTGGAAGTGGGAAAAGATTACCATGGACTTTGTGTCTGGTTTGCCTTTGTCGCCATCGAAGGAGAAATCGGTGTGGGTGATTGTGGATCGCCTTACGAAGTGTGCGCATTTCATACCTGTGCATACTAAATATACTTTGGACAAGCTTGTAGAGTTGTACATTGCTGAGATTGTGCGACTGCATGGTGTGCCAAAGTCTATAGTGTAGGGTAGAGATATGAGGTTTACATCACGTTTCTGGGAATGTTTGCATCAAGCTTTGGGTACACGGTTGAATTTCAGTACTTCTTATCATCCACAGTCGGATGGACAGTCTGAGCGTGTTATCCAAGTGCTGGAGGATATGTTGAGGTGCTGTGTGATTGAGTTTCAAGGCTCTTGGGAGAAGCATTTGCCTTTGGTAGAGTTTGCTTATAACAATAGCTACCAGTCAAGTATTCAAATGGCACCATATGAAGCCTTGTATGGGAGGAAGTGCATAACTCCTCTTTGTTGGGCTGAAACAGGTCAGAAGTTGGTTTCAATGCCAGCTTTGTTGAAAGGAACCACCGAGAAGGTGAAGCTCATTTGTGAGCGTTTCAAGGCATCTTCTGATCGACAGAAGTCTTACGCAGATTTGAAGCGTAAGGAGATTGAGTTTGCGGTGGGTGATCGTGTGTTCTTGAAAGTTTTGACTTGGAAGAAGGTGATGAGGTTTGGTCAAAAGGGTAAGTTGAGCCCTAGGTACATTGGACTATACGAGGTGATTGAACGTGTGGATCATGTTGCGTACAAGCTGAGGTTACCGCAAGAGTTGGAAAGGATTCATGATGTGTTTCATGTCTCTATGCTTCAGAGGTATATATCTGATCCTTCGCATGTTATGCCTGTGGAAGAAGTGGAGTTGAATCCAGACTTGACCTATGATGAGGAGCCGGTTGAAATTCTGGATTCGGACAATAAAGTTATTCGAGGCAAGACCATTGAATTGGTTAAGGTGTTGTGGAAGCATTGTGGAGTTGAGGAAGCCACGTGGGAAACAAAGGATGATATGAAAAAGCAATTTTCATACCTCTTTCCTCCATGTAAATTTCGAGGAAGAAATTCTTAAGGGGGGAGAGTTGTAACACCCCAATTTTGGGCTTGGAAGTTTAGGGTCTGAACCGGGCCGGTCTGATTTTTGGTTCGAATATAAAAGGAGGTTTTAGGGAAAGCCTAGTTCGGGATGCTATAAAATGTGGAAAAATACCTAAAAATCCTCTTTTAATATATATAAGAGAGTGGTGAAATCAATTTTACAAAATAAGGTTTGAAAATACAACATTTTGAAAAGTGACTAAAATGCGATTTTTGAAAAGTTCAGTGGTGACTATTTTGTAAGGATTGAAACTTTGAATCTTTAAGGAGCTAATTTACCCAAAAATGATTTCTCCAGATTTTTCTTAAATTTGAGTGAATTAATTAATGTTTTAATTAATTAGAAGTGAAGAGAAACTATCTTTTGTTAAAATCATAACTAGTTTTCCTAAAATTTTCTCATCTCTTTTTCTCTCAAAATTCCATTATCCAAACACTTTTCTCCAGCAGCTTTTCTATTGATTTTCACTCCAATTGATGAGATTTCAAACATCAATTAGTTTCTAATTCATCCTACATCAAATCCTTTTGATTTCCTCATTGGATTTTCAAGCAAATTGGCTCAAATCAAGGAGAAATCGTCATTTAAAGGTAAGGTTGTTCTTCTCCTCTAAATATTAAGTTCTTTACTGAAATTCCCAAGTTGTCAATCCTTAATTTAAGTTTTATAAATGGTTTTAATTATATGAACTTGATTTTGGCTTAAAACTCAAGATTTGGATGAAATCTTGAGAAATTTCGTGGTGATTATTTGGGCTTTGTTTTGAGATGTTTCTTAAATGTATTTTGGATGTCTAATGATGTGTAAATGAGGTTTTATCAATACAATTTCGAATAGGTTGAATTTCCTAAGTTTTTGCTTATGAAAATGGTGGTTTTTGGGGTGATCTTGGTGTTCTGTTATAGCTGGAGGTATAAGGACGAGTTTAGGTTCATTTTGGTTGTTGATTGATGTTTAGAAATGGTTAGAAGTGATGGATCTTGGCTGGGTTAAGTTTTGGAAGAGTTTGGAGGTGATTTCGGTTGTGTTTGGTAGCCGAAATGTTGGCTCTAGGTAGAGCAGCGAGTTTAAGTGTGTTGGCTGAAGATTTCAATGCATGATGATGCATTAATCGTCTGCTTTGATGTGTTTAAAACAGGGGAGACATCTTCGGATATCTTTGGAGTTGATCCGGAGGCTTGATCGGCGTTTCGGCAAGCTTGCGAAACGGAATTGGTGAGTGAAGTTGGATTCCCAGCTTTGAAACAAATGTTTGAAGGTTTTGGGAGCTTAGTTTAAGTCTAAGCAACTTAACTAAGCTCAAGAGAAAGTTTCCGGGAAAACTCTCTTGGATGAGCCATGAAGTGGTTTAATGCATTGTTTATAATTTTCATGTTTAAATTCTATTTTGAAAGCATGTGTTAGCATGGTTAATGCTGGTTTTGAAAGCCATATGTTGAAGGATGCTCAAGGTAAGAGATCCTTGGTTTGATATGTTGTAAATGTGGAAGTGATGCATAGTGATGCATGAGGTTTAATGGCTTTGGTTTAATTCTTTAAAACAGTGAGTTGTTGATGTTATAAGATGTATATTGGCAAGTGATGTAATGGTTTTAAAGTACTTGAATCGGATATAGTTAGCCAGCTATAGGATTGGGTGCACCGTGAATAAAGTTGCCTTGGATGTTGAGGGGTTGAGATTGTACCGTAAACTCCATCCAAGTACACTAACGAGTAAGTTAAGATCACAACGGTGGTTAAAAGTTCGTGTGTGGATCTTGTGTTGTGTGTCTCGTGTACTAGTTAGTGAAGTTATACAACTACCGATGAGTGATGTTGAGGGGTTGTGATTGTACCGTCAAACTCCATCACGGGTGTTGAGGGGTTGTGATTGTACCGGTAAACTCCACCTTGTATGGTCGGTAGTGTGTATGAAGCGTATGGGACAACGCTTGTAATCCGCGTATCCGATTGTGTTTTTGTGTTGTAAATGGTTATGGATGATCACTTGAAAGCCAATATGACATGTTGATTTTAATGAAGCATGAGATGCTTGTTAAGAATGCAAGATTGCATGAATAATGATGATTATGTGATGAAAGGTTTTGTTAAAAGTGTTTTATGAAAAGCATTATTGTGTTGTTTCTTTAGAGCATGTCTCACTAAGCAATGGTGCTTACGCTCTCTCTCTTGAACCAATAATGCAGATAATTAAAGTGTTGAGGGCAACAAGGAGGCTAAGAGTCCAAGGGAAGCTAAGCTCATGTATGGTGATGTTTCCATAACACTATTAGTTTTTGATATTTTTGCAATGGGAACCTAGGTTGTGTTTTGGGAGATGTTTTGGACTCCCTAATTGTGGATTGATGCCTTTGATGATTTGGATATGTAAATGGCCATTTTGATGTTTGATTTGGTGTTTTGTTGGTTGTTTGGTTTTGGATACTAGGATGCATGCCTATAGACTTGTGGAATTCCATGATTGATGCTATGAATGTGTTTTGATGTTGCAAATATGTACCTTATATGTATAAAGACTTGTTGGCATGATAAGGAAGTTATTAGGATATGACTAATTTAATATTGGTATCTTAAAAATTCGCTAAGACCTCCTAATTTCCAGAATTTGCAATTTGGTCTCTAATATTTGTGATTTGTGCAATTGAGTCCCTTGTTGTTATCCGATCGCTGAGCTTTTCTCATAAATGTTTCCCAAGATTACGCTTAGGGTTAATATGCATCTAGACAAGTAAAAGGAAAAAAGGTCGCTAATCAAGGTTGACTTTCGGGTTGACTTTGGTTTTCCCCGTGTAATCCTCGTAGTTCTGGTCAACCGTCTAGGCCGGGCTAAGGGGGTTATAGATACCGCCATGAGAGCCGGTGGCGAGATCCCACCGGGTTAGGACTTGACCTCGAGTCAAGCTGTCCGCATATCCGAGTACAATAGAATATGAAAAATGCCAATATATGAGAATGAAATGCGTCACATGTACCAATGCTTGAGATGTTGTATGTAATGAGAAATGCATATGAGATAATAATTTTATGAAATGCTTTTGTGTATCTAGCATATGTGGCCTTGCCATGAGATTTGCATAGGTTGTATGCATGTACATGTGGTTTTCAAAATGGAGATTTGCTTATGCAAATGAGGTTTTGAGTTTATGAAATGCTTTTGAGTAACAAGCATGTATGACTTTGCCATGAATTTTGCATTTGTTGAATGCATGAGATAGATAGAAGGAACATATGGTTTCGAAAAGGTATTTTGCTTTGAAATGATCATCAAGCATGAGAAGAGTATAGTGTGAAGTGGAAGTGATTTCCAAGGAAATTGGTTCAAACTTTGCATGAAGTGATTGTGCATGAAAAGGTTTAAATGGTAGTAATTGCAAGGATGTTGTTGGGGTGAGTTGTTTAGTGTATCAAAGTTAAATGTTGGTTTTCTTGTTGAGAAATGCATGTTTTAAAGCAATGGTGTTTCAAAGGAGATTTTCAATCAACACTTTGGGTTATTGAGTTGTGATTACATTTTAAGATGGTTTAAGGATTCGTTGCATTGATGGTGTTTTGGTTTTGAGCATTCCTCACTAAGCATTATGTGCTTACGCTTCTTTTTGTCCATCAATGCAGATATTTGAAGTTGGGACAACAAGAAGCAAGTGATTCAAGAAGAGCTCCACTTGAGAAGTATGTCTTGGTTTATAGCTATAGATAATAATGGCAATGGGGGGGAGTCTTTTATGTTGTTGTGTAATGAGATTGAGTATGTTGACCATGTTCGGTTTATTGTTTGAACTTTGTTGTTGATCGCTTTGCCATATTTGAATCATTTTCTTCATAATTTGATATGTTATGCTCTTTGTTTAAAAGCAAGATCATGCATTGGATGTGATAAATGAGTTGGTGCACCTAATGTTTGATTTGTATCTAGTTTTTACTGCAATTTGGTAGTTATAATGCTTGGCATGTTGTTGATATGTTGAGGAATGGTTTAAAGTGTGTTTGAGGGTGTTTTAATGTGAAAAACCAGAATTTTCTGTTGTTTCTGGGCAGGGTTTATCGAAAAACCCTTGGCTGTTTCGAAACGGGTGCTTGAAATGGCTTGGGCGTTTTGGAACGGCTAGAAGTGTTTCGAAACACTTTGGCTACTAGAAGTGTTTGTTTCGGAACTATTTTTGGAACATACCCGCGTATCGAAACGGTCAACACCGTTTCGATATGGGCATTCGACACATGTGTTTTGATACGGTTGTTAGTGTTTCGAAACGTGTGACCGTTGGACACAGTTTTGAATTGCTTTGAAGTCTGCATGCTTTACATTTTAGTCCTAAAAGTTGTAATTGCAATTGCTTGAGCTTGAGATGTCTTTTTATGCTGAAATTTGGCAAAGAGGCTTGTAATATGATTAATTGAGGTTTGGTAAGACTAAAATCTTGAAAGTCCTTTTATTTTCCAAAATTTACATTTTGGTCCCTAAAAGTTTATTTCTTGTAATTGAGTCCTTAAACGTTTTCCGATCGTTGTGTTTTTCTCTCCCAAGGTTCTTGGGCTTTCACATAGGTTTAATGCGCATCTAGAGAAGATAAAATAAAAAAAGGTCGTTAATCAAGGTTGACTTTCGGGTTGACTTTGGTTTTCCTCGTGTAATCTTCGTAGTTCGGGTCTAGCGTCTAGGCCGGGCTAAGAGGGTTACAGTTTTAACCATCCAATACTTACCCTCATTAAAGCTTCGATCGATATAATGCGAGCTTTGCCAAAGCGATGTCACATTTATCTATCTTAGTTAAACACGAAGAATAAGCTAGTGATATTCGTCGGTTGAGATATTGGTATTGACTTAGCTGGGTTGTTCTAATAGTATTAGAAAACCTAGTGGTTAAACATTTTGGATAATCATAAGATGATTTAAAGAACAAGAGTTGTTCACCAAAAGATGAGGAATTACATGAGATATAATTAGTAAGGTGTTACTTACCTAAATAACCATTTCCTAAAAGACTGGCCAAAGCTGATTTAGGAATGGTGAAATACGGATCCTAACTCACTAGAAAAACTATCGAAACGTTTTTCCGAAATTAAAACTAGAGGGTTTTTAATTTTGAAGAAATTAGTGGGAGTAAATTTATAGTAAAGACCTATCTATAAATTTTAAAATTTAGTAAAACTTATGTAACATATTTTCTTTGTTGTAGAATTAATGGCAAATAATACTCTATCTCTGCGATCTATCCTTGAGAAGGATAAGCTCAATGGCAAAAACATCCTTGACTGGTTCCGCAATTTGAGAATTGTTCTCAAACAGGAAAAGAAGGAATATGTCATTCAAGAACTTGTTCCTAATGAACCGGTTGCCACTACATCCAGAGCTGACAAACACAAGTTTAAAAAACACATGGACGACATGTTGGATGTCGGTTGTCTTATGCTTGCCTCCATGACCCATGAGCTTCAGAAGCAACATGAGGACGTGGTAGCTTATGATATGATTCAAAATCTCAAGGAGATTTATGAAGGGCACGCTCGTCAAGAGAGGTACGAGACCTCTAAAGCTCTGTTTCAATGCAAGATGAGTGAGGGATCTCCCGTAGGAGCTCACGTCATCAAAATGATGGGCTACATCCAAACGTTGGAGAAGCTCGGCTTTCCGCTGAAAGATGAATTAGCTACTGATGTCATCCTGCAATCGTTTCCGTATAGTTTCAATCATATCGTTCTTAATTTCAATATGAATGAAATTAACAAGACGCTGCCACAGTTGCTCGGCATGTTGAGAACTGCTGAAATCAACCTGAAGAAGGTAGGACCTAAACCTGTTCTGATGGTCCGCAAGGGCAAGAAGAAAGGTAAATCGGCAGCAAGGTCTAAAGGTGATGGTAAAACCAAAACCGATGGAAAGGAGGCATTGAAACCTAATAAGGGAATCAAGAAGGATGGAAAATGTTTCCATTGCGGCAAGATCGGACATTGGAAGAGAACCTGCCCCACACACCTACAAGAAGTCAAGAAAGCAAAAACGAGTGAGGCATCAACCTCAGAGGCTTCTAAAGTGAAGGCATCAGAATAGACATGGACCTGCGAATGGAAATAAAGCAAGTGTTGCTACATCATCCATTATGACATGGGTTTTTGCTTAAATAGATTTGTTTTAGTTTTTAAGATTATTATTTTGTGCCTAAGTTTTAGTTATCTTGTAAGGACAAGATATTTTAATTTTGAGATTATTTAAATAAATGTTATTCTTTTAATCTCTTATAGCACAACGAATCAATGATCTTTAAACTAATCAAATCAATAATATTTATAAGATAAATAAAACAAATGACTAATCTAAAACTCATAAAAAGTATTAAGGTAATTTGATGAGATCAAATTCAAGAATATTTAAAGCTTGATGAACTTTCAAAAAATATGGGATTGTCCTATAATTAAATCCCACAAGTGGAACGAAAAGTCTTTGAAAGAGAATCAAATATATTAGACATGTTTTGATTCAGAACAAGTCATTTTCGACTTCTTTACACACTAGAAAAACAACTCTCATACTTAAACGTGTTGTTTTTCGAAACGTCATATAAGATATGGACTAAGAATTGTTCTAGAATAACTTTGAAGTTTTAAGGTTACTTATATGTTAAAATGTTTACAAAGTTCGAACCATAAAAACTCCATTTGTTGTTTAACCTAACAAGAACAAAGCGTTTGTTTCTCAAACGAGAGTTTATCTTGAAAGAGATTAATTCTCACAAAGGGATATTATTTCTTCAACTTTATCGAGAACAAAATATTTGTTGCTCAAACCATAGTTTATCTAGAAAGAGAATACTTATCACTAAGGGATTTCATTTTTCAACAAGAACAAAATGTTTGTTGCTCAAACGAGAGTTTCTCTCGAAAGAGATTACCTCTGACAACAGGAAAAAATGGAATTTGGAATGTGAAGATATTTTAGACAACAAATTTATGAACCAAAGATTGAGAATGTTCCACAAATGATCAAGGAACATTGGAACAAAACACAACCATTGTGTTGATCCTTAAGAGAATACCATATACTTGAGAAATATGGATTTCTCACTATCCGTACATGGAAACACTCTTCTTTTCGGATCAAGATAAAGACTAGGTCTTATTAGAAAGCAATGGTGAGCCCAAAATTCGAGAAATGGATAAGAGCCATGAGATATGAGATAGAATCCATGTCTAAAACCAAGTATAGACTTTGGTTACCTAAAAGGGTAAAACCTAAGAGGTATGAATGAGTTTTTCAAAAAGGAAAAACAGACATGGATGATAAAACATACAAATGATGATTCGTCGCTAAAAGTTTTTGACAAACTTCATAGTATAGACTATGATAAAACATATTCCTTGTAGTTATGTTTAATCCATCTTAATCTCACTTGCAAGTAGTTACATACGATGATTATGGAATCAAATAAACGAATGTAAAAACCACTTTCCTAAGGGAAAACTTGAAACTGATGTGTACATGACACATCCAGAAGGTTTTGTCACTCCAGTAAACACTTGGAAGGTATGTTAGCTACAAATGTCTATCCGTAGACTAAGGTAAGCTTCTCGAAGTTGGGATATTCGTTTCAGAAGATACAATCAAAAGGTTTGGTTTATCTAGAAACAAAGGGGAGTCTTGTTTTCAAAAGAGCTAGTGGGAGCATTGTTACTTTCCTAAGTATTGTATGTCGATAACATACTCATTAAAAGAAACTAAAGATCGCAATCCGTTTTGCATTAATAAAAGATACTGTGAGTTAGCAACATGAGACAATATCTATCTCTACAACATAAGCTGAATGTATTACAGTCGACATAGCAATAAGGAATGATGTTTGGATCTAAAGGGTTCACTTATGAACTAAGAGTTGTTCCCAGCATATTAGATGCTACATAACTCTGTTGTGATGGAACCTTTGCGTAAGAAAATAAAACCTAGATCTGATCAATAAATCCAAACATATTCTAAAGTACTCACATCTTGGAGATGTGAAAGTATGCAGCATACGCACAAAGTTGATAACTTTGTCAACTTCCTAACAAAGCTTTTGACACATCATAAGCATGTCAGTTACACTAAGCCATGTCGTATTAGATATGAGAATGATTAGGCTTAAGTGCTAGTGGGAGATTGTTGGAGTATGCCCAAAGACCAATCATATGATGATTGAATAGACATACTAGATTTATCATGCAATGACATTTCTGTTATTATCATTTGGTATGTTTATGTGCATCAAACTAACCATTGGATAATAATGTCCATACAATAATACGATTATTGTTAAATAGGATCCTTAGTCGAATATTATTACGGTAAGAACACTGATAATATATAAAGACTAATATGTGGTTGATGACAAGCGTTGTCATTGAAATAGAGATGTCAAAATCAACACATAAGTATTTGTTAGAGAACAACATACTGGATTGACCCGCTATGAGCATGTTTCTTGGGTAATTATGTGACAGTCACAACATTGCTCATGATAAACATATGTATAATCCTCAGATTTGAGATCAACATGATTTCAACATAAAGATTTACGTATTTTGACATAGTCAAACGTGTGTCGTAACTGACTACATTATAAAGATTGATGATTGGATACGTGATGACCTATGTAGTGAAATATGGTTGATCAAGAAAGGATTTGTCCCTCCTACATAATGGGAGAAATATCTTCGGCCACATGATTTAGTGAGATTAGAAAATGCATGGCCATGCTCGAATATTATGATATAAGATATCATAGAGATTTGTTTATCATAATCTACTCAAGACATCAAGAAACACTAGATGGACAATGCAAGTGTGGCTAACCCATGACTTGTGTTCATCTAAGATATAAAGGACAAAAGGATGAAATACATAAAGCAAGTTTATTCAGGAATTAGGAAAGTCAAACCATGACTTCATGCAACTTAGGTAGCAATGATGTATTGCTAGATGCCACTCATTGTTTGTAAAATTAGAACAGTTCTAATTTTACTGCTAACGTTGCATGAACCTACAAGGGTCACACCCTTCGAATGAAACAAACAAAAATTGGAAATCATACTCTCTATTTTAGGGAGGTTGCCAAAAATCCCGTATGGGATAAGGGAAATCATCAACTCCCTTAAATGGGAATAATATTGGATAAATATTGTATTTATCAAATATTATTTAGAGTATGGAAAAATATTTAGAGACTTAAATATTATAGAATAAGATTCTAGAAATTTAAATATATATTTTGAATTTATATAATGTATATTTAATTCCAAGTTTATGTAGAATTAGATTCCACATAATTAAAAAACATATATTTAAATATATTTAAATCCAAGTAAAGATAGAATGAGATTCTATATAATATATATATATATATATATATATGGATTAAGTATAATGTATATTTATATTTCATTTAATATTATTAAATATAATGTATATTTAATATAAACCAATTTCAAGTAGAATTAGATTCTATGAATTTTGGCTGAACTTGGATTTAAGGAATTCAACTAGAATTAAGTCTCTGAATACTATTTAAAGGGACAAGGGCTAGCAACCAAATCTTCCCTCTTCATCCTCTTGAAGATTTTGACAACACCCCAAGGGATTCCCCAATGGAATTCGACAAATCCCATAAAGCTCTATGAGAAGCTGTTCGATATTTTTCTAGTGTTCTACTTGCCCCCTGGAAAATCCCTGAAGGTTACCTTGCTCGATTGCCAGTCCCGGTTGAACTCTTGGTCGATTTCAGACTCCCTAAGGAATCCCTGGAGGGATTTCGACTTCTCCCTGGATGGTGTTCAAACCTGTCAAAATTTATCCCTAAGTGTTAGGGAGACGGAAACTTTGTTCGTTTTGTTTGGGTGGACTTTGTAGAGGTCGTTGCGAACTTGTGACGATTCCGGTTTTACTTGACGTGGTTATTCCGACATAACGTCGGTTTTCCAGTTTCCAAAGTTTTAAAAGGTAACTCTTCATCTTTTCACCCTAGATTCGTTCCTGTACATGGATCCTGGCTGGATTACGTCTGATTAATTTTTCCGCTGCGCCACAGGGCGTGCTGACGTGACCCAACATCTTTCGAGCACCTTTTGTAGGTTGCCTAAACAGTCTTCAAAACTGTCTCCAAAGACAGAAAAATTGTCCATGAATATTTCCAGGAAGTCCTCCACCATGTCAGAGAATATCGCCATCATGCACCTTTGGAAGGTTGTTGGTGCGTTGCAGAGTCCAAATGGCATTCTTCGAAAAGCATAAGTGTCGTACGGGCAAGTAAAGGTCGTTTTCTCTTGATGCTCCGGTGCGATAGCTATCTGGTTGTAACCTGAGTAACCGTCAAGGAAACAATAATATGGTTTCCCCACTAATCTATCAAGCATTTGATCAATAAAAGGTAGGGAATATGGTCTTTCGGGGTAGCTTTATTAAGCTTCCGGTAGTCCATACAAACCCTCCAACCGGTCACAATCCTGGTTGGGATTAGTTCGTTCTTTTAATTGGTCACCACTGTTATTCCTCCCTTTTTAGAAACACATTGCACCGGGCTTAACCACTTACTATCCGAGATGGCATATATTATTCCGACGTCGAGCCATTTGGTAATTTCTTTTCTCACCACTTCTTGCATAGCGTCGTTTAAGCGTCTCTGAGCATTAATGGTCGGCTCATGATCATCCTCTAGGAGAATTTTGTGCATACATAATGTCGAACTGATACCCTGGATGTCAGCTATCGTCTATCCAATAGCCTTCTTATGCTGCTGCAACATCCCAATTAACTGCTTTTCCTGTTTCTGCATTAACTTGGAAGGGATGATTACGGGCAACATATCATTTAAACCAAGGAAAACATATTTAAGCTGCCCTGGCAGGGGCTTAAGATCTAAAACAAGTGGTTCTACAGTTGAACGCTTTTGGATTATGTGTTCATTCGAGCTATAGTTTAAGGGTGCGAATAACTTACCTGGACGATTTCCTATCAAATTTACCTCCTCATGACCTTCAGTGTCGGATATGTCTGATTCGGAGGAGTTACTATCGTCGTTGCTACCGTGACAGTCTTCCAGATGGCTGCTGTGGCAGTGACCAAATTTTATGTCATGGCAGCTCGACCTGGTGCAGGGTTGGTCAAGGATTACTTCAGTGATGGCCTTGCACTCTTCTTCTGCATCAGCATGTTTGATTGCTTGGAGAATATTGAGCTTGACAATCAGTGACCTGCATGTGTCTAGGAAGGGTCGCCCCAGGATGACTGGCGCGTTATCATCTGCTTCACAATCTAAAACAAGAAAGTCAACAGGAAAAATGAACGTATCCACTCTTACCAGAATATCTTTGATCTTCCCTTCTGGTTGTACGTAAGAGCGGTCTGCCAGCTGCAGCATGACTGTTGTGGGTCGTGCTCGTCCAATACCTAATTTGTGGAATACAGATTTTGGAATTAAATTTATACTAGCACCTATATCACAAAGTGCCTTACCCACGAATTTGTCACCAATTATGCACGGTATGATGAAGCTCCCAGGGTCCTTCTTTTTCTGTGGTGGATGCCTATGCAAGATAGTCATACAACCTTCTATCATTTTTACCGTTTCGAATTCCCCAAGTCTGGATCTTTTTGACATAGCATCCTTGAGAAATTTCGTATAACCGGGCATCTGCTTGATGACCTCCAACAGTGGTATATTGACGTGCACCTGCTTAAAAATGTCATAAATCTTTTTGAGCTGGTACTCCTGTTTCTGCTTTTGTAACCGCTATGGAAAAGGAGGTGGAGGACGGTAATCTTCCAGACGTCCATCACATTGTATTCAGATTTGAGGAGGCTTAGATTTTTTAGCATTCTTGTCTTGCTCCTCTGTCCCTTCCGCTACCGTGACAGGTGTGTCGGCAGCAGGTTTCTCTTCTTCTGCCGGGGCAGTGTTTGCGGCAGGTGTTTCTAGGGCTGGTTCCTCAATCAGTATGGTTTTCATCTCTGGCCCTGGCAGTTATTTCCCACTCCTAGTTGTAATTGCTTTACACTGCTCATGTGTGGGTTGTCTAGCGACTTCAGTGTCACTAGGGAATCCTCCGTTTTGCCTTGGCTTAATATGCTGGGAAACCTGGCCCATATGTGTCTCCAGTTATTTCAGCGTAGCTTCATGGTTAATCATTCTCATTTCTGTCTTGTCCATGAATGACTTAGTTTTCTTGACAAAGTGATCCATGTTTGCCATGTAAGTTCATGTCTGTGACATGAATGTGACCAAAGTCTGCTCCAGTATACTAGGTGCAGCTGTCGGCGGCTGTTACGACTGCTGTTGCGGTTGCTGCCGTGTTAGGATTCTGGGTGCCCCCTGGTTTTGGTTGTTCTGCATCGGAGGATTAAGTGGGTTGTTTGGGTTGCTCTAGGAGAACTTGGGATCTTTCCTTCAATTGGGATTGTAGTTGTTGGAGTCGTAATTTCTAAGCTTGTTGTAATTTCCAACATACATCCCTTCCTCTAGCTGTAACGGACAGTCTTCCGAACTGTGATTCCCACTGCAAGTTTTACATGCCTCTTCTGCAGAGTAGACGGGTTTTGAATCTTTCTTTAGCAAATTTTCCACTGCTTTTGTGAGGTATATAACTTGTGTCTTGAGGGAATTGTCGGCTTCATAGTCTTTTACAGCTAACACTCGTTTATCTCTCCTTGCTGTAGGGAATTGCTCGTCATTCTTTGCTAGATTTTTCAATACTACCATGGCTTCCTCTGGATCTTTATCCAACAACAGTCCATTTGCTGTTGAATCAATTCGCATACGAGTGTGTGTGTTGGCAGCATTGTAAAATTTGATGACTTGATTCCACACGGGGAATCCATGCATCGGGAAATTCCTTAGAAGAGTGGTAAACCTACCCCATGCCTCATGCATTGGCTCGTCATCTTCCTGTTGAAAAGTAGCAATTTCATTACGTAATCGCTCAGATAAGTGAGAAGGGTTAAAACGAGATAAAAATTCACGAGTGAGATCTGCCCAAGTTCGTATTGAACCCGGCGTTAGTTTATTCCACCAAGTTTTAGCTCTGTCCCTTAGTGAATGAGGGAATAACATGAGCCTCAGTATCTCCGGTTTACTACTGGTAATCGAAACGATCCACAGATTTCTTGGAACGTTTTTAAATGTTCTCGAGCATCCTCTGTTGCATCACCACTAAATTAGCCAGCGGAATTGATCATGCTGAACATAACAGGTTTCAGCTCAAAGTTTTCAGCTTCCAAGTCTAGCAAGGTGGTCTCCAGTTCCACATGATCGTTGATCATGTAATCACGGCAGGACCGTCGTGCGGCCTCGGCAGCAGGCCGTCCATTCCGTTCATCAAGGAGAGGATCTTCAGGATTCCACGGGTGATTTACCCCGTTATGCATTGCTTCTAACTGTTCCTCAAGATAATCGTTTCTGGCTATCAAGAGGCGGACTCGGTTCCTGAGGTTGCAAGTACGTTCGATTTCTGGATCTAGTTTGTACTCAGGTTTTTTGCCTCGTCTTGATCTGCGCATAAGCAAACGAAAAACCTTTTGAAAGCAAAGGGTAAACAATCCCAATAAAAACAGAAAAATTAAAAAGTGCAGTAAAGTTAGGGGTAAAGATATGTTGCCAGTCCCCGGCAACGGCGCCAAAAACTTGTTGGGTGTGAAAAGTCCTATCGCAATGTAGTGCAAGTGTACACGACGCAAGTAGTAAAGTGATACTCAAAGTATCAGATGTCGAAGCCACAGGGACTGGAAATAGCTTTATCCTTGATTTGCTGCACAAGAGAAAGAAAGAATTGAGATTGTTTGGAAAATAATATTTAAGAATAATAAATATAAATGAGTAGAAATTCAAGGTTAAGAGATAGGCCGGTATTGATATGCTCGGTAGTGCAGGTGTTGCACTGTATAAAAATTCATGTTATGTGTATGGCTTGTGTCACGGCAGCACCTGTCGTGGCAGCGGTCTGTTGCTGTCACGGCAGCGATAAACCACTCAGTTTCCTCAAGCTTGAAAAGAATCCCTGCTGTGACTTGTCCTATCCCTAGGTCCAAGTACTATTGATGAACACTTCTCGGATGATACCTCCGGGCGTGAATCGAAGGGTGAACACCAATGTTGTTGAATTCTTCCTTAGCCACTTAACCTCGTCCTATCCCTAGGTCCGAGATAGTTCAACCATAAACTGGAGAACCCGCACTTATTCCTTTCGTAAACTTAACTCTCCCGATATTAAGTAAAAAGACAATCTCACATTTCTCTCCCGATACTCTTGCAAGATGTTGAAACCAGAATAAGCAAACTTGAAGTTTTATTTTATTGAACAGAAAATTCCTAAAACAGTACAATCCCTGCAACTACTTTACAACACCAACCCTTAGCCCTAGGGGAAGTTTAGAACATGATGAGAGGGGAAAACGACAAGGGTTTTGGGAAAGACGGCTAGAGATGAGATATCCTTCCCTAGGTCGAATTACATACCTTCTTATAGGCCTTGGGTTCAAGTTTTCTAATAAGGTAAGAATACAAGTTCAAACTAAAGTACAACTCTAATTAAGATTAAATCTTCTGAGTATATGCCTTCAATTCGTCCTCTTTTCTTGCTTTGGGTTTCTTCCTTGAACTTTGGGCTTGACCTTCATTCTGTCTTAGGGCTCAGAAAAATATAGGAGTGGTCCACGACAGACCGAATTGAATTCCTCTATCTGTCGATGTCCACTTCACTTTTCCATTTCACCAACGTTGGTGTCATGGCTGCCACGGCAGTGGCCACGACAACATCTTCCTTCTCGACTCAGTCCTGAGTTCCAGCTCTGCTCCTTCGCTGTCCTTAGTCTGCCACGACAGGTACCTGCAAAAGCAGCCCAAATCAGTAGCAACTGTGCCATTTTATCTAATTGTGATGTATATGAGAAACTTTACCTAAATGCAATGAATTATGCTTGAATGCAGCATAAATATGGGTTAAATAAGGGGTAAAATATCGAACTTCTACATACTCAACACCCAACTCTTTCAATGACTTCGAAGCGTCCAATGGATTGGGGACTCAGTTTTATCCTCTTGCCAAACCTTAAACCCTTTTTCCACGGTGATACTTTGAGGAATGGCTTTTTCACCAACTTCATACTCCATATCTCTTCTCTTGAGATCAATATAAGACTTTTGTAAATCAAAGGATGCCTTTAATCGATCATGAAGAAGGCAACCCGTTCTTTGGTTTCTCCAACCAAGTCAGGGCCTAACATCTTGCCCTCACCAAGCTCCGACCAACACACTGGAGTTCTACATCGCCTACCATATAATGCTTCATACGGGGCCATTTGGATTGGTGCTTGGTAACTATTATTGTAGGCGAATTCAACAAGGGGTAGGGATTTCTCCCAAGTTCCACCAAAGTTTATGATGCATGCTCGAAGCATACTTCTAAGATTTGCATAAGAAGGTTCAATAACAATGCAAATTTTCTAAGGTTTCAATGGACAAGTTTTTTTTATAATTAACTAGATTATCCTTTCTGACTGGCCATTAGATTGAGGGTGAAAGGTTGTGCTAAGATTAACTCTGGTGCCCAAAGCTCCTTGTATGGTTATCCAAAACCGAGAAGCAAATCGAGGATCTCGATTGGAGATAATAGACTTGGGTACTCCGTGGAGTCGGATTACTTCTTTGATATACAAGTTAGCTAATTTTGGAAGATGATAGTCCATTCTGACCGGTTTGAAATTATTTGACTTTGTGAAATGATCTACAATGACCATATGTCATCATGCTTCACGTGAGTTAACGGTAGACCACTAACAAAATCCATAGTGATCTTTTCCCACTTCCATTTTGGTGGATTGATAGGTTGCAATAATTTGGTAGGAGCACAATGTTCTGCCTTAACACGTTGACACGTGGAACATTTGGAAATGTAATCAACTATGGTCTACTTCATGCCTAGCCACCAATAGAGTTCACGTAGGTCTTTACACATCTTCACAGACCCAGGGTGAACAAAAAAAGAACTCGAATGAGCTTCAAAGAGAATATCAGTGCGAAGAGATTCATCATTGGGTACACAGACCCGAACGGGAAAATAGAAAAGTTGTTCAAAAGTAATTCTAAATTTGGGGTTGTCCGATAGCTTAGAGACAATAGATTGAAGCTCAGGATCTTGTTCTTGCAAATCCTTCATTCGCGAAACGATGGTAGTCTGAACATGAAGTTCAGCTACAAGACAACGATTCTTCCGAAGTCGGAAGTGAGCGTTAACTGCTCAAGGGGCTACAACATAGCTATATTACAATGAGTTAATATATCACATAATACATATAACTCTATATTCACTATCGATACTTACCAAGCAATGGTTTTAGGCTGAGTGCATCAGCTACAATGTTGGTGTAACCCCCTTAACCCGGCCTAGACGGTTGACCCGAATTAAGAAAGTCACACGGGGAAAACCAAAGTCAACCCGAAAGTCAACCTTGATTAACGACCCCTTTTTTTTTCTTTTTAATCTTGTCTAGATGCACATTACACCTATGTGTGACCATACAACCAACATACTAAAAGATCACAAACATCAGAGATCAAACAGGGACCCAATTGAACAAATTACAACTTTAGGGACCAAATTGTAATTTCTGATAAATTAGAGGACTTAGTCCAAATTAAAGTTACCATCCTGTAATTAGTCAGATTACATACTTCTCTGTGAAATTTCAGCTCAAAAGGACATCCACAGCTCATGCAATTGCACATACAAGATTCAGGACCAAAACGCAAACATTTCAAAACAAATAACCGCCAATGTCAGTCCCCAACGGTCAACCGTTCCGAAACGGGGGACAGCCCGTTCCGAAACGCGGGGCAGTTCCGAAACAGGCATAGCCCGTTTCGAAACGGGGGTCTGGCAGAGGCTTACTCGTTCCGAAACAGCCCTCCCCGTTTCGGACCCCTGGGTTCATGCAAGGCACCCGTTCCGAAACGGGGCACCCAGTTCCGAAACGCCTGCACCAGAATGCTTCAAAATTCAACCTTAAACATGCAATTACACAACCAATCATGCTCCAATCATCACCAAACTTTGCCAGCATGCAAATAAGCATAAAAACAACCTATTAGCAACTACAATTCATTCACTTAACACCATATGCAAAAAGCCCCAATTCTATAGGCATACTTCCTACACAAGTTAGCTATTCAACACCAAAATTCCAAAACAAGCATATAAGGTTTCAATCCAAAAACCAGCAACCACATCAACATTTAACAAGCTTAGGGAGTCTCAAACACCTCCCAAAACACATACATTGGTCCCCCATTGCCAAATCACACAAAAGCTAAATGTTTAACAAAACCTTCCATACATTGAGCTTCACTTGAACTTGATTGCTTGACCCACTTTGCTGCCCTCAAGTTACTCTAATGCTCTGCATTATTGAATTCAGAAAACGAAGAGAGCGTAAGCAAAGGCTTAGTGAGGAAAGCTCTTAAAAACCATTCAATAATGCAATTCAAAACATTTACAAAACATGCTTTAAATCAACCATTTTCACATGCTCAAAAGCATTCTTAACAAGCAATCTCATGCTTAAACATAAACATTAAAACAAGCATCTCATGCTTCTCAATATTCTCAACATGTCATATTGGCTCAAGTGATACATTTCCATTTATTAAAACAAGTTCATCAACTTCCCAAGGACTTTTAAACACCTTGGCCCCAAGGACTTTTAAACACCTTGGCCTATGGACTTTTAAACACCATAGAAGTAACCCATCAAGGACTTTTAAACACCTTGATCCCAAGGACTTTTAAACACCTTGGCCATGGACTTTTAAACACCATGAATGAAACACATCAAGGACTTTTAAACACCTTGATCCCAAGGACTTTTAAACACCTTGGCCTATGGACTTTTAAACACCATAGAAAGGATCACCTAAGGACTTTTAAACACCTTAGTGTCCGCAACATGAACCATCCAAGGACTTTTAACCACCTTGATGTTCATAAGTAACAAGGCTCACTCAAGGACTTTTAACCACCTTAGTGACCTTAACATTTTCAAAACATCACTTGCCAATATACATCATTTTCATCATCTACATCACTGTTTTTAAGCATAAAACCAAGCCATATTCATCATGCATTTTAAAGCATAAAACCACATCATTTCAAAGTATAAAAGCAAGGCACTCCTACCTAGAGCTACCTTCAACATATGGCTTACAACAACAGCAAATACCATGCTAAAACATGCTTCCAAAACAGTATGTAAAACATGCAAATCATCATTTTGCAATACATCAAAACCATGGCCACCACTAAAGAGAAAATCCGAAAACTTACACTCGAGCTTAGCAAAGTTGTTTAGACTTAGACTAAGCTCCCAAGACATTGGTTTCAAAGCCGAAAACCCAATTTCACTCACCGATTCCACTTCGCCTCTTGCCGAAGCACGAATTCAAGCTTCCGGATCAACGATTCTTGGATCCAAAGATGCCTCCCCTGCTTCAACACATCAAAGCAGTAAATTAATGCATCATCATGCATCAATTACCTCAACGAAAGCACTCAAACTCGCTGCTCTCATCCATCCTCCATTTTCGGCCACCAAACACAACCGAAAATGCATCAAAACCACTTCTAAACATAACCCAGCCATAAACCAGCAAAACCTCACTTCTATTAACATCAAACAACACCTAAAAACAACCTACAAACATCCTTATACCTCCAGCAACAACAGATCCACAAGATCACCACAAAAACAACCTTAAAACACAAGCTACACTTAGGAATCTTAACCTATCCGGGATTGCATCAATCAAGACTCACTTCCATATCAATTTAATGATCAAATAACATCAAAAACACTTCTCAAAACCCAGATTTAACAGATCAAACGAAAATCAATTGAAATCATCAAAATCTTGCTCAATTAGCCAAGATTCTTAAATCAACTTACAAACCTTTAATTAAACATATATTTAGGATTGAAAACTTTAGGAATTTCATTAAAGAACTTAAAGTTCAGAGGAGAATCGTTCATACCTCCAAACTTGTGATTTCTCCACTTTTTGGAATGAAAACCTTGTTGAAACTTATAGCAAATGAGTAGGTTTTGAAGATATGTTGATTTGCAATCAAATGAAAGTTGAAAGGAAGAATTTAGGTGAGGAAATCAGATTAGAATCTCTGGAAATGGTGATGTTTGGTTGGAGAGAAAAGGAGAAGAGAAAATAGGAAGTTAGTTGAGAAAATAGTGAAAATGAAACTTCCCTCCACTTTGATATCTTTAAAATCAGATTTTAGGATTAAAATATCTTAGAAAAATCTGGAGAATTCAATTTTGGGCAAATAGCTCCTTAAAGATTCAAAGTTTCAATCCTTTTTAAAACAGCCACCAAACTTGCGAAAATTACATTTTGGTCACTAGCCAAAATGTCAACCTTCCAAAACTCATTTTCCAAAATTGTTTTCACAGTTCATCAATATACATTAAAAGATGATTTTAGAACATTTTTCCATATTTTTAATGCAACCCGAACTAGGTTTTCCTAAATTAGCCACTTACGACTCGAACAGCACTTTGACCAAACCGGTCAACGCTCAAAACTTCTAAGCCCAAAACCGGGGCGTTACAACTCTCCCCCCCTTAAGAAATTTCGTCCTCGAAATTTACCTGAAGGAAAGAGATAAGGAAACTGCTTCAGCATGTCTTCCTTCCGCTCCCACGTGGCTTCCTCAACACCGCGATGCTTCCACAGCACCTTTACCAACTCAATGGTCTTGCCACGAAGAACCTTACTATCTGAATCCAGAACCTTCACCGGTTCCTCATCATAGGTCAAATCCGGATTCAAAACCACATCCTCAACAGGCATCACATGCGAAGGATCAGATCTATACTTCCGGAGCATAGAAACATGGAACACATCATGAATCTTCTCCAGTTCCTGAGGTAACCGCAACCGATAAGCAACAGGACCCACTCGCTCGACAACCTCATACGGTCCGATGTACCTAGGGCTCAGCTTACCCTTCCGGCCAAACCTCATCACCTTCTTCCAAGGTGAAACCTTCAAGAACACACGGTCACCCACCGCATACTCTATCTCCTTACGCTTCAAATCCGCGTAAGATTTCTGCCGATCAGAGGCAGCCTTCAACCGCTCACAGATGAGCTTCACCTTCTCGGTGGTCCCTTTCAACAAAGCAGGCATCGAAACCAACTTTTGACCAGTTTCAGCCCAACAAAGAGGAGTCCTACACTTCCTCCCGTACAAAGCCTCATACGGTGCCATCTGTATACTCGCCTGATAACTATTGTTATAAGCGAACTCAACCAAAGGCAGATGCTTCTCCCAAGAACCTTGGAACTCAATCACGCAGCATCTCAACATATCCTCCAAAATCTGAATAACCCGCTCAGACTGACCATCCGACTGAGGATGATAGGATGTACTGAAATGCAATCTCGTACCCAAAGCTTGATGCAAACACTGCCAGAAACGCGATGTGAACCTCGGATCCCTATCCGACACAATCGACTTAGGCACTCCATGCAGCCTCACCACCTCAGCAATGTACAGCTCTGCCAGCTTATCCAAAGAAAACGTAGTATGCACAGGCAAGAAATGCGCACACTTCGTTAATCGATCTACAATCACCCAGACCGAATTCTTCTTTGATGGAGACAAAGGTAAACCAGATACAAAATCCATGGTAACCCTCTCCCACTTCCATTCAGGGATTTTCAACGGTTTAAACAAACCAGAAGGAAACTGATGCTCAGCCTTAACTCGCTGACACACCAAACACTTACTCACAAACTCTGCAACATCCTTCTTCAAACCAACCCAATAGTACTCATCACGAAGATCACGATACATCTTAGTACTACCAGGGTGCATAGCAAAAGGACTACTATGACCTTCAGTCAGAATAGCACGCCTCAACTCAGCATCAGCAGGCACTACTATTCGACTCCCAAAACACAGCACACCATCATCATTAAAACAGAAATCCGAAGGCCTACCCTCCGCAATATCCTGAACATGAGACACCAAGGAATCATCCAACAACTGCTTTTCCTTGATCAACTGAACCAAAGATGGTTTCACTTGCAACTCAGCAACAAGACCACCATCTCGCGATATGCTCAAGCTAGCAAACATCGCCCTCAGCTCAACAGCTACCTTCCTACTCAAGGCATCCGCAACAACATTAGCCTTTCCAGGATGATACTCTATCGTCAGATCATAATCCTTGAGCAACTCCAACCAACGACGTTGCCTTAGATTCAACTCCTTCTGAGACATCAGATACCTCAAACTCTTGTGATCCGTGTACACAGTACACTTCTCACCATACAGATAATGTCTCCAGATCTTCAGAGCAAAAACCACTGCAGCCAACTCGATATCATGCGTAGGATAATTGCGCTCATGCACCTTCAACTGCCGCGACGCATAAGCCACCACCTTACCCTCCTGCATCAGCACACATCCCAACCCAACATAGGACGCATCACTGTAGACCACAAACTCTTTCCCTGATTCAGGCTGAATCAAAATAGGAGCTTGCGTCAAAGCCAACTTCAGCTTCTCAAAAGCTTGCTGCCTCGCTTCTGTCCATTCATACTTAACATCCTTCTGCAACAGCTTCGTCAAAGGAGCAGCAATCTTGGAAAAACCATCCACAAACCTCCGGTAGTATCCCGCCAAACCAAGAAACTACGGACCTCATGAACAGACTTAGGAACCTTCCAGCTCATCACCGCCTCAATCTTCTGAGGATCAACACGAATCCCCTCAGCTGAAACCACATGCCCAAGAAACACCACCTCCTTCAGCCAGAACTCACACTTGCTCAACTTAGCATACAGCTGGTTTTCCAACAAAGCTTGCAAAACCACCCTCAAATGCTCTTCGTGCTCCTCCTCAGTACGCGAGTACACGAGGATATCATCAATGAACACCACAACGAACTTGTCCAGGTATTCATGAAAAACACGATTCATCATGTCCATGAAAGCAGCAGGAGCATTTGTCAACCCAAACGGCATCACAAGGAACTCATAATGCCCATACCTTGTCCTGAAGGCTGTCTTAGGCACATCCACGTCCTTCACCTTCAACTGGTAATACCCTGACCTCAAGTCAATCTTAGAGAACACAGCAGCTCCCCGAAACTGATCAAAGAGATCATCGATCCTCGGCAAAGGATACCGATTCTTGATAGTCAACTTGTTCAGCTGACGGTAATCAATGCACATCCTCATAGTGCCATCTTTCTTTTTCACAAACAAGACAGGAGCACCCCAAGGCGACACACTCGGCCGGATAAAACCACGATCAAGCAGCTCTTGCAACTGCGTCTTCAGCTCCTTCAGCTCCTTAGGTGCCATTCTATAGGGAGTAATGGATACAGGAGTTGTATTCTCATACAGCTCAATACCAAACTCCACCTCACGACTAGGAGGTAAACCAGGCAACTCCTCAGGAAAAACACCAGGAAACTCCTTCACCACGCGGATATCTTGCACTCTCAACTCCTTAGTGCTAGGATTCATCACAAAAGCTAGGTAAGCTTCGCAACCTTGCCTCAGCATCCTGCTCGCCTCCAAAGAAGATACAACATTGGCAAGAAACTTCACATTCTCACCAACCACCACAACTTCATAATCATCCGCAACCTTAAGCGACACCCGCTTATTCTCACAATCCACAACAGCACGATGCTCAGCAAGCCAATCCATTCCAAGGATCACATCAAAACCATAAAAGGGCAACTCCATAAGATCAACAAGAAAAACATGCTCTTGAACCACCAAAGGGCACCTTCTATACAGCTTACGAGTCACAACAGTTTCACCAAAAGAACTAGTGACTCTAACACCAACATCCAAAGACTCAACAGGCAAACCAAGCAACTCAGCATGCTCACGCAAAATGTATGAATGCGTAGATCCAGAATCAATCAAAGAAAGCAATGACAAGGACTGCAAAGTAAAGGTACCTGCAATCACATCAGCATCATTCCTTCCCTCGCGCTGAGCATACACCCTCGCTTGGCCTCCACCCTCAGGTTGAATAGCCACAACATGAGCTACTCCACGGCCACCTTCCTCACGCCTCTGAAAATTACCACGGCCGCGCCCACGACCTCTCTGCGGTGCCGCAACAGCAGGAGCACGCTCTTGACTACCAGCCATTCTCGGACAATCACGTCTCAAGTGATCAGAAGAACCACAATTCCAGCACTCATAACCAGCATTACCAGCTGCCACAACAGGAGCCTGCACCTCCCTACCAGCACGAGGACAGTCACGCCTCTTGTGACCATGCGAACCACAGTTCCAGCAAGCACTAGGCTCAGCCCTAGCATAACCTCCTCTAGCAGGTACACCACCACCTCTCTTGGCTGAGGACTGATACTTCTGATCGCGTCCTCTCTTGTTTCGTCCACCTCCGGAACTATACTCAGCAGCTCTCTTCCCAGAACTAGCTCCAGCACCCTTCGCAGACAAGCTCAGATTCATCTCAATATCCTTGGATCGACCAACCAACACATCAAAGTCATTATACTCAGCTGCCAACATATAGGTCTTAACATCCGGCACTAAGCCATAACGAAACCTTTCGCACCTCTCTCGCTCATCAGGTACTAGCTCCGGTGCATACTGGCTAAGGCGTACAAACTGTACCTCATACTCAGCCACACTCATGTTCCCCTGGGTCAGAGACATGAATTCACGCTTCTTTTCATCCAGATATCTCACTCCCAGATATCTCCTCTTGAACGCATTCAGGAAGAATGTCCAAGTGATGTCAGCTTCAACCATTCCAGAAATTGTGGTCGTCCACCACGTATAAGCATCACCTTGCAACAAAGATACCACACAGCCCAACTTTTGCACATCCGTGCAACTCATCTGTCCCAGAACACGCTTGGTGCTCTCTAACCAGGCTTCCGACCTCTCAGCTGACAAACCTCTAAACTCAGTCCCTCCAAGACTGCGCAGACGCTCCAAAGGCAATCTGACTCCAGCATCTCCCTGATGCCCAGCTCCCTGAGCTCCAGCTACTGCTGCTCGAAAAGCACCCGCAATAGCTTGTACCAAAGCAGACATATCAGGCACAGCTTGCCCCTGACCAACCTCTGGTCCAGCAGCTCCAGTACCAGCATCAGCTGCAGCTTCAGCTCTCGCACCTCCAGCACCACCACCAGGCGGAGGAGGGGGTAACACAGCACTATCAGCGTGCTCTTCATTCTCATTCTCATTGGGAGCCGTAGCTCGCACACTACCTCTCAACTCTCTACGTGGTGCCATACTTTACCATGCAACAACAATGCAAAATAAAACAAGTCAGGCCCAGCAAGGTAAGCAATCCAAGTATTCAAGCTCAATTTCATTTCAAAACAACATCTTTCCTTTAGCTTTTATTTGGCAATGGGTACCCTCAGCATGCAACATCAAACATACATCTCAAATGCATCAACAATTCAAACCACTGAACATGCTTTCAAACAACTAGCATGCAAAGCATACAAACTTCAATCATGCACACATACATTCCCAATTACTCGAGAACACAGCTCTGATACCACCAAATGTAACCCCCTTAACCCGGCCTAGACGGTTGACCCGAATTAAGAAAGTCACACGGGGAAAACCAAAGTCAACCCGAAAGTCAACCTTGATTAACGACCCCTTTTTTTTTTCTTTTTAATCTTGTCTAGATGCACATTACACCTATGTGTGACCATACAACCAACATACTAAAAGATCACAAACATCAGAGATCAAACAGGGACCCAATTGAACAAATTACAACTTTAGGGACCAAATTGTAATTTCTGATAAATTAGAGGACTTAGTCCAAATTAAAGTTACCATCCTGTAATTAGTCAGATTACATACTTCTCTGTGAAATTTCAGCTCAAAAGGACATCCACAGCTCATGCAATTGCACATACAAGATTCAGGACCAAAACGCAAACATTTCAAAACAAATAACCGCCAATGTCAGTCCCCAACGGTCAACCGTTCCGAAACGGGGGACAGCCCGTTCCGAAACGCGGGGCAGTTCCGAAACAGGCATAGCCCGTTTCGAAACGGGGGTCTGGCAGAGGCTTACTCGTTCCGAAACAGCCCTCCCCGTTTCGGACCCCTGGGTTCATGCAAGGCACCCGTTCCGAAACGGGGCACCCAGTTCCGAAACGCCTGCACCAGAATGCTTCAAAATTCAACCTTAAACATGCAATTACACAACCAATCATGCTCCAATCATCACCAAACTTTGCCAGCATGCAAATAAGCATAAAAACAACCTATTAGCAACTACAATTCATTCACTTAACACCATATGCAAAAAGCCCCAATTCTATAGGCATACTTCCTACACAAGTTAGCTATTCAACACCAAAATTCCAAAACAAGCATATAAGGTTTCAATCCAAAAACCAGCAACCACATCAACATTTAACAAGCTTAGGGAGTCTCAAACACCTCCCAAAACACATACATTGGTCCCCCATTGCCAAATCACACAAAAGCTAAATGTTTAACAAAACCTTCCATACATTGAGCTTCACTTGAACTTGATTGCTTGACCCACTTTGCTGCCCTCAAGTTACTCTAATGCTCTGCATTATTGAATTCAGAAAACGAAGAGAGCGTAAGCAAAGGCTTAGTGAGGAAAGCTCTTAAAAACCATTCAATAATGCAATTCAAAACATTTACAAAACATGCTTTAAATCAACCATTTTCACATGCTCAAAAGCATTCTTAACAAGCAATCTCATGCTTAAACATAAACATTAAAACAAGCATCTCATGCTTCTCAATATTCTCAACATGTCATATTGGCTCAAGTGATACATTTCCATTTATTAAAACAAGTTCATCAACTTCCCAAGGACTTTTAAACACCTTGGCCCCAAGGACTTTTAAACACCTTGGCCTATGGACTTTTAAACACCATAGAAGTAACCCATCAAGGACTTTTAAACACCTTGATCCCAAGGACTTTTAAACACCTTGGCCATGGACTTTTAAACACCATGAATGAAACACATCAAGGACTTTTAAACACCTTGATCCCAAGGACTTTTAAACACCTTGGCCTATGGACTTTTAAACACCATAGAAAGGATCACCTAAGGACTTTTAAACACCTTAGTGTCCGCAACATGAACCATCCAAGGACTTTTAACCACCTTGATGTTCATAAGTAACAAGGCTCACTCAAGGACTTTTAACCACCTTAGTGACCTTAACATTTTCAAAACATCACTTGCCAATATACATCATTTTCATCATCTACATCACTGTTTTTAAGCATAAAACCAAGCCATATTCATCATGCATTTTAAAGCATAAAACCACATCATTTCAAAGTATAAAAGCAAGGCACTCCTACCTAGAGCTACCTTCAACATATGGCTTACAACAACAGCAAATACCATGCTAAAACATGCTTCCAAAACAGTATGTAAAACATGCAAATCATCATTTTGCAATACATCAAAACCATGGCCACCACTAAAGAGAAAATCCGAAAACTTACACTCGAGCTTAGCAAAGTTGTTTAGACTTAGACTAAGCTCCCAAGACATTGGTTTCAAAGCCGAAAACCCAATTTCACTCACCGATTCCACTTCGCCTCTTGCCGAAGCACGAATTCAAGCTTCCGGATCAACGATTCTTGGATCCAAAGATGCCTCCCCTGCTTCAACACATCAAAGCAGTAAATTAATGCATCATCATGCATCAATTACCTCAACGAAAGCACTCAAACTCGCTGCTCTCATCCATCCTCCATTTTCGGCCACCAAACACAACCGAAAATGCATCAAAACCACTTCTAAACATAACCCAGCCATAAACCAGCAAAACCTCACTTCTATTAACATCAAACAACACCTAAAAACAACCTACAAACATCCTTATACCTCCAGCAACAACAGATCCACAAGATCACCACAAAAACAACCTTAAAACACAAGCTACACTTAGGAATCTTAACCTATCCGGGATTGCATCAATCAAGACTCACTTCCATATCAATTTAATGATCAAATAACATCAAAAACACTTCTCAAAACCCAGATTTAACAGATCAAACGAAAATCAATTGAAATCATCAAAATCTTGCTCAATTAGCCAAGATTCTTAAATCAACTTACAAACCTTTAATTAAACATATATTTAGGATTGAAAACTTTAGGAATTTCATTAAAGAACTTAAAGTTCAGAGGAGAATCGTTCATACCTCCAAACTTGTGATTTCTCCACTTTTTGGAATGAAAACCTTGTTGAAACTTATAGCAAATGAGTAGGTTTTGAAGATATGTTGATTTGCAATCAAATGAAAGTTGAAAGGAAGAATTTAGGTGAGGAAATCAGATTAGAATCTCTGGAAATGGTGATGTTTGGTTGGAGAGAAAAGGAGAAGAGAAAATAGGAAGTTAGTTGAGAAAATAGTGAAAATGAAACTTCCCTCCACTTTGATATCTTTAAAATCAGATTTTAGGATTAAAATATCTTAGAAAAATCTGGAGAATTCAATTTTGGGCAAATAGCTCCTTAAAGATTCAAAGTTTCAATCCTTTTTAAAACAGCCACCAAACTTGCGAAAATTACATTTTGGTCACTAGCCAAAATGTCAACCTTCCAAAACTCATTTTCCAAAATTGTTTTCACAGTTCATCAATATACATTAAAAGATGATTTTAGAACATTTTTCCATATTTTTAATGCAACCCGAACTAGGTTTTCCTAAATTAGCCACTTACGACTCGAACAGCACTTTGACCAAACCGGTCAACGCTCAAAACTTCTAAGCCCAAAACCGGGGCGTTACAGTTGGCCTTGCCCAGATGGTAATCAATGATAAGATCGCAATCTTTAAGGAGTTCTATCCATCTCTGTTGCCGAAGGTTCATCTCCTGTTGAGTCAATAGGTACTTAAGGCTTTTATGATTGGTGAAGAGAACATTTATCTCTGTAGAGGTAATGTCTCCAGATTTTCAATGCAAAGAGAACTACAACCAATTCAAGGTCATGGGTGGGATAATTCATTTCGTGCAGCTTAAGCTGTCTCGAAGAATAATCGATGACTTTTCCTTCTTGCATCAATACAAATCCTAACACGAGGTGTGATGCATCACTGTAAACTGTATAGTCCTTTTCAGACTCGGGTTTGGTTAGGACAGGTGCATGGGTCAATACTTGCTTCAACTGATCGAAACTCTCTTGTTGAACCTTGGTCCAAACAAAAGGTGCTTCTTTCCTTAATAACTTGGTTAAAGGAGAGGCTACCATAAAAAACCCTTTCACAAATCTTCAATAATAGCCAGCAAGCCCAAGGAAGCTTATGACTTCACCAATGTTCTTCGGTGGGTGCTAATCTACAATAGCTTGGATTTTCTTCGAGTCCACTTGAATACCCGAAGCTAACACAATATGTCCTAGAAAGGCAACTTCGGTGAGCCAAAACTCACACGTAGAGAACTTTGGTACAACTACTTCTCTCTTAAGGTCTGAAGCACGATACGAAGATGATCTCGGGGTTCCGCTTCATTCTTGGAGAAAATCAACATGTCATCTATAAACACCACTACGAATTTATCAAGATAGGGTCTAAAAACCCGATTCATCAAATCCATAAAGTTTTTCAGTGCATTGGTTAACCCAAAGGGCATCACAAAGAATTCGTAGGGTCCATATCTTGTACGAAAAGTGGTCATCGATACATCACACTCCTTAACTCTCATTTGATAATAGTGCGACCTTAAATCGATCTTGGAAAACATAGAGGCATCCTTTAGTTGATTGAACATGTCGTATATTCTAGGCAATGGATATTTGTTCTTGATGATTACTTTATTCAACTGTCAGTAGTCAATACACAATCGCATAGAACAATCTTTCTTCTTTACAAAGAGAACTGGTGCTCCCCAAGGCGAAGAGCTTGATTGAATGAAACCTTTGTTTAATAATTCTTGAATCTGAGCCTTTAATTCTTTTAATTCCACAGCTGACATGCGATATGGTGCAATGGAAACTGGAGCAGTCCCAGGTTGTACCTTGATGCCAAACTCCACTTCACAGGTTGGGGGCAATCCCAAAAGTTCACCTAATCCTGAGAATCTGACTACACTCACCTTACTAATATAATGCTCTTACGACTCTCAGATAACAACTCCATTGTTCCTGGCCTTCGGTGAAATTGATGGATGCTTCTTTTTGTTGTCTTGAGCTAGCAAATCAATAGGGAGATTTTTAGGACTGATAATACGATATTAAAATCAATACAACGATATCAAAATCGATATCCAAATTCAATATAAGCATCAACGATGAAATATCCATGGATGCTAAAACCATAGCTTGAGATTAAGCTTGACACGTCCATAGAATTCAACGATTGTGGGAGGATTATTGCTTACTGTTGCGTGTAAATAAGGCTATCGCAATTGAGTGCAAGTATACACGACGCAAGTAATACAATGATACGAAAAATCGAATATCGTCTCCACAGGGAATGGAAATACTTCTATCATTAAAAGCATGCACAAGAAAAAAATAAATTTAAAAAGAAGTTTTGAGAAATCTTGAATATAAACTAAAATAGATGAAAGAATCAGATTGAGAAAGTAGGCTGATATTATTTTGCTCAATAGTGCAGGTGTTGCACTGTTCTGAGGACTTCTGTGTGTATGTCGTCGAGCCTGTGGAGGCAGCACCTGTCGCGGTAGCGGTCTGTTGATGTCGTGGCAGCGAACAACAACTTTGTACTTCAAGTTCAGCAAGAACCCCTGTTGTGACTCGTCCTATCCCTAAGTCCAAGTTCAATCGATGGACACGTCTTGGATGATACTTCCTAGAGTGAATCGAAGGATGAACACTGATGTTTGTGGATTCTTCTATAGATGCTTAACCTTTTACCTATCCCTAGGCCAAGATAGTTTAACCCTAAACTTGAAAACTCGTATTTACTCCTTTCGTATGCTTAACTCTCCCGATATTAAGTAAATTGATAACCTCACAATGCTCTCCCGATACTCATATGAGATATGAAAACCATAGTAAATAAACTTGAAGTTTTATTGAATTGAACAGAAAATCCTAAGAAACAGTTTAACCCTTGCAACTACTTTACCAGATCAATCCTTAGCCCTAGATGAAGTTTAGAACATGATGGAGAAGGGAAAAGCTAGGGTTTATGTTGGAAGACGGCTAGGAACTAGGTTATCCTTCTCTAAGTCGAATTACAGGCATATATATAGGCCTTGGGTGCAAGTTTTCTTAATGGCCAAGAATACTAGTTCGAAATAAAGTATAATTCATTTAAAGACTAAATCTCTGAGTAGACTTCATTTAATGCGTCCTATCTTCTTGCTTTGACTTTCTCCTCAAATTTTGGGCAAGGCATTCTTTGTGCTTCTGGACTCCAAAAATAATGCAAGTGGTCTCTATAATTTTGGCTTGAAATCCTCTATCAGTCGAACTCCCCTTAGCATTTTTCCATCTCTTCTTCTTCCATGTCGCCTCTCTGTCATGGAAGATGTCACGACAGTGATGCTTGAGGCAGTTTTCTTCAGCCTTTCACTCCAGCTCTGCAGTTGTCTTCTGTTACTCTACTGCCCTAAATGCTGCCACGACAGGTACCTGCAAGAATTGATCTAAATCAGCAGCATCTGTGCAAAAATTACCCTCTTATGATGTTTATGTAAATTCTATCTTAAAATGAAACTAAACATGCTTGAGTGCATCAATAATATGGGTAAATGAGGGTTAAAATATAGAACATTTATGCACTCAACACACCCCCAAACTCAAGTTATTGCTTGTCCTCAAGCAAATGCAATCTAATTAAGAATGAATCTTTTTGGCTTTGGCTTAACTTAGAGAAACAACCATTACCTTCAACATCTTCACCATCAAGATCAATACCTCTTCGAATATTTATGGATTTATCTGGAGCAATACTATAATTCTTGTGTGAGTGTGTGCAGGTTTTGTGAACAAATATGAGCCTAAATTCATTAGCAACCATAATAGTTACTTAACTTACTTGAGTTTTACTTCAAAAATAATTTTTAACTAGAGCCAATTTCGGGAACCTCTAGTTTTCTTCTAAAGTTTTTCTATTTCTACTAGAGCCGGTTTTGGGAACCTCTAGTTTAATTTCCTAGAGCCAGTGTTAGGCACCTCTAGGAGTCCTTCTAGTTATTTTCCTAGAGCCAGTGTTAGGCACCTCTAGGAGTAAACTGAGTCTAAGTTTTCTTTCTAACTCAAGTGGCTAAGTTTCGTATTCTAAGTTTGTTAACAGAGTCATAAAAACATATAAGTCACAAAATGTGTTTTTAAGAGTTCAGAACTATAGTAAGGCTCTAAATACTTCCTAAAACATTCTAAAGCTACTATCACAACAGTGAGTACTGAAGCAGATAACAGAAGTTCAAAATTTTAAGCAATTTTTTTTCGACACAAAAACAAATAGTAATGAAACATGAAATATGATAATAACATTAATAAAAGGATGACTGCCTACCCCCAAACTCTAGGGTTGCATTGTACTCAATGCATGAAAAACAAAAAAAAAAACATCACAAATAGCAAATAAAAACACAGACGACAGAAAGAGTAAAAAAATAAACATAAGTTGAAGTGCTATCGTCGCTGCTGCTATCTATGCAGAGCTCTCGGCGGACATTTTCTTTTGTAGCAGAGGTTGACTTTGTGGCTGGAGAGGAGGAGGCTACCTTCTTCTTTTCCTCTCGCGGTGGATGGATTATGGTAGGTGAGACTTTAGGAGCTTTGTCCAGAATCTCAAGCGCACTGTCGCTTTTGCTGCTGCTTCGGCTGTCGTCTCCACTATCGCAGCAGGGTCCCTCTACATCGATATCAAGCTTCTTCTTCTTTATCGGATGGAAGTCGTTGGATACTTCACGGACGACAGAAGGTTCGGAGTCTGAGTCATCCTGTAAGATTGAAGAGGAGGAGAAACCTTCGAAATATTTCAGATCGATTTTTGGCAGTGGTTCTTTTCTCTTAGCTCCTCGAGGAGTAACTTGGGGGGTGCAGACCTTCTGTCGCCAGGTCCTACCGTGGTAGATGGCGAGGTGAAAGTAGCTGTGGGTGTGGCCGTCCTTGGAGAGGTAACAGGAGATGGGGCAGAGAGAAGGTTTTCTGGAAAATGAGGGAACTGCACGTTTGGATAATTAAGTTCAACTTTAATGAAATTTACCGTAGCAGTGTGGAAGTCCCTCATATACTCCATGTAGCCTCTCTGTCGTGCCTTCATTCTTTTCATCGGGTGAATGATTTGGCTGAAGGAGGTGCCTTATGGTCTGTCAAGTTTTGTCTGCTCAGGCTCTGCCGCGATAGGTTCTATTGAATCTGGTTCTTTCATGGCAGAAGGGTCAACATATGCAATTGGTGTGGCTGCCTCCAGCTCCATCAAGCTGTAGAGATTATAATGTGTCCACCTCTAGCCCTGGATCTTGACATCCCAATCAATTTCAGGGACGTTGTTGGCTCGACAAAGGGTTGTGATTAAGTAAGGGAAGAAGAGGGGGCTCTTATCCTTCAGTTCACACTCGTGAATCCCATCGAGGATGTATTTCCCCACATTGATCTGTCGTTCGTTGATGATGGAGTGAATGAGGGCCAGCCCTTATCTGTCCACTGTCGTGTTATGAGACGTGGGCATGGGGCGCTTCTTCACGAAGTGGTTCCACAGCATGGCAGTAGGCGTGAGTTGAGTTCTTCGTACTGTCCACCGATGTTTTGGGTCCTCGTTCTAGTTGGTTCCTTCTTCACTGAGGTCTGCCATGATGCCGTCATAGTCTGCCAGCGACAGATTGCTAATGAACCTTCTATGCTCGTCCTCTTTCTTACCCACATACATGCCATATAGAGAATTGATGTAGGCTGGTTCTAATTCGATTTCCTTACCCCTGATATTTACTTGAGAGGTATCCTTAGAGGTGACATCAGCATAGAATTCTTGGACAAGTGTGACATTCATCTCCTTGGGTTGTTCCGCAAACATTTGCCATTTTAGACCAATGATCCTTTTGGCGATGAATCGTTTAGACCTAGATCTCCGTTCTTCTTTAGGTAGGTAAAACCCCTTTCCTCCCACATTTCTCTTTTCTAAAAGGATTCATAATACCTTTTCTCTTTTTCTGCAGAGGCGAACCTTCTGCAAATTTTGTTGTGCGTGGGAGTGGAGACTATCGCAGCAGAGGTGGAGGCAGCACTTCATCGGGTTGATCTCATTGTCATCGTAAGGGTACTGTAGAAATGAAATAAAAAAATACTAAAAAGCTAAAATATTCGGAAACAGAGTAGAGAGAAGAGAATGAGGTGAAAATGAAATCGGTGTGAGGGTTTGTATAGAACGGGGTTTCAGCCCATTGAAGTTGTAACGGGTGGCATGAAAAATGGAGCCAGCTGTCACGTGTTTTCTTGACGCTTCTGTTACGCGTTTCCGTGTTTTTCCCGCGTCTGCTGCGTGTCTGTCGCGACAGCGAGGTGACATGCTGTCTTTGCGCGTCTGTCTCGACAGCTGGTAACCGGCTGTCACGACAGCCTTATTACCATTGGGCTTCTTGGGCTGAGGTGAATGTGGTGGGATGCTTCATTCCTACTCTTTCCTCTGTTTCTTTTATTTGCCTGAAAACTAAAATAATCAAATATTAAATTCCAACTTCCTAAAGAAATAAAAAAAGAAATACAATAAAATAAAATTAAACTAAGTTAAATTAGGGATGCCTTGAGGGGCATCTCCTAGAGTAACCACTTCATGTTCTCTCGGGGCTTCAGTCTCCTGATAGTGCTTGAGTCTCTGTTCATTGACTTTGAATTGGTGTCCGTCCTTGATTGATCTTATTGTGATGGCACCATGGGGAAAACCTGAACTACCTAGCAGGGTCCAGACCACTTCGAATTTAGCTTCCTTGCGAAGAGCTTCAACCTAGAGTTGAACAACAACACCTTTTGGTCTTGTGAGAACTGTCGTGGCAGAAGTTTCCTGTCGTGCCACTTCTTTGTTTTGTCCTTATAGATTCTGGCTTTGTCATAGGCCATGGCTCGAATTTCTTGAATTTCATTTAAGTCCAATAGCCTTATCTGCCCTGCTTTGTCCCAGACCATGTTAATTGTCTTGATAGCCCAATATGCTTTATGTTTTATCTCGACATGTAGGTGACAAGTTTTTCCGTATATGAGTCGATAAGGTGACATTCCCAATGGTGTTTTGAATGCAGTCCTGTAGGCCCATAATGCATCATTCATGTGAGAGACCAGTCCTTCCTAGTTGGCTAAACCATCTTTTCCAGAATGTTCTTCACTTCTCTATTTGAGATCTCAACCTGGCCATTGGTTTGAGGGTGATATACTGTTGCGATTCTGTGTTTAACTCCAGACTTCTTCAATGCATTAGCAATCACCCTATTGTCGAAATGCCTACCCTCATCACTAATGATTGCCCTTGGGATGCCAAACCTGGTGAAGATGTATTTGTGTAGAAATCTTTGAACAGTCTTGGCATCATTCTTTTGTGTGGCAATAGCTCTTAACAACTTGGACACATAATCTACTGCCAGCAGTATATACAGGTTCCCACAAGAAGCTGGGAATAGTCCCATGAAGTCGATTCCCCAAACATTGAAAATTTCGACTTCGAGAATGTTCTGCAGGGGGAACTCATGCCTTCTAGAGATGTTTCCAATCCTTTGACACTTGTCACAACGCTTGTAAAAGGCTTGTACATCTTTGAACAATGTAGGCCATAAGAAACCAGACTGCAAAAAGTTGGCAGCAGTTTTGTTTCCTCCAAAGTGTCCTCCGTAAGGAGCAGCATGGCAATGGTGGAGCACTTCTTCATGTTCTATAATTGGGATGCATCTCTTGATAATCTGATCTGCGCAGTGCTTAAATCGAAGAGGTTCGTCCTAATAATAAAGTTTTGCATCGTTTTGGAACATCTTCCTTGCTTGGTAGTTAAGTTCAGGATGTAATAATCCACTAACAAGATAGTTTACTATGTCAGTATACCAAGGAATTTCAGAAAGCTTCCCTGTCTCCATGGTTGTCGCGGTAGTGCTTGTGGCAGTGAATAACTGATCGTCAGGGAAAGTCTCATGTATGTTAACCTTGTTTTTATCTTGATCCTTTCCCATCTCCAGTCTTGACAAGTGATCAACTACTTGGTTTTCTGTTCCCTTTCTGTCTTTGATTTCTATATCGAATTCTTGCAGCATCAGAATCCAACGTATCAATCGTGGTCGTGCATCCTTTTTGGTGAACATATATTTTATTGCCGAGTGATCCGTGTGAACCACCACTTTTGTTCCAAGTATGTATAGTTTGAACTTGTCGAAGGCGAATACCACCGCTAGCAACTCTTTCTCTGTTGTGGTGTAGTTGATCTGGGCATCGTTTAAGGTCTTGCTAGCATAGTATATTACGTGGAAGAGTTTCTTCTTCCTCTGCCCTACAGCATAGTCATTGGCATCACACATTATCTCGAATGGAAAACTCCAATCCGGTGGCTGTACTATTGGGGCTGTTACCAGCTTCTCTTTCAGTGTCTTAAATGCTTTAGTGCATTCCGTATTGAAGTCAAAGGCCTTCTTCTGTTCCAGCAAAAGACACAAATGTTTAGTAATTTTAGAAAATTTGCAATAAATCTATGATAAAAACCTGTGTGTCCTAAAAAACTCATAATGCCCTTGACTGTGGTGTGTGGCGGCAGTTTTTCGATGACTTTGATTTTGGCTCTGTCCACTTCTATGCCACGACAAGAGACTTTGTGTCCCAACACTATGCTCTCATCTACCATAAAATGGCATTTTTCTCAATTCAGTACCAGATTTGCCTCTTCACATCTTCCGAGCACTTTCCTCAAATTTCCTAAGTAGTTGCTGAAGCTGTCTCCAAAGACGGAAAAGTCATCCATAACGATATCCAGGAAATCTTCCACCATATTAGAGAATATTGCCATCATTCACCGCTGAAAAGTTGTTGGTGCATTACACAGTCCAAATGGCATCCTCCTAAAGGCATATGTTCCATAGGGGCATGTAAAGGTTGTCTTCTCCTGGTCCTCCAGTGCAATGGCAATTTGGTTATAACCTGAATAACCATCATGGAAACAGTAGTAAGGTTTTCCCGCTAATCTATCTAACATTTGGTCAATAAAAGGTAAGGGGAAGTGGTCCTTCCGAGTAGCTTTGTTAAGCTTACGGTAGTCCATCCAAACCCTCCAACCGGTTACAGTCCTGGTTGGGATTAGCTCATTGTCATTGTTGGTTACGTCAGTTATTCCTCCCTTCTTGGGTACGCATTGCACATGGCTCACCGACTTGTTATCCGAGATGGCATAAATAATTCCAGCGTCAAGCCACTTGATAATTTCTTTTTGTACCACCTCTTGCATAGCTTCATTTAGTCGTCTCTGAGCATCTATCGTCGGCTTATGATCATCCTCCAAGAGGATATTATGCATACAAATTGTCGGACTGATGCCCTGGATATCGGCAATGGTCCATCCTATTGCCTTCTTATGCTGTTGTAGCATACCGATCAGCTGTTGTTCCTGTTCTTGCATCAACTTAGAAGAGGTATAATTCAAACATTCAAAGACCTTACCTGGACACATGCCTATCCAAATTACCTCCTCAGGACCTTCAGTGTCAGAGGTGTCATTGTCCGAGGGGTTGCTGTCTCTAGTGCTGTCGTGGCAGTCTTCTAGATGGTTCTGGGGAAAATGACCAAATTGTCTCTCGTGACAGCTTGATCTGATGCAGGGTTTGTCCAAGATTACCTCTGATATTAACTTACACTCTTCTTGTACATCAGCTTGTTTCATGTCCTGGAGAACATTTAACTTTATCTGCTATTCATTGACTCTCATAGTCAGCTCTCCCTTCTCTACATCGATCATTGTTCTGCCTGTGGCTAGGAAGGTTCGCCCTAGGATGATCGATGCATCCTCGTCTGCTTCACAGTCTAGAACAAAGAAGTCAGCAGGAAATATAAATTTATCCACTCTTATAGGAATGTCTTCTATTTCTCCTTCCGGCTGTACGTAAGAGTTGTATGCCAATTGCAACATGACTGTTGTGGGTCTTGCTTGTCCAATACCTAATTTCTAAAAAACAGATTTGGGCATTAGATTAATACTAGCTCCAAGATCATAAAGTGCCTTACCCACATACTGGTCACCGATTATGCATGGTATAATGAAACACCCAATATCCTTCTTCTTTGGGGGTGTACGGTTGTGTAGGATTGTCATGCAACCTTCTGTCATCATTATAGTTTCAAACTCCCCAAGTCTGGATCTCATAGACATTGCATCTTTAAGGAACTTTGCATAACCAGGCATTTTCTTAACGGCTACCAACAACAGAATATTGATATGTACTTGCTTAAAAACATCATAGATCTTATTAAGCTGATACTCATGTATCTGTTTTTTCAACCGATGTGGAAAAGGGGGTGGAGGATGGCAATCTTCGAGGCATCGTTCACATGGAATTCAAATCTGAGGAGGTTCACAGTATTCAATTTCTTATGTCGTCTCCTCAAACTCTTCCACTTTCGTGGCAGGGGCGGCGACATTAGGTTGATTCGAGTCTGCCAGGGCAGTGTCGTCGGCAGGTGTCTGTAGGGTCGGTTCCTTACTAGGTGTTTCTATAATTTTCGGCCCTTGTAGCTGTTTCCCACTTCTCATTGTTATGGCTTTACACTTCTCATGTGTGGGTTTTCTAGTGACCTCAGTATCACTAGGGAATCCTCCATTTTGTCTTGTATTGATGAACTAAGCTACCTGACCCATTTGTGTTTCTAGAGACTTCAAAGTGGCCACATGGTTTGTCATTCTCATCTCTGTTTTATCCATAAATGTTTCAGTCTTCTTGACAAAGTGATCTATGTTGGCCATATATGCTCCAGTTTGGGACATGAAGCTGTTAGGGTCTGTTCCAATGTACTTGTGGACGATGCTGGCTGCTGTAGTGGCTGCTGTCGTGATCGTATTATGGGGGCTCCTTGGTTCTGTTTATTCTGGATATGAGGATTCAATGCATTTTCTGTGTTACTCTGGGAAAATTTAGGGTTCTTCCTCCAATTTGGGTTGTCATTGTTGGAGTCGTAGCCTCTATTCTTGTTGAAATATCCAACATACATTCTCGTTTCCATTTGTAGGGGACACTCTTCTGTACTGTGGTTTCCACTACAATTTTCACATATCTCCTCGGATGAAAACACCGCCTTAGATTCGTTCTTCCGCTGTAGGTTTTCAACTACCTTGGTGATGTATGCTAATTGGGTTCTCACCAAGTTGTCAGATTCATGTTCCTTTACAGATACGCCTCGTCTTCCTCTTCTTCGTTCCATGGGGAACTGTTCGTCATTCTTTGCCAACCTTTTCAACACAAGTATTGCATCTTCTGGCTCTTTATCCAGTAACAAACAATTAGCTACCGAATCTATTCTCATTTGGGTGTGTACATTGGCATCATTGTAGAATTTGACAACCTGGTTCCATGCAGGGAATCCGTGCATCGGGCAGTTTTGTAGGAGAGTTGTAAAATGGTCCCACGCCTCATGCATTGGTTCTTCATCTTCTTGTTGAAAAGTAGCAATTTCATTATGCAATCTTTCAGTTAAAAGAGAAGGATTAAAACGAGAGAGGAATTCACGACAAAGATCTGTCCAAGTTCTTATTGAACTCAGTGTTAACTTCTTCCACCAGGTTTTTGCTCTATCCATCAACGAATGGGGAGATAGTCGGAGTCTCAGCAGTTCTTGGCTTATTCCTAGTTGCCTGAATGATCAACAGATCTCATGGAACGTTTTGAAATGTTCACGTGCATCCTCTGTAGCAGTGCCACCAAATTGTCTGGCTGAATTTATCATGCTGAACATTACATGTTTTAGGTCAAAGTGTTAAGCATCCACATCTGCCAGTGTAGTTTGCAGTTCAACTTTATCATTGTCCATGTATTCTTGGCAAGTCTGTCGTGCTACCGGGGCAGCAGGAGGTTGTCGTTTATCATGAACATAAGCAGGACGATCAATACCAACCCCGGGGTTGTTGTTGTTGTTAATTGCCCCATTGCCTTGTCCTTCGTTCTCCATTGCTTTAAGTCTTTCCTCGAGATAGCGGTTTCTTTCTATCAAGTGTCGGGCTTTGTTCGTGAGATGGTACGTCCGATCGATTTCCGGATCAAGTTCGTATTCATGATCTTTACCACGACTCGATATGTCATAAGCAAGAGAAAACAACCTTGTGAAAAGCACAGGGGAATATAACAACTAGAAACAGAAAAGAAATAAAAATAAAAATTAAAAGAGTAGTAATTAAAGGTAAAGGTATGTTGTCAGTCCTCGGCAACGGTGCCAAAAATTGTTGTGTGGAAATAAGGCTATCACAATTGAGTGGAAGTATACACGACGGAAGTAATACAATGATATGAAGTATCAGATACCGTCTCCACATGGACTGGAAATACTTCTATCGTTAAAAGCCTGCACAAGGAAAAAGATAAATTTAATAAGAAATTTTGAGAAATCTTGAATATAAACTAAAATAGATGAAAGAATCAGATTGAGAAAGTAGGATGGTATTGATTTGCTCAGTACTGCAGGTGTTGCATTGTTCAGAGGACTTCTTTGTGTATGTCGTCGAGCCTGTCGCGACAGCACCTTTCGCTGTTGCGGTCTGTTGATGTCGCGGCAGCAAATAACAACTTTATACTTCAAGTTCAGCAAGAACCCCTGTTGTGACTCGTCCTATACCTAGGTCCAAGTTCTATCGATGAACACATCTTGGATGATACCTCCCGGCGTGAATCGAGGGATGAACACCGATGTTTGTAGATTCGTCTTTAGCTGCTTAACCTTGTACCTATCCCTAGGCCAAGATAGTTTAACCATACATTGGAAAACTCGTATTTACTCCTTTCGTATACTTAACTCTCCTAATATTAAGTAAATGGATAACCTCAAAATGCTCTCCCGATACTCTTATGAGATACAAAAAAAACAGAGTAAGTGAACTTGAAGTTTTATTGAATTGAATAGAAAATCCTAAGAAACGGTTTAACCCTTCCAACTACTTTACAAGATCAACCCTTAGCCCTGGGGGAAGTTTAGAACATGATGGAAAAGGGAAAAGATAGGGTTTATGATGGAACACGGCTAGGAACTAGGTTATCCTTCTCTAGGTCGAATTACAAGCATACATATAGTCCTTGGGTGCAAGTTTTCTTAATGGTCAGGAATACTAGTTCGAATTAAAGTACAATTCTTTTAAATACTAAATCTCTGAGTAGACTTTCTTTAATTCATCCTATCTCTTTGCTTTGACTTTATCCTCAAACTTTGGGCAAGGCCTTCTTTGTGCTTCTGGACACCAAAAATAATGCAAGTGGTCTCTAAAAATTAGGCTTGAAATCCTCTATCAGTCGAACTCCACTTTGCATTTTTTCGTCTCTTCTTCTTCCCTGCCGCCATCTCTGTCACGGAAGATGTCACGACAGTGATGCTTTAGGCAGTTTTCTTAGCCTTTAACTCCAGCTCTGCAGTTGTTTTTTGTTCCTCGGCTGCCCTGGATGCTACCACGATAGGTACCTACAAGAATTGATCGAAATCAGCAGCATGTGTGCAAAAATTATCCACTTGTGATGTTTATGTAAATTATATCCTAAAATGCAACTAAACATGCTTGAGTGCATCAATAATATGGGTAAATTAGTGCTAAAATATAGAACATTTATGGATTTAACACTTACCCGAACGATAGCAAAGATTCGATAACAATAACTTGAAGAAAAACTAAACTTGAACCCTAGCTTCAATGGAGGTGTCTGCTTCCAAGAAGAAGAAGATGGTGTAAGGGTGGTGCTTGCTTATTTTGTAATCGGGTAAGCTTGATTTTGGCCATTCAATAGCTTTTAATTGTAGTGGCTTTCCTTCAAATGAAGGAGGCTCTCCCGGTGATTCCATGTGTGGAAATTATAAAGTTAATCACAAGATTAGTCCCTCAATTCTCAATACCTTTAAGTTTTTCTCTCAAACTTTCTAACGACTATAAGTTAATCACTAAATTGTTTCTGATGCTATTCAATAGAGTCCATTTTCAATAAGTTGTCCACTGTCATTATTTAACTAGCTGATGATATGTTTAGACTTTACCAATGTGAAATTTCCAATCACAGAAACCCAATTCTGACTATCCCAGATTTAGGGGTGTTACAACAAGAGACTTCATTTGCAAAAGTATGTTTCAGTTAGACTATACGTAATAAGGGCAATGCGGGATCCGTTGTGTTTTGGAAGATTTGTGCAAACTCTCTTTTGAGCAAGTTTTATATGTGGTTTTGGACTTGTAAATGTCCTTTGGTATTCATTTTATTCTTTGTTATGCATTTCGGTATGTTGCTTGACTTATTTTCTAGGTTTCATGCCTATAGTTTACTTATGTTACTAATTGCCATGGAATGATGTTGTTCATGCTTGGAATGATTGAAGATTGATGTTTGGATTAGTTATATATAAGTTAGAAGCATGCTTGGATGTTCATGGTTGCATAAAAGTGAGAAAAACCAGCAAAATTGTTACATTTCAGGTCAGGCGTTTCAAAACCCCTAAGGTTGTATCGAAACGATGTCTCTGAAATAGGCATGAGGTTTCGAAACATGGCCTGGTGTATCGGAACAGGCTCGTGAGGTTTGGCTTATGGAATTTCGTGTACCAAAATGTTTTCGAGGGTGTTTCAATACGGGCTCGTGTTTAGATACAGAGCTTGGTGTATCGAAACACCAAGCTGTTATGATAGTTGTTTGGAATCTCTTGAAGTTCCGATTCTTTACGTTTTAATCCATGAATGTTGTGGATGCAATTAAATGTGTTTGAATGATCATTTTTAGCTGCATTATGATGGAGCGGCATGTAATATTACTAACTAATGAACGGTAACTAAAAAATTGAAGAAGTCCCTATAAATTGCTAAAATTACAATATAACGCCCTAGTTTTGGGCTAAGATGTTTTAGAAATCGAATCAGGCCGGTCGGAAATGGTTCGAATCGTATTAGGTGCTTTAGGGAGATCAAGTTTCGGTATAGGATAAAAATATGAAAAAAATGCTAAAATCCTCTAAAATCATGTTTAAGAGGTTGGTCAAATCAATTTTAGAAAATGAGTTTTGGAAGTGGTACATTTTCGGTAGTGACCAAAATGTAAAGTTTTAAAACTGTGAAAAAATGCAAATTTCAAAAGAGGAGTCAAAATCTTAGAATCTTTAGGGAGCTTTTATGCAATTACACCATTCCTTAAATTGGCATGTGTTTTAAATGAATTTTAAAAGATTAATTAAAATTAACAAAATAGTAATGTAACCCCCTTAGCCCAGCCTAGGCACCCGACCCGAACTAAGAAGATTACACGGGGAAAACCGAAGTCAACTCGTTAAAGTCAACCTCAATTAACGACCATTTTTTTCCTTTTACTCTTCTCTATATGCATGTTGTTAACCTATAAGTTCAACAAAGTGATTAGGTGAAAACGGCACAACGATCGGAGTTCAATTGCATACATTTGACTTTTAGGGACTAAACTGTAAATTCAATAAAATACTGGGACTTTCAGGATTTTAAAGTTACCAAATTTCAATTAGTCATGTAACATGCCAATATGCCAAATTTCAGCTCAAACGGATCATCCAAACTCATTCAATTGCACTCACAATATTCAGGGACCAAAATGTAATATTTCCAATCCCTAAAAGATACTTTTAACTGAATTTAACTACTCGTATCGATACACTTGTCCATGTATTGATACGCGGGAAGACAGTAGCTAAAGAAGGGTTGAGCGTATCGAAACGCTTCCTCGTGTATCAGTACGACCTTCAAACTTGGCCTAGGCGTATCGATACGCAGGCAATCCGTTTCGATACCCCTGTACAGAAATACCTCATTTTGCCTTAGCGTATCGATACGCTTCCCTGTGTATCGATACGCGTACCAGATTGGCTTAATCCAACTTCATTTAAACATACAAAAACACATCCGATCTAGTTCAAAACTTGCATACAAGATATAATCTATCTAATAGACTTTTAAACACCATCAAACAACAAATCATACTCATCAACCACTTCATATCATGATGACATTTAGCTATTCTAGCATGCTTAAGATATCAAGCTATAGAAAAGGTAAAACACCACAAACAAACCATAGAGCCACATAAAGCCCAAATACAAGTCCATAATCAGAAACTAAACATGCTTTAAACAACAAATATCTCAAACCAAAATCAGGAAGTAGAAGTCCCACCCATTTCCACTGATTACACTAAGGTTGAACCACATACATCTCTTAAACAAAGCCTTGGAATCCTCTTGCTCTTGGGTTGCCTTGAAATGTTCAATTCTCTGCATTGATGAAACAAAAGAGCGTAAGCATATAGCTTAGTGAGGATCGCTAACAACATTCATCAATGCATTTCACATGGCTTGCAAAACCACCACTTTCATCACATGCCTTTTCATAAAACATGTCTTCACAAGACATCAATGCATTTTATAACATATGCTCATATGCAACAACTTTAAACAACAATTAAACCATTGCTCATGCTTTACCAAGCATCTCATGCATTCTTGCATCACTTACAAGCATCTCATGCTTCACATTATTCATTTACATTATATTGGCTCACAAGTGATAATTCATGAACCATTTCAACATAAGACACAATCAGATACGTGGATTACAAGTGTTGTCCTTCACGCTTCATACATACTAGCGGACTACACAAGGTGGAGATCAATGGCACAATCACAACCCCTCAACACCCGTGATGGAGTTTAATGGCACAATCACAACCCCTCAACATCACTCATCGGTAGTTGTATAATTCCACTAACGACAGTATGGGACACATACACAAGACTCACACACGAGACAAACAATTCACCGTTGTGATCTTTAACCTCAATCGTTAAGGTACTTGGATGGACATTACGACACAATCACAACCCCTCGACATCCAAGGCGACTTTATTCACGGTGCACCCAATCCTATAGCCGGCTAACTATATCCGATTAAAGTAACCAAAAACCTTTTTCATCACTTGCCAATATAACCATTTAACTACATTAATCCACTGTTTTACAAGCACAACCACAATGCCATCTCTACAAGTAAAACATGCTTAATATCATATGCATACAACACATGCAAACCAAGGATCACTTACCTAGTGCATCCTTAACATAATGGCATTAAAATCCAGCATTAAACCATGCTTAAACATGCTTAAAAATAGTAAACAAATCCACACTCAACTCAAGTGCAATTTCATCAAACATAGCACATTTCCAAGAGAGGGATTTCCGGATCACTTACTCTTGAGCTTAGCTAAGTGTATCCAACTTACACTAAGCTCCCAAGACCACGCTAAAAGCGTTACAAAGTAGGACATTGCATTTCCACTCACCGATACGCGAAGCCTTGCTCGCCGACACAAAATTACCCTTCCGGAGCCTACAACAACACCTCGTTTGCTTCCGAATCAAGATTCCCTATTTTCATATCATCAAAACAGAGATCTAAATGCATTAAAATGCATTCTAACACCAGCAACAATTCACAAACTCGTTGCTCACCCAAACTACACCAAAATACCCATCCAAAACAACCGAAAACTCAATCGATTGCTTCCTAAACCAAGCCCAGCCAACATACATCACTTCCAAAGCATTATAAACATCAAAACACATCTAACAAACAACCTAACCCAACCTTATACCTCCAGCAAGCAAGATTCCACCATTTCACCTCAAAAACCCACTTAAAACAACCAAGAAACTCAAGGATCTCAAGAATTTCGGGATCTATGTTATCAACAAATAATTTTAACATATTAATAAACTTTTAACTCAATTAAAATCAACACAAAACATACCTTAACTCATCAAGTTCGGAAATTAAGATTTCAACCATATTTTTACAAGATTTTGATCTCCAATCAAAACTATAATGAAACTCAACCAAAAATAGTATTTAGAAGCCAAATATCTTGGGAATTTCAATAAAGAACTTATATTAGAGGTTGAGAACGAGATTTACCTCCAATCCTTGCTTCTCTCAATGATTGGCAAGTTTTCCTTAGCAAAACCTTGAAGAATTAGGAAAGATCTCTTGAAAATGGTTTAGAAAATATTGAGAGAATTTTTGGAAGAAAGAATTCTGAGAAAAGATGAGAGAATTAGTGTTTGGCTGAAAATGAGAAAGAGTTGGTTGTTACATAATTGAAAATCTCACTTTAACTAACTATATTAATTAATTTATATAAACTCAATTAAATCCATTTCACTAAAAACCTTTTAAAACACATATCATGTTGAGAAAAGGTCAAATTGACTTAAAGCCCCTTAAAGATTCTAAGATTTTGGCTTCCACATTAAAATTCACATTTTCCCAATTTGAAACTTTACAATTTGGTCACTACTCAAAATGTCCCATTTCCGAAATACATTTTTTAAAATTGACTTAACCAACCTCTTAAACACATTTTTAGATGATTTGAGCAATTTTTATCACAATTTTATCCTCTCCCGATCCTTGATTTCCTTAAATCACCTTACGCAATTCGAACTGTTCTCGACCGGTCCGATCCGATATCTAAACCATCTAGGCCCAAAACCAGGGCGTTACAACTCTCCCCCACTTAAGAAATTTTGTCCTCGAAATTCTTACCTGATGGGAAGAGATGCGGGATCTGTCTCAGCATATCCGCCTTGCTTTCCCACATGGCCTCCTCAACTCCTTGGTGTCGCCACAACACCTTCACAAGTTCTATCGTCTTGCCACGAAGAACTTTGCTACTCACATCCAGAACCTTCATCGGTTCCTCATCATACGATAGATCCGGATTCAACTTTATCTCCTTAACAGGCATCACATGCGAAGGATCTGATATGTATTTTCGTAACATGGAGACATGAAACACATCATGTATCTTCTCCAACTCTGCAGGCAATCTCAACCGATATGCCACAGGACCAATACGTTCCACAACCTCGTAAGGTCCAATGAATCTTGGGCTAAGTTTACCCTTGCGCCCAAATCTCATCACCTTCTTCCACGTTGATACCTTCAAGAACACATGTTCGCCAACTGCAAATTCAATCTCCTTACGCTTCAGGTCCGCGTAAGACTTCTGCCTATCCGATGCTACCTTTAGGCGCTCAAAAATGAGCTTCACCTTCTCGGTGGTTCCTTTAAGCAGAGCTGGCATGAAAATCAACTTTTGTCCAGCTTCTACCCAACAGAGAGGGGTTCTACATCTTCTCCCATACAAAGCCTCGTATGGAGCCATTTGAATACTTGCCTGATAACTGTTATTATACGCAAACTCAACCAACATCAAGTGCTTCTCCCAAGAACCCTGAAAATCTAGCACACAGCATCTCAACATGTCCTCAAGCACTTGGATCACACGCTCTGACTGTCCATCCGTTTGAGAATGATAAGAAGTATTGAAATTCAACCGTGTACCCAAATCTTTATGCAAACATTCCCATAATTGTGTTGTAAACCTCGGATCTCTATCCGACACAATGGACTTTGGCACACCGTGCAACCGCACAATCTCAGCCATGTATAGCTCAGACAACTTATCCAAAGTATACGTAGTATGCACAGGCAGAAAATGTGCACACTTGGTAAGCCGGTCAACAACCACCCAAATTGAATTCTTGTTTGACGGTGACAAAGGCAATCCAGACACAAAATCCATGGTGATTCTCTCCTACTTCCATTCTGGGATTCTCAAAGGCTGCAACAACCCAGAAGGAACTTGATGCTCAGCCTTCACCCGCTGACACACCATGCACTTACTAACGAACTCAGCCACGTCCTTTTTCAACCCCACCCAGTAGTACTCATCTTTCAAATCATGATACATCTTTGTACTACCAGGATGCATAGCGAAAGGACTATTATGAGCTTCAGTCAGAATAGTGCGCCTCAACTCAACATCATCTGGCACCACTATTGGACTCTCAAAGCACAAAATACCATCATCACTAAAGCTGAAATCTGAAGGTTTACCTTCCGCAATGTCCTGAACATGCAGAACAAGAGAATCATCAAGCAACTGCTTATCTTTGATCAACTGCATCAGGGATGGTTTTACTTGCAATTCCACAATAAGACCACCATCACGCGATATGCTCAAGCGAGCAAACATCGCTCTCAACTCCACAGCTACTTTCCTGCTCAAGGCATCGACTACAACATTAGCCTTACCCGGGTGACACTCAATCGTCGTATCATAATCTTTAAGCAACTCTACCCATCGGTGTTTCCTAAGATTCAACTCCTTTTGAGACATGAGATACTTCAAGCTCTTATGATCTGTAAACACAACACTCTTCTCATTGTACAAGTAATGCCTCTAGATCTTCAAGCCAAACACCACAGCCGCAAGCTCAAGATCATGAGTAGGGTAGTTGCGCTCATGCACCTTCAACTGCCTAGATGCATAGGCCACTACCTATCCCTCCTACATCAACACGCAACACAAACCAACAATGGATGTATCACTATAGACCACAAACTCCTTACCAGACTCGGGTTGAATCCGGACAGGAGTTTGTGTCAAAGCTTCCTTCAGCTTCTCAAAAGCTTGTTGTCTCGCATCAGTCCACTCAAAGTGAACATTTTTCTGCAACAACTTGGTCAAATGTGCTGCTATCTTCGAGAAACCCTCGACAATCCTACGATAGTACCCAGCAAATCCAAGGAAACTCCGTACTTCCGTCACTGACTTAGTTACCTTCAAACTCATCACAGCTTCTACCTTGTGCGGATCAATGCGAATACCCTCAGTTGACACAACATGCCCAAGGAAGACCACCTCCATAAGCCAAAACTCACACTTACTCAATTTGGCATATAACTCATTTTCCAACAACGCTTGCAGAACAATTCTCAAGTGGCTGTCATGATCCTCCTAGGTACACGAATACACAAGGATATTTTCGATGAACACTACCTCAAACTGATCCAGAAATTCATGGAATACACGATTCATCATGTTCATGAAAGCAGCAGGCGCGTTGGTCAAACCAAACGACATCACAAAAATTCATTATGTTCGTACCTCGTGCAAAAAGTTGTCTTAGGTATGTCCACATCCTTCACCTTTCAGCTGATAATACCCTGATCTCAAGTCTATCTTAGAAAACACTGAGGCTCCCTGAAACTAATCAAAGAGATCATCAATTCTAGGCAAGGGATACTTGTTCTTGATCGTCAACTTGTTCAATTGCCGATAATCTATGAACATCTGCATTTTTCCATCCTTCTTCTTAACAAACAAGACCGGTGCACCCCAAGGTGACACACTCGGCCGGATGAAACCTCGGTCCAACAACTCCTGCAATTGCGTTTTCAACTCTTTTAACTCTTTGGGTGCCATGCGATAAGGAGCAATGGATATCGGTGTTGTATTCTAGTACAACTCTATACCAAACTCAACTTCCCTGTTTGGTGGCAACACATGCAATTCTTCCGGAAAGACACCCGGAAAATCGCGAACAGTTCATATGTCCTACACACGCACATCCTTGGTGCCAGGATTCATTATATAGGCAAGGTAAGCCTCGCAACCCAGCTTCATCATACGATTTGCTTCCAAAAACGAAATCACATTCTCGCCTACCACCACCACCTCATAATCGTCAGACAACTTTAAGGTGAATCGCTTGACCTCAAAGTCTACCACCGCCCTATGATCCGACAACCAATCCATGCCAAGGATTACATCCAATTCGTAGAAAGGTAACTCCATCAAATCCACAAGGAAAACATGTCCTTGTATAGATAAAGGGCATCTTTTATACAACTTCCTAGTGACTACAGTCTCACCAAAAGAACTAGTCACTTGCATTCCTACTTCCAGCAACTCAACAGGTATATCAAGCAAATGTGAATGCTCACTCAAGATATAAGAATGCGTGGATCCAGAATCAATCAAAGCCAGGAAAGATAAAGACTGAAGAGCAAAGATAAAAGGCATCTTTTATACAACTTCCTAGTGACTACAGTCTCGCGCTGAGCATATACCCTCGCTAGTCCACCTACCTCAGGTCGAAAAGCTACTACATGAGTAACACCTCGCTGCCCCTCGTCTCTCCTCTGAATGTTTCCACGGCCGCGCCCACGGCCTCTCTAAGGTGCAGCTACCACATGAGCACATCCTTGACCACCACCAGCCAACAAAGGACACTCCCTCCTCATGTGATCTGCCGAACCACAATTCAAACAAGAATTCCCTATCACCACAACAGGAGCTTGAACCTCCCTAGCCGCGCAAGGACAATATTGCCTCAAATGGTCCCTCGAACCACATATCCAACATGTATGCTGCTCAGATCTCACACGACCTCCCTGAGCCTGACCACCTCGACCCGGAGTACCACGCCTTCACTCTGGCTGATGTCTCCTATCAGGCCCTCTTTTGTTTCGTCCACCTCCAGAACTGTACTCAACTGCTCTCTTACCAGAGCTAGAACCAACACCTCGAGACGACAATCCCATGTTCTGCTTAATGTCCTTCGCTCGACAAACAAGAACATCAAAATTAGTGTAGTCTGCAGCAAGCATATACATCATAACTTCATGTACCAACCCATACCGGAAGCGATCACATCAGTGCCTCTCACTAGGTACCAGATCAGGAGTATACTGGCTCAAGCGTACGAACTGGACCTCGTAGTCAGCCACAAATAGGTTACCGTGAACAAGCAACAAAAACTCCCATTTCTTTTCATCCAAGTATCTCACCCCCTAGATACTTCCTCTTGAAGGCACCTCTGAAAAACTCCCATTCCACCTCATTGGGTTCCATACCAGCCGTGGTAGTCGTCCCCCAGCTGTAGGCATCGCCTTGCAACAAGGATACTGCGCATCCCAGCTTGCGTACATCATTACATACCATTTGATCCATGATACGGATCGTACTCTCTAACCAGGCCTCAGACGCCTCAGGAGACGTACCAAAGAAATCTACAGCTCCTAGTCTCCTCAACCTCTCAAACGGTAAGCCCACCTTCCCAGCTGCAGGGGCCTTAACATGCGCTGCGGCAACATCAGCCTGAAACACTCTGGTGATCGCCTGAACCAGTGGCGCCAAATCACCCAAACCAGGACCAGCAGGTCCTTGCTGCACCTGCTCCCCACCTCTAGGTGGTGGCGGAGGAGGTAGATTTCCACCAGGAGGGACATCAGCCCCTTGCTCACACTGCTCAGCTGTAGGTATTATCGTATTGGACATTAGCTCTCTTCTCGGTCCCACAGTGCTATTAAAACAAATCATAACAACAAAAACAAATCAAACCATTTAGGCCAACTTCAAGAATGGATCCAAGTTTACAAAAACATTTGATTAGTGTAATAAGGCAATGGGCACCCCGACTTCCCCCAACATGGCATAGCATACAATGACACATCAAGCTCAACATGCTTTTAATCAATCCAATTCAGCATATAACAACATTACATCATTGTCACACATTCATATCCATTTCACATGCAATTCACATAAATCAAGAATGGCACAAGTTTTAAGGTTCAACCAATTGGATGCTTTTCATACAACATACAACGATACATATCAATTTTACATACCAACATTCCCAATTCTTTCGTAACCAGGCTCTGATACCAACAAATGTAACCCTCTTAGCCTAGCCTAGGCGCTTGAACCGAACTAAGAAGATTACACGGGGAAAACCAAAGTCAACTCGTTAAAGTCAACCTTGATTAACGACCTTTTTTTCTTTTTACCTTCTCTATATGCATGTTATTAACCTATAAGTTCAACAAAGCGATTAGGTGAAAATGGCATAGCGATCGGAGTTCAATTAGGGGTTCAATTGCATACATTTGACTTTTAGAGACTGTAAATTCCATAAAATATAGAGACTTTCAAGATTTTAAAGTTACCAATCTTCAATTAGTCATGTAACATGCCAATATGCCAAATTTCAGCTCAAACGGATCATCCAAACTTTTTTAATTGCACTCACAATATTCAGGGACCAAAATGCAACATATCCAATCCTTAAAAGATACTTTTAACTGAATTTAACTACCCGTATCGATACACTGTGCCCGGTATCGATACACGTGAAGATAGTAGCTAAAGAAGGGTTGAGTGTATCGAAACGCTTCCTTGTGTATGGGTACGGCCTTCAAATTTGACCTAGGTGTATCGATACACTGTCAATCCGTTTCGATACCCTTGTATAGAAATGCCTCATTTTGCCTTAGCGTATCGATACGCTTCCCCGTGTATCCATACGCGTACCAGATTGGCTTCATCCAACTTCATTTAAACATACAAAAACACATCTGATCTAGTTCAAAACTTCCATCCACGATATAATATATCTAATAGACTTTTAAACACCATCAAACAGCAAATCATACTCATCAACCACTTCATATCATGATGACATTTAGCTATTCTAGCATGCTTAAGATATCAAGCTATAGAAAAGGTAAAACACCACAAACAAACCATAGATCCACATAAAGGCCAAATACAAGTCCACAATCAGAAACTAAACATGCTTGAAACAACAAACATCTCCAACCAAAATCAGGAAGTAGAAGTCCCACCCATTGCCACTTATTACGCTAAGGTTGAACCACATACATCTCTTAAACAAAGCCTTCGAATCCTCTTGCTCTTGGGCTGCCTTGAAATGTTCAATTCTCTGCATTGATGAAACAAAAGTGCGTAAACATATAGCTTAGTGAGGATCGCTATCAACATTCATCAATGCATTTCACATGGCTTGCAAAACCACCACTTTCATCACATGCATTTTCATAAAACATGTCTTCACAAGACATCAATGCATTTTATAACACATGCTCATATGCAACAACTTTAAAAAGCAATTAAACCATTGCTCATGCTTTACCAAGCATCTCATGTATTCTTGCATCACTTACAAGCATCTCATGCTTTACATTAGTCATTTACATTATATTGGCTAACAAGTGATAATCTATAAACCATTTCAACACAAGACACAATCGGATACGCGGATTACAAGCGTTGTCCCTCATGTTTCATACATACTACCGGACTACACAAGGTGGAGATCAATGCCACAATCACAACCCCTCAACACTCGTGATGGAGTTTAATGGCACAACCACAACCCCTCAACATCACTCATCGGTAGTTGTATAATTCCACTAACGAGAGTATGGGACACATACACAAGACTCACAGACGGGACTAACCATTCACCGTTGTGATCTTTAACCTCAATCATTAGGGTACTTGGATGGAGATTACGGGTGTTGAGGGGTTGTGATAGTGCCATTAATCTCCACCATGCGAAGCCGGTAGTATGTATGAAGCGTGTGGGACAACACTTGTAATCTGCGTATCTGATTGTGTCAATTGTGTTGTGTTTTCAGATGGTTCTTGATGTTGATCATTTGCGAGCCAATATAATGATGTTGATATAATGAATTACCGATGAACATTTGTTTTGTGAAAGCATGTGATGCTTGAGAATTATGCTAGAATGCATATGATGCTTGGTTTAAGCATGAGCAATGGTTTTTGCTGTTGTAATTAATGAGGCTATGAGCATGTGGTTTTGAAAGTGGAAATGATGTTTTAAACTGCATGCTTTAAAGAAAGGCATATGTTACAAAGAATGATGATTTGGTTTTATTAGATGCATTGATGAATGTTTTGTTGTTAGCGGTCCTCACTGAGCTTTATGCTTACGCTCATTTGTTTCAACAATTGCATAGAATTGAGCATCTTTGGCAGTAAGAGAGCAAGAGGCATCCAAGTGGTTTTTAGTTAAGCAAAGTATGTGATTTACTTTAGTTTAATAAGAGGCAATGGGAGGGATTTCAACTCATGGGTTGTTTGATGATGTTAAACACCTTTAGCATGTTTGGTTTGTGTTTTGGGACTTGTAATGGTCTCTTTATGGTTTGTGGTCTTAAATTTGGTATTTTGGCTATGCTACGGTTTATGTTTAAAAGCATGATTAGGTATTTCTATACCCTTCAGGGATTGCTATGCTTAATGCTTGACTTGTGAGTGGATGTTGATGCATAAGTGTATGGAATATTTGTTATAGCATGTATGAATGTTTTGGACATGTTTAGTTGACGCTAATTGTTGTTCTGTGGCTGTTGGAAGTGTTTTCTGATATGTGTATCGATACTCAGGATTGAGTATCGATACACTAAGGCATTTTTTAGGTAAATCAATACAGGGGTATCGATACGAGTTGCTCGCGTATCGATACGCCTAGGCAAAGTTTGAAGGACGTACCTTTACGCTGGGAAGCGTATCGATACTTTTCCCAATTTTGGCTACAACCTTCCCGCGTATCCATACGGGCTAGGGTGTACCGATACCGAGCCGTTAATTTCTGTTAAAAGTATCTTTTAAAGTTCTGAAATGTTTCATTATGGTCCTTGAATGTTGCTTGTTCAATTGGTTGAGTTTGGGTGATCCGTTTGTGATGAAATTTAACATGGAAGAATGTTACATGACCAATTGAGGATTGGTAATCCTAAAATTGGGCTAGTTTATGTAATTCTCAGAAATTACTTTTTGGTCCCTAAAAGTTAAATGTTTGTAATTGAACCCCTAAACAATCTCCGATCGATGTGTCATTTTATTATAAGTGTTTTGCTGAACACATAGGATCTTAATGTGCATCTAGAGAAATTAAAAAGAAAAAAAGAGGGTCGTTAATCGAAGTCGGCTTTAACGAGTTGGCTTTAGTTTTCCCAGTGTAATCTTCTTAGTTCGGGTCAGGCGTCTAGGTCGGGCTAAGGGGGTTATATTTGTTGGTATCAAAGCCATGTTTCGAAAGAATTGGGGATGATGGTATGTGAAATTGGTATGTTTTGATGTTCTATTCATTGTTAAATGGCATGTTGTTGAAAAAATCATGTTTTTTTTGTTGACTGGTAGTGCTTATTCTATGCTTGGTTGTTATGAATCTTATGGGAGTTAAATATGATTGTTTGTTGATGATGTGAAGCATGATGAGTATGATATGCTATTGTATGCTATGTTATGCTTGAGGGAAATCAGAGTGCCCATTGCCTTATTACACTAGTTAAATGTTTTATATTTGTTTTGTAAACTTGGATCCTTGCTTGAGGCTAGCCTAAAACATGGTTTGATTCGTTTTTGTTATTATGCCTTGTTAAAATAGCACAATGGGTCCGAGGAGAGAGATTAGATCGAATACGATCGTGCATGCGCCTGAGCAGGGTAATTAGGGTAATCAAGGGGTCGAGAACCCATATGATGAGATTCTACCTCTGCCACCACCACTTGGAGGTGGAGAGCCAGAGCAACATGGTCAGGCTGGTCCAAGATTGGGTGATCTAGCGCCTCTGGTTAAGTCGATCATCGGAGCATTTCAGGCTGCGGTAGCTGGAGCGCAAGTTCAGGCACCTGCAGCTGGGTAGGTGGGTTTACCTTTGGAAAGGCTGAGGAATCTGGGAGTTGTTTAGTTCTGTGGTATGTCTCCTGAGGCATCGGAGGTATGGTTAGCTAGTACGATCCGCATTATGGATCAGATGGGATGCAGTGATGTGCCCAAGCTGGGATTCGCAGTTTCCTTGCTGCAGGGTGATGCCTATAGTTGGTGGGCAACTATCACCGCGGGTTTGGAGCCCAATGAGGTGGATTGGGAATTCTTTCGAAGTGCGTTTAAGAAGAAGTATCTTGGTATGAGACACTTGGATGAAAAGAAGCGCGAGTTTATGTCACTTGTGCATGGAAATCTTTTCATGGCTGAGTACGAGTTCCAATTTGTACTTCTGAGCCAGTATGCTCTTGAGTTGATACCGAGTGAGAGGCATCGTTGTGATCGTTTCCAGTATGGGCTTGTACATGAAGTGAAGACATTTATGTTAGCCACGGACTACACAGATTTTGATATGCTAGTATGTCGGGCTAAGGACATCGAGCAAAGCTTTGGTGTGACATCTCGGGGAGGTGGTTCTAGCTCTCGTAAGAGGGATGCTGATTATAGTTCCGGAGGCGGACAGAACAAAAGAGGCCGAGATAGGAGGCATCAGCCTAATGCGAGGCGAGGTGCTCCAAGACGGGGTAGACAGGCTCAGGGTGGACGAGTGAGGTCTGACCAGCACACGTGCTAGACGTGTGGATCGAGGGACCATCTGAGGTGAGATTGTCCACGTTCGGCTAGAGAGACACATGCTCATATTGTGGTGACAGGGAATTCTTTCTGGAACTGTGGTTCAGCAGATCATATGAGGCCTGAGTGTCCTCTGTTGGCTGGTGGAGGCCAGGGATGTGCACCTGTTTTAGCGGTACCTCAGAGAGGTTGTGGGCGCGGCCGAGGTAACATCGAGAGGAGGGAAGAAGGTCAAAGAGGTATCGCTCATGTTGTAGCAGTGCAGCCTGAGGTAGCAAGTCCTGCGAGGGTCTATGCTCAGCGCGAGGGGCGCCACGACACTGATGTTATCGCAGGTACCTTTGTTCTATAGTTTTTATCTTTGTTGGCATTGATTGATTCTGGAACTACGCATTCTTAAATCTTGAGTGGGTATGCACATTTTCTTGATATACCTGTTGAGTTGCTTGAAGTAAGAATGCAAGTGACTAGTTATTTTGGTGAGACTGTGATCACAAGGAAGTTGTAAATGAGGTGTCCTTTATCTGTTCAGGGTCACGTTTTTCCTATGGATTTGATGGAATTACCCTTTTATGGATTGGTTGTCTGAGCATAGAGCAGTGGTTGACTTTGAGGTTAAGCGAGTCACCTTAAAGCTTGCTGATGATTATGAGGTGGTGATAGTAGGCGAGAATGTGAAATTCTTGTCCAATGTAGTTTCGGCTTTGGAAGCAAGCCGTATTCAAGGGATGGGTTATGATGCTTATCTTGCATATGTGATGAATCGTGGTTCAAAGGATATACGTGTGCAAGACATCAGAACCATTAGCGATTTTCCGGGTGTCTTTTCCGAAGAGTTGATTGGGTTGCCACCAAACAGAGAAGTTGAGTTTGGCATCGAGTTGTATGAGAATACGACTCAGGTGTCATTTACTCCTTATCGAATGGCACCTAAAGAGCTAAAGACGCAACTTCAAGATTTTCTTGATCGAGGGTTCATCTGGCTGAGTGTATCACCTGGGGTGCACCAGTGTTGTTTGTGAAGAAGAAAAATGGGACAATACGGATGTGTATAGATTATCGGCAAGTGAACAAGTTGACGATCAAGAATATGTATCCCTTACCAAGGATTGATGATCTCTTTGACCAGTTTCGAGGAGCCTCGGTGTTTTTTATGATTGATTTGAGGTTAGAATATTACCAGTTGAAGGAGAAAGATGTGGACGTACCTAAGACGACATTTCAGACGTACCTAAGAATATTTAGTGATGCCTTTTGGTTTAACCAACGCACCCGCTGCTTTCATGGACACGATGAATCGCGTATTCCATGAGTTTTTGGATCAGTTTGTGGTGGTGTTCATTGATGACATCCTTGTGTACTCTCGTACCAAGGAGGATCACGATCGACACTTAAGGATAGTGTTGCAACTGTTGTTGGAGAACCAGCTTTATGCTAAGCTGAGCAAGTGTGAGTTTTGGCTTAGGGAGGTAGTCTTCCTTGGACATGTTGTATCAGCCGAGGGTATTCGTGTTGATCCACATAAGGTAGAGGCAGTGATGAGTTGGAAGGTGCCTAAGTCGGTGACAAAGGTACGAAGTTTTCTTATCTTGCCTGGATATTACCATAGGTTCGTTGAGGGATTCTCTAAGATTGCTGCACCTTTGACAAAGTTGTTGCAGAAGAATGTTCGCTTTGAGTGGACGGATGTGAGGCAGCGAGCTTTTTAGAAGCTGAAGGAAGCTTTGACGCAAACTCCTGTCCTGATTCAACCTGAGTTTGGTAAGGAGTTTGTAGTCTACAGTGATGTGTCCTATGTCGGTTTGGGCTATGTGTTGATGTATGAGGGTAAGGTAGTAGCGTATGCATCTAGGCAGTTGAAGGTGCATGAGCGTAACTACCCTACTCATGATCTTGAGCTCGCAGTTGTTGTGTTTTCTTTGAAGATTGGGAGGCGTTACCTATGTGGCGAGAAGTGTGTGGTATTCATAGATCATAAGAGTTTGAAGTATCTTATGTCTCAAAATGAGTTGAATCGTAGGCAACGACGTTGGGTGGAGTTGCTTAAGGATTATGATATGTTGATCGAGTATCATCCTGGAAAGGCCAATGTCGTGGATGATGCTTTGAGCAGAAAGGTGGTTATGGAGTTTGTTGCGTGTAAAAAAGTTCTATCGCAAATAGTGCAAGTGTACACGACGCAAGTATTAAAGTGATACTTGGAGTATCGGATATCGTCTCCACATGGACTGGAAATAACTTTATCCTAGAATTGCTGCACAAGAGAGAGTAAGAGTTTAATTTGATTGTAAAGTAATCTTTATAAACAACTAAAATAAAAGAGTAAATAATCAGGTTTAAGAAGTAGGCCGGTATTGATTTGCTCAGTAGTGTAGGTATTGCACTGTAAGAGAAACTTCTGTTCTGTCGTCGTCCCTGTCGCGGCAGAAGTCTGTTGATGTCGCGGCAGCGATCACACAACTCTACACTTCAAGTTTGGCAAGAATCATTGCTATGACTTGTCCTATCCCTAGGCCCAAGTTCTGTTGATGGACACTTCTTGGATGATACCTCCGGGCGTAAATCGAAGGGTGAACACCAATGTTGTTGAATTCTTCCTTAGCCACTTAACCTCGTACTTATCCCTAAGCCGAGATGGTTTAACCACAAACTGGAAAACGCGTATTTATTCTGTTCGTATGCTTGACTCTCCCGATAACAAATAAATGGATAACCTCACAATGCTCTCCCGATACTCTTGGGAGATATGAAAACTAGAATAAATAAACTTGAAGTTTTTATTGCTTGAACAGAAAATTCCTAAAATAGTACAATCCTTGCAACTACTTTACAGAATCAACCCTTAGCCCTAGGGGTGTTTAGAACATGATGAAAGGGGAAAACGACAAGGGTTTAGGGGAAGACGGCTAGGAATGAGATATCCCTCCCTAGGTCGAATTACATGCCTTTATATAGGCCTTGGGTCCAAGTTTTCTACTATGGCAAGAATACAAGTTTAAACTAAAGTACAACTCTATTAAAGATTAAATCTTCTGAGTAGATGCCTTTAATTCGTCCTCTTTTCTTGCCTTGAGTTTCTTCCTTGGACTTTGGGCTTGGCCTTCATTCTACCTCAAAGCTTAGAAAAATATAGGAGTGGTCCACAACAGACATGCTTGAATTCCTCTATCTGTCGAGCTCCACATCACTTTTACATTTAACCCTTCTATCGTCATGGATGCCACGACAGCATTTTCTCCTCGACTCCAGTTCCGTGATCCAGCTCTGTAACGCCCCGGTTTTGGGCTTAGAAGTTTTGGGCGTTGACCGGTTTGGTCAAAGTGCGGTTCGAATATATGAGAGTGAATTTAGGAAAACCTAGTTCGGGTTGCATTAAAAATATGGAAAAATGTTCTAAAATCCTCTTTTAATATATATAAGTAAACTGTGAAATCAATTTTACAAAATGAGGTTTGGAAGGGTGACATTTTGGCTAGTGACCAAAACGTAATTTTTGAAAGTTTCGTGACTGTTTTAGAAAGGATTGAAACTTTGAATCTTTAAGGAGCTATTTACCTAAAGGGAGTTTCTCCAGATTTTTCTAAGATATTTTAATGTTTAATTCTGATTTTCAAGTTAAAGAAAAGTGGAGGGAATATCATTTTGGCTATTTTGTAACTAACTTCCCATATTTTCCAATTTTCCTTTTCTCTCATTTTCTCTCAACCCAAACACTTTCTCTCCAGAGATTTCTTTCTGATTTTGTCACTCAAATCTCTCTTTTCAATCCTCTTTTGATTCCTAATCATCACATCAACAAAACCTCTCAATTTGCTAGTTGTTTCATCAAGGTTTTTGGTTCTAAAAGTGGGGAAACTCAAGTTTGGAGGTAAGAACGTCCTTCTCCTCTGAACTTCAAGTTCTTTAATGAAAATCCTAAGTTCTCAATCCTTATTTGATGATTTATAAAAGGTTTTTAAGGTTGTGTAATGGATCTTGGCTTTAAATGCAAGATTTGATGATTTTTGATGAATTTTCGTTGGATCTGTTAAAGCAGTGATTTGAGGTGTATATTTGATGTTAAATGAATGTTAATTTGTTATGGAATTGAGTTTTAATTAATGCAATCCCGGATAGGTTGAATTTCCTAAGTTTAGCTTGTGATTCTTGGTTGTTTTTGGGTGATCTTGTGGATCTGTTGTTGCTGGAGCTATAAGGATGTTGTTAGGTCTTTTTTTTAGATGTTAAGTGATGTTTAAGGATGCTTAGTTTTGATGGTTTATGGCTGGGCATTGTTGAGAAGTTGTTTGGATGCATTTTCGGTTGTGTTTGGTGGCCGAAAATGGAGTGTGGATGAGAGCAGCGAGTTTAGGTGCTTTCTTTGAAGTTATTAATGCATGATGATGCATTAATCTACTGTTTTAATGTGTTAAAATAGGGGAGTCATCTTTGGATCCAAGTGGTGGTGATCCGGAAGCTTGATTTGGTGTTTCGGCAAGAAGCGAAACGGAATCAATGAGTGGATTTTGGTTTTCAGCTTTGAAACCAATGTTTTGGAGGTTTGGGAGCTTAGTCTAAGTCTAAACAACTTTGCTAAGCTCAAGAGTAAGTTTTCGGAAAAACTCTCTTGACGAGGAACTGTAACGCCCCGGTTTTGGGCTTAGAAGTTTTGGGCGTTGACCGGTTTGGTCAAAGTGCGGTTCGAATATATAGGAGTGAATTTAGGAAAGCCTAGTTCGGGTTGCATTAAAAATATGGAAAAATGTTCTAAAATCATCTTTTAATATATATAAGTGAACTGTGAAATCAATTTTACAAAATGAGGTTTGGAAGGGTGACATTTTGGCTAGTGACCAAAACGTAATTTTTGAAAGTTGCGTGACTGTTTTAGAAAGGATTGAAACTTTGAATCTTTAAGGAGCTATTTACCCAAAGGGAGTTTCTCCAGATTTTTCTAAGATATTTTAATGTTTAATTCTGATTTTCAAGCTAAAGAAAAGTGGAGGGAAAATCATTTTGGCTATTTTGTAACTAACTTCCCATATTTTACAATTTTCCTTTTCTCTCATTTTCTCTCAACCCAAACACTTTCTCTCCAGAGATTTCTTTCTGATTTTGTCACTCAAATCTCTCTTTTCAATCCTCTTTTGATTCCTAATCATCACATCAACAAAACCTCTCAATTTGCTAGTTGTTTCATCAAGGTTTTTGGTTCTAAAAATGGGGAAACTCAAGTTTGGAGGTAATAACGTCCTTCTCCTCTGAACTTCAAGTTCTTTAATGAAATTCCTAAGTTCTCAATCCTTATTTGATGTTTTATAAAAGGTTTTAAAGTGTGGTAATGGATCTTGGCTTTAAATGCAAGATTTGATGATTTTTGGTGAATTTTCGTTGGATCTGTTAAAGCAGTGATTTGAGGTGTATAATTGGTGATAAATGAATGTTAATTTGATATGGAATTGGGTTTTAACTAATGCAATCCTGGATAGGTTGAATTTCCTAAGTTTAGCTTGTGTTTCTTAGTTGTTTTTGGGTGATCTTGTGGATCTGTTGTTGCTGGAGGTATAAGGATGTTGTTAGGTCCTTTTTAGATGTTAAATGATGTTTATGGATGCTTAGTTTTGATGGTTTATGGCTGGGCTTTGTTGAGGAGTTGTTTAGATGCATTTTCGGTTGTGTTTGGTGGCCGAAAATGGAGTGTGGATGAGAGCAGCGAGTTTAGGTGCTTTCATTGAAGCTATTAATGCATGATGATGCATTAATCTACTGTTTTGATGTGTTAAAACAGGGGAGTCATATTTGGATCCAATTGGAGGTGATGCGGAGCCTTGATTTGGTGTTTCGGCAAGAAGCGAAACGAAATCGGTGAGTGGATTTTGGTTTTCAGCTTTGAAACCAATGTTTTGGAGGTTTGGGAGCTTAGTCTAAGTCTAAACAACTTTGCTAAGCTCAAGAGTAAGTTTTCGGAAAAACTCTCTTGTTGAGGAACCATGAGATGGTTGGGTGCAATGTGTTTGTTGCATGTTTACATTCTGTTTTTAAAGCATATCTAGCATGTTTGTTTGCTGAGATTATAAGCCATGTGTTTAAGGAAGCTCAAGGTTAGAGTTCCTTGCTTTTGAATATTGTTTAAATGTGGTTTAATGCTTAAGGATGCATGATGTTTATGGCTTGGTTAAATGCTTTAAAACAGTGGATTATTGATGATAAATGATGTATATTGGCAAGTGATGTTTTGAAAAGGTTAGGTCACTAAGGTGGTTAAAAGTCCTTGAGTGAGCCTTGTTTACTTAAGAACATCAAGGTGTTTAAAAGTCCTTGGATGGTTCTTGTTACGGACACAAAGGTGTTTAAAAGTCCTTGTGTGGTCCTTTCCAAGGTGTTTAAAAGTCCTTGGGGCCAAGGTGTTTAAAAGTCCTTGGGGTGTTTATTATCATGGTGTTTAAAAGTCCATGGCCAAGGTGTTTAAAAGTCCTTGGGGTCAAGGTGTTTAAAAGTCCTTGAGGTGAAACTTGCTAAGGACACAAAGGTGTTGAAAAGTCCTTGTGTGGTCCTTGCCATGGTGTTTAAAAGTCCATGGGCCAAGGTGTTTAAAAATCCTTGGGGATAAGATCACAATGGTGTTTAAAAGTCCATGTGTGAGTCTTATGTTGATCTTGTTTTAAAGATGGAAATTATCACTTGTGGCCAATATGACATGTTATGTTATGAAGCATGAGATGCTTGTTTTAAGATTTCTTGTGAGCATGTCTAAATGTATCTTGAAGTATGATTTATAAATGAGTTTTATAAATGCATTATTGTGTGGTTTTAAGGAGCTTTCCTCACTAAGCTTTTGCTTACGCTCTCTCTCTTTTCTTAAACCAATAATGCAGAGCATTAAAGTGCATTGAGGGCAGCAAGGAGGGCAAGCAATCGAGTTGAAGTTAAGCTCATGTATGGGAAGGTTTTCTTAAACACTTTTAGCTTTTGGTATTTGGCAATGGGGGACCAATGTTGTTGTTTTGGGTGATGTATAGAACTCCCTAAGTTGGATTTATGTTGTTGTTAATGTTGGTTTTTGTAATTGGCCATTATGTGTTGGTTTGGAGGCTTTTATGCATGAATGGTTGCTTGTGTAGGAAGCATGCCTTTAGATTTGGGGCTTTTCATATATGTTGATATAATGATGAATTGTTGATGCAAATATGTCTCTTGTATGTTGTATGAGTTGCTGGTAAAGTTTAATAACGTTTGGAGCATGATTGGTTGGTCAATTGCATGTTTAGGCAAGCAAATTTCTGTATTTTGTGCAGGCCGTATCGGAACAGTGCCTGCCGTTTCGGAACGGGTGCCTCGAAGCAGCCCAGGCGTCCGAAACGGGTGACACCGTTCTGAAACGGAAAGGCTACTGTCAGCCCTCGTTTTGGTACGCGTTGCGGAACGGCCCCGCGTTTCGAAACGGGCTGTCTCCCGTTTCGGAACGGATTACTGTTGGGGGCTGACATTGGCGGTTATGTGTTTCAAAATGTTTGCATTTTGGTCCTGAAACTTGTTTGTGCAATTGTAAGAGTTTGGGGTGTCCGTTTGAGCTGAAATTTGACAAAGATGCATGAAACATGATTAATTTCAAGTTGGTATCCTTAATTTGGGCTATGTCCTTATAATTATCAGAATTTACAAATTGGTCCCTAAAGTTGTAATTTGTTCAATTGGGTCCCTGTTTGATCTCTGATGTTTATGATCTTTGAGTATGTTGTTTGCATGATCATAATTAGGGTTAATGTGTGTCTAGACAAGATTAAAAAGAAAAAAAGGGTCGTTAATCAAGGTTGACTTTCGGGTTGACTTTGGTTTTCCCCGTGTGACTTTCTTAATTCGGGTCAACCGTCTAGGCTGGGTTAAGGGGGTTACATTTGGTGGTATCAGAGCCGAGTTCTCGAGTAATTGGGAATGTGTATGTGAATGTTTGAAGTATGTATGCCTTGTATGCTTGTTGGGTGAAAGCATGTTGTGTAAATTGCATGTATGTTGCAATTGAGATGTATGCTGTGATGAAGCATGTTGTGGGTACCCATTGCCAAATCAAAGCTAATGAAATGATGTTGATTTTAATTGGAAATGAGCTTGAGTACTTGGATTGCTTACCTTGCTGGGCCTGACTTTGTTTATTTGCATTGTGATTACATGGTTAGAGTATGGCACCTCGTAGAGAGTTGAGGAGTAATGTGTGAGCTACGGCTCAGAATGAGAATGAAAACGAAGAGAATGTTGAGAGTGCGGTTTTACCTCCTCCACCTGGTGGTGGTGGTGCTGGGGCTGAGGAAGCTGGAGCTGCAGCTGGTGCTGAGGCTGGTCAGGGGCCAGCTATGCCTGATATGACAATGTTAGTGCAAGCTATTGCTGGTGCTTTTCAAGCAGCGGTAGCTGGAGCTCGTGGAGCGGGGCATCAGGAAGATGCTGGAGTTAGACTACCTTTGGAGCGTTTGCGTAGTCTGGGAGGGACTGAGTTCAGGGGTATGTCTGCTGAAGGTTCTAAGGCTTGGTTAGAGAGTACCAAGAGGATCTTGGGTCAGATGAGTTGCACTGATGTGCAGAAGCTTGGCTGTGTTGTGTCCTTGCTGCAGAAGGATGCATATACGTGGTGGACAACCACTATTGCTGGGATGGCAGAAGCTGATGTGACTTGGACATTCTTTCAGAATGTGTTCAAGAGAAGGTATCTGGGTGTGAGGTACCTAGATGAGAAAAAGAGGGAGTTCATGTCTGTTACCCAAGGGAGCATGACTGTGGCTGAGTATGAAGTGCAGTTTGTGCGACTCAGTCAGTATGCACCTGAGCTGGTACCTGATGAGCGAGCGAGGTGTGAAAGGTTCCGTTATGGTTTGGAGACGGATGTGAAGATGTATGTGCTGGCTACCGAGTATGATGATTTTGATGTGTTGATGGGCCGAGCCAAGGATATTGAGATGAACTTGAGTTTATCTGCTAAAGGTGCTAGAGCAAGTGCTGGTAAGCGGGCAGCTGAATATAGTTCCGGTGGTGGACGGAACAAGAGGGGACGTGATCAGAAGTATCAGTCCTCGGCTAAGCGAGGTGGTGGAGCACCTGCTCGGGGAGGCAATGCTAGAGCTGATCCGAGTGCTTGTTGGATATGTGGTTCGCGTGGTCACATGAAACGTGATTGTCTTCGTGCTGTGAGGGAGGTGCAAGCTCCTGTTGCGGCAGCTGGTAATGGTTGTTGGAATTGTGGATCTGCGGATCATTTAAGGCGAGATTGTCCTATGTTGGCCGGTGGCCAAGTGCGTGCTCCTGTTGTTGCAGCAGCGCAGAGAGGTCGTGGGCGCGGCCGTGGTAATTTCCAGCGAAGGGAGGAGGGTGGTTGAGGAGTGGCCCATGCTGTAGCTGTACAGCCAGAGGGCGGCGGACAGGCTAGAGTGTTTGCTCAGCGTGAGGGGAGGAATGACGCGGATGTGATCGCAGGTACTTTTACTCTGCAATCCTTGTCATTACTTTCCTTGATTGATTCTGGATCTACGCACTCTTACATATCGCGTGAGCATGCTGAATTGCTTGGTTTGCCTGTCGAGTCTTTGGATGTTGGTATGCGTGTCACTAGTTCTTTTGGTGAGACTGTTGTGACTCGAAAGCTGTATAGAAGGTGTCCTTTGGTTGTTCAAGATCATGTTTTCCATGTTGACCTTATGGAGTTACCTTTCTATGGTTTTGATGTAATCCTTGGTATGGATTGGCTTGCTGAGCATCGTGCTGTGGTGGATTGTGAAAATAAGCGAGTTTCGCTGAAGCTTGCGGATGATTATGAAGTTGTTGTGGTTGGTGAGAATATGAAATTTCTTGCCAATGTGGTGTCTACCTTGGAGGCGAGCAGGATGTTGAGGCAAGGATGTGAAGCTTATCTAGCCTTTGTGATGAATCCTAGCTCTAAAGAGTTGATGGTGCAAGATATCAGGGTTGTGAAGGAGTTTCCTGGTGTGTTTCCTGAGGAGTTGCCTGGTTTACCTCCTAATCGCGAGGTGGAGTTTGGAATTGAGCTGTATGAGAATACAACTCCTGTGTCCATTACCCCCTATAGAATGGCACCTAAGGAGCTGAAAGAGCTGAAGACGCAGTTGCAAGAGTTGCTTGAGCGTGGTTTCATTCGGCCGAGTGTGTCGCCTTGGGGTGCACCGGTCTTGTTCGTGAAGAAGAAGGATGACACTATGAGAATGTGCATTGATTACCGTCAGCTGAACAAGTTGACTATCAAGAATCGGTATCCTTTGCCGAGAATTGATGATCTCTTTGATCAATTTCGGGGAGCAGCTGTGTTCTCTAAAATTGACTTGAGGTCAGGGTATTACCAGTTGAAGGTGAAGGAAGTGGATGTGCCTAAGACAGCTTTCAGGACAAGGTATGGGCATTATGAGTTCCTTGTGATGCCGTTTGGTTTGACAAATGCTCCTGCTGCTTTTATGGACATGATGAATCGTGTGTTTCATGAATACCTGGATTAGTTTGTTGTGGTATTCATTGATGATATCCTTGTGTACTCGCGTACTGAGGAGGAGCATGAAGAGCATTTGAGGATTGTTTTGCAAGCTTTGTTGGAGAATCAGCTTTATGATAAGCTGAGCAAGTGTGAGTTCTGGCTTGAGGAGGTGGTGTTTCTTGGGCATGTGGTTTCTGCCGAGGGGATTCGGGTTGATCCTCACAAGATTGAGGCAGTGATGAATTGGAAGGTTCCTAAGTCTGTTCACGAGATTCGTAGTTTCCTTGGTTTGGCAGGATACTACCGGAGTTTTGTGGATGGGTTTTCTAAGATTGCTGCACCTTTGACAAAGTTGTTGCAGAAGGATGTTAAGTATGAGTGGACGGAGGCGCGGCAGCAGGCTTTTGAGAAGCTTAAGGCGGCTTTGACGCAAGCTCCTATCTTGGTTCAACCTGAATCAGGGAAAGAGTTTGTGGTGTATAGTGATGCGTCCTATGTTGGTTTGGGATGTGTGTTGATGCAAGAGGGTAAGGTGGTGGCTTATGCATCGCGGCAGTTGAAGGTTCATGAGCGCAATTATCCTACGCATGATATAGAGTTAGCTGCGGTGGTCTTTGCTTTGAAGATCTGGAGACATTACCTGTATGGTGAGAAGTGTACTGTGTATACGGATCACAAGAGTTTGAGGTATCTGATGTCTCAGAAGGAGTTGAATCTCAGGCAGCGACGTTGGGTGGAGTTGCTCAAGGATTATGATTTGACGATTGAGTATCACCCTGGGAAGCCTAATGTTGTAGCGGATGCCTTGAGTAGGAAGGTAGCTGTTGAGCTGAGGGCTATGTTTGCCAGTTTGAGTATCTCGCGTGATGGTGGTCTTGTGGCTGAGTTGCAAGTGAAGCCATCTTTGGTTTAGTTGATCAAGGAAAAGCAGTTGTTGGATGATTCCTTGGTGCCGCATGTTCAGGATATCGCGGAGGAAAGAACTTCGGATTTCTGTTTTAATGATGATGGAGTGTTGTGTTTTGGGAGTCGGATAGTGGTGCCTAACGATGCTGAGTTGAGGCGTGCTATTCTGACTGAAGGTCATAGTAGTCCTTTTGCTATGCACCCTGGTAGTACTAAGATGTACCGTGATCTTCGTGATGAGTACTATTGGGTGGGTTTGAAAAAGGATGTTGCGGAGTTTGTGAGCAAGTGTATGGTGTGTCAGTGAGTTAAGGCTGAGCATCAGTTTCCTTCAGGGTTGTTGCAACCGTTGAGAATCCCTGAGTGGAAGTGGGAAAGGGTTACCATGGATTTTGTATCTGGTTTACCTTTGTCTCCATCGAAGAAGAATTCGGTGTGGGTGATTGTGGATCGCCTGACGAAGTGTGCGCATTTCTTGCCTGTGCATACTACGTTTTCTTTGGATAAGCTTGCGGAGCTGTACATTGCTGAGATTGTGCGGCTGCATGGTGTGCCAAAGTCGATTGTGTCGGATAGGGGTCCGAGGTTCACATCGCGGTTCTGGTAGTGTTTGCATCAAGCTCTGGGTACGAGGTTGAATTTCAGTACATCCTATCATCCTCAGTCGGTTGGTCAGTCTGAGCGTGTTATCCAGATTTTGGAGGATATGTTGAGGTGCTGCGTGATTGAGTTTCAGGGCTCTTGGGAGAAGCATTTGCCTTTGGTTGAGTTTGCTTATAACAATAGTTATCAGGCGAGTATTCAAATGGCACCTTATGAGGCTTTGTATGGGAGGAAGTGTAGGACTCCTCTTTGTTGGGCTGAAACGGGTCAGAAGTTGGTTTCGATGCCGGCTTTGTTGAAAGGAACCACTGAGAAGGTGAAGCTCATTTGTGAGCGTTTTCTCTCAACCCAAACACTTTCTCTCCAGAGATTTCTTTCTGATTTTGTCACTCAAATCTCTCTTTTCAATCCTCTTTTGATTCCTAATCATCACATCAACAAAACCTCTCAATTTGCTAGTTGTTTCATCAAGGTTTTTGGTTCTAAAAGTGGGGAAACTCAAGTTTGGAGGTAAGAACGTCCTTCTCCTCTGAACTTCAAGTTCTTTAATGAAATTCCTAAGTTCTCAATCCTTATTTGATGTTTTATAAAAGGTTTTAAAGTGTGGTAATGGATCTTGGCTTTAAATGCAAGATTTGATGATTTTTGGTGAATTTTCGTTGGATCTGTTAAAGCAGTGAGTTGAGGTGTATAATTGGTGATAAATGAATGTTAATTTGATATGGAATTGGGTTTTAACTAATGCAATCCCGGATAGGTTGAATTTCCTAAGTTTAGCTTGTGTTTCTTAGTTGTTTTTGGGTGATCTTGTGGATCTGTTGTTGCTGGAGGTATAAGGATGTTGTTAGGTCCTTTTTAGATGTTAAATGATGTTTATGGATGCTTAGTTTTGATGGTTTATGGCTGGGCTTTGTTGAGGAGTTGTTTAGATGCATTTTCGGTTGTGTTTGGTGGCCGAAAATGGAGTGTGGATGAGAGCAGCGAGTTTAGGTGCTTTCATTGAAGCTATTAATGCATGATGATGCATTAATCTACTGTTTTGATGTGTTAAAACAGGGGAGTCATCTTTGGATCCAATTGGAGGTGATCCGGAGGCTTGATTTGGTGTTTCGGCAAGAAGCGAAACGGAATCGGTGAGTGGATTTTGGTTTTCAGCTTTGAAACCAATGTTTTGGAGGTTTGGGAGCTTAGTCTAAGTCTAAACAACTTTGCTAAGCTCAAGAGTAAGTTTTCGGAAAAACTCTCTTGTTGAGGAACCATGAGATGGTTGGGTGCAATGTGTTTGTTGCATGTTTACATTCTGTTTTTAAAGCATATCTAGCATGTTTGTTTGCTGAGATTATAAGCCATGTGTTTAAGGAAGCTCAAGGTTAGAGTTCCTTGCTTTTGAACATTGTTTAAATGTGGTTTAATGCTTAAGGATGCATGATGTTTATGGCTTGGTTAAATGCTTTAAAACAGTGGATTATTGATGATAAATGATGTATATTGGCAAGTGATGTTTTGAAAAGGTTAAGGTCACTAAGGTGGTTAAAAGTCCTTGAGTGAGCCTTGTTTACTTAAGAACATCAAGGTGTTTAAAAGTCCTTGGATGGTTCTTGTTACGGACACAAAGGTGTTTAAAAGTCCTTGTGTGGTCCTTTCCAAGGTGTTTAAAAGTCCTTGGGGCCAAGGTGTTTAAAAGTCCTTGGGGTGTTTATTATCATGGTGTTTAAAAGTCCATGGCCAAGGTGTTTAAAAGTCCTTGGGGTCAAGGTGTTTAAAAGTCCTTGAGGTGAAACTTGCTAAGGACACAAAGGTGTTTAAAAGTCCTTGTGTGGTCCTTGCCATGGTGTTTAAAAGTCCATGGGCCAAGGTGTTTAAAAGTCCTTGGGGATAAGATCACAATGGTGTTTAAAAGTCCATGTGTGAGTCTTATGTTGATCTTGTTTTAAAGATGGAAATTATCACTTGTGGCCAGTATGACATGTTATGTTATGAAGCATGAGATGCTTGTTTTAAGATTTCTTGTGAGCATGTCTAAATGTATCTTGAAGTATGATTTATAAATGAGTTTTATAAATGCATTATTGTGTGGTTTTAAGGAGCTTTCCTCACTAAGCTTTTGCTTACGCTCTCTCTCTTTCCTTAAACCAATAATGCAGAGCATTAAAGTGCATTGAGGGCAGCAAGGAGGGCAAGCAATCAAGTGGAAGTTAAGCTCATGTATGGGAAGGTTTTCTTAAACACTTTTAGCTTTTGGTATTTGGCAATGGGGGACCAATGTTGTTGTTTTGGGAGATGTATAGAACTCCCTAAGTTGGATTTATGTTGTTGTTAATGTTGGTTTTTGTAATTGGCCATTATGTGTTGGTTTGGAGGCTTTTATGCATGAATGGTTGCTTGTGTAGGAAGCATGCCTTTAGATTTGGGGCTTTTCATATATGTTGATATAATGATGAATTGTTGATGCAAATATGTCTCTTGTATGTTGTATGAGTTGCTGGTAAAGTTTGATAACGTTTGGAGCATGATTGGTTGGTCAATTGCATGTTTAGGCAAGCAAATTTCTGCATTTTGTGCAGGCCGTATCGGAACAGTGCCTGCCGTTTCGGAACGGGTGCCTCGAAGCAGCCCAGGCGTCCGAAACGGGTGACACCGTCCGAAACGGAAAGGCTACTGTCAGCCCTCGTTTCGGTACGCGTTGGGGAACGGCCCCGCGTTTCGAAACGGGCTGTCTTCCGTTTCGGAACGGATTACCGTTGGGGGCTGACATTGGCGGTTATGTGTTTCAAAATGTTTGCATTTTGGTCCTGAAACTTGTTTGTGCAATTGTAAGAGTTTGGGGTGTCCGTTTGAACTGAAATTTGACAGAGATGCATGAAACATGATTAATTTCAAGTTGGTAACCTTAATTTGGGCTATGTCCTTATAATTATCAGAATTTACAAATTGGTCCCTAAAGTTGTAATTTGTTCAATTGGGTCCCTGTTTGATCTCTGATGTTTATGATCTTTGAGTATGTTGTTTGCATGATCATAACTAGGGTTAATGTGTATCTAGACAAGATTAAAAATAAAAAAGGGTCGTTAATCAAGGTTGACTTTCAGGTTGACTTTGGTTTTCCCCGTGTGACTTTCTTAATTCGGGTCAACCGTCTAGGCCGGGTTAAGGGGGTTACAGGAACCATGAGATGGTTGGGTGCAATGTGTTTGTTGCATGTTTAAATTCTGTTTTTAAAGCATATCTAGCATGTTTGTTTGCTGAGGTTATAAGCCATGTGATTAAGGAAGCTCAAGGTTAGAGTTCCTTGTAATTGAACATTGTTTAAATGTGGTTTAGTGCTTAAAGATGCATGATGTTTATGGCTTGGTTAAATGCTTTAAAACAGTGGATTATTGATGATAAATGATGTATATTGGCAAGTGATGTTTTGAAAAGGTTAAGGTCACTAAGGTGGTTAAAAGTCCTTGAGTGAGCCTTGTTTACTTAAGAACATCAAGGTGTTTAAAAGTCCTTGGATGGTTCTTGTTACGGACACAAAGGTGTTTAAAAGTTCTTGTGTGGTCCTTTCCAAGGTGTTTAAAAGTCCTTGGGGCCAAGGTGTTTAAAAGTCCTTGGGGTGATTATTATCATGGTGTTTAAAAGTCCATGGCCAAGGTGTTTAAAAGTCCTTGGGGTCAAGGTGTTTAAAAGTCCTTGAGGTGAAACTTGTTAAGGACACAAAGGTGTTTAAAAGTCCTTGTGTGGTCCTTGCCATGGTGTTTAAAAGTCCATGGGCCAAGGTGTTTAAAAGTCCACGGGGATAAGATCACAATGGTGTTTAAAAGTCCATGTGTGAGTCTTATGTTGATCTTGTTTTAAAGAGGGAAATTATCACTTGTGGCCAATATGACATGTTATGTTATGAAGCATGAAATGCTTGTTTTAAGATTTCTTGTGAGCATGTCTAAATGTATCTTGACGTATGATTTATAAATGAGTTTTATAAATGCATTATTGTGTGGTTTTAAGGAGCTTTCCTCACTAAGCTTTTGCTTACGCTCTCTCTCTTTTCTTAAACCAATAATGCAGAGCATTAAAGTGCATTGAGGGCAGCAAGGAGGGCAAGCAATCAAGTGGAAGTTAAGCTCATGTATGGGAAGGTTTTCTTAAACACTTTTAGCTTTTGGCATTTGGCAATGGGGGACCAATGTTGTTGTTTTGGGAGATGTTTAGAACTCCCTAAGTTGGATTTATGTTGTTGTTAATATTGGTTTTTGTAATTGGCCATTATGTGTTGGTTTGGAGGCTTTTATGCATGAATGGTTGCTTGTGTAGGAAGCATGCCTTTAGATTTGGGGCTTTCCACATATGTTGATATAATGATGAATTGTTGATGCAAATATGACTCTTGTATGTTGTATGAGTTGCTGGTAAAGTTTGATAGCGTTTGGAGCATGATTGGTTGGTCAATTGCATGTTTAGGCAAGCAAATTTCTGCATTTTGTGCAGGCCGTATCGGAACAGTGCCTGCCGTTTCGGAACGGGTGCCTCGAAGCAGCCTAGGCGTCTGAAACGGGTGACACCGTTCCGAAACGGAAAAGCTACTGTCAGCCCTCGTTTCGGTACGCGTTGCGGAACGGCCCCGCGTTTCGAAACGGGCTGTCTCCCGTTTCGGAACGGATGACCGTTGGGGGCTGACATTGGCAGTTATGTGTTTCTAAATGTTTGCATTTTGGTCCTGAAACTTGTTTGTGCAATTGTATGAGTTTGGAACGTCCGTTTGAGCTGAAATTTGACAGAGTTGCATGAAACATGATTGATTTCAAGATGGTAACTTTAATTTGGGTGAAGTCCTTTTATTTATCAGAATTTACATTTTGGTCTCTAAAGTTGTAAATTGTTCAATTGGGTCCCTGTTTGATCTCTGATGTTTATGATCTTTTGGTATGTTGTTTGAATGATCATAATTAGGGTTAATGTGCATCTAGACAGGTTTAAAAAGAAAAAAAAGGGTCGTTAATCAAGGTTGACTTTCAGGTTGACTTTGGTTTTCCCCGTGTGACTTTCTTAATTCGGGTCAACCGTCTAGGCCGGGTTAAGGGGGTTACATTTGGTGGTATCAGAGCTGAGTTCTCGAGTAATTGGGAATGTGTATGTGAATGTTTGAGATGTATGCTGTGATGAAGCATGTTGTGGGTACCCATTGCCAAATCAAAGCTAATGAAATGATGTTGATTTTAATTGGAAATGAGCTTGAGTACTTGGATTGCTTACCTTGCTGGGCCTGACTTTGTTTATTTGCATTGTGATTGCATGGTTAGAGTATGGCACCTCGTAGAGAGTTGAGGAGTAATGTGCGAGCTACGGCTCATAATGAGAATGAAAACGAAGAGAATGTTGAGAGTGCGGTTTTACCTCCTCCACCTGGTGGTGGTGGTGCTGGGGCTGAGGAAGCTGGAGCTGCAGCTGGTGCTGAGGCTGCTGGGCCTTAGGCTGGTCAGGGGCAAGCTATGCCTGATATGACAATGTTAGTACAAGCTATTGCTGGTGCTTTTCAAGCAGCGGTAGCTGGAGCTCGTGGAGCTGGGCATCAGGAAGATGCTGGAGTTAGACTACCTTTGGAGCGTTTGTGCAGTCTGGGAGGGACTGAGTTCAGGGGTATGTCTGCTGAAGGTTTTGTGGCTTGGTTAGAGAGTACCAAGAGGATCTTGGGTCAGATGAGTTGCACTGATGTGCAGAAGCTTGGCTGTGTTGTGTCCTTGCTGTAGAAGGATGCATATACGTGGTGGACAACCACTATTGCTGGGATGGCAGAAGCTGATGTGACTTGGACATTCTTTCAGAATGTGTTCAAGAGAAGGTATCTGGGTGTGAGGTACCTAGATGAGAAAAAGAGGGAGTTCATGTCTCTTACCCAAGGGAGCATGACTGTGGCTGAGTATGAAGTGCAGTTTGTGCGACTCAGTCAGTATGCACCTGAGCTTGTCCCGGATGAGCGGGCGAGGTGCGAAAGGTTCCGTTATGGTTTAGTGACGGAGGTGAAGATATACGTGCTGGCCACAGAGTATGATGATTTTGATGTGTTGGTGGGCCGAGCCAAGGATATTGAGATGAACTTGAGTTTATCTGCTAGAGGTGCTGGAGCAAGTGCTGGTAAGTGGGCAGCTGAATATAGTTCCGGTGGTGGATGGAACAAGAGGGGACGTGATCAGAAGTATCAGTCCTCGGCTAAGCGAGGTGGTGGAGCACCTGCTCGAGGAAGCAACGCTAGAGCTGATCCGAGTGCTTGTTGGATATGTGGTTTGCATGGTCACATGAAACGTGATTGTCCTCGTGCTGTGAGGGAGGTGCAAGATCCTATTGCGGCAGCTGGTAATGGTTGCTGGAACTGTGGATCTACGGATCATTTGAGGCGTGATTGTCCTATGTTGGCTGGTGGCCAAGTTCGTGCTCCTGTTGTTGCTGCACCGCAGAGAGGTCGTGTGCGCGGCCGTGGTAATTTTCAGCGGAGAGAGGAAGATGGCCGAGGTGTAGCTCATGTTGTAGCTGTACAGCCAGAGGGTGGCGGACAGGCTAGAGTGTTTGCTCAGCGTGAGGGGAGGAATGACGCGGATGTGATCGCATGTACTTTTACTCTGCAATCCTTGTCATTACTTTCCTTGATTGATTCTGGATCTACGCACTCTTACATATTGCGTGAGCATGCTGAATTGCTTGGTTTGCCTGTTGAGTCTTTGGATGTTGGTATGCGTGTCACTAGTTCTTTTGGTGAGACTGTTGTGACTCGAAAGCTGTATAGAAGGTGTCCTTTGGTTGTTCAAGATCATGTTTTCCATGTTGACCTTATGGAGTTACCTTTCTATGGTTTTGATGTGATCCTTGGAATGGATTGGCTTGCCGAGCATCGTGATGTGGTGGATTGTGAAAATAAGCGAGTTTCGCTTAAACTTGCGGATGATTATGAAGTTGTTGTGGTTGGTGAGAATGTGAAATTTCTTGCCAATGTGGTGTCTACTTTGGAGGCAAGCCGGATGCTGAGGCAAGGCTGTGAAGCTTACCTAGCTTTTGTGATGAATCCTAGCTCTAAGGAGTTGCGTGTGCAAGATATCAGGGTTGTGAAGGAGTTTCCTGGTGTGTTTCCTGAGGAGTTGCCTGGTTTACCTCCTAATCGCGAGGTGGAGTTTGGAATTGAGCTGTATGAGAATACAACTCCTGTGTCCATTACTCCCTATAGGATGGCACCTAAGGAGCTGAAAGAGCTGAAGACGCAGTTGCAAGAGTTGCTTGAGCGTGGTTTCATTCGGCCGAGTGTGTCGCCTTGGGGTGCACCGGTCTTCTTCGTGAAGAAGAAGGATGGCACTATGAGAATGTGCATTGATTACCGTCAGCTGAACAAGTTGACTATCAAGAATCGGTATCCTTTGCCGAGAATTGATGATCTCTTTGATCAATTTCGGGGAGCAGCGGTGTTCTCTAAGATTGACTTGAGGTCAGGGTACTACCAGTTGAAGGTGAAGGAGGTGGATGTGCCTAAGACAACTTTCAGGACAAGGTATGGGCATTATGAGTTCCTTGTGATGCCGTTTGGTTTGACAAATGCTCCTGCTGCTTTCATGGACATGATGAATCGTGTGTTTCATGAATACCTGGATAAGTTTGTTGTGGTGTTCATTGATGATATCCTCGTGTACTCGCGTACTGAGGAGGAGCATGAAGAGCATTTGAGGATTGTTTTGCAAGCTTTGTTGGAGAATCAGCTTTAAGCTAAGCTGAGCAAGTGTGAGTTCTGGTTAAGGGAGGTGGTATTCCTTGGGCATGTGGTTTCTGCCGAGGGGATTCGTGTTGATCCTCAGAAGATTGAGGCGGTGATGAATTGGAAGGTTCCTAAGTCTGTTCACGAAGTTCGTAGTTTCCTTGGTTTGGCGGGATACTACCGAAGGTTTGTGGATGGGTTTTCTAAGATTGCTGCACCTTTGACGAAGTTGTTGCAAAAGGATGTTAAGTATGAGTGGACGGAGGCGCGGCATCAGGCTTTTAAGAAGCTTAAGGCGGCTTTGACGCAAGCTCCTATCTTGGTTCAGCCTGAATCAGGGAAAGAGTTTGTGGTGTATAGCGATGCGTCCTATGTTGGTTTGGGATGTGTGTTGATGCAAGAGGGTAAGGTGGTGGCTTATGCATCGCGGCAGTTGAAGGTGCATGAGCGCAATTATCCTACGCATGACATAGAGTTGGCTGCGGTGGTCTTTTCTTTGAAGATCTGGAGACATTACCTGTATGGTGAGAAGTGTACTGTGTACACGGATCACAAGAGTTTGAGGTATCTGATGTCTCAGAAGGAGTTGAATCTCAGGCAGCAACGTTGGGTGGAGTTGCTCAAGGATTATGATTTGACGATTGAGTATCACCCTGGGAAGGCTAATGTTGTGGCGGACCCCTTGAGTAGGAAGGTGGCTGTGGAGCTAAGGGCTATGTTTGCCAGTTTGAGTATTTTGCATGATGGTGGTCTTGTGGCTGAGTTGCAAGTGAAACCATCTTTGGTTCAGTTGATCAAGGAAAAGCAGTTGCTGGATGATTCCTTGGTGCCGCATGTTCAGGATATCGCGGAGGGTAGACCTTCGGATTTCTGTTTTAATGATGATGGAGTGTTGTGTTTTGGGAGTTGGATAGTGGTGCCTAATGATGCTGAGTTGAGGCGTGCTATTCTGACTGAAGGTCATAGTGGTCCTTTTGCTATGCACCCTGGTAGTACTAAGATGTACCGTGATCTTCGTGATGAGTACTATTGGGTGGGTTTAAAGAAAGATGTTGCGGAGTTTGTCAGCAAGTGTTTGGTGTGTCAACGAGTTAAGGCTGAGCATCAGTTTCCTTCAGGGTTGTTGCAACCGTTGAGAATTCCTGAGTGGAAGTGGGAAAGGGTTACCATGGATTTTGTATCTGGTTTACCTTTGTCACCATCGAAGAAGAATTCGGTGTGGGTGATTGTGGATCGCCTGACGAAGTGTGCGCATTTCTTGCCTGTGCATACTACGTTTTCTTTGGATAAGCTTGCGGAGCTGTACATTGCTGAGATTGTGCGGCTGCATGGTGTGCCAAAGTCGATTGTGTCGGATAGGGATCCGAGGTTCACATCGCGGTTCTGGCAGTGTTTGCATCAAGCTCTGGGTACGAGGTTGAATTTCAGTACATCCTATCATCTTCAGTCGGATGGTCAGTCTGAGCGTGTTATCCAGATTTTGGAGGATATGTTGAGGTGCTGCGTGATTGAGTTTCAGGGCTCTTGGGAGAAGCATTTGCCTTTGGTTGAGTTTGCTTATAACAATAGTTATCAGGCGAGTATTCAAATGGCACCTTATGAGGCTTTGTATGGGAGGAAGTGTAGGACTCCTCTTTGTTGGGCTGAAACGGGTCAGAAGTTGGTTTCGATGCCGGCTTTGTTGAAGGGAACCACCGAGAAGGTGAAGCTCATTTGTGAGCGTTTGAAGGCAGCTTCTGATCGGCAGAAGTCTTACGCGGATTTGAAGCGTAAGGAGATTGAGTATGAGGTGGGTGACCGTGTGTTTCTGAAGGTTTCGCCTTGGAAGAAGGTGATGAGGTTTGGTCGGAAGGGTAAGTTGAGCCCTAGGTACATTGGACCATACGAGGTGGTTGAGCGTGTGGGTCCTGTTGCGTACAGGTTGAGGTTACCTCAAGAGTTGGAGAAGATTCATGATGTGTTTCATGTTTCTATGCTCCGGAAGTATAGATCTGATCCTTCGCATGTGATGCCTGTGGAGGAAGTGGAATTGAATCCAGATTTGACCTATGATGAGGAACCGGTGAAGGTTCTGGATTCGGATAGCAAGGTTCTTCGTGGCAAGACCATTGAGTTGGTAAAGGTGCTGTGGAAGCATCGCGGTGTTGAGGAAGCCACGTGGGAGCGAAAGGATGACATGCTGAAGCAGTTTCCTTATCTCTTTCCTTCAGGTAAATTTTGAGGACGAAATTTCTTAAGGGGGGGAGAGTTGTAACGCCCCGGTTTTGGGCTTAGAAGTTTTGGGCGTTGACCGGTTTGGTCAAAGTGCGGTTCGAATATATGAGAGTGAATTTAGGAAAACCTAGTTCGGGTTGCATTAAAAATATGGAAAAATGTTCTAAAATCCTCTTTTAATATATATAAGTAAACTGTGAAATCAATTTTACAAATTGAGGTTTGGAAGGGTGACATTTTGGCTAGTGACCAAAACGTAATTTTTGAAAGTTTCGTGACTATTTTAGAAAGGATTGAAAATTTGAATCTTTAAGGAGCTATTTACCCAAAGGGAGTTTCTCCAGATTTTTCTAAGATATTTTAATGTTTAATTCTGATTTTCAAGTTAAAGAAAAGTGGAGGGAAAATCATTTTGGCTATTTTGTAACTAACTTCCCATATTTTCCAATTTTCCTTTTCTCTCATTTTCTCTCAACCCAAACACTTTCTCTCCAGAGATTTCTTTCTGATTTTGTCACTCAAATCTCTCTTTTCAATCCTCTTTTGATTCCTAATCATCACATCAACAAAACCTCTCAATTTGCTAGTTGTTTCATCAAGGTTTTTGGTTCTAAAAGTGGGGAAACTCAAGTTTGGAGGTAAGAACGTCCTTCTCCTCTGAACTTCAAGTTCTTTAATGAAATTCCTAAGTTCTCAATCCTTATTTGATGATTTATAAAAGGTTTTTAAGGTTGTGTAATGGATCTTGGCTTTAAATGCAAGATTTGATGATTTTTGATGAATTTTCGTTGGATCTGTTAAAGCAGTGATTTGAGGTGTATATTTGATGTTAAATGAATGTTAATTTGTTATGGAATTGAGTTTTAATTAATGCAATCCCGGATAGGTTGAATTTCCTAAGTTTAGCTTGTGATTCTTGGTTGTTTTTGGGTGATCTTGTGGATCTGTTGTTGCTGGAGGTATAAGGATGTTGTTAGGTCTTTTTTTTAGATGTTAAGTGATGTTTAAGGATGCTTAGTTTTGATAGTTTATGGCTGGGCATTGTTGAGAAGTTGTTTGGATGCATTTTCGGTTGTGTTTGGTGGCCGAAAATGGAGTGTGGATGAGAGCAGCGAGTTTAGGTGCTTTCTTTGAAGTTATTAATGCATGATGATGCATTAATCTACTGTTTTAATGTGTTAAAATAGGGGAGTCATCTTTGGATCCAAGTGGTGGTGATCCGGAAGCTTGATTTGGTGTTTCGGCAAGAAGCGAAACGGAATCGGTGAGTGGATTTTGGTTTTCAGCTTTGAAACCAATGTTTTGGAGGTTTGGGAGCTTAGTCTAAGTCTAAACAACTTTGCTAAGCTCAAGAGTAAGTTTTCGGAAAAACTCTCTTGTCGAGGAACCAGGAGATGGTTGGGTGCAATGTGTTTGTTGCATGTTTAAATTCTGTTTTTAAAGCATATCTAGCATGTTTGTTTGATGAGGTTATAAGCCATGTGATTAAGGAAGCTCAAGGTTAGAGTTCCTTGTAATTGAACATTGTTTAAATGTGGTTTAGTGCTTAAAGATGCATGATGTTTATGGCTTGGTTAAATGCTTTAAAACAGTGGATTATTGATGATAAATGATGTATATTGGCAAGTGATGTTTTGAAAAGGTTAAGGTCACTAAGGTGGTTAAAAGTCCTTGAGTGAGCCTTGTTTACTTAAGAACATCAAGGTGTTTAAAAGTCCTTGGATGGTTCTTGTTACGGACACAAAGGTGTTTAAAAGTCCTTGTGTGGTCCTTTCCAAGGTGTTTAAAAGTCCTTGGGGCCAAGGTGTTTAAAAGTCCTTGGGGTGATTATTATCATGGTGTTTAAAAGTCCATGGCCAAGGTGTTTAAAAGTCCTTTGGGTCAAGGTGTTTAAAAGTCCTTGAGGTGAAACTTGTTAAGGACACAAAGGTGTTTAAAAGTCCTCGTGTGGTCCTTGCCATGGTGTTTAAAAGTCCATGGGCCAAGGTGTTTAAAAGTCCTTGGGGATAAGATCACAATGGTGTTTAAAAGTCCATGTGTGAGTCTTATGTTGATCTTGTTTTAAAGAGGGAAATTATCACTTGTGGCCAATATGACATGTTATGTTATGAAGCATGAAATGCTTGTTTTAAGATTTCTTGTGAGCATGTCTAAATGTATCTTGACGTATGATTTATAAATGAGTTTTATAAATGCATTATTGTGTGGTTTTAAGGAGCTTTCCTCACTAAGCTTTTGCTTACGCTCTCTCTCTTTTCTTAAACCAATAATGCAGAGCATTAAAGTGCATTGAGGGCAGCAAGGAGGGCAAGCAATCAAGTGGAAGTTAAGCTCATGTATGGGAAGGTTTTCTTAAACACTTTTAGCTTTTGGCATTTGGCAATGGGGGACCAATGTTGTTGTTTTGGGAGATGTTTAGAACTCCCTAAGTTGGATTTATGTTGTTGTTAATGTTGGTTTTTGTAATTGGCCATTATGTGTTGGTTTGGAGGCTTTTATGCATGAATGGTTGCTTGTGTAGGAAGCATGCCTTTAGATTTGGGGCTTTCCACATATGTTGATATAATGATGAATTGTTGATGCAAATATGACTCTTGTATGTTGTATGAGTTGCTGGTAAAGTTTGATAGCGTTTGGAGCATGATTGGTTGGTCAATTGCATGTTTAGGCAAGCAAATTTCTGCATTTTGTGCAGGCCGTATCGGAACAGTGCCTGCCGTTTCGGAACGGGTGCCTCGAAGCAGCCCAGGCGTCCGAAACGGGTGACACCGTTCCGAAACGGAAAAGCTACTATCAGCCCTCGTTTCGGTACGCGTTGCGGAACGGCCCCGCGTTTCGAAACGGGCTGTCTCCCGTTTCGGAACGGATGACCGTTGGGGGCTGACATTGGCGGTTATGTGTTTCTAAATTTTTGCATTTTGGTCCTGAAACTTGTTTGTGCAATTGTATGAGTTTGGAACGTTCGTTTGAGCTGAAATTTGACAGAGTTGCATGAAACATGATTAATTTCAAGATGGTAACTTTAATTTGGGTGAAGTCCTTTTATTTATCAGAATTTACATTTTGGTCCCTAAAGTTGTAAATTGTTCAATTGGGTCCCTGTTTGATCTCTGATGTTTATGATCTTTTGGTATGTTGTTTGAATGATCATAATTAGGGTTAATGTGCATCTAGACAGGTTTAAAAAGAAAAAAAAGGGTCGTTAATCAAGGTTGACTTTCAGGTTGACTTTGGTTTTCCCCGTGTGACTTTCTTAATTCGGGTCAACCGTCTAGGCCGAGTTAAGGGGGTTACAAGCTCTGCTCCTTCGCTGCCCTGAGTCTGCTACAGTAGATACCTGCAAAAGTTACCAAAATCAGTAGCAGATGTGCCATTTTATCTAATTGTGATGTATATGCAGAAATCTATTCTAAATGCAATGAATTATGCTTGAATGCAGCAGAAATATGAGTAAATGAGGGGTAAAATATAGAACTTTTATACACTCAACACACCCCCAAACTCAAGTTCTTGCTTGCCCTCAAGCAAATACTACCTAACTAAAAATAAAAACTTTTTGGGTTGTCTTAATTAAGTGAACTTTTCTTTACCTACCACATATTCTCTATCAAGAGCAATACCTTGTCGGGCGTTTCTGGATTTATCCGGAACAATGCTATAGTTCTTGTGCAGTGTGTGCAGGTTTTGTGAACAAATATGTGCCTAGACTCCTTTAGCTTATCAGAATAGTCATGCTTACAAACTTGAGTTTTATGCCAATTCATTTTTTGGAGGCAATTCTTAGGCTCCTTTTGTTTTTTCTGACTCTCGATTCAACTGCATGTTTTATGGAGGCAATTCTTAGGCTCATTTAGTTTTTTCTGACCTTGGACTTCATCTTTTTATGGAGGCAATTCTTAGGCTCCTTTAGTTTTTTCTAACTTAAGCTCAAAGAGAAATCTCCCTAAAATCAGTGTAAGGCAGTTTTGAAAGCAAATGAGTGTGATTTTTTTCTTTCTTTTATTTCTTTCCTAGAGCCAATGATAGGCACCTCTAGGGGCAACTCAAGTGGGTAAACATTCCTATTCCATTGCACTACAGTAGTCTTGATAGCATAAGAGTCACAAAGGGTGTTCTAAGAATCATAACTATAGCAAGGCTCTAAACAGTTTCTAGAAACATCCTAAAGGCACTGTCGTGACAGAGTATGTCGCGGCAGGTAAGTTTAGTTCAAATACTTAAGCCAAAATTTTGTTTTTATTCTCACTTTTTGACACAAAAATATCTTAAACTAATAAACTAATAATCATACACAAATTAAGACACAACTAACAATTTCATTACTGGAGTGATGTCCACCCCTAAACTCGAGGGTTGCATTGCCCTCAATGCAAGACGATGATAAAAATAAAGAAAAATAGAAAATACATCACAAAATAGATAAAACAACAAAGACAACAACATATAAGTAAAAGCACTTAAGTGGAGGAGCTGTCGTCGCTGTTGCTGCTGACTTGGAGCTACCAGCGGGATGTGACTTTCATGGCAGGGGCTGGCAGGTTGATGGGAGAGGCAGAGGCCATCTTCTTCTTTGCCTCTCGAGGTGGCTGGACACGTGTCGGTGAGATGTGTGGGGGCTGGTCCAGGACCTCGAGATCATCATCGGAGCTGCTGCTGGTGGTGGCAGATCTGCCATGGCAGGGTCCTTCGACAGTCTCGTTGAGCTTCTTCCTTTTCATCGGAGGGTAGTCCTTTGAGATGTCTCAGGCTACGGAGGGCTCGGAGTCAGAATCCTGCCAGACGGACGAGGAGGAGAACCCTTCAAAGTATTTGAGGTCGATCTCCGGTAGGGCTCCTTCCTCTTCTCTCCTCTTGAAGTGGCAGACTGTCTACCGCATTCGCTTTGTCGTGGTAGGTGTGGAGGCAACATAGGGGGTTCTGGGGCTTGCTGAAGGGGTAGGGGGCAGCAAAGAAGTTTTCTAGGAAAGAGGGGAATTGTGAATTGCACATGGGTAAAATGCAAATCATTGTGAATGAAATTTACCGTTGCGGCTGTGAAGTCCCTCATAAAGCCCATCAGTCCGAGATGTCGTTCCTCCATTCTTTTCAGCATCGTCAGAATCTGGCTGGAGGTGTCTTATGGAGGTGCTACTGCCGTTTGCTGTGGTTCTGCTACGACAGGTTCAGGGGAGATGGGGCCTGCCGTCGGTTCTGTCGTGGCAGAGGGGTGGCAGCTTTCAACTCCATTAGAGTGAAAATATTCCATTGTGTCCACCCTTTTCCTTGTACATTGACATCTTCCTGAATTTCTGGTACATTGTTGCCCCGGTAGATGGTGGTGATGAGGTAGGGAAGACGAGGGGGCTTGACGGTCAGAGAGCACATTCGAGGATTTCGTCCCGGATGTAGCGGCCGACATTAATTAACCTCTCGTTTAAAATAGAATGGACAAGGGCTAACCTCGGTCTGTCGATAGTGCTGTTGTGGGAGGATAGCATGATGCGCTTCTTGACAAAGTGTTCCAGAGTTTGGCTTGTGGAGTCTGCTGGGTCCTCCTCACGGTCCATCGATGTTTAGGGTCGTCGTTCCATTACGTCCTTCTTCTGTAACCTCTGCCATGACATCGTCATAGTCTGCCGGCGACAGGCTATTCACGAACCTTCTGTGAGAGTCATCCTTCTTGCCCACGTACAACCCGTATAGTGTGTTGATGTACGCAGGCTCGAGAGAGATTTTCTTGCCTCGAACGGTTACTGTCGTGGCATCCTTACTGTCGACAGCAGCGTAGAATTCTCGGACAAGGGTTATATTCATTTCCTCGGGTTGGGCAATAAATTTCTTCCACTTGAGGGCTTGAATCTTCTTGGCTATAAACCCTTCTAGCCTTAAATCTCCTGTGGGTTGTGTGTAGATAAACCCTCGTTCCTCCCACATTTCCCTCTTTTGGAAGAAACTGTAGTACCTCTTTGAAGATTCGGTGGAAGCGAACCGGTTGGGAATAGAATTGTGACTTGGGGTGGACACTGCCGTTGTAACCCCCTTAGCCCGGTCTAGACGGTGGACCCGAACTACGAAGATTACACGGGGAAAACCAAAGTCAACCCGAAGTCAACCTTGATTAACGACCCTTTATTTCTTTTTAAACTTCTCTAGATGCGCATTAAACCTATGTGAAAGCCCAAGAACCTTGGAAGAGAAAAACACAGCGAGCGGAAACGTCTAAGGACTCAATTGCAAGAAATACACTTTTAGGGACCAAAATGTAAATTTTGGAAAATAAAAGGACTTTCAAGATTTTAGTTTTACCAAACCTCAATTAATCATATTAAAAGCCTCTCAGCCAAATTTCAGCTTAAAAAGACATCTCAAGCTCAAGCAATTGCAATTACAACTTTCAGTACTGAAATGTAAAGCATGCAGAATCTGTCCAACGGTCACCCGTTTTGAAACACTGACACCCGTATAGAAACACCCGTGTCGTACGCCCATATCGAAACGGGGTTGACCGTTTCGATACGCGGGTATGTTCCGAAACAAGTTCAGAAACGGACACGTCCAGTAGCAAAAGTGTTTCGAAACACTTCCAGTCGTTCCGAAATGCCCAAGCCATTTCAAGCACCCGTTTCGAAATAGCCAAGGGTGTTTCGATACACCCTGCCCAGAAACAGCAGAAAATTCTGGTTTTTCACTTTAAAACACCCTCAAACACACTTTAAACCATTCCTCAACATATCAACAACATGCCAAGCATTATAACTACCAAATTGCAGTAAAAACTAGATACAAATCAAACATTAGGTGCACCAACTCATTTATCACATCCAATGCATGATCTTGCTTTTAAACAAAGAGCATAACATATCAAATTATGAAGAAAATGATTCAAATATGGCAAAGCGATCAACAACAAAGTTCAAACAATAAACCGAACATGGTCAACATACTAAATCTCATTACACAACAACATAAAAGACTCCCCCCCCCCATTGCCATTATTATCTATAGCTATAAACCAAGACATACTTCTCAAGTGTAGCTCTTCTTGAATCCCTTGCTTCTTGCTGTCCCAACTTCAAATATCTGCATTGATGGACAAAATGAAGCGTAAGCACATAATGCTTAGTGAGGAATGCTCAAAACCAAAACACCATCAATGCAACGAATCCTAAAACCTTCTTTAAATGTAGTTACAATTCAATGAACCCAAGCATTGTTTGAAAACCTCCTTTGAAAACAACATTGCTTTAAATCATGCATTGCTCAACATAAAAACCAACCTTTAACTCTGAAACGCTAAACAACTCACCCCAAACCACATTCTTGCAAATACTATCATTTAAACCTTTCCATGCATGATCACTTCATGCAAAGTTTAACTCAATTTCCTTGGAAGTCACTTCCACTTCACACCACACTTTTCTCATGCTTGATGATCATTTCAAAGCAAAATACCTTTTGAAAACCAATTGTTCCTACTATCTATCCCATGCATTCAACAAATGCAAAACACATGAACTACAAAAGCAACATTTGCATTACATGCCTTTTTAAAACAAGCCTTCACAAGACTTCAATGCACTTATGAGATTCTATGCACATATGCACCATTCACAATAGAAGATATACATTTGCTCATGCTTAACAACTATCACATGCATTCTTGCATCATTTACATATTTCCCATGCAACCTTGCATCATTTTCAAGCATCTCTCGCTTCATTACATTCAAATACATTATATTGGCTTTCAAGTGATAGTTCACAAACCATTTCAACACAAGACACAATTTGATACGCGGATTACAAGCGTTGTCCCACACGCTTCATACATATTACCGGCTTACAAGGTGGAGTTTATCGGTACAATCACAACCCCTCAACACCCGTGATGGAGTTTAACGGTACAATCACAACCCCTCAACATCACTCATCGGTAGTTGTATAACCCACTAACTAGAGTACGGGACACATAACACAAGATCCACACACGGACTTTTAACCACCATTGTGACCTTAACAAGATCCACACACGGACTTTTAACCACCGTTGTGACCTTAACAAGATCCACACATGGACTTTTAACCACCGTTGTGATCTTACCTCTCTCGTTAGGATACTTGGATGAAGTTTACGGTACAATCACAACCCCTCAACATCCAAGGCGACTTTACTTACGGTGCACCCAATCCTATAGTCGGCTAACTATATTCGATTCAAGTACTTTAAAAACCAATTCATCACTTGCCAATATACATCAAATACCATCATCAATTCACTGTTTTAAAGCATTAATCAAAGCCACTTATCATCATGCATCTCCATGCACCATAACCAAATTAATAACAATGCAAACTAAGGATCTCTTACCTTGAGCATCCTTGAATACATGGCTTTCAAAACCAACATTAATCATGATAAAATATGCTTTCAAAACAGTAAATAAACATGCAATTCAAAACCAATGCATCAAACCACAACATAGCACATCCGAAGGAGTTTTTTCGAAAACTTACTCTTGAGCTTAGCTAAGTTGTTTAGACTTAAACTAAGCTCACAAAACCTCCAAAAAATCGTTTCAAAGCTGGAAACCCAACTCCACTCACTAATTACGTTGCTTAGCCGAAACGCCAATCAAGCCTCCGGATCAACTCCAATAGTGTCCGAAGATGTCTCCCCTGTTTTAAACACATCAAAGCAGAGGATTAATGCATCATCATGCATTAAAATCTCCAGCCATCAAACCTAAACTCGCTGCTCTACCCAAAACCAACATTTCAGCTACCAAACACAACCGAAATCACCTCCAAACTCTTCCAAAACTTAACCCAGCCAAGATCCATCACTTCTAACCATTTCTAAACATTAATCAACATCCAAAATACACCTTAACTCGTCCTTATACCTCCAGCTATAACAGAACACCAAAAACACCTCAAAAACCACCATTTTCATAAGCAAAAACTTAGGAAATTCAACCTATTCGGGATTGCATTGATAAAACATCATTTCAACATCATTACACATCCAAAATACATTAAAGAATCATCTCAAAACATATCACATTCAATCACAATGAAATTATTCAAGATTTCTTCCAAATCTTGAGTTTTAAGCCAAAATCAAGTTTTTAACATTAAAACCATTTATAAAACTTAAATTAAGGATTGACAACTTGGGAATTTCAGTAAAGAACTGAGTATTTAGAGGAGAAGAACAATCTTACCCTAAATAGTGATTTCTCCTTGATTTGGGCCAAATTCCTTGAAAATTCAATGTAGAAATGAAAAGGTTTTGTTGCTAGATTGATTATGAAACAATGAGTGATGAAAATCTCATCAAATGAGGTGAAGATCAAAGTAAATTTGCTGGAGAAAATGTGTTTGGTTGAAAGGAATTTGAGAGAAAATGAAGAGAGGGAAAATTTGTGAAAAGTAGTTATGAATAGTCAAAGTTAGTTTCTCATTTAATTAAACCTCATTTCCTTTAATTAAAACATTAATAAAATTACCCAAATTAAGGAAAAATCTGGAGAAAAACATTTTAGGTAAATTAGCTCCTTAAAGATTCAAAGTTTCAATCTTTTACAAAACAGTCACCATTTCATTTTTGCAAAAACTGCGATTTGGTCACTACACCGAAATGTAGTATTTCCAAACTTCATTTTGTAAAATTGATTTCACCATTCTCTTTTATATATTAAATGATGATTTTTAGATATTTTCTATATTTTTAAAGTATCCCGAACTAGGTGTTCCCTAAAACTTCCTTTTATATTCGAACCATTTCTTAGACCGGTCCGGTTCAGACCCTAAACTTCTAAGCCCAAATTTGCGGTGTTACAACTCTCCCCCTCTTAGGAAATTTCGTCCTCAAAATTTCAACCTGCGAAAAGAGCACAACACCAAACTTCCCAAAGCAATACACAAAGTAACACAGGAGACTTAACCACCACTGAAACATCCTCAACCCAAAACACCACGATACCAACACATCCTCAAATCAAACTCACACTCTACCCAAATCCAACACCACTACTTACGGTTCAAGACTTCCAGAACACTCGGTTATTAACCTCAGATTAACTTTTCACACTTTAGAACTGTGCATAGCCTTAACAACCCGAAGAACCTTCAAATCTTTACAACATACTCCACCTTATCTCATAACTCCCTCAACAAAACTCGCACATTCGGTGACACCAGCCCATCCATTTTTCAGCCACCATGTGACCCACAACCCTCACTGCTTCCAAAACCCCTTCAAAACCGCTCAACTCCTTCCAAAGATTACCACTCCAAGCAAAAATTTCTTAAGCAACAACTGCTTACTCAAACTTCTCAATATATTGATAACATTCGTTCACATCCGCCACTATCACGACCATAACAACTCATCACAACATCCGAAAACCACGTCACAAGACTCCAACCTTAACTCTGCCAGTTGTTCCACTCACCCCTACCTGACTTAGAAAAGATTTACTTATACCCCAACCAATAAACCACTTCTCACAAGAACCCGGACAACCAACAATGGCCCTTGAACTTACATTGCCTTTCCACTTCAATCTTTGACCATAATACTATCCTTACCTGGATACCACCCATTCCATAAAAATATATTAAGATTACAAAACCTCTACTCATCCCAAGCCAAACTTTATCTACAGCTCTCAACACAACCTCCTCACAACTCCTCTAAGGTTGCTACGAACCTTCACCTACATAAAAAACCCTCATATTGCAAACATCAACGCCAAGACGCCTCAACACTCCGGAACCACATACACTAGCCTACAACATCATTTAACACAAAGAAACTACCACACCTATTAGCTATTCACAACCACCTCGAATGATTGTAACTTCAACCGGTAATCTCCTCACCACCACACCGCTAAACTCTTTAAGCACCAAAACACCTTTCTTCCGCCAACATTCTAGATCGCACTCACTACTACCGACAACTTGCCTACCACTTTCCACCACTTCTAGCATCCACCTAACACCTAAACAACACTTAAAAACCCACCATCAAACCTAATCCTACCACAACACCAACAGACCCAACTAGCTATTAGCAAGTGTGAACGTTCGTATTCATGCTCACCAATATGCCCTATCAATGCTTGTGTACATGTATGCAAAACCTCTAATGTCATGCCGCATGTATGCATGTACCAACATATATATATATATAATATATTACATGGTTTTAACTGTGTATGTATTTCGGTTCACACTTACCAATAACATCCTCAGAATCTGCCTAAGAACAACCTCTCACCTCGCTTCTAACTTGTCCAGCTCTACTACTCTAACAATCTGCTAGCTACAAAATACTCCACTAATACCCTCCTCACACTAAAGTTGTTTCCAAAACAACACCGGCTACCACCCCAACTTGCTAGCTATAAGACCTTACCCACTACGCAAGGGAAACCAAACCGGAACCCACAAATATAACTAGGGAAAAGATTACTTAGCAAAGTTAACTGCAATCACATCATTGCCCCGAAGCTCCAGCAGACAAACTTTCTTCCCCGCAAAACCGTTATTCTCTAAACGTACCGCCGCAGCATCAACCAATACTTTAAGGTCATCACTGTCACCCTGCAGTAAAAAACCCTAACTACCTCGAGCTAACTCCAAACAATTCCGCCTCAAATGTCCAACAAACCCACAATTCCAACAAGATCCATCCCCCAAACACCTCACACCTTTCCGCCTTTCTTGCCACCTCCAAACTCTGTCTCGGCCGCGCTCACGACCCTTCTGAGACCCTTTTGCAACCACTGAAGTTGATCTCACCACTTGAGGACAATTTCGCTTCACATGCTCCATAGAACCACAATTCCAACAAACTCCCACGCCCCAACAAACTCCAACGTGACACCTTCCACAACGGTCACACTTCGACAATCGAGCTACCACTCCTTGGTCATACTGCACTTGACCCACGTCTGCACTACCACCCAGACTTCGATTGACGCAAACCCTTCTATCACATAGCTTCTTACGCTGACCACTCTCGAGGTCAGTACCCACAGCCCTTTTGCTTATACTTTCCTCACCAGCAAAATCTGAAGCCATACCCCCTTGTTGCTTAACCACTGAGAACTTCTCTCCAAGGTAACTTCCATTAAAGGCTGACACAAAGAACTCCCAATCTATATCGTGGATATTCGTTGCCACCGCCACAGATGTCCACAAAGCACAAGCATCCTCCAACATTAACGAGACAACACTTCCCAGCTTACAGGCGTTGTCACACCCTTCCTGATCCAAAATCAGAATTATACTGGTTAACCAAGCCTCAAACGCCTCAGGTGTCGAACCATGATACTCCACAGCTACCAAATCATATAAACGTTGTTTTGAAAAACTCGCATGTCCCACAGTCAGCACGTCTACAGGCCTCACTTTCACCACGGCCTGAGATGTTCCCGACACCTCTTGAACCACAGGTGATGAATCCTTCATCACAGAACCAACTTCCTCATTCTGCCTTACTACCTCAACTCCAGGCACTGTCGACCGAAGCGGTACACTCCCACCAAAAAGTGGATTCCACCCCTTAACAACCTGCTCTAAAGCAGCAACCATCGTACCCAACTGCCATTCTCCCATCGATCCCATTGCTATTATTAACAAGCAATGATAACAAAACAAACAAAACGATCAGGCCAGCTTCAAGCAAGGATTCAAGACTCCAACTCCAACATAACACAATAGCTATAATAATAAGGCAATGGGTATCCCGAATTCTCCCCTTTTATATGACATAACAATCAATAAAAGCGTGGATATCACAAACATCGGGCATATCAATTAACAAACTTCAATCATGCTCCCATCAAACAGCATTCACCCTCAACAGCATAATATCAACATATCATACCCATCACATTTTCATTACTCAGAAAATCAACTCACAACACCAGCATGTCACCAATACATGTTCACACTAGCTCACTGAAGATTCATAACCAAAAAGCATGATAAATACATCAACAATTCACTCAAAACGTATTTTTCAACCCATTTTCAACCACACATCGGAGTAAACATCTAACACTTACTATAACAACTTACCACAAACTTACCATCGCCCCAAATATTCGCAACTTAGCTTTGATACAAACAAATGTAACCCACTTAACCCGGTCTAGACGGTTGACCCGAACTACGAAGATTACACGGGGAAAACCAAAGTCAACCCGAAAATCAACCTTGATTAATGACCCTTTTTTTCTTTTTAAACTTCTCTAGATGTGCATTAAACCTATGTGAAAGCCCAAGAACCTTGGAAGAGAAAACACAGCGATGGGAAACGTCTAAGGACTCAATTGCAAGAAATACACTTTTAGGGACCAAAACGTAAATTTTGGAAAATAAAAGGACTTTCAAGATTTTAGTTTTACCAAACCTCAATTAATCATATTAAAAGCCTCTCAGCCAAATTTCAGATTAAAAAGACATCTCAAGCTCAAGCAATTGCAATTACAACTTTCAGGACTAAAACGTAAAGCATGTAGAATCTGTCCAACGGTCACCCGTTTCGAAACACTGACACCCGTATAGAAACACTCGTGTTGTACGCCCGTATCGAAACGAGGTTGATCGTTTCGATACGCGGGTATGTTCCGAAACTAGTTCAGAAACGGACACCTCCAGTAGCAAAAGTGTTTCGAAACACTTACAGCCGCTCCGAAATGCCCAAGCCATTTCAAGCACCCGTTTCGAAATAGCCAAGGGTGTTTCGATACACCCTGCCCAGAAACAGCAGAAAATTCAGGTTTTTCACATTAAAACACCCTCAAACACACTTTAAGCCATTCCTCAACATATCAACAACATGCCAAGCATTTTAACTACCAAATTGCAGTAAAAACTAGATACAAATCAAACATTAGGTGCACTAACTCATTTATCACATCCAACGCATGATCTTGCTTTTAAACAAAGAGCATAACATATCAAATTATGAAGAAGATGATTCAAATATGGCAAAGCGATCAACAACAAAGTTCAAACCATAAACCGAACATGATCAACATACTCAATCTCATTACACAACAACATAAAAGACTCCCCCCCATTGCCATTATTATCTATAGCTATAAACCAAGACATACTTCTCAAGTGGAGCTCTTCTTGAATCCCTTGCTTCTTGCTGTCCCAACTTCAAATATCTGATTTGATGGACAAAAAGGAGCGTAAGCACATAATGCTTAGTGAGGAATGCTCAAAACCAAAACACCATCAATGCAGCGAATCCTAAAACCTTCTTTAAATGTAGTTACAATTCAATGAACCCAAGCATTGTTTGAAAACCTCCTTTGAAAACAACATTGCTTTAAATCATGCATTGCTCAACATAAAAACCAACCTTTAACTCTGAAACGCTAAACAACTCACCCCAAACCACATTCTTGCAAATACTATCATTTAAACCTTTCCATGCATGATCACTTCATGCAAAGTTTAACTCAATTTCCTTGGAAATCACTTCCACTTCACACCACACTTTTCTCATGCTTGATGATCATTTCAAAGCAAAATACCTTTTGAAAACCAATTGTTCCTACTATCTATCCCATGCATTCAACAAATGCAAAACACATGAACTACAAAAGTAACATTTGCATTACATGCCTTTTTAAAACAAGCCTTCACAAGACTTCAATGCACTTATGAGATTCTATGCACATATGCACCATTCACAATAGAAGATATACATTTGCTCATGCTTAACAAGTATCACATGCATTCTTGCATCATTTACATATTTCCCATGCAACCTTGAATCATTTTCAAGCATCTCTTGCTTCATTACATTCAAATACATTATATTGGCTTTCAAGTGATAGTTCACAAACCATTTCAACACAAGACACAATCAGATAAGCGGATTACAAGCGTTGTCCCACACGCTTCATACACACAACTGGCTTACAAGGTGGAGTTTAACGGTACAATCACAACCCCTCAACATCACTCATCGGTAGTTGTATAACCCACTAACGAGAGTACGGGACACATAACACAAGATCCACACACGGACTTTTAACCACCCTTGTGACCTTAACAAGATCCACACACGGACATCTAACCACCGTTGTGACCTTATCAAGATCCACACATGGACTTTTAACCACCGTTGTGATCTTACCTCTCTCGTTAGGATACTTGGATGGAGTTTACGGTACAATCACAACCCCTCAACATCCAAGACGACTTTACTTACGGTGCACCCAATCCTATAGCCGGCTAACTATATCCAATTCAAGTACTTTAAAAACCAATTCATCACTTTCCAATATACATCAAATACCATCATCAATTCACTGTTTTAAAGCATTAATCAAAGCCACTTATCATGATGCATCTCCATGCACCATTACCAAATTAATAACATGTCAGACCAAGGATCTCTTACCTTGAGCATCCTTCAATATATGGCTTTCAAAACCAGCATTAATCATGATAAAATATGCTTTCAAAATAGTAAATAAACATGCAATTCAAAACCAATGCATCAAACCACAACATAGCACATCCAAAGGAGTTTTTCCGAAAACTTACTCTTGAGCTTAGCTAAGTTGTTTAGACTTAAACTAAGCTCCCAAAACCTCCAAAAAATCGTTTCAAAGCTGGAAACCCAACTCCACTCACCAATTACGTTTCGCACGCTTGCCGAAACGCCAATCAAGCCTCCATATCAACTCCAATAGTGTCCGAAGATGTCTCCCCTGTTTTAAACACATCAAAGAAGAGGATTAATGCATCATCATGCATTAAAATCTCCAGCCATCAAACCTAAACCGAAGATCAAAGTAAATTTGCTAGAGAAAATGTGTTTGGTTGAAAGGAATTTGAGAGAAAATGAAGAGAGGGAAACTTTGTGAAATGTAGTGATGAATAGTCAAAGTTAGTTTCTCATTTAATTAAACCTCATTTCCTTTAATTAAAACATTAATAAAATTACCCAAATTAAGGAAAAATCTGGAGAAAAACATTTTAGGTAAATTAGCTCCTTAAAGATTCAAAGTTTCAATCCTTTACAAAACAGTCACTATTTCACTTTTGCAAAAACTGCGATTTGGTCACTACACCGAAATGTAGTATTTCCAAACTTCATTTTGTAAAATTGATTTCACCATTCTCTTTTATATATTAAATGAGGATTTTTAGATATTTTTCTATATTTTTAAAGCATCCCGAACTAGGTGTTCCCTAAAACCTCCTTTTATATTCGAACCGTTTCTCAGACCGGTCCGGTTCAGACCCTAAACTTCTAAGCCCAAATTTGGGGTCTTACAACCGTGGTAGAAGTGGAGGCAGTGTTGCGGCGGGTGTGTCTGTTAGCCATTGCAAGGACTGTAGCAAAAATGAAAAGAAATTCTTGAGATCTACAATAGAGGAAGCAGGTTGAGAGAATGAGAATGAGATGAAAAATTAATAGGGAGTGGGGGTTTATATAGAATGGGGATTTTCTACCCGTTGGGTCTGTAATGGCATGCGCGAATAACGGGGCCAGCTGTTCTGCGGTTTCTAACGCGTCTGTCACGCGTTTCCGTGTCTGCTGCGCGTCTGTCGCGACAACTAGTGACAGGCTGTGATGACATGCTCGTCCGTTGGGCTTTTTGGGCTGTTGCGAATGCGGTGGGCTAGTTCATTCGTCCTCTTTTCTTTGCTTCCTTTATTTCCTAAAAATAATTAAATAAATAAGCTAAATTAAAATCTTGGTTCCTAAAATAAATAAATAAATAAATCTTAATTCCTCATAAATAAATAAAATAAAATAAAATAAAACTAAGTTAAATTAGGGATGCCTTGAGGGGCATCTCCTAAAGTAACTACTTCTTACATCCTTGGGGCTTCAGTCCCTTGATAATGCTTGAGTCTCTGTCCATTGACCTTGAACTGGTGCCCGTCCTTTAGGGATTTGATTGTAATGGCACCATGGGGAAAACTTGGACAACCTGGAAAGGACCAGACCACCTAGATTTAAGCTTTCTTGGGAAAAGCTATAACCTGGAGTTGAAAAACAACACTTGTTGCCCAGGGCAGAACTGTCGTGGCAGCAGCTTCCTGTCGTGCCACTTCTTGATTTTTTCCTTCTAGATCTTGGCATTGTCGTAGGCCATTGCTCGAATTTCTTCAATCTCATTCAAGTCTAGTAGCATTTTTGTCCTGCCTTATCCCAGTCCATATTTACTGCCTTTATAGCCCAGTAAGCTATGTGTTCTATCTCAACAGGTAAATGACAGGTTTTCCTATAGATGAGTCTATAGGGTGACATCCCCAATGGTGTTTTGAACGTTGTTCTATAAGCCTAGAGTGCATCATTGAGATGTAGAGACCAATCCTTTCGAGTGGGTTTAACCATCTTCTCAAGTATGTTCTTTACTTCTCTGTTGGATATCTCGGCTTGCCCATTGGTTTAAGGGTGGTATGTTGTTGCAATCTGGTGCATTACTCTGTATTTTCTTAAGGCGGCAGCAATTACCCTATTATCGAAATGTCTCCCCTCATCACTAATTATCGCCCTTGGGATGCAAAATCTGGATAAGATGTTATTGTAAAGAAATATTTGAATAGTTTGGGCATCGTTCTTCTGAGTGGCGATCGCTTCTACCAACTTTGACACATAATCCACTGCCAGTAGGATGTACAGGTTCCCACAAGATGCTGGGAATGTGTTGAGTTGTGAGGAGCTCGATTCGTTCAACCGATGTTGCTCACCAAGTGGTGGAGAGGTGGATTTTTGGGTGGATGTGGTGTGGAAGCTTACACGTAAATGACACAATGATTTTAGAGTGGTTCAAGCTTCTAACCACGGTTTACATCCACTACCTTAGCTTCCCACTAAGGATTTCCAATCAATCCACTATTGATTCGTCCCCTTTTCTAAGCTTAGGAGGAAACCCTTATACACCGATCAAGCTTTCTACCCAAAGCCTTGATCAAACCCTCTTTACAAGAGAAAGGAAAAATGCAAACTTAAATGCCTCTAATAGGTATTTGTTTGCTCAATAATGCACTAACCCAGAACCTAAAACACTTGAGAAAATTTAACAATTTTGGCTCACTAGTGTTTTTCTATACTAGAATTGACAATTTAAGTACAAAGACAATATTTGATCATTTGCTGATTGAAAATATGAGCATTAACCATTACTTGATGCTTGGAGGTCCCTTTTATACTCCTTGATGAGTTTATAGCCATTACTAACCGTTGGGTTGAATTGGAGCTGTTGGAGACTTAATTTCCCACCATAAATGCAATTATACAGCTCACCATTTTGAAACACTCGTGACCGTTTCGAAACACACTTTAAGTAGAAAGAGCCATTGCAGTCTGATGCAGCACCCGTATCGAAACGCCCTTGGCCGTTTCGAAACACCCGTATCGGAACGCCTGTCTCCGTATCGAAACGATCTGCATTTAAATGATAGTTAGGAAATAGCCGTTGAGGTTTATAACCGTTTTGATCGATGCCACGTAGGCATATCGAAACGGCATAGTCCGTATCGAAACGTTGGGCAAATATCTCATCCAGGAAAGGTTCGTTTCGATACCCGTATCGAAACGTTTTTGCTACTGGAATACACCGTATCGAAACACTCAAGGGTGTTTCGAAACACATGGAAGGTTTTGTGAAGTTTGGCTTTGAAAAACATGTTAAACCCTTTTAAAAACATCCCTAATCAGAGTTCCAAATTATTTGGACTTTGGAAATAGTTTTAAATTCTTTTTAAATCAGTCCAAATCATTTTTCAATTATTATATCAAAATATTAGTTCTACAATCTCTCCCTTTTTGATATAATAAAACTAACTTGAAAAATTGTTTGGGATTCTCCCCTTTAACTTTAAAAATGTGAATAAGAGATTAAAGATATGAAATCACATAAAGCTCCCCTTATTCATTTGAAAATTCATTTTTTCAAACCATTTCTCCCTCTTTTTGTTATATCAAAAAGACTTTAAAACATTAAGTTCAAAATAACTATAGAGGAATAATTTAACAAAAATAAGAATTTGGTTTTAAAAATGGCCCCCCTTACTCAAAGCATCATTAAAAATGTTAGTCCAACATATATGAACATCTAGTTGACATAAATGAAAATAAATCAAATAAAACAAAAGAAACTAGATTTTAGAACACTTGAACTCAAGGGAGGATGTGAAGCCTTCCTTCTTGAAGTGTTCTTCCTTAGTGTGCATGGAGCTCCCCCTCATTAATTGGACTTGTTGATCACTCTCCATCACACCTAGAAAAAGACAATCAAGTAATTTTTTGTATCCAAATTGCTTTGGATCCATGAACATTAGTGGCACAAATTTTAGTCCCCTTAGGAATACATTTTTAAATGTCATCCTTTTTAATTGAAGTACTAAGTCCTTTTGGGACCCAAATACTTCTAAAACATTTTCAATTTACAAATCTAGGGGCACTAGATTGTCTTACATAAAAATTTGATTTTCCAAAATTGTTTTTCTTTTCTAGCTCTTTGGAAATCAAATCCTTTTCTGCTTGAACTTTTTGAAGCAATTTTTTTAAATCAAAACATTTTAGTTCAAACTCTTCGAGTTTTGCTTCAAGTTCAAGTTTGGTTTTAAAAATCAAATCATTTTGAATTTTCAACTTTGAAATCAATATATTGTTTTTCAAAATGTGATTTTAAAGTCTAAAACCAAATCATCATAGGCATCTTGTAATTCATCAAAAGAGTAAGAACATGAAGTAGATGATTAGAAGTTACCCTTGAATCTTCTTCGATGGCCATAAGGCAAAGGTTGGCTTGTTCATTGTCGGTGGAGTCCTCATCACTCCAAGTAGCAACATGTGCCTTCTTCTTATGGCTTGAAGTGCTTACCCTCTCCCTTTTCATGGATTCTCGTTCAAGCTCTCTTAAGGCTTTCTTCATGAATGGGACACACTCCTTGAAGAGATGAACTATTATCTTCTTCTTCATCCTCATCTTCACTTGAATAGACATGATGGAAAGTGGAGGACTTTTGAGCAATGACACTGGTGTTGATGCCAAGCCCCTTGAGCCTTTTCTCTCCCATAGCTCTAATTTCTTCCCTCTTCTTCTCATCTTTCTTGTTCTTCTTCATGATTTGATGAGTAAGGAGTTACCCCATGAGTTCATCAAGCTTCAAGGTCTTCAAATTCTTTGCTTCGATGACGGCGGTCCTCTTTGAGTCCCATGACTCGGGAAGTGAGTAGATGAGCTTTCAGACAAGTTTCTCCTCCGGAATGGCTTCTCCATAGCCCTTGAGACCATTGGTGATAGTGGAGAACATTTCAAACATCTTTTCGATGTTTTCTTCCGGATCCATCTTGAAGTTCTCATATTCTAAAGTGAGGAGCCCAATCTTGGTCTCCTTGACTTCATCGGTTGCCTCGTATGTGACTTCAAGCTTGTCTCATACCTCCTTGGCACTCTCACAAGAAGACATCTTCTCATAGATGGTTGGGCCAAATGCACAAAAGAGAATATGCAAGGCTTTGCGATTTAGCTCCATCTTCTTGCGATTGTTGGAACTCCACTCCGCTTTGCTTCGTTGAGGCACGAAAAGACCATCTTCAAATATGTCCCATAGTTTGTAGTCTCTTGACTTTATGAAAAATTTCATCTTGGTCTTCCAATGGGCACAGTAGGTTCCGTCGAAGAAAGGCAGTTTGTCAATGGATTGCGCCATTTGAGCCGGTTGGTGAAATGATGATCGAGCTTGCCAGATCTTCTCAATAGGATGTGAATCCCCTTTGATTGAGCCAAGCTCTGATACTAATTGTTGAGTTGTGAGGAGCTCGATTCGTTCAACCGATGTTGCTAACCAAGTGGTGGAGAGGTGAATTTTTGGGTGGATGTGGTGTGGAAGTTTAAATGTAAATGACACGATGATTTTAGAGTGGTTCAGCCTTCTAACCAAGGTCTACATCCACTACCTTAGATTCCCACTAAGGATTTCCAATTAATCCATTATTGATTCGTCCCATTTTCTAGGCTTAGGAGGAAACCCTTAAACACCGATCAAGCTTTCTAACCAAAGCCTTGATCAAACCTTGTTTACAAGAGAAAGGAAAAATGCAAACTTAAATCCCTCTAAAAGGTATTTGTTTGCTCAATAATGCACTCACCCAAAACCTAAAACACTTGAGCAAATTTAACAATTTTGGCTCACTAGTGTTTGTCTATACAAGAATTGACAATTTAAGTAAAAAGACAATATTTGATCATTTGTTGATTGACAATATGAGCATTAACCATTACTTGATGCTTAGAGGTCCCTTTTATACTCCTTGATGAGTTTATAGTCATTACTAGCCGTTGGGGTTGAATTGGAGCCGTTGGAGACTTAATTTCCCACCATAAATGCAGTTCTGCAGCTCACCGTTCCGAAACACTCGTGACCGTTTCGAAACACCCTTTAAGTAAAATGAGTCGTTGCAGTCTGATGCAGCACCCGTATCGAAACGCCCTTGGCCGTTTCGAAAGACCCGTATCGAAACGCTTGACTCCGTATCGAAACGATCTGCATTTAAATGTTAGTTGGGAAAAAGCCGTTGGGGTTTATGACCGTTGTGATCGATGCCACGTAGGCGTATCGAAACGGCATAGCCCGTATCGAAACACTGGGCAAAAATCTCATCCAAGAAAGGCTCGTTTCGATACGAGTATCGAAACGTTTTTTCTACTGGAATACATCGTATCGTAACACTGAAGGGTGTTTCGAAACACCTGGAAGGATTTGTGAAGTATGGCTTTGAAAAACATGTTAAACCCTTTTAAAAATATCCCTAACAATAGTTTCAAATTATTTTGACTTTGGAAATAGTTTTAAATTCTTTTTAAATCAGTCCAAAACATTTTTCAATTATTATATCAAAACATTAGTTCTACAGAATTGTCCCATGAAGTCGATTCCTTAGACATCGAATATTTCGACCTCTAATATGTTCTGCAGTGTCATCTCATGCCTTCTTGATATGTTCCCAGTCCTTTGGCATTTGTCAAACCCTTTGTAAAAAGCTTGTGCATCCTTGAGCAATGTGGGCCAATAGAGACCAGATTGCAGAACCTTGGCAGCGGTTTTGTTTCCACCTAGGTGTCCTCCATATGGGGAAGCATGGCAGTGGTGAAGCACAGCTTCATGTTCATCCTGTGGCACGCATCTCCTGATAATCTAATCTGTACAGTGTTTGAAAAGAAGAGGTTCGTCCCAATAATAATGTTTTGCATCATTTTAGAGCCTCTTCCTTTCTTTGTAATTAAGCTCAGGAGGTAGTACCCCACTAACAATGCAATTAACAAAATCAGCGTACCAAGGGGTTTCAGAAAGCTTACCTGCCGCCATTGCTGTCGCGGTAGTGCTGGTGGCAACAAACAATTGCTCATCTGGAAGGTCTACAATATCTTGGTCCTATCTGTAGATTGACTCCTTCCCGCCTCCAACCTCGACAAGTGGTCTGCTACTTGGTTCTATGTTCCCTTTTTATCCTTGATATCAATGTAAAATTCTTGTAGCAAGCAGAATCCAACATATCAATCTAGGTTTTTCATCCTTTTTCGTGATCAGATACTTCAATGTTGAATGGTCTGTCTGGACCACCACCTTTTTTCAAAGTATGTACGGACGGAACTTGTTGATTGAGAATACCACTACTAATAGTTCCTTCTCTATCGTGGTGTAGTTGACTTGGGCATCATTCAGTGTTTTGCTGGCATAGTAAATCACGTGGAAGAGCTTATCCTTCCTCTGCTCTAGTGCTGCCCCGACAGTGTAGTCACTGGCATCACACATTATCTCAAATGGCAAACTCCAGTCTCGTGGTTGTACAATTGGGGCTGTTACCAGCTTCTCCTTCAATATTATGAATGCCTCAGTACATTCAGTATTAAAATCAAAAGGACGGTTTTGCCCCAATAAGTGGCATAAGGGCTTGGTAATCTTCGAGAAATTTGCTATAAGTCGTCCATAAAACTCGATATGCCCTAAGAAACTTCATATCCCCTTGACTATGGTGGGTGGTGGCAGCTTTTCGATGACCTCTATTTTGGCTCTGTCCACCTCTATGACGCGGCAGCTCACCTTGTGGCCCAGTACTATTCCTTCGTCCACCATGAAGTGGCACTTTTCCCAGTTCAAAACCAGGTTCGCCTCTTCGCATCTTTCAAGAACCTTCTGTAAGTTGCCTAACCAACCTTTAAAACTGTCTCCAAAGACGGAAAAGTCGTCCATGAAAATCTATAGGAAATCCTCCACCATGTCGAAGAATATTGTCATCTTTCACCGTTGGAAGGTTGTTGGTGCATTGCACAGCCCAAATGGCATTCTCCGAAAAGCATAGGTGCCGTACGGGCTTGTGAAGGTAGTTTTCTCTTGGTCCTTCGGTGCAATTGCTATCCGATTATAACCTGAGTAACCATCAAGAAAACAATAGTAAGGTTTCCCCGCTAATCTATCAAGAATTTGATCAATAAAAGGTAAAGGAAAATGGTCTTTCCGGGTAGCTTTGTTAAGCTTCCGGTAATCCATACAAACCCTCCAACCGGTCACAGTCATGGTTGGGATTAGTTTGTTTTCTTCGTTGGTTACCACGGTTATGCCTCCCTTTTTGGGCACACACTGCACCGGGCTCACCCACTTGCTATCCGAGATGGCGTATATGATTCCGAAGTCGAGCCCTTTGATAATCTCTTTTCTCACCACTTCTCGCATAGCCTCTTTCAAACGTCTTTGGGCATCAATAGTCGGCTTATTATCATCCTCCAATAGAATCTTGTGCATACATAATGCCGGACTCATGCCTTGGATACCAGCTATAGTCCATCCAATGGCCTTCTTATGTTGTTGTAGCATTTTGTTTAGTTGTTGCTCTTGTTTCTGCATTAACTTGGCAGAGATGATTACGGGAAACTTATCATTTAAACCAAGAAAGACATATTCTGGCAGGGGCTTAAGATCTAGAACATGTGGCTTTTCAATTGAAGGCTTCTGGATTATATGTTCATTCGAGGTATAATTTAGAGGCTCGAAGAACTTACCAGAACGAGTGCCTAACCAATTTACCTCCTTAGGACCTTCAATGTCGGATGTTTCTGATTCGGAGGAGTCACTGTTGTCGTTGCTGCCGTGACAGTCTTCCAGGTGACTGTGGTGGCAGTGACCAATCTTTCTTTCGTGGCAGCTTGACCTGATGCAGGGTTGGTCAAGGATTACTTCAGAGATTGCCTTGCACTCATCTTCTGCATCAGCATGTTTAATTGCTTGGAGAACATTGAGTTTGATTTCTTGATCATTCACTCTTATGGTCAGTTCTCCTTTCTCAGCATCGATCACGGTTCTGCCTGTGGCTAGGAAGGGTCGCCCTAGGATGATTAGTGCATTTTCATCTACTTCACAGTCTAAAACAAGAAAGTTAGCAGGAAAAATAAATTTATCCACTATTACCAGAATATCTGCGATCTTCCCTTCTGGTTGTACGTAAGAGCGGTCTGCCAGCTGCAGCATGACTGTCGTGGGCCTTGCTCGTCCAATACCTAATTTCTGAAACACAGATTTTGGCATTAGATTTTTGCTAGCACCAAGATCACAAAGTGCCTTACCCCACGAATTTGTCGCCAATTATGCACGGTATGATGAAGCTCCCAGGATCCTTCTTTTTCTGGGGTGGATGCATGTGTAAGATAGTCATGCATCCTTCTGTCATCATCATTGTTTCAAATTCCCCAAGTCTAGACCTCTTTGACATGGCGTCCTTGAGAAATTTCGCATAACCGGGCATCTGTTTGATGGCCTCTAACAGCGGTATGTTAATGTGCACCTGCTTAAAAATATCATAAATCTTTTTGAGCTGGTACTCCTGTTTCGGTTTTTGTAACCGCTATGGAAAAGAAGGTGGAGGACGGTAATCTTCAAGACGTCCTTCGCATAATATTCGGATCTGAGGAGATTTAGGTTCTTCAGCATCCTCTGTTTGCTCCTCTGTCCCTTCTGCTGTGGCGGCAGGTGTGTCGACAGCAGGTTGTTCTTCCTCTGTGAGGGCAGTGTTCATGGCAGGTGTATCTAGGGTCGGTTCCTTACTTGGTATGTTCTTCATCTCTGGCCCAGGTAACTGTTTCCCACTCATAGTTGTAATTGCTTTACGCTGCTCATGTGTGGGTTTTCTAGTGACCTCAGTATCACTACGGAACCCTCCGTTCTGCCTTGGATTGATATGCTGGGAAACTTGGCCCATCTGTGTCCCCAGCGATTTTAGGGTAGCCTCATGGTTTGTCATCCTCATCTTTGTCTTGTCCATGAACGATTCAATTTTCTTGACAAAGTGATCCATGTTCGCCATGTAAGCTCTTGTATTTGACATAAATGTTGCCAATGTCTGCTCCAGTATACTAGGTGCGGCTGCCGGATACTGTTGCGACTGCTGTTGTGGCTGCTGCCGCGACAGTATTCTGGGTACCCCGTGGTTTTGGATGTTCTGCATTGGAGGATTCAGTGCATTGTTGGGATAGCTCCAGGAAAACTTATGATCTTTCCTCCAGTTGGGATTGTAATTGTTGGAATCATTGTTTCTCAGCTTGTTATAATTCCCAACATACATTGCTTCTTCCAAGTGCAAAGGACAGTCTTCTGAACTGTGATTCCCACTACAGGTTTCACATACCTCTTCTGCATAATATACGGCTTTGGAATCTTTCCACTGCAGATTTTCAACTACCTTTGTCAGGTACCTGTTGGAGTATGCCCAAAGACCAATCATATGATGATTGAATAGACATACTATTTTACTAGATTTATCAAGTAATGGCATTGCCGTTATTATCATTTGGTATGTTTCTGTGCATCAAACTAACCATTGGATAATAATGTCCATACAATAATATGATTATTGTTAAATAGGATCCTTAGTCGAATATTATTACGAGTATTGACAGTGATAATATATAAAGACTAATATGTGGTTGATGACAAGCGTTGGCATTGACATAGAGATGTCAAAATCAACACATAAGTATTTGTTAGAGAACAACATACAGGATTGACCCGCTATTAGCATGTTTCTTGGGTAATTATGTGACAGTCACCACATTGCTCATGATAAACATATGTATAATCCTCATACTTGAGATCAACATGATTTCAACATAAAGATTTACGTATTTTGACATAGTCAAACGTGTTTCGTAACTGACTACATTATAAAGACTGATGATTGGATACGTGATGACCTATGTAGGGAAATATGGTTGATCAAGAAAGGATTTGTCCCTCATACATAATGGGAGAAATATCTTCGGCCACTTGATTGAGTGAGATTAGAAAATGCATGGCCATGCTCGAATATTATGATCTGAGATATCATAGAGATTGGTTTATCATAATCTACTCAAGACATCAAGAAACACTAGATGGACAACGCAAGTGTGACCAACCCATGACTTGTGTTCATCTAAGATATAAAGGACAAAAGGATGAAATACATAAAGGAAGTTTATTCAGGAATTAGGAAAGTCAAACCATGACGTCATGCAACTTAGGTAACAATGATGTATTGCTAGATGCCACTCATTGTTTGTAAAATTAGAACAGTTCTAATTTTGCTACTAACGTTGCATGAACCTACAAGGGTCACACACTTCGAATGAAATGAACAAAAATTGGAAACCATACTCCCTATTTTAGGGAGGTTGCCGAAAATCCCCTATGTGATAAGGGAAATCGACAACTCCCTTAAATGGGAATAATATTGGATAAATATTGTATTTATCAAATATTATTTAGAGTATGGAAAATATTTAGAGACTTAAATATTATAGAATAAGATTCTAGAAATTTAAATATATATTTGGAATTTATATAATGTATATTTAATTCCAAGTTTATGTAGAATTAGATTCCACATAATTAAAAACATATATTTAAATATATTTAAATCCAAGTAAAGATAGAATGAGATTCTATATAATAAAAATATATATTTATTTGGATTAAATATAATGTATATTTAAATCCATGTTTTATGTAGAATAAGATTCTACATAATTAAATATATATATTTCATTTAATATTATTAAATATAATGTATATTTAATATAAACCAATTTCAAGTGGAATTAGATTCTATGAATTTTGGTTGAACTTGGATTTAAGGAATTCAACTAGAACTAAGTCTCTGAATACTATTTAAAGGGACAAGGGCTAGCAACCAAATCATCCCTATTCTTCCTTGCAAATTTCGACATATTCCTGGGAATTCCCCTCTGGAATTTTCGACAAGTCCCAAATTTCTTCTGAGAAGTTGTTCGATATTTTTCTTGTCTTCCTCTTGCCCCCTAGCAAATTCCTGGCAATTTCCTAGTTCGAATCCAAGTCCCGGTAGAACCCCTGGTCGATTTCAAACTCCCTCAGGAATCCCTGGAGGGATTTCAACTTCTCCCTGGAAGGTGTTCAAACCAGTCGAAATTTATCCCTAAGTGTTAGGGAGGCGGAAACTTTGTTCGTTTTGTTCGGGTGGACTCCGTAGAGGTCATTGCGAACCTGTGACGATTCCAGTTTTACTTGATGTGGTTATTCCGACATACTGTCGGTTTTCCAGTTTCCAGAGCTTTAAAAGGTAACTCTTCATCTTTTCACCCTAGATTCGTTCCTGTACATGGATCCTGGCTGGATTACCTTGTATTAATTTTTCCGATTCGCCACGAGGCGTGCCGACGTGACCCAACAGTGAAATCAGACACACTTGTATCATACGAATTCGGACTTAAATTCTTGGGTGATGTTTATGTATGAGATGCATGTTGTTTGATTCGATTTAGATATTTATCGTTTATCGTATCACACCTAATAAATACTTATTTCGATTATCACTAAATGATTAATAGTTAATCATAACTATGTTAGGTTGCTTCAATGTTAAATGTTAACATGTTGAGACTAATAGTTAGTCTAGAGAACAAGTAGTTGTTCGTAGTTTCATAGATTTATGAAATCTCTGAAAGGGCTTCTAATTTGATCAAAGTTATCAAACTATCTTTCACGGTGAATCCATAAGAGTTATGGTTAGACGTTATGAAAAATGCATGTATAGGATTGGCATTATCAAAGACCTGGTACTTAAGTGTGCCTAGTGCACCACCTCTCTTTCATGTTGACCTACTTGGTGCATTTGTTCGTTAACGCTAATGGTTTTGAAACCTCGTGATCCTTCTTTGGCCCATTAACCGCAACATAGGGATAATCAGTTTAAAACTCCGTAAACACGTCGTTACTTTGTTCGCACGATGTTTGAAATGCATGTTAGATTGCACGGTGTTTGTTTTGCATGGTTATAGCCCATAGCCTTTATAGTTTGGTTTTTATAAATACGACCTGCGTGTCGTGCCTTTCTCCATATTCTATTGTACTTCTCTTCTCATCTCACTCCCTTGCATGTAACGCGAGTTTCTGAAAATTGTAAATTCTCATGGAGACAAAGCAAGAACCAAGGTAGCAGCGTGGTGGGCCTTCCCTGGTGGATCGGGCGTTTCAGAAGCAGATTCTATCTTCAGTAGAATGGTCCTCCCATTGGCTTGGGACGGGTCGCCTTAGGTTAAGAAGGGCTATAATCATTGCATATTTATTTACCGCTTATATTTACCTTGTATGTGATGCAATGGATGTTTTATAAGCAGGATTAAACATAGTTCTATTGATAGGATCAATGTTAAAATGATGAGATAATTAAGTAAATCCCTCACTATAATTCTAAGTCTGTTTTAACCATCCAATATTTACCCTCGTTAAAGCTTTGATCGATATAATGCGAGCTTTGCCAAAGCAATGTCACATTTATCTATCTTAGTTAAACGCAAAGAATAAGCTAGTGATATTCGCCGGTTGAGATATTGGTATTGACTTAGCTGGGTTGTTCTAATAGGATTAGAAAACCTGGTGGTTTAAAATGTTGGATAATCATAAGATGATTTAACGAACAAGAGTTGTTCGCCAAAAGATGAGGAATTACATGAGATGTAATTAGTAAGGTGTTACTTACTTAAATAACAATTTCCTAAAAGACTGGCCAATGTTGATTTAGGAATGGTGAAATACGGATCCTCACTCACTATAAAAACTATCGAAACGTTTTTCCGAAATTAAAACTAAAGGGTTTTAAATTTTTAAGAAAATAGTGGGAGTAAATTTATAGTAAAGACCTATGTATAAATTTTAAAATTTAGTAAAACTTATGTAGCATATTTTCTTTGTTGTAGAATTAATGGCAAATAATACTCTATCTCTGCGATCTATCCTTGAGAAGGATAAGCTCAATGGCATAAACTTCTTTGACTGGTTCCGCAATTTGAGAATTGTTCTCAAACAGGAAAAGAAGGAATATGTGAATGTAGAACATGTTCATGATGAACCGGTTGCCATTGCTTCCAGAGCTGACAAAGACAAGTTTAAGAAACACATGGACAACATGCTGGATGTTGGTTGTCTTATGCTTGCCTCCATAACCCCTGAGCTTCAGAAGCAACATGAGGACATGGTAGCTTATGATATAATTCAAAATCTCAAGGAGATTTATGAAGAGCAAGCTCGTCAAGAGAGGTACGAAACCTCGAAAGCTCTGTTTCAATGCAAGATGAGTGAGGGATCTCCCGTAGGAGCTCACGTCATCAAAATAATGGGCTACATCCAAACGTTGGAGAAGCTCAGCTTTCCGCTGAAAGTCGAATTAGCTACTGATATCATTCTGCAATCGTTGCCGGATAGTTTCAATCAGTTCGTCCTTAATTTCAATATGAATGAAATTAACAAGACGCTGCCACAGTTGCTCGTCATGTTGAGAACTTCTGAAATCATCCTGAAGAAGGTAGGACCTAAACTTGTTCTGATGGTCCGCAAGGGCAAGAAGAAAGGTAAATCGGCAGCAAAGTCTAAAGGTGATGGTAAGACCAAAACCGATGGAAAGGAGGCATTGAAACTTAAGAAGGGAATCAAGAAGGATGGAAAATGTTTACATTGCGGCAAGACCGGATATTGGAAGAGAAACTGCCCCACACACCTACAAGAAGTCAAGAAAGCAAAAACGAGTGAGGCATCAACCTCAGAGGCTTCTAAAGAGAAGGCATCAGAATAGACATGGACCTGCGAATGAAAATAAAGCAAGAGTTGATACATCATCCATTAGGACATGTGTTTTTGCTTAAATAGATTTGTTTTAGTTTTTAAGATTATTATTTTGTGCCTAAGTTTTAGTTATCTTGTAAGGACAAGATATTTTAATTTTGAGATTATTTAAATAAATGTTATTCTTGTTATCTCTTATGGCACAACGAATCAATGATCTTTAAACTAATCAAATCAATAATATCTATAAGATAAATAAAACAAATGACTAATCTCAAACTCTTAAAAAGTATTAAGGTAATTTGATGAGATCAAATTCAAGAATATTTAAAGTTTGATGAACTTTCAAAGAATATGGTATTGTCCCATAATTAAATCTCACAAGTGGAACGAAAAGTCTTTGAAAGAGACTCAAATATGTTAGACATGTTTTGATTCAGAACAAGTCATTTTCGACTTCTTTACACACTAGAAAAACAACTCTCATACTTAATCGTGTATTTTTTTAAAACGTCATATAAGATATGGACTAAGAATTGTTCTAGAATACCTTTGTAGTTTTAAGGTTACATGTTAAAATGTTTAGAAAGTTCGAATCTTAAAAACTCCATTTGTTGTTTATCCTAACGAGAACAAATTGTTTGTTTCTCAAACGATAGTTTATCTCGAAAGAGAATACTTATCACTAAGGGATTTCATTTTTCAACGAGAACAAAATGTTTGTTGCTCAAACGAGAGTTTCTCTCTAAAGAGATTACCTCTCACAAAAGGGAAAAAATGGAATTTGGAATGTGAAGAAATTTTAGACAACAAATTTATGAACCAAAGATTGAGAATGTTCCACAAATGATCAAGGAACATTGGAACAAAACACAACCATTGTGTTGATCCTTAAGAGAATACCATATACTTGAGAAATATGGATTTCTCACTATCCGTACATGGAAACACTCTTCTTTTCGGATCAAAATAAAGACTAGGTCTTATCAGAAAGCAATGGTGAGCCCAAAATTCGAGAAATGGCTAAGAGCCATGAGATATGAGATGGAATCCATGTCTAAAACCAAGTATAGACTTTGGTTACTTAAAATGGTAAAACCTAAGAGGTATGGATGAGTTTTTCAAAAAGGAAAAACCAACATGGATGATAAAACATACAAAGGATGATTCGTCGATAAAAGTGTTGGACAAACTTCATAGTATAGACTATGATAAAGCATCTTCCTTGTAACTATGTTTAATCCATCTTAATCTCACTTGCAAGTAGTTACATACGATGATTATGGAATCAAATAAAGGAATGTCAAAACCACTTTCCTAAGGGAAAACTTGAAACAGATGTGTACATGACACATCGAAAAGGTTTTGTCACTCCAGTAAACACTTGGAAGGTATGTAAGCTACAAAGGTCTATCCGTAGACTAAGGCAAGCTTCTCGAAGTTGGGATATTCGTTTCAGAAGATACAATCAAAAGGTTTGGTTTATCTAGAAACAAAGCGGAGTCTTGTTTTCAAAAGAGCTAGTGGGAGCATTGTTACTTTCCTAAGTATTGTATGTAGATAACTTACTCATCAAAAGAAACTAAAGATCGCAATCCGTTTTGCATTAATAAAAGATACTGCAAGTTAGCAACATGAGACAGTATCTAACTCTACAACATAGGCTGAATGTATTACAATCGACATAGCAATAAAGAAGGATGTTTGGATCTAAAGGGTTCACTTCTGAACTAAGGGTTGTTCCCAGCATATTAGATGCTACACAACTCTGTTATGATGGAACCTTTGCGTAAGCAAATAAAACCCAGATCTCATCAATAAATCCAAGCATATTCTAAAGTACTTACATCTTGGAGATGTGAAAGTATGCAACATACGCAGAAAGTGGATAACTTTGCCAACTCCCTGACAAATCTTTTGACACAGCATAAGCATGTCAGTTACACTAAGCCATGTCGTATTAGATACGAGAATGATTGGTCTTAGTGCTAGTGGGAGATTGTTGGAGTATGCCCAAAGACCAATCATATGATGATTGAATAGACATACCATTTTACTAGATTTATCAAGTAATGGCATTACCGTTATTATCATTTGGCATGTGTATGTGCATCAAACTAACCATTGGATAATAATGTCCATACAATAATACGATTATTGTTAAATAGGATCCTTAGTCGAATATTATTTCGGGTATGGACAGTGATAATATATAAAGACTAATATGTGGTTGATGACAAGCGTTGTCATGGACATAGAGATGTCAAAATCAACACATAAGTATTTGATAGAGAACAACATACTGGATTGACCCGCTATGAGCATGTTTCTTAGGTAATTATGTGACAGTCACAACATTGCTCATGATAAACATATGTCTAATCCTCAGACTTGAGATCAACATGATTTCAACATAAAGATTTACGTATATTGACATAGTCAAACGTGTGTCGTAGCTGACTACATTATAAAGACTGATGATTGGATACGTGATGACCTATGTAGTGAAATATGGTTGATCAAGAAAGGATTTGTCCCTCCTACATAATGGGAGAAATATCTTCGGCCACTTGATTGAGTGAGATTAGAAAATGCATGGCCATCCTCGAATATTATGATATGAGATATCATAGAGATTCGTTTATCACAATCTACTCAAGACATCAAGAAACACTAGATGGACAATGCAAGTGTGACTAACCCATGACTTGTGCTCATCTAAAATATAAAGGAAAAAAAAGATGAAATACATAAAGGAAGTTTATTCAGGAATTAGGAAAGTCAAACCATGACTTCATGCAACTTAGGTAGCAATGATGTATTGCTAGATGCCACTCATTGTTTGTAAAATTAGAACAGTACTAATTTTGCTGCTAACGTTGCATGAACCTACAAGGGTCACACCTTTCGAATGAGACGAACAAAAATTGGAAACCATACTCCCTATTTTAGGGAGGTTTCCGAAAATCCCCTATGTGATAAGGGAAATCGGCAACTCCCTTAAATGGGAATAATATTCGATAAATATTGTATTCATCCAATATTATTTAGAGTATTGAAAATATTTAGAGACTTAAATATTATAGAATAAGATTCTAGAAATTTAAATATATATTTTGAATTTATATAATCTATATTTAATTCCATGATTATGTAGAATTAGATTCCACATAATTAAAAACATATATTTAAATATATTTAAATCCATGTAAAGATAGAATGAGATTATATATATATTTGGATTAAATATAATGTATATTTAAATCCATGTTTTATGTAGAATAAGATTCTACATAATTAAATATATATTTCATTTAATATTATTAAATATAATGTATATTTAATATAAACCAATTTCATGTAGGATTAGATTCTATGAATTTTGGTTGAACTTGGATTTAAGGAATTCAACTAGAATTAAGTCTCTGAATACCATTTAAAGGGACAAGGGCTAGCAACCAAATCATCCCTATTCCTCCTTGCAAATTTCGACATATCCCTGGGAATTCCCCTCTGGAATTTTCGACAAGTCCCAGATTTCTTCTGAGAAGTTGTTTGATATTTTTTTGGTGTTCCTCTTGCCCCATGGCAAATTTCTGGCAATTTCCTAGTTCGAATCCAAGTCCCGGTAGAACCCCTAGTCGATTTCAGACTCCCTCAGGAATCCTTGGAGGGATTTCGAATCCAAGTCCCGATAGAACCCCTAGTCGAAATTTATCCCTAAGTGTTAGAGAGGCTGAAACTTTGTTCATTTTGTTCGGGTGGACTCCGTTGAGGTCGTTGCGAACCTGTGACGATTTTGGTTTTACTTGACGTGGTTATTCCGACATACCATCGGTTTTCCAGTTTCTAGAGCTTTAAAAGGTAACTCTTCATCTTTTCAATCTGTATTCGTTAATGTACATGGATCCTGGCTGGATTACGTCGGATTAATTTTTCCGCTGCGCCATGGGGCGTGCCGACGTGACCCAACAATACGCAACCTGTGATTTCATCAAATTGTCAGCTTCATAATCCTTTACAGATATCCCTCATTTCCCCCGTCTCCTATCTGTAGGAAATTGATCATCGTTTTTTGCTAAATTCATCAACACTATCATTGCCTCGGTTGGTTCCTTATCCAGTATTAGCTCATTTGCTGTTGAATCTATTCTCAGACGAGTGTGTGCATTGGCAGCATTGTAGAATTTGACGACCTGATTCCACACGGGGAATCCATGCATTGAGTAGTTTCGAATAAGAGTTGTAAATCTGTCCCATGCCTCGTGCATTGGTTCGTCATCTCCCTATTGAAAAGTTGCAATTTCGTTATGTAATCTTTCAGATAAATGAGAAGGGTTCAAACGAGATAAGAATTCACGAGAGAGATCTGCCCAAGTTCGTATTGAACCCGGCATCAATTTATTCCACCAATTTTTAGCTCTGTCTCTAAATGAATGAGGAAATAACTGGAGCCTCAATACTTCGAGATTTTTTCCTGGCAGTCTAAACGATCCACGGATTTCTTGGAACGTTTTCAGATGTTCCCTAGCATCCTCAGTTGCAGAACCACTAAACCAGCCAGCGGAATTTATCATGCTGAACATGACAGGTTTCAGCTCGAAGTTCTCAGCTTCCACGTCTGGGAAGGTGGTTTCCAGTTAAACATGGTAATTGACCATGTAGTCGCGGCAGGACTGCCGCGCGGCAGCAGGCCGTTCATTCCGGACATCCTGGGGAGGATCTTCAATAACCCTCTGGTCATTGTTGTGTGGGTAATATACCCCGTTATTCTGCCTTCTGTTCACCATTGCTTCTAGTGCTACTCAAGATAGTTGTTTCTTGCTATCAAGAGTCGGGCTTGGTTCCTGAGTTGGTATGTGCGTTCGATTTTGGGGTCTAGTTCGTACTCAGGTTCTTTGCCTCGCCTAGATCTGCGCATAAGCAAACAAAAAACCGTGTGAAAAGCACAGGGTAAATAATACCACTAAAAACAGAAAAAGAAAAAGAAAAAGTGCAGTAATAGAAAGGGTAAAGATATGTTGCCAGTCCCCGGCAACGGCGCCAAAAACTTGTTGCGTGTAAAAGAGTCCTATCGCAAATAGTGCAAGTGTACACGACACAAGTAGTAAAGTGATACTTTGAGTATCGGATATTGTCTCCACATGGACTTGAAATAACTTTATCCTAGAATTGTTGCACAAGAGAGAGTAAGAGTTTAATTTGATTGTGAAGTAATCTTGATAAACAACTAAAATACAAGAGTAAATAATCATGTTTAAGAAGTAGGCCGGCATTGATTTGCTCAGTAGTGTAGGTGTTGCACTGTAAGAGAAACTTTTGTTCTATCGTCGTCCCTGTCGCTGCAGCACCTGTCACGACAGAAGTCTGTTGATGTCGCGGCAACGATCACACAACTATGCACTTCAAGTTTGGCAAGAATCCCTGCTATGACTTGTCCTATCCCTAGGCCCAAGTTCCGTTGATGGACACTTCTTAGATGATACCTCCCGGCATAAATCGAAGGGTGAACACCAATGTTGTTGAATTCTTCCTTAGCCACTTAACCTCAAACTTATCCCTAAGCCGAGATGGTTTAACCATAAACTAGAAAACGCGTATTTATTATGTTCGTATGCTTGACTCTCCCGATATCAAACAAATTGATAACCTCACAATGCTCTCTCGATACTCTTGCGACATATGAAAACCAGAATAAATAAACTTGAATTTTTTATTGCTTGTACAGAAAATTCCTAAAAGAGTACAATCCTTGCAACTACTTTACAGAATCAACCCTTAGCCCTAGCGAGTTTAGAATATGATAAAAGGGGGAAAACGATAAGGGTTTAGGGGAAGATGGTTAGGAATGAGATTTCCTTCCCTAGGTCGAATTACATGCCTTTATATAGGCCTTGGGTCCAAGTTTTCTACTATGGCAAGAATACAAGTTTAAACTAAAGTACAACTCTATTAAAGATTAAATCTTCTGAGTATACCTCTTTAATTCGTCCTCTTTTCTTGACTTGAGTTTCTTTCTTGGACTTTGGGTTTGGCCTTCATTCTGCCTCAGGGCTCAGAAAAATATAGGAGTGGTCCACGACAGACCGGCTTGAATTCCTCTATCTGTCGAGCTCCACTTCACTTTTACACTTAACCCTTATGTTGTCATGGCTGCCACGACAGCGTTTTCTCCTCGTCTCCAGTTTCGTGATCCAGCTCTGCTCCTTCGCTGCCCTGAGTCTGCTACAGCAGATAACTGTAAAAGTAACCAAAATCAGTAGCAACTCTGCCATTCTATCTAATTATGATGTATATGCAAAAATCTATCCTAAATGCAATGAATTATGCTTGAATACAGCAGAATTATGCTTGATGTTTCCCTTGTTCCTCATGTTCAGGATATTACGGATGGTAAACCTACATATTTCAGTTTCAAGGATGATGGTGTTCTATGTTTTGGGAGTCGAATAGTGGTGCCGGATGATGTTGAGTTGAGGCGCACTATTCTGACTGACGCTCATAGTAGTCCTTTCTATATGCACCCTGGTAGTAGAAAGATGGATCGTGGTTTGAAGGATGAGTACTATTGGGTGGGCTTGAAGAAGGATGTTGCCGAGTTTGTTAACAAATGCATGGTTTGTCAGCGAGTGAAGGCTGAGCATCGGGTTTCTTCTGGGTTGTTGCAGCCTTTGAAAATCCCATAATGGAAGTGAGAAAGGATTACCATGGATTTTGTGTCTAGTTTGCCTTTGTCACCATCAAGGAAGAATTCTGTTTGGGTAATCGTTGATCGCCTTACGAAGTGTGCACATTTCTTGCTTATGCATACTACGCGTACCTTGGATAAGCTAGCCGAGCTGTACATTGTCGAGATTGTACGGTTGCATAGTGTGCCGAAGACTATAGTGTGGGATAGAGATCTGAGGTTCATGCCAAGGTTTTGGGAATGTTTGCATCAAGCCTTGGGTACACGGTTGAATTTCACTACTTCATATCATCCTCAGACGGATGGAGAGTCGGAGCGTGTTATCCAAGTGCTTGAGGACATGTTGAGATGTTGCGTTATTGATTTCTAAGGTTCTTGGGAGAAGCACTTGCCTTTGGTTGAGTTTGGTTACAAAATAGTTACAATGCAAGCATTCAAATGGCTCCGTATGAGGCTTTGTATGGGAGGAAGTCTAGAACGCCTCTTTGCTGGGCAGAATTTGGACAAAAGTTTATTTCGATGCCGACCATGTTGAAAGGAACTACTGAGAAGGTGAAGCTCATTTGTGAGCGTTGGAAGGAATCATCGGATCGACAATAGTCTTACGTGGATCTGAAGCGTAAGGAAATCTAGTTCGCGGTTAGCGAACGTGTGTTCTTGAAAGTATCGCCTTGGAAGAAGGTGATGAGATTTGGGCGTAAGGGTAAGCTTAGCCCAAGGTTTATTGGACCTTATGAGGTTTTGGAGCGTATTGGTCCCATGGCATATCGGTTGAGGTTGCCTCCCGAGTTGAAAAAGATTCATGATGTGTTTCATGTTTCGATGTTGAGGAGGTATAGATCGGATCCTTCGCATGTGATGCATGTTTAGGAGATATAATTGAATATGAATTTGTCTTATGACGAGGAACCGGTGAAGATCCTTGATTCGAGCAGCAAAGTTCTTCGTGGCAAGACGATAGAGCTTGTGAAGGTGTTGTGGCGACACCGAGGAGTTGAGGAGGCCACGTGGGAAAGCAAGGCGAACCTGTTGAAGCAGTTTTCGCATCTTTTTATTCAGGTAAAATTTGAGGGACGAAATTTCCTAAGTGGGGGAGAGTTGTAACGCCTTGGTTTTGGGCCTAGATGTTTTAGACATCGGATCAGACCGGTCGGAAACGATTCTAATCGTATTAGGTGGTTTAGGGAGATCAATGTTCGGGATAGGATAAAAATATGACAAAAATTGCTAACATCCTCTAAAATCATGTTTAAGTGGTTGGTCAAATCAATTTTATAAAATGAGTTTTGGAAGCGGTACATTTTGGGTAGTGACCAAAATGTAAAGTTTTAAAACTGTGGAAAAAAGCAAATTTCAAAAGAGGAGTCAAAATCATAGAATCTTTAGGGAGCTTTTATGCAATTACACCTTTCCTTAAATTTACACGTGTTTTAAATGAATTTTAAATGATTAATTAAAAGGGATTTTATTTTAATTAATAAAATAGTAAATAGAGAAGTTTTTGACGTAACTAACTTTCATTTCAGCAAAACCCATTTCTAAAACGTTTTGTCTAGATTTCTTTTCTCCCAAACACTCTCTCTTTGATTTCTTATCCATTTCCAAAAATTCTCTTCAATTTCTTCAAGATTTGTGAAGCAAAAACTTCTCAATCATTAAGGAAAGCTAAGATTGGAGGTAAATCATGTTCTCAACCTCTAATCAAGGTTCATTATTGAAATTCCCAAGATTATTGACTCCGAATTGTTGTTTTTAACTGAGTTTTGATTATAGTTTTGATTTAATATCAAAATCTTGCAAAATAAAGGTTTAAATTTTATTTTTCAGAGTGTTATTGATGTGCTCAGTTTTAGATTGATTCTAATTGAGGTTTGAGATGATTATGATGTTGAAAAAGTGTTTAACAATATATCTAAGAATTTCCAAGTGTAATTTCTGTCAACGCCGACACAAAGGGCAATGCCGTAAGAAATCTGGTGCTTGTTTCTTTTATGGAGAGTTGGGTCACCTCATTCGAGAATGCCCAGAGAACCCTAAAAAACTTGTTTCTGTGTTGACTAATACATCCCCTGCTCAATCCTTTCGAGGCAAAGAAGCAAGGCAGAGATCATTCAGAGAGTCTGGAGGTTCATCTAAAGCATCGGACCGACCCGAATCTAAGGCCTCAGTAAAAATGTATCATGTAAGGGGCAATGAGCATAGGGATGACCATGACATCTTTTTAGGTAAAAATTCGAGGATGAATTTTCTTTAAAGGGGGGAGAATTGTAACACCCCGAAAACCGGTCTAGTTGGAATTGGATTCCGATGATCTGAGTAATGCTATTAAAATATTGAAATATTGAATCTTTATTATAGATTATATTGTTATAGGATCTTAATTAACCCAAGTCTTTAGTCAAGACTGCTTTATGAAGGCTTAAATCAGTGTTTTTAAGCTAGGCATTTCGATACGATCAGACCCGTATTGAAACAGCCTATGCTGGATGTTTTGAAACATTTATAGGCATTTAGATACGATTCCAATGGTAATAACTAACTTTTGGACTTTTGCTTGACCATTTTGATACGGTTCCTCCAGTTTCGAAATGGGTCCCCTATTTCGAATGTGTTTGAAGGTTTAAATTGAAAAGAAATGAAAAGGTGGTTATTCACCTGTCTAGGGCCGCCCTTCCCACGTGAATATGGTCAGAAGACATGACTTATAGTCATCTAGGTGTCTATTTTTGGTAAGGATAAGGGATAGATAAATAATTTTAATTGCTTACCTTAGGTTGAAGGAAAGCTTCCTATTGGTACATGGGAGGTGGGTAATGATTAAAATGCTATTTTCCCTTAAAATGAATTGATCAAAAGAAAGCTCTCATCTTTGTTTAGAGCTTCACCGAGACAAAGACCCATCTTTTGTTAAAAATAATAAGCAAGCACCACCATTGTCATATTCTCCACCAAGCTCAAGCACACACGTCTCTATTGTGAACCTTAAGTTTAGGCTTTCTTTGTTTTAAGAACATCAATCCATAGCTATCGATCGTGTAAGTGAAAGCCCTAAGTTAGCCATCGATTTTCTTGGCTATTGAATGATCAATTTCATGCTTAAAGATATGCTTTGTCTATAGCTAATGGCTATTCGAGTATCGATATTGTTATATTGATCCTAATGATTCCTTATTGCTTTTCCTATTTCAAGAAGTGGAAAAGACTAATCCAACGCCTTAATCGAAATATTGTTAATGAATCATAGACATTGAACTATGGATTACTGGAACTTGGATTCAAAGTATTGGATACAATTGACATGCCATAGAATTCATGAGCTAATTGGTACGAGTGAACTACGATCCTAGGGCTACGGCCTATATTGATTTGGTGAGGCGGAGGGATGTATTGAGTATTAGTCTTGTTGGCGATGTCGGTGGGATTGACCATTTATTGATTTGGCGAGGAGGTAGAATTCGTGTATCTATATACCATGGATCGATCCAAGGGAACTATTGACTAATGATATTTAATTGCTATGAAATCATGATGTTTCCATTGATGACATGATACTATGTTTTTATTGTGAATAAGGAACATGCCAGGATTATTGCATAATTATTATTATGATTATCATTGAAGCATTTTATTTGGCATACTATGTTCATTCATTGTATTTGTGACTACCTCACTAGGCAAAGTATTCCTAACGCATTCCATTGCATCCATTTTAGGTTAGTCAAGTTTTGGAATCGAGATCGGGGAAGTTGAAGCGTTGCACAAGTCATAATCATGCTCTAAGTAATGTATATTGATCCTTTGAAACTCCTAGGTTGTGGAAAGTTCTATGTATAAGTCTATTAAGTCTTTTTTGATGTGTTTATGTTATGGTTAAGTGTTATATGTGTGGTATGTTTAAGATGAGTCTCCTATGTAGCATGAAATGGCCCTAAATGCATGTTTTGGCACTAAAAGATAAAAACCGGGTAAATGGATTCACATGGCTTTATAATTTGACATGCTAGTATAAATTATGGTTATAATGTTGTGTGTGAAGTTTCACTGCATTTGGACACTGATTGATAAGCTAAAATGAATAAAAACCAGCAAGAATCAATCATTACAGGTCAGGTCGTATCGAAACGGGTGATGGCGTTCCGATACGGGTAAGCATAATCGAACCTGAGAAAGCAGGGTGAATTGAAACAAGTTAGGGCGATTCGGAACATTTTGTCTCTAGAATCCCTTGTTTCGATACGACTTCATAGTTTATCGAAACGGGTCAAAGTCAAAGGAAGTCAACCCGTACCGATACATGGCTTGCTCGTATCGATACGGTCAAAAGGGAAAAAATGAACAAGGTTGACCGTCATCCACTCGTATCGAAACGGATCTTAGCGTTTCGATACCGGGTTAGTTCAAGTGGTTAAAAGCCTAATATGGAAGTATACATTGTTTACTTTTTGGTCACTGAGTTTTGCATGAGTAAATTGAATGGGTAAATGATCACCATTATGTATGAAATTTTGTAGGCTAACCAATGTTATACGAAATTTCATTGTGATATTGTCTAATATATCGAAGGACCTCTAGTTTTCAAGATTTACAGAATAGTCCCTAAAACTTGTAAAAGTTATAAATTGGTCTTAAATGGTTAATTGTGGTCTTTTAATGAATAAATTGACTAATTTGTATATTGGCAATGATTTGTTGTGCGTTATTGATTAAATCTTGTTAAAAATTTGAAATTTTGTCGCATCGATCACCGCATCGCTCACCGGTAACACGCTTCGACCCGATTCTCGACCAGGTCGGGAAGGGGTGTTACAAATCCTCAGTCATTCATGGCATATTCATCAGCATAACATGGCAAAATGCATCAAAGATAAGTTATAGACATGCAACCTAGAACATAAGTCAAGTAAGATACCAAAATGCACAACCAAACATAAACCTGTCAAACCTCGAAAACCAGTCTAGTCGGAATTAGGTTCCGGTGACCAAATATTTTGTACCGTTGTATTCAAACAACGTAATTGTTCGATCTTGTACCCAATTTAAAAAAATAAAAGGTATTATTATTATTATTATTATTATTATTATTATTATTATTATTATTGAAAAAAAAGTGGCCGTGGGACAATTCCTTCAAAATGAAGGAATTTTGTGGGTATTTCCCACGTAAGGGGACACCCGGCCAAACCATATATTATGGTGGCCTTTCTCCTTTGTTTTGCCCACCAAGTGGCAAAGGGAAAGGAATGGTAGACTTAAGACAATGGCCAGCTGCCATGTATAAAAATATGGGCATTTGTGTTGTGCAAAAAAAATGAAAGGAAAATGGAAAACATAGGAAAAGGGGAGCATACGAGCAGTAAAGAATTATGGGGGGAAGTGCGCTATGCATTTGCTAAAAATAATAATAAATACGAAGGAGAACAGAAAGCCAAAGAAATTCGATTCATTTATAAGGGTTGGTAAGCCCGAATTTTTGGGTTAGCAATATTGAATCCTTGCTATCGTTGGGGTAAGCTTAAATCATTGGTTAAGCTAAGTTTAGTTTTAATATTTTTGTATTAATTCGATATCGTTTTATCGACCCTAACCAATCCTTATTAATTTATTTAGTTCAAAAGGATGATAAAGGACAACCTTCATTTTTGAAGGCTGAGAATAAATGTGTTGATATCCAAAAAACGTCGGGTTATCAAGGTGAGTGTAGTCGGAGTCATGGTAATAGGTTAGGTGCTTTTATTGGTAATGTTAATATTGATTTTGTATAGCTAACATATTGACATGGGGTTATAATGTAGAACCCCATTGGAAGACTTATTGGTAAGCACCGGTAAATTGTATTATTGGAACATCGAACATGACATTATTGATATTGTCATTGTTAGTCTTGAAATATTTGAACCTAGAGTCATCGATCATTGGGTAGTGATAGTAACTTCACTGTAAATATTATAAATTGGAGTATGCATCATTATTTTTCCATCGAACCCTTGATACTAAAATAATAATAATTAATATTAATAATGGAACATTAATCATGAACGTTTGATACAGAGACATTGATCATTACAAATGCTAATGAAACACCGACATTGTTACTGCCATGATCATTGCTGTAGATATTGACCATTGAATATTGGAATTATTATTGTTATCCAAACATTAGTAATGAAGCAGTTTTCATTGATATTGATATCGAATATATTGATTATACTCATTGCTATTGAAACACGAATATGAAATTGCTATTGAACCTTGGATTCGAAAGGACGTTGGATACAATTGGCATGCCATAGAATTCATGAGCTCATTGGTACGGGTGGACTTCCTGTCCTTGGCTACAGCCTATACTGTGGCGAGGCAGAGGGATGTTTGTGATATTGGTCAATTAACAAGGCGGAGGGACAAAACCATTTATTAATTTGGCAAGGTGTAGGAATTCTTGTAAAACGCCCTAAAATGACTTTTAAATTGCTTAAAAGTTGTTAGAATTGGCACTAACAACTCATTTAAGTGAAATCCTACGAAACGTATTTGAATGATAATGAAATTTGGCATGACAGTAGTTTATAGTATTGAAATATTGTGTGTAAAGTTTCATTCCATTTGAACATCGTTTGCTAGGTCAATTCTATTAAAAACTAGTAAAAATCTGTCATTGCAGGTTAGGTTGTATCGATACGGGGTAATGGCATATCGGTACGGTTAAGCATAATCGAATCTAAGGAATAGGGCGTATCGATACGATTTGAGACTGTATCAGAACGTTTTGCTACTGTAATTTTTTGTTTCGATACAAGCCTAGCTTTTATCGGAATCGGTCAAAGTCAAGATTAATGGAAGTCAACCAGTATCGAAACAGGGCTTACCTGTATCGATACGAGTAGTGGGAAAAGTCAACAAAGGTTAACCATAGTGTACCCGTATCGAAACAATATCAAGGCGTTTCAATACAGGGTAAGTTAAGTTAGTTTAAAAGCAGAAACTGAAGGTTTGCAATATTCACAATTTGGTCGCTGAATTTAGGATGAATCATTTGGATGAGTAAATGAACTCCAAATTGCATGATATTTTACATAATTGTTAATATTGTATTGAATTTATGTAATGTCTGATCAATTGCATCGAAGGACCTCTATTTTGTCAGATTTACAATTTAGTCCCTAAAACTTGTAATAGTAAAAAATTGGTCCTAAATGATTAATTATTTTTTCATAATGGGTGAATTGGACTAAGATGCACTCTTGTAATGTAATATTTCATGACACTATTCAAATGTTGATTAAAAGTTTAAAATTTTATTGCACCGATCACCGTACAGTTTATCGGTTTCACCTTTCGACCTGGTTCTCGACCAGACCATGAAGGGGGTGTTACATTTGTGGTATCAGAGTTAGAGTTTAGTCGACTCTAGGACTAAACTAAAGTTTATCTTATTTTTATCTCATTGCTTTGCCACCTATGAGTTATTTATTGCGAATTGTGACTTGTCAACTAACACGATCTCTTCTTTTTTTATTATAAATTTGTATGACTCCTAGATTCTCGACGATGAGATAGAGGGGAAACCCTTTAAGTTTGTATGACCTGATAAGAATCATTGAGCCTTTAGTTATCAAGTAGATTGTTGAGCTTAACGAATCACTAAAAACACAGGTAAAATATTATAGACAATTTTTTACCATATTAAAGTCTAAAAAGGACTGTTCTACCCCTTGTGGTAGTAACCTCAACATTTTGAATCATTATTGCCTAATATGCCTAATAGTGGACTTACACCTGCACCGAAATACTAAATGATGATCCCGATTCTACCCACTCTTTCATAAACATTGTATTAATTAAGAAGTATAGAATGTCTTCTGAACCTATAAGCATCGATAATTTCTTTAACCAATCCTTTAGATGAATATGTCTCTGTGAGCTTAGTGTGTAAGATTGTCTCTTAATGATTAAAGGGATTCATTTTCTACCAATTTATTGGCGTTACCGATCCATGAGTTTGATGTTATCCTAGGTTTAGATTGGCTTAGTGAGCATCAAGCCTGAGTAGATTGTTGTAAGAGGAAGTTGTACCTTCAGGGTCTTGGTAAGGAAAATGTTGTATTGATGAATGCACCCATCATGGTGTGCTTTGATGTTGGAAACCGAAGATGAATCTCAATTGTGGGATATTGACACTGTATGTGAATTCCATACTGTCTTCCCTAATGAACTTCCGAGATTTCCCCCCAACCCGTGAAGTGGAGTTTGGCATCGAGGTGCAACCTATGACTGCTCCAATTTCCATTGCACCATATCATACGGCATCTGTTGAACTAAAGAAGTTGAAAGCTCAAATTTAAGAATTGTTAAGTAAGGGTTTATTCAACTGAGATGCTCGTCTTGGGGAGCACCAGTTCTCTTTGTAAAGAAGAAAAGATGGTTCTATGCAATTTTGTATTGACTATCGACAGTTAAACAATGTAACCATCAAGTATCCATTGCCTAGAATAGACGACATGTTTGATCAATTAAAGGATGCCTCTTCTTTTTCCTATATCGATTTAAGGTCGGGTTATTACCAAATGTTGGTTAAAGAATGTGATGTACCGAAGGCTGCTTTTCATACAAGATATGGACACTATGAATTCTTGGCGATGCCCTTTGGGTTAACCAATGCACCAGCAGCCTTTATGGATTTGATGAATCGGGTTTTTAGACCCTATCTTGATAAATTCGTAGTGGTGTTTATGGATTACATATTGATCTATTCCAAGAATGTTGCGGAACACCGATACCATCATCGTATCGTGCTTCAAACCATACGGGAGAAGCAGTTGCATGCGAAATTTCTCTAAGTGTGAGTTTTGGCTAACCGAAGTTGTATTCATTGGACACATTGTGTCGGCTTCTAATGTTCAGGTGGACCCAGAAAAAAAAATCCAAGCTATCATAGATTGGAATCCACCAAAGAACATTGGCGAAGTCAGAAGCTTTCTTGTTCTTGCTGGCTATTATAGGAGATTCTGTAGAGCGTCTAGGTGTTGTCTATTTATGAGCGCAAGTGGACACTCTTGTCAAGTTATAGTATAAAAGATATCATCTCCCATAGGGATTGTACCAGCTCCTATGAATTGTTTTCTGCACAAAGATTCAGTAAATGCGTAATTAAATCTCACGATGTGGAAAAATAAAAACACAAATAAAATAAAGATAGTGATGAGAGGTATGATAGGGAGAGATTTGGCCGATAGATTGGGTAAGACAAATGCAGCTTAGTAGCATGTGGTTTTCATTGTAAAGTTTGAGTATGTTTTGCGCTGCCATGAATTGCTGCCTCGGCGGGTATGGCGGGCGGCAGACTACGACCCTGTCACGCGGCCGCAGCGGGTCACTACCACTGTAGGAGTGTACTCTCTTGGCAGGTGGAACGGAATGTTGTCCTGGTGGCAAGTCTGGGAGACATTCCAAGTTCAGTGGGATAGTCGACAATGATCCCTCCTATTGCTAGGTTAGGATGCTCAAACACTCACTTGATGTAGGCAATACCTACCAATCTCAGCGTAAACCTAATACATGCAATTCCATTCTATTGGTAATCCTTCTTAGCCGCTGAAACTTGTGGACTGGTGTAGAACCAAGTTAGTCACGCCTTTCCATGTTGTGATCGTGCTTAACCTTTTCGTGAGCCTTGCATTTTCGTGCCCGACAAATGGATTTTCTTTCAACAGACTGGTGTAGAATAATTGAAATAACGAAGAGCATAGATTAAGCAAACATTGGAATTTTATTGAAAACAACTCAAAACTAATACAAATGTTTCTCACAAACTACTTTACATACATGCGCCTTAAACCCTAGGAGAGTTGGGCCGCGACCCCCAAGAACTCCAACATATCTAGCTACATCTTTGTTGTGCGGCTGTTCAAGCACGCATTCCGTCACACCTCGTCATGCCCCTATACCCTTACAAGCATTGGGTATATATAGGGCTCATGTCCTAAGTTTGAGTCCTCCTTGAAGTAGAAGTTCTTAAAGTATATTTACAATAAATACAGACTCCATTTTGACTTTAATATGGACTCCTTGGACGTTGCCTTCTTCTGCAAGTAAAGATAAGTGCTCCTACTTATCGATCTTGGATAAGCTCTATCGGCCGCTACAGGCTTTAGAAAATTGCAAGGCTGGGCTCATTGGGCTTAGGAAATTACCCTCTTTAAATCGCGACCCATCTTGGCTAAGTCGGTGTAACTCCTGCCCGGGCGGCACTTGGCGGCAATGCTGTTTCGGTAGCGTCCTTGGCGGCATCTGGAACTGCTTCAGTACAACTCCTTTTGTTCCATTTTTCATATCCTCTCATATTCTCTCATGTCCTCTCCTTGCCACAGCACCTAAAAATATAAACTAAACTAAAACAGTAACTTTTCTCAACCAAACATAAAATATTTAATAAAAGCATGGTAAAAGAGAAGATAATGTTATAATGCATGCAATGCGCCTAAATATGTTGAAATGAGCTTAAAAACAACAATACTAAGGGCAGGAATGTGTACAAAATATAGAACTTGTGGACACTCTACAGATTCGTAAAGGGGTTTTCTATGATAGCTGCTCATTTAACCAAGTTATTAAAGAAAGAAGCTCCTTTAGTTTGGACCAAAGATCAACAACAAAGTTTCACCAAACTCGAGTCCGAAAATGACTACACAGTTTATAGTGATGCATCACATCTCGGGTTAGGATGTGTATTAATGAAAGAAGGCGAAGTCATCGCTTATGCTTTGAGACAAATTAAGACGCACGAAATGAATTACCCTACTCATGGCCTTGAATTGGCTGCAGTTGTCTTCGCTTTGAAAATCTAGAGACATTACCTCTATGAAGAAAAATGTTACCTTTTCACCGATCATAAAAGCCTCAAATACCTATTGACCCAAAAGGATTTGAATCTTCGACAACGAATGTGGATGGAACTCCTTAAAGATTAAGATCTAGTCATGTAACAACCCCTTCCTGGTCTGGTGGAGAACCAGGTCGAAAGGTGATATCGATGTTCAATATAATAGACAGTGCAACTGTAACCCCCTTAGCCCAGCATAGACGATTGTCCCGAACTACGAAGATTACACGGGGAAAATCAAAGTCAACCCGGAAGTCAACCTTGATTAACGACCCTTTTTTATTTTAATCTTGTCTAGATACATCTTAACCCTAAGTGAGTACTCACGAATCATGATTGAGAAAGGCACAGCGATCGGATAACATATAGGGATTCAAATGCACTTCACACAAGTTTAGGGACCAAAATGTAATTTCTGTGAATTAGAGGAACTTATTTGGTTTTATGGTTACCATCATGAAATTAGTCATGTTATATGCTTCTCTGCCAAATTTCAACCTAAAAGGACACCTCAAGCTCAAGCAATTGCAATATCAACATTTAGGAGTAAAATGTAAAGCATGCAAACATCCAAATAATTCAAACCTGGGTCCAACGGTAACCCGTTTCGAAACACCCACCTACCGTACCGAAATGCTGTATCGAAACGGCGTTGATCGTTTCGGTACGCGGGTTGGTTCCGAGACTGGTTTCAAAACACATAGCTCCAGTAGCCAAAATGTATCGAAATAGCTTCCTCGTTTCGAAACGCCAAGGCCATTTCAGGCCCTCGTTCCGAAACACCATGGGGTGTTTTGATACACCCTGCCCAGAAACTGCAGCAATTGCTGGTTTTTCACTCATATACCTACTCAAACATGCCCCAAAGACTCTCTAATCATACCAACAAGTCATCATACATATAAGGAACATATTTGGAACATTCAAGCACAACCATAGCATCAAACACAAAATTCCATTATTCTAAAGGCATGCTCCCTAATCTCAAAACCCAAATAGGCAAACATATCTCAAAACAAGAAAATAAGGCCATTTACAATCCAAACAAGATAAACCAAACATGCCACAACCTCAGGGAGTTTAACACATCTCCCAAATACAATCCTTGGTTTCCCATTGCCAATCTATCAAAACTAAAGTGTACAAAAACTTCACCATACATGAGCTTGGACTTTTTGGATGAACTTAGCTTCCTTGATGCCCGAAAACACCTCAATTATCTACATTATTGGTAAAAGAGAGAGCGTAAGCACAAATGCTTAGTGAGGCATGCTCTAAAGAAAACCAACCCAATAATGCACAACTTGAAAACACTTCCATTAAAAGCTTTTAAACCACATGCTCATTTCTATCTCATGCTTGGAAATCTTTCAAAGCAATTTCTCATTGAAACCACATGTACCTTCACTCTACCTCATGCATTTAAACCAATGCAAAACTCATGGCAAAGCCAAATTCATGCTTGTACTCTAAAGCATTCCACAAACGAACCACATATGCATTTCTCATAGCATAAACCATTACATCAAGGTACATGTGAATCAAAAACCATAACATATTTTATATTGGCATTTCGCATCTATTTATTACTCAGATATGCGGACATCTCACTAGACACTTCTGGTGGCATCTCGCATCACCGTACTCACTCGTCTAGCAACATAGTTTCCGGTGGAATCTCACATCATCGTACTCACATGGCGGAATCTCTCATCGCCACAAAGCTTGGGTGTTTCACCAAGTCCTACCCGATGGAATGCCCATCATCGGTTCTCTCCCTTTGGCTTAACCAAAGAGCTCGTACGAATTTTTAGTTTATAGTGCACTCTCATACTATTGATCGATCAATTATATCCGGTAAGTATCTCAACATCTATGCCAATATATTATGTTAAAACATCATCTCACCTACTGTTTTTCATGCAACAAATCTCATCATTTTCATCTCATTTCAAAACCATAACATTTGCTATGCTTTAACATAAAAGCCCAAATCTCAACTATGCAACATGTTACTTTATGAAATCATTTCAAGCATCATCTCATGCTATAGTTTATGCATAAAAACAATAGGAATTTATCAATCTAAAACCATGAGCATGTAAAAGTATTTAAGGGGCAATCACTACATTCTAGAGAGCAATCTAGCCAATACTTACTTCCGGACTTAGGAAGGTGTTTCAAACCTTTCCTAAATCCCTAAACCTTGATTCATTCTCTCTCAAAGACTTCTAAAACCATACGCACTCACCGATTACGTTTCGCTTGCTTGCCGAAACGCTATCTAAGCTTCCGGATCAACTCTAAAGGTGTCCGAAGATGTCTCCCCTGTTTTAAACACATAAGAGAAGAGGATTAATACATCATCATGCATTGAAATCATCAGCCACACACCTAAACTCGCTGCTCTACACAAAAACCACATTTCGGCTACCAAACACTACCGAAATCACCTCCAAACTCTTCCAAAATCAAACCCAGCCAAGATCCATCGTTTCTAATCATTTCTAAACATCAATTAACATAAAAAACTAACACAACCACGTCCTTATACCCCTAGCTATAGCAGAACACCAAAATCACCCCCAAAAACCACCATTTTAACAAGCAAAAACTTGGGAAAACAACCTATTCGGGATTGGAATTATAAAACCTCATTTATAACATCATTTAAAATCCAAAATACATTAGACAACCATCTCAAAATAGAGCCCAATCAATTACCACGAAAATCTTCAAGATCTCTTCCAAAATCTTGAGTTTTAAGCCAATTTATTATTTCTAACATTAAAACCACTTTAAAATCACTAATAAAGGATTGATAACTTGGGAACTTCAGTAAAGAACTGATCATTAGAGGAGAAGGACGAAGCTTACCTCTAATGGATGATTTCTCCTTGATTTGGGCAAGTTTTCTTGAAAATTCAACGTAGAAATCAAGTGGATTTGATGAGGAATTGATTAGGAATCAAAGAGTGATTGAAATCTCATCAAATGAAGTGGAAATCAAAGTAAATTTGCTGGAGAAATTTTTTTGGTTGATAGGATTTTGAGAGAAAATTAAATGAGAGAAAATTAGTGAAAAATGGTTATGAAAAGTCAAAGGTAGTTTTTCTATTTAATTCGCCTTTATTTTCTTTAATTAAATCATTAATTAAATCACCCAAATTAAGGAAAAATTTGATGAAAACATTTTTGGTAAAATTAGCTCCTTAAAGAATCAAAATTTCTATCCTTTACAAAACAGTCTCTACTAAACTTTGCAAAAACTACGATTTGGTCACTACATCGAAATGTAGTATTTCCAAACCCTATTTTGTAAAATTGATTTCACCATTCTATTTTATATATTAAATGAGGATTTTTAGATATTTTTCTATATTTTTAAAGCATCCCGAACTAGGTGTTCCCTAAAACCCCCTTTTTGATTAGAACCGATTTCTAGACCGATCAAGTTCAGACTTTAAACTTCTAGGCCCAAATTTGGGGTGTTACAGCAACAAAATTTGTTTTTTTAATATTAACCTTTAAACCAATATCATACAATAACACAATGCCTCAATACATTTTAGTCCAATCAATCCATATGATGCAATAATTAATCAATTGAGGCTAAATTGAAATTATTACAAGTTTTAAGGACTAAACTGTAAATTCAACAAATTAGAGATCCTTCAATGAAATCGATTTACCAGAATAAAATTCACTACATTATTAACACACCTGTAAAATTTCATACAATTTAGAGACCATTAGCTCATTCAATTTAATCATTCAATATTTAGTGACTAAACTGTGAACCTTGAAAACTATTTAATACGTCTTTAACTAACTTAACTAACCCCGTATCGAAACACCCTAGGGATGTTTCAAAACAGTGAATGATGGTCAACCCTTGTTGACTTTACCCTTTAGACCGTATCGATATGGGCATGCCCTGTATCAAAACGAGTTGACTTCTTTTGACATTGACTCGTTTCGATATGCTATAAACTCGTGTCGAAACGAAGGATTCCAGTGAAAAAAGGTTTTTGAAACGACCACGAATCGTTCCGATATGCCCTATTCCTCAGGCTCAATTATGTTTACCCGTATCGAAACGCCATCACCAGTTTTTATACGGTTTGACCTGTAATGACAGATTTTTGTTGGTATTTATTTTAAATTGACCCACTGAACGATGTTCAAATGCAACGAAATTTCACACACAATATTTCAATGGTATAAACTACTAGCATGCCAAATTTCATGATCATACGAATACATTTACTATGCTTTGACCTTTATAAGCCATGTATGCACTTTTAAGCAATTTTAAGCCAACCAAAAAGGCCATTTAGGGCCATTAACCATATTACAACATATGCATATCACAAACATAACAAAAATAGGCATAAATGACTATTTCAACTACTTTGCCACCTTTCTAAGAGTTCCTAACATCAAAATACATTACTTTAGGGCTTGTAGTGACTTGTCTTGTTTTGCCAATCCAATCCTCCGACACATGATCCTTTCAACCTGAAAATGCATGAGATGAGACACTTTAGGCATATGATGCCTAGTGTGTAACCCCCTCAAGTCGGCCTGGCCAATAGACCGAACTAAACGGATCACACGGGGAATATTGAAGTAAATCGGGACCATTTTTTCCTTTTTATCTTATCTAGATGCATCTTAGATTCCTATGTGTACGTACATAAGCAGAAGATAAGACATCGACACATTCGCCTTTCAATTTAAGCCAATTAAGGTTTAGGGACCATTTTGTAAATTTGGAAAATTATAAGGGCTTTTGCCAAGTTCAAGTTACCAACATTCAATTAAGTTTGTTACATGCTCAAAGGTGAATTCTCGGCTCAAAATGACATTTAGAACTCATTCAATCGCAAACAAAGAAAATAGGGACCAAAATGCAAGAGGGCAAAACTGAAGACAATTCAAATATAGATGTAACAGTCAAGTGTTTTGGAACAGAAGACCCCGTATCGGAACGGCCGTTTCGAAACATGGTTGACGATTTCGATACGCGAGTTTGTTTCGAAACCCCCAATGATACGTTTCGATACAATAGTTCACAGAGGCAAATTGTTCTAGAACGAGCCTTACCGTTCCGAAACACCAAGGCCTTTACATGCCATTGTTCCGAAACATGTAAGGGTGTTCCGAAACGCCTGGGCCTGAAACTTTCCAAAACTCTGGTTTAATTAAACTTTTACCCTCCGGAACCATCCCAACACACATACAACATGAATACATATCAATGACCTACAATATGAAGCCCAAGCTACATCATGGCATCATTCTTGCAAGGTAAAGGACTAAAGGCATGCTTCCTATATATCAAAAACACCAAAAGGCTAAAAACCAATTTCAAGCACAAAGCAATACTCAATGACCATTTACAAATCCAAATATGCATCATAAACTTGCTCAAAACTAGAAATCAACAAATCATTAACATTCAATGCCTCGAACACCCCCATTGCCCTTATTACACTAGTTCAAAAGCTCAACATACTTTTAGAAAAAATGTCTTGGTGTGATGCGTCGAAGATGTTGCCTCCAAAAGTCTAATTATCTGCATTGATGAAAAAAAGAGTGCATAAGCATACAAGCTTAGTGAGGGTTGCTCAAAACCAAAAATGTCATCAATGCACAAAGCCTTTTATCACTCTTTTCAAAACCATCATGCCTTCTTGACAAACCATGCACTTTTTCATCAAACTCATTGTAATAAACATCATGCATCATAATTCAAACAAATTCAGCAATTAAATCATTGCAACTAATATTTCAAGCCTTCCAAGCATAAACTCCCTTATGCTAAGCTTAAACCACAACATGCATCTTTTAAACCATGCATTAGCAACTTTTCCATATTATCCCATATCCATTATATTGGCTCACAAGTGATAACAACAAACACAGAATCAAAGTATCGGATACACGAATTACCAAGGGTTGTCCCACACCCTTCAATCCCCCTACCCGCATCTCAAGGTTCACACACGAGAGCGACCCTCCATCGTTGTGACACCCTTGGTGGAGTATTCGGTATAATCACAACCCCTCAACACCACTCATCGGTAGGTGTATAATCCACTAACGAGAGACGGGACAAAACATAGCTATCCTCAACCGTTGCAACCTTAAACAATCCTCAATCGTTAGGGTACTTGTATGGAGTATTTGGTACAATCACAACCCCTCAACATCCAAGGCGACTTGTTTATAGTGCACTCCATCCTATAGCCGGCTAACTCTATCTGATTTCATTTATAAAACACTTTAACCAACATCACTTGCCAATATAATCCATGTCTCATGCATACCTCATTGTTTTTACAAAGCACCCATGATAAGGCATAAACAACCATTAAACCATGCTTAAAATCTCATGCATTAGCACATGCATACAAGGATCACTTACCTAGTGCATACTTAAAGCACATGACATCATCATACACATTTTATAATCTCAAAACATGCTTTAAAACATTAGGTGAATGCATTTAAAATCAAGTGCAACCAAAGGCTCATAACTAGCTCAACCGAGGGAGAAATTTCGATTTACTTACTTCTGAACTTAATAAAGCGTTTCAAGCTCTCATTAACTTCCCAATTTTTTTTCTAAAATGTTTCCACGCTAGAAAACCAAATTCCACTCACCGACTCGTGAAACTACACTTTCCGACGCAACTAACGGTCTTCTGAAGCCTCCAAAAACACCTTGTTTGCTTTCGGATTAATGTCCACAACTCTAGCTCGCACAAGAAATCCCGCAGCCCTCCTCTAAAGCATCAAAACACCCATTCGAAACAATCGAAAACTCAATCGGTTGACCTTAAACTTCAGCCCAGCCATTACCCAACTCATCCAACACAATCTAAGCATTATTCAACATCCAAAAACAACCTAAAACCATCCTTATACCTCCAGCAACTCGAAATCCTCAAAAACACCTCAAGAACTCCCTCAAAAACATTTCAAAAACTAAGGATCTCAAGGATTTCGTGATCTATATAATTAAGACTCCACTTCAACATCAAAACCCTTTCAAAACTCATTTAGAAACAATCTCAAAACAACCAAATTAATTAAAGTCCGAAAATCACATTTAAAACCAATTTTTCATAAAGATTTCAAGAGTTCAACCATCTAACCACAAAAACTCAATCAAAATCAGCATTAAAGAGTCAAATATCTTTGGAATTTCATTAAATAACTTAGATTAGAGGGATAGCATGAAAATTACCTCCAATCCTTGGTTCTCCTTTAATTTGGCATGTCTTGCTTGAAGAAACATTAACGGAAAGGGAAGAAATCAATGGAGAAAAGATAAGAATCAAGAGAGGGTTTGAGAGAGAAGAAAATCTGGAGATTTGAGTGAAAATGAGAAGTGTTTAGCTGAAGTGAAAGAGTGAAATGAAAGCTCGTCAAAATTTTCCATTAACTAATAAACTAACATCTTTAATTAACAAAAATTAAAAGCCTTTAAATTTTTAATAGCTTTTAAAACACATGGCAAATTAGGGAAAAGGAATAATTGCCATGTAGCTCCCTAAAGATTCTAAGATTTTGACTCTTCTTGAAAAACCATTTTTCCCAACTTTTAAATCTTTACATTTTGGTCACTGCCCAAAATGTATACTTTCGAAAGCCTGTTTTGAAAAATTGATTTGACCAACCTCTAAAACATCATGTTAAAGAATTTTAGAAATTTCTATAATATTTTTATCCTATCCCGAAACTCGATCTCTCTAAACCACCTTTTAACAGTTCGAATAATCAACACCAACTTTACCGGTCCAACCCGACTCGCCAAAACATCTAAGCCCAAAATCAGGGCGTTATATAGTGAGGTAGTTATAAGTAATATGAACAACAATATGTCAAGTATCTATAAATAGGATCACATGCTTATCAATGTCAATGCTATGCAACAATATACAATGTTTAACATATTCTTTTTATCATTAATCCTTGGATTGAATCATTAAAGACTTTGACTTTTCTTCAACTTGACTTTGACCTGGCTTTTCTTTATCTGCTGGGCTCCAATGCACGTGCAAGTGGTCTCTAAAAATTGGGCTTGATGAGCTCTTTCTATCCAATACCACTTTGCATTTTTTCATTCTTCCTTGAAGTGCTACCTCGGCGGCAAGTAGTTGACTGCCTCGGCGGGGATATGGATTGGTGTGCAGATGTTGACACAACTTTACATTCTGGTTCTTTTCTCCTGGATCAGCTCTCCTCATGCTCCAACAACTTCCTCCTTCAGCTCCCCTTATGCTCCAACAACTTCCTCCTTCAGCTCCCCGCTTTCTCTTCATCTGCCCTCTTTGTTGCCTCAGCAGCATCTGCATGGGCGAGTACCTACGCATAGGGAGAAAACGCACTTGAGCAGTATCATATGTATAAAATCAACTAAATTCATCAAATAAGGCAGATTGTCTAATCAATGCTATTTTGTGTATGTTACCTACTAAATTCAACCTAAACTATACTTAAGAACACCAAAAATTGAGCTAAACTAGGGTATAAATATAGTAATTTTACGCACTTAACAACAACCAATTCAATCCATCCAATTCACAAAACAAACCCTTTTACTTTTATTTTAATGCAAAATAATCCCAAATATAGATATACATATAGACTTGCTCAAAACAGTTCCATATGTTTTCCATACTTTCAAATTAGCCTCCTATTCTTACATACACATTTTTATATCTCAAAACTGCCCCTAAATGTGTCCTTACACATTTAAATCTGTCCCCAACTTTTATATTCACATATACCTATCAAAAACACTCCAATTCAGTTGTTTACCGGTATGCATCTACATCAAACAACCCTTATCATATTTATATACATTCAAAACAGTATATAAACGTTTAAAACAATCTTTATATTCTTCACAAAACAGTCCCCGGTCTTTAGATACTCAAAACAGTCCATGTACTTTCATATATGCCCAAAATAATCCTATTTACACTCATACACATATATACACAAAACAATCTACTTGATTTCACACATACACAAAACAGCCCTTAACATGCATGTATTGACTTATAAACTCACAAAACAGTTCACTAACTTTCTCACCAAGGCAAAACAGTCCATAAAATCCATAGTCTATTGCAAATCAATCCTTGAACTTTATAAAATTTTCCTCTATTTTAAGGTTTACAATACATCCCCTAATGTAATCATAGATGTTCTAAAACAACCCAAAATTTTCATATATATATATATATATATATATATATATACATATATTCAAACAATCCACATGCTTTAATATTGATTCAAAACAGTACAACATATTAGAATATACACGAAACAGTCCAAACACATTTAGATGTGTTCCAAATCAGTCCATAACTTATGTATACACATTTTTATACATCAAAAATAGTCTAGCATACTTGAATATATACCCAGTCTGGGCGAAACACCAAACCGAACGAGTCACACAGGGAATATTGAAGTAAACCAGGAAGGTTTACCTTAATAAAAAAAATCCTATTTTTTCTTTTTATCTTGTCTAGATGCACATCATTAGCCTAAGTGTACAGACTCACAGCGGAACAATTAACATCTCAAACAAACGTCGATTAAGCACTCAATTGAATACAACACGTTTTAAGGACCATTTTGTAATACACACACACACACACATATAAATATATATCCAACATATTTGTATATATACAGAAAACAGTCCAAACACATTTAGATGCATGCAAAATCAGTCCATAACTTATATATACACATTTTAAATAAATCAAAACACTCTAGCATACTTGTATGTATATATATATAACAATTCATAATACACTTATATATATATATATATATCTCTATACAAACAGTCCAGAATACCTATATGTATAATTTTATACTAAAAAAAGTGCACTACTCATTTATATTGATTCAAAATTGTCCCAACATTATCTTATATTAATTCAAAACAGTATCCCTAGTTAGCAAGATAATCACCCTTGTTTTTAGATCACTAATTCAGCTCTTATATTCTCAATACAGTCCGAAATTATTGCAAAAACATCCCCTAACACTTTAAAACGCATTCAAAACAGTCCTTAGACTTATGTGACAGCCTTATATATTTCACACACGTATCCCCTGATTTAATACCTAAATCAATCCATATAATTTCATATACATTCATAACCGCCCTAGTTACATGTGTTCACTTCGATATATGTATCGAAAAAGTTCTTTATAATTTTGTATCTAATTCATAACAGTCCCTAAAACATCTTGATTTCATTGTAAACATAGAAACAATCCCATGCCATTTAAATCAAAGTTTACATATATGTAACATATACCATATTTCGAATTAGGCATATATCAACTATCAAAATTCCATTCTAAGTTATCTCACACACAACAATGACCAAAAAACTGTTATAATTCTCATTAACTTATAGCTCATAACCGAACCATTTAACTCGAACAACTGTAACGCCCCGATTTTGGGCCTAGAAGTTATTCGGTTTGTTTAGACGGTTCAAGCGAACCGGTTAGGCAGTCAGTCTAGTTTCAGGAATTTATTTGAATTAAATGATTTTCGAGTGAAACTAAATGTGGAAAAAGTTCTAAAATATTATAATAATATTTTAATTGTTTTGATGGAGTCAATTTGGCAAAAATAAATTGGGTTAATTGACATTTTAAAAGTGGTTACTAAATTGTAAAATTTATAAAGTTGTTTTGGTGACTAAATTAAAAAGGATTGTAAACTTAGAATCTTTAGGGATCTATTAAACCAAAGTATTTTATTAAGATTTTCCCTTATTTTTAATTATTTTATAATGATTTTAAAAAGGTTTATTAATTATAATAAAAAGGATTTAATAAAAAACATTTCTTAAAAAGCCATATCATTTTCTACGTAGCTTCTCTTTTTCTCTCATCTTTTCTCTCTACTTTCCCACTCACCAGACTAAATTATTTCATAAAAATGATGAAAAATCAATTGATTCGATTTCCTAAAGTGATCTTTGATTTTCTACAACAAACCTCATTGGATTTCTAGAAGCTTTCAAACCAATCAAGGGAAAAGCAACTTGTTAGAGGTGATATTCTTAATTCTCCTCAAATAAAATGTTCTTTTTGAAATTCTTAAGTTCTTGACTCTTTTGTTTTAGTTTCTAACTTGATTTGATTAATAAATGTTGATATCTTGATTTATTTGAGCTTTAATATTGATTTGATTGGACGAATTAATTGAGAATTGAATTGGACTGATTTTTCTAGATTTTAGATTGATTTTAATCATAATCTTGATGTTTAATAATGTTGATAATTGGTTTTTATCAATGAAATACCAAAACTAGGTGAATTCCTAGATCTTTAGGTTGAAAAAAGTTGAGTTTTGGGATGTTTTTGTGGTTAATTGAATGTTGGTGCTATAAGGTTTTTTGTAGGGTGATTTTAGATGTAAAATGATGATGATTATATGCTTAATTTGTTGGGTAAAGGCTGGTAGATGTATAAATGAGTTGTGGCGATGTTTTCGGTTGTTGAAAAGGGGCGATTGTTGGTTTATTGATAGGAGAAGTGGAGGAGTAGACTTGCTAGGATTTTAGATGCCTAAAAGTGCATTAATCCTCAGTTATATTGTGGATAAAACAAGGGAATTAGATCCGGCATCGTTAGAACAAGATTCGATAACATTGGATGCTTGAGATCGCTTCGACAAAGCAAGCTAAACATTGTTGGTGAGTGGAAATGGATTTTAAAATCTTTTCAAAGGTTTTAGAACTCTCTTTTGGGGGGTTTAGATTGAGCTTGAAATACTAATCTAAGCTCGAAAGTAAGTATGGAAGATTTTGCTCTCGATTTTCGATTTCCATTGTTTTATGAAATTCATGCTCATATATTGAAGATAGATTTGTTTTACCTATTGTTATATGCATGTTTTGGAAGTGACAAATGATGCATATGTTTATATTTTAATAATACATGTGTTTAGAAAGTGGTATGCAACATATTTGAGAAAATGCATAAATACATGGTTTAATGTATTTCAGATACTTTCATAGAAATTGGTTTGAATGATGCATATGAAAAATAGTGAGGTAACATGGTTTTAAAGTTTATATTCACAAGTGATGATAATTAAATGTTTTCGGATATAATTTTTGTACCATAGGATTAAGTGCACTATAATATATACAAAATTTGTACGTGAGACAAAATTCATGCGTGAGACAAAATTCGTATGCGAGACAAATTCTTCGGTTACACAATAGAAGTGAGACTATTGTGGTGTGATAGAGGTCAGCATATCACGACGGGTTAAGGGTGACCCTATTCCCGGCCGAAGTAAGATTTTGGTGGATGTGAGCCCACCATGAGAAATTCGTGTATCAGATGTGTTGTTAACATTTTAATAGAATGTGAGGGTAGGGGTGAGCCTATCCTTCGATAGGGGTGAGCCTATCCTTGGATAGAGGTGAGTCTATCTGGGTCACTTGTTAAGCCAATATATGAGATTACATGTATCATGGTATAAAATGGTTTGTATAATGAGATTTATACATGATATTCTCTTTTGAGAAGTATTTTATGATGTTCAAGCGTGAGAAGCTTGCATTGAGATTTATGATGTATGTATTTTAAAAGATATTTGACTTTGCTTCGAAAGAGATTTAAAGCATGAGAATTATTTGAGCATGATGAGAAATGGTTTTAAAATGCATTGTTGTGGTTTTAATCGAGCAACCATCACTAGGAATTTATGCTTACGCTCTCCTTTCTAAAAAATGCAGAGTAGTAGATTTCCAAAGGCAGTGAGGAGGCAAGATAAAGAATTCCAAGAAGTGTATTTGCTCAAGTATGATTTCTGTAATTAGACTATAACGTAATAAGGGCAATAGGGTTTATTAATGATTTTGGGCTATGTCTTTTGAACTTCCCGGTTTGATTCAAGTTTATGTTGGTTTATATGACTTGTAAATGACCTTTGATTTTTGGATTATGGTTGATTTAGGGGCAATTAAGGATTAAAAGCATGTTGGGTAGAAATCATGCCTATAGGTTTTACCTTTGTTGCAGAAACGCTTACAGTTTTTGTTGAGTGGATCAAATGATTGATCAAAGCCAAGAGGGGGTGAATTGGGTTTTTAAAATTTTGGTGATGAAATGGAATGAATAAAAATGAAGAACAAGACAATTATAATGGTTCAAGTTCGAAATGAACTCTACATCCATTACCTTAGCTCCCACTAAGGATTTTCCAATAACTTCACTAGTTGATCATCCCTTTTTGAAGGTTTAGGAGGAAACCATTACAAAACCGGTCAATTTTCTACCCAAAACTGACCCAACTCTCACTTGGTTACAAAGAAGAAAATAGAAGGCAATGAAGATATCTCTCAATATAATTTTCCCCTTTGAATACAAGCACTCAACCCAAATTGAAGATACAAGATAAGATTTACATTCAAGACAATTTGGGATTTTTACAAGAATTAATATTTTGGCACAAGAGCTTGGATTTTGTGTATGGAAGTTTCTCTTAGGATCAATAGTTGTTGCTAGTCTTTAAATGTCTTCTTTTTATACCCTCTTCATTGATTATAGTCGTTTGGGTGGTTAGGAAATAAATTTTAGCCGTTGAAACCCTCTCTTACCACCATAAATGCACTTATGCAGCCTACCGTATCGGTATTCGAGGAGGCATAGCGATACTTGTCTCAAAAAAATAAATAGCCATTGTACATATATAAGAGAGGCGTATCGATACGCGTACAGGCATATTGGTACGTGTTAGGGAAGCGTATCGATACGAGGAATACTGTATCAATGCAATTTTTTCAACATAGCTCACTGGAGGATATCGTATCGATACATGCTATAGCGTATCGATACCCTATTTTAAATTCAGTTACCAACCAACTACAAAGCCAACGATCAAAATATTTAAAGCTTTGATTTTAAAAATATTTTTAAAGCGTATCGATACGTGTGAGATCGTATCGATACTTGATTCAAACTCCTTGGGATTTTATAGAGATAGTGTATTGATATAGATAGAATCTGTTTTGATACCCCGTATCGATACGGTAAGAAGCATATCGATACATTTGTCTCCAGTAGCAAAGTTTTTTCAAAAAGGTATTGATACCCTTAGGGGCTTATCGATACTCATAGACGTTTTTGAGCAGTTTGGCCTTGGAACACTTAGAAAAAGTTTAGAAGTTTGAGTTTTTCAAACTAGAGCAAAGCTTTAATGATTTGAAACCTTTTAGAGGACTTAAAAAACTATTTAAAGATTACAATTTAGTCCTTAAAACACTTTGTTATATCAAAATCAAACATAGGTTTTACAATCTCCCCCTTTTTGATATAACAAAACCAAAGCTTAAAATTTTTAAGTCTTTTGAAAAACTTTGGGAAACAACTCCCCCTTAATGTTAGCTAGGTAAATTTTAAGATTAGAGTTTATGTGAGCTTGTGAACTTCCCTCTCCCCCTTTTTGTTAGATCAAAAAAGAGACAAAGGCTATAAAGCCATAATAATAAACCAAGCAACATTTAAATATATAATCATAAAGTTCATAACTTAAAGAAACATCAAACTTAAAATTCAAACATAAACCAAAGCATAGGTTTTAAAATGTTAAACTTAATCCTAATATGATAAACTTAGTCCTAAAAACATAAATCAAAGTGCATAAATATAAATCCTAAGATGACATGAATGAGATGCACAGACTAATCTAAGACTCGTCTCCATCACCATCTTCTTCATCTTCATCTTCATTGGCATCATCGCTCCTCCTGGATTGACGCAATTCATCATGGAAGGCCGTAAGAGAGATATTCATAGAATTATGCTCGACCTCAATGGAAGTGATACGCTTCTCTACATTGGTCATGCGATCTTCCAAGCCCGTGAATTGTTCATTAAGGTAGGTCATGAGAGAATCCATGGATGGAGGAGGAGCTTGAGAAGCTACGAGAGGATTTGCAATCACTTCGTGTATAGCATCACTAGGAAGCTCGAAAAGGCGAAGCCAATTACCATTGAAATAATGAAACTTTCCTCGAGGTAGAGACCTCTCATCAATCGGATTGGTGAGATTCCTCGGATAATCATGAGAACAATCGATCTCCTTCTTAGTGAAAAAGTAGCCCAAAGTCGTGCCATAAGTGAATGAAGTAACAAGAGTGGTGTGACGATGTTGAACGAGGAACACTATCTCTGCAAACATAATGCAAGCAAGGTTAGGAAGTTTCCTCCCGCGAAAGCATCTAAGCCAAAAAATCATCAATGTAACCCCCTTAGCCTGGTCTAGACGTTGACCCGAACTACGTAGATTACACGGCGAAAACCAAAGTCAACACGAAAGTCAACCTTGATTAACGACCCTTTTTTTCTTTTAATCTTGTCTAGATACATATTAACCCTAAGTGAGATCCCATAAAACTTATTTGAAAAGGGCACAGCGATTGGATAGCAATCAGGGACTCAATTGCACTTATTACAAGAATAGGGACCAAATTGTAAATTCTGAAAATTAGAAGGTCAAACTGATTTTTAGGTTACCAAAATGAAATTAGTCACATTACATGATACTCTGCCAAAAATCAACTTAAATGGACATCTCAAACACCAGGAATTGCAACATCAACATTCGGGACTAAAAAGTAAAGCCTGCAAACTTCAACAACATTCAAATCAGTGCCCAACGGTCACCTGTTTCTAAACGTTCACCTGCCGTATCGGAACGAGGACCAAAACGGAGTTGACTGTTCCGAAACGCGTGTTGGTTCCGATACTAGTTCCGAAACAGGGCATTCCAGTAGCCAAATCGTTTCGGAACGCCCCTTAGCGTTTCGAAACACGAAGGCCATTTCAGGCCCCCGTTTCGAAAAACTAGAGGGTGTTTCGATACGGTTTTCCCAGAAGCTACAGATTTTGCTGGTTTTTCATGCACAAAACCATTCAAACTCAACCTATTGACTTCCCAAACATACCAACAGGTCATCAAACATATAAGGTACATGTTTAGAACTCCTAAACACATTCATAGCATCAAACATGAAATATGACATGTCTAGAGCCATGCTTCTTGTTATTCAAAACCAAGTAAGCTAACAAACTTCAAATCATGCACTTAAAGGCCATTTACAAGTTCAAACCAACAAAGGCAATATACCACAACTTAGGGAGTTCAACACATCTCCCAAAACACATCTTAGATTCCCATTGCCAAATTACCAAAACTAATAGTGTATGAAAACATCACCATACATGAGCTTGGATTCTGTAGAACTAATGTTTTGATATAATAATTGAAAAATGTTTTGGGCTAATTTGAAAAGAATTTAAAACTTGGTTTTAAGTCCAAACAACTTGAATTTATGTTTGAGGTATTTTAAGAGGTTTTTGCCAATGTTTTTCATGTTTTTAATAGCCAAACTTGTGTTTTCAAAGTACCCGTATCGATACGGATGTACCCGAACCGATACCTTTTTGCCCCAGTTTGGCCACTGTCAAAACCCGTATCGATACAAGCCTTTGCCGTTTCGATACGGATCGGGGTCGTTTCGATACTCCATGTAAGCATACCGATCCCCTTTCAACCAACCCCAACGGCTATTTCCCAACGGCCATTTAAATGTGAACCCGTACCGATACGCCCTCAAGCGTATCGATACGCCTAGGCTGGCAAGAGCCCAACGACTAGTTCCTCATGAAGGCCGTACCGATACGGTTCCACGCGTATCGATACGGATAGCTGCAGAACAGCATTTATGAAGGGAAATAAAGTCCTTAACGGCTCCAAATCATCCCCAACGGCTAGTAACGGCTACAAACTCAAATAGGAGTATAAAAAGGACCTCCAAGCATCAAGAACAAGTTAATGCTTCAATTGTAACAACATTATGATGTCAAAATTTGTCTAGAGCTTAAATTGTTTATTTCTTGCTTAGACAACACTTGTGAGCTTACATTGTTAAATTTGCTCAAGTGTTTAGGTTTTGGGTGAGTTCTTAGAATTGCAAACAAACACCTTTTAGAGGGATTTCTAGTTTGCTAAGTCTTTCTTTGTAAAGAGGGTGTTCCTTCAAGCTTTGGGTAGAAAACTTTGAGGGTTGTAACGGTTTCCTCCTAATCCGAGAAAAGGGGACGAAATTCTTAGTGAATTTGTTGGAAATCCTTAGTGGGGAGCTAAGGTAGTGGATGTAGACCTTGGTTAGAAGGTTGAACCACTATAAATCCTTGGGTCAAATTGCCAATATTTCTCCTCCCACTAAAACACCCAATTATCCAACTTCTCCACACTTGGCGAGCAAGAACGGTTGATCGAATCGAGCCCCGATCCGTATCAAAACGGCAAAGGCCTGTATCGATACGGGTTTTGACAGTGGCCAAACTGGGGCAAAAAGGTATCGGTACGGGTACATCCGTATCGATACGGGTACTTTGAAAACACAAGTTTGGCTATTAAAAACATGAAAAACATTGCCAAAAACCTCTTAAAATACCTCAAACATAAATTCAAGTTGTTTGGACTTAAAACCAAGTTTTAAATTCTTTTCAAATTAGTCCAAAACATTTTTCAATTATTATATCAAAACATTAGTTCTACAATCTCCCCCTTTTTGATATAATAAAACTAACTTGAAAAATTGTTTGGGATTCTCCCCCTTTAACTTTAAAAATGTGAATAAGAGATTGAAGATATGAAATCAAATAAAGCTCCCCCTTATTCATTTGAAAAATTTGTCTAGAGCTTAAATTGTTTATTTCTTGCTTAGACAACACTTGTGAGCTTACATTGTTAAATTTGCTCAAGTGTTTAGGTTTTGGGTGAGTGCTTAGAATTGCAAACAAACACCTTTTAGAGGGATTTCTAGTTTGCTAAGTCTTTCTTTGTAAAGAGAGTGTTCCTTCAAGCTTTGGGTAGAAAGCTTTGAGGGTTGTAACGGTTTCCTCCTAATCCGAGAAAAGGGGATGAAATTCTTAGTGAATTTGTTGGAAATCCTTAGTGGGGAGCTAAGGTAGTGGATGTAGACCTTTGTTAGAAGGTTGAACCACTATAAATCCTTGTGTCAAATTGCCAATATTTCTCCTCCCACTAAGACACCCAATTATCCAACTTCTCCACACCTGGCGAGCAAGAACGGTTGATCGAATCGAGCCCCAAAATCTCAACAGATTCCCTTGGACACACTTAGCTCCCTTGTTGCCCTTTAACACCTCAATTATCTGAATTATTGGTAAAAGAGAGCGTAAGCACAAATGCTTAGTGAGGCATGCTCTAAATAAAACCAATACTACAATGCATTTTTAGAAAACTCTTTCACAAAGCTTTTAAAAACACATGCTCATCTCTTTTCATGCAACCTTGCATACTTTACAAGCATCTCATGCTTCATTTCATTCAATACATTATATTGGCTTTCAAGTGATAGTTCATAACCATTTCAACACAAAACACAATCGGATACGCGGATTACAAGCGTTGTCCCACACGCTTCATACACACTACCAGCTTACAAGGTGGAGTTTATCGGTACAATCACAACCCCTCAACACCCGTGATGGAGTTTAACGGTACAATCACAACCCCTCAACATCACTCATCGGTAGTTGTATAACCCACTAACGAGAGTACGGGACACATAACACAAGATCCACGCACGGACTTTTAACCACCGTTGTGATCTTACCAAGATCCACACACGGACTTTTAACCACAGTTGTGATCTTACCTCTATCCTTAGGATACTTGGATGGAGTTTACGGTACAATCACAACCCCTCAACATCCAAGGCGACTTTACTTACGGTGCACCCAATCCTATAGCCAGCTAACTATATCCGATTCAAGTACTTTAAAACCAATTCATCACTTGCCAATATACATCAAATACCATCATCAATTCATTGTTTTAAAGCTTTAACCAAAGCCATTAAACATCATGCATCACCATGGATCATTACCAAACTAATAACATATCAAACCAAGGATCTCTTGCCTTGAGCATCCTTCAACACATGGCTTTCAAAACCAGCATTAATCATGCTAAAACATGCTTTCAAAACATTAATTAAACATGCATTTCATAACCAATGCATCAAACCACAACATAGCACATCCGAGGGAGTTTTTCCGAAAACTTACTCTTGAGCTTAGCTAAGTTGTTTAGACTTAAACTAAGCTCCCAAAACCTTCAAATAATCGTTACAAAGCTGGAAACCCAACTCCACTCACTAATTATGTTTCGCTTGCTTGCGGAAACGCCAATTAAGCTTCCAAATCAACTCCAAAGGTGTTCGAAGATGTCTCCCCTGTTTTAAACACATCAAAGCAGAGGATTAATGCATCACCATGCATTGAAATCTTCAGCCAACACACCTAAACTCGCTGCTCTACCTAAAACCAATATTTCGGCTACCAAACACAACCGAAATCACCTCCAAAATCATCCAAAACTTTTCCCAGCCAAGATCCATCACTTCTAACCATTTCTAAACATCAATTAACATCCAAAATAAACCTAAACTTGTCTTTATACCTCCAGCTATAACAGAACACCAAAAACACCTCAAAAACCACCATTTTCATAAGCAAAAACTTAGGAAATACAACCTATTCGGGATTAGATTGATAAAACCTCATTTCAAACATCATTAGACATCCAAAATACATTAAAGAATCATCTCAAAACAGAGCCCAAGCAATCACAACGAAATTCTTCAAGATTTCTTCCAAAATCTTGAGTTTTAAGCCAAAATCATGTCTCCAACATTAAAACCATTTATAAAACTTAAATTAAGGATTGACAACTTTGGAATTTCAGTAAAGAACTGAGTATTTAGAGGAGAAGAACAATTTTACCTCTAAATGGTGATTTCTCCTTGATTTGGGCCAAATTCCTTGAAAATTCAATGAGGAAATCAAAAGGATTTGATGCAAGATTGATTAGGAACTAATGGATGATAGAAATCTCATCAATTGAAGTGAGAAAAGTTTAAATTAGGAAAAGGAATGAGAGAAAATTAGGAAAAGGTAGTTATGAAAATCCAAAAAGTAGTTTCCCATCTTTATTTTATTTAATTAAACATTAATTAAATCACCCAAATTAAAGAAAAATCTGGAGAAAACATTTTTTGGGTAAATTAGCTCCTTAAAGATTCAAAGTTTCAATCCTTACAAAACAGTCACCACTAAACTTTTCAAAAATCGCATTTTGGTCACTACACCGAAATGTAGTATTTCCAAACCTTATTTTTGTAAAATTGTTTCCACCACTCTCTTATATATATTAAAAGAGGATTTTTAGATATTTTTCTATATTTTTAAAGTATCCCGAACTAGGCTTTCCCTAAAACCTCCTTTTATATTCGAACCGAAAATCAGACCGATTTGGTTCAGACCCTAAACTTCCAAGCCCAAAATTGGGGTGTTACAATCAACTTGGCGGATTGTAGAATTTTTTCCTCCGGATGGCCTAAACCACCAAGTGATCATTTGATGAAGGATGCGGTCTTGAACATTTAGAGCCGTGACGTATCCCGCCAAAACATGTCTAAAAGAACCTTCATCGTTAATACCCTCATCCTCAAATCCAAACAAAACACAAAGAGCCTCGACTTCGATGGTAATCTCCTTGCCCATAAGATAAGAATTAACAACATAGACATTACCCTCGACATTAGCGACACACTTTGCATTGTCATAAAAGATTAGAACCAAATTTCTAAAGAAAAACCTCGAAATTTGAAGAAAATCCTTAAACTTCCATTATTCGAGCAATGGTAGATAATCAAACTTGAAACGCTCCGAATTAAGAAAAGGAATAGAAATTACCATCTCCGGTCGAATCTTGTAGTTTTGAAAGGTTCGGAAATAGTTGAGTTCACCGGGAGTTCGAAAGCACTTTTGATAGATTAAGGTTAAATTCGGATGAGTGTCATCGCTGAAATTTGATCCTTCGCCAACTTCGCTAGTGCGTGCTCTCTCTTTAGGTGTCATAGTTTAAAAAATTTATTAAAACAATGTATGCATCAATATCATATTCAATCCCATTGTTGAATCAATAATCAAGGTAAGCGAAAAAATTTGTTTTTGAAAAAAGAGAGTTTAAAACAAGATTTTGAATAGAAAAACAAAAACAAAAACCAAAGGGAAAATTTAAAACGAAAATAAAAAATAGAGAAATAGAAAGAAAAGAAGATTTTATACCTTGATATTAAAAGGGATGAATAAGTGATGATTTTGCACCAAACTTGATGAAAGCCTTAGACTTGGCTTGATTTTAAAAAATCCTCAAGAAGCTTTATGTTTTGTGATGAAAATATGAAGGGTTGATGGCCCTTTTATAGATGAAATTCGTTTAGGGTTTTATAAAAAGAGTTTAGGTAAAAGTTAATGTCTTTTAATGTCCAATTAAAGTTTTTCCACGATCGAGTAACGATACTCCTAAAGGTAGTATCGATACGAGGGTACAAGAGTAATTTCTTGGAAACGCGTATCAGGACATCGTATCGATAAGGAAGGCATTCGTATCGAAACGCTCACAATACGTATTGTATCAATACCCGCACAAGAGGAGATGCAATCTGGAAACTTAATGAAGTACGTGTATCGATACACATATGTCTGTATCGATACCCTATGCCCAGAAATGCATTTTTGGTCTCTAGAGCAACCAAAGTCTCGACTTTAACATCTTCTAAATGTATGCAAATGATGAATGAGCAGATTTGAGCATGTTCTAATAGTAGCATACTCCCCTTAGCTACAAGCATGGTTACCATCAAGATCAACAACACGTAAAAATGAATTTTCACAAGATCAAGCAATTTAAACCTTAAAAAGAGTCCTAAAGGGTCAAGATAGGCTAGTTAGACCTAACTCTCTCCTAAGGGACCAAAAACGCTCTTTCTCTAGAGGTTTGGTAAATATGTCCGCTAATTGGTTCAAGCTGTCAACATACTCTATAACAACATCTTGTTTAAGGACATGATATCTAATGAAATGTTATCTTATCTCTATGTGTTTGGTTCTAGAGTGTTGGATGAGATTTTTGGTGAGACAAATCACACTTATGTTATCAAACTTAAGGGGTATGGTTTCTACTTTAACTCCATAATCTAAGAGTTGTTGCTTCATCCAAAGGACTTCAGCACAACAACCCCTTAAGGATATGTACTCCGCTTCGGTGGTAGATAAACTACACTATTTTGTTTCTTAGAGAACCAAAATATGAGCATACTACCTAAGAATTGGAAAGTGTCGAAAGTACTTTTCTTATCTATTTTGCAACCCCCGTAATCTGCATCCGAATAAGCATGAAGGTTAAAGGTTGAGTCTCTAGGGTACCAAAGACCTAAACAAGGAGTATCTCTAAGGTACCTAAAGATCTGTTCAACGACTATAAGGTGAGACTCTCTAGGACTAGCTTGAAACCTAGCACACAAGCAAACACTAAACAATATATTCGGTCTACTTGCAGTAAGGTAAAGCAATGATCCAATCATAGAGTGATAGAGCTTAGAGTCAACGTAGTTACCTCTTTCATCTTTGTCAAGCTTTGTAGATGAGCTCATTGGTGTAGCTTGAGGCTTTGCATGCTCCAAGCCAAACTTATTGAGCGTATCCTTGATGTACTTAACTTGATTGATGAAGATGCCATCCTTCATTTGTTTCATTGGGAGTCCGAAAAAGAATGAGAGCTCCCCCATCATGCTCATTTCAAATTCACCTTGCATCAACTTAGAAAAATCTTGATAAAGCAATTCATTAGTGTAACCAAATATAATATCATCAACATAAATTTGAAATATTAATATATCTTTGCCATTGTTTTTAATAAAAAGTGTTGTGTCCACCTTTCCTTTCTCAAAACCTTTTCCAACTAGAAAACTTGAAGGTCTTTCATACCAAGCTCTAGGAGCTTGTTTTAAACCATACAAAGCTTTTGATAATTTAAAAACATGGTTCGGAAAAATAGGATCTTCAAAACCTGGTGGTTGTTCCACATACACTTCTTCATTTATAAAACCATTTAAAAATGCACTTTGACATCCATTTGAAAAAGCATGAAATCATGAAAACATGTAAATGCAAGTAACATCCCAATGACTTCCATTCTAGCTACGGGTGCATATGTTTCATCAAAATCAATTCCCTCTTCTTTAGTGTAACCATGAGCAACAAGCCTAGTCTTGTTTCTCACAATGTTACCACTCTCATCTAGTTTGTTGCTAAAGATCCATTTAGTTCCTATAGTAGATTTATTTCTAGGTCTATCAACTAATGTCCACACTTTACTTCTCTCAAATTTATTTAACTCATCTTGCATGGCCATAATCAAAAATCATCTTTTAATGCTTCTTTAACATTCTTAGGCTCAATGCATGAAATAAATGCAACATGATTAAGCATTTTAAGAGAATAACGAGTGGTTACCCCCTTGGATGGATCACCCAAGATTTCACCACCTTTGACACAGTTGTACTCCCTTGGGTAGCTCACTTCCTTTTCCTCAAGAGACAGGTCTTGCAATGCTTCTATAGGCAGTTCTTGTGTTTCTTCCTCTTTGGTTGGAATCTTATTCACCTTTGATGATTCTCCACCGTCATTAGCTTCAATGATCCCTACATCATCATCATCATAAGAATCCTTCCTCGGAATGAGGTTATCATCGAAAACCACATGAATAGATTCCTCTACAACTAAAGTTCTTTTGTTAAACACATGATAGGCTTTAGAGTTTAAAGAGTAACCTAGAAAAATAGCTTCATCACTTTTTGCATCAAATTTACCTAAATTGTCTTTTCCATTATTTAAAACGAAACACTTGCAACCAAAAGGATAAAAATAACTAATGTTAGGCTTTTTAGATTTTAAATCTCATAAGGGGATTTCTTTAAAATAGGCCTAATCATTACTCGATTTATAATATAGCAAGCGGTGTTAGTGGCTTCCGACCAAAAATACTTAGGTAAATTATTTTCACAAAGCATAGTCCTAGCCATTTCTTTTAAAGTTCTATTTTCATCTCAACTACTGCGTTTTGTTGAGGAGTTCGAAAAGCCAAAAAATTATGCCTAATCACATTATCATTAGAAAATTCATCAAAACCCATATTTTGAAATTTCATTCCATGATCACTTCTAATATGTGAAATTTTAAGTTAAAGATCATTTTGGGTTATTTTTGAAAATGTGATGAGATTTTCTAAAGCCTCATCCTTGGTGCTTAAAAAGAGAACCCAAGTATATATAGAGTAATCATCAACAAGCACAAAAGCATATGATTTTCTACCCAAGCTAGTAGTCCTAATTGGCCCAAATAGATCCATATGAATTAATTGCAAACACCTACTTGTAGAAACATCATTAATAGATTTAAATGAGGCTCTATGTTGTTTACGTTTAGCATATGTATTATAAATTTTATCTAATGAGAATTTGAGCTTAGGTGAGCCTCTAACTAGATTAAGGGAAACTATTTTCTCCAAAACACTAATGCTAGCATGTCCTAGTTTCCTATGCCACAACCATGCATCATTTTCATTTTGAGCAACTAAGCATGCATGGGATGTATGAATGTCATCTAGATGCACCATATATATTGCATATGTAATGACCAATGAGCATAGTTTTATTAGATTTAATGTCAACTATTCTACACCTGTTTTTATCAAACATGACATTAAATCCTTTATCACAAAGTTGACTTATGCTCAACAAATTATGTTTTAGACCATTGACATACAATACATTTTCAATGAGTATGGAAGAGTGATTACCTATGGAGCCAATACCTTCAATGTAGCCTTTGGAGTTGTCACCAAATGTTACTACTCCTCCACTTTTTGGCTTTAATTCCAAGAATCGACTCTTGTCTCCGTTCATGTGCCTCGAGCATCCACTATCAAGGTACCATGAGTTTTGGCTTTGTGCTTTGGCTTTGTAGCAGTGCTCCCCCTACAAAACAAAGAATTTAAGCTTTTATTTTTGGTAACCAAATAATTTTGGGTCCACAAGTGTTAGCTCCCAAAAGCTTGGTTCCCTTAGGAATCCAATGTGACATGGCATCAACATTATTAGATTTAACAAGTTCCTTAGGAACCCATACACTTCTAATTCTTTTAGTTTTAGTATGCTTATAGGAGCCACTTTGTTTGTAGTTAAAATTCTTTCTCTTCGGTTGGTTTAGTTCTAGATGATTCACCTATTTCATTTTTCAAAGGACCAACACTCTTTAAATAATTTTTGAGCTCATTAAGCTCATCTAACACCTTTTGGTGTTCAATGTTACATTGAGAAATAATATTATTTAAATCTACATTTTCTTTTTGAAAGTATTCAAGTTCATCTTGTAGACCTAAAATCTTTTTTCTCAAATTCCAAGCTAGCTTGAGAAATTAAATCATTTTTAGCATTCAAATCTGAAATGACTCTTTTATTTTTCAAAATGGACTCATTATACTTCTCAACTACCTCATCATACACATATTGTAACTCATCAAATGATTTATGCAATTCATCATAGGTAAAATAAAAAGTAGATGAGTTAGAGGTTACCATAGAATCCTCCTTAATAGCCATGAGGCAAAGGTTGTCCACTTCTTGTTCCTCATCCTCGGATGACTCCTCATCACTCCAAGAAGCAAGCTTGGCTTTGAACTTCTTCTTCTTCTCAAAGCCCTTCTTCTTGAGTTGAGGACACTCGGAACGGATGTGACTCGGTCTCTTGCACTCAAAGCATATGATCAGATCCTTTTCTTCCTCTTTTTTCTTGGTCTTGAAGTCCATCTTTCTTTGAAACTTTCTACCTCGGTTGGACCTCATGAACCATGAGAATCTTTTGGCTATCATAGCCAATTCTTCGAGATCTTCCTCATCACTAGAAGTGCTCTCCTCATGTAGAGATGCCTTGAGAGCCACTCCTAGTTTCTTCTTCTTGTCTACCTCAAGCTTCTCCACTCTTCTTTCTTCTTTCTTCTTTTTATCTTCCCTTCCTTGCTTCATGATTTCATGAGTTAGGAGAGAACCAACTAGCTCATCAAGTTTCAACGTCTTCAAATTCTTCGCTTCGATGATATCGGTTCTTTTCCCATCCCAAGACTCGGGAAGAGAGTAACGTAGCCTATGAACTAGCTTGTCCTCCGGGATGATCTCTCCAAAACCTTTTAGCCCATTGACGATGATTTAAAAGCGATCAAACATCTTAGATACAGTTTCGTCGGGCTTCATCTTGAAATTCTCATAGCTAAGATTGAGAATTCCAATCTTTGTTTCTTTCACATCGCTTGTCCCTTCATAGGTTGTCTCAAGTAAATCCCACACTTCTTTAGCACTTCCGATGGAAGAAGCCTTGGAGTAGATATTCGGTCCAAGAGCACAAAATATCATGTAAATAGCCTTGTCGTTGATTTCAAGCTTCTTTCGATCATCTTCACTCATTTCCACTTTTCTTTTCGGTAGAACTCTTCCTTCATCGTCTCTCTTCAACGGAATGATGTGACCCTCTTCTATAGCATCCCAAATGAGGAAATTGTTTAACTTTATGAAGAGACACATCCGATTCTTCCAATACAGATAGTTGTCACCATTGAAGAAAGGCGGTTTAGTGATCGATTGGGACTCATACATGCTCGAGCCGGAGGTAGATGTCATGGCTTGCTTTGTTGATGATCACACTCTTCCTAGAATCTCCTCTTTCGGTTGTTAATCCTTTAAAGAGGTAGGCTCTGATACCAATTATTGAGTGAATATAACGATTGATAAAAGCCAAGAGGGGGTGAATTGGGTTTTTAAAATTTTGAAGATGAAATGGAATGAATAAAAATGAAGAATATAGCAATTATAGTGGTTCAAGTTCCAAATTTTGAAGAACATACCATAAATTGTAGCTATTGGAACCCACTCTTACCACCATAAATGCACTTCTACAGCCTACCGTATCGGTACTCGAGGAGGCATATTGATACTTATCTCACAAAAATAAATAGCCGTTGTACAAATATAAGAGAGGCACATCGATACACGTACAGGCGTATCCGTACGTTTTAAAGGGAAGCATATCGATACCAGGAATATCGTATCGATGCAATTTTTCAACATAGCTCACTAGAGGATAGCAATTCGATATGTGCTATAGTGTATCGATACCCTATTTTAAATTCAGTTAACAACCAACTACCAAGCTAACAGTCAAAATATTTAAAGCAATGATTTTGAAAATATTATTAAAGCGTATCGATACATGTGAGATCGTATCGATACTTGATTCAAACTCCTTGGGATTTTATAGAGATAGCGTATCGATACAGATGAATTATGCTTCGATACCCCGTATCGATACAGTAAGGAGCGTATCGATACGTTTGTCTCCAGTAACCAAGTTTTCTAAAAAAAGTATCGATACCCTTTGGGGCGTTTCGATACTCGTAGACGTTTTTGAGCAGTTTGGTCTTGAAACACTTAGAAAAAGTTTAGGAGTTTAAGTTTTTCAAACAAGAGCAAAGCTATGATGATTTGAAACCTTTTAGGGGACTTAAAAATTATTTTATAGATTTTAATTTGGTCCTTAAGATATTTTGTTATATCAAAATCAAACATAAGTTTTACACTTTTATATTGAGGAGGTTGTTGGTTGATATGTTGATGTATGATTGATGAGATATTGTTTTTTGAGTCTTACATGTTGTCTAGGATTGACCCGAGTGTGGTTAGCAAGGTATTGCAGCGTTCCGAATACGCAGATTTTGTGAAACTACAGACAAGTTTCGAAACCACGAAACAGGTTTCGAAACTATGAGGCATTGCTCTAGATAGGTTTCGAAACCAGGCCTAGGTTTCGAAACTACGTGGCCAAATTTGTTTAGTGAAGACCATGTTTCGAAAGCAACTTTAAAGGTTTCGATACCTATTGCGGGGACTCATATGTAGTGTTTATAAATAGTTTCTAAAGTTATAATTTGGTCCATGATTGTTATGTATGCAATTGAATGAGTTTGAGTGATCTTTTTAAGCTGAAATTTTACATGTATGCATGGAACCTGACTAATTGAGGATTGGTATATCTAATTTTAAGTAAGTCCATATAGTTTTGTAGTTTTACATTTTGGTCCCTAAATTATGACAACGTTTAATTGAGGAACGTTTAATTGAGGATGCAAATGAACTTGGTTAGAGATGAAACTTCACATGTATTAATTAAAGATTGGTAAGGTCCATTAAGAAGTAGGATTAAAATTTTCTTGGTCTTGAAGTCTATCTTTTTTCTTTAAAACTTTCTACCTCGGTTGGACCTCATGAACCATGAGAATCTTTTGGCTATCATAGCCAATTCCTCAAGATCTTCCTCATCACTAGAAGTGCTCTCCTCATGTAGAGATGCCTTGAGAGCCACTCCTAGTTTCTTCTTCTTGTCTACCTCAAGCTTCTCCGCTCTTCTTTCTTCTTTCTTCTTTTCATATTCCCTCCATTGCTTCATGATTTCATGAGTTAGGAGAGAACCAACTAGCTCATCAAGCTTCAACGTCTTCAAATTCTTTGCCTCGATAATATCGGTTCTTTTCCCATCCCAAGACTCGGGAAGAGAGTAGCGTAGCTTACAGACTAGCTTCTCCTCCAGGATGATCTCTAAATTGAGGATTTGTATATCTAATTTTAAGTAAGTCCGTACAGTTTTGTAGTTTTACATTTTGGTTCCTAAATTATGACAACGTTTAATTGAGGAACGTTTAATGGAGGATGCAAATGAACTTGGTTTGAGATGAAACTTCACATGTATTAATTAAAGATTGGTAAGGTCCATTAAGAAGTAGGATTAAAATTTTAGGAAATTTACAAATTGGTCGATCATAGGATTAAGTGCACTATAATATATACAAATTTTGTACGTGAGAAAAAATTCGTACGCGAGACAAATTCTTCGGTTACACAATATATGTGAGCCTATTGTGGTGTAATAGAGGTGAGTGCATCACGACGGGTTTGGGGTCAGTCTATTCCTGGTCGAAGTGAGACTTTGGTGGAGGTGAGCCCACCATGAGAAATATGTGTATCGGATGTGTTGATAACATTCTAATTAAATGTGAGGATAGGGGTGAGACTATCCTTTGATAGGGTGAGTCTATCTGGGTCACTTGTTAAGCAAATATATGAGATTACATGTATCATGGTTTATAATGGTTTTGTATAATGAGATTTATACATGAGATTTTATTTTGCGATGTGTTTTATGATGTTCAAGCATGAGAAGCTTGCATTGAGATTTGATTTGTGATTAAAGCATGAGATTTATGATACATATGTTTTAAAAGATATTTGACTTTACTTCGGAAGACATTTAAAGCATGAGAATTATTTGAGCATGATGAGAAATGATTTATATTTGAGAAATGGTTTTAAAATACATTGTTGTGGTTCTTAATCGAGCGACCCTCACTAGGAATTTATGTTTACGCTCTCTTTTTTTCAACAAAGCAGAGAAGTATATTTCCAAAGGCATCGAGGAGGAAGAGAAAAAGTTTCAAGAAGTGTTTTGCTCATGTATGATATCCGTAATTAGACTAATACATAATAAGGGCAATGGGGGTTTAATACGGTTTTGGGAGTATGTCTTTTGAACTTCCCGAATTGTTGCAAGTTTATTTTGGTTTATAAGACATGTAAATGGCCTTTGATGTTTGTATTATGCTTGATTTGGGGGCAATTAAATTACAAGTATCTTCAGTAGAAATCATGCCTATAGGTTTTACCTTTGTTACTGAAACGCATACGCTTTTATATTGATCTGAGTGTTATGTGATGTTTGGGATTGATTTGAGTGTGTTTAAGAAGGTATCGTAGCGTTCAGTTTGTGCAAATTTTGCAAACTTCGAACAGGTTTCGAAACCATGAGGCATTTTGCTCCAGGCAAGTTTCGAAACCAGGCCCCAGGATTCGAAAACAGGTGGCCAAATTTGGCTACTGAAGCCCATGTTTCAAAATCACCTTGAATGGTTTCGATACCTATTGTTGGGACTCATCTGTAGAGTTGAAAAATAGTTTCTAAAGTTATATTTTTGTCCTTGGTTGTTATGTATGCAATTGAATGAGTTTGGATTATCATTTTAAGCTGAAATTTGACATGTATGCAAGGAACCTGGTTAATTGAGGATTGGTAAATCGAATTTTAAGTAAGTCCTTATAGTTTTGGAGTTTTATGTTTTGGTCCCTAAATATTGGTAATGCTTAATTGATGTTGCAAATGAACTCGGTTTGAGATGAAACTTCACATATATGTTATAAATGGAATTAATTAAATTTTCGTAAAGCCAATTGTTAAGTGGGGTTTTATATTAGGAAAATTTACAAAATGGTCCCTAATCTTAGTTATTGATCTTTCATTAATTGAATCGAAGTTGAATTTCGTTGTATCTTCTTCCGCTCTATGTATGACCACCTTAAGTAATATTAAATGCATCTAGATAAGTTCAAAAGTAAATAGGGTCGACTATTGGATAAATTCATGAATTTTCTTTCAATTGTTCTAAGGATAAATTCATAGTATGGATTCCAAGTTCTAATAATCCTATTAACACATGAACATAAGGGGAAATTTATAGGTAATTTATCATAAAAGTTTGAATTAGAAGAAGGAAGAAATGACTTACTTCCTCCTTAAAACACTTGAGGAAGAGATCAAAGAGATTGCAACAATTCAATGCTTAGACTCTCAAGCTACCATCATATTTTCTCACTCTTCTTCTCTTTCTAAATTATGATTCGGTCTTCAATGGGAGAAGGAAGAAGATGATAACCAAACTTGGTTATTTTTCCTTCACCTCAACCGAGCCTTTTCCCCTTCTTCGACATGTTTTCTCTCAAAAATGAAACCTATTATGGACCTTAACTTTCATTGATTTTTACATGCAAATCTTTAATAAATAAAACTTTTCAAGATAGTCATTTCAATTTAACTATCAAAATATTCAAATTTCATATTAGGTCCTTAATTTACTTAATTATCTACTTCAAAGATTTCTCAAGTCAATTTAAAAACATACTAGAATTATAGTCTTACTCCTAGACCACATTTTGGGGTAGTACAACATCATCCTCATAAGAGCATTGACACCGTTGTAGAACATCACAACCTACGTCCAATATTGGAAACCATGATTTGTGAAGCAGTCCCTTATATCAATCCCAACACACATACATCAATTCTTCATCAGCTTAACGAAAGGAAGCAATATCATTCCTTAGTTGAGTATTTCGGTTAGGTGGATTATACAGTAGCAAAAAACTTTTGCATAAATATGTCCCTGGCTCCATCGAACTGGCAGGTACTCCACTCAACCATGCTCGTGCTCGATCACGTAGTGAATAAGGAAACAACTTGAGCTTCAACAAATCTTCATGCAAACCTTGTTGTCTAAAGGAATCATAAACCTCCAAGAACGCACAAATGTGTTGTCTTGCATCTTCATGAGGTGATCCACCAGATTGCCCAATGGAGTTTGTAACGCCCCGGTTTTGGGCTTAGAAGTTTTGGGCGTTGACCGGTTTGGTCAAAGTCCTGTTCGAATCTTAAGAGGTGAAATTAGGAAAGCCTAGTTCGGGTTGCATTAAAAATATGGAAAAATGTTCTAAAATCATCTTTTAATATAATTAGGTGAACTGTGAAATCAATTTTGAAAAATGGGTTTTGGAAGTATGACATTTTGACTAGTGACCAAAATGTAAATTTCGAAAGTTTGGTGACTGTTTTATAAAGAGTTGAAACTTTGAATCTTTAAGGAGCTATTAATCCAAAGATGATTTCTCCAGATTTTTCTAAGATATTTTAAGTCTAAAATCTGATTTTAAAGGTTATTAAAATTGGAGGGAAGCCATTTTGGCTATTTTTGGATTTTGTAACCAACTTTGCTAAACTTTCTTTCTCTCTTTTTCTCTCAAACCAAACACTACTTTTCCAGAGAATTGGATCTGATTTCTTCACCTAAATCCCTCCATTCAACTCTCATTTGATTCCAAATCATTGTATCTTCAAAACCTCTTCAATTGCTTCTTGATTCAACAAGGATTTTCATTCCAAAAAGTGGAGAAACACAAGTTTGGAGGTAAGAACGTCCTTCTCCTCTAAACTATCAGTTCTTTACTGAAATTCCCAAGTTATCAACTCTTGATTGATGTTTAATTAAAGGCTTTTGAGTTTGGAATTGTATCTTGGCTTATAATGCAAGATTTGATGGTTTTTCATGATTTTTCGTTAGATCTGATTGATCTGTGATTTGAGATGTGTTTTTGATGTTAAATGAACTCTAAATTGATAAGGAAATGAGTTTTGATTAATGCAATCCCGGATAGGTTGAGTTTCCTAAGTTTAGCTTAAGTTTCTTGGATGTTTTTGTGGTGATCTTGTGGATCTGTTGTTGCTGGAGGTATAAGGATGTTTGTAGGTTGTTTTTAGATGTTTTATGGTGATGATGGATGTTAGGTTTTGCTGGTTTATGGCTGGGCTTTGTTGAGAAGTGGTTTTGATGCAATTTCGGTTGTGTTTGGTGGCTGAAATTGGAGTATGAATGAGAGCAGCGAGTTTGAGTGCTTTCATTGAAGCTTTTGATGCTTGATGATGCATTAAACCTCTGCTTTAATGTGTTTAATCAGGGGAGGCATCTTTGGATCCAAGAGTTGTTGATCCGGAAGCTTGAGTTCGTGCTTCGGCAAGAGGCGAAGTGGAATCGGTGAGTGAAAATGGGTTTTCGGCTTTGAAACCAATGTCTTGGGAGCTTAGTTTAAGTCTAAACAACTTTGCTAAGCTCGAGCGTAAGTTTTCGGAATTTCTCTCTAGTGGTGGCCATGATTTTGTTGTGATGCAAAATGATTATTTGCATGTTTTACATACTGTTTTGGAAGCATGTTTTAGCATGGTTTTTGCTGATGATGTAAGCCATATGTTGAAGGTAACTCTAGGTAGGAGTTCCTTGCTTTTGTACATTGAAATGATGTGGTTTAATGCTTTTAAATGCGTGATGAATATGACTTGGTTTTATGCTTTAAAACAGTGATGTAAGTGATGAAAATGATGTATATTGGCAAGTGATGTTTTTAAAATGTTAAGGTCACTAAGGTGGTTTAAAGTCCTTGAGTGAGCCTTGTTACTTATGAACATCAAGGTGGTTAAAAGTCCTTGGATGGTTCATGTTGTGGACACTAAGGTGTTTAAAAGTCCTTGGGATCAAGGTGTTTAAAAGTCCTTGATGAGTTACATTTCATGGTGTTTAAAAGTCCATGGCCAAGGTGTTTAAAAGTCCTTGGGATCAAGGTGTTTAAAAGTCCTTGATGAGATACATTCTATGGTGTTTAAAAGTCCATAGGCCAAGGTGTTTAAAAGTCCTTGGGGCCAAGGTGTTTAAAAGTCCTTGGGGTGAAAGTTGATGAACTTGTGTTTAAAGAAATGGAATTTATCACTTGTAGCCAATATGACATGTTATGATTTGATGCATGAGATGCATGTTTAAGTATGCTTTTGAGCATGTGTAAATGATGGTTTGAAGCATGTTTTATAAAGTGTTTTATAAATGCATTATTGAATGGTTTAAATGAGCATTCCTCACTAAGCTTTGCTTACGCTCTCTTCGTTTTTCTTAATTCAATAATGCAGAGCATTAGAGACCTTTTGAGGGCAGCAAGAAGGGCAAGAATTCAAGTGCAAGTAAAGCTCAATGTATGGAAGGTTTTTGTTAAACATTGTAGCTTTTGGGTGATTTGGCAATGGGGGACCAATGTGTATGTTTTGGGAGGTGTTTTGTACTCCCTAAGTATGTTTCTTGATGTTAAGATTGTTGGTCTTTGGTTTGGATCCTTATATGCTTGTTTTGTAAGTTTGGTGTTTGAATAGCTAGCTTGTGTAGGAAGCATGCCATTAGAATTGGGGCTTTTTGCATATGATGATGTTTGGTTGAATTGTTAGTGCTAATATGTTCTTTATATGTTGAATTGCATGCTGGCAAAGTTTGGTGACATTCGGAGCATGATTGGTTGTGTAATTGCATGTTTAAAGTGGAGTTTTGGAGCAATCTGGGCAGGGTGTTTCGGAACAGCACCTACCGTTTCGGAACGGGTGCCTTAATCGTGCCCAGGCGTCCGAAACGGGAGAGGCCGTTCTGAAACGGAAAGGCTTCTGCCAGACCCCCGTTTCGAAACGGGCTATGCCTGTTTCGGAACGGCCCCGCGTTTCGGAACGGGCTGTCTCCCGTTTCGGAACGGTCGACCGTTGGGGGCTGACATTGGCAGTTATATGTTTTGAATTGTTTGCGTTTTGGTCCTGAAACTTGTTTGTGCAATTGTATGAGTTTGGGGAGTCTTTTTGAGCTGAAATTTCACAGAGAAGCATGAAACCTGATTAATTTCAAGTTGGTAACTTCAATTTGGATTAAGTCCTTATAATTATCAGAATTTACATTTTGGTCCCTAAAGTTGTAAATTGTTCAATTGAGTCCCTGTTTGATCTCTGATGTTTGTGATCTTTTGGTATGATGTTTGTGTGATCACAATTAGGCTTAATATGCATCTAGACAAGTCTTAAAAAGAAAAAAAGGGTCGTTAATCAAGGTTGACTTTCGGGTTGACTTTGGTTTTCCCCGTGTGACTTTCTTAATTCGGGTCAACCGTCTAGGCCGGGTTAAGGGGGTTACATTTGGTGGTATCAGAGCTGAGTTCTCGAGTAATTGGGAATGTTTGTATGCATGTTTGAAGTATGTATGCTATGAATGCTTGTTGTTTGAAAGCATGTTCAGTGGTTTGAAATGTTGATGCAGTTGAGTTGTATGCTCTGATGTTGCATGTTGAGGGTACCCATTGCCAAACAAAAGCTAAAGGAAAGGTGTTGTTTTGAAATGAAATTGAGCTTGAATACTTGGATTGCTTACCTTGCTGGGCCTGATTTTGTTTTATTTGTGTTGTGATTGCATGGTAAAAGTATGGCACCACGTAGAGAGTTAAGAGGTAATGCGAGAGCTACGGCTCCTAATGAGAATGAGAATGAAGAGCACACTGGTAGTGCTGTGTTACCCCCTCCTCCGCCTGGTGGTGGTGCTGGAGGTGCGAGAGCTGAAGCTGCAGCTGATGCTGGTGCTGGAGCTGCTGGACCAGAGGTTGGTCAGGGGCAAGCTATGCCTGACATGTCTGCTTTGGTACAAGCTATTGCGGGTGCTTTTCGAGCAGCAGTAGCTGGAGCTCAGGGAGCTGGGCATCAGGGAGATGCTGGAGTCAGATTGCCTTTGGAGCGTCTGCGCAGTCTTGGAGGGACTGAGTTTAGAGGTTTGTCAGCTGAGAGTTCTGAGGCTTGGCTGGAAAGTACCAAGCGTATTTTGGGTCAGATGAGTTGCACGGATGTGCAAAAGCTGGGCTGTGTTGTGTCCTTGCTGCAGGACGATGCTTATACATGGTGGACGACTACCATTGCTGGAATGGCTGAAGCTGATGTTACCTGGACATTCTTTCAGAATGTGTTTAAAAAAAGATATCTGGGAGTGAGATATCTGGATGAGAAAAAGCGGGAATTCATGTCTCTTACCCAAGGGAGCATGAGTGTGGCTGAGTACAAGGTACAGTTTGTACGGCTCAGTCAGTATGCACCGGAGTTAATACCTGATGAGAGGGCTAGGTGCGAGAGGTTTCGTTACGGTCTTGTGACGGATGTTAAGATGTATTTGCTGGCCGCCGAGTATGTTGATTTTGATGTGTTGGTGGGCCGAGCTAAGGACGTTGAGATGAACCTGAGTTTGTCTGCTAAGGGTGCTGGTAAGCGAGCTGCTGAGTATAGTTCCGGAGGTGGACGAACAAGAGGGGACGAGATCAGAAGTATCAGTCCTCAGCCAGGAGAGGTGGTGGTGTGCCTGCTAGAGGAGGCAATGCTAGAGCTGATCCCAGTGCTTGTTGGATCTGTGGTTCCCGTGGTCACTTGAAGCGTGACTGTCCTCGTGCTGAGAGAGTGGCACAAGCTCCTGTTGCGGCTGCTGGTAACGGGTGCTGGAATTGTGGTTCTCCAGACCACATCAGGCGAGATTGTCCGAGGATGGCTGGTGAGCAGGTGCGTGCTCCTGTTGTTGCTGCACCACAGAGAGGTCGTGGGCGCGGCCGTGGTAATTTCCAGAGGAGAGAGGAAGGTGGCCGAGGGGTAGCTCATGTTGTAGCTATTCAGCCTGAAGGTGGAGGCCAAGCGAGGGTGTATGCTCAGAGAGAGGGCAGGAATGATGCAGATGTGATTGCAGGTACCTTTACTTTGCAGTCCTTGTCATTGCTTTCTTTGATTGATTCTGGATCTACGCATTCATATATTCTTCGTGAGCATGCTGAATTGCTTGGTTTGCCTGTTGAGTCTTTGGATGTTGGTGTTCGGGTCACTAGTTCTTTTGGTGAGACTGTTGTGACTCGAAAGTTGTATAGAAGGTGCCCTTTGGTTGTTCAAGAGCATGTCTTTCATGTTGATTTTATGGAGTTGCCCTTCTATGGTTTCGATGTGATCCTTGGTATGGATTGGCTTGCTGAGCATCGTGCTGTTGTGGATTGTGAGAATAAGCGTGTTTCGCTTAAGCTTGCGGATGATTATGAAGTTGTGGTGGTTGGTGAGAATGTGAAGTTTCTTGCCAATGTTGTGTCTTCTTTGGAGGCGAGCAGGATGCTGAGGCAAGGTTGTGAAGCTTATCTAGCTTTTGTGATGAATCCTAGCTCTAAGGAGTTGAGGGTGCAAGATATCAGGGTTGTAAAGGAGTTTCCTGGTGTTTTTCCTGAGGAGTTGCCTGGTTTACCTCCTAACCGCGAGGTGGAGTTTGGAATTGAGCTGTATGAGAATACAACTCCTGTGTCCATTACTCCCTATAGAATGGCACCTAAGGAGCTGAAGGAGCTGAAGACGCAGTTGCAAGAGTTGCTTGATCGTGGTTTCATCCGGCCGAGTGTGTCACCTTGGGGAGCACCGGTCTTGTTTGTGAAGAAGAAGGATGGCACTATGAGAATGTGCATTGATTATCGTCAGCTGAACAAGTTGACTATCAAGAATCGGTATCCTTTGCCGAGGATTGATGATCTCTTTGATCAATTTCGGGGAGCTGCTGTGTTCTCTAAGATTGACTTGAGGTCAGGGTATTATCAGTTGAAGGTGAAGGATGTGGATGTGCCTAAGACAGCTTTCAGGACAAGGTATGGGCATTATGAGTTTCTTGTGATGCCGTTTGGGTTGACGAATGCTCCTGCTGCTTTCATGGACATGATGAATCGTGTGTTTCATGAATACCTGGACAAGTTTGTTGTGGTGTTCATTGATGATATCCTCGTGTACTCGCGTACTGAGGAGGAACATGAAGAGCATTTGAGGATTGTTTTGCATGCTTTGTTGGAGAATCAGCTTTATGCTAAGCTGAGCAAGTGTGAGTTCTGGTTAAGGGAGGTGGTTTTTCTTGGGCATGTGGTCTCAGCTGAGGGGATTCGTGTTGATCCTCGGAAGATTGAGGCGGTGATGAGCTGGAAGGTTCCTAAGTCTGTTCATGAGGTCCGTAGTTTCCTTGGTTTGGCGGGATACTACCGAAGGTTTGTGGATGGGTTTTCCAAGATTGCTGCTCCTTTGACAAAGCTGTTGCAGAAGGATGTTATGTATGAGTGGACAGAAGCGAGACATCAGGCTTTTGAGAAGCTGAAGGCGGCTTTGACGCAAGCTCCTATCTTGATTCAGCCTGAATCAGGGAAAGAGTTTGTGGTTTTTAGTGATGCATCCTATGTTGGTTTGGGGTGTGTGCTAATGCAGGAGGGTAAGGTGGTGGCTTATGCATCGCGGCAGTTGAAAGTGCATGAGCGCAATTACCCTACGCACGATATTGAGCTGGCTGCAGTGGTTTTTGCTCTGAAGATCTGGAGGCATTATCTGTATGGTGAGAAGTGTACTGTGTACACATATCACAAGAGCATGAGGTATCTGATGTCTCAGAAGGAGTTGAATCTTAGGCAGCGGCGTTGGTTGGAGTTGCTCAAGGATTATGATCTGACGATTGAGTATCATCCTGGAAAAGCTAATGTTGTTGCTGATGCCTTGAGTAGGAAGGTAGTTGTTGAGTTGAGAGCCATGTTTGCTAGCTTGAGCATATCGCGTGATGGTGGTCTCGTTGCTGTGTTACAAGTGAAGCCATCTTTGGTTCAGTTGATCAAGGATAAGAAGTTGTTGGATGATTCCTTGGTGTCTCATGTTCAGGATATCGCGGAGGGTAGACCTTCGGATTTCTGTTTCAATGATGATGGTGTGCTGTGTTTTGGGAGTCGGATAGTAGTGCCCAATGATGCTGAGTTGAGGCGTGCTATTCTGACTGAAGGTCATAGTAGTCCTTTTGCTATGCACCCTGGTAGTACTAAAATGTATCGTGATCTTCGTGATGAGTGCTATTGGGTTGGTTTGAAGAAGGATGTTGCGGAGTTCGTGAGCAAGTGTTTGGTGTGTCAGCGAGTTAAGGCTGAGCATCAGTTTCCTTCTGGTTTGTTGCAACCGTTGAAAATCCCTGAATGGAAGTGGGAGAGGGTTACCATGGATTTTGTATCTGGTTTACCTTTGTCTCCATCGAAAAAGAATTCGGTCTGGGTGATTGTGGATCGCCTGACGAAGTGTGCGCATTTCTTGCCTGTGCATACTACGTTTTCTTTGGATAAGCTGGCAGAGCTGTACATTGCTGAGATTGTGAGGCTGCATGGTGTGCCTAAGTCGATTGTGTCGGATAGGGATCCGAGGTTCACATCGCGGTTTTGGCAGTGTTTGCATCAAGCTCTGGGTACAAGGTTGCATTTCAGTACATCCTATCATCCTCAGTCGGATGGTCAGTCTGAGCGAGTTATCCAGATTTTGGAGGATATGTTGAGGTGCTGCGTGATTGAGTTCCAAGGTTCTTGGGAGAAGCATCTGCCTTTGGTTGAGTTTGCTTATAACAACAGTTATCAGGCGAGCATACAGATGGCACCTTATGAGGCTTTGTACGGGAGGAAGTGTAGAACTCCTCTTTGTTGGGCTGAAACTGGTCAAAAGTTGGTTTCGATGCCGGCTTTGTTGAAAGGGACCACAGAGAAGGTGAAGCTCATTTGTGAACGGTTAAAGGCTGCTTCTGATCGGCAGAAGTCTTACGCGGATTTGAAGCGTAAGGAGATAGAGTATGCGGTGGGTGACCGTGTGTTCTTGAAGGTTTCGCCTTGGAAGAAGGTGATGCGGTTTGTCCGGAAGGGCAAGTTGAGCCCTAGATACATTGGACCATATGAGGTGGTTGAGCGTGTGGGTCCTATTGCGTATCGGTTGAGGTTACCTCAGGAGTTGGAGAAGATTCATGATGTGTTTCATGTTTCTATGCTCCGGAAGTATAGATCTGATCCTTCGCATGTGATGCCTGTGGAGGAAGTGGTTTTGAATCCGGATTTGACCTATGATGAGGAACCGGTGAAGGTTCTGGATTCGGATAGCAAGGTTCTTCGTGGCAAGACCATTGAGTTGGTGAAGGTGCTGTGGAAGCATCGCGGTGTTGAGGAAGCCACGTGGGAGCGGAAGGAAGACATGCTGAAGCAGTTTCCTTATCTCTTTCCTTTAGGTAAATTTCGAGGACGAAATTTCTTAAGGGGGGAGAGTTGTAACGCCCCGGTTTTGGGCTTAGAAGTTTTGGGCGTTGACCGGTTTGGTGAAAGTCCTGTTCGAATCTTAAGAGGTGAAATTAGGAAAGCCTAGTTCGGGTTGCATTAAAAATATGGAAAAATGTTCTAAAATCATCTTTTAATATAATTAGGTGAACTGTGAAATCAATTTTGAAAAATGGGTTTTGGAAGTATGACATTTTGACTAGTGACCAAAATGTAAATTTCGAAAGTTTGGTGACTGTTTTATAAAGAGTTGAAACTTTGAATCTTTAAGGAGCTATTAATCCAAAGATGATTTCTCCAGATTTTTCTAAGATATTTTAAGTCTAAAATCTGATTTTAAAGGTTATTAAAATTGGAGGGAAGCCATTTTGGCTATTTTTGGATTTTGTAACCAACTTTGCTAAACTTTCTTTCTCTCTTTTTCTCTCAAACCAAACACTACTTTTCCAGAGAATTGGATCTGATTTCTTCACCTAAATCCCTCCATTCAACTCTCATTTGATTCCAAATCATTGTATCTTCAAAACCTCTTCAATTGCTTCTTGATTCAACAAGGATTTTCATTCCAAAAAGTGGAGAAACACAAGTTTGGAGGTAAGAACGTCCTTCTCCTCTAAACTATCAGTTCTTTACTGAAATTCCCAAGTTATCAACTCTTGATTGATGTTTAATTAAAGGCTTTTGAGTTTGGAATTGTATCTTGGCTTATAATGCAAGATTTGATGGTTTTTCATGATTTTTCGTTAGATCTGATTGATCTGTGATTTGAGATGTGTTTTTGATGTTAAATGAACTCTAAATTGATAAGGAAATGAGTTTTGATTAATGCAATCCCGGATAGGTTGAGTTTCCTAAGTTTAGCTTAAGTTTCTTGGATGTTTTTGTGGTGATCTTGTGGATCTGTTGTTGCTGGAGGTATAAGGATGTTTGTAGGTTGTTTTTAGATGTTTTATGGTGATGATGGATGTTAGGTTTTGCTGGTTTATGGCTGGGCTTTGTTGAGAAGTGGTTTTGATGCAATTTCGGTTGTGTTTGGTGGCTGAAATTGGAGTATGAATGAGAGCAGCGAGTTTGAGTGCTTTCATTGAAGCTTTTGATGCTTGATGATGCATTAAACCTCTGCTTTAATGTGTTTAATCAGGGGAGGCATCTTTGGATCCAAGAGTTGTTGATCCGGAAGCTTGAGTTCGTGCTTCGGCAAGAGGCGAAGTGGAATCGGTGAGTGAAAATGGGTTTTCGGCTTTGAAACCAATGTCTTGGGAGCTTAGTTTAAGTCTAAACAACTTTGCTAAGCTCGAGCGTAAGTTTTCGGAATTTCTCTCTAGTGGTGGCCATGATTTTGTTGTGATGCAAAATGATTATTTGCATGTTTTACATACTGTTTTGGAAGCATGTTTTAGCATGGTTTTTGCTGATGATGTAAGCCATATGTTGAAGGTAACTCTAGGTAGGAGTTCCTTGCTTTTGTACATTGAAATGATGTGGTTTAATGCTTTTAAATGCGTGATGAATATGGCTTGGTTTTATGCTTTAAAACAGTGATGTAAGTGATGAAAATGATGTATATTGGCAAGTGATGTTTTTAAAATGTTAAGGTCACTAAGGTGGTTTAAAGTCCTTGAGTGAGCCTTGTTACTTATGAACATCAAGGTGGTTAAAAGTCCTTGGATGGTTCATGTTGTGGACACTAAGGTGTTTAAAAGTCCTTGGGATCAAGGTGTTTAAAAGTCCTTGATGAGTTACATTTCATGGTGTTTAAAAGTCCATGGCCAAGGTGTTTAAAAGTCCTTGGGATCAAGGTGTTTAAAAGTCCTTGATGAGATACATTCTATGGTGTTTAAAAGTCCATAGGCCAAGGTGTTTAAAAGTCCTTGGGGCCAAGGTGTTTAAAAGTCCTTGGGGTGAAAGTTGATGAACTTGTGTTTAAAGAAATGGAATTTATTACTTGTAGCCAATATGACATGTTATGATTTGATGCATGAGATGCATGTTTAAGTATGCTTTTGAGCATGTGTAAATGATGGTTTGAAGCATGTTTTATAAAGTGTTTTATAAATGCATTATTGAATGGTTTAAATGAGAATTCCTCACTAAGCTTTGCTTACGCTCTCTTCGTTTTTCTTAATTCAATAATGCAGAGCATTAGAGACCTTTTGAGGGCAGCAAGAAGGGCAAGAATTCAAGTACAAGTAAAGCTCAATGTATGGAAGGTTTTTGTTAAACATTTTAGCTTTTGGGTGATTTGGCAATGGGGGACCAATGTGTATGTTTTGGGAGGTGTTTTGTACTCCCTAAGTATGTTTCTTGATGTTAAGATTGTTGGTCTTTGGTTTGGATCCTTATATGCTTGTTTTGTAAGTTTGGTGTTTGAATAGCTAGCTTGTGTAGGAAGCATGCCATTAGAATTGGGGCTTTTTGCATATGATGATGTTTGGTTGAATTGTTAGTGCTAATATGTTCTTTATATGTTGAATTGCATGCTGGCAAAGTTTGGTGACATTCGGAGCATGATTGGTTGTGTAATTGCATGTTTAAAGTGGAGTTTTGGAGCAATCTCGGTAGGGTGTTTCGGAACAGCACCTACCGTTTCGGAACGGGTGCCTTAATAGTGCCCAGGCGTCCGAAACGGGAGAGGCCGTTCCGAAACGGAAAGGCTTCTGCCAGACCCCCGTTTCGAAACGGGCTATGCCTGTTTCGGAACGGCCCCGCGTTTCGGAACGGGCTGTCTCCCGTTTCGGAACGGTCGACCGTTGGGGGCTGACATTGGCAGTTATATGTTTTGAATTGTTTGCGTTTTGGTCCTGAAACTTGTTTGTGCAATTGTATGAGTTTGGGGAGTCCTTTTGAGCTGAAATTTCACAGAGAAGCATGAAACCTGATTAATTTCAAGTTGGTAACTTCAATTTGGATTAAGTCCTTATAATTATCAGAATTTACATTTTGGTCCCTAAAGTTGGAAATTGTTCAATTGAGTCCCTGTTTGATCTCTGATGTTTGTGATCTTTTGGTATGATGTTTGTGTGATCACAATTAGGCTTAATATGCATCTAGACAAGTCTTAAAAAGAAAAAAAAAGGTCGTTAATCAAGGTTGACTTTCGGGTTGACTTTGGTTTTCCCTGTGTGACTTTCTTAATTCGGGTCAACCGTCTAGGCCGGGTTAAGGGGGTTACAGAGTTCAACATGTTGAACATCACCAGCTTAAGTTCGAAGTGGGCTGCCTGAATCTCGGGAGCTACAATCCTAGGGTTGAGATCATCTAATCTAGGATTTAAATGGTCTCAAATAGCACGAGGTTGAGAAAGGTGTTCGATTTCAGGAACTAGAGGCAGTAATGGTTCTTCAGGTCGTCCTAAGGTCATACAACTGCACAACACCTGAAAAAGGTAACAACAAACAACAAATAAATCTATACAAAAAAGAAAATAAAATGGTGCAAAAACTAAACTCAAAGTCGCCAATTGCCAATCCCCAGCAACGGTGCCAAAAACTTGTTTTGTGGTATAAATGATAGACGAACGGCGCAAGTATACACACTGAACAAGTAATAAAAGTGTTAAGTAAGATCGTCTCCACGGGGATTTGAGGGAATTCAAGCAAAGTTCAAGCACACAAAATAATGACAAGATATTGAATAAATGATTTGGTAGGAATAGGTAAAAGAAATGTTGCAGGAAAAACTATATTAAAAATTGGAGCAACACGAAAATACTTCAAACGTCCTCACACGTGCAAAAACTCTCAAATGGGATGACAAGCCGGGTTTATCATGGAATCATATGCCTAGTTTTCACTAATGTTTAACACTTTCCAGCTTATAGGATGCTCGGTAGAGTTTAAACATGTGTTTCTAAACTATCTCTAGCAAGTAACTAATAGTAAGAATGCTACAACAATACCTCCCAGCGTAAAACCTAGCAAACTACTATCCTTGAAGTTCTACTCCTTTTACTCGTTGAAACTCTATCCTTATCTCTAAGGTGAGTTAGGGTTTAACCTCTCAGCTCAACCCTATTGTGCACGTAGATCTAAGCTTAACTCTCTCGACCATTAAGCACCAAACAAAGATTAAGGCTAACTCTCAAAAGCTCTTACAAACCTAAGGCAATAAAACAGTAAACAAAGCATGTATAAAAATAGAAAATGCTTAAAGAATTCATTCAAGCTAAAAACATAATCATCCACAATAAACCCAAGCCACTTGAAGTTAGTTCATGGCTGGGCAAATAACATCCAAAATCATTCGGTTAATACAACCCATTTCAGAAAAGTAAGGAAATGTAAGGAGCAACTAAGAGTAAGAGAAACTCTCGAGCCATCGTGGACTGTCGTGAACCACCTCAAGCTTGTTGCTTCTCTCAAAGGCCAGCAAGATCTTCCCTTAGAGCTTCAACAATAGAGGACACAATAAAGAAGGAGAAGAACGACATCCGCCTTTTACTTCTCTCTTTCTTATCTCATAAAGCACCTTTTTTAGCTCTGCCTTAAATGTGGGTGTCCTATCTTTTATATAGTGTGGCTCATAGGGTTTTGTGCCCTTAATTATTTGTGTGCCTCAAGGACTATTACCTTCACATGTATGACACAATTGGCTCACGGGGGTTCACCGAGAAATGTAGTCCAAAATGTTGCAGCATTTTCACCTCACCCAGCTTCACTCCTTAGTTCACCTGCACATCACCACACCAAAACAAACCTTTCCCAAAGAACCACCCAATTTCATAAATATATAAAATAAACCAAGCAAGCACCACCACATGCAACTATATGAACTAAATGCAGCTATATACAATGAGATGAGCTTTAAACCAAACAATAACCAAAGTAAAAAGACATAAAATGTAACCGTATTACAAGGTTAACAATTAGCGTATTAATTTGCATAATGGTTTCAATCTCTATTTTTAGTTTTAAAACCTTCGTAATCAAGTAGTTTAGGTACTCGAATCCTCAACCAAAGTGTCAACAAATCAGAATGTACACAAACTACTGGTCAATCCCTCCTATTGTCGCCAATGACCACAACACTTCCCTCCTACTGTCACCAAATAAGGACCGTACTCCACGAGTCGTAGTCCACCCCAAACATGAGCTCAACTGGACTATATGGCATTCCAGCTATACCTATGATCGACACGAAACCAAGGCATTTGTGATTCATATAATATCATATATTATTCCATAAGTGAGATTAGCTCCATATTTGAATGATTAAGAGGAGTATAACTCCATTGTTTCTTTTACTTGTATCATATAACCTCTTATTTTTTTTCAAAGTTTATCAATTCATAACACAAATAATAGATTCATACTTTTCAAAATCACACAGAAACATTCATGATTCACAAATTCTATCATTTAACACATTAGCATCTTTCAAACCAAAATGTATAACTTACCTTATAACCATTGCTCATCTTGCGAACTCCAATTTAATTCAGGTTAATATCAAATAATGTAAAATAAATAAAGAGACTCGAGAATGTTTCGACCCTAAACTAAAGCCTTAACTACATTCACACAACCAGAATTTATACTATACTTCACCATATCAACAATCTATAATTCATACAAGGGCTTACCTGAAGCTTACATGTTTTTACCATTGGTGCATCATTTGGAAAAGCTTACTAAGTTGTATACTCACTAGTTTCCATTAAGACTTACTTTATGCAAATATTACTATATTCAATATCCATTTTTTGTTTTATTTCATAGCATTTGCTAAGTACTCAAAGCTATCATGTAACTATTATTCTAACTCAATTATCATATTGAGTTCTCAATTACTTTCTATATCTTTCATCACAAGTTGTCTTATTTCTTGCCTACTTTGTTTATTTACTTTCTTTTTATCATAATTCATTCTTTCAGTATCATAGGCTTTAAACCGATATTGTATTTCGATCTTAAGTAAACACTGTCACACAAAGGTATAGTTACACTCACCTTATATCTAGAAGTTATGGGATATCCCCCTCCACTACTTACATTCAAGCTTCCTCCATTCAATACTTGATTCACCCAAGTTCATTGATTATGGATTGTCCCTTATTGAACCTTGCTTCCTATATCCATCTTTAATTAAATAATCACAACTACTTCCATTAATATACATATCTTTTAACAAACATTAACTTAATATGTATAAGCAATATCATCATTCAAGCATTAACCATGCATATGCTAGTTATTCCTCAATTCCATTTTCAAGTTAAATCCTTGTTTCCAACTTTTGGCAACTTTAGCAATCATCAAAGAATTGTTTCCCAAGAATAGAGTATGCACTGGAATTTTAGGTTCTTTACACCTTTACAAACTAGATTTGTAACCCCCTTAGCCCGGCCTAGACGATTGACCCGAACTACGAAGATTACACGGGGAAAGCCAAAGTCAACCCGAGAGTCAACCTTGATTAACGAACCTTTTTTTTTCTTTTTAACCTTGTCTAAATGCATATTAAACCTAGGTGTACTCTTGAGATAAGCATACTCAAAAATCACAACAATCGGAAAACATTAAAGGACTCAATTGCGCAACATACAAATTTAGGGACCAAAATGTAATATCTGGAAATTAAGAGGACTTTACCAATTTTTAGATTACCATTATGAAATTAGTCATGTTTCATACCTCTCTGCCAAATTTTGCCTCAAACGGACATCTCAAACTCAACCTATTGCACATACAAAAATCAGGACTGAAACGTAAAGCTTGCAAACCTCAAAACCATTCAAATTAGTGCCCAACAGTCAAGTGTTTCGAAACGGGTCTAGACCATTCAGAAACACGGGCTGGCAGTAGCCAAAGTGTTTCGAAACACCTCTGCCCGTTTCGAAACACCCAGGCCAAAATATGCACCTGTTTCGAAACAGGCAAGGGTGTTTCGAAACACCCTGCCCAGAAACAACAGAAAAGTCTGTTTTTACACACTTTCGACCCACCAAACACGCTCATAAGACCCCCCATGTAATGCCAACAAGTCATCAAACATTAAAGGAACATATTTGCATCATCAAAGCTCAATCATAACATCATTTAGGTAAAACCACAAGTCTATAGGCATGCATCCTAAAATGAAAAGCAAGCAATCATCAAATCTCCAAAACAAATACCAAATGACCATTTACATGTTTCAAACATCATCATAAGCATTAAACCAAACTTGGGGAGTCCAAAACATCTCCCAAAAACACAATCTAGGTTCCCATTGCCAAATACCAAAAGCTAATAGTGTTGTGAAAATAGTCACCATACATGAGCTTAGACTTTCACTTGGATCCTTGACCTCCTTGCTACCCTTAAAGCACTTCAATGCTCTGCATTATTGGTTCAAGAAAAGGAGAGCGTAAGCACACATGCTTAGTGAGAAATGCTCTAATGAAACAACACAATAATACACTTTGTAAAAATACCTTTCCATGGCCTTTAATTTCACAACAACATTTATCATGCATCTATGCATACAAATCAAGCATCTCATGCTTCAATACATCAACATGTCATATTGGCTTTCAAGTGATAATCCATAACCATTTTCAACTCAAAACACAATCAGATACGCGGATTACAAGCGTTGTCCCATACGCTCCATACACACTACCAAACACTCAAGGTGGAGTTTACCGGTACAATCACAACCCCTCAACACCCGTGATGGAGTCTACGGTACAATTACAACCCCTCCACATCACTCATTGGTAGTTGTATAACATCACTAACGAGAACACGAGACACACAACACAAGATCCTCACATGGCCTTTTAACCACCATTATGATCTTAGACATCTCGTTAGTGTTCTTGGATGGAGTTTACGGTACAATCACACCCCCTCAACATCCAAGGCGGCTTTATTCACGGTGCACCCAATCCTATAGCCGGCTAACTATATCCGATTCAAGTACTTTTAAACCAACACATCACTTGCCAATATACATCAATTACCATGATCAATCTACTGTTTTTAAGCATTAAACAAAGCCATTACATAAACATGCATCACTATGCATCAAACCACATTTATCAATGTCCAAATCAAGGATCTCTTACCTTGAGCATCCTTCAACACATGGCTTACAAAACCAGCATTAAACATGCTAAAATATGCTTTCAAAACAGAATTTAAACATGCAAAATAAGCACGTTGCATTAAACCATCTCACGGTTCATCAAAGAGAGAGTTTCTCCGAAAAACTTACTCTTGAGCTTAGCTAAGTTTTTAGACTTAAACTAAGCTCCCATAACCTTCCAAGATTGGTTTCAAAGCTGAAAACCAAACATCGCTCACCGATTCCGTTTCGCAAGCTTGCCGAAACGCCGATCAAGCCTCCGGATCAACACCACAAGGATCCGAAGATGTCTCCCTTGTTTTAAACACATCAAAGCAGAGGATTAATGCATCATCATGCATTAAAATCTTCAACCAAAACACCTAAACTCACTGCTCTCATCAAAACTCACATTTCGGCTACCAAACACAACCGAAATCACATCCAAACACCTCTACAACAATACCCATTCAAGATCCATCAAATCCAATCATTCTTAGACATCAATTAACATCCAAAAAGGACCTAATCACGTCCTTATACCTCCAGCTATAGCAGAACATCAAAATCACCCCAAAAACCACCATTTTCTCAAGTAAAAACTTAGGAAAATCAACCTATTCGGGATTGCATTAATTAAACCTCAATTACACATCATTTAGACATCCTAAATACATCAAAAAGACATCTCAAAATAGAGCCCAATCATCTATTACGAATTTCTTCGAATTAAATCCAAATCTTGCATTTTAAGCCAAAATCAAGAACACAACATTAAAACCTTTAATAAAACTCAATTTAAGGATTGAGAACTTGGGAATTTCAGTAAAGAACTGAGTATTTAGAGGAGAAGGACGTTCATACCTCTAAATGTGAGTTTCTCCTTGTTTAGAGCCAAAATCCTTGAAAATTCAATAAGCAAATGATGAGGATTTGGTGTAGAAATGATTAGAAATCATTTAGAGATTGAAATCTCAACTTTAGGTGTGAACATCAAAGGAAAAGTGGCTGTGGAAATGTGTTTGGCTGAGGGAAAATTGAGAGAAAATGAAATGGGAAAATTTTAGCAAAAGTTAGTTATGAAACTAAAATATCTCTTTTCCATCTTTTCTTTTTATTAAATTACATTAAATGAGTCTTTAAAATTTAAGAAAAATCTGGAGAAACCCTCCCTTAGGTAAATTAGCTCCTTAAAGAATCAAAGTTTCAATCCTTTTAAAATAGTCACCAACTTTTCAAAAATTATATTTTAGTCACTAACTTGAAATGTCATATTTCCAAACCCCATTTTGTAAAATTGATTTTACCACTCTCTTATATATAATAAAAGAGGATTTTTAGATATTTTTCCATATTTTTAATGCATCCCGAACTAGGCTTTCCCTAAAAACCACCTTTATATTTGAACCGTAATTTAAACCGGTCCGATTCAGACCCTAAACTTCCAAGCCCAAAATTGGGGTGTTACAACTCTCCCCCCCTTAAGAAATTTCGTCCTTGAAATTTACCTGGAGGAAAAAGGTACGGAAACTGCTTCAACATGTCATCCTTCCATTCCCACGTGGCTTCCTCAGCACCACGATGCTTCCACAACACCTTTACCAACTCAATGGTCTTGCCTCGAAGAACTTTACTGTCCGAATCTAGAATCTCTACCGGTTCCTCATCATAGGTCAAATCCGGATTCAACTCCACTTCCTCCACAGGAATCACATGAGAAGGGTCTGATCTATATTTCCGAAGCATAGAAACATGAAACACATCATGAATCTTTTCTAACTCTTGCGGTAACCTCAACTTGTACGCAACAGGACCCACACGCTCAATCACCTCGTATGGTCCAATGTACCTAGGGCTCAACTTACCCTTTCGGTCAAACCTCATCACCTTTTTCCAAGGCGAAACTTTCAAAAACACACGATCACCCACCGCATACTCAATCTCCTTACGCTTCAAATCCGCGTAAGACTTTTGCCGATCAGAAGCTGCCTTCAATCTCTCACAATTGAGCTTCACCTTCTCGGTGGTTCCTTTCAACAAAGCGGGCATCGAAACCAACTTTTGACCCGTTTCAGCCCAACAAAGAGGAGTCCTACACTTCCTCCCGTACAAAGCTTCATAAGGTGCATAGGCAAACTCCACCAAAGGCAAATGTTTCTCCCAAGAGCCCTGGAACTCAATCATGCAGCACCTCAACATATCCTCCAAAACCTGGATAACACGCTCGGACTGACCATCCGACTGCGGATGATAAGACGTACTGAAATTCAGCCGTGTACCCAAAGCCTGATGCAAACACTGCCAGAAACGCGATGTAAACCTCGGGTCCCTATCCGACACAATCGACTTTGGCACACCATGCAGCCGCACAATCTCAGCAATGTACAGCTCCGCAAGCTTATCCAAAGTGTACGTAGTATGCACAGGCAGGAAATGCGCACACTTCGTCAGGCGATCCACAATCACCCACACCGAATTCTTCTTCGATGGCGACAAAGGCAAACCAGAAACAAAATCCATGGTAATCCTTTCCCACTTCCACTCCGGAATCCTCAACGGTTGCAACAACCCTGAAGGAAACTGATGCTCAGCCTTAACTCGCTGACATACCATGCACTTGCTCACAAACTCAGCAACATCTTTCTTTAAACCCACCCAATAGTACTCATCACGAAGATCACGATACATCTTAGTACTACCGGGGTGCATAGCAAAAGGACTACTATGCCCCTCAGTCAGAATAGCACGCCTCAACTCAGCATCATTGGGCACTACTATCCGACTCCTAAAGCACAACACTCCATCATCATTAAAACAGAAATCCGAAGGCCTATCCTCCGCAATATCCTGAACATGAGGCACCAAAGAATCATCCAACAACTGCTTTTCCTTAATCAATTGAACCATAGATGGTTTCACTTGCAATTCAGCCACAAGACCACCATCACGCGAAATACTCAAACTGGCAAACATAGCCCTCAGCTCAACAGCTACCTTTCTACTAAAGGCATCCGCTACAACATTAGCTTTTCCCGGATGATACTCGATCATCAAATCATAATCCTTGAGCAACTCTACCCAACGTCACTGCCTAAGATTCAACTCCTTTTGGGACATCAGATACTTCAAACTCTTGTGATCCGTGTACACAGTACACTTCTCACCATACAGATAATGTCTCCAGATTTTCAAAGCAAAAACCACTGCAGCCAACTCAATGTCATGCGTAGGATAATTGCGCTCATGCACCTTCAACTGCCGTGATGCATAAGCCACCACCTTACCCTCCTGCATCAACACACATCCCAACCCAACATAGGACGCATCACTGTACACCACAAACTCTTTCCCTGATTCAGGTTGAACCAAGATAGGAGCTTGCGTCAAAGCGGCCTTAAGCTTCTCAAAAGCCTGCTGTCTTGCCTCCGTCCACTCATACTTAACATCCTTCTGCAACAACTTCGTCAAAGGTGCAGCAATCTTGGAAAACCCATCCACGAATCTCCGATAATATCCTGCCAAACCCAGGAAACTACGGACTTCATGAACAGACTTAGGAGGTTTCCAATTCATCTCCGCCTCAATCTTCTTAGGATCAACACGAATCCCTTCAGCAGAAACCACATGACCAAGAAACACCACTTCTCTAAGCCAGAACTCACACTTGCTCAGCTTAGCATAAAGCTGATTCTCCAACAAAGCTTGCAGCACAATTCTCATATGCCCTTCATGCTCCTCCTCAGTACGTGAGTACACGAGGATATCATCAATGAATACCACCACAAACTTATCCAGGTATTCATGAAACACACGATTCATCATGTCCATGAAAGCTGCAGGAGCATTCGTCAAACCAAACGGCATCACAAGGAACTCATAATGCCCATACCTCGTCCTGAAAGCTGTCTTTGGCACATCCACATCCTTCACCTTCAACTGATAATACCCTGACCTTAAGTCAATCTTAGAGAACACAACTGCTCCCCGAAATTGATCAAAAAGATCATCAATTCTCGGCAATGGATACCGATTCTTGATAGTCAACTTTTTAAGCTGACGGTAATCATTGCACATTCTCATAGTGCCATCCTTCTTCTTCACAAACAAGACCGGTGCACCCCAAGGTGACACACTCGGCCGAATGAAACCACGATCAAGAAACTCTTGCAGTTGCATCTTCAGCTCTTTCAACTCCTTAGGTGCCATTCGGTAAGGAGTAATGGACACAGGAGTTGTGTTTTCATACAACTCAATCCCAAACTCCACTTCGCGATTAGGAGGCAATCCAGGCAACTCCTCCGGAAACACACCAGGAAACTCTCGCACAGTCCTGATATCTTGCACACGCAACTCCTTAGAGCTAGGATTCTTCACAAAGGCTAGGTAAGCTTCACAACCTCGCCTCAGCATCCGACTCGCCTCCAATGTAGACACCACATTGGCAACAAACTTCACATTCTCACCAACCACAACAACCTCGTAATCATCCGCTAGCTTCAACGAAACTCGCTTATTTTCACAATCTACTACAGCTCGATGCTCAACAAGCCAATCCATACCAAGGATTACATCAAAACCATAGAAAGGCAACTCCATAAGATCAACATGAAAAACATGATCTTGCACAACCAAGGGACATCTTCTATAAAGCTTTCGAGTCACTACAGTCTCACCAAAAGAACTTGTGACACGCATACCAACATCCAAGGACTCAACAGGCAAACCAAGCAATTCAGCATGCTCACGCAATATGTATGAGTGTGTAGATCCAGAATCAATCAAGGAAAGTAATGACAAGGATTGCAAAGTGAAAGTACCTGCGATCACATCCGCGTCATTCCTCCCCTCCCTCTGAGCAAACACTCTAGCCTGGCCACCACCCTCAGGCTGAACAGCTACAACATGAGCCACATTCCTTCCACCATCCTCTCTACGCTGGAAGTTACCACGGCCGCGCCCACGACCTCTCTGTGGTGCAACAACTCCAGGAGCACGTCCTTGGCCACCACCGTCCAACAGAGGACACTCCCTCCTCATGCGATCCGCTGATCCACAGTTCCAACACGAGTTACCAGCCGCCACAACAGGAGCCTGAACCTCCCTCGCTGCTCGAGGACAATCATGCCTCAGTTGTCCACGCGATCCACACGTCCAACATGTGTTTGGATCAACTCTTGCCTTATCCCCCTGAACAGGCGCACCTTGCCCTCCACCACCTCGCCTAGCTGAAGACTGATACTTCCGATCACGTCCCCTCTTGTTCCGTCCGCCTCCGGAACTATACTCAACAACTCGTTTACCAGCACTAGGGCCAGCACCTCTAGCAGACAAACTCAAATTCATCTCAATGTCCTTTGCTCTACCAACCAGCACATCAATATCAATGTACTCAGTAGCCAGCATATAAGTCTTTACATCCGTCACTAAACCATAACGGAACCGCTCACACCTCTCCCGCTCATCAGGAATAAGCTCAGGCGCATATTGACTGAGTCGGACAAACTGAACCTCGTACTCAGCCACTGACATGCTCCCTTGAGTAAGTGACATGAATTCCCTCTTCTTTTCATCCAAGTACCTCACACCCAGATACCTTCTCTTGAAAATGTTTTGAAAGAACGTCCATGTCACATCAGCATCCTCCATTCCGGAGATAGTGGTTGTCCACCAAGTGTATGCATCGTCTTGCAACAATGATACCACACAGCCCAGCTTCTGCACATCAGAACAATTCATTTGTCCCAAGATTCTCTTGGTACTCTCCAACCAAGACTCAGAACCTTCAGCAGACAAACCCCTGAACTCAGTCCCTCCCAGACTGCGCAAACGCTCCAAAGGTAGTCTAACACCAGCATCACCTTGATGCCCAGCTCCTTGAGCTCCAGCTATCGCTGCTCGAAAAGCTCCAGCAATAGCTTGAATCAACACTGTCATGTCATGAACAGCTTGTCCCTGACCAGCTTCAGGTCCAGCGACCCCAGCACCAGCTGCAACACCAGCTCCTTCGCCCCCAGCACCACCACTAGGTGGAGGAGGTAAATCCACCGAATTTTCAGCGTTCTCTTCATTCTCATTTTGAGCCATAGCTCGCATATTACCCCTCGTTTCTCTACGAGGTCCCATTCACTAAACAATGCAATCACAATGTAATAAACAAAGTCAGGCTCAGCAAGGTAAGTAATCCAAGTACTCAAGCTCATTTCCAATTAAAAACAACTCATTTCATTAGCATTGATTTGGAAATGGGTCCCTCTAACATGCTTCACCATAGCATACATCACAATTGTATCACACTTACAATTCACACAACATGCTTTCATTAAACAAGCATACAAAGCATACATACATTCATCACCCACATAACCATTCCCAATTACTCGAGAACTCAGCTCTGATACCACCAAATGTAACCCCCTTAACCCGGCCCATACGGTTGAACCGAATTAAGAAGTTTACACGGGGAAAACCAAAGTGAACCCGAAAGTCAACCTTGATTAACGACCCTTTTTTTTCTTTTTAATCTCATCTAGATGCAAATTAACCCTAGGTGAACACTTGAGACAGACATATTCAAAAGCCACAACAATCGGATAACATTCAGGGACTCAATTGCACAACATACAAGTTTAGGGACCAAAATGTAAATTCTGAAAGTTACAAGGACTTAACCAACTTTTGAGTTACCATTATGAAATTAGTCATGTTTCATGCTTCTCTGCCAAATTTCAACTCAAATGGACAACACAAACTCATTCAATTGCATAAACAAAGTTCAGGACCAAAACACAAAGATTTCAAAACATATAATCGTCAATTTCAGTGCCCAACGGTCGGGTGTTTCGGAACAGGGATGATCCGTTCCGAAACGCGAGACCGTTCCGAAACCCGTTGCGCAACATGGCCTGGTAGTGGCAAAACTGTTCCGGAACGGCTCTGCCCGTTTCGAAACGCCTAGGCCATTTCAGGCCCTCTGTTCCGAAACGGTAGCACCTGTTCCGAAACAGGCTGCCCAGATTACAGAATTTTTGCTGGTTTATTACACAATTGGCCCATCAAACGCATTCAAAAGACCCTCAAATTACACCAGCAAGTCATTATATACTTAAGGAACATAATGGCATCAACAATTCGTAAACGTGGCATCAAACAAGGAAAGCCCCAATTCTATAGGCATGCATCCTATATTGAAAACCATTCAAACACTAAACCACCAACAATCCTCATAAAGGCCAATTACAAGTTCCAACAATATCAAAAGCATAAAACCAACTTAAGGAGTCCAAAACATCTCCCAAAACAACAACATAGGTTCCCCATTGCCAAATGCCAAAAGCTAAACAAGTATGAAAATATTCACCATACATGAGCTTAGTTCTTCACTTTGATTCTTGACCCGCTTGCTGCCCTTAAGCACTTCAATGCTCTGCATTATTTGTTTAAGAAAAGAGAGAGCGTAAGAACATAGCTTAGTGAGGAATGCTCATTTAAAACATCACAATAATGCATTAATAAAAACTCTTTTTCAAAACCTTTAGCTCAAACAACAATTCATCATGCACATATGTACATAAACCAAGCATTACATGCCTCAAACCATTATCATGTCATATTGGCTTTCAAGTGATAATCATAACCATGTTCCAAAACACAAACGACAATTTACAACCAACAATCGGATACGCGGATTACAAGCGTTGTCCCTACGCTTCATACACACTACCAATATCAAGGTGGAGCATGGTACAATCACAACCCCTCAACACCCGTGATGGAGACTATGGTACAATCACAACCCCTCCACATCACTCATTGGTAGTTGTATAACATCACTAACGAGATCACGGGACATACAACACAAGATCCACACATGGACTTTAAACCACCATTGTGATCTTACCATACACAAGGTCCACACATGGAATTTTAACCACCATTTTGACCTTAAAACAAGAACCACCCATGGACTTTTAACCACCATGTTGTTCTTAACCATCTCGTTAGTGTACTTGGATGGAGCATGGTACAATCACAACCCCTCAACATCCAAGGCGACTTTATTCACGATGCACCCAATCCTATAGCCGGCTAACTATATCTGATTCAAGTATTTTTAGACAAACCACATCACTTGCCAATATACATCATTTAACAACATTAATCTATTGTTTTAAAGCATTTAACAAAGCCATAATAATCATGCATCACTTGCATCAAAACCACATTTATCAATGTACAAAAAGAAGGAACCCTTACCTAGAGCATCCTTCAACACATGGCTTATGAAACCAGCAGTAAACATGCTAAAATATGCTTTCAAAAACAGAACTTAAACATGCAACAAATCCCTTTGCATTCAACCAACTCATGGCTCATCAACAAGAGAGTTTTTCCGAAAACTTACTCTTGAGCATAGCTAAGTTGTTTAGACTTAGACTAAGCTCCCAAAACCTTCAAACATTGGTTTCAAAGCTGAAAACCAAACTTCACTCACCGATTTCCGTTTCGCCACTTGCCGAAACACCAATCAAGCTTCCGGATCAACACCACAAGGATTCGAAGATGTCTCCCCTATTTTAAACACATCAAAACAGTAGATTAATGCACCATCATGCATTAATATCCTCAACCAAGACACCTAAACTCGCTGCTCACATCAACACTAACATTTCGGCTACCAAACACAACCGAAATCACATCCAAACATCTCTACAACACTACCCAACCAAGATCCATCAATTCCAAACATTCATAAACCTAAATTAACATCCAAAAAGGATCTAAACACGTCCTTATACATCCAGCTATAGCAGAACATCAAGATCACCCCAAAAACCATCATAAACTCAAACAAAACTTAGAAAAATCAACCTATCCGGGATTGCATTGATTAAACCTCAATTTCTCATCAATTATACATCCAATTTACATTAAAAACACACCTCAAAACAGTGCCCAACCATTTCATACGAATTTCATCAAAAACTAACCAAATCTTGCATTTTAAAGCCAAGATCAAGAACACAACTACAAAACCTTTATTAAAACACAAATCAAGGATTGAGAACTTGGGAATTTCAGTAAAGAACTGAGTATTTAGAGGAGAAGGACGTTCATACCTCTAAATGTGAGTTTCTCACTTTTTGGAACCAAGATTCTTGAAAATCCAATAAGAAATTGCCAAGGCTTTGTTGTAGAAATGATTAGAGATCAAAAGGAAGTTGCAATCTCATCTTTGAATGTCAAAATCAGAGGGAAATTTGCTGGAGAAAAGTGTTTGGGTTGAGAGAAAAGTTGAGAGAAAAGAAATGGAAATTTTTGAGAAAAGTTAGTTCTGAGAGCAAAATATCTTTTCCCCTCCTTTTTCCTTTAATTAAAACCATTAATAAAACCTTTAATATTAAGAAAAAAATCTGGAGAAACTCTTCTTGGGTAAATAGCTCCTTAAAGATTCAAAGTTTCAATCCTTTTTAAAACAGTCACCAAGTTTCCGAAAATTACATTTTAGTCACTAACCCAAAATGTCACACTTCCCAACCTCATTTTGTAAAATTGATTTCACCATTCTCTTATATATAATAAAAGAAGATTTTAAGATATTTTTCCATATTTTTAATGCAACCCGAACTAGGCTTTCCTAAAATCACCCTTTTATATTCGAACCGCAACCCGACCGATCCGGTCCAAACCCAAAACTTCTAAGCCCAAAATTGGGGTGTTTCAATCCATGCTTTCCAAGCTAACCCTAAAGCTCCTAACCATGCTTTCCAAGCTTTCCTTAAATGGTGAACCTTTGATGCGGAGAAGATGGAGTTTGATTTGGGAAAATTCACTTTCTCTTTCTTCCACACCTAGTCGGCAGCCCTAGAAGTGTTCATGAAAACCTGAACCGATGAACCGTACCGAAAAACTAGAAAAACTTAACTAAATGGCAGGTAATCGTACCAGTAAAAATTAGCTAAAACGGTACGATAACCTTACTAGTAAAATTAGCGATTAAACGAGACGAGAATGGTTATAATTTTTCGCTAAACGGTTAACCGTAAAAGCTGATAAGAAATTGAAAATTAATTTTATATTAATATTAAATGATTGATTATTACTAATTATGTGAAATTACCCTACTTAAACTATATTTTATAATGATATTAAATTATTAGTAATAATCAAACGTGTAGTTTACGTCTATTTAAACGTGCTTCTATTCTAGTATTAAGATATAGTGGGATATGTTTTGCATCCTTTTGTTTATGTTGGGTTTGTAATGCCTTGATTTTGGGCCTAGCAGTTTATGGGCTAGATTAGACGGTCCGATAGACTAGGTTAGAGATTCGAGTCAGATTTGGGATCAAATATTTTTATGAAAGATAAAAATATGGAAAATAGTTAAAAATCATTATTTAATATATATATGATTTTGGTAATTCAATTTTGGGAAAATGATTTTGAAAATTTGACATTTTGGCTAGTGACCAAAATCTAAGATTTGTAAAACTGTTTTTAGTGACTGTTTTGTAAATGGGTCAAAACTTTGAATATTTAAGGAGCTAATGTTCCTAAGTGTTTTATCGGATTTTTCACTCAATTGGATTAGTTTTAAATGTTTTAGTTAAAGGATTAAGTGAAATTAATTAATGGAAGGTAGTTATTTTCACAAAAACCAATTTTATGTGATTTTCTATTCTCCAAACTTTTCTCTCAAAGTCTTTTTAGCCAAACATATATTCTCCAAAATTTTCTCTCAAAGTCTTATTTTCTTAAATTAAAGATTCCTAATAGATTTCCTAACTTGTTTCTACAAAATCTCATTGTTTTCCTTTGCTTTTCAAGAAGGAAAATCATCCAATTGAGAGGGATTTCAATCATTGAAGGTGAGGTTCATTCTTCTCCACTAATGAATGGTTCTTTACTGAAATTCTCAAGTTCTTTATCCTTTATATATGTTTCTAATGGGTTTTGATGATTTAATTGTGGATATTTGGTTTAATTGAGATTTGATTGGTGAAATTTGTTTTTTGGATCTATTTTGTTGGGTTCTTGATCAGATTAGAACATGATTATAATGTTTATAATAGTAATAATAAGTTGATTATAACATTGGAATCCCGAAAACTATAAGAATCTCCACTTGTTTAGGTTTTTCGTTTTGTGTTTTTGGTGAGTTATGGTGGTGTAATTGTTGCTGGAAGTATAAAAATATTTTGAGAAGGTTTTTAGATGTCTTTTGATGTTAATTGATGTTAGTAAGTGATAGGTTTTATCTGGGTTAAGTTTGGAGGTCAATCAATGTGGTTTTCAGTTGTTTCGGATAGGCAATTGATAGCATTTAACAAGGCAATGTTGTGTAATTTCTTGCTAGGAATTCGAATGCATTGAGATGCATTAATCCTCTATTATTATGTGGTTAAAACAGGAGAGAATGATCTGCTAGCAACCGGTGAAGCTTTGAAAGCTTCAGACGCTTAGTTTTGCATCGGAGAATCGAGGTTTTGCGTGCCGGTGATTGAGAACGTGAATTTAAGTTTTGAAATGTTTTAAAGGTGGTTTAGGAACTTAGATTTTAGCTTGAAACGTTTGTATAAGTTCGGAAGTAAGTATAAAGTGGTTTTCTCCATAGGTCGTGCTATTATGAAATGGTTTTTATGCACATGGTTTTGATTACATGTTACCTACTATTAAAACGTATTTAAAGTATGTGATATATTGTTTTTAATTATGAGATGATGAAGGATGCACATGGTGAGTGATCATTGTAAGTATATGTTTCATGCTTGTGTTTAAAGCATGGTTTGTTGCTTTGGAAAATGGGTTAACATTGATGCTTTGGAAACATTGAGGTACATGGTTAAATGTGAATTATATTGGGAAGTGATGGTATGTGAATGGTTTTAAAAATGCTATCGAATATAGCTAATCGGCTATAGGATTGAGTGCACTATGAATAATTCACCTTGGATGTTAAAGGGTTTATACGATGTACCAAATACTCCATCCAAGTACCCTAACGAACAAGGAAGTGTAGTGCCCCATCTCTCGTTAGTGGGGTTATACATCTACCAATGAGTGGTGTTGAGGGGTTTATAGTGTGTACCGAATACTCTACCACAGGTGTCACAACGGTTGAGAGGTTTATATTGTGTGCCGAATACTCCTGTGTGTGAGCCTTGAGATGCCAATGAGAATGTATGAAGTATTGGGACAACAATTGTGAATACGTTTATTCGATGTTGTGTTTTGGAAATGGAACTTGGTTAATGATCACTTGTAAGCCAATATAATTGTTGATATATCATGTGTTGTATAATGGTATTTATACATGTTTACTCTTTAAGCTTGGCATATGGTATGTTATGTATGGGAAGGCTTAAATTGAGGTTAATAGTGTGAATTGTTGCGGTTTTATACTACATCTTGCATATGGTTTAATATGCTGGTATTAAATTATTAAACTGCATGATTTCAAAGGCATGATGTTTAAAATGATGATTTGAAGTAATTGAAATGAGATTTCAATGTGGTTTTGGGAAATCGTTTTAAAATGCATTGATGGTGTTTTGTTTTTTAGCACTCCTCAGTAAGCCTTGTTTGCTTACGCTCTCTTTGTCCATCAATGCAGAGAATTAGAGTTTGGATGACAGTGGGGAGCAAGGGATCAAGACAGACTTCGTTACTTTAACTTATGTTTTCGTATTAGACTATAAGTAATAAGGGCAATGTGGGATTCATTGTGTTTTGGGAGATATGTGTGAACTCCCTGTTTGAGCAAGTTTATGTTGCTTTTTTGGACTTTTAAATGGCCTTTGTTGTTTGGTTTATACTTTGATAAGGTTTTGGACTATGCTTGGTTTGGTTTATAGGAATCATGCCTATTGATTTCTATTTGAAGCATGATGTCATGAGGTGATGTTGAATATGCCATGTTTTATTGAGGATGGATCCTTGGAAATGTTGTGTATATGTTAGAAGCATGTTAGGGTGGTTTTTATTGCATCAAAGTGTGTTAAACTAGTAAAATGGGGCATTACAGGCTCAGACGTATCGATACGCGGACCACTGTATCGATACGGGTAATCAAAAATAGGCTTGGTGTATCGGGACATGGGGACCCTTATCGATACGGATAAAGAGGAAAAAGTGGGCTGTTTTGATACACAGGGAAGCGTATCGGTACGGGTCTGAGGTTTCAAAATTGAGGAGCTCACTAGAAAATATGTACCAATACGAGCCTTGGCATATCGATACAGCCAGCGGTTAATGTATTTGTAATGCCCAGGTTATTGGGCTTGGAAGTTTATAGGTTGGGTATTGGTTCAGGGAAAACCTAGTTCGAGGAGTGATAAAAATATGAGAAAATCTTCTAAAATCTTTTTGAAATATATACATAAGGGAGTGGTGAAGGCAATTTTGAAAAATTATAATTGGAAGGTGGACATTTTGATTTAGTGACTAAATTGTACAAATTGAAAACTATTTTTAATGGCTCATTTTCAAAGAGCAAAAACTTAGAATCTTCAGGGAGCTAAAGTAACTGTAATCAGCTATTTCTTTAATTTGACATGTTTTAATTGTGTTTTAATTAGAAAGATTAAAAAGATTTTGATTAAAAATGAATTAAGCTTTACAAGCTTATTTTGACGTAACTTCTATTTCTCACTATTTTCTCATCGACTAACTACCTATATTCTTTCAAAACGTCTAGAGATGTAATTCAAGGAATTAAGCTTACCATTTTACTTTGATTTCCAAATGATTTTTCATGGAGTTTCCTCAATTTGTTTTAATGGTTTCCTGAAGACTTTCAATCAAATCTTATCAATTTAAGGAATAACAAGGGATTAGAGGTAATTTTCGTGCTTCTCCTCTAATCAAGGTTATTTAATGATATTCTCTAGCATTTGGCTCTTTAATTATGTTTCTTAACAAGGTTTCATGATTGATTTGAAGAAAACGGCTGAATCAAGCTTTAAATGACGATTTTGTGTAATTTTTTAATTGATCTGTTTTGGTTGCGATATGGTTGATTTTAATCATGTTTGGAGGTTTATTAATGTTGAGATTGAGGCTTAAGCATGGTAATCTCGAAACTATTTGGATATCTAGTTGATTAGGTTGTTAGAATTGGGTTTTTGTGGCGTTAATATGATTTTGTGAATGCTGGAGGTATACATTTGATAATAGGATGATTTTGGATATTAATCAATGATAATAAATGGTTGGAGTGTTAGGTTTTGGCTGGTTGAGTTTGTAGAGTAATTGATGATGTTTTTGGTTGTTTTAGATGGGCGTTTTGGTGGTTTTGGGAAAGGCAATATTGTAGGTTTGCTTGTTGGAGTTTTGAGTGCATTGAGATGCATTAATCATCTGTTCCTATGTGATCAGAATAAGGGATAATGTTTCAGAAGCAACCGGTGAAGTTTTGGGAGTTTCGCATTGGCTAGTAAATGTTTCGCGTGTCAGTGAGTGAGAACATGGAATTTAGCTTTGAAATGATTTAAAGGTGGTTTTGGGAACTTATATGTAAGCTTGAAACGCTTGTCTAAGTTCGGAAGTAAGTATAAGGAATTTCTTTCTTGGTTGTGCTATTATGAAATGGTTTTTATGCACTTAGTTTAAATTCATGTTACCTATTGTTTAAGCATGTTTAAAGCATATGGTTTGTTGTTCTTAATGATGTGTTGGTGAAGGATGCACATGGTAAGTGATCCTTGTAAGTATATGTTTTATACTTGTGATTCAAAGCATGATTTAAAGATGATGCTTTGAAAATAGTGAGGTATGTGGTGAAATGAGAATTATATTGGCATGTGATGTTATGAAATTGGGTTATAAATGTTATCAGATATAGTTAGCCCTCTATAGGATTAAGTGCACTATAATCAAGTCGCCTTGGATGTCGAGGGGTTTATACGGTGTACCGAATACTCCATCCAAGTTCCCTAATGATTGAGGTATGTGTGTGTGGTGTCCTGTCTCTCGTTAGTGGGGTTATATATCTACCGATGAATGGTGTTAAGGGGTTTATATGGTGTACCAAATACTCCAACACGAGTATCACAACGGTGGAGGGTAGCTCCCGTGTGTGACCGTTGAGATGTCGATGAGAATGTAAGAAGTGTTGGGACAACACTTGTGAATTCGTGTATCCAATATGTTGTTTTGAGAAATGAACTTGCCTAACGATCACTTGTAAGCCAATATAATTGATGATGTATCATGAGATGGTTTATGTTGTATATTGTTATTTATACATGTTTTACTTTTTAAGCTTTGCATATGGTAGTTATACATGGGAAGACTTAAATTGAGTGTTAGCAATGGGACTTGTTGTTGGTTCATGATACATGTCGCGTAAGGTTCATTATGCTGATTTTTTTATTAAGAAAAGTGCATGGATTTAAAGGCATGCTGGTTTTCAAATGATGATTTAAGTTAATTGAAATGAGATTTCAATGTGGACTTTGAAAATGGTTTTAATGCAATGAAGGTGTTTTGTTTTTGAGCACTCCTCACTAAGCCTTGTGTGCTTAGGCTCTATTTATCCAATAATATAGCGAATTGAGGCTCGAAAAGGCAGCTTTGAGCAAGGCATCAAAAGAGACTTCATTCCTGAAAGTATGTTTCGGTTTAGACTATGAGTAATAAGGGCAATGGGGGATCCATTGAGTTCGGAAGATTTGTGTAAACTCCCTACTTGAACAAGTTTATAATGTTGTTTTTTACTTGCAAATGGCCTTTGGTAGTTGGTTTGTGCTTTCCTATGGATTTTGGTATCTTGCTTGGTTTGTTTACTAGGTTGCATGCCTATAGTTTACATTCGATGCATATTGCCATGAGAAGATGTTGGTTATGCCATGGTTGCTTGAAGTTTGATGTTTGAATATGTTGTATATATGTTAGAAGCATGTTTAGGTGGTTTCTGTTGCATTAAAGAGTGAAAAACCAGCAAAATGTGACATTACAGGCCTAGGTGTATCCATACGCCTAAGGCTGTATCGATATAGTGAGCCTGAAATAGGCATTGGGTTTCGAAACAATGTAGGGTGTATCGAAACAGGCTCGAATGAATTGGCTACTGGAATTTCGTATACCGACACGCTTTGGAGATCGTAGCGATACGTGCTAGTGTTCCAAAACACCCGAAGCTGTTCTGAAACTGGTTGTATCGATACAGGGCTGAGTGTATCGATACACGTAGAAGTTGATTAGGTAATTGGAATATTTTAGAGTTATGTTTCTTTACATTTTATTCCTTGAATGTTGTGGATGCAATTAAACAAGTTTGAATGATCTGATTGAGCTGAGATTTGACAGAGTGACATGTAATATGATTAATTAGAGGATGGTAAGTTAAAAATTAGATGAAGGGCTTGTAGTTGCGAAATTTACAAACTGGTCCTTCTCGCTTGTTGTAATCAATTGAATGCCAAATCGATGTCTGTTTGAGTTGATGTTTCATCCGCTGCGAGTCTAAACACTTAGGGAAACAATGTTCATCTAGACAAGATAAAAAGAAAAAATAGGGTCGTCTATTGATGTAAACTTCCCAGTTTACTTTAATATTCCCCGTGTGACCCGTTCGGTTCGGTCAGGCGTCTAGGCTGGGTCGAAGGGGTTACATTTGGTGGTATCAGAGCCAGGCTTTGAAAGATTGGAACGTCGGTAAGTGGTTGATAAGTTAGTGTGAAATAATTGAGAATTATAAAAAGTTGATTGTTATGCTCGGTGATGGCTATATACATGTTGATGTGAGTTGTATCTTGTTGATTGTTGTGCACGGTGTTTGCAATATGTATGTTGTTTATATTATGCTATGCTTGGGTCCTTATTACTATAGTTGAAATGTTTGAAATTGAATTGGAACTCTTGGATTCTTGCTTGAAGCTGACCTGATTGTTTTGTTTTGTTTTATTATCATGCCTTGGTAAGAATAGCACAATGGGACCGAGGAGAGAGCTATGATCTGGTACGATTGCAACTACCGTAGGGCAGTTAAATCATGAGAGCGAGGTACCTCCTGGAGGGAATCTACCTCCTCCACCCCCTCCACCTAAGGGTGAAGAGCAAGTACAACATGAGCAAGCTGGGCTAGTGTTGGGCAATTTGATGCCCTCAGTTCAGGTGATGACTGGAGCATTTAAGGCTGCTCTTGCTGGAGTACAGCTAAATGAAAAAAGTTGCTACGTAAGCGGGGTTTCCGTTAGAATGCTTCTGTAGTTTGGGCAGTATTGAGTATCGTGGTTTGTCTCCTGAGGCATCCGAGGCTTGGATGGCCAGTACGATTCGGATTTTGGAACAAATGGGGTGCAATGATGCACGTAAGTTGGGATGTACTGTTTCGCTGTTGCAAGACGATGCTTACAGTTGGTGGACGAATGTAACTGTGGCTTTGGAGCCTAATGATGTGAACTGGGAGTTCTTCCATGCTGCCTTTAAGAAGAAGTATCTAGGAGTGAGATACTTGGATGATAATAAATGTGAGTTCATGTCTTTGGTTTAGGGTAGCATGGATGTGGCCGAGTATGAGGTTCAGTTTGTTCGTTTGAGTTAGTATGCCCCTAAGTTGGTGCCGAGTGATAGGCATCGTTGCAACCGTTTCCATTACGGTCTGGTATAAGAAGTGAAGACTTCCATGTTGGCCTATGATTATACAAATTGTGATGTGTTGGTGACACGAGCTAAGGATATTGAACAAAGTTTGGGTTTGTCTTCTCGCGTTGGTGGTTCCAGCTCGGGTAAGAGAGGTACAGATTTCAGCTATGGTGGTGGACAGTTTAAGAGGTATCGTGATCGTAGGTATCATCCTGAGCAGAGGCAAGGTGTTGTTGGGCGTTGTGTGTTGCGTGTAAAAGTGTCTATCGCAATATAGCGCAAGTGTACACGACGCAAGTAGTAAAGTGATACGTAAGTATCAAATATCGTCTCTACAGGGATTGGGCTAATAGCTTTAACCTTGGATTGCTGCACAAGAGGGAAAATAAAGAATTTATTTGTTTGTCACGAAATAATAAAGAAGACTGAAAATAAAAGAGGAAAATATTTAGAGTAAAGAGTAGGCCGGTATTAATCTGCTCCGTAGTGCAGGTGTTTGCTTTGTCTAGAACTTCTCTGTTTTGTCGTAGTGCCTGTCGCGGCAGCACCTGCTGCGGCAGCGGTCTGTTGTTGTCGCGGTAGCGAACACACAACTCAATACTTTAAGCTTGGTAAGAATCCCTGCTATGCATTGGCCTATCCCTACGTCCAAGTCTGTCAATGAGCACGTCTTTGATGATACCTCCCGGCGTGATTCGAAGGATGAACACCGATGTTGTTGAATTCTTCCTTAGCCACTTAACCTCGTCCTATCCCTAGGTCCGAGATAGTTCAACCATAAATTGGAAAACCCGTACTTATTCCTTTCGTATACTTAACTCTCCCGATATTAAGTAAATGTGTAATCTCACAATGCTCTCCCGATACTCTTGTAAGATGTTGAAAACAAGAATAAGCAAACTTGAAGTTTATTTTACTGAACAGAAAAAATCCTAAAACAATACAATCCTTGCAACTACTTTACAGAATCAACCCTTAGCCCGACGGGAAGTTTAGAACATGATGAGAAGGGGAAAACGACTAGGGTTTAGGGGAAGACGGCTAGTGTAACACCCCAATTTTGGGCTTAGAAGTTTTGGGTTTGAACCGGACCGGTCGGATTTTCGGTTCGAATATAAAAGGTGGTTTTAGGGAAAGCCTAGTTCGGGATGCATTAAAAATATGGAAAAATATCTAAAAATCCTCTTTTAATATATATAAGAGAGTGGTGAAATCAATTTTACAAAATGAGGTTTGGAAATATGACATTTCGAGTTAGTGACTAAAATGTAATTTTTGAAAAGTTCGTGACTGTTTTAAAAGGATTGAAACTTTGAATCTTTAAGGAGCTAATTTACCCAAGGGAGGATTTCTCCAGATTTTTCTTGATTTTTAAAGACTCATTTAATGTTTAATTAATAAAAAGAAAAGAGGGAAAAGTCACATTTTGGTTTCATAACTAACTTTTGCCAAAATTTTCTCATTTCATTTTCTCTCAAAATTCCCTCAGCCAAACACATTTCCACAGCAACTTTCCTTTTGATTTTCACACCTAAAGAAGAGTTTTCAATATCCAAATGATTCCTAATCATTTCTACATCAAATCCTCACCATTTACTTAATAAATTTTCAAGGATTTTGGCTCTAAACAAGGAGAAATCCACATTTAGAGGTATGAACGTCCTTCTCCTCTAAATACTCAGTTCTTTACTGAAATTTCCAAGTTCTTAATCCTTAAATTGAGTTTTATTAAAGGTTTTAATGTTGTGATCTTGATTTTTTGCTTAAAATTCAAGATTTGGATTTAATTTTGAAGAAAGTCGTATTGGATGTTTGGGCTCTGTTTTGAGATGTCTTTTTGATGTATTTTGGATGTTTAAATGATGTGAAATGGAGGTTTAATCAATGCAATCCCGAATAGGTTGATTTTTCTAAGTTTTTACTTGTGAAAATGGTGGTTTTTAGGGTGATCTTGGTGTTTTGTTAACGCTGGAGGTATAAGGACGAGTTTGGGTTCATTTTTGATGTTAATTGATGTTTAAAAATGGTTAGAAGTGATGGATCTTGGCTGGGTTAAGTTTTGGAAGAGTTTGGAGGTGTTTTCGGTTGTGTTTAGTAGCCGAAATGTTGGATTTTTGTAGAGCAGCGAGTTTAGGTGTGTTACTGGTGATTTTAATGCATAATGATGCATTAATCCTCTGTTGTTATGTGTCTAAAACAGGGGAGAATGATCCGGAGGCAATAGAGGTGGCGTTGGAGGTTTCGGATGCTTGGAAGGCTTAACGGCTAGCGTAGTTTTGTGTATCGGTGAGTGGTAAAGGGTTTTCCAGCTTTGAAACATTTTGGATGAGGCTTTGGGAGCTTAGTTTAAGTCTAAACAACTTAGCTAAGCTCAAGAGTAAGTAAATGGAATTTCCCTCTTGGTTGGGCTATGCTTTGGTTTTTAAATGTACTTGGGATGATTGTGTTTAAATTACTATTTTTAAACATGTTTGGACATGGTTTAATGTTGGTTGTTAATGCCATTATGTTAAAGATGCATAGGGTAAGTCATCATTGACTTGCATGTGTTGGGTGCATATGACTAAAGCATGTGATGCTTGTGGATTTGGCATTTTGGTTATGCTTGTAAAACAGTGGATTAATATGGTAAAATGGTTATATTGGCAAGTGATGTAAGTGGTTCTTGGTTAATTTAATCGGATATAGTTAGCCGGCTATAGGATTGGGTGCACCGTGAATTGAGTCGCCTGGGATGTTGAGGGGTTGTGATTGTACCGTAAACTCCATCCAAGTACCCTAGCGATTGAGGAAATTAGTGTCACCATGGTGGAGGATGGCTCTCGTGGGTGGACTTTGTTGAGAGTCACCACGATGGAGGATGGCTCTCGTGGGTGGACCTTGTTAAGCGTCACAACGGTGGAGGGTTGCTCCCGTGTGTGAGCTTGGTTAAGGTGATTACAATGGTTGAGGTAGCTCCCATGTGTATGCCTTGTGGTGTGTCCCGGCTCTCGCTAGTGAGTTATACAACTTCCGATGAGTGATGTTGAGGGGTTGTGAATGTACCGCTAAACTCCATCACGGGTGTTGAGGGGTTGAGATTGTACCGGTAAACTCCACCTTGTGTTATTCGGTAGTGTGTATGAAGCATGTGGGACAACGCTTGTAATCCGCGTATCCGATTGTGTCTTGTGTTGTGATGGTTTGTGAATTGTCGCTTGAATGCCAATATAATGTGTTTGAATGTAATGAAGCAAGAGTTGCTTGGAAATGATGCAAGGTGCAAGAGAAATATGTAAATGATGCAAGAATGCATGCGATGCTTGTTAAGCTTGAGCACTAGTATATTTTGCTAATGTGAATGGTGTATATGTGCATAGAATCTCATAAATGCATTGAAGTCTTGTGAGGGCTTGTTTTAGAAGGCATGTAATGCAAGTGTTGTTTTAGTGGTTCATGTGTTGCATTGGTTTAATGCGTGAGATAGTTATAAGGAGCTAATGGTTTTCAAAGGGTTTCTTGTTTTGAGATGTTCATCAAGAATGAGGAAAGTATGTTGTGAATTGGAGGTGCTTTCCAAGGAATTTTTGTTTAACTTTGCATGTGATGTTCATGCATGAAAAGGGTTTAAATGATAGTTTGCAAGAATGTGTTTTGGGGTGAGTTGTTTAGCTTTTCTAAGCTAAAGGTTGGTTTTCATGTTGAGCAATGCATGGTTTGAAGCATGTTGCTTTAAAAAGGGGTTCTCAAACAATGCTTTGGTTTATTGTATTGTATTTACTTTTTAAGAAAGTTTTATGATTTGCTGCATTGATGGTGTTTTGGTTTTGAGCATCCCTCACTAAGCATTACGTGCTTACGCTCTTTTGTGTCCATCAATGCAGATAATTGAAGTTGGGACAGCAAGAAGCAAGGGATTCAAGGAGAGCTCCGCTTGAGAAGTATGTCTCGGTTAATAGCTATAGATAATAAAGGCAATGGGGGGAGAGTCTTTTATATTGATGTGTAACGAGTTTGAGTATGTTGACCATATTTGGTTTGAGGTTTGAATCTTGTTGTTTATCGCTTTTGCAACATTTGAATCTTCTTATTGCAACATTTGAATCTTCTTATTCATAAGTTGTTGCACTATGCTTCTTGTTTTAAAAGCTTGATCAAGTGTTGGATGTGTTGAAAGAGTTGGTGCACCTAAGGTTTGCTTTGCATCTAGATTTTAATGCAATTTGGTATTTATGATGCTTGGCCTGTTGTTGATATGTTGAGGATTGTTTTATAGTATGTTTGATGGTGATTAGATGTGTAAAAACAGGCTTTTCTGCTGTTTCTGGGCAGGGTGTTTCGAAACACCCTTGCCTGTTTCGAAACAGGTGCATGTTTTGGCCTGGGCGTTTCGAAACGGGTAGAGGTGTTTCGAAACACTTGACCGTTGGGCACTGATTTGAATGGTTTTGTGGTTTGCAAGCTTTACATTTTAGTCCTGATTTTTGTATGTGCAATTACTTGTGTTCGAGATGTCCATTTAAGGTGAAATTTGACAGAGAAGCATATAACCTAACTAATTTCATAATGGTATCTTAAAAATTAGTAAAGTCCTCTTAATTTCAATATTTTACATTTTGGTCCCTAAATTCGTATGTTGTGCAATTGAGTCCCTTATTGTTTTCCGATTGCTGTGATTTTTGAGTATGCTTATCTCAAGAGTATGCCTAGGTTTAATGTGCATCTAGACAAGTCTAAAAAGAAAAAAAAGGTCGTTAATCAACGTTAACTTTCGGGTTGACTTTGGTTTTCCCCGTGTAATCTTCGTAGTTCGGGTCAACCGTCTAGGCCGGGCTAAGGGGGTTACATTTGGTGGTATCAGAGCTGAGTTGCGAATGCTTGGGGAAATGGTAAATTGTTTTAATAAGTGTTTGATGTTTATTCTGATGTGTGGTTGAAAGTCGGTTGAAATGTGTGTCTTTGAGCGAATTGTTGATGTTTTTATCATGCGTTTTGGTTATGAATCTTCATTGAGCTAATGTGAATTTGTACTGATGATATGCTAGTATTGTGAGCTGATTTTATGAATGATGAAAGTGTGATGGGTATGATATGTTGATGTTATGCTGTTGCGGGTGAATGTTGTTTGATGAGAGCATGATCGAAGTATGTTGATTGATATGCTCGATGTTATGATATCCATGTTTTTATTGATTGTTATGTCATGTAAAAGGGGAGAATTCGGGATACCCATTGCCTTATTATTATAGCTATTGTGTTATGTTGGAGTTGGAGTCTTGAATCCTTGCTTGAAGTTGGCCTGATTGTTTTATTTGTTTTGTTATGATTGTTTGTTGATTATTAGCGCGATGGAATCGATGAGAGAATGGCAGTTGGGTGAGATGGTTGCTACTTTAGAGCAGGTTGTTAAGTCTTGGAATTCATCTTTTGGTGGAGGTGTTTCGTTTCAGCCTACAGTGCCTGGAGTTGAGGTAGTAAGGCAAGAGGAGGAAGTTGGTTCTGTGATGAAGAGTTCATCACCTATTGTTCAAGAGGTGTTGGGAACATCTCAGGCCATGGTGAAAGTGAGGCCTGAAGACGTGCCGATCGAAGGACGCGCGAGTTTGACAAAATAACCCCTATATGATTTGGAAGCTGTGGAGTATCGTGGTTCGACACCTGAGGCGTTCGAAGCTTGGTTGGCCAGTATAATTCTGATTTTGGACCAGGAAGGGTGTGACTACGCCTGTAAGCTGGGAAGTGTTGTCTCATTGATGTTGGAGGACGCCTGTGTCTGGTGGACATCTGTGGCGGTGGCAACGCATATCCACGATATAGATTTGGACTTCTTTGTGTCTGCCTTTTATGAAAGGTACCTTGGAAAGAAATTCCCAAGGGTTAAGCAACGTGGGGGTGTGGCTTCAGATTATGAAGGTGAGAAAAGTTTAAACAAGAGAGCTGTGGATACTGACCTCGGGAGCGGTCAGCGTAAGAGGTTGCGTGATAGAAGGTTTTGCTTGAATCGAAGCATGGGTGGTAGTGCAGATGTGGGGCAAGTGCTACATGATCAAGGAGGAGTAACTCAGTTTCCGATGTGTGACCGTTGTGGAAGGTGTCCTGTTAGAGGTTGTTGGGGCGTGGGAGTTTGTTGGAACTGTGGTTCTAAGGAGCATGTGAAGCGAAATTGTCCTCAAGTGGTGAGATCAGCTTCAGTTGTAGCAAAAGGGTCTCAGAAGGGTCGTGAGAGCGGCAAAGATAATGTTCGAAGGTGGCAGGAAGGGCAGAAAGGTGTGAGCAGCTTGGGGAATGAATCTTGTTGGAATTGTGGGTCTGTTGGACATTTGAGACGAAATTTTTTGAAGTTGGCTCGGGGTAGTCAGGGTTCTTTACCGCAGGGAGATGTTGATGACCTTAAGGTGTTGGCTGATGCTGCGGTGGTGCGGCTAGAGAATGATGGTTCTGCAAAGAAGAGAGTTTGTCTGTTGAAGCCCCGAGGCAGTGAGATGTTTACAAGTAACCTTGTTAAGTAACCTTTATGTTGGGTTGTGTGGTGCTCGATTCGTTCAACCGATTATGCTCACCAAGTGGTGGAGAGGTGGATATTTGGGTGGAAGGGTTGTGGAAGCTAGAAAGATTAAAGACACAAAGATTTATAGTGGTTCGGCCTTCTAACAAGCACCTACATCCACTACCTTAGCTTCCCACTAAGGATTTCACAATCAATCCACTAATTGATTCGTCCCCTTTTTTAGGATTAGGAGGAAACCCTTACAACCGATCAAGCTTCTACCCAAGCCTTGATCAAAAACCCTCTTTTACAAAGAGACAAAGAAAGCAAACTTAAACCCTCTAATAGGTGTTTGTTTGCACAATTAAGCACTCACCCAAAACCTAAAACACTTGAGCAAATTTGACAATTTTGGCTCACAAGTGTTTGTCTATACAAGAATTGACAATTAAAGTGCTAAGACAATTTCTTGATCATTTGTTGATTGACAATTGAAGCATTAGTCTTCTCTTGATGCTTGGAGGTCCCTTTTATACTCCCAATTGAGTTTATAGCCGTTTAGGACCGTTGGGGTTGAAATAGAGTCGTTGGAGCCTTTAATTCCCTCCATAAATGCAGTCTGCAGCTCCCCGTTTCGAAACGCTCGAAGCCGTTTCGAAACACCCTCAATATGGAAAGAGCCGTTGCAGTCTGTCAGGGTACCCGTTTCGGAACACCCCCTTGCCATTTCGGAACGCGTATCGGAACGCTATAAGCCCGTATCGAAACGACCTGCATTTAAAAGTTAGTTGGGAAAGAGCCGTTGGGGTTTATGACCGTTGTGGTCAGTGCCACGTGGGTGTATCGAAACGGCCTAGCCTGTTTCGAAACGCTGGCCCCGTTTCGATACGAGTATCGAAACGTTTTGGCCACTGGAGGCACCTGTTTCGAAACGCCCTAAGGTTTTTCGAAACACTTGGTCTGTTTTGTTAAAATTGGCCTTTGAAAACATGAAAAACCTTTATGAAAAATTCCTTAAATATTATTTCAAGTTGTTTGGACTTTGGAAATGTTTTAAATACTTTTTAAATCAGTCCAAAACATTTTTCAATTATTATATCAAAACATTAGTTCTACAATCTCCCTCTTTTTGATATAATAAAACCACTTGAAAAATTGTTTGGAATTCTCCCCCTTTAACTTATAAAATGTGAATAAGAGAATAAAATTTTAATTCACATAAAGCTCCCCCTTATTCATTTTGAAAATTCAATTTTTCAAACCATTTCTCCCCCTTTTTGTTATATCAAAAAGATTTAAAACATTAAGTTCAAAAATAACAATAGAGGTAAAAAAAATTGACAAAAGTAAGAATTTGGTTTTAAAATGGCTCCCCCTTACTCAAGGCATCATTGAAATGTTAGTCCAACATATATGATCATCTAGTTGAATTAAATAAAAATAAGACTAATAAAATCAAAACAACTAGAAATTTTACCAACACTTGAACCCAAGGGAGGATGTGAAGCCTTCCTTCTTCAAGTGTTCTTTCTTGTGTGTATGGAGCTCCCCCTCAATGTTTGACTTGTTGAACATCTCCATCACACCTACAATAGACAATCAAGTAACTTTTGGTATCCAAATTGCTTTGGATCCATAAACGTTAGTTGCACAAAATTTAGTCCCCTTTGGAATCCATTTTTCAATTTCATCCCTTTTAGTTGAAGTATTAAGTCCTTTTGGGACCCAAACACTTCTAAAACATTTTCCATTTACAAATCTAGGGGCACTAGATTGTCTAACATAAAAATTTGATTTTCCAAAATTGTTTTTCTTTTCAAGTTCCTTGGAAATCAAATCTTTTTCTTCTTGAACTTTTTGAAGCAATTTTTGTAAATCAAGACATTTCAATTCAAACTCTTCAAGTTTTGCTTCAAGTTCAAGTTTGGTTTTAGAAAGCAAATCATTTTGAATTTTTAACTTTGAAACCAATTTATTGTTTTTCAAAATGTGGCTTTTAAAATCTAAAACCAAATCATCATAGGCATCTTATAATTCATCAAAAGTGTAAGAACATGAAGTAGATGAATTAGAAGTTACCCTTGAATCTTCTTCGATGGCCATAAGGCAAAGGTTGGCATGTTCATCTTCGGTGGAGTCTTCATCACTCCAAGTAGCCAAATGTGCCTTCTTCTTATGGCTTGAAGTGCTTGCCCTCTCCTTTCTCTTAGGTTCTCGTTCAAGCTCTCTCAAGGCTTTCTTCATGAACGGGGCACACTTCTTGAAGAGATGAACTATCTCTTTATCTTCATCCTCCTCTTCACTTGTGTAGACATGATGGCAAGTGGAGGATTTGAGAGCCATGACACTTGCATTGATGCCAAGCCCTTTGAGTTTCTTCTCTCCCATAGCTCTAATTTCTTCCCTTTTCTTCTCCTCTTCCTTGTTCTTCTTCATAATTTGATGAGTGAGAAGAGACCCCATAAGTTCATCAAGCTTCAAAGTCTTCAAATTTTTGGCCTCGATGATGGCGGTCCTCTTTGAGTCCCAAGACTCGGGAAGTGAGTAGATGAGCTTTCGAACAAGCTTTTCTTCCGGGATGGCTTCTCCAAAACCTTTAAGACCGTTGGTGATGGTGGAGAACCTATCAAACATCTTCTCGATGTTCTCTTCCGGATCCATTTTGAAGTTCTCATACTCCAAGGTTAGGAGCCCAATCTTGGTCTCCTTGACTTCATTTGTCCCCTCGTATGTGACTTCAAGCTTGTCCCATACCTCCTTGGCACTCTCACAAGAAGACATCTTCTCATAGATGGATGGACCAAATGCACAAAATAGAATGTGCAAGGCTTTGCAATTTAGCTCCATCTTCTTGCGATCGTCGGCACTCCACTCCGCTTTACTTCTTTGAGGCACGAATGGACCATCTTCAACTATGTCCCATAGCTTGTAATCTCTTGACTTCAAGAAGAATTTCATCTTTGTCTTCCAATGGGCATAGTGGTCTCCGTCAAAGAAAGGCGGTTTGTCGATTGATTGTGCCATTTGAGCCGGTTGATGAACTAGTGATCGAGCTTGCCGGATCTTCTCAATAGGATGTGAATCCCCTTCGATTGAGCCAAGCTCTGATACCAATTGTTGGGTTGTGTGGTGCTCGATTCGTTCAACCGATTATGCTCACCAAGTGGTGGAGAGGTGGATATTTGGGTGGAAGGGTTGTGGAAGCTAGAAAGATTAAAGACACAAAGATTTATAGTGGTTCGGCCTTCTAACAAGCACCTACATCCACTACCTTAGCTTCCCACTAAGGATTTCACAATCAATCCACTAATTGATTCGTCCCCCTTTTTAGGATTAGGAGGAAACCCTTACAACCGATCAAGCTTCTACCCAAGCCTTGATCAAAAACCCTCTTTTACAAAGAGACAAAGAAAGCAAACTTAAACCCTCTAATAGGTGTTTGTTTGCACAATTAAGCACTCACCCAAAACCTAAAACACTTGAGCAAATTTGACAATTTTGGCTCACAAGTGTTTGTCTATACAAGAATTGACAATTAAAGTGCTAAGACAATTTCTTGATCATTTGTTGATTGACAATTGAAGCATTAGTCTTCTCTTGATGCTTGGAGGTCCCTTTTATACTCCCAATTGAGTTTATAGCCGTTTAGGACCGTTGGGGTTGAAATAGAGTCGTTGGAGCCTTTAATTCCCTCCATAAATGCAGTCTGCAGCTCCCCGTTTCGAAACGCTCGAAGCCGTTTCGAAACACCCTCAATATGGAAAGAGCCGTTGCAGTCTGTCAGGGTACCCGTTTCGGAACACCCCCTTGCCGTTTCGGAACGCGTATCGGAACGCTATAAGCCCGTATCGAAACGACCTGCATTTAAAAGTTAGTTGGGAAAGAGCCGTTGGGGTTTATGACCGTTGTGGTCAGTGCCACGTAGGCGTATCGAAACGGCCTAGCCTGTTTCGAAACGCTGGCCCCGTTTCGATACGAGTATCGAAACGTTTGTGCCAATGGAGGCACCTGTTTCGAAACGCCCTAAGGTGTTTCGAAACACTTGGTCAGTTTTGTTAAAATTGGCCTTTGAAAACATGAAAAACCTTTATGAAAAATTCCTTAAATATTATTTCAAGTTGTTTGGACTTTGGAAATGTTTGAAATACTTTTTAAATCAGTCCAAAACATTTTTCAATTATTATATCAAAACATTAGTTCTACACTTTACCCTAGTTATCTTAGTTTGGTTTCGGTTTGGTTTTCCCTTGCTTAGTGGGTATGGTCTCATAGCTAGCATGTCTGGGGTAGTAGTTGGTGTTGTTTTGAAAACAACTTTAGTGTGATGAGGGCATTAGTGGGTATTTTGTGGTTAATGGGTTGTTAGAATGGTAGGGTTGGACAAGTTGGAAGTGAGATAAGAGGTTGTTCTTAGGCGGATCCTGAGGATGTTATTGGTGGGTGTGAATCGACATACATGCACAATTAAAACCATTGTTATATACTATATTATATATATGTGTGTTGGTCCATGCATACATGTGACATGACATTAGAGGTTTTGCATACATGTACACAGGCATTGATAGGGCATATTGGTGACCATGCATACGAACGTTCACACTTGCTAATAGCTAGTTGGGTCCGTTAGTGTTGTGATAGGGTTGGGTTGGATGATGGGTTTAAGAGTTGTTTTGGTGCTAGGAGAATGTTAGAAGTAATGGAGGGTATTAAGCGAGCTGTCAGTAATAGTGAGTGCAATATAGCATGTTGGCAGAAGGAAAGTGTTTTGGCGCTTAAAGAGTTTAGCGGTGTGGTGGTGAGGAGATTACCGGTTGAAGTTAGAATCAGTCAAAGTGGTTGTGAGTAGCTAGTAGAAGTGGTAGATTCTTGGTGTTAAGTGATGTTGCAGGTTAGTGGATGTGTTTCCAGAGTTCTGAGGTAACTTGGCATTGATGTTGTAATAGAAGGGTTGTTTTTGTAGGTGATGGTTCGTAGCAACCTTCGAAGAGTTGAGAAGAGGTTGTGTTGTGGGTTGTAGAAAAGGGTTGGCCTGGGGTGAATAGAAGTTTTGTAATCTTAATATGTATGTATAAAATGGGCGGTGTCCTGGTAAGGCTAGTGTTGTAGTCAAAGCTTGAAGTGGAAAGGCAATGTAAGTTCAAGGGCCATTGTTGGTTGGACGGGTTCTTGTGAGAAGTGGTTGGCTAGTCGTGTATAAGTAAATCCCTTCTGAAGTCAGCTAGTGGTATGTGGAACGGCTGGCGGAGTCAAGGTTGGGGTTTGTGACGTGAATTTCAAATGTTGTGTGAGTAGTTTTGGTGAGTCGTTATGGTAGTGATAGTGGCGGAGGTGAAGGAATGTTATCAATACGTTGAGAAGTTTGGGTAAGCAGTTGATGCTTAAGAAATTTTTGCTTGTTGTGGTAATCTTTGAAAGAGGTTGAGCAGTTTTGCAAGGGGTTTTAGAAGCAGTGAAGGTTGTGGGTCACATGGTGGCTGGAACTGGATGGGTTGGTGTCATCGTGTGTGCGAGTTTTGGGAGTTATGAGTTAAGGTGGTGTATGCTGTAAAAGTTTGGAGGTTCTTCGGGTTGTTGTTGGGGCTATGCGCAGTTCGAAAGTGTGAAAGATTAAGATGTGGTTAACATCTGAGTGTTTTGGAATTTGTGAATAGTATGTGGTGGTGTTGGGTTTGGTTATAGTGTAAGTTGATTTGTGGAGGAGTTGGTTTGTAGAGTTTTGTGTGGAGAGTGTTCAGTGGTGGTTAAGTCTCCTGTGTTGCCTTGTGGGTTGCCTGGAGAAGTTTGGTTGTGCTCTTTTCGCCGGTTGAAATTTCGAGGACGAAATTTCCTAAGAGGGGGAGAGTTATAACACCCCAATTTTGGGCTTAGAAGTTTTGGGTTTGAACCGGACCGGTCGAATTTTCGGTTCGAATATAAAAGTTGGTTTTAGGGAAAGCCTAGTTCGAGATGCATTAAAAATATGGAAAAATATCTAAAAATCCTCTTTTAATATATATAAGAGAGTGGTGAAATCAATTTTACAAAATGAGGTTTGGAAATATGACATTTCGAGTTAGTGACTAAAATGTAATTTTTGAAAAGTTCGTGACTGTTTTAAAAGGATTGAAACTTTGAATCTTTAAGGAGCTAATTTACCCAAGGGAGGATTTCTCCAGATTTTTCTTGATTTTTAAAGACTCATTTAATGTTTAATTAATAAAAAGAAAAGAGGGAAAAGTCACATTTTGGTTTCATAACTAACTTTTGCCAAAATTTTCCCATTTCATTTTCTCTCAAAATTCCCTCAGCCAAACACATTTCCATAGCAACTTTCCTTTTGATTTTCACACCTAAAGAAGAGTTTTCAATCTCCAAATGATTCCTAATCATTTCTACATCAAATCATCACCATTTGCTTAATGAATTTTCAAGGATTTTGTCTCTAAACAAGGAGAAATCCACATTTAGAGGTATGAACGTCCTTATCCTCTAAATACTCGGTTCTTTACTGAAATTCCCAAGTTCTCAATCCTTAAATTGAGTTTTATTAAAGGTTTTAATGTTGTGATCTGGATTTTTGGCTTAAAATTCAAGATTTGGATTTAATTTTGAAGAAATTCGTATTGGATGTTTGGGCTCTGTTTTTTGATGTCTTTTGGATGTTTAAATGATGTGAAATGGAGGTTTAATCAATGCAATCCCGAATATGTTGATTTTTCTAAGTTTTTACTTGTGAAAATGGTGGTTTTTGGGGTGATCTTGGTGTTTTGTTAATGCTGGAGGTATAAGGACGAGTTTGGGTTCATTTTGGATGTTAATTGATGTTTAAAAATGGTTAGAAGTGATGGATCTTGTGTAGGTTAAGTTTTGGAAGAGTTTGGAGGTGTTTTCGGTTGTGTTTGGTAGCCGAAATGTTGGATTTTTGTAGAGGATCGAGTTTAGGTGTGTTGCTGGTGATTTTAATGCATAACGATGCATTAATCCTATGTTGTTATTTGTTTAAAACAGGGGAGAATGATCCGGAGGTAATAGAGGTGGCGTTGGAGGTTTCGGATGCTTGGAAGGCTTATCGGCTAGCGTAGTTTTGTGTATCGGTGAGTGGTAAAGGGTTTTCCAGCTTTGAAACATTTTGGATGAGGCTTTGGGAGCTTAGTTTAAGTCTAAACAACTTAGCTAAGCTCAAGAGTAAGTAAATGGAATTTCCCTCTTGGTTGGGCTATGCTTTGGTTTTTAAATGCACTTGGGATGATTGTGTTTAAATTATTGTTTTTAAACATGTTTGGACATGGTTTAATGTTGGTTGTTAATGCCATTATGTTAAAGATGCATAGGGTAAGTCATCCTTGACTTGCATGTGTTGGGTGCATATGACTAAAGCATGTGATGCTTGTGGATTTGGCATTTTGGTTATGCTTGTAAAACAGTGGATTAATGTGGTAAAATGGTTATATTGACAAGTGATGTAAGTGGTTCTTGGTTACTTTAATCGGATATAGTTAGCCGGCTATAGGATTGGGTGCACTGTGAATTGAGTCGCCTTGGATGTTGAGGGGTTGTGATTGTACCGTAAACTCCATCCAAGTACCCTAGCGATTGAGGAAATTAGTGTCACCATGATGGAGGATGGCTCTCGTGGGTGGACTTTGTTCAGAGTCACCGCGATGGAGGGTGGCTCTCGCGGGTGGACCTTGTTAAGCGTCACAACGGTGGAGGGTTGCTCACGTGTGTGAGCTTGGTTAAGGTGATTACAATGGTTGAGGTAGCTCCCATGTGTATGCCTTGTGGTGTGTCCCGGCTCTCGCTTGTGAGTTATACAACTTCCGATGAGTGCTGTTGGGGGGTTGTGACTATACCGCTAAACACCATCACAGGTGTTGAGGGGTTGAGATTGTACCGGTAAACTCCACCTTGTGTTGTTCGGTAGTGTGTATGAAGCGTGAGGGACAATGCTTGTAATCCGCGTATCCGATTGTGTCTTGTGTTTTGATGGTTTGTGAATTGTCGCTTGAATGCCAATATAATGTGTTTAAACGTAATGAAGCAAGAGTTGCTTGGAAATGATGCAAGGTGCAAGGGAAATATGTAAATGATGCAAGAATGCATGCGATGCTTGTTAAGCTTGAGCACTAGTATATTTTGCTAATGTGAATGGTGTATATGTGCATAGAATCTCATAAATGCATTGAAGTCTTGCGAGGGCTTGTTTTAGAAGGCATGTAATGCAAGTGTTGTTTTTGTGGTTCATGTGTTGCATTGGTTTAATGCGTGAGATAGTTAGAAGGAGCTAATGGTTTTCAAAGGGTTTCTTGTTTTGAGATGTTCATCAAGAATGAGGAAAGTATGTTGTGAATTGGAGGTGCTTTCCAAGGAATTTGTGTTTAACTTTTCATGTGATGTTCATGCATGAAAAGGGTTTAAACGATAGTTTGCAAGAATGTGTTTTGGGGTGAGTTGTTTAGCTTTTCTTAGCTAAAGGTTGGTTTTCATGTTGATCAATGCATGGTTTGAAGCATGTTGCTTTAAAAGGGGTTCTCAAACAATGCTTTGGTTTATTGTATTGTATTTACTTTTTAAGAAGGTTTTATGATTTGCTGCATTGATGGTGTTTTGGTTTTGAGCATCCCTCACTAAGCATTATGTGCTTACGCTCCTTTGTGTCCATCAATGCAGATAATTGAAGTTGGGACAGCAAGAAGCAAGGGATTCAAGGAGAGCACCACTTGAGAAGTATGTCTCGGTTAATAGCTATTTGGTTTGTGGTTTGAATCTTGTTGTTTATATTGATGTGTAACGAGTTTGAGTATGTTGACCATATTTGGTTTGTGGTTTGAATCTTGTTGTTTATCGCTTTGCAACATTTGAATCTTCTTATTCATAAGTTGTTGCACTATGCTTCTTGTTTTAAAAGCTTGATCAAGTGTTGGATGTGTTGAAAGAGTTGGTGCACCTAAGGTTTGCTTTGCATCTAGATTTTAATGCAATTTGGTATTTATGATGCTTGGCATGTTGTTGATATGTTAAGGATTGTTTTAGAGTATGTTTGATGGTGATTAGATGTGTAAAAACAGGCTTTTCTGCTGTTTCTAGGCAGGGTGTTTCGAAACACCCTTGCCTGTTTCGAAACAGGTGCATGTTTTGGCCTGGGCATTTCGAAACGGGTAGAGGTGTTTCGAAACACTTTGGCTACTTCCAAGCCGCGTTTCTGAACGGTCAATTCCCGTTTCGAAACACTTGACCGTTGGGCACTGATTTGAATGGTTTTGAGGTTTGCAAGCTTTACATTTTACTCCTGATTTTTGTATGTTCAATTGCTTGAGTTTGAGATGTCCGTTTAATATGAAATTTGACAGAGAAGCATATAACCTAACTAATTTCATAATGGTATCTTAAAAATTAGTAAAGTCCTCTTAATTTCTAGATTTTACATTTTGGTCCCTAAATTCGTATGTTGTGCAATTGAGTCCCTTATTATTTTCCGATTGCTGTGATTTTTGAGTATGCTTATCTCAAGAGTATGCCTAGGTTTAATGTTCATCTATACAAGTTTAAAAAGAAAAAAAGGGTCGTTAATCAAGGTTGACTTTCGGGTTGACTTTGGTTTTCCCCGTGTAATCTTCGTAGTTCGGGTCAACCGTCTAGGCCGGGCTAAGGGGGTTACAACTAGAGAATATGATATCCTTCCCTAGGTCGAATTACATGCCTTTATATAGACCTTGGGTTCAAGTTTTCTAATATGGCAAGAATACAAGTTTAAACTAAAGTACAACTTTTTTAAAGACTAAATCTTTAGAGTTTATGGCTTTAATTCGTCCTTCCTTCTTGCTTGGAATTTCCTCTGTGAACTTTGGGCTTGGCCTCCATTCTGATATAGGGTTCAGAAAAATATAAGAGTGCTCCACGACAGACCGGCTTAATTTCCTCTTTTTGTCGAGCTCCGCTTCACTTCTTCCCTTTATTGTTGCCGTCGTCATTGGCTGCCATGGCAGCGGCCATGGCAGCATCCTTCTTCTCGACCTCATTCCTTTGTTTCAGCTCTGCTTCTCCACTGCCCTGCGTATGCTACAGCAGCCACCTGCAAAAGTAACCAAAATCAGTAGCAACTGTACCTTTTTGTATAATTGTGATGTATAGCTGAAATCTATCCTAAATGCAATGAATTATGCTTGAATGCAACAGAAATATGGGTTAAATAGGGGGTAAATATAGAACTTTTACACACTAAAACACACCCTCAAACTAAAGTTTTTGCTTGCCCTCAAGCAATTTAGACCTCAAAAGAAATAACAATTTTTTTCTTTGGCTTAAAACAGTGAACTTTTCATTACCTACCATGCATTCCCTATTGTAAGCAACACCTTGTCGGATAATTCAGGATTCATTCGGAACCTTGCTATAATTCTTGTGTAGTGTGTGCATGTTTTGTGAACAATTATATGCCTAGACTCCCTTAGTTTACTAGAATAGCTAAGCTTCTAACTTGAATTTTTATGCCAACTTTCATCTTTTTGGAGGCAATTCTTAGGCTCCTTTAGTTTTTATTTAGACTCGATTCTCTTTTCTTAGTTTAAGTTTGACTAGAGCCAGTTTCGGGCACCTCTAGTTAACTTCCTAGAGCCGGTTTCGGGCACCTCTATCTAACTTCCTAGAGCCGGTTTCGGGCACCTCTAGGTGTATTGAGTCTACTTTTTCTTCTTTTCCTATAGCCAGTCTTAGGCACCTTTAGGGGCTACTCAAGTGTTAAGGTTTTCCCTATTCATAGTTACCAGTAGAGTTCTAGACAATATAAAAGTCACAAAGGGTGTTTAAGCATCAGAACTATAGTAAGGCTCTAAATTGCTCCTATAACTATCCTAAAGGCACTACCACGACAAAGGCTGTCACGGCAGGTAAGTTCAGTTCAAAGACTTAAGCCAAATTTTCAATTTTTTAAGCAAAAATAAACTAAATAATAGACAAAATTTTTAAACTAAAAGACACTTCATTAATGGAGGGATGCCACCCCCAAACTCAAGGGTTGCATTGCCCTCAATGCAAATGACAGAATGATAAAAATAAAATAAAAATGACATCACAATTATAACAAAATAACAGACAACAAATATAAGAAAAGAAACTTAAATTTTAAGCGTTGTCATCGCTGCTGCTGCTTATCCGAATCTGCCGGCGGGCAGTGACTTTCCTTGTTGGTGCTGGCAGATGGCTGGGAGAGGCAGAGGTGTTCATGTTCTTGGCTTCCCTCGGAGGCTGGATGCGGGTAGGGGAGATATGGAGTGGTTTCTCCAACACCTGAACCTCCTCGGAGGAGCTGCTACTGTTGCTCCTCGGGGTGTTTTCTCCACTGTGAGATTTCCTTGGTCGGATGGTCCGACTCCGGTGTTTGGTTTCTACCGTTTCACCGAGGTGAACTCCTTGGACAGGTTCCTCTTAACCGAGGGCTCGTCATCGAATTCCCCCCAAATAGAGGAGGAGGAGAAGCCAGCTATATACCTGTCGAGGTCGGACATGGGCTCTTTTCTCTTCTCTCCCCTGGCAGATGCTGTGGCAGTGTGGCTGCCGCCTGCAGCTGTTGTGGCCAGGGTCGGGGTGGACGTGGCAGATGGTGTTCTCGGTGTGGCAGCAGGGGTAGGGGTATGGGCAGGTGTGGGGGCAGCAAAATAATGGTCGGGTAAGGCAGGAAACAGTACATCAGGAAAATTAAGATTGGTTTTAATGAAATGTACCGTTGCTGTTGTGAAGTCCCGAATTAAGCTCATCAGGCCCAGCTGCCGTTCCTCCATTTTCTGCAGGGCAGCAAGGATTTGGGTTGAGGAGTCTACTGGGGGAGTTGCTGCAGTGGGCTGCCTTTGTTCTGTGGCGGCAGTCTCTGTCTGGATGGGCTCTGTCGGCTCACCTGCCTTTGAGCTACTGCAGTGGGCTGTTGTGTGAGGAGGGCATAATCTTCTTTTTGACAAATGTGTTCCACAGCCTGGCTTCGGGGGTGAGTTGCACTGGTTTCACCGTTCTTGGATGTTTGGGATCGGTATTCCATTCGGTGCCTTCCTCGGTGAGTTCTGCCATGACAGCATCATAATATGCTGCCTCCAAGCTCTCCACAAATCTTTGGTGGTCGTCTTCCCTTCTGCCTTCATAGAATCCCTAAAGTGTGTTGATGTATTCTGGCTCAAAAGTTACCTCCTTCCCACGAACCTTCACTATTGTCGCCTCCCTAGTGTCGATGGCAGCATAAAATTCTCAGACTAAGGTGACGTTCATCTCTTCCGACTGCTCAGCAAACATATTCCACTGCAGAGCTATGATCTTACGGGCTATGAATGGTTTGAGCCTGAGATTCTTCGTTTGTTGGCTGTAAATGAACCCTCTCTCCTCCCACATAACTCTGACCTGGAAGGAGCTGAGAGTGGCTGCTACTGGGGCAGATCCTGAGGCAGCACTACGTTAGGTGTTTCTGGTACTCATGGTTGCAAGGGACTGTAGAAAGAAAAAGAAAGCAAAATAAATTCTAGAGAGGAAACAAGTAGATAGAGTAAAAGTGAGTGAAAATGAATCGTAAAACGGGGTTTATATAGATGAGGAGTTTGCTGCTCGTTGGAGCTGTAACGGCAGGCGCAAATAACGGGGCCAGCTGTCACGTGGTTTCTGACACGTCTGTCACTCGATTCCGTGTCTGATATGCGTCTGTTACGCGTTAGCGTGTCTGTCGCGACAGCGTGTTGACAGGCTGGATTTTTCACGTCTGTCAGGGCAGCTGTAACGAGAGGCTCCTATTTTGGGCTCTTTGGGCTGATGGTAAGATGGTGGGCTGAGTTCACTTCTCCTCTTCTCTTTGTCTCCTTTATTTCCTAAAAATAATAAAAACTTAGTTCTTAAAAATAAAATAATTCTAATTACCTAATAAATAAATAAATATGTAAATAAATAAAAATAAAAATAGGTTAAATTAGGGATGCCAGGAGGGGAATCTCCTAAAGTAACCACTTCCTGCATTCTTGGGGCTTCAGTCCCCTGATAGTGCTTTAGTCTCTGTCCGTTGACTTTAAATTGGTGCCCGTCTTTTAAAGATTTGATCGTGATGGCATCATGAGGAAAAACGTGCACCGCTTGGAATGGGCCGGACCACCTAGATTTCAGCTTCCCTGGGAAGAGTTTCAACCTAGAGTTGAACAACAGCACAAGCTGCCCTGGGCAGAACTATCGTGGCAGCAGCTTCTTGTCATGCCACTTTTTTGTCTTGTCCTTGTAAATCCTTGTGTTGTCATAGGCCATTGCTCGAATTTCTTCAATCTCATTCAAGTCAAGTAGCCTTTTCTGTCATGCCTTTTCCAAGTCCATATTCACTGCCTTGATGGCCCAGTATGCTTTGTGCTCAATCTCAACAGGTAAATGTCATGTTTTTCCATAAATTAGCCGGTAGGGTGACATTCCCAATGGATATTTGAACGATGTTTTGTAGGCCCATAGTGCATCATTGAGGTGTAGAGACCAGTCCTTTCGAGTTGGCTTAACCATCTTTTTAAGAATGTTCTTTACCTCTCTGTTGGATATTTCAGCCTGTCCATTGGTCTGAGGGTGGTAAGCTGTTGCGATTCGATGCTTGACACCATGTTTCTTTAAGGTAGCAGCTATAACCCTATTATCAAAATGCCTCCCTTCATCACTGATGATCGCCTTGGGAATATCAAATCTGGAAAATATGTTCTTGTGCAAAAACCTCTGAACATTCTTGGAAACGTTTTTTGTGTAGCTATAGCTTCAACCCATTTAGACATGTAGTCCACTGCCAGGTGGATATAAAGGTTCCCACATGATGGTGGGAAGGGTCCCATGAAATCAATCCCCCAAATGTCGAGGATTTCTACTTCGAGAATGTTTTGCAGTGACATCTCATGTCTCCTTGAGATATTTCCAGTCTGTTGACATTTGTCACAACTTTTGTAGAACGCCTGAGCATCCTTAAACAGTGAAGGGCAATAAAAACCAGACTGCAAAACTTTGGCAGCAGTTTTGTTACCACCTAAGTGTCTTCTATATTGTGAAGCATGACAGTGATGAAGCACAGCTTCCTGCTCATCCTGTGGTACACACCTCCTGATGATCTAATCTGCACACATTTTGAAAAGAAGAGCTTCGTCCCAATAATAATGTTTAACATCATTTTGGAACCTCTTTCTAGCTTGATAGTTAAGGTCAGGAGGAAATGTTCCGCTAACTCAATAATTAACGAAATCAACATACACGGGGAGTTCAGAAAACTTACATGCCGTCGTGGCTGTCGCGACAGTGCTTATGGTAGCGAATAGTTGCTCGTCAGGGAAGGTCTCCAGTATGTGTGTCTCGTCTGTTGGGAAACTCTTTCTTTTCTCTAATCTTGACAAGTGATCAGCAACTTGGTTCTCTGTCCCCTTTTATCCTTGATCTCAAGGTCGAACTCTTGCAGTAGCAGAATCCAACGTATCAGTCTAGGCTTCGCATCCTTTTTGGCGAACATATACTTTAGTGCAGAGTGGTCTGTGTGAACTATGACCTTCGTTCCAAGTATGTATGAACGAAACTTGTCAATCGAGAACACCACGGCTAATAGTTTTTTCTCCGTTGTGGTGTAGTTTACTTGGGCGTCGTTTAGTGTTTTGTTGGCATAGTATATATAATGAAAGAGCTTGCCCTTCCTCTGCCCAAGTGCTGCCCCAAAAACATAGTCACTAGCATCACACATGATCTCAAATGGTAGTTTCAAATCTGGTGGTTGTACTATCAGGGCTGTTACCAGCTTTTCTTTCAGAACTTTGAATGCCTCAGTACATTCAATGTTGAAGTCGAAGGGATGATTCTGCTCTAATAGGTGGCATAACGGCTTGGTGATCTTCGAAAAATTGGCTATAAAACTTCGATAGAAACCAGCATGCCCTGTCGACCTCTATGCCACAGCAGCTTACTTTGTGGCCTACGACTATCCCTTCATCCACCATGAAGTGACATTTCTCCCAGTTTAATACCAAGTTCGTCTTCTCACATCTCTCGAGCACTTTCTGTAGGTTGCCTAGGCAGCTTTCGAAATTGTCTCCAAAGACAGAGAATTCGTCCATGAATATCTCCAGGAAATCCTCTACCATGTTGGAGAATATTGCCATTATACACCTCTGAAAAGTTGTTGGTGCATTGCAAAGTCCAAATGGCATCCTCCGAAAAGTGTAAGTACCGCACGGGCAAGTAAAGGTTGTTTTCTCTTGATCCTCCGGTGCGATGGCTATTTGGTTGTAACCTGAGTAACCATCAAGAAAACAATAATAAGGCTTTCTCGCTAATCTATCAAGCATCTGATCAATAAAAGGCAGGGGAAAGTGGTCCTTTCGGGTAGCTTTGTTAAGCTTCCGGTAGTCCATACAAACCCTCCAATCGGTCACAGTCCTGGTTGGGATTTGCTCGTTTTCTTCGTTGGTTACCACAGTTATTCCTCCTTTCTTAGGAACGCATTGCACCGGGCTCACCCACTTACTATCTGAGATGGCATAAATTATCCCAGCATCTAGCCATTTGATAATTTCCTTTTGGACCACTTCTCGCATAGCATCATTTAAACGTCTCTGGGCATCAATGGTCGGCTTGTGATCATCCTCTAAGAGGATTTTATGCATGCATAGTGCCGGACTGATGCCTTGGATATCAGTTATCGTCCACCCAATAGCTCTTTTGTGCTACCGCAACATCTTTATCAGCTTATGTTCCTGTTCCTGCATCAACTTGGAAGAGATGATTAAGGGAAACGTATCATTTAATCCAAGAAAGACATATTTAAGCTGCCATGGCAGGGGCTTAAGATCTAGAATAAGAGGCTCTACAGTTGATGGCTTTTGGATGATATGTTCATTCGAGGTATAGTTTAAGGGCTCAAATAACTTACATGTACGATTACCTATCCAGTTTACCTCCTCATGACCTTCAGTATTAGATGTGTCCGAATCTGAGGAGCTGCTGTCGTCGTTGCTGTCGTGACAGTCTTCTAAATGGCTGCCGGGGCAGTAGCCAAATTTGATGTCATGGCAGTCCGACCTGATGCAGGGTTGGTCAAGGATAACTTCAGTGATAGCCTTGCATTCTTCTTCTCATCGGCATGCTTTATTGCTTGGAGAACATTCAACTTGATCTCTTGATCATTCACTCTCATAGTGAGTTCTCCCTTCTCTACATCAATCAGGGATCATCCTGTGGCTAAGAAGGGTCGCCCCAGGATGATTGGTGCATTCTCATCTGCTTCAAAATCTAAAACAAGAAAGTCAGCAGGAAAAATGAATTTATCCACTCTTAGCAGAATATCTTCAATTTTCCCTTCCGGTTGCACGTAAGAGCGGTCTACCAGCTGCAGCATAACTGTTGTGGGTCGTGCTCGTCCAATACCTAATTTCTGAAATACATATTTTGGCATTAAATTAATACTAGCACCTAGATCACAAAGTGCCTTACCCACAAATTTGTCTCCGATTATGCAATGTATGATGAAACTCCTAGGATCCTTCTCTTCCTGGGGTGGATGCTTGTGCAGAATTGTCATGCATCCTTCTGTCATTTTAACCGTCTCAAATTCCACAAGTCTAGATTTTTTCGACATAGCATCCTTGAGAAATTTGGCATAACCGTCATCTCCTTGATAGCATCTAACAACGGAATGTTGATGTGGACCTACTTAAAAATATCATAGATCTTCTTAAGCTGGGATTCATGTTTCAACTTCTATAATCGCTGAGGAAAAGGAGGTGGAGGACGATAGTCTGCAATGCGTCCTTCCCATTGCATTCAGATATGAGGAGGCTTAGGTTCTTCATCCTTCTCCTCTGTCCTTTCTGCTGTCGCGACAGGTTCATCGACAGGAGGCTGTTTGTCGCCTGTCGGGGCAGCGTTCTCGGCAGTTGATTCTAGGGCTGATTTCTTAACCGGTTCAGCTTCCTTCTCTGGCCCTGGTAATTTCTTCCCACTTCTAGTTGTGATAGCTTTGCACTGCTCATGTGTGGGTTGTATAGCGACCTCAGTATCGCTAGGGAATCCTCCATTCTGCCTCGATTTAATATGCTGGGAAACTTGTCCCATCTATGTTTCCATTGATTTCAGAGTAGCTTCATGGTTAGTCATCCGCATCTTTGTTTTATCCATGAATGACTCAGTCTTCTTGATGAAGTGATTCATGTTCTCAATGTAAGTTCATGTCTGAGACATAAACGTAGCCAAGGTCTGCTCCAGTATACTAGTCGTGGCTGCTAGTGGCTGTTGCGGCTGCTGTTGCGGTTGCTGCCGAGTCAGAAGTCTAGGTCCCCCTAATTTTGTGTGTTCTGCGCTTGAGGGTTCAGGGCATTGTTAGGGTTGTTCCAAGAGAATTTGGGATCTTTTCTCCAGTTGGGATTGTAATTGTTGGAACTATAGTTCTGCTTGTTATAACTTCCAACATACATCCCTTCCTCTAGCTGTATCGGGCAGTCATCCGAACTGTGATTCCCACTGCAAGTTCCACATACCTCTTCTGCAGTGTAGACATGTTGAGAGTCCTTCTTCAAAAAGTTTTCTACTGCCTTTGTAAGATATGCAACTTGTGTCTTCAAGGAATTATCGGCTTCATAATCCTTCACAACTAGTACTCGTTTACCTCTCCTCGATGTAGGGAACTGTTCTTCATTCTTAGCCAAATTCTTTAACACTGCCATGGCGTCCTCTGGATCTTTATCTAACAACAAACCATTGGCTGCTGAATCGATTCTCATTCGGGTCTGTAGGTTGGCAGCATTATAGAATTTGATTACCTGATTCCAAACAGGAATCCGTGCATTGGGAAATTCTTTAGAAGAGTGGTAAACTTGTCCCATGCCTCGTGCATTTGCTCGTCGTCTTCCTGTTGAAAAGTAGCAATTTCGTTACGTAATCGCTCAGATAAATGGGAAGGGTTAAAGCGAGATAAAAATTCACTAGTTAAATCTGCCCAAGTTCGTATTGAACCTGGCGTTAGTTTGTTCCACCAAGTTTTAGCTCTGTCCCTCAATGAATGAGGAAATAACCGAAGCCTCAGTATCTCCGGATTTACTCCTGGTAGTCTAAACGAACCACAGATTTCCTGGAGCATTTTCAGATGTTCCCTAGCATCCTCTGTAGCAGCACCACTAAATTGGCCAGCGGAATTAATCATGCTGAACATGACAGCTTTCAGCTTGAAGTTTTCAGCTTCCACGTCTGGCAGGGTGGTCTCTAGTTCCACATGATCATTGATCATGTAGTCTCGGCATGATTGGCGTGCGGCAGCGGCAGGAGGATCGGCAGGCTGTTCGTTTCCTCCATCTCCGATAGGATCTTCAGGACCTCAGGGATTCCCTTGGTTGTTCATGGCCTCTAACTGTTCTTCAAGGTATTCGTTTCTGGCTCATACGAGTCGGAGTCCGTTCCTAAGATTGCAGGAGCGTTCGATTTCAGGATCTATCTTATACTCAGGTTCCTTTCCTCATCTCGATCTACGCATAAACAGAAAACCTTGTGAAAAGCACATGTTGAACAATACAAGTAAAAACAAAAAATTTAAAAAGTGCAGTAAAGTAGTGTAAAGTTATGTTGCCAGTCCCCGGCAACGGCGCCAAAAACTTGTTGCGTGTAAAAGTGTCTATCTCAATGTAGTACAAGTGTACACGACGCAAGTAGTAAAGTGATACGTAAGAATCGGATATCGTCTCCACAGGTACTGGGCTAATAGCTTTAACCTTGGATTGCTACACAAGAGGGAAAAGAAAGAATTAAATTGTTTGTCAAGAAATAATAAAGAAGACTGAAAATAAAAGAGGAAAATATTCGGAGTAAAGAGTAGGCCAGTATTGATCTACTCCGTAGTGCAGGTGTTTGCTTTGTCTAGGACTTCCCTGTTCTGTCGTAGCGCCTGTCGCGGCAGCACATACTGCGGCAGCGGTCTGTTGTTGTCGCGGCAGCGAACACACAACTCAGTACTTCAAGCTTGGCAAGAATCCCTGCTATGCCTTGGCCTATCCCTAGTTCCAAGTCTGTCGATGAACACGTCTTTGATGATACCTCCCGGCGTGAATCGAAGGATGAACACCGATGTTGTTGAATTCTTCCTTAGCCACTTAACCTCTTCCTATCCCTAGGTCTGAGATATTTCAACCATAAACTGGAGAACCCGTACTTATTTCTTTCGTATACTTAACTCTCTCGATATTAAGTAAATGTGTAATCTCACAATGCTCTCCCGATACTCTTGTAAGATGTTGAAAACCAGAATAAGCAAACTTGAAGTCTATTTTATTGAACAAAAAAAATTATAAAACAATGCAATCCTTGCAACTACTTTACAGAATCAACCCTTAGCCCGAGGGGAAGTTTAGAACATGATGAGAAGGAGGAAAACGACTAGGGTTTAGGGGAAGACGGCTAGAGAATATGATATCCTTCCCTAGGTCGAATTACATGCCTTTATATAGGCCTTGGGTTCAAGTTTTCTAATATGGCAAGAATACAAGTTTAAACTAAAGTGCTACTTTATTAAAGACTAAATCTTTAGAGTTTATGTAACGCCCCGGTTTTGGGCTTAGAAGTTTTGGGCGTTGACCGGTTTGGTCAAAATGCTGTTCGAATCTAAGAGAGTGAAATTAGGAAAGCCTAGTTCGGGTTGCATTAAAAATATGGAAAAATGTTCTAAAATCATCTTTTAATATAATTAAGTGAACTGTGAAATCAATTTTGGAAAATGAGTTTCGGAAGGGTGACATTTTGGCTAGTGACCAAAATGTAATTTTTGAAAGTTTTGTGACTGTTTTAAAAAGGATTGAAACTTTGAATCTTTAGGGAGCTATTTACCCAAAGGGGAGTTTCTCCAGATCTTCTAGAATATTAAATGATTTAATAATGGTTTAAAATAAAAGTAAAAAGGAGGGAAAGATATTTTTAGTCATTTAACTAACTTTCTAAATTTTCCATTCCCATTTTCTCTCATCTTTTCTCTCAAACCAAACACATTCTCTCCAGATCTTTTCCTCTGATTTTTATCACCTAAATACTTCTTTTCAATCCTCATTTGTTTCCTAATCATCTCCTCATCAAAACCTTTGTATTTGCTACTTGATTCATCAAGCTTTTTGGCTCTAAAAGAGGAGAAACTCAAGTTTGGAGGTAAGAACGTCCTTCTCCTCTGAACTTCAAGTTCTTTAATGAAATTCCTAAGTTCTCAATCCTTAATTGATGTTTTATAAATGGCTTTTAGGATTGTTTTGTGGATCTTGGCTTAAAATGCAAGATTTGGTGTGTTTTTGATGAAATTTCGTTGGATCTGTTTAAGTAGTGTTTTAAGGTGTTAAAATGATGATTAATGAATGTTATTTTGATAAGGAAATGAGTTTTGATTAATGCAATCCCGGATAGGTTGTGTTTCCTAAGTTTAGCTTGTGATTCTTGGATGTTTTTGTGGTGGTCTTGTGGATCTGATGTTGCTGGAGGTATAAGGATGTTTATAGGTTGTTTTTAGATGTTAAATGGTGTTAGTGGATGTTAGGTTTTGCTGGTTTATGGCTGGGCTTTGTTGAGAAGTGGTTTTGATGCAATTTCGGTTGAGGTTGGTGGCCGAAATTGGAGTATGAATGAGAGCAGCGAGTTTGAGTGCTTTCATTGAAGCTTTTGATGCATGATGATGCATTAAATCTCTGCTTTAATGTGTTTAATCAGGGGAGGCATCTTTGGATCCAATAGTTGTTGATCCGGAAGCTTGAATTGGTGCTTCGGCAAGAGGCGAAGTGGAATCGGTGAGTGAAATTGGGTTTTCGGCTTTGAAACCAATGTCTTGGGAGCTTAGTTTAAGTCTAAACAACTTTGCTAAGCTCGAGTGTAAGTTTTCGGAAATTCTCTCTAGTGGTGGCCATGATTTTGTTGTGATGCAATGTGGTTATTTGCATGTTTTGATTACTGTTTTGAAAGCATGATTTAGCATGGTATTTGCTGTTTTGATAAGCCATATGTTAAAGGAAGCTCAAGGTAAGAGTTCCTTGTTTTTGAACATTGATTAAATGTGGTTTGATGCTTTTAGATGCATGATGAATATGGCTTGGTTTAATGCTTTAAAACAGTGGATAAATTGATGATAATGATGTATATTGGCAAGTGATGTTTTGAAAAGGTTAAGGGCACTAAGGTGGTTAAAAGTCCTTAAGTGAGCCTTGTTACTTAAGAATATCAAGGTGGTTAAAAGTCCTTGGATGGTTCTTGTTACGGACACAAAGGTGTTTAAAAGTCCTTGTGTGGTCCATTCTATGGTGTTTAAAAGTCCATAGGCCAAGGTGTTTAAAAGTCCTTGATGAGATACATTTCATGGTGTTTAAAAGTCCATGGCCAAGGTGTTTAAAAGTCCTTGGGGCCAAGGTGTTTAAAAGTCCTTGGGGTGAAAGTTGAGGAACTTGTTTTTAAAGAAATGGAACTTATCACTTGAGGCCAATATGACATGTTGTGATGTGATGCATGAGATGCATGTTTAAGTATGCTTTAAAGCATGTACAATTGTTGTTTTGAAGCATGATTTATAAATGTTTTATAAATGCATTATTGGATGGTTTTATTGAGCAATCCTCACTAAGCTTTTGCTTACGCTCTCTTCCGTTTTCTTAATTCAATAATGCAGAGCGTTAGAGTACTTGAGGGCAGCAAGGAGGGCAAGCATCCAAGTGGAAATTAAGCTCCAAGTATGGAAGGTTTTCTAAGTACATTTTAGCTTTTGGTAATTTGGCAATGGGGGACCAATGTATATGTTTTGGGAGATGTTTAGTACTCCCTATGTATGTTGTTTGATGTTGAGAAGATTGGTTTTGGTGTTGGACCTTTATATGCTTGATTTGGAAGTTTATGCTTGAATGGCTTACTTGTGTAGGAAGCATGCCTATAGATTTGGGGCTTTTTGCTTATGATGTTATTTGGTTGAATTGATGATGCTTATATGTCTCATATATGTTGAATTGCATGTTGGAAAAGTTTGGTGGCTTTTGGAGCATGATTGGTTGGTCAATTGCATGTTTAAGTATGCATTTTTAGGCAATCTGTGCAGGGTGTTTCGGAACAGCACCTACCGTTTCGGAACGGGTGCCTTAATTGTGCCCAGGCGTCCGAAACGGGAGGGGCCGTTCCGAAACGGTAAGGCCACTGCCAGACCCCCGTTTCGGTACGCGTTGCGGAACGGCCCCGAGTTTCGAAACGGGCTATGCCTGTTTCGGAACGGGTGACCGTTGGGGGCTGACATTGGCAGTTATATGTTTTAGAATGTTTGCGTTTTGGTCCTGAAACTTGTTTGTGCAATTGTATGAGTTTGGGAAGTCCTTTTGAGCTGAAATTTTACAGAGAAGCATGAAACATGATTAATTTCAAGATGGTAACTTCATTTTGGGTTAAGTCCTTATAATTATCAGAATTTACAATTTGGTCCCTAAAGTTGTAAATTGTTCAATTGAGTCCGTGTTCGATCTCTGATGTTTGTGATCTTTTGGTATGATGTTTGTGTGATCACAATTAGGCTTAATATGCATCTAGACAAGTTTTAAAAAGAAAAAAAAGGGTCGTTAATCAAGGTTGACTTTCGGGTTGACTTTGGTTTTCCCCGTGTGACTTTCTTAATTCGGGTCAACCGTCTAGGCCGGGTTAAAGGGGTTACATTTGGTGGTATCAGAGCTGAGTTCTCGAGTAATTGTGAATGTATGTATGCATTATTGAAGTGTGTATGCCTTGTATGCTTGTTGAGTGAAAGCATGTTTAATGGCCTGTGATTTTGATGCAATTGAAGTATGTGCTGTGATGTAGCATGTTGTGGGTACCCATTGCCAAATCAAAGCTAAAGGAAAGATGTTGTTTTGAAATGAAATTGAGCTTGAATACTTGGATTGCTTACCTTGCTGGGCCTGACTTTGTTTTATTTGTGTTGTGATTGCATGGTAAAAGTATGGCACCACGTAGAGAGTTACGAGGCAATGTGCGAGCTACGGCTCCTAATGAGAACGAGAATGAGGAAAACACGGGTAGTGCGGTGTTACCTCCTCCTCCACCTGGTGGTGGTGGTGCTGGGGCTGAGGAAGCTGGAGCTGCAGCTGGCGCTGGAGCTGCTAGACCTGGGGCTGGTCAGGGGCAAGCTATGCCTGATATGACGATGTTAGTGCAAGCTATTGCTGGTTCTTTTCAAGCAGCGGTAGCTGGGGCTCGTGGAGCGGGGCATCAGGAAGATGCTGGTGTTAGACTACCTTTGGAGCGTTTGCGCAGTCTTGGTGGGACTGAGTTCATGGGTATGTCTACTGAGAGTTCTGAAGCTTGGCTAGAGAGTACCAAGCGAATCTTGGGCCAGATGAGTTGCACTGATGTGCAGAAGCTGGGTTGTGTTGTGTCCTTGCTGCAGAAGGATGCGTATACGTGGTGGACAACCACTATTGCTGGGATGGCAGAAGCTGATGTGACTTGGACATTCTTTCAGAATGTGTTCAAGCGGAGATATCTTGGTGTGAGATATCTAGATGAGAAAAAGCGGGAATTCATGTCTCTTACTCAAGGGAGCATGAGTGTGGCTGAGTATGAGGTGCAGTTTGTGCGACTCAGTCAGTATGCACCAGAGTTGGTACCTGATGAGCGGGCAAGGTGCGAGAGGTTCCGTTATGGTTTAGAGACGGATGTGAAAATGTATTTGCTGGCCGCCGAGTATGATGATTTCGACGTGTTGGTGGGCCGAGCCAAGGATGTTGAGATGAACTTGGGTTTATCTGTGAGAGGTGCTGGAGCAAGTGCTGGGAAGCGATCAGCTGAGTTTAGTTCCGGAGGTGGACGGAACAAGAGGGGACGTGATCAGAAGTATCAGTCTTCAGCTAAGAGAGATGGTGGTGCACCTGCTAGAGGAGGCAATGCTAGAGCTGATCCGAGTGCTTGTTGGATCTGTGGTTCACGTGGTCACATGAAACGTGACTGTCCTCGTGCTGAGAGAGTGGTGCAAGCTCCTGTTGCGGCTGCTGGTAACGGGTGCTGGAGTTGTGGTTCTGCAGACCACTTGAGGCGAGATTGTCCGAGGTTGGCTGGTGATCAGGTGCGTGCTCCTGTTGTTGCTGCACCGCAGAGAGGTCGTGGGCGCGGCCGTGGTAGTTTCCAGAGGAGAGAGGAAGGTGGTCGTGGAGTGGCCCATGTTGTGGCTATTCAGCCTGAAGGTGGAGGCCAGGCGAGGGTGTATGCTCAGCGTGAGGGAAGGAATGATGCGGATGTGATTGCAGGTACCTTTACTTTGCAATCCTTATCATTGCTTTCATTGATTGATTCTGGATCTACGCATTTATACATTTTGCGTGAGCATGCTGAATTGCTTGGTTTGCCTGTTGAGTCTTTGGATGTTGGTGTTCGAGTCACTAGTTCTTTTGGTGAGACTGTTGTGACTAGGAAGCTTTATAGAAGGTGTCCCTTGGTCGTTCAAGAGCATGTTTTCCATGTTGATCTTATGGAGTTGCCCTTCTATGGTTTCGATGTGATCCTTGGTATGGATTGGCTTGCTGAGCATCGTGATGTTGTGGATTGTGAGAACAAGCGGGTTTCGCTTAGGCTTGCGGATGATTATGAAGTTGTTGTGGTTGGCGAGAATGTGAAGTTTCTTGCCAATGTGGTGTCTACCTTGGAGGCGAGCAGGATGCTGAGGCAAGGTTGCGAAGCTTATCTATCTTTTGTGATGAATCCTAGCTCTAAAGAGTTGAGGGTGCAAGATATCAGAGTTGTGAAGGAGTTTCCTGGTGTTTTTCCTGAGGAGTTGCCTGGTTTACCTCCTAACCGCGAGGTGGAGTTTGGAATTGAGCTGTATGAGAATACAACTCCTGTGTCCATTACTCCCTATAGAATGGCACCTAAGGAGCTGAAGACGCAGTTGCAAGAGTTGCTTGATCATGGTTTCATCCGGCCGAGTGTGTCACCTTGGGGAGCACCGGTCTTGTTTGTGAAGAAGAAGGATGGCACTATGAGAATGTGCATTGATTACCGTCAGCTGAACAAGTTGACTATCAAGAATCGGTATCCTTTGCCGAGGATCGATGATCTCTTTGATCAATTTCGGGGAGCTGCTGTGTTCTCTTAGATTGACTTGAGGTCAGGGTATTATCAGTTGAAGGTGAAGGATGTGGATGTGCCTAAGACAGCTTTCAGGACAAGGTATGGGCATTATGAGTTTCTTGTGATGCCGTTTGGGTTGACAAATGCTCCTGTTGCTTTCATGGACATGATGAATCGTGTGTTTCATGAATATCTGGACAAGTTTGTTGTGGTGTTCATTGATGATATCCTCGTGTACTCGCCTACTGAGGAGGAGCATGAAGAGCATTTGAGGTTTGTTTTGCAAGCTTTGTTGGAGAATCAGCTTTATGCTAAGCTGAGCATGTGTGAGTTCTGGTTAAGGGAGGTGGTTTTTCTTGGACATGTGGTCTCAGCTGGGGGGATTCGTGTTGATCCTCAGAAGATTGAGGCGGTGATGAGTTGGAAAGTTCCTAAGTCTGTTCATGAGGTCCGTAGTTTCCTTGGTTTGGCGGGATACTACCGGAGGTTTGTGGATGGTTTTTCTAAGATTGCTGCTCCTTTGACGAAGCTGTTGCAAAAGGATGTTAAGTATGAGTGGACAGAAGCGAGACAGCAGGCTTTTGAGAAGCTTAAGGCGGCTTTAACACAAGCTCCTATCTTGATTTAGCCTGAATCAGGGAAAGAGTTTGTGGTTTACAGTGATGCATCCTATGTGGGTTTGGGGTGTGTGCTGATGCAGGAGGGTAAGGTGGTGGCTTATGCATCGCGGCAGTTGAAAGTGCATGAGCGCAATTACCCTACGCATGATATTGAGCTGGCTGCAGTGGTTTTTGCTCTGAAGATCTGGAGACATTATCTGTATGGTGAGAAGTGTACCGTGTACACAGATCACAAGAGTTTGAGGTATCTGATGTCTCAGAAGGAGTTGAATCTTAGGCAGCGGCGTTGGTTGGAGTTGCTCAAGGATTATGATCTGACGATTGAGTATCATCCTGGAAAAGCTAATGTTGTTGCGGATGCCTTGAGTAGGAAGGTAGCTGTTGAGTTGAGGGCTATGTTTGCTAGCTTGAGCATATCGCAAGATGGTGGTCTCGTTGCTGAGTTGCAAGTGAAACCCTCTTTGGTTCAGTTGATCAAGGATAAGCAGTTGTTGGATGATTCCTTGGTGTCTCATGTTCAGGATATCGCGGAAGGTAGACCTTCGGATTTCTGTTTCAATGATGATGGTGTGCTGTGTTTTGGGAGTCGAATAGTAGTGCCTGCTGATGCTGAGTTGAGGCGTGCTATTCTGACTGAAGGTCATAGTAGTCCTTTTGCTATGCACCCTGGTAGTACTAAGATGTACCGTGATCTTCGTGATGAGTACTATTGGGTGGGTTTGAAGAAGGATGTTGCAGAGTTTGTTAGCAAGTGTTTGGTGTGTCAGCGAGTTAAGGCTGAGCATCAGTTTCCTTCAGGGTTGTTGCAACCGTTGAAAATCCCTGAATGGAAGTGGGAGAGGGTTACCATGGATTTTGTATCTGGTTTACCTTTGTCTCCATCGAAGAAGAATTCGGTCTGGGTGATTGTGGATCGCCTGACGAAGTGTGCGCATTTCTTGCCTGTGCATACTACGTTTTCTTTGGATAAGCTGGCAGAGCTGTACATTGCTGAGATTGTGCGGCTGCATGGTGTGCCTAAGTCGATTGTGTCGGATAGGGATCCGAGGTTCACATCGCGGTTCTGGCAGTGTTTGCATCAAGCTCTGGGTACAAGGTTGCATTTCAGTACATCCTATCATCCTCAGTCGGATGGTCAGTCTGAGCGAGTTATCCAGATTTTGGAGGATATGCTGAGGTGCTGCTTGATTGAGTTCCAAGGTTCTTGGGAGAAGCATCTGCCTTTGGTTGAGTTTGCTTATAACAACAGTTATCAGGCAAGTATACAGATGGCACCTTATGAGGCTTTGTACGGGAGGAAGTGTAGGACTCCTCTTTGTTGGGCTGAAGCTGGTCAAAAGTTGGTTTCGATGCCGGCTTTGTTGAAAGGGACCACAGAGAAGGTAAAGCTCATTTGTGAGCGGTTGAAGGCTGCTTCTGATCGGCAGAAGTCTTACGCGGATTTGAAGCGTAGGGAGATAGAGTATGCGGTGGGTGACCGTGTGTTCTTGAAGGTTTCGCCTTGGAAGAAGGTGATGCGGTTTGGCCGAAAGGGTAAGTTGAGCCCTAGGTACATTAAACCATATGAAGTGGTTGAGCGTGTGGGTCCTGTTGCGTATCGGTTGAGGTTACCACAGGAGTTGGAGAAGATTCATGATGTGTTCCATGTCTTTATGCTCCGGAGGTATAGATCTGATCCTTCACATGTGATGCCTGTGGAGGAGGTGGTTCTGAATCCGGATTTGACCTATGATGTGGAACCGGTGAAGGTTCTGGATTCGGATAGCAAGGTTCTTCGTGGCAAGACCATTGAGTTGGTGAAGGTGCTGTGGAAGCATCGCGGTGTTGAGGAAGCCACGTGGGAGCGGAAGGAAAACATGCTGAGGCAGTTTCCTTATCTCTTTCCTTCAGGTAAATTTCGAGGACGAAATTTCTTAAGGGGGGGAGAGTTGTAATGCCCCGGTTTTGGGCTTAGAAGTTTTGGGCGTTGACCGGTTTGGTCAAAGTGCTGTTCGAATCTAAGAGAGTGAAATTAGGAAAGCCTAGTTCGGGTTGCATTAAAAATATGGAAAAATGTTCTAAAATCATCTTTTAATATAATTAAGTGAACTGTGAAATCAATTTTGGAAAATGAGTTTCGGAAGGGTGACATTTTGGCTAGTGACCAAAATGTAATTTTTGAAAGTTTTGTGACTGTTTTAAAAAGGATTGAAACTTTGAATCTTTAGGGAGCTATTTACCCAAAGGGGAGTTTCTCCAGATTTTCTAGAATATTAAATGATTTAATAATGGTTTAAAATAAAAGTAAAAAGGAGGGAAAGATATTTTTAGTCATTTAACTAACTTTCTAAATTTTCCATTCCCATTTTCTCTCATCTTTTCTCTCAAACCAAACACATTCTCTCCAGATCTTTTCCTCTGATTTTTATCACCTAAATACTTCTTTTCAATCCTCATTTGTTTCCTAATCATCTCCTCATCAAAACCTTTGTATTTGCTACTTGATTCATCAAGCTTTTTGGCTCTAAAAGAGGAGAAACTCAAGTTTGGAGGTAAGAACGTCCTTCTCCTCTGAACTTCAAGTTCTTTAATGAAATTCCTAAGTTCTCAATCCTTAATTGATGTTTTATAAATGGCTTTTAGGATTGTTTTGTGGATCATGGCTTAAAATGCAAGATTTGGTGTGTTTTTGATGAAATTTCGTTGGATCTGTTTAAGCAGTGTTTTAAGGTGTTAAAATGATGATTAATGAATGTTAATTTGATAAGGAAATGAGTTTTGATTAATGCAATCCCGGATAGGTTGTGTTTCCTAAGTTTAGCTTGTGATTCTTGGATGTTTTTGTGGTGGTCTTGTGGATCTGATGTTGCTGGAGGTATAAGGATGTTTATAGGTTGTTTTTAGATGTTAAATGGTGTTAGTGGATGTTAGGTTTTGCTGGTTTATGGCTGGGCTTTGTTGAGAAGTGGTTTTGATGCAATTTCGGTTGAGGTTGGTGGCCGAAATTGGAGTATGAATGAGAGCAGCGAGTTTGAGTGCTTTCATTGAAGCTTTTGATGCATGATGATGCATTAAATCTCTGCTTTAATGTGTTTAATCAGGGGAGGCATCTTTGGATCCAAGAGTTGTTGATCCGGAAGCTTGAATTGGTGCTTCGGCAAGAGGCGAAGTGGAATCGGTGAGTGAAATTGGGTTTTCGGCTTTGAAACCAATGTCTTGGGAGCTTAGTTTAAGTCTAAACAACTTTGCTAAGCTCGAGTGTAAGTTTTCGGAAATTCTCTCTAGTGGTGGCCATGATTTTGTTGTGATGCAATGTGGTTATTTGCATGTTTTGATTACTGTTTTGAAAGCATGATTTAGCATGGTATTTGCTGTTTTGATAAGCCATATGTTAAAGGAAGCTCAAGGTAAGAGTTCCTTGTTTTTGAACATTGATTAAATGTGGTTTGATGCTTTTAGATGCATGATGAATATGGCTTGGTTTAATGCTTTAAAACAGTGGATAAATTGATGATAATGATGTATATTGGCAAGTGATGTTTTGAAAAGGTTAAGGGCACTAAGGTGGTTAAAAGTCCTTAAGTGAGCCTTGTTACTTAAGAATATCAAGGTGGTTAAAAGTCCTTGGATGGTTCTTGTTACGGACACAAAGGTGTTTAAAAGTCCTTGTGTGGTCCATTCTATGGTGTTTAAAAGTCCATAGGCCAAGGTGTTTAAAAGTCCTTGGGATCAAGGTGTTTAAAAGTCCTTGATGAGATACATTTCTATGGTGTTTAAAAGTCCATAGGCCAAGGTGTTTAAAAGTCCTTGGGATCAAGGTGTTTAAAAGTCCTTGATGAGATACATTTCATGGTGTTTAAAAGTCCATGGCCAAGGTGTTTAAAAGTCCTTGGGGTGAAAGTTGAGGAACTTGTTTTTAAAGAAATGGAACTTATCACTTGAGGCCAATATGACATGTTGTGATGTGATGCATGAGATGCATGTTTAAGTATGCTTTAAAGCATGTACAATTGTTGTTTTGAAGCATGATTTATAAATGTTTTATAAATGCATTATTGGATGGTTTTATTGAGCAATCCTCACTAAGCTTTTGCTTACGCTCTCTTCCGTTTTCTTAATTCAATAATGCAGAGCGTTAGAGTACTTGAGGGCAGCAAGGAGGGCAAGCATCCAAGTGGAAATTAAGCTCCAAGTATGGAAGGTTTTCTAAGTACATTTTAGCTTTTGGTAATTTGGCAATGGGGGACCAATGTATATGTTTTGGGAGATGTTTAGTACTCCCTAAGTATGTTGTTTGATGTTGAGAAGATTGGTTTTGGTGTTGGACCTTTATATGCTTGATTTGGAAGTTTATGCTTGAATGGCTTACTTGTGTAGGAAGCATGCCTATAGATTTGGGGCTTTTTGCTTATGATGTTATTTGGTTGAATTGATGATGCTTATATGTCTCATATATGTTGAATTGCATGTTGGCAAAGTTTGGTGGCTTTTGGAGCATGATTGGTTGGTCAATTGCATGTTTAAGTATGCATTTTTAGGCAATCTGTGCAGGGTGTTTCGGAACAGCACCTACCGTTTCGGAACGGGTGCCTTAATTGTGCCCAGGCGTCCGAAACGGGAGGGGCCGTTCTGAAAGGGTAAGGCCACTGCCAGACCCCCGTTTCGGTACGCGTTGCGGAACGGCCCCGAGTTTCGAAACGGGCTATGCCTGTTTCGGAACGGGTGACCGTTGGGGGCTGACATTGGCAGTTATATGTTTTAGAATGTTTGCGTTTTGGTCCTGAAACTTGTTTGTGCAATTGTATGAGTTTGGGAAGTCCTTTTGAGCTGAAATTTTACAGAGAAGCATGAAACATGATTAATTTCAAGATGGTAACTTCATTTTGGGTTAAGTCCTTATAATTATCAGAATTTACAATTTGGTCCCTAAAGTTGTAAATTGTTCAATTGAGTCCCTGTTCGATCTCTGATGTTTGTGATCTTTTGGTATGATGTTTGTGTGATCACAATTAGGCTTAATATGCATCTAGACAAGTTTTAAAAAGAAAAAAAAAGGGTCGTTAATCAAGGTTGACTTTCGGGTTGACTTTGGTTTTCCCCGTGTGACTTTCTTAATTCGGGTCAACCGTCTAGGTCGGGTTAAGGGGGTTACAGTTTATTTCTTTAATTCGTCCTTCCTTCTTGCTTGGAATTTCCTCCTTGAACTTTGGGCTTGGCCTCCATTCTGATCTAGGGTTCAGAAAAATATAAGAGTACTCCACGACATACCGGCTTAATTTCCTCTTTCTGTCGAGCTCCACTTCACTTCTTCCCTTTATTATTGCTGTCGTCATTGGCTGCCACGGCAGCGGCCATGGCATCATCCTTCTTCTCGACCTCAGTCCTTTTTTCCAGCTCTACTTCTCCACTGCCATGCGTCTGCTACAGCAGCTACCTGCAAAAGTAACCAAAATCAGTAGCAACTGTGCCTTTTTGTATAATTGTGATGTATAAGTGAAACCTATGCTAAATGCAATGAATTATGCTTGAATGCAGCAGAAATATGGGTTAAATAGGGGGTAAAATATAGAACTTTTACACACTGAACATTGTGCACCAGTTTAGGGTAATAAGGTAAGGTCCGAGCAAAATGCTTATTGGGTTTGTAGATCGCGTAAGCATTTACGGCGGGTTTTTCCTCGTTTGGCTCGAGAGTGGCAGGCTCATGCGGCTGTGGTGGCTAATTCTTGTTGGAGTTGTGGATTGGCTGATCATTTGATACATGATTGCCCGTTGATGGTTGGAGGTGGTAGAGAATTTAGAGTGCCTTTCATTGCTATTATGAACTAAATCTTGTTTTAGGCTAGGGTTATTTTGTTTAGTAGTTGTGAGAAGACGATTGTAATTTGTTTAGGTTTTTGTTAATGCAATTAAGTTCAAGGTTTATCTAATATTGGGAGAGTTAGACTCACAAAACGAGTAAGCATGGTCTTTACCCAAATCGGTGAAGACTAATTCAACTTAGGAATAAGTACGAGTTTCAACGGCTAAGAGAAGCTTAAGATTGGTTGGTGTTCACCGTTAGTTCACACTGGAAACTATTGTCAAGGCATGCACATCAATAGAGTTTCGACATAGGGATAAGAAGGAACCATTGAAGAACGCTTTGCCGAACCTTGGAGGTTGTCGCTCAATTGCCCAGGCAATAGTTGTGTTCTTTGACGTGGCAATAGTTTTGTCCTTTCCCGAGGCAATTATTTTGCCCATTTCCGAGGCAATCAAGTTGACTTTTTCATTCAAAACCGAGACAGTTTCATTCGATTTCCACTCTACAATGCAACATAAACCGGCTTGCTCTATCATCATATTTACTCAATCTCTTAATTTACTTGTTTTCTCTACAATAACCATTCCTTGTGTTTTTATTTTTTCTATAGTGCGAGACAATAATTTTTGGAAGTAGCCCCAATCCCTATGGAGACGATATCTTTTATAATATAACATGGCAACGTGTATACTTGCACTCAAATTGCGATACTGAATACGCGCAACAAGTTGTTGGCGCCGTTGCCGGGGATTGGCAATATCGACTTTGTTTTTATTTTCTTGCACTTTTATTTTTAAATTTTTATTATTCAGTTTCTCAAGGGTTAAAAAATTTTTGTTATGCATTGGTGTTCAACCAGGGAAAATCCATCAGCTCCAGAATATCCCCTTGATTCAGAGATTGAACGTACCTATCGTAGAGTCAAACAAAAACTAAAAGTAGAAATGGCAGATCCAGTCCGCAATAATATTGCCAACGACAATCAGAATCCCATAGCAGGAGGCGGAGCGATTTTGCCTCCTTAATTTGCTCAAGCACATAACTTAACGGCCTGAGATTATTTAGAGGAATATCTCAACAGACTAAACCCAGGAGTTGTCACACCTGCAATCGAAGCTGCCCACTTTGAATAAAGCTCGTAATGTTCAACATGATCAAAACAATTGGTCAATTTGGTGGCTCAGCAACTGAAGATGCCAGACAACATATCAAACGATTCATGGAAATTTGCAATTCGTTCAAGCTACAAGGAGTCCATAAGGATGTTTTGAGACTAAAATTGTTACCCTATTCACTGAGGGATAGGGCAAAAATATAGTTGAATAACATTCCAGCCGGATCCATAGGATATTGGAATGACTTACATCGTGATTTCCTTGCTCGATTTAATCCTACAAATTTGACTGATAAGTTACGTAAAGAAATCACTTCTTTTCGGCAGGCAGATGATGAATCCATGCACGAGGCTTAAGAGCGATACAAAAAGCTTTTACACAAATGTCCCTTACACGGACGCCCATTGTGGACACAAGTGACGATGTTTTACAATGCAGTAAACACACCAACAAGAATGATGCTAGATGCCTGGGCAAATGGCATACCCGTAGACAAGCCACCAGAAGAAGCAATAAAGATCTTGATCAGACTTGCTAAAAATGATTACCAGTTCCCAACTACCCGATGTGGAGGAGTCAGACGCGAAGCTTCAATAAATGAGCTTGAGTCATCAGATTCGATTCTCTCGCAATTGGCTAACTTAAACAATTTGGTTAAGAACATGCAACGACCAACCAACACACAGGAGGTCAAGGTAGTAGGTTCCTTTTGTGATTTATGCAATGGTAACCATGATTTTTTGAGTGTCCGCAGAACCCAGAGTCCAGTTTTTACGTTAGAAACTACAACCGGAACAACAATGTGATGTCCAACACTTACAATTCGGCCTGGAAGAAGTATCCAAACTTCTCATAGAGCAATCCTAACATTACCCTCAATTAGAACAATTAGAATGCTCTAGCACTACTATTCCAACAGAACATGCCTCAGAAACCAATGCCTCAGCAATCGATGCAACAAAAATTGTTGCAACAACAACCATCAATGCCATCCAGCTCTTTGGAAAACTCACTAAAAGCTTTCATGTCTCAAACTATTGCATATATGGCTAATACTGATAAGTTCATAAAGAAAACTAATGCTTTTATGGACAAGAGTGAGATGAGAATGCAGAACCATGAAGCAACTCTGAAATCATTGGATACCCAAGTTGGACAATTCGCTCAGATCCTGAATTCGAGACCGATGGGCGGTTTGCCAAGTGATACTGAGGTCGCAAGGGGAACAACTCATGAGCAATGCAAGGCAATCACCACATGAAACGGTAAACAACTCAAGGAACCACGAGCTCATAAAATAGAGGAGACAAAATCAAAGGAGCCCATTGCATCATCAATGCCAGACAACATTGCCTCGGCAGTACCCAACAACATTGCCTCGACAATGCCCGATAACATTGCCTCGACAATGCTTGAGAAAGACACCGCGAAAAACAGGAAGGCTCCTAAAGGTCATAATCCAATACCTCAAATCAAATTCCTATGCAAGAAACAAATTAAAGACATTCGACTTCCACCACCATTCCCACAAAGGTTGAAACGGCAGAAACAAGAATACCAATTCAAAAAGTTTCTCGACATCTTGAAGCAAGTCTATATAAACTAGCCTTTGGTAGAAGTGATCGAGCAAATGTCGAACTACATCAAGTTCCGTAAAGACATTCTCTCAAAGAGAACAAGAATAGGAGAATTTGAAATCATTGCTACGACAGAAGGATGTATGGCCATGCTGCACAACAGAATGCCACCTAAGCTGAAAGATCCAGGCAGTTTCACCTTACCATGTGTGATTGGGAGTCACTATGTCGGGAAGGCACTATGTGATCTTGGAGCAAGCATAAACCTTACGCCGAAATCAGTCTTCCAACGAATGGTAATAGGGAAGACGAGACCTACTACATTGATGTTATAGCTTGCGGATAGATCCTATGTATATCAAGAGGGAAAAATTGTGGATATCCTGGTAAAGGTTGATAAATTTATTTTCCCTGCTGACTTTATTGTTCTAGATTCTGAAGCAAATGATTTCGCACCTATTACCATTGGGAGGATATTCCTAGCTACGGGAAGAACCTTGATCGACGTTGAGAGAGGGGAACTCACCATGAGGGTAAATGATCAGCAAATCAAGTTGAATGTTTTCCACACCCTCAAGCAAGCCAACGACCCAGAAGAATGTTAAGTCATCCATGCCACAACCGAGTTTGCGCCTGGATATAGATTGCCTCAACAATTGTCTCAGCATTGGCTATGAAAATTGCCTCGGAAATGCCTGTGACGACTGCCTCAGCAATTACTTTGACAACTGCCCTAACCCTGAAGAGCGGAACGATGATGAGAAGGAGGAATCCAACTGGATAGCTAGTCATCCAGATAAGTATTTCGAACCACTATATTACTTTGAGGAGGTAAGAAAGATCGAAAAGCCCTCCATCGAACAACCCCCTATTCTTGAATTGAAACATTGCCAGGGCAATTGAAATATGTTTATATGGAAACCAACAACACATTGCTCGTAATCATCTCTTCTAAGTTGCAGCTTGAACATGAGAAAAGATTGATCGGCATGCTAAAGATGCACAAAAAGGCAATAGGATGGACATTTGTCGATTTGAAGGGAATTAGCCCAACACTTTGCATGCATAAAATTCTTTTGGAGGATGATCATAAACCCACCGTTGAGGCACAAAAAGAAACTTAACCAAGTCATGAAAGAGGTAGTAAGGAAAGAAATCATCAAATGGCTTGACGCCGATATTATCTATCCGATCTCTGACGATACATGGGTATATTCGGTTCAATGTGTAACGAAAAAGGGAGGTATAACCATGGTAAGTAATGAAAACAATGAACTAATCTCAACTAGAACTGTGATCGGTTGGATGGTTTGTATGGACTACCTTATGTTGAATAAAGCTACTAGGAAAGATCACTTTCCTTTACCCTTTATTGATCAAATGCTTGACCATATTGCAGGTAAGTCCTTTACCCTTTATTGATCATAAGCCACTAGGAAAGAAATTGCCATAACACCAGAAGCTCAAGAAAATACCACCTTCACATGCCCATACGACACTTATGCCTTTCGAAGGATGCCTTTCGGATTATACGATACCCGACAACTTTCCAATGATGCATGATGGCAATTTTCTCCGACATGGTAGAAGATTTCCTGGAAATCTTCATGGACGACATCTCGGTATTTGAATATGAATTTGATGATTTAGACAATTGCCTAGGAAATTTGGAGAAAGTACTCAAAGGAAGTGAGGAATCCGACTTGGTCCTAAATTGGGAGAAGTTTCACTTTATGGTGGAAGAAGGCATAGTTCACGGCCAAAAAATTTCATCTCAGGGAATTGACGTCGAAAAAGAAAAAGTAGATGCGATCGAGAAACTACCGCCACCAACGTCAGTAAAGGAATCCAAAGCTTTCTGGGACACACATGGTTTTTATAGGAGATTCATTGAAAATTTTTCTAAAATCACTAAACCTTTGAGTAACTTGCTCGAACAGGATAAAGGCTTTGACTTTGATGACTCATGCATCAAAGCATTCTAGAGCCTAAAAAAAAACTTGTGACCGCACCCATAGTAATTCCACTAGACAAGTCGATGCCCTTCAAACTCATGTGCGATGCAAACGATTTTGCAATAGAAGCAGTCCTTCGTCAAATAAAAGGCAAGATCATCCATGTAATATACTATGTTAGTAAAACTCTAAACGAGTCCCAAGTTAACTACACAACAATAGAGAAGGAATTACTAGCAGTAGTATTTGCTTTTGACAAGTTTCGAACATACTTGATCGGAACAAAGGTGCCTGTTCATACTGACCACTCGGCAATCAAGTACTTGATTTCTGAGAAAGATGCCAAGCCTTGCTTGATTCATTGGATTCTACTGCTACAAGAAATTGCGTTGAAATTAAGGACAGAAAAGGTATGGAGAACCAAGTTGCTGGTCACTTATCACGATTAGAACAAAGAGACCACTCCCAAAGAAATCCAAGAAGCATTCCCAGACGAGCAGTTGCTCATTGCCGCGGTAACTCCTAAAGGCATTGCCTCGACAACCTAGATAGGCTCTGCCTCGGCAACACAGATGGGAACTGCCTCGACAATTATCAATAGCATTGCCTCGACAATAACATCGGCAACTGCTGCAGCACTTTCATCGACACCATGGTATGCCGATCTTGTGAATTTCTTAGTTAGTGGTATTTTACCTTATAACCAAACTCACGAAGGAAAGAAGCGGTTCCGACATGATGCTAAGCATTATTATTGGGGACGAGCCTATTTTGTTTAAACAAGGTGCAGATCAGGTTATAAGAAGGTGTGTCCCGGAATTGTGATACAACAATGCTATTCTTCACCATATGAAGGAAACTTTGGAGGGACACGTACGACGGCCAAAGTCTTACAATACGGACTATACTGGCCGACTCTTTACTAGGACGCCCAAGCTTTCTACAAGCAATGCGGCCGTTGTCAACGAACCATAAATATTTTAAGACGAAATGAGACACCCTTGTAGAACATCCTTGAAGTCGAAGTGTTCGATGTCTGGGGAATCAATTTCATGGGGCCCTTACCATCTTCATGTGGGAACTTCTACATCCTACTTGCCATTAACTACGTGTCCAAATGGGTAGAGGTAATTGAAACACCAAACAATGACTCCAAAACCGTGCAAAGATTCCTACAGAAAAACATATTTACATGATTTGGAGTGCCAAGGGAAATCATAAGTTACAAAGGCAAGCTCTTCGATAACAAACACATTTCCAAGGCATTGCAGAGATTTGGAGGACAAAATTCCCACATCATACCATCCACAAACCAATGGACAAGCCGAGATCTCGAACAGAGAGTTGAAGAATATATTTGAGAAGGTAGTCAATCTCTCTCGCAAAGACCGGTCTCTTCGACTCGATGATACACTTTGGCCCTATAGGAAAACATAAAAAACAACGTTGGGCATGTCACCCTTTCGACTCGTGTATGGTAAATCATGTCATCTACAAGTGGAAATTGAGCACAAGGCGCATTGGGTAATAAAGACTGTGAACATGGATTGGGATACTGCTAGAGAAAAACGATTATTGGACCTCAATAAGATAGAGGAGTTTCGTGCTTTAGCCTATGATAACACCAAGATCTACAAAGAAAAAACCAAATAGTGGCACGACTAGAGATTATTCTTGCGATAATTTCTTGCCCGGGCAAGTAGTCCTCCTCCTCAATTCTCGGTTCAAGCTATTCCCAGGTAAACTACGATTGAGATGGTCTGGATCTTTTGAAGTTGTCAAAGCATTCCCTCATGGTGTCGTAACAATCAAGTCCTCAAAGGACGGTCACGAATTTAAAGTTAATGGGCAATGATTGAAGTACTACACGGAAACCCATGTCGTGAGGGAAAAAGATGTGATTACTTTAGAAGATGCATCCTCATGCACTGCTTTAGTATCTTAATTTTTCTTTTTCTTTTTTCCACATCTTTAAATTATTTATTTTTTAGGATAACAATGTTATTTTTTTGAATAATGTTCTTTATATTATTTTGTTTTTAGGAAGGAGTTCAAGGATATGAAGAAGATGGGCCGATTGGTGTTAAGAAATTCCAAGCCCAACACAAAACTCATTCCCCAAAACACGACAACCTTTCCCATTCCCCTCTTTATTGCCGCCCAAAACTCACCCACTTCCTAACGTAACTCTTGTCGTACACGCAACTGTTGGCATTCAAAATTTGAATGCCAACTAATTATTACCCCTTCATCTATTCAACCCCCTCTAAACACTCAATCATAACCCATTCTCTTCTTCATCCTTGAATTGAAAGCTTTTCTCCTTTTATTTCCTATCCAATTCCTGACTTCTCACAACCAACAAACTAACAAACCATGGCCTTGAAGCTAAAAAGAGGAGAGCACTCTCAAGCGACCGAGGAACCGGCCTTCAAATGGTTCTACTTGCTGGAAGTAGAACGGAGATACCTCGCCAAATTTGTTGACCGTCAAGTGTGGGAAGAGAAAGGTTTCCAATACTGATCATCACACACCAAATTTTCAGATTGGAGCCTTTCATCTTCAACAAAATCAAGCATAAAAAATGGCAAATCCTTTGCCACCAATTGGAGCTGTCCAACATAACTTGGGTAAGGGAATTCTACGCCCACTCTCCAAATCCTAACAACCTATACGTACATGTTCGAGGCCAAGACGTACCAGTGGATGCCGATTCCATCAACCTCTACTACGACATTCATGTGGCCAAAGATGAACACAAGAAGTACGTCGACAATCTCACGGCAGAAAACTATGAAGATATGCTCAATTAGTTGTGCATTGTTGGCATGACATGGAACAAATTAGCAAACAAGGGAGCGGTAAATCGCCGAAGGCTTTGGCCCGAGGCCCAACTTTGGAACACCTTTGTTAAAAGATGCTTAATTCCCACATCGCACAACACCACCATAGATAAACCAAGGCTTGCATTTATTCATTCCATCTTGCATAATAGATTTATTAATGTTGGATCTATCATATGCAATGAGATATTCATGTGTAGCCAAAAGGATAAGGGCCGCCTCTACTTCCCAAGTCTCATCACCGGATTATGGAAGCAAAAGAACGTACCCACCGATCCGGCTGACGAGCAAAAACAAACGAGAAAAGGATCGTCAAAGGCTCAATACTACAAAATAATACAGATTAAGGAAGTTGAACCAGAATCTACTCCGGTACAAGGAATTGCCGCAACAACCTCGTCGGGAAATGCCCTAGCAATTTCACAGGCTGATGTCGCGGCAAAAACACTTCAGTGCCTTGCACAAAAGATCGACATCATGGACAAATGGCAGGACCATTTCATGAAATATAGAAGGGTCTTCAACAACTCAATCGTTCAATTAATCCTAAAGAAGTTCCTAGAAAACACGGAGCAATTTCTGAACTTTTCGGCTGATATCCTTGCCTCAATAACATCCAAGGGTTTGATAAATCCAATGCTTGTCTCTTCAAGACAAGGAATGAGACTTGGTTTTGGTACATATAAAATGAAGATTAAGATTTCTTTATTCCATTTCATTGAAACTATAGCCTTTGTCATATCTCACCTCACCAAGTGGCCAAGGAAAAGGTTTCCCTTTGTAACATCCACTTTTTATCCTAGAATTTAATTCATAAAAATAAATTATTAATTTATTTTTAGAAAGCAATTAAGTTTATGATTAAGTAAGTATTTCAATTTAGTCCTTGAATTTCCTTTAATTGGGCAATTATTGCTCCAACTCGAATTAAAGGGAATAGGGTTTCGAATTAAGGAATTGAGTCAAGTTGATAATGTAGTTGGATGTAAGTTAATAGTAACAATATCAAAGTAATAAAATTAGAGAAATTAAATGTAACGCCCCAAATTTGGGCAGAGATGTTTAGAGTCTGAACCGGATCGGTCTGGGAAATGGTTCGAATCTAAAAGGGGGTTTTAGGGAACACCTAGTTCGGGATGCTTTAAAAATATAGAAAAATATTTAAAAATCCTCATTTAATATATAAGAGAGAATGGTGAAATCAATTTTACAAAATAAGGTTTGGAAATACTACATTTCGGTGTAGTGACCAAATCATAGTTTTTGCAAAGTTTAGTAGTGACTGTTTTGTAAAGGATTGAAACTTTGAATCTTTAAGGAGCTAATTTTACCAGAAATATTTTCATCAGATTTTTCTTAATTTGGGTGATTTAATTAATGTTTTAATTAAATAAAATGAAGGTGATTAAAATAGAAAAACTACCTTTGACTTTTCATAACCAATTTTCTGTAATTTTCTCTCAAAATCCTATCAGCCAAACACTTTTTCTCCAGAAAATTTTCTTTTATTTCCATTTCATTTGACGAGATTTATATCAACCTTTGATTCCTAATCAATCCTTCAACAAATCCACTTGATTTCTACATTGAATTTTCAAGAAAACTTGCCCAAATCAAGGAGAAATCATCCATTAGAGGTAAGCTTCGTCCTTCTTCTCTAATGATCAGTTCTTTACTGAAATTCCCAAGTTATCAATCCTTTATTAATGATTTTAAAGTGGTTTTAATGTTAGAAACAAGAAATTGGCTTGAAACTCGAGATTTTGGATGAGATCTTGAAGATTTTCGTGGTGATTGATTGGGATTTGTTTTGAGATGTTTTTCTAATGTATTTTGGATGTTAAATGATGTTATAAATGAGGTTTTATCAATCCAATCCTGAATTGGTTGTTTTCCTAAGTTTTTGCTTGTTAAAATGGTGGTTTTTGGGGTGATTTTGGTATTCTGTTATAGCTGGAGGTATAAGGATGTGGTTGTGTTAGTTTTTGATATTAATTGATGTTTAGGAATGATTAGAAGTGATGGATCTACGCTGGGTTTGATTTTGGAAGAGTTTGGAGGTGATTTCGATAGTGTTTGGTAGCTGAAATGTGGTTTTTGTGTAGAGCATCGAGTTTAGGTGTGTGGCTGGTGATTTCAACGCATGATGATGCATTAATTCTCTGCTCTTATGTGTTAAAAATAGGGGAGACACCTTCGGAAACCTTTGGAGTTGATCCGGAAGCTTAGATAGAGTTTCGGCGAGCAAGCGAAACGTAATCGGTGAGTGCGTATGGGTTTAGAAGTCATTGAGGGACAAAGAATCAAGGTTTGGGGATTTAGGAAAGGATTGAAACACCTTCCTAAGTCCGGAAGTAAGTATTGGCTGGATTTCTCTCTAGAATGTGGTAATTGCCCCTTTAAATGCTTTTACATGCTCATGGTTTTAGATTGATAAATTCCTATTGATTTTATGCATGAATTATAGCATGAGATGATGCTTGAAATGATTTTATAAAGTAACATGTTGCATATTTGAGATTTGGGCTTTTATGTTGAAGCATAGCAAATGTTATGGTTTTTGAAATGAGATGAGAATGATGAGATTTGTTGCATGAAAAACAGTAGGTGAGATGATGTTTTAACATAATATATTGCCATAGATGTTGAGATACTTACCGGATATAATTGATCGATCAATAGGATGAGAGTGCACAATAAACTAAAATTTCGTACGTGCTCTTTGGTTAAGCCAAAGGGAGAGAACTGATGATGGGCATTCCATCGGGTAGGACTTGGTGAAATACCCAAGCTTTGTGGCGACGAGAGATTTCGCCATGTGAGTACGTGATGTGAGATTCCACCGGAAACTATGTTGCTAGACGAGTGAGTACGGTGATGAAAGATGCCACCGGAAGTGTCTAGTGAGATGTCCGCATATTCGAGTAATAAATAGATGTGAAATGCCAATATAAAATATGTTATGGTTTTTGATTCACATGTACCTTGATGTAATGGTTTATGCTATGAGAAATGCATATGTGGTTTGTTTATGAAATGCTTTAGAGTAGAAGCATGAGTTTGGCTATGCCATGAGTTTTGCATTGGTTTAGATGCATGAGATAGAATGAAGGTACATGTGGTTTCAATGTGAAAGTGCTTTGAAAGGTTTCCAAGCATGAGATAGAAATGAGCATGTGGTTTAAAAGCTTTTAATGAAAGTGTTTTCAAGTGGTGCATTATTGGGTTGGTTTTCTTTAGAGCATGCCTCACTAAGCATTTGTGCTTACGCTCTCTCTTTTACCAATAATGTAGATAATTGAGGTGTTTTCGGGCATCAAGGAAGCTAAGTTGATCCAAGGAAGTGCAAGCTCATGTATGGTGAAGTTTTCATACACTTTAGTTTTGATAGATTGGCAATGGGATACCAAGGATTGTATTTGGGAGATGTGTTAAACTCCCTAAGGTTGTGGCATGTTTATTTTAGCTTGTTTGTGTTGTAAACGGTCTTAATTGCTTGTTTGAGATTGGTTTGCCTATTTGGGTTTTGAGATTAGGGAGCATGCCTATAGAATAATGGAATATTGTGTTTGATGCTATGGTTGTTCTTGAATGTCCCAAATATGTTCCTTGTATGTATGATGACTTGTTGGTATGATTAGAGAGTCCTTAGGACATGTTTGAGTAGGTTAATGAGTGAAAAACCAGCATTTGCTGCTCTTTCTGGGCAAATCGTATTGAAACACCCTTAAGTGTTTCGGAACGGGGCCTGTAATGTCCTTTGCGTTTCGAAATGGTGGAGGATGTCTCAGAACGATTTGGCTACTAGAGCTACACGTTTCGAAACTAGTCTCAGAACCAACCCGAGTACCGAAACGGTCAATGCCGTTTCGATACAGTGTTTCGGTACGGTAGGTGTGTGTTTCGAAATGGGTTACCGTTGGACCCAGGTTTGAATTGTTTGGATGTTTCCATGCTTTACATTTTAGTCCTAAATGTTGATATTGCAATTGCCTGAGCTTGAGGTGTCCTTTTAAGTTGAAATTTGGCAGAGAAGAATATAACATGACTAATTTCAAGATGGTAACTTTAAAACCAATGATGTCCCACTAATATACAAAATTTAAATTTTGGTCCCTAAACTTGTGTGAAGTGAAATTGAGTCCATATATGTTATCCGATCGTTGTGCCTTTCTCAGTCATGATTCGCGAGTACTCACTTAGGGTTAACATGTATCTAGACAAGATAAAAATAAAATAAAAATGGTCATTAATCAAGGTTGACTTTCGGGTTGACTTCGATTTCCCTGTGTAATCTTCGTAGTTCGGGTCAATCGTCTAGGCCGAGCTAAGGGGGCTACATTTGTTGGTATCAGAGCTTGGTTCATGAATAACCGAGGTTTGATATGTGGTTGTTGTATGTGTTTATGCATGATGGTGACTCTTTGGTTGAAGTGTGATGTTTGAGTAGTGATTTATGATTCAATTGAGATGATTTTGTGATGCTATGCTATGTTGGAGTGTGGTTGGGGATCCCATTGCCATATCGAAACTAATAAGAGGAATTGTTTTTGAAAATGAGCTTGAGTACTTGGATTACTTACCTTATTGTGCCTAATTGTGTTTGTTGCATTTTGTCAGTGCATTGTTTTCTATATAATGGGGTCACGTAGAGAGCTGAGAATCAATACTAGATCAATGATCGATAATGCGAATGCTTAGAATGTTGAGAATGCTGAGGACTTACCTCCTCCTCTTTGTGGTGGACCACCCGGTGGTGGTGGTGCTGGAGTGAGTAACGCTGGCGCTGGGGTCGATGGACCTGAGGGTGCGCAGGGGCAAGCTGCTCCTGATATGACCATGTTGATTCATGCTATTGCTGGAGCTTTCCATGCAGCAGTAGCTGGAGCTCATGGAGCTCCGCATCAGGATGATGCCAATGTGAGGTTGCCTTTGGAACGTCTTCGCAGTCTAGGACGGACTGAGTTCAGGGGCGTAACTCTGGAAGGGTCCGAGTCTTGGTTGGAGAGCACCAAGCAGATTCTGGGTCAGATGAACTGCAAGAATGTGCAGAAGTTGGGTTGTGTTGTATCACTGCTGCATGGTGAATCTTATACGTGGTGGACGACCACAATATCTAGGATGGAGGATGACGAGGTGACTTGGACGTTCTTCCTGAATGCGTTCAAGCGGAAGTATCTGGGAGTGCGTTACCTAGATGAGAAGAAAAGAGAGTTTATGTCTCTGGTGCAAGGGAACATGACAGTAGCTGAGTACGAAATTTAGTTTGTCTGCCTCAGTCAGTATGCACCGGAGTTAATCCATAGCGAGCGGGAGAGGTGCGAACGATTCCGTTATGGGCTTGTAGCGGATGTTAATACTTATATGCTTGCAGCTGATTATACGGATTTCGATGTCTTGGTCACTAGAGCCAAGGACATTGAATCGAATCTTGGTCTCACTAGTCGAGCGAGTGGATCTAGCTTCGGGAAGCGAGCGGCTGAACGCGATTATGGTTGAGATCGCAACAAGAGGCATAAGGATAGGAGGCCGCATTATGATGCTAGGCGTGGGGGTGGTAACCCTGGTAGAGGTTAGAAAGGACCCAATGCTGTTCTGAGGACTCCTGAGTGTAACCGTTGTGGTAGACAGCATGGTGGTGAGTGTTGGGTAACCTTGGGACAGGCTGGAATTGTGGGAACCGTGGACATTTGAAGAAAAATTGTCCTCAGCCTTTGAGAGAGGGACAAGCTCTGGCGAGAGTAGCTGAGCCACAGAGAGGTCGTAGGCACGGCCGTGGTAATTTTCAGCGTAGGGATGATGGTGGCAGGACCGTAGCACATGTAGTGGCCGTTCAACCTGAGGGTGGCAGTCAAGCTCGAGTGTATGCCCATTGTGAGGGAAGGAATGATACAGATGTTATCACTGGTACCTTTACTTTGCAATCCTTGTCATTACTTTCTTTGATTGATTCTGGATCTACACACTCGTACATTTTGCGTGAATATGCTCAAATGCTTGGTTTACCTATTGAGTCTTTGGATGTTGGTATGCGTGTGACTAGTTCCTTTGGTGAGACGGTTGTAACGCGGAAGTTGTATAGGAGATGTCCCTTGAAAGTGAAAAACCATGTTTTTCCTATTGATCTCATGGAATTGCCATTCTATGGCTTTGATGTAATCCTTGGTATGGATTGGCATGTGGAGCATAGAGCTGTTGTGGATTTCGAAAGCAAGCGAGTTTCGTTGAAACTTGCGGATGATTATGAAGTGGTGGTAGTGGGGGAGAATGTGAAGTTTTTTGCCAATATGGTGTCTACATTGGAAGCAAGTTGAATGTTGAGGCAGGGTTGCGAGGCTTACCTAGCCTTTGTGATGAATCCTAGTTCAAAGGAGTTGCGCGTTCAGGATATAAGAACTGTACGCGAGTTCCCTGGAGTGTTTCCGGAGGAGTTACCTGGATTGCCGCCTAGTCGAGAGGTGGAGTTTGGGACTGAGTTGTATGAAAACACAACTCCGGTGTCTATTGCTCCCTATCGCATGGCACCCAAAGAGTTGAAGGAATTGAAGACGCAAGTTCAAGAGTTGCTTGACCGTGGCTTCATTCGGCCTAGTGTGTCACCTTGGGGTGCACCGGTCTTGTTTGTGAAAAAAGAAGGATGGCACTATGAGAATGTGCATCGATTATCGTCAGCTGAACAAGTTTACTATCAAGAACATGTATCCTTTGCCGAGGACTGATGATCTTTTTGATCAGATTCGGGGAGCAGTTGTGTTTTCCAAGATTGACTTGAGGTCAGGGTACTATCAGCTTAAGGTGAAGGATGTGGATGTGCCGAAAACAGCCTTTAGAACGAGGTATGGGCATTATGAGTTCCTTGTAATGCTGTTTGGTTTGACGAATGCTCCTGCTGCTTTCATGGACATGATGAATAGAGTGTTCCATGAATACTTGGATAAGTTTGTTGTGGTGTTTATCGACGATATCCTTGTGTACTCTCGTACTAAGGAGGAGCATGAAGGTCAGTTGAGAGTAGTCTTGCAAGCGCTCCTGGAAAATCAGCTTTATGCTAAGTTGAGCAAGTGTGAGTTTTGGCTAAAGGAAGTTGTGTTCCTTGGTCATGTGGTTTCGGCTGAGGGGATTCGATTTGATCCTCAGAAGGTTGAGGCGGTGATGAATTGGAAGCCTCCTAAGTTTGTTCATGAAGTCCGTAGTTTCCTTGGGTTGGCAGGAGATTACCGGAGGTTTGTGAATGGATTTTCGAAGATTACTGCCCTTTAACGAAATTGTTGCAAAAAGATGTTAAGTATGAGTGGACTGAAGCGAGACAACAAGCTTTTGAGAAGCTTAAGGTAGCTTTGACGCAAGCTCCTATCTTGGTTCAGCCTGAATCAGGAAAAGAGTTTGTGGTGTACAGTGACGCATCCTACGTTGGTCTGGGGTGTGTGTTAATGCAAGAGGGTAAGGTGGTGGCTTATGCATCGCGATAGTTGAAGGTGCATGAGCGCAATTATCCTACGCATGATATTGAGTTAGCTGCGGTGGTTTTTGCTTTGAAGATCTGGAGACATTATCTTTATGGTGAGAAGTGTATTGTGTACGCGGATCACAAGAGTTTGAAGTATTTGATGTCTCAGAAAGAGTTAAATCTTAGGCAACGGTGATGGGTGGAGTTGCTTAAGGATTACGATCTAACGATCGAGTATCATCCGGGAAAAGCTAATGTTGTGGCCGATGCTTTGAGCAGAAAAGTGGCGGTAGAGTTAAGGGCTATGTTTGCTAGCTTAAGCCTATCGCGAGATGGAGGTCTTGTTGCTGATTTGCAAGTAAAACCATCTCTGGTTCAGTCGATTAAGGATAAGCAATTGTTGGATGATTCTTTGGTGCCACATGTTCAGGATATTGCTGAGGATAGACCATCAGATTTTTGTTTTAATGATGATGTAGTTCTATGTTTTGGAAGTCGAATAGTAGTGCGAAATGATGTGGAGTTGAGGCGTACTATCCTGACCGAAGCTCATAGTAGTCCTTTTGCTATGCACCCTAGTAGTACAAAGATGTATCATGATTTGAAGGATGAGTACTATTGGGTGGGATTGAAGAAAGATGTTGCGGAATATGTGAGTAAATGCATGGTTTGTCAGCGGGTTAAGGCTAAGCATCAGTTTCCTTCAGGGTTGTTGCAACCGTTGAGGATCCCTGAATGGAAGTGGGAGAGAATCACCATAGACTTTGTGTCTAGTTTGCCCTTGACGCCATCAAAGAAGAATTCTGTGTCGGTAATTGTGGATCGCCTTACAAAGTGTGTGCATTTCTTACCTGTGCATACTATGTATACCTTGGATAAGCTGGCGGAGTTGTACATTGCTGAGGTTGTACGTTTACATGGTGTACCAAAATCTATAGTGTCGGATAGAGATCCGAGGTTTACATTGCAATTTTGGGAATGTTTGCATCAAGCTTTGGGTACGCGGCTGAATTTCAGTACTTCTTATCATCCACAGACGGATGGACAATATGAGCATGTTATCCAAGTGTTTGAGGTTATGTTGAGGTGTTGTGTGATTGTTTTTCAAGGTTCTTGGGAGAAGCATTTACCTTTGGTGGAGTTTTCTTATAATAACAGCTACCAGGCAAGTATTCAAATGGCACCTTATGACTCCTTGTATGGGAGGAAATGCAGAACTCCTCTTTGTTGGGCTGAAACGGGACAAAAGTTGGTCTCGATGCCGGCATTGTGGAAAGTAACTATTGAGAAGGTGAAGCTCATTTGTGAGCGGTTGAAGGCAGCTTCTGATCGGCAGAAGTCTTACGCGGATTTGAAGCGTAAGGAGATTGAGTTTGCGGTGGGTGACCGTGTGTTCTTAAAGGTTTCACCTTGGAAGAAGGTGATGAGGTTTGGCCGGAAGGGTAAGTTGAGCCCTAGGTATATTGGACCATACGAGGTAGTAGAACGTGTGGGTCCTATTTCTTATAAGATGAGGCTACCACAAGAGTTGAATCCGGATCCTTCGAATGTTATGCATGTGGAGGAAGTTGAGTTGAATCCGGATTTGACCTATGATGAGGAGCCGGTTGAGATTTTGGATTCGGACAGTAAATTTCTTCGAGGTAAGACCATTGAGCTGGTTAAGGTGTTGTGGAGGCATCGTGATGTTGAGGAAGCCACGTGAGAAAGAAAGGATGACATGAAGAAGCAGTTTACTTACCTTTTTCCTCCAGGTAAATTTTGAGGACGAAATTTCTTAAGAGGGGGAGAGTTGTAACACCCAAAATTTGGGCCTAGATGTTTAAAGTCTGAACCGGATCGGTCTGGTAAACGGTTCAAATCTAAAAGGGGGTTTTAGGGAACACCTAGTTCGGGATGCTTTAAAAATATATAAAAATCCTCATTTAATATATAAGAGAGAATGGTGAAATCAATTTTATAAAATAAGGTTTGGAAATACTACATTTCGGTGTAGTGACCAAATCATAGTTTTTGCAAAGTTTAGTAGTGATTGTTTTGTAAAGGATTGAAACTTTGAATCTTTAAGGAGCTAATTTTACCAAAAATATTTTCATCAGATTTTTCCTTAATTTGGGTGATTTAATTAATGTTTTAATTAAATACTACCTTTGACTTTTCATAATCAATTTTCTCTAATTTTCTCTCATTTCATTTTCTCTCAAAATCCTATCAACCAAACACTTTTTCTCCAGCAAATTTCCTTTTATTTCCATTTCATTTGATGAGATTTCAATCAACCTTTGATTCCTAATCATTCCTTCAACAAATCCACTTGATATCTACATTGAATTTTCAAGAAAACTTGCCCAAATCAAGGAGAAATCATCCATTAGAGGTAAGCTTCGTCCTTCTCCTCTTATGATCAGTTCTTTACAGAAATTCCCAAGTTATCAATCATTTATTAATGATTTTAAAGTGGTTTTAATGTTAGAAACAATAAATTGGCTTGAAACTCAAGATTTTGGATGAGATCTTGAAGATTTTCGTGGTGATTGATTGGGCTATGTTTTGAGATGGTTTTCTAATGTATTTTGGATGTTAAATGAGGTTTTATCAATCCAATCCCGAATAGGTTGTTTTCCTATGTTTTTGCTTGTTAAAATGGTGGTTTTTGGGGTGATTTTGGTGTTCTGTTATAGCTGGAGGTATAAGGACGTGGTTGTGTTAGTTTTTGATGTTAATTGATGTTTAGAAATGATTAGAAGTGATGGATCTTGGCTAGGTTTGATTTTGGAAGAGTTTGGAGGTGATTTTGGTAGTGTTTGGTAGCTGAAATGTGGTTTTTGTGTAGAGCAGCGAGTATAGGTGTGTGGCTGATGATTTGAATGCATGATGATGCATTAATCCTCTGCTCTTATGTGTTCAAAATAGGGGAGACATCTTCGGACCCCTTTGTAGTTGATCTGGAAGCTTAGATAGCGTTTCGGCGAGCAAGCGAAATGTAATCGGTGAGTGCGTATGGTTTCAGAAGTCCTTGAGGGACAAAGCATCAAGGTTTGGGGATTTAGGAAAGGTTTGAAACACCTTCCTAAGTCCGGAAGTAAGTATTTGCTAGATTGCTCTCTAGAATGTGGTGATTACCCCATTGAATGCTTTTACATGCTCATGGTTTTAGATTAATAAATTCCTACTGTTTTTATGCATGAATTATAGCATGAGATGATGCTTGAAATGATTTCATAAAGTAACATGTTGCATATTTGAGATTTGGGCTTTTATGTTGAAGCATAGAAAATGTTATGGTTTATTAAATGAGATGAGAATGATGAGATTTGTTGCATGAAAAACAGTAGGTGAGATGATGTTTTAACATAATATATTGGCATAGATGTTGAGATACTTACCGGATATAATTGATTAATCAATAGGATGAGAGTGCACAATAAACCAAAAATTCGTACGTGCTCTTTGGTTAAGCCAAAGGGAGAGAACCGATGATGGGCTTTCCATCGGGTAGGACTTGGTGAAATACCCAAGTTTTGTGGCGATGAGAGATTTCGCCATGTGAGTACGGTGATATGAGATTCCATCGGAAACTATGTTGCTAGACGAGTGAGTACGGTGATGAGAGATGCCACCGGAAGTGTCTAGTGAGATGTCCGCATATACGAGTAATAAATAGATGTGAAATGCCAATATAAAATATGTTATGGTTTTTGATTCACATGTACCTTGATGTAATGGTTTATGCTATGAGAAATGCATATGTGGTTTGTTTATGAAATGCTTTAGAGTACAAGCATGAGTTTAGCTATGCCATGAGTTTTGCATTGGTTTAGATGCATGAGATAGAATGAAGGTACATGTGGTTTCAATGTGAAATTGCTTTGAAAGATTTCCAAGCATGAGATGGAAATGAGCATGTGGTTTAAAAGCTTTTAATGAAAGTGTTTTCAAGTGGTGCATTATTGGGTGGTTTTCTTTAGAGCATGCCTCACTAAGCATTTGTGCTCACGCTCTCTCTTTTACCAATAATGCAGATAATTGAGGTGTTTTCGGGAATCAAGGAAGCTAAGTTCATCCAAGGGAGTCCAAGCTCATGTATGGTGAAGTTTTCATACACTTTAGTTTTGATAGATTGGCAATGGGAAACCAAGGATTGTAGTTGGGAGATATGTTAAACTCCCTAAGGTTGTGGCATGTTTGTTTTAGCTTGTTTGTGTTGTAAACGACCTTAATTGCTTGTTTGAGATTGGTTTGCCTATTTGGGTTTTGAGATTAGGGAGCATGCCTATAGAATAATGGAATATTGTGTTTGATGCTATGGTTGTGCTTGAATGTCCCAAATATGTTCCTTGTATGTATGATGACTTGTTGGTATGATTAGAGAGTCCTTAGGACATGTTTGAGTAGGTTAATGAGTGAAAAACCAGCATTTGCTGCTGTTTCTGGGCAAATCGTATCGAAACACCCTCAAGTGTTTCGGAACGGGGTCCTATAATGGCCTTTGTGTTTCGAAACGGTGGAGGATGTTTCGGAACGATTTGGCTACTGGAGCTACACGTTTCAGAACTGGTCTCGGAACCAACCCGCGTACCAAAACGGTCAACGCCGTTTCGATACAGCATTTTGGTACTGTAGGTGGGTGTTTTGAAACGGGTTACCGTTGGACCCAGGTTTGAATTGTTTGGATGTTTGCATGCTTTACATTTTAGTCCTAAATGTTGATATTGCAATTGCCTGAGCTTGAGGTGTCTTTTTTAAGTTGAAATTTGGCAGAGAAGCATATAACATGACTAATTTCAAGATGGTAACTTTAAAACCAATGAAGTATCTCTAATATACAGAATTTACATTTTGGTCCCTAAACTTGTGTGAAGTGCAATTGAGTCCCTATATGTTATGCGATCGCTGTGACTTTCTCAATCATGTTTCGTGAGTACTCACTTAGGGTAAACATGTATCTAGATAAGATAAAAATAAAAAAAGGGTCATTAATCAAGGTTGACTTTCGGGTTGACTTCAATTTCCCCGTGTAATCTTCGTAGTTCGGGTCAATCGTCTAGGCCGGGCTAAGGGGGTTACATTAAAAGTAATTGGTGGGCACGAGACACATAACACAAGATCCACACACAAAATTAACATCCATCGTTGTGATCTTAACCTCAATCATTAGGGTACTTGGATGGAGTATACAGTACAATCACATCCCCTCGACATCCAAGGTGACTTTATTCACGGTGCACCCAATCTTATAGCCGGCTAACTATATCCGATTAACACAACCAAAAATCATTTCCATAACTTGCCAATATAATCATTTAACCTCATTAATCCACTATTTTACAAGAATAAACACAATGCCATTTCCACAAGCATAACATGCTTAACATCATATGCATTTATCACATGAAATCCAAGGATCACTTACCTAGTGCATCCTTAACATAATGGCATTAAAATCCAGACACATTCATGCTTAAAACATGCCTTAAAACAGTAATCAAATTCACATTTAACTCAAGTGCATTTTCGTCAAACATAGCACATTTCCGAGAGAGACTTTCGAACCACTTACTCTTGAGCTTAGCTAAGTGTTTTAATCTTACACAAAGCTCCCAAGACCACGCTCAAAGCGTTACAAAGCTTGAAAGTCCATTTCCACTCACTGATACATGAAGCCTTACTCGCCGACACTAAAATTACTAATCCAGAGCCTCCAACAACGCCTCGTTTGCTCCCGGATCAAGATCCCCGGTTTTCACATCATCAAAATAGAGATCTAAATGCATTAAAATGCATTTCAACACCAGCAACAACTCACAAACTCGTTGCTCACCCAAACTACACCAATTTACCCATCCGACACAACTGAAAACTCAATCGATTGCTTCCTAAACCAAGCCCAGCCAACATACATCACTTCCAAACCATTATAAATATCAAAACACATCTAAGAAACAACCTAACCCAACCATATACCTCCAACAAGCAAGATTCCACATTTCACCTCAAAAACTCACTTAAAACTAACAAGAAACTCAATGATCTTAAGGATTTCGGGATCTATGTTATCAAAACTTCATTTCAACATATTAACCCACTTAAAACTCAATTAAAATCAATCCATAACAGAGCTTAACAAAACAAGTCCGAAAATTAAGATTTCAAATATGTTTTTACAAGATTTTGATCTCCAACCAAAACTATAATGAACACTCAACCAAAAACATTAATCAGAAGCCAAAGATCTTGGGAATTTCAATAAAGAACTTTGATTAGAGGTTGAGAACGGGATTTACCTCCAATCCTTGCTTTCCTCAATGAATGACAAGTTTTCCTTAGCAAAATCTTGAAGGACTTTAAAGGATTTCTTAAAAAACTGATTATGGAATGTTAGAAAAGTGTTTGGGAGGATGGAATTCTGGAGAGAAAAGAATGAAAATAGTTTTTGGCTGAAAATGAAGAGAAAATGGTAGTTACATAAACATCAACTACCCATTTTAATTAATTAAAATAAAACCAATTAAAGCCATTTAATTAAAAGCCATTTAAAACACATGTCATATTAAGGAAAGGTTAAATTGCCATAAAGCCCCCAAAAGATTCTAAGAATTTGGCTTCTTCTTTAAAAATCACATTTTCCACAGTTTTGAAACTTTACACTTTGGTCACTACTCGAAATGTCCAATTTCCGAAACTCTTTTTGTAAAATTGATTTGACCCACCTCTTAAACATATTTTTAGAGGATTTTAGCAATTTTACCACATTTTTATCCTATCCTGATCCTTGATTTCCTTAAATCACCTTACGCGATTCGAACCGTTCTCGACAGGTCCGGTTCGATGTCTAAAACATCTGGGCCCAAAACCAGGACATTACAACTCTCCCCCACTTAAGAAATTTCGTCCACAAAATTTTACCTAAAGGAAAAAGGTGCGGAAACTGCTTCTGCGTGGCCGCCTTGCTTTCCCACGTCGCCTCCTCAACTCCTCGGTGTCTTCACAACACCTTCACAAGCTCTATCGTCTTACCACGAAGAACTTTACTGCTCACATCCAGAACCTTCATTGGTTATTCATCATAAGACAGATCCGGATTCAACTCTACCTCCTCCACAGGCATCACATGCGAAGGATCCAATCCGTACCTCCGTAACATTGGGCTAAGCTTACCCTTACTCCCAAATCTCATCTCCTTAAGCGATATGCCACATAACCAATTTGCTCCACAACCTCATAAGGTCCAATGAACGTTGGGCTAAGCTTACCCTTACTCCCAAATCTCATCTCCTTCTTCCAAGGCGATACTTTCAAGAACACACGTTCGCTAACCGCAAACTCAATCTCCTTACGCTTCAGGTCCGCGTAAGACTTTTTCCTATACGATGCTGCCTTCAAACTCTCACAAATGAGCTTCACCTTCTTGGTAGTTCCCTTTAACATAGATGGCATCGAAATCAACTTTTGCCCAGCTTCTGCCCAAGAAAGAGGGGTTCTACATCGCCTCCCATACAAAGCTTCGTATGGAGCCATTTGAATACTTTCTTGATAACTGTTATTATACGAAAATTCAACCAACGGCAAGTGCTTCTCCCAAGAACCCTGAAAATCTATCACACAGCACCGCAACATGTCCTCAAGCACTTGGAACACACGTTCCGACTTTCCATCCATCTGAGGATGATAAGAATTACTGAAATTCAACCGTGTACCCAAGGCTTGATGCAAACATTCCCAAAATCGTGCTGTAAACCTCAGACCCCTATCCGATACTATAGACTTTGGCACACCGTGCAACCGCACAATCTCAGCTATGTACAACTCAGCCAACCTATCCAAGGTATACGTAGTATGCACAGGCAGAAAATGTGCACACTTCGTAAGGCGATCAACAATCACACAAACTGAATTCTTCTTTGACGGCGACGAAGGCAATCCAGACACAAAATCCATGGTGATCCTCTCCCACATCCATTCTGGGATTCTCGAAGGCTGCAACAACCCATAAGGAACCTGATGTTCAACATTCACTCGCTGACACACCATGCACTTACTAACGAACTCTGCCACATCATTTTTCAACCCACCCAGCAGTACGCATCCTTCAAATCACGATACATCTTAGTACTACCACGGTACATAGAAAAAGGACTACTATGAGCTTCAGTCAGGATAGTACGCCTCAACTCAACATCATCCGACACCACTATTCGACTTCCAAAGCACAAAACACCATAATCACTAAACTAAAATTCGAAGGTCTACCCTCTGCAATGTCCTGAACATGCGAAACAAGGGAATCATCAAACAATTGCTTATCTTTGATCAACTGAATCAGAGATGGTTTCACTTGCAATTCAATGACAAGACCACCATCACGCGAAATGCTCAAGCGAGCAAACATTTCCCTCAACCCCACAGCCACTTTCCGGCTCAAAGCATCAGCCACAACATTAGCCTTACCCGGTGATACTCAATCGTTAGATCATAATCTTTAAGCAACTCTACCCAGCGACGCTGCCTGAGATTCAACTCCTTTATAGACATAAGATACTTCAAGTAATGCCTCCAAATTTTAAGGGCAAACACCACAGTCCCAAGCTAAAGATCGTGAGTAGGGTAGTTGCGCTCATGAACCTTTATCTGCCTAGATGCATAGGACACTACCTTACCCTCCTGCATCAACACGCAGCCCAAACCAACAATGGACGCATCACTATAGACCACAAACTCATTATCAGACTCCGGTTGAATCAAAAGAGGAGCTCGCGTCAAAGCTTCTTTCAACTCTTCAAAAGCTTGTTGTCTCGCATTAGTCCACTCAAAGTGAACATTCTTTTGCAACAACTTGGTTAACGGTGCAGCTATCTTCGAGAAACCCTCGACAAAACTACTGTAATACCCAGCTAGACCAAGGAAACTTCCCACCTTCGCCACTGACTTAGGCACCTTCCATCCCATCACAACCTCTACCTTGTGCAGATAAACTCGTATACCCTCAGCTGACACAACATGTCCAAGGAAGACCACCTCCTTAAGCCAAAACTCACACTTACTTAGCTTGGCATACAACTGATTCTCCAGCAAAGCTTGCAAAACGATTCTCAAGTGTCTATCATTATCCTCCTCGGTACGAGAATACACAAGGATATCATCGATGAACACCACCATAAACTGATCCAAGATTTCATGGAATACACGATTCATCATGTCCATGAAAGCTACAGGTGCGTTAGTCAAACCAAACAGCATCACTAAGAACTCGTAATGCCCGTACCTTGTCTGAAAAGTTGTCTTAGGTACGTCCTCATCCTTCACCTTCAACTGATAATACCCCGATCTCAAGTCTATTTTAGAAAACACTGAGGCTCCCCGAAACTGATCAAAGAGATCATCAATTCTAGGAAAGGGAAACTTAGTTTTTTATCGTCAACTTGTTTAGTTCCCGATAATCTATGCACATCCACATTGTCCCATCTTTCTTCTTTACAAATAAGACCGGTGCACCCCAAGGTGACACACTCGGCCGAATGAAACCTCGATCCAACAACTCCTGTAATTGCATCTTCAACTCTTTTAGCTCTTTAGCTGCCATGCGATAAGGAGCAGTGGACACCAGAGTCGTATTCTCGTACAACACTACACCAAACTCAACTTCCCTATTTGGTGGAAACCCAAGCAATTCCTCCGGAAAGACACCTGGAAAATCGCGAACAGTTCGGATGTCCTGCACACGCACATCCTGGGTGCCAAAATTCATCTTTTAGGTAAGGTAACCCTCACAATCATCCTCATCATACGATTTGCTTCCAAAGCTGAAATCACATTCGACAAGAATTTTACATTCTCGCCTACCACCACTACTTCATAATCATCGGCCAACTTTAAGAAGACCCAATTGACTTCAAAATCTACCACCGCTCTATGTTTCTTCAATCAATACATGCCAAGGATTACATCGAATCCCTAGAAAGGTAACTCCATCAAATCCACAAGGAATACATGACCTTGCACAGATAGAGGGAATCTCCTATACAACTCCCTAGTGACTACAGTCTCACAAAAAGAACTAGTCACTTGCATTCCTACTTCAAGCAACTCAACAGGTATATCAAGCAAATGCGCATGCTCACTCAAGATATAGGAATGCGTAGATCCAGAATCAATCCAAGCTAGCAATGATAAAGACTGAAGAGCGAAGGTACCTGCGATAACATCGGTACCATTGCGCTCATCGCACAGAAGATAGACCCTAAAAGGACCGCCTCCCTCATGCCGAACTGCTACCACATGAGCAACGCCTCTATGACCCTTGTCTCTCCTGTGGAAGTTCCCTCGGTCGCGCCCACTGCCTCTCTGAGGTGCAACTACAACAGGAGCACGTCCATGGCCTCCACCAGCCAACAAGGGACACTCCCTCCTCATGTGATCCGCCGAACCACAATTCCAACATGAATTCCCTGTCACCACAACAGGAGCCTGACGCTCTCTAGCCGCCCGATGACAATCTCGCCTCAAATGACCCCGAGACCCAGACGTCCAGCACATGTTCTGTTCAGCCCTCATCCTATCTCCCTGAGCAGGTGCACCATGTTCATCATTACCCCGCCTAACAGTAGGCTGGTATCTCCTATCTTGTCCCCTCTTGTTTCGTCCACCTCCGGAACTAGACTCAGCTGCTCTCTTTCCAGAGCTCACACCAACTCCTCGGGATGCCAAACCCAAGTTTTGCTTGATGTCTTTAGCTCGACATACAAGAACATCAAAGTTGGTGTTGTCCGTGGCTAACATATATGTCTTAACTTCCTGTACCAGCCCGTACCGGAAGCTATAACATCGGTGTCTCTCACTAGGTATCAGCTCAGGAGCATACTGGCTCAGACATACAAACTGGACCTCGTACTCAGCCACTGAAAGGTTGCCCTGAACCAGCGACATAAACTCACGTTTCTTCTCATCCAAGTATCTCACCCCAGATACTTCCCCTTGAAGGCACCTCTGAAAACACCCAATCAATCTCATTGGGTTTCAATCCAACAATGGTAGTCGTCCACCAGCTGTAGGCATCGCCTTGCAACAAAGAAATTGCGCACGTCATTACAGCCTATTTGATCCATGATACGGATCGTACTTGCTAACTAGGCCTCGGACGCCTCAGGAGACATTCCAAAGAACTCCACAGCTCCTAGGCTCCTCAACCTCTCCAACGGTAAGCCCGCCTACCAAGCTGCAGGGTCCTGTACATGCGATCCGGCAACAACAGCCTGAAGCTCTTCGGTGATCCCCTGAACCAGTGGCGCCAAATCACCCAAACCCGGACCAGCGGGTCCTTGTTGCACCTGCTCCCCACCTCCAGGTGGTGACGGAGGATAGATTTCCACCATGAGGGACATCATCACCTTGCTCACCTTGGTCACCCTGAGGCACTATCGTACTGGACCTCAGCTCTCTTCTCGGACCCATAGTGATATTTTAAACAAAGCATAACAACAAAAACAAATCAAACCATTTAGGCCAGCTTCAAGCAACGATCCAAGTTTACAAAAAAAAAACATTTGATTAGTGTAATAAGGCAACGGGCACCCCGATTTCCCTCAACATGGCATAGCATACAATGACACATCATGCTCAACATGCTTTCCATCATTCCAAAAATAGCACACATCAATATCGTATCATTATCATACAGTCATAATCATCCCACATGTGATTCACATAAATCAAGCATAGCATAAGCTTCAAAATGCTACCAATTGCATGCTTTTCAAACAACATACATCAATACATATCAATTCCACATACAAACATTCCCAATAATTTTGAAACCAGGCTCTGATACTAACAAATGTAACCCTCTTAGCCCGACCTAGACGCCCGACCCAAACTACGAATATTACACGAGGAAAACCAAAGTCAACCCGAAAGTCAACGAACCTTTTTTATCTTTTATAGATGCACTTTATTAACCTATGTGTTCAGCATAACCAAAGAAAGAAACAACACATCGATCGAAGTTCAACTAGGGGTTCAATTGTATACTTATCACTTTTAGGGACCATTTTGTAAATTACCGAAAATACAATGACTTTTAAGATTTTAATGTTACCAACTCTCAATTAGTCATGTAATATGTAATCATGCCAAATTTCAGTTCAAAACGAATATCCAAACACATCCAATTAGTCAAAAATCATTCAAGGACCAAAACGTGACATTTCAAGACTTACAAAGGTACTTTTAACCGAATTTTAACTACCCGTATCGATACACTTGAGAGTGTATCGATATGCGGGAAGACAGTAGCAAAAGAAGGGAAGAGCGTATCAAAACACTTCCCCGCGTATCGGTACGGCCTTCAAACTTGGTTTGGGCGTATCGATACGCGGGTAATCCGTACCGATACCTCTGCGCTGAAATGTCTCAATTTTGCCTTAGTGTATCGATACACTTCCCCGTGTATCGATACGCATACCAGAATGGCTTATTCCAACATCATTTAAACATACTAAAATACATCCAAACAAGCTCAAATCATGCATACATCATATAATCTATCTAATAAACTTATAAACACCATCAAACAGCAAATAATACTCCTCAACCACTTCATACCATGATGACATTTTATCTATCCAAGCATGCTTAAGATACCAAGCTATAGCGAATGTAAAACACCATAAGCAAACCAAGGAAGCATTTAGAGGCCAATTACAAGTCCATAATCAGAAACTAGACATGCTTAAAACAACAAACATCACCAACAAATCTAGGAAATAGAAATCCCGCCCATTGCCACTTATTACACTAAAGGTGAACCACATACATCGTTTAATCAAAGCTTTTGCAGTCCCCTTGCTTTTGGGCTGCCTTGAAATGCTCAATTCTCTGCATTGATGAAACAAATGAGCGTAAGCCTGTAGCTTAGTGAGGAGTCGCTAAACAACATTCATCAATGCATTCTACACAATTGGTAAATCATCATTTTTCAATACATGCTTTTACATAAAACATGCCCTCTCATGGCATCAATGCACTTTTTAGGATATATGCCTATATGCATCACTTAAGAATAACAAATAAACCTTTGCTCATGCTTTACAAAGCATCACATGCATTCAAGCATAAATCACAAGCATCTAATGCTTAGTCCATTATTCAAAACATTATATTGGCTTACAAGTGATCATTTCTCAAACCATAAGAAAACCAACTCAAGACACAATCGGATACGCGGATTACAAGCGTTGTCCCACACGCTTCATACACACTGCCAGTTTACACAAGGCTCACAGACGAGAGCAACACTTCATCGTTGTGACACCCGTGGTGGAATATAAGATTACAATCACAACCCCTCAACACCACTCATCGGTAGTTGTATAATTCCACTAACGAGAGCACGGGACACATAACACAAGATCCACACATGGAATTAACATCAACCGTTGTGATCTTAACCTCAATTATTAGGGTAATTGGATGGAGTATACAGTACAATCACAACCCCTCGACATCCAAGGTGACTTTATTCACGGTGCACCAAATCCTATAGCCGACTAACTATATCTGATTAACACAACCAAAAACCATTTCCTTCAATTGCCAATATAATCATTTAACCTCATTAATCCACTGTTTAACAAGCATAAACACAATGCCATTTCCACATGCTTAACATCATATGCATTTATCACATGAAAACGAAGGATCACTTACCTAGTGCATCCTTAACATAAGGGCATTAAAATCCAGCAACATTCATGCTTAAAACATGCCTTAAAATAGTAATCAAATTCACATTTAACTCAAGTGCATTTTCGTCAAACATAACACATCTCCGAGAGAGACTTTCGAACCACTTACTCTTGAGCTTAGCTAAGTGCTTCAAACTTACACTAAGCTCCCAAGACCATGCTCAAAGCGTTACCAAGCTGGAAAGTCCATTTCCACTCTCCGATACGTGAAGCCTTACTCGCCGACACGAAAATTACTCTTTCGGAGCCTCCAAAAATGCCTCGTTTGCTCCCGAATCAAAATCCCTTATTTTCACATCATCAAAACAGAGATCTAAATGCATTAAAATGCTTTTTAACACCAGCAACAATTCACAAACTCGTTGCTCACCCAAACTACACCAATTTACCCATCCGACACAATCGAAAACTCAATCGATTGCTTCCTAAACCAAGCCCAGCCAACATACATCACCTCCAAACCATTATAAACATCAAAACACATCTAAGAAAAAACAACCTAAGCCAACCTTATATCTTCAGTAAGCAAGATTCCACATTTCACCTCAAAAACTCACTTAAAACTAACAAGAAACTCAAGAATCTCAAGGATTTCGGGATGTATGTTATAAAAACATCATTTCAATATATTAACCCACTTAAAGCTCAATTAAAATCAATCCATAACAGAGCTTAACAAAACAAGTTTTTGAAACTTTGATTAGAAGCCAAAGATCTTGGGAATTTCAATAAAGAACTTTGATTAGAGGTTAAGAACGGGATTTACCTCCAATCCTTACTTTCCTCAATGAATGACAAGTTTTACTTAGAAAAATATTGAAGGATATGAAAGGATTTCTTGAAAATTGATTAGGGAATGCTAGAAAAGTGTTTGGGAGGAAGGAATTCTGGAGAGAAAAGAATGAAAATAGTTTTTGGCTAAAAATGAAGAGAAAATGGTAGTTACGTAAACATCAACTACCCATTTTAATTAATTAAAATAAAACCAATTAAAGCCATTTAATTAAAAGCCATTTAAAACACATGTCATATTAAGGAAAGATTAAATTTCCATAAAGCTCCCTAAAGATTCTAAGAATTTGGCTTCTTCTTTAAAAATCACATTTTCTACAGTTTTGAAACTTTACAATTTTGTCACTACTCGAAATGTCCCATTTCTGAAACTCTTTTTGTAAAATTTATTTGACCAACCTCTTAAACATATTTTTAGAAGATTTTATCAATTTTTACCACATTTTTATCCTATCTCGATCCTTGATTTCTTTAAATCACCTTACGTGATTCGAACCGTTCTCGATTGGTTCGGTCCAATGTCTAAAACATCTAGGCCCAAAACCAGGGCGTTACATAATTTATTGTTTTGTGCATGAAATGGACTTAAATTATGATTGGTAATATGTTTAGTAAGGGAAGGAGGTTAAAGGAAAATGAATGCATGATTATGTGGACCGCGCTATGTGATTTATTGTTATGTGGTAGATGCTTGAATTGGATCTTGTGAATGCTTGAATGCATAAAAATGTAGACTGCCTTATGCGATTTATTTGGTATGTTGTATATGCATGAATTGAATCTTGTTATTGCTGGAATGTATGGATATGTGGACTGCCCGTATATGATACTTTTGCCATGATAAAAATGCATGTAAATTCATGTAATGTTGCTGCCCATGTATGCTTGATGCTATGTGTTGCGTGTAAAATAGTCTATCGCAATAGAGTGCAAGTGTACACGACGCAAGTAGTAAAGTGATACACGAAGTATCGGATGTCGAATCCACAGGGACTGGAAATATCTTTATCCTTGGATTGCTGCACAAGAGAGAAAGAAGAGAGTTTAATATTTTGTAGAGGTATAATGAAGAATAGTGAAGATACATGATTAAAAGATTCAGGGTAAAGAAATAGGCCGGTATTGATTTGCTCGGTAGTGCAGGTGTTGCACTGTATAGAACTTCCTGTTATGTCGTCGTTCATGTCGCGACAGCACCTGCGGTGGCAGGAGTCTGTTGTTGTCGTTGCAGTGATCACACAACTCTGTACTTCAAGCTTGGCAATAATCCCTGTTGTGACTTGTCCAATCCCTAGGTCCAAGTCTGTCGATGAACACGTCTTAGATGATACCTCCCTGCGTGAATCGAAGGATGAACATCGATGTTGTTGAATTCTTCCTTAGCCATTTAACCTCGCCCTATCCCTAGGTCCGAGATAGTTCAACCAAAAACTGGAGAACTCGCACTTATTCCTTTCGTATAATTAACTCTTTCGATATTAAGTAAATGAATAATCTCACAATGCTCTCTCGATACTCTTGTAAGATGTTGAAAACCATAATAAGCAAACTTGAAGTTTATTTTATAGAACATGAAAATCCTAAAAACAGTACAATCCTTGCAACTACTTTACAAAATCAACCTTTAGCCCTAGGGGAAGTTTAGAACATGATGAGAAGGAGGAAACGACTAGGGTTTTTGGGGAAGACGGCTAGAGAATAAGATGTCCTTTCCTAGGTCGAATTACATGCCTTTATATAGGCCTTGGGTTCAAGTATTCTAAAAAGGTAAGAATAAAAGTTCAAACTAAAGTACAACTCTAATTAAGATTAAATCTCTAGAGAAGATGCCTTTAATTTGTCCTATTTTCTTGCGTTGGGTTTCTTCCTTGAACTATGTGGTTGGCCTTCATTCTGATCTAGGGCTTAGAAAAATATAGGAGTGGCCCACGACAGACCGACTTAATTTCCTCTATCTGTCGAGCTCCACTTCACTTTTCCCTTCACCATTGCTTTCGTCATTGGCTGCCACGGCAGTGGCCACGGCAGCATCCTTCTTCTTGACTTCAATCTTGTGTTCCAGCTCTGCTTCTTCACTGCACTGAGTCTGCCACAACAGCTACCTGCAAAAACAACCAAAATCAATAGCAACTGTGTTATTTTATATAATTGTGATGTATATGTGAAATCTATCTTAAATGCAATGAATTATGCTTGAATGCAGCATAAATAGGGGTTAAATAAGGGGTAAAAAGTAGAACTTTTGCACACTCAACACACCCCCAAACTCAAGTTCTTGCTTGTCCTCAAGCAATTATGACCTAAAAATTAAGAAAAACTTTTTGTTTGGCTTAGAACACTGAACTTTTCCTTACCTACCATTCATGCCCTATTGCGAACAACACCTTGTTGGATATTTCAGGACTCATTCGGAACATTGCTATAATTCTCGTGTAGTGTGTGCATGTTTTGTGAACAATTATATGCATAGACTCCCTTGGTTTACTAGAATAGCTAAGCCACTCAATTGAATTTTTATTCCAGCTTTCATTTTCTTGGAGGCAATTCTTAGGCTCCTTTAGTTTTTCTTAGACTCGATTCTCTTTTCTTAATTTAAGTTTGACTAGAACCTGTTTTGGGCACCTCTAGCTAACATCCTAGAGCCGGTTTCGGGCACCTCTAGGTGTATTGAGTCTAACTTTTCTTAACTTCTTTTCCTAGAGCCAGTGTTAGGCACCTATAGGGGCAACTCAAGTGTTTAAGCTTTTCCTATTCTAGTTTACTAAGAGTAGTCTAGACAGTATAAGAGTCACAAAGGGTGTTTAAGGATCAGAACTATAGTAAGGCTCTAAACTGTTCCTAAAATACCCTTAAAGCACTGCCACGACAGAGTCTGTCACGACAGGTAAGTTCAGTTCAAAGACTTAAGCCAAAAATTTTTTGACAAAAATAAACTTAAATAATAATTAACACAAATTTTAAAACCTAAAGACATATCATATTACTGGAGGGATGCCACCCCCAAACTCGAGGGTTGAATTGCCCTCAATGCATGATAACATAAATGAAAAAAAGAAAAACAAAATACATCACAATAATAATAAAACAAAAAGACAGCAAAAATAAGATAGAAACTTAATTTCAGGAGCTGTCATCGTTGTTGTTGCTGCTAATCTATAGCTGTCGGCGGGCAGTGACCTTCATTGTCGGTGCCGGCAGAGTGCTTGGAGAGGCGGAGGTAGTTTTCTTCTTGGCTTCCCTTTGGGGCTGGATACGAGTGGGTGAGATCTGGGGTGGCTTTTCCAGCATTTGTACCGCATCTGATGAGCTGCTGCTCCTGCTACTGCTGTTGCGGGCAGACTTGCCCTGACCGGATGATCCTTCACCAGTGTTGGGTTTCTGCTTTTTCATAGGAGTGAACTCCTTCGACAAGTTTCTAGCAACAGATGGCTCCCCATCAGATTCTTGCCAGATGGATGAAGAGGAGAACTCTGCGAAGTAGTCGTCATCGAGGTTTAGCAGCGGCTCCTTTCATTTTTCTCCTCTAGCAGAGGCTATAGCAGTGTGGCTGCCACCTTCAGCTGTCATGGCCGAGGTTGGAGTGGATGCAACAGAGGGTGTTTTTGGTGTGGCAGCAGTAGTAGGTGTAGAGGTAGGGGCAGCAAAGTATTGCTCTGGGAAAGTAGGAAATTGTACATTTGCAAAATTTAAATTGTTTTGAATGAAATGTATCGTGGCTGCCGCAAAGTCTCTGATGAAACTCATCAGACCAAGCTGTCGTTTCTCCATCTTTTTCAGTGTGGCCAGAATTTGAGTGGAGGAGTCTGCTAGAGGGGCTGCTGCCGTTGGCTACTATTGCTCTACGGCGGCAGGTTCTGGCTGAGTGGGCTCTGCTGGTTCTTTTGCTGCGGCAGACGGGTTGAAGAAGGAGAGTGGTGTGGCTGCTTTTAGTTCCATTAAGTTGAATATGTTGTGCTCCGTCCATCCCTTCCCTTGGACCTTGAAATCTTTAGGGATTTTTGGAACGTTGTGGCCGCGGCAGATCTCAGTGATGAGGTACGGGAAGACAAGGGGTCCCGATGGTCGAAGGGCACACTCCAAAATTCCCTATCGTATATATCGGCAGACATTTATGGGTCTCTCATTTAAAATGGAATGAACGAGTGCTAACCTGGGTCGGTCGATCGTGCTGTTATGGGAAGAAGGCATTATCCTCTTCTTTACGAAGTGGTTCCAAAGTTTGGCCTCGGGAGTGAGTTGAGTGCGTTTCATCGTCCACCGATGCTTGGGGTAAGTATTCCACTCTGTCCCTTCTTCAGTTACCTCTGCCATGACAGCATCATAGTCTGCTGGCGACAGACTCTACACGAACCTCTTGTGTCTGTTTTCTCTTTTTCTGATATAGATGCCATAGAGGGTATTGATGTATTGAGGCTCGAAAGTAACTTCTTTACCTCGCACTGTCATGGTCTTCGTATCCTTACTGTCGACGGCAACGTAAAATTCTCAGACCAGTGTGACATTCATCTCCTCTGGCTGGGCAGCAAAAACCTGCCATTTGAGGGCTTTTGATTTTTCGAGATATGAATGGTTCGAGCCCGAGGTCTTTCGTGCGTTTGGTGTAAAGGAACCCTCTTTCTTCCCACATCTCCCTCTTTTGGAAGGAGCAGTAATATATGTCGACGGAGTCAGTGGCGGCGAAGCAGTTAGGGATGGTACTATGGCTGGGTGTGCCGGCTGCTGCGCCAGAGCTGGAGGCAGCACTTTGTCATGTCTGTTTGGTACTCATAGTTGCAAGGCTATGGAAAATGAAAGAACTTTGAGATCTAGAGAGAAAATAAGTTGAGAGAGTAAAAGTGAGATGAAAAATGAATAGTAAATGGGGGTTTATATATATGAATGGTTTGCTGCCAGTTGGAGCTGTAACGACAGGCGCGAATAACAGAGCCAGCTGTTACGCAGTTTCTGACAAGTATGTCACGCGTTTCCGTGTCTGTCACGCGTTTCCGTGTCTGCTGCGCGTCTGTTACGCGTTTGCGTGTCTGCCGCGACAGCGTGGTGACATGCTATATTTTTCGTGTCTGTCGCGACAACAGTTGACAAGCTGTGACGACATACTCCTCCTTTGGGCTTTTTTGGGCTGCTATGGAAATGGTGGGCCGATTCACTTCTTCTCCTCTCCTTGTTTCCTTTATTTCCTAAAATAAAAATAATTAATTAAAATAAAAACTTAGTTCCTAAAAATAAAATAATTCTAATTTCCTAATAAATAAATAAAATATATAAATAGTGAAATAATAATAATAAAATTAAGTTAAATTAGGGATGCCTTGAGGGGCATCTCCTAAAGTAACTACTTCCTGCATCTGTGGGGCTTCAGTCCCCTGATAATGCTTTTGTCTCTGTCCGTTGACTTTAAATTGGTGCCCGTCTTTTAAGGATTTGATCGTGATGGCACCATGGGGAAAAACCTACACAACTTAGAATGGGCCGGACCATCTAGATTTAAGCTTTCCTGGGAAAAGTTTCAACCTAGAGTTAAATAACAACACAAGCTACCCTGGGCAGAACTGTCGTGGCAGCAACTTCTTGTCATGCCACCTTGTCGTTTTATCCTTGTAAATTCTTGCGTTGTCGTAAGCCATTGCTCGAATTTCTTCAATTTCATTCAAGTCAAGTAACCTCTTCAGTCCTGCCTTATCTAAGTCCATGTTTACTGCCTTGATAGCCCAGTAAGCACTGTGCTCTATCTCAACAGGTAAATGGCATATTTTTCCATATATCAGCATGTAGGGTGACATTCCCAATGGTGTCTTAAATGTTGTTCTATAGGCCCAGAGTGTATCATTGAGGTGTAAAGACCAGTCTTTTAGAGTGGGTTTATCCATCTTCTCCAGAATGTTCTTTACTTCCTTGTTGGATATTTCAGCCTGTCCATTGGTCTGAGGGTGATATGCTGTTGCAATGCGGTGCTTTACGCCGTATTTCCTTAAGGCAGCAGCGATTACGCTATTGTCGAAATGTCTCCTTTCATCACTCATAATCGCCTTAGGTATGGCAAATATGGAAAAAATGTTTTTGTGCAGAAATCTCTAAACATTCTTGGCATCGTTTTTCTGTGTGGCGATCGCTTCAACCCATTTGGACACATACCACTGCCAGTAGGATGTAAAGATTCCCACATGATTCTGGGAATGGTCCCATGAAATCAATCCCCCATACATCAAAGATTTCGACTTCGAGGATGTTTTGCAGTGGCAACTCATGTCTTCTTGAGATGTTCCCAGTCCGTTGGCACTTGTCACAGCTTTTGTAGAATGCTTGGGCATCCTTGAACAGTGAGGGCCAATAAAAACCAGACTGCAAAACCTTGGCAGCGGTTTTGTTTCCACCTAAGTGTCCTTCATATGCTGAAGCATGGCAGTGGTGAAGCACAACTTCTTGCTCATCCTGTGGTACACACCTCCTTATGATTTGATCTGCACAATGTTTGACAAGAAGAGGTTCGTCCCAATAATAATGTTTTGCATCATTTTGGAACCTCTTCCTTGCTTGGTAATTAAGTTCAGGAGGTAATATTCCGCTAACTATGTAATTAACGAAATCAACATACCAAGGATGTTCAGAAAACTTACCTGTCCCCATGGTTGTCGCGGCAGAGCTTGTGGCAGCAAACAACTGCTCGTCACGGAAAGTCTCCAGTATGTGGGTCTTGTCTGTCGGTAGACTCTTTCCCATTTCTAGTCTTGACAAGTGGTCTGCAACTTGATTCTTTGTCCCCTTTTTATCCTTGATTTCAATGCGAACTCTTGCAGTAGCAGAATCCAACGTATCAGCCTAGGTTTTGCATCTTTTTTAGCGAACATATATTTTAGTGCTGAGTGCTGAGTGGTCTGTATGGACCACCACCTTTGTTCCAAGTATGTATAAACGGAACTCGTCAATCGAGAACACCACTGCTAACAGTTCCTTTTCTTTTGTGGTGTAGTTCACTTGGGCGTCGTTTAGTGTTTTGCTGGCGTAATAGATTATGTGGATTAGCTTGTCCTTCCTCTGCCCAAGTGCTGCTTCTACAGCATAGTCACTGGCATCACACATAATTTCAAATGACAAACTCCAATCTGGTGGTTGTACGATTGGGGCTGTTACCAGCTTTGAAAAAATTGAAGTCAAATGGACGATTCTGTTCCTGTAAGTGGCATAGAGGCTTGGTAATATTTGAAAAAATTGCAATAAACCTTCAATAAAAACCAGCATGCCCTAAGAAACTCCGAATTCCCTTGACTGTGGTGGGTGGCGGCAGCTTTTCAATCATTTCTATCTTTGCTTTGTCGACCGCTATGCCGCGGCAGCTTACCTTGTGGCTTAGGACTATCCCCTCATCCACCATGAAGTGACATTTTTCCTAGTTTAATACCAAGTTCGCTTTCTCGCATCTTTCGAGCACCTTCTGTAGGTTGCCTAAATAGCCTTCAAAACTATCTCCAAAGACGGAAAAATCGTCCAGGAATATTTCCAGGAAGTCCTCCACCATGTCGGAGAATATCGCCATCATACACCTCTGGAATGTTGTTGGTGCATTGCAGAGTCCAAATGGCATTCTCCGGAAAGCATAAGTGCCGTATGGTCATGTGAAAGTCATTTTCTCTTAATCCTTCGGTGCAATAACTATCTGGTTATAACCTGAGTAACCATCAAGAAAACAATAATAAGGTTTCCCCACTAATCTATCAAGCATGTAACGCCCCGGTTTTGGGCTTAGAAGTTTTGGGCGTTGACCGGTTTGGTCAAAGTGTTGTTCGAATCTAAAGAGGTGAAATTAGGAAAGCCTAGTTCGGGTTGCATTAAAAATATGGAAAAATGTTCTAAAATCATCTTTTAATATAATTAAGTGAACTGTGAAATCAATTTTGAAAAATGGGTTTTGGAAGAGTGACATTTTGGCTAGTGACCAAAATGTAATTTTTGAAAGTTTTGTGACTGTTTTATAAAGAGTTGAAACTTTGAATCTTTAAGGAGCTATTATTCCAAAAGTAGTTTCTCCAGATTTTTCTAAGATATTTTGAGATTTATTCTGATTTTAAAACATATCAAAAGTGGAGGGAAAGGCCATTTGGCTATTTTCTTAACTAACTTCTCTATTTTCTTTCTCTCATTTTCTCTCAATCCAAACACTTGTTTTCCAGAGAGTTGTTTCTTATTTTCTCACCTAAAATCCTCCTTTCAACATTCTTTTGATTCCTAATCAACATATCTTCAAAACCTCATCATTTGCTAGTTGATTCAACAAGGTTTTTGATTCCAAAAAGTGGAGAAACACAAGTTTGGAGGTAAGAACGTCCTTCTCCTCTAAACTATCAGTTCTTTACTGAAATTCCCAAGTTCTCAACTCTTAATTGAAGTTTTATTAAAGGATTTTAAGTGGTGAAATGGATCTTGGCTTATAATGCAAGATTTGGTGATTTTTGGTGATTTTTGTTAGATATGATTAATCTGTGATTTGAGGTGCGTTTTTGATGTTAAATGAACTCTAAATTGATAAGGAAATGAGTTTTGATTAATGCAATCCCGGATAGGTTGTGTTTCCTAAGTTTAGCTTGTGATTCTTGGATGTTTTTGTGGTGATCTTGTGGATCTGATGTTGCTGGAGGTATAAGGATGTTTATAGGTTGTTTTTAGATGTTAGATGGTGTTAATGGATGTTAGGTTTTGCTGGTTTATGGCTGGGCTTTGTTGAGAAGTGGTTTTGATGCAATTTCGGTTGTGTTTGGTGGCCGAAATTGGAGTATGAATGAGAGCAGCGAGTTTGAGTGCTTTCATTGAAGCTTTTGATGCATGATGATGCATTAAATCTCTGCTTTAATGTGTTTAATCAGGGGAGGCATCTTTGGATCCAAGAGTTGTTGATCCGGAGGCTTGATTTGGTGCTTTGGCTTGAGGCGAAGTGGAATCGGTGAGTGAAATTGGGTTTTCGGCTTTGAAACCAATGTCTTGGGAGCTTAGTTTAAGTCTAAACAACTTTGCTAAGCTCAAGTGTAAGTTTTCGGAAATACTCTCTAGTGGTGGCCATGATTTGATTGATGTGCAATGTGGTTTATTGCATGATTTAAATTCTGTTTTGAAAGCATGATTTAGCATGGTTAATGCTGTTTTTGTAAGCCATGTGTTGAAGGAAGCTCATGGTAAGAGTTCCTTGTTTTTGAACATTGATTAAATGTGGTTTGATGCTTTTAAATGCATGATGAATATGCCTTGGTTTAATGCTTTAAAATAGTGGATAAATTGATGATAATGATGTATATTGGCAAGTGATGTTTGAAAAGGTTAAGGTCACTAAGGTGGTTAAAAGTCCTTGAGTGAGCCTTGTTTACTTAAGAACATCAAGGTGGTTAAAAGTCCTTGGATGGTTCTTGTTACGGACACAAAGGTGGTTAAAAGTCCTTGTGTGGTCCATTCTTTGGTGTTTAAAAGTCCATAGGCCAAGGTGTTTAAAAGTCCTTGGGGTTCAAGGTGTTTAAAAGTCCTTGAGGTAATTCAATTCATGGTGTTTAAAAGTCCATGGCCAAGGTGTTTAAAAGTCCTTGGGGTCCAAGGTGTTTAAAAGTCCTTGGGGTGAAAGTTGATGAACTTGTTTTCAAAGAAATGAATTGTATCACTTGTGGCCAATATGACATGTAATGAAATGAAGCATGAGATGCTTGTTAAAGTATGCTTTTGAGCATGTATAAATGATGATTTGAAGCATGATTTATAAGTGTTTTATAAATGCATTATTGAATGGTTTTACGAGCATTCCTCACTAAGCTTTTGCTTACGCTCTCTTCCGTTTTCTTAATTCAATAATGCAGAGCATTAGAGTACTTGAGGGCAGCAAGGAGGGCAAGCATCCAAGTGGAAACAAAGCTCTAAGTATGGAAGGTTTTCTAAGTACATTTTAGCTTTTGGTAATTTGGCAATGGGGGACCTATGTGTATGTTTCGGGAGATGTTTTGAACTCCCTAAGTATGTTGAATGTTGTTGAGAATGCTGGTTTTTGTGGTTGGCCTTTATATGCTTGAATTGGAAGTTTATGCTTGAATGGCTTACTTGTGTAGGAAGCATGCCTATAGATTTGGGGCTTTTCATATATGTGGATGTTTTGATGAATTGTTGATGCAAGTATGTCTCATATATGTTGAATTGCATGTTGGCAAAGTTTGGTGGCATTTGGAGCATGATTGGTTGGTCAATTGCATGTTTAAGTATGCATTTTTGGGCAATCTGTGCAGGGTGTTTCGGAACAGCACCTACCGTTTCGGAACGGGTGCCTTAATTGTGCCCAGGCGTCCGAAACGGGAGGGGCCGTTCCGAAACGGAAAGGCCACTGCCAGACCCCCGTTTCGGTACGCGTTGCGGAACGGCCCCGAGTTTCGAAACGGGCTATGCCTGTTTCGGAACGGGTGACCGTTGGGGGCTGACATTGGCAGTTAAATGTTTTGAAATGTTTGCGTTTTGGTCCTGAAACTTGTTTGTGCAATTGTATGAGTTTGGGAAGTCCTGTTGAGCTGAAATTTCACAGAGAAGCATGAAACATGATTAATTTCAAGTTGGTAACTTCAATTTGGATTAAGTCCTCGTAATTATCAGAATTTACAATTTGGTCCCTAAAGTTGTAAATTGTTCAATTAAGTCCCTGTTTGATCTCTGATGTTTGTGATCTTTTGGTATGATGTTTGTGTGATCACAATTAGGTATAAAGTGCATCTAGACAAGTTTAAAAAGAAAAAAAAGGGTCGTTAATCAAGGTTGACTTTCGGGTTGACTTTGGTTTTCCCCGTGTGACTTTCTTAATTCGGATCAACCGTCTAGGCCGGGTTAAGGGGGTTACATTTGGTGGTATCAGAGCTGAGTTCTCGAGTAATTGGGAATGTATGTATGCATGATTGAAGTATGTATGCCTTGTATGCTTGTTGAGTGAAAGCATGTTTAATGGCTTGTGATTTTGATGCAATTGAAGTATGTGCTGTGATGTAGCATGTTGTGGGTACCCATTGCCAAATCAAAGCTAAAGGAAAGATGTTGTTTTGAAATGAAATTGAGCTTGAATACTTGGATTGCTTACCTTGCTGGGCCTGACTTTGTTTTATTTGTGTTGTGATTGCATGGTAAAAGTATGGCACCACGTAGAGAGTTACGAGGTAATGTGCGAGCTACGGCTCCTAATGAGAACGAGAATGAGGAAAACACGGGTAGTGCGGTGTTACCTCCTCCTCCACCTGGTGGTGGTGGTGCTGGGGCTGAGGAAGCTGGAGCTGGAGCTGGCGCTGGAGCTGCTGGACCTGGGGCTGGTCAGGGGCAAGCTATGCCTGATATGACGATGTTAGTGCAAGCTATTGCTGGTGCTTTTCAAGCAGCAGTAGCTGGGGCTCGTGGAGCGGGGCATCAGGAAGATGCTGGTGTTAGACTACCTTTGGAGCGTTTGTGCAGTCTTGGTGGGACTGAGTTCAGGGGTATGTCTGCTGAGAGTTCTGAAGCTTGGCTAGAGAGTACCAAGCGAATCTTGGGCCAGATGAGTTGCACTGATGTGCAGAAGCTGGGTTGTGTTGTGTCCTTGCTGCAGAAGGATGCGTATACGTGGTGGACAACCACTGTTGCTGGGATGGCAGAAGCTGATGTGACTTGGACATTCTTTCAGAGTGTGTTCAAAAGGAGATATCTGGGTGTAAGATATCTAGATGAGAAGAAGCGTGAATTCATGTCTCTTACCCAAGGGAGCATGAGTGTGGCTGAGTATGAGGTGCAGTTTGTGCGACTTAGTCAGATGCACCGGAGCTGGTACCTGATGAGCGGGCAAGGTGCGAGAGGTTCCGTTATGGTTTAGAGACGGATGTGAAAATGTATTTGCTGGCCGCCGAGTATGATGATTTCGACGTGTTGGTGGGCCGAGCCAAGGATGTTGAGATGAACTTGGGTTTATCTGTGAGAGGTGCTGGAGCAAGTGCTGGGAAGCGATCAGCTGAGTTTAGTTCCGGAGGTGGACGGAACAAGAGGGGACGTGATCAGAAGTATCAGTCTTCAGCTAAGAGAGGTGGTGGTGCACCTGCTAGAGGAGGCAATGCTAGAGCTGATCCGAGTGCTTGTTGGATCTGTGGTTCACGTGGTCACATGAAACGTGACTGTCCTCGTGCTGAGAGAGTGGTGCAAGCTCCTGTTGCGGCTGCTGGTAACGGGTGCTGGAGTTGTGGTTCTGCAGTCCACTTGAGGCGAGATTGTCCGAGGTTGGCTGGTGATCAGGTGCGTGCTCCTGTTGTTGCTGCACCGTAGAGAGGTCGTGGGCGCGGCCGTGGTAGTTTCCAGAGGAGAGAGGAAGGTGGTCGTGGAGTGGCCCATGTTGTGGCTATTCAGCCTGAAGGTGGAGGCCAGGCGAGGGTGTATGCTCAGCGTGAGGGAAGGAATGATGCGGATGTGATTGCAGGTACCTTTACTTTGCAATCCTTGTCATTGCTTTCATTGATTGATTCTGGATCTACGCATTCATACATTTTGCGTGAGCATGCTGAATTGCTTGGTTTGCCTGTTGAGTCTTTGGATGTTGGTGTTCGAGTCACTAGTTCTTTTGGTGAGACTGTTGTGACTAGGAAGCTTTATAGAAGGTGTCCCTTGGTCGTTCAAGAGCATGTTTTCCATGTTGATCTTATGGAGTTGCCCTTCTATGGTTTCGATGTGATCCTTGGTATGGATTGGCTTGCTGAGCATCGTGCTGTTGTGGATTGTGAGAACAAGCGGGTTTCGCTTAGGCTTGCGGATGATTATGAAGTTGTTATGGTTGGCGAGAATGTGAAGTTTCTTGCCAATGTGGTGTCTACCTTGGAGGCGAGCAGGATGCTGAGGCAAGGTTGCGAAGCTTATCTAGCTTTTGTGATGAATCCTAGCTCTAAAGAGTTGAGGGTGCAAGATATCAGAGTTGTGAAGGAGTTTCCTGGTGTTTTTCCTGAGGAGTTGCCTGGTTTACCTCCTAACCGCGAGGTGGAGTTTGGAATTGAGCTGTATGAGAATACAACTCCTGTGTCCATTACTCCCTATAGAATGGCACCTAAGGAGCTGAAGGAGCTGAAGACGCAGTTGCAAGAGTTGCTTGATCGTGGTTTCATCCGGCCGAGTGTGTCACCTTGGGGAGCACCGGTCTTGTTTGTGAAGAAGAAGGATGGCACTATGAGAATGTGCATTGATTACCGTCAGCTGAACAAGTTGACTATCAAGAATCGGTATCCTTTGCCGAGGATTGATGATCTTTTTGATCAATTCCGGGGAGCTGCTGTGTTCTCTAAGATTGACTTGAGGTCAGGGTATTATCAGTTGAAGGTGAAGGATGTGGATGTGCCTAAGACAGCTTTCAGGACAAGGTATGGGCATTATGAGTTTCTTGTGATGCCGTTTGGGTTGACAAATGCTCCTGCTGCTTTCATGGACATGATGAATCGTGTGTTTCATGAATACCTAGACAAGTTTGTTGTGGTGTTCATTGATGATATCCTCGTGTACTCGCGTACCGAGGAGGAGCATGAAGAGCATTTGAGGATTGTTTTGCAAGCTTTGTTGGAGAATCAGCTTTATGCTAAGCTGAGTAAGTGTGAGTTCTGGTTAAGGGAGGTGGTGTTTCTTGGGCATGTGGTCTCAGCTGAGGGGATTCGTGTTGATCCTCAGAAGATTGAGGCGGTGATGAGTTGGAAAGTTCCTAAGTCTGTTCATGAGGTCCGTAGTTTCCTTGGTTTGGCGGGATACTACCGAAGGTTTGTGGATGGTTTTTCCATGATTGCTGCTCCTTTGACGAAGCTGTTGCAAAAGGATGTTAAGTATGAGTGGACGGAAGCGAGACAGCAGGCTTTTGAGAAGCTTAAGGCGGCTTTGACGCAAGCTCCTATCTTGATTCAGCCTGAATCAGGGAAAGAGTTTGTGGTTTACAGTGATGCATCCTATGTTGGTTTGGGGCGTGTGCTGATGCAGGAGGGTAAGGTGGTGGCTTATGCATCGCGGCAGTTGAAAGTGCATGAGCGCAATTACCCTACGCATGATATTGAGCTGGCTGCAGTGGTTTTTGCTCTGAAGATCTGGAGGCATTATCTGTATGGTGAGAAGTGTACTGTGTACACGGATCACAAGAGTTTGAGGTATCTGATGTCTCAGAAGGAGTTGAATCTTAGGCAGCGGCGTTGGTTGGAGTTGCTCAAGGATTATGATCTGACGATTGAGTACCATCCTGGGAAGGCTAATGTTGTTGCGGATGCCTTGAGTAGGAAGATAGCTGTTGAGCTGAGGGCTATGTTTGCTAGCTTGAGCATATCGCGAGATGGTGGTCTTGTGGCTGAGTTGCAAGTGAAACCCTCTTTGGTTCAGTTGATCAAGGATAAGCAGTTGTTGGATGATTCCTTGGTGTCTCATGTTCAGGATATCGCGGAGGGTAGACCTTCGGATTTCTGTTTCAATGATGATGGTGTGCTGTGTTTTGGGAGTCGGATAGTAGTGCCTGCTGATGCTGAGTTGAGGCGTGCTATTCTGACTGAAGGTCATAGTAGTCCTTTTGCTATGCACCCTGGTAGTACTAAGATGTACCGTGATCTTCGTGATGAGTACTATTGGGTGGGTTTGAAGAAGGATGTTGCGGAGTTTGTTAGCAAGTGTTTGGTGTGTCAGCGAGTTAAGGCTGAGCATCAGTTTCCTTCAGGGTTGTTGCAACCGTTGAAAATCCCTGAATGGAAGTGGGAGAGGGTTACCATGGATTTTGTATCTGGTTTACCTTTGTCTCCATCGAAGAAGAATTCGGTTTGGGTGATTGTGGATCGCCTGACGAAGTGTGCGCATTTCTTGCCTGTGCATACCACGTTTTCTTTGGATAGGTTGGCAGAGCTGTACATTGCTGAGATTGTGCGGCTGCATGGTGTGCCTAAGTCGATTGTGTCGGATAGGGATCCGAGGTTCACATCGCGTTTCTGGCAGTGTTTACATCTAGCTCTGGGTACAAGGTTGCATTTCAGTACGTCCTATCATCCTCAGTCGGATGGTCAGTCTGAGCGAGTTATCCAGATTTTGGAGGATATGTTAAGGTGCTGGGTGATTGAGTTCCAAGGTTCTTGGGAGAAGCATCTGCCTTTGGTTGAGTTTGCTTATAACAACAGTTATCAGGCAAGTATACAGATGGCACCTTATGAGGCTTTGTACGGGAGGAAGTGTAGGACTCCTCTTTGTTGGGCTGAGACTGGTCAAAAGTTGGTTTCGATGCCGGCTTTGTTGAAAGGGACCACAGAGAAGGTAAAGCACATTTGTGAGCGGTTGAAGGCTGCTTCTGATCGGCAGAATTCTTACGCGGATTTGAAGCGTAAGGAGATAGAGTATGCGGTGGGTGACCGTGTGTTCTTGAAGGTTTCGCCTTGGAAGAAGGTGATGCGGTTTGGCCGAAAGGGTAAGTTGAGCCCTAGGTACATTGGACCATATGAGGTGGTTGAGCGTGTGGGTCCTGTTGCGTATCGGTTGAGGTTACCTCAGGGGTTGGAGAAGATCCATGATGTGTTTCATGTCTCTATGCTCCGGAGGTATAGATCTGATCCTTCGCATGTGATGCCTGTGGAGGAAGTGGTTTTGAATCCGGATTTGACCCATGATGAGGAACCGGTGAAGGTTCTGAATTCGGATAGCAAGGTTCTTCGTGGCAAGACCATTGAGTTGGTGAAGGTGCTGTGGAAGCATCGCGGTGTTGAGGAAGCCACGTGGGAGCGGAAGGAAGACATGCTGAAGCAGTTTCCTTATCTCTTTCCTTCAGGTAAATTTCGAGGACGAAATTTCTTAAGGGGGGGAGAGTTGTAACGCCCCGGTTTTGGGCTTAGAAGTTTTGGGCGTTGACCGGTTTGGTCAAAGTGTTGTTCGAATCTAAAGAGGTGAAATTAGGAAAGCCTAGTTCGGGTTGCATTAAAAATATGGAAAAATGTTCTAAAATCATCTTTTAATATAATTAAGTGAACTGTGAAATCAATTTTGAAAAATGGGTTTTGGAAGAGTGACATTTTGGCTAGTGACCAAAATGTAATTTTTGAAAGTTTTGTGACTGTTTTATAAAGAGTTGAAACTTTGAATCTTTAAGGAGCTATTATTCCAAAAGTAGTTTCTCCAGATTTTTCTAAGATATTTTGAGATTTATTCTGATTTTAAAACATATCAAAAGTGGAGGGAAAGGCCATTTGGCTATTTTCTTAACTAACTTCTCTATTTTCTTTCTCTCATTTTCTCTCAATCCAAACACTTGTTTTCCATAGAGTTGTTTCTGATTTTCTCACCTAAAATCCTCCTTTCAACATTCTTTTGATTCCTAATCAACATATCTTCAAAACCTCATCATTTGCTAGTTGATTCAACAAGGTTTTTGATTCCAAAAAGTGGAGAAACACAAGTTTGGAGGTAAGAACGTCCTTCTCCTCTAAACTATCAGTTCTTTACTGAAATTCCCAAGTTCTCAACTCTTAATTGAAGTTTTATTAAAGGATTTTAAGTGGTGAAATGGATCTTGGCTTATAATGCAAGATTTGGTGATTTTTGGTGATTTTCGTTAGATATGATTAATCTGTGATTTGAGGTGTGTTTTTGATGTTAAATGAACTCTAAATTGATAAGGAAATGAGTTTTGATTAATGCAATCCCGGATAGGTTGTGTTTCCTAAGTTTAGCTTGTGATTCTTGGATGTTTTTGTGGTGATCTTGTGGATCTGATGTTGCTGGAGGTATAAGGATGTTTATAGGTTGTTTTTAGATGTTAGATGGTGTTAATGGATGTTAGGTTTTGCTGGTTTATGGCTGGGCTTTGTTGAGAAGTGGTTTTGATGCAATTTCGGTTGTTTTTGGTGGCCGAAATTGGAGTATGAATGAGAGCAGCGAGTTTGAGTGCTTTCATTGAAGCTTTTTATGCATGATGATGCATTAAATCTCTGCTTTAATGTGTTTAATCAGGGGAGGCATCTTTGGATCCAAGAGTTGTTGATCCGGAGGCTTGATTTGGTGCTTTGGCTTGAGGCGAAGTGGAATCGGTGAGTGAAATTGGGTTTTCGGCTTTGAAACCAATGTCTTGGGAGCTTAGTTTAAGTCTAAACAACTTTGCTAAGCTCAAGTGTAAGTTTTCGGAAATACTCTCTAGTGGTGGCCATGATTTGATTGATGTGCAATGTGGTTTATTGCATGATTTAAATTCTGTTTTGAAAGCATGATTTAGCATGGTTAATGCTGTTTTTGTAAGCCATATGTTGAAGGAAGCTCATGGTAAGAGTTCCTTGTTTTTGAACATTGATTAAATGTGGTTTGATGCTTTTAAATGCATGATGAATATGGCTTGGTTTAATGCTTTAAAACAGTGGATAAATTGATGATAATGATGTATATTGGCAAGTGATGTTTGAAAAGGTTAAGGTCACTAAGGTGGTTAAAAGTCCTTGAGTGAGCCTTGTTTACTTAAGAACATCAAGGTGGTTAAAAGTCCTTGGATGGTTCTTGTTACGGACACAAAGGTGGTTAAAAGTCCTTGTGTGGTCCATTCTATGGTGTTTAAAAGTCCATAGGCCAAGGTGTTTAAAAGTCCTTGGGGTTCAAGGTGTTTAAAAGTCCTTGAGGTAATTCAATTCATGGTGTTTAAAAGTCCATGGCCAAGGTGTTTAAAAGTCCTTGAGGTCAAGGTGTTTAAAAGTCCTTGAGGTAATTTATATCATGGTGTTTAAAAGTCCATGGCCAAGGTGTTTAAAAGTCCTTGGGGTCCAAGGTGTTTAAAAGTCCTTGGGGTGAAAGTTGATGAACTTGTTTTCAAAGAAATGAATTGTATCACTTGTGGCCAATATGACATGTAATGAAATGAAGCATGAGATGCTTGTTAAAGTATGCTTTTGAGCATGTGTAAATGATGATTTGAAGCATGATTTATAAGTGTTTTATAAATGCATTATTGAATGGTTTTACGAGCATTCCTCACTAAGCTTTTGCTTACGCTCTCTTCCGTTTTCTTAATTCAATAATGCAGAGCATTAGGGTACTTGAGGGCAGCAAGGAGGGCAAGCATCCAAGTGGAAACAAAGCTCTAAGTATGGAAGGTTTTCTAAGTACATTTTAGCTTTTGGTAATTTGGCAATGGGGGACCTATGTGTATGTTTCGGGAGATGTTTTGAACTCCCTAAGTATGTTGAATGTTGTTGAGAATGCTGGTTTTTGTGGTTGGCCTTTATATGCTTGAATTGGAAGTTTATGCTTGAATGGCTTACTTGTGTAGGAAGCATGCCTATAGATTTGGGGCTTTTCATATATGTGGATGTTTTGATGAATTGTTGATGCAAGTATGTCTCATATATGTTGAATTGCATGTTGGCAAAGTTTGGTGGCATTTGGAGCATGATTGGTTGGTCAATTGCATGTTTAAGTATGCATTTTTGGGCAATCTGTGCAGGGTGTTTCGGAACAGCACCTACCGTTTCGGAACGGGTGCCTTAATTGTTCCCAGGCGTCCGAAACGGGAGGGGCCGTTCCGAAACGGAAAGGCCACTTCCAGACCCCCGTTTCGGTACGCGTTGCGGAACGGCCCCGAGTTTCGAAACGGGCTATGCCTGTTTCGGAACGGGTGACCGTTGGGGGCTGACATTGGCAGTTAAATGTTTTGAAATGTTTGCGTTTTGGTCCTGAAACTTGTTTGTGCAATTGTATGAGTTTGGGAAGTCCTTTTGAGCTGAAATTTCACAGAGAAGCATGAAACATGATTAATTTCAAGTTGGTAACTTCAATTTGGATTAAGTCCTCGTAATTATCAGAATTTACAATTTGGTCCCTAAAGTTGTAAATTGTTCAATTAAGTCCCTGTTTGATCTCTGATGTTTGTGATCTTTTGGTATGATGTTTGTGTGATCACAATTAGGTCTAAAGTGCATCTAGACAAGGTTAAAAAGAAAAAAAGGGTCGTTAATCAAGGTTGACTTTCGGGTTGACTTTGGTTTTCCCTGTGTGACTTTCTTAATTCGGGTCAACCGTCTAGGCCGGGTTAAGGGGGTTACAAAGCATTTGATCAATAAAAGGTAGGGAAAATGGTCTTTCCGGGTAGCTTTGTTAAACTTCTGCTAATCCATACAAACCCTCCAACCGGTCACAGTCCTGGTTGGGATTAGTTCGTTCTCTTGATTGGTCACCACAGTTATTCCTCCCTTTTTAGGAACGCATTGCACCGGGCTTACCCACTTACTATCCGAGATGGCATAAATTATTCCAGCATCAAGCCATTTGATAATTTCTTTTCGAACCACTTCTCGCATAGCGTCATTTAAGCGTATTTGAGCATCAATGGTCGGCTTATGGTTATCCTCTAGGAGAATTTTTTGCATACACAGTGCCAGACTGATGCCTTGGATATCAGCTATCGTCCATCCAATAGCCTTTTTATGATGTTGTAGCATCCCTATCAGCTGTTGTTCTTGTTTCTGCATTAACTTGGAAGAGATGAATACGGGCAACATATCATTTAATCCAAGAAAAACATATTTAAGCTGCCCTGACAGGAGCTTAAGGTCTAAAACAGGTGTTACAGTTGAAGGCTTTTGGATTATGTGTTCACTCGAGGTATAGTTTAGGGGCTCGAATAACTTACATGGACGATTTCCTATCCAGTTTACCTCCTCTTGACCTTTAGTGTTAGATATGTCTGAATCTGAAGAACTGCTGTCGTCGTTGCTGTCGTGACAGTCTTCCAGATGGCTGTAGTGGCAGTGACCAAATTTAATGTCATGGTAGCTCGACCTGATGCAGGGTTGGTCAAGGATTACTTCAGTGATAGCCTTGCATTCTTCTTCTGCATCGGCATGTTTGATTTCGTAGAGAACATTGAGCTTGATCTCTTGATCATTTACTCTCATTGTAAGCTCTCCCTTTTCAGCATCAATCAGTGATCTGCCTCTGGCTAAGAAGGGTCGCCCCAGGATGATTGGTGCGTTCTCATCTGCTGCACAGTCTAAAACAAGAAAGTCATTAGGAAAAATAAACATATCCACTCTTACCAGAATATCTTCGATCTTCCCTTCTGGTTGTACGTAAGAGCGGTCTGCCAGCTGTAGCATAACTGTCATGGGTCGTGCTCGTCCAATACCTAATTTCTGAAATACAGATTTTTGCATTAAATTAATACTAGCACCTAGATCACAAAGTGCCTTACCCACGAATTTGTCACCAATTATGCACGGTATGATGAAACTCCCAGGATCCTTCTTTTGCTGGGGTGGATGCCTGTGCAGAATAGTCATGCATCCTTATGTCATTTTTACCATTTCGAATTCCACAAGTCTGGATCTTTTCGCCATAGCATCCTTGAGAAACTTCACATAATCGGGCATCTGCTTGATGGCCTTTAACAGCGGTATACTGATGTGAACCTGCTTAAAAATATCATAGATCTTTTTGAGCTGGTACTCATGTTCCTGCTTCTGTAACCGCTGTGGAAAAGGAGGTGGAGGACAGTAATCTTCAAATCAACCTTCACATGGTATTCGGATCTGATAAGGTTTAGGTCCTTCATCGTTCTTGTCTTTCTTCTATGTCCCTTATGCTGTCGTGACAGGTACGGCGGTAGTAGGTTGTTTATCGTCTGCCGGGGCAGTGTTCGCGGCAGATGTTTCTAGGATTGGTTCCTCAATTGGTACGGCTTTCATCTCCGGCCCTGGCAGTTGTTTCCCACCCCTAGTTGTAATGGCTTTGCACTGCTCGTGTGTGGGTTGTCTAGCGACCTCAGTATCGCTAGGGAATCCTTCGTTATGCCTTGGCTTAATATGCTGGGAAACCCGACCCATATGTGTCTCCAGTGATTTCAGTGTAGCTTCATGGTTAGTTATTCTCATCTCTGTTTTATCCATGAACGACTCAGTCTTTTTGACGAAGTGATCCATGTTTGCCATGTAAGCTCCTGTCTGTGACATAAATGTGGCCAATGTCTGCTCCAGTATACTAGGTGCGACTGCCGGTTGCTGTTGCAGCTGCTGTTGCGGTTGCTGCCGTGTCAGAATTCTGGGTGCCCCCTGGTTTTGAGTGTTCTGCACTTGAGGATTCAGTGCGTTGTTTGGGTTACTCCACGAGAACTTGGGGTCCTTCCTCCAGTTGGGATTGTAATTGTTGGAGTCGTAATTTCTTGGCTTTTTATAGTTTCCAACATACATCCCTTCCTCTAGTTGTAACGAGCAATCATCCGAACTGTGATTCCCACTGCAAGTTCCACTTACCTCTTCTGTAGAGTAGACAGGTTGAGAATCTTTCTTTAGCAAGTTCTCTACTACCTTTGTGAGGTACGCAACCTGTTTCTTTAGGGAATTGTCAGCTTCATAGTCTTTCACAGCTAGTACTCATTTAGCTCTCCTCACTGTGGGAAATTGCTCTTCATTCTTTGCTAGATTTTTCAATACTACCATGACTTCTTCTATATCTTTATCCAACAGCAATCCATTGGCTGCTGAATCTATTCTCATTCGGGTATTTGTGTTGGCAGCATTGTAAAATTTGATGACTTGATTCCAAACGGGGAATCCGTGCATCGGGCAATTTCTCAGAAGAGTGGTAAACTTGTCCCATGCCTCGTGAATTGGCTCGTCATCTTCCCGTTGAAAAGTAGCAATTTCATTACGTAATTGCTCAGATAAATGAGGAGGATTAAAACGAGATAAAAATTCACGAGTTAGATCCGCCCAAGTTCGTATTAAACCCGGCCTTTGTTTGTTCCACCAAGTTTTCGCTCTATCCCTCAGTGAATGAGGAAATAACCGAAGCCTTAGTATCTCCGGATTTACTCATGGTAATCTAAATTATCCACAGATTTCTTGGAACGTTTTCAGATGTTCTCTGGCATCCTCTGTAGCAGCACCACTAATTGGCCAGCGGAATTGATCATGCTGAACATCACAAGTTTCGGCTCGAAATTATCATCTTCCATGTCTAGCAAGGTGGTCTCTAGTTCCACATGATCATTGATCATGTAATCACAGCATGACTGTCGTGCTGCCACGGCAGCATCAGGCTGTCTGTTTCTTTCATCCCTGATAGGATCTTCCGGATCTTCGGGATTCGTTGGGTTGTTCCTCCCGTTATGCATAGCTTCTAACTGTTCCTCAAGACAATCGTTTCTGGCTATCAAAAGACGGACTTGGTTCCAGAGATTGCGCGAGCGTTCGATTTCAGGGTCTAGTTTATACTCAGGTTCTTTGCCTCCTCTAGATTTGCGCATAAGCAAACGAAAAACCTTGTGAAAAGCACATGGTGAACAGTCCCAATAAAAAAAGAAAATTAAAAAGAAAGTGCAATAAAAGTAGGGTAAAGTTATGTTGTCAGTCCTCGGCAACGGCGCCAACAACTTGTTGCGCGTAAAATAGTCTATCGCAATAGAGAGCAAGTGTACACGACGCAAGTAGTAAAGTGATACACGAAGTATCGGATGTCGAATCCACAGGGACTAGAAATAGCTTTATCCTTGGATTGATGCACAAGAGAGAAAGAAGAGAGTTTAATTGTTTGTAGAGGAATAATGAAGAATACTGAAGATAAAGGATTAAAAGATTCAGGGTAAAGAAATAGGTCGGTATAGATTTGCTCGGTAGTGCAGGTGTAGCACTGTATAGAACTTCTTGTTCTGTTGTCATTCCTGTCGCGGCAGCAGTCTGTTGTTGTCGCGGCAGCGATCACACAACTCTATACTTCAAGCTTGGCAAGAATCCCAGCTGTGACTTGTCCTATCCTTAGGTCCAAGTCTGTCGATGAACACGTCTTAGATGATACCTCCCGGCGTGAATCGAAGGATGAACACCGATGTTGTTAAATTCTTTCTTAGCCACTTAACCTCGTCCTATCCCTAGGTCCGAGATAGTTCAACCATAAACTGGAGAACCCGCACATATTCCTTTCGTATACTTAACTCTCCCGATATTAAGTAAATGAATAATCTCACAATGCTCTCCTGATACTCTTGTAAGATGTTGAAAACCATAATAAGCAAACTTGAAGTTTATTTTATTAAACAGAAAAATCCTAAAAACAGTACAATCCTTGCAACTACTTTACAGAATCAACCCTTAGCCCTAGGGGAAGTTTAGAACATGATGAGAAGGGGGAAACGACTAGGGTTTTTGGGGAAGACGGCTAGAGAATAAGATGTCCTTTCCTAGGTCGAATTACATGCCTTTATACAGGCCTTGGGTTCAAGTATTCTAATAAGATAAGAATAAAAGTTCAAACTAAAGTACAACTCTAATTAAGATTAAATCTCCATAGAAGATGCCTTTAATTCATCCTCTTTTCTTGCTTTGGGTTTCTTCCTTGAACTTTGGGCTTGGCCTTCATTCTGATCTAGAGCTTATAAAAATATAGGAGTGGCCCACGAAAAACTGACTTAATTTCATCTATTTGTCGAGCTCCACTTCACTTTTCCCTTCACCATTGTTGTCGTCATTGGCTGCCACGACAGCATCCTTCTTTTTGACTTCAATCCTGTGTTCCAGCTCTACTTCTTCACTGCCCTGAGTCTGCCACAGCAGCTACCTGCAAAATCATCCAAAATCAGTAGCAATTGTGCTATTTTATATAATTGTGATGTATATGTGAAATCTATCCTAAATGCAATGAATTATGCTTGAATGCAGCAGAAATATGGGTTAAATAAGGGGTAAAAAGTAGAACTCTTGGACACTCAACACTATGCGAATATGGCATGAAATTAATCAGCATGATTGATGTGATTGGGATCAATAAAATGATAGAATGAGCAAGCAAATCAAATTATGTATTATCTATGCGCTAAATTGAATATAAATGGTAAATTAATAAGAATAATATGCCCTTGGTTGATTAGAAGTCTTAGATAGTACGGCATGCCTAGAGTCCGAGCTCTCTTGTTTGCTGCCTTGTGCAACCATTGACTTGTTGCTTAATACAACCATTGTTTAGTACCATGGGTACTCTCCGAGTTGATGATTGAAGGTGATCTTGATTGGTATTCAAGACACATTGATGCCATAGAGCATCCATTGACTTGTTGCTTAGGCAACCGTTGTTAGGTACTTGGTACCCTCTTGATGACTTGATTATCTGATTCGTCTACTCTACCTAGGGAAACTTTATTAAATTAAATGGAAGCATGTAATTACAAAAAAGCTTATGAAGTGGATAAATGGATTGATAATTGAATTTGGCATGACATGAGATGTTTGTGATGATGAATTTTGTGGACATTGGTCCTTTCGATTATGACAAAATGCATATGAGATGCTTGAAATGTTCGAATATAAGCAATGTGGGTAATGACCCCTTTCGAATAACTTGAAAATGAAATGTGACATGTTTGATAATTTTGATTTATGGATAATGGTTTGTGACCTATTCGAATGGCATGCTTAAATTATATCGGTGATTTTTTCTCATGACTGTTTGATCATGAAATGTTAAAATTGATATGACTTTGTGGCTATTTCGATTATGAAGCATGCAAATGAGTATGCTGGAAATTTGAATTGATATATGGTCTTTGACTGAATCGAAAATGAAGCATATGGTTAAACTAATATTAATTGAAATGTATTCGTGTATGAAGCTATGTGGTTAAACTAAGTTTAATTGAAATGTTTTTCAGAATGAATTAGCGTTAGCATTACCTCGCTAAGTACACTTATCGCTCCTTGTTTTCCTTCTTCCCAATTTTAGCAGGGTAGCTTGGACCTAAAGCTAGCATTCGATCGGGACAAATTACAAGACCAAAAATGTATTATCTTAGTCTTATATTTAGACTCCTAGATGGTGGCTTCAAAGTTTGTATAAGGGCTCGTTTCACTTTGTTTGGTCGTAGCATAAGTTCACGTTGGTGTTTGAAGTTATATGCTCCTTGATGCTTAATTAGGAGGCTAAATCATGTTTTGTTTTAGTTAGAAAGCCTCATTCTTTTGATGTAATTATGTAGGTCAAGCTAGTGGTATCACCTATTCTTTTTGTTGTATATAACTCGATAGCTTGGCATGGCTTAGGAGCATTCGATAACTTGATATTTTGTAATGAACTAGTTAATGAAAATCATCTAGACTAATTTAACAAGGTTTCTAATGGCATGGTAATGAACTGCTTAAGTATATTGGCATGTTTGATTCAATTTTTATCAATAAAATAATCGGTGAATTATATGATAATGGTTAAAATTAAATGACCACATAGAAGGTCTAGTGATCGAATGAAATGTGGAATTGTGATTAGAAATCGAATCTTGTTAATGCTAATAAGAAATTAAAATTGGCCTTTGAAAATTATAAGTTAGATTAAGGGAAATTCTGTTTAGGTTTGTATGTTTAGAAAAGTTTTTGTTAGCCCACTTTCCGCATACGCACTAATACGAATAATTTAATTAAGAAATGGATTCTTGCCTAATATTTTCTATTATTTGTTTCCAAATTTATGTATTCCGACCTCCGGTAACGCTCCTCGCTCCCGGCCCGGGCGAGGGGTGTTACATTTTGTGCCATCAAATCTTTTTAGGTTACAGGTCCTAAAAAGGTCGAATAACCTTGTCATGCATCATTTAGGTTGAGTCAAGCCACCTAGGAATCATACATTGGATTTCTTGTAATTGTGCTCCTAACTCTGATTTTGTTGAATCTGAATTAGAATGACTGAGACATGGTTACCTCGAGACGATGAAAGTCCTCGAGGATCCTCAAGTGAAGGGGATAGTGTCTGTATGAAAGAAAACCATCCTTTACAAGATAGTACTCGACCACAACCTACTGTACATCGTCAGACGAACACTGAGAATCCAACTGTTCAAAATACTCAAAGAGATTGCCTCTTGAGTATGAAAGAACTGTTCGATCAGCTTTTGACGAACATGAGATAAGAACAACCTACTCCGGTAGCTGCTGCCCCTAACAAAGCTCCTATCGAAAAGCTTGCTCAGCACCGAGCCTATACATTTGCAGGCTCTAGTGGAGAGAAACCGGAAGAAGCTGAGTACTGGTTAGAGAGAACTACTCAGATACTGACTAAGCAACTACAGTGCTCAGATGAGCATAAGCTCGAATGCGTTGTTGCCTTACTTGCTGATGAAGCTTTGAGCTGGTGGGAGACTACAACACTAACCGCCCCAGCTGATCTGTGAACTGGAAATTATTTGTAGAAGAATTTAAGAAGAAGTACATTAGTGTACAATATTTGGCCGATTGAAGAAAGCGATTCTTGTATTTGAAGAAAGCGGGTCGACCAATAGAGCAGTACGTGGCAGATTTCTGTAAGTATTGCAAGTATGGTTCTGAGTACATCAAGATAGAAAAGGAAAATTGTCGTTTGTTCATTGATGGTCTGGATGATGAGCTGAGTCTGATGCTTATCACCCTGGATATCACGGACTTCCAAACTCTGGTGAACCGAGCTATTGCTACAGAATCCAAGTTTCGGGCCGCAAAAAGTGGTTATCGACATGATAAGAAGCGCAAGAGTGATGACAAGTCTCACTGGAAGTCGAAGAAGTCTAAAATCAGAAAGAGGTGTCTTCTTCTTATTATCCAGCTCCTCGTAGCAATTTTACACCGAAGCTTCAGTTAGTGAATAAACTTGTTGTCCCGGTTATAGTCTGTCAGCATTTTTAGAAACCACATTTCGGTCAGCATTGTCAGAAACCACATTTCGGTCAGTGCCGAAAGCAGGCACACTTATGCTTTTCTTGTGGTGAAAATGACCACTATATTAGAGACTGTCTGAAAGGACCGAATCTAGATCCTGCTGAAAACTTTGCTAATCCGAGTCATGTGCAATCCAATCAGAACAAGAATACTAGGCAAGCACAGTATGGGAATCAGAGTAGAGGCAAAAGCAATGAGTCGAAAGCCATCACTCATCAGGAATCACGAGCTCTAGCTTGAGTTTATCACATACGTGGCAAGGATGAGGAAGAATCTTCAGATGTTATTGCGGGTACGGTTGAATGGAACCTTACTCATGTCATGCTTTAATTAATTCAGGATCAACTCATTCTTTTGTGTGTTCTTACTTGATTGACAAGTTACAACTAAAGCCCAAAATTGTTAAAACTGGGTTAATTGTCTCAAACCCTATAGGAGGTAACTTACCTATCAACCTAATCTGTAAGGATAGCCTTGTATCTATTCAAAATGTACCTTTTTCCTGTAACTTGTATGTTCTACCTAAATGTGAGTTTGACCTAGTATTAGGTTTAGACTGGTTGGGTAGACATGAAGCCTGAATTGATTGTCAGAATAAAAGACTGTACTTAAGGGGTTTAGGGAAAGAGTCAATTTTTCTAATTGACAAGAAACTGAAATCTCCTTTTGCTGCAATGGCTTTATAGGATGAATTAGATTTTGGTTTAACTGAAATGCTTGTCGTATCTGAATTTTGCTAATTGAAGTTCAATTGGAACAAATCCGATGTCCATTACGCCCTATCGTATGTCACCTATTGAATTGCAAGAATTAATGAAGCAGATTCAGGAATTAGAAGATAAGGGTTTCATTCAACCCATCACTTCTCCCTGGGGTGTTGCGGTTTATTTGTGAGAAAGAAAGACGGGACGATGCGACTATGGATTGACTACCGGCAACTGAAACAGAGTAACTATCAAGAACAAGTATCCACTGCCCCAAATTGAAGATCTGTTTGATCAGCTGAAAGGTGTTGGTTTGTTTTCTAAATTGACCTTCGTTCCGGTTATTATCAAATGAGGATGAAAGATGGAGATATACCAAAAACTGTTTTCAAAACAAGTTATGGTTTACTCTCGTAACAGGGAAGAACATGCTCAACATCTTCGGATTGTACTCTAGACACTCCGAGAACATCAGTTATTTGCAAAGTTCACTAAGTGTGAATTTTGGCTATCAGAAGTGTCATTCCTCAGACATGTTATTTCAGCCGAATGAATCAAGGTTAATTCTAAGAAAATTCAGACAATTCTTGAATGGCGACCTCTGAGCAATGTAAGCGAGGTTAGAAGTTTCCTTGGTTTAGCTGGGTATTACTGGAGATTTGTTAAAGGATTTTTGGTAATTGCTGCACCACTAACCAAATTGCTTAGAAAGAACGAACAATTTATGTGGTCCGAACGACAACAAAGAAGTTTTGATCAGCTCAAACAAGCTTTGACTTGTGCTTCTGTTCTTATTTAGCCCAAATCGGGAAAATAATTTGTTGTTTACAGTGATGCGTCACATTCCGCCTTGGATGCGTTTTGATGCATGAAGGTAATGTGATTGCATATGCTTCTCGACAACTTAAGCCTCACGAGATGAATTATCCAACTCATGATCTTTAATTAGCAGCCATTGTGTTGGTGCTTAAAATCTGGCGGCATTATTTGTACGGTGAGAAGTGTAAGCTATTCACCGATCATAAAAGTCTGAAGTATTTGCTCACTCAGAAAGAGCTAAATCGTAGACAAATAAGATGGTTGGAATTACTCAAATATTATAACCTGGGCATCGATTATCATCATGGAAAGGCTAACGTGGTTGCTGATGCTCCGAGTCAGAAACCGAACCTCGGTATGTCTTTTGAAATTCTCAAATTCAAAAATGCTCAATCTTGAAATTTCACTAAATCATTCGAATAATACCTTGCTTTCCAAGTAGGGTATTTGATTTGTTTATTCGTAGCTTCTCTGGCCATCAATGCTCATTTCTGACTATATAAAGCTCGGAATTCTCTAAATGAACTCCAGGTTTAATCTGTTCTGATTTCTAGAAAGAAAGATCTCCAACAAGTTGATCCAGAACTTCAGAAAATCTTGTCTAAGCTTGAGTCTAATCCTGACTTCTCTATCAAGCCAAACGATCTTCTATATTTCAGAGATCGAATTCGTGTACCTAATAACAAAGAATTGCAAGACGAAATTCTTCTAGAAGCACATCAAACTTCTTTTTCAATCCACCCAGGATCTGTTAAGATGTATAAGGATCTCAAGCCCTTGTATTGGTCGTCTAGAATGAAATCGGCTATCAATGACTTTGTATCGAGGTGTTTAAACTGTCAACGGGTCAAAGCCGAAACTCGTGCTCCTACTGGATTACTCCAATCTCTTGAATTTCCACAATTGAAATGGGAACAAATTACGATGGATTTCGTGACCGGTCTTCCTTGCTCTCCAAGAAAGTGTGATGCTATTTGGGTGATCGTTGATCATTTCACTGAATAAAAACATTTCATTCCGATGCGAATGAATTTTAGTCCTGAGGCCTTGGAAGATTTGTACATTCGGGAAGTTATCCATTTACACAGAATCCCAACTTCTATTGTTTCAGATCGAGATCCTTGATTTACAACTCGATTATGGAAAACGCTACACAAGGCTCTTGGAACTAAACTGAATGTTAGCACAGATTTTCATCCTCAAAGCGATGGACAATCCGAACGAGTAATTGAAATTCTTGAAGATATGCTTAGAGCTTGTATTATCGATTTCGGTAAGAACTGGGAGAAATCGCTAGCATTAATAGAGTTCGCATATAATAATAACTACCAGTCTTCTATTCGGATGGCTCCTTTCGAAGCATTGTATGGAAGAAAATATCGAACACCTTTGTGTTGGTATGAACTTGGAGATAATAAAGTATTAGGACCTCAACTGCTTCATGAAACTGAAGAATAGGTTCAAATTATTCATTCCCGGTTGAAACAAGCTTTTGACAGGCAAAAGTCATACCCTGATCTGAAGCGTAGGGACATTCAATATGAGATCGAGGATAAAGTGTTTCTCAAATTTTCTTCGTGGAAGAAAGTTTTCCGTTTCGGATAAAAGGGAAAGCATAGTCCTCGTTTCATTGGATCGTTCGAAGTATCAGAGAGAATTGGTCCTGTAGATTATCGACTTGCACTACCTCCTGAATTCGATAAGATTCATAATGTTTTTCATGTTTCTATGTTAAGATGTTACCGATCTGATTCGTCTCATATCCTCGAACCAGAAAAAAGTTGAAGTCAATCCCGACCTTTCTTATGAAGAGGAACCTATCCAAATTCTTGATTGAGAAGTTAAAAGGCTTCGTAATAAGAGCGTCCCTCTTGTTAAAATTCTCCAGAAGAATCATCACGTTAATGAAGCAACGTGGGAACCCGAGGATACGATGCGAAAGCAATATCCTCATATGTTCAGTTCAAGTAAGAATTCGAGGGTGAATTCTTTCTTTAAGGAGGAGGGAATTGTAACATCTACTTTTTTGTCCTAGAATTTATTAAATTATTAATTTATTTTTAGAAACCAATTAAGTTTATGATTAAGTATTTCAATTTAGTCCTTGAATTTCCTTTAATTGGGAAATTATTGCTCCAACTCGAATTAAAGGGAATTAGGCTTTCGAATTAAGGAATTGAGTCAAGTTGATAATGTAGTTGGATGTAAATTAATAGTAACAAGATCAAAGTAATAAAATTAGAGAAATCAAAAGTAATTGGAGGGGATACATTTCCCTAGTGGAAATCAGATCAAAATGAAAGAAAGAAAAAGTTGGTAAATGAAATTGGTGACTAGTTTAAAAAGAAAATAAAGCTTAAAATTTGCATGTTAAAAACTATTATTCCTTGGGGCTTCCCTTAGTAAAACGCTTATAATAGACATGTTAAGAAGGGCAATTAAGTAAAACTAAATCCTATCAAATCCCCCAAATTAAGGAAAGTGCTTATCTCCATCATTTGCTCTTCTTTGTGCCGTGTAACTTGAGAGAGAAGGAAGGAGAGAAAAGCTTGCAAAAATCTGAAAATTTGAGCTCAAATGGAGAATGAAATGGTTTGCATGTTGAAGGATTTAAGCTAGGAATAAGAAGAGTTAACTAGAGCTAGCAATTCAAAGAAGTAAGTTTCCATTCCTTCCTTTAGTTGTTCGAATAAGTGCAAAAATCATGCATGCAAGTTTAAAATTGGTTTAAACATGAAAGTGTTAGAGTCAAGGTGATTGTGTTAAGTTGAGATAATAAAGTTCTTGAAAAATTATTTGTAAAGTGGTAAATTGATTTAAAAGAGGACTGTTTTGAGATAGAATGGAAGTTCATGATTAATTGAAAAATTGAAATAGATAGGGACTAAACTAGAAATTCCTATTAGGACAAAGTTGTAGAGAAATGAGAATTTTATAAGGAACTAGTCTTGGTTTGCTGGAAAAATGAATTCGAATGAGGGAATTTTGGTTAGAACCAACATTGGACGTGTATTTGAAAATGATGGAATTAGTGACTGTTTTGAATAAGATCATTAATTACAAGGACTTGAACTATATGAAATTTGCCACTTAACTCAGAAATTTGAATTAGGGAGTTATGTGAGAATGAAGTTACACGCTTCAATTGAAGTCGAATTAGCCTAAATTGATTAATTTAGGAAGTTTGTTACTCGAAACCTAAGAATAGGGCTTATCTGGAAATTTAGTAAAATTGAGGGCTTGTTTGTTGATAATAAAAATTATTATGGACTTAAAAACGTTTTAAAAAGATAGTACAAGCTATATACTAAGTGAATTTAGAATTATATTAAGGTAATCAAGTTGAATTTTAAGCTAAATGTGCCAAATGAGTAAGCTGTCCAGAACACTAGAACCATAACCTGTAACTTTGAAAATTCACCAAACATAGGATTTAGGGTATTTTGAATTGAAATTTCCATGGTATAAACTTTAATATATCTAGAAACACTGAGAGAAAGCGGAATTGGATTCCAGTATGTAAATTGGAAGATATGGATTAAAGAAGTTGGGCAGTACAAGTTGTCCAGATTTATCGAAAATGTCGTATTCAAGTAATAAATTGTATTAACTCGGACTAGATAAAAATATGAGATTTAAATGGTTAAAAATCGGCGTTTAATACCTTTTTAATGGTGTATAATAAGTGAATTTTGGATTAATAATTAAAGAGATATGATTAAAATACAAATTGGTCCTCCAACTAGTTCAATAAAAAACTGATTTGAGAATTATTCTTCATGCTTGTGTTAAAAGAGTGATTGTAATTGAATTGCTCTCTAATATAGTGTGTATTCATTTTTATGTTGAGTGTTAAGATCAAAATTGTGAAGAGACTTTGGAGGAAACTAGGATCGATCAATCAAGAGGAAGGAACAAGGGCATCTTAATCCAAGACCAAGCTTAAAGAGTTTGAGTGTAATTTGTATTAGGGTTGGGACTAGTGTCCTAACCACTTTGTTTATTATGTAATTTATAATTTTGTGCATGAAATGGACTTAATTTATGATTGGTAATATGTTTAGTAAGGGAAGGAGGTTAAAGGAAAATGGATGCATGATTATGTGGACTGCCCTATGTGATGTATTGGTTATGTGGTAGATGCATGAATTTGATCCTGTGAATCCTTTAATGCATGAAAATGTGGACTGCCTTATGTGATTTATTTGGTATGTTGTATATGCATGAATTGAATATTGTTATTGCAGGAATGTATGGATATGTGGACTGCATGTATATGATACTTTTGCCATGATAAAAATGCATGTAAATCCATGTAATGTTGCTGCCCATGTATGCTTGATGCTATGCGAATGTGGCATGAAATTAATCAGCATGATTGATGTGATTGGGATCAATAAAATGATAGAATGGGCATGCAAATCAAATTACGTATTTATCTATGTGCTAAATTGAATATGAATGGTAAATTAATAAGAATAATATGCCCTCGGTCGATTTGAAGTCTTAGATAGTACGACATGCCTAGAGTCCGAGCTCTCTTGTTTGTTGCCTTGTGAAACCATTGACTTATTGCTTAATGCAACCATTGTTTAGTACCATGGGTACTCTCGGACTTGATGACTGAAGGTGATCTTGATTGGTATTCAAGACACATTGATGCCATAGAGCATCCATTGACTTGTTGCTTAGGCAACCATTGTTAGGTGCTTGGTACCCTCTTGATGACTTGATTATCTGATTCGTCTACTCTACCTAGGGCAACTTAAATAAATTAAATGGAAGCATGTAATTATAAAAAAGCTTATGAAGTGGATAAATGGATTGATAATTGAATTTGGCATGACATGTGATGTATGTGATGATGAATTTTGTGGACATTGGTCCTTTAGATTGTGACAAAATGCATATGAGATGCTTGAAATGTACGAATATAAGCAATGTGGGTAATGACCCCTTTCGAATGACTTGAAAATTAAATGTGATATGTTTGATAATTTTGATTTATGGATAATGATTTGTGACCTATTCGAATGGCATGCTTAAATTATATTGGTGATTTTTGCTCATGACTGTTTGACATGAAATGTTAAAATTGATATGATTTTGTGGCTATTTTGTAACCCACTCAACCCGGCCCAGACGGTTGACCCGAATTAAGAAGGTCACACGGGGAAAACCAAAGTCAACCCGAAAGTCAACCTTGATTAACGACCATTTTTTTTCCTTTTTAATCTTGTCTAGATGCACATTAGTCCGATATGTGATCACTCAAACACCATACTCAAAGATCACAAACATCAGAGGTCAAACGGGGACCCAATTGAACAAATTACAATTTTAGGGACCAAATTGGAATTTCTGTTAAATATGAGGAATTAGCCCAAATTAAAGTTACCATATTGCAATTAGTCAGGTTTCATGCTTCACTGCCAAATTTCAGCTCAAACGGACATCCCAAACTCATACAATTGCACAAACAAGATTCAGGACCAAAATGCAAACTTTTCAAAACATTTAACTGCCAATGTCAGCCCCCAACGGTCACCCGTTCCGAAACGCGGGGCCGTTTCGCAACGCGTACCGAAACGGGGGTCTGGCAGTAGCCTTTCCGTTTCGGAACGGTCCCTCCCGTTTCGGACACCTGGGCTTGTTTAAGACACCCGTTCCGAAACGGTATTGGCTGTTCCGAAACACCCTGCACAGCAAGCCTCAAAATGCATTCTTAAACATGCAATTAAACATCCAATCATGCTCCAAAAGCCACCAAACTTTGCCAACATGCAATTCAACATAAAAGAGGCATACTTGCATCAACAATTCAACAACATGTCAACATACACGAAAAACCCCAATTTCAAGGTTAGGCTTCCAACACAAGCAACCATTTAAACAACATACTTCCAATTCAAACTCATAAGCCAAACCATGTTCCAACAACATCAACAACACAAAACCATACTTGCCCGAACATATACAAACACGTACATCAACCCAAGAGATTCTACCCCATTGCCTTTATTAACTATAGCTATTAACCGAGACATACATCTCAAGTGGAGTCCTTCTTGAATCCCTTGCTCCTTGCTGTCCAAACTTCAAGAATCTGCATTGATGGACAAAAAGGAGCGTAAGCATATAATGCTTAGTGAGGAATGCTCAAAACCAAAACACCATCAATGCAGCGAGCCATAAATCACTTTTAAAACAAACTCGATTTGTTTACCAAAGCCATGTTTGAAAACCCCTTTTCAACAACAAGCTCAAACCATGCATTGCACATACATGAAAACCAACCCTTAGCTTAGCATGCTAAGAAAACCTTTTCAAAGCACAACTTACAAAATCATCCATTTAGCCAAACCATGCATAAACACCATATGCAAGCTAAAACAAAATCTTGGAAAACACTCCCATTTCACAACACACCTTTCTTAAACTTGAAAGCCAATTCAAGCAAGAATCTTTTAAAACCATTTCACAAACCAACCAACACATGCATTAAACCAAAGGCAACATATATGAACCACAACATCATCATCACATGCCTTTAAAAACAAGTCTTAACAAGACTCCAATGCACTAAAGATATTTCATGCTCACATGCATCATTTTCCAAATGTTAATCAACACTTGTTCAACTTAACAAGTAAACATGCATTCACAAGCATTATACACTTTCCATGCAACCATGCATCTTTTCAAGAACATCATATTGGCCTTCAAGTGATCAACCACATTCACTTTTCAACTCAACACCCAATCGGATACGCGGATTCCGAGCGTTGTCCCTACGCTCCATACACCCTACCAATCCAAGGTCTCCCAAATGGACTTTTAAACACCATTTGACCTCAACATCCTACGGTTCCCATGTATGGACTTTTAAACACCATACAACCTTAGCTTTCCCGAGGTTCCCATGTATGGACTTTCAAACACCATACAACCTCAACTTTCCCGAGGTTCCCATGTATGGACTTTCAAACACCATACAACCTCAACTTTTCCCCAAGGTTCCCATGTATGGACTTTCAAACACCATACAACCTTGACATGCACAAGGTTCCCATGTATGGACTTTCAAACACCATACAACCTTTGCATTCACCGATTGGTAGTTGTATAACATCACTAACGAGATCCGGGACACCCTACACAAGATCCACACATGGACTTAACCCCGCCATTGTGATCTCAACAAGCACAAGGTTCTCACATATGGACTTTTAAACACCATATAACCTTTGCTCAACCAAGGTCCTCGAATGGGCAACACCTCCATTATGACCTCAACCATCTTGTTAGGATACTTGAAGGGAGTTTACCGGTCCACTCTTGACCACTCCACCTCCAAGGCGACTTAATTCACGGTGCACCCAATCCTATAGCCGGCTAACTATATCCGATCAAAGAACCAAGAACCACTTACATCACTTGCCAATATAATCACCTTACCACATTAGTCCAATGTTTCACATGCATAACCATAATGCAAAAATCATCACTTACCAACATTAATTCACTGTTTTAAAGCATTAAACAAAGCCATTGAACAACATGCAACACCATGCATCAAATCCACATTTTCAATGTATAAAACCAAGGATCTCTTACCTTGAGCATCCTTCACATATGGCTTTCAAAACCAGCATTAAACCATGCTAAAATATGCTTTCAAAACAGATTTAAACCATGCAAAACATATGCATTTCAATCATCAACCACAATTGCTTAAAAGCCAATTTCACAATCATAATTCAAGAGCGAAAATCCATTCACTTACTCTTGAGCTTAGCAAAGTTTTTTTAGACTTACACTAAGCTCCCAAAAACCTTCAAACCTTGGTTTAAAAGCTGAAAACCCAACTTCACTCACCGATAACCAAAACAAGGCTAGCCACCAAGCCCTCCAAGCATCCGAAACCTTCCGCAACACCTCTAAAGCTCACGGATCAAACTCCCCTGTTTCAAGCACACAAAAACAGCACATTAATGCATCATTATGCATTAAGAACAGCAGCCACACAACCAAACTCGCTGCTCATCACACAACCAACAATTCGGCTACCAAACACAACCGAAATCACCTCCAAACACTACCAAAACTTAACCCAGCCAAGATCCATCACTTCTAACCATTTTTAAACATCAATTAACATCCAAAATGATCACAAACACGTCCTTATACTTCCAGGTACAACAGATCACCAAAAACACTCCAAAAACAACCAAAAATTCAAGCCAAACTTAGGAAATTCAACCTATCCGGGATTGCATTAATTAAACATCAACTTCTAATCAATTTAGCATTCATTTAACATCATTTTGACACTTCAAAACACTGCCCAAACAGATCACACGAAAATTTCACCAAAATCGCCAAATCTTGCATTTTAAGCCAAAATCAAGATTTCAATTGAAAAGCCTTTAACAAAACACAAATCAAGGATTGAGAACTTGGGAATTTCAATAAAGAACTTGAAGTTCAGAGGAGAAGGACGTTCTTACCTCCAAACTTGAGTTTCTCCTTTTTAGAGCCAAAAAGCTTGATGAAACAATTTGCAAATTGAGAGGTTTTGTTGATGAGATGATTAGGAATCAAATGAGAGTTGAAATGAGTGATTTGAGTGACAAAATCAGAGGAGGAAATCTGGAGAAATGTGTTTGGTTTGAGAGAAAAGATGAGAGAAAATGGTTGAGAGAAAAGTTAGTTAGAATTAGGAAAATATCTTCCCTCCACTTTTCTTTAGTTTAAAAACATTTAATTAATCATTTAATATATTTAGAAAATCTGGAGAAACTCCCATTGGGTAAATAGCTCCTTAAAGATTCAAAGTTTCAATCCTTTTTAAAACAGTCACGCAGTTTTCAAAAATTACATTTTGGTCACTAACCCAAAATGTCAACCTTCCGAACCTCATTTTCCAAAATTGATTTCACAGTTCACTTAATTATATTAAAAGATGATTTTAGGACATTTTTCCATATTTTTAATGCAACCCGAACTAGGCTTTCCTAAATTCACTCTTATATATTCGATCAGCACTTTGACCAAACCGGTCAACGCCCAAAACTTCTGAGCCCAAAACCGGGGCGTTACAACTCTCCCCCCCTTAGGAAATTTCGTCCTCGAAATTTAACCGGCGAAAAGAGAACAACAACTTTCTCAAAACACACACAAGGCAACACAAAAACCTCAACCAACACTGAACACTTTCCACACAAAACTCCACTGAACCCAACACCACCACATGCTGTTCACAAACCCAGAACACTCAAAGATAGCCACAACTTAACCTTTCACATAACCGGACTGTACACATCCCCAATATCAACCTGAAGAACTTCAGCTCTTACAGCACACATCACTGCAACACACAACTCCCAAGACCTGTTTACACAGAGACAACAACCAATCCAATTCAGCCACTATTCAACCTTCTCTGCTTCTAAAACTCTTGCAAACTCCCAAACCTCTTCCAAGAATTTCCCAACAAGCAAAAATCCTTAAACATCAACTGCTTACCCAAACTCCTCAACGAATGCTGATAAACCCTCACAACGGTTGCTAACATTACCAAAACGACTCTCCAGGTCTACTCACCCACAAACCAAAATTTACATCACAACCCCAACTCGACTCCGCCAGCTGTTCCACACACCACCAACTGACTTCAGACGGAACTTCCTTAACCACAACCAGCCAACCACCTTTCACAAGAATCCTTTCAAACAACACTGACCCTCGACCTTTCATTGCTTAACCACCACAAACTTGACCGCAACACTTGCCTTGCCAGAACATCGCCCAACCTAAACATACATATCAACTCCTCAACTCCTCAAAGGTTGCTAAGAACCAGCACTTGCAAACACAACCCTTCCACAACAACTTAAATGCTAAGCTACCTCAGCACCTGAAAACACAACCGCTAACCTGCAACAACACTTAACACAAAGGAACTACCGCTCCCACTTAGCTATTCAAACCACTTGACCGATCATATTTCAACCGGTACTCCTCACCACCAAACCACTAAACTCCTTAAACAACAAACACTATCCTTCCACCAACATGCTATGCCACCCTTGCCATTACAAGCAACTAGCTTAATGTTACTTCTAACCCTCACTCAGCACCAAAACAACCTCTAAGAACCCATCATCCAACCTAACCCAACCACCACACTAACAGATTCGATTAATTATTAGCGAGTGTGAACATCATATGCATGATCACCAACATGCCCTATCAATGCCTGATGTACATGTATGCAAAACCTCTAATGTCATGCCACATGTATGCATGGACCAACATATATAATATAGCATATAACAATGATTTTATCTGTGCATGAATGCCAGTTCACACCCTCCAATAACATCCTCAGAATCCGTCTAAGAACAACCTCCTACCTCACTTCTAACTTATCTAACTCCATCATACCAACAATTATTAACCACAAGATTCTCACCTAAGCCTTCTTCACACCAAAGATGTTTCCGAACTACAACTATTACCCCAACAACTAGCAACAAGACTAAACTTACCACGCAAGGAAAACCAACAGAAACCAACTAAGGTAACTAGAGCAAAGATTACTAAACAAGGTTACCTGAAAGCACAACACCACCCTGAAGCTTCATCAGACGAACTCTCTTCCTCGCGGAACCATCATCCTCCTGCCGCACCACTACAGCACCAGCTAACACAACAGGGTCACCACCAACTCCTTGCAGTAAGGGACCTTGGCTGTTCCGAGCCAACATCAAACAATCACGTCTCATGTGTCCAGCAGACCCACATTTCCAGCAATTCTCCTTTCCCACACTCTTCACAACTTTCTGCTCTTTCTGCCACTTCTAAACCTTGCCTCGGCCGTGCCCACGACCTTTCTGAGACCCTTTGGCTAACACCAAAACTGACTTCACTCCAAGAGGACAATCACGCTTAACATGCACTTTGGAACCACAGTTCCAGCAAGCACCCGCGCCCCAACAACCTCCAACATGGCGCCTATCACAACGGTCACACACCCGTGGCTGAACTTCCACTCCTTGCCCAAGCAACACTTGTTCCACAACAGCACCACCGTCACATTGCTCAACCCTTGGAAACTTCCCTCCAAGATACCTTTCATAAAAGGCAGATACAAAGAAATCCCAATCAATATCAAGAATATGTGACGCCACAGCCACTGATGTCCACCAGACACAGGCATCCTCCAACATCAGAGAAACAACACTCCCCAGCTTACAAGCAAGATCACAGCCTTCTTGATCCAAGATCAGAAGCACACTGGCCAACCAGGCCTCAAACATCTCCGGTGTAGAACCATGATATTCCACAGCACCCAAAACAAGCAAATGCTGCTTCGGCAACCCACACATCCCACAGCCAGCACATCCACTGACTTTACCTTTACCACAGCCTGAGATGTTCCCAACACCTCCTGAACATCAGATGATGAACTCTTCACCACAGAACCAGCTTCTTTCCCTTGCCTTATCACCTCAACCCCAGGCACAGAAAGCTGAGACAAAACACCTCCACCAAAGGGTGAATTCCACGCCTTAACAACCTGCCCCAAGGCAGCAACCATCTCACCCAACTGCCATTCTTTCATCGACTTAGCCATACTACTAACAACAACAAACATACAATCACAACAAACAAACAAACCAGTTAGACCAGCATTAATCAAGGATTCAAACTCAAACTCCAAAATAACACAATAGCTATATTAATAAGGCAATGGGTATCCCGAATCCTCCCCTTTACATGACATAACAGTCAACACAACATGGATATCACAACATCAAGCATATCAATCTACATACTCGATCATGCTTACATCCAACAGCATCCATTTGCATCATCATATTATCAACATAACATACTCATTACACAATCATCAAGCATAACACCAGCTCACAACATCAGCACATATCCACATTAATTCACCAATGATTCATAAACACAAAGAATGCTCGAAAACATCAGCAACTTGATCAGAAACATCAGCATCATGCCCAGAAACACGTGTTTCAACCAACATTCAACCAACTTTCATCCACACAACAAGGTAAACATCAACACACATCACAACAACTTACCGTTTTCCCCAAGCATTCGCAACTCAGCTCTGATACCACCAAATGTAACCCCCTCAACCCGGCCCAGACGGTTGACCCGAATTAAGAAGGTCACACGGGGAAAACCAAAGTCAACCCGAAAGTCAACCTTGATTAACGACCCTTTTTTTTTCCTTTTTAATCTTGTCTAGATGCACATTAGTCCGATATGTGATCACTCAAACACCATACTCAAAGATCACAAACATCAGAGGTCAAACGGGGACCCAATTGAACAAATTACAATTTTAGGGACCAAATTGTAATTTCTGTTAAATATGAGGACTTAGCCCAAATTAAAGTTACCATATTGCAATTAGTCAGGTTTCATGCTTCACTGCCAAATTTCAGCTCAAACGAACATCCCAAACTCATACAATTGCACAAACAAGATTCAGGACCAAAATGCAAACTTTTCAAAACATTTAACTGCCAATGTCAGCCCCCAACGGTCACCCGTTCCGAAACAGGCTTAGCTCATTCCGAAATGCGGGGCCGTTTCGCAACGCGTACCGAAACGGGGGTCTGGCAGTAGCCTTTCCGTTTCGGAACGGTCCCTCCCGTTTCGGACGCCTGGGCTTGTTTAAGACACCCGTTCCGAAACGGTATTGGCTGTTCCGAAACACCCTGCACAGCAAGCCTCAAAATGCATTCTTAAACATGCAATTAAACATCCAATCATGCTCCAAAAGCCACCAAACTTTGCCAACATGCAATTCAACATAAAAGAGGCATACTTGCATCAACAATTCAACAACATGTCAACATACACGAAAAACCCCAATTTCAAGGTTAGGCTTCCAACACAAGCAACCATTTAAACAACATACTTCCAATTCAAACTCATAAGCCAAACCATGTTCCAACAACATCAACAACACAAAACCATACTTGCCCGAACATATACAAACACGTACATCAACCCAAGAGATTCTACCCCATTGCCTTTATTAACTATAGCTATTAACCGAGACATACATCTCAAGTGGAGTCCTTCTTGAATCCCTTGCTCCTTGCTGTCCAAACTTCAAGAATCTGCATTGATGGACAAAAAGGAGCGTAAGCATATAATGCTTAGTGAGGAATGCTCAAAACCAAAACACCATCAATGCAGCGAGCCATAAATCACTTTTAAAACAAACTCGATTTGTTTACCAAAGCCATGTTTGAAAACCCCTTTTCAACAACAAGCTCAAACCATGCATTGCACATACATGAAAACCAACCCTTAGCTTAGCATGCTAAGAAAACCTTTTCAAAGCACAACTTACAAAATCATCCATTTAGCCAAACCATGCATAAACACCATATGCAAGCTAAAACAAAATCTTGGAAAACACTCCCATTTCACAACATACCTTTCTTAAACTTGAAAGCCAATTCAAGCAAGAATCTTTTAAAACCATTTCACAAACCAACCAACACATGCATTAAACCAAAGGCAACATATATGAACCACAACATCATCATCACATGCCTTTAAAAACAAGTCTTAACAAGACTCCAATGCACTAAAGATATTTCATGCTCACATGCATCATTTTCCAAATGTTAATCAACACTTGTTCAACTTAACAAGTAAACATGCATTCACAAGCATTATACACTTTCCATGCAACCATGCATCTTTTCAAGCATCTTATGCTTCACATGCAATTATGCAACAATTCAAGCATCTCATGCTTCACATGCAATTATGCATCAATTCAAGCATCTCATGCTTCACATGCAATTATGCATCAATTCAAGCATCTCATGCTTCATCACAATCAAGAACATCATATTGGCCTTCAAGTGATCAACCACATTCACTTTTCAACTCAACACCCAATCGGATACGCGGATTCCGAGCGTTGTCCCTACGCTCCATACACCCTACCAATCCAAGGTCTCCCAAATGGACTTTTAAACACCATTTGACCTCAACATCCTAAGGTTCCCATGTATGGACTTTTAAACACCATACAACCTTAGTTTTCCCGAGGTTCTCATGTATGGACTTTCAAACACCATACAACCTCAACTTTCCCGAGGTTCCCATGTATGGACTTTCAAACACCATACAACCTCAACTTTTCCCCAAGGTTCCCATGTATGGACTTTCAAACACCATACAACCTTGACATGCACAAGGTTCCCATGTATGGACTTTCAAACACCATACAACCTTTGCATTCACCGATTGGTAGTTGTATAACATCACTAACGAGATCCGGGACACCCTACACAAGATCCACACATGGACTTAACCCCGCCATTGTGATCTCAACAAGCACAAGGTTCTCACATATGGACTTTTAAACACCATATAACCTTTGCTCAACCAAGGTCCTCGAATGGGCAACACCTCCATTATGACCTCAACCATCTCGTTAGGATACTTGAAGGGAGTTTACCGGTCCACTCTTGACCACTCCACCTCCAAGGCGACTTAATTCACGGTGCACCCAATCCTATAGCCGGCTAACTATATCCGATCAAAGAACCAAGAACCACTTACATCACTTGCCAATATAATCACCTTACCACATTAGTCCAATGTTTCACATGCATAACCATAATGCAAAAATCATCACTTACCAACATTAATTCATTGTTTTAAAGCATTAAACAAAGCCATTGAACAACATGCAACACCATGCATCAAATCCACATTTTCAATGTATAAAACCAAGGATCTCTTACCTTGAGCATCCTTCACATATGGCTTTCAAAACCAGCATTAAACCATGCTAAAATATGCTTTCAAAACAGATTTAAACCATGCAAAACATATGCATTTCAATCATCAACCACAATTGCTTAAAAGCCAATTTCACAATCATAATTCAAGAGCGAAAACCCATTCACTTACTCTTGAGCTTAGCAAAGTTGTTTAGACTTACACTAAGCTCCCAAAAACCTTCAAACCTTGGTTTAAAAGCTGAAAACCCAACTTCACTCACCGATAACCAAAACAAGGCTAGCCACCAAGCCCTCCAAGCATCTGAAACCTTCCGCAACACCTCTAAAGCTCACGGATCAAATTACCCTGTTTCAAGCACACAAAAACAGCACATTAATGCATCATTATGCATTAAGAACAGCAGCCACACAACCAAACTCGCTGCTCATCACACAACCAACAATTCGGCTACCAAACACAACCGAAATCACCTCCAAACACTACCAAAACTTAACCCACCCAAGATCCATCACTTCTAACCATTTTTAAACATCAATTTACATCCAAAATGATCACAAACACGTCCTTATACTTCCAGGTACAACAGATCACCAAAAACACTCCAAAAACAACCAAAAACTCAAGCCAAACTTAGGAAATTCAACCTATCCGGGATTGCATTAATTAAACCTCAACTTCTAATCAATTTAGCATTCATTTAACATCATTTTGACACTTCAAAACACTGCCCAAACAGATCACACGAAAATTTCACCAAAATCGCCAAATCTTGCATTTTAAGCCAAAATCAAGATTTCAATTGAAAAGCCTTTAACAAAACACAAATCAAGGATTGAGAACTTGGGAATTTCAATAAAGAACTTGAAGTTCAGAGGAGAAGGACGTTCTTACCTCCAAACTTGAGTTTCTCCTTTTTAGAGCCAAAAAGCTTGATGAAACAATTTGCAAATTGAGAGGTTTTGTTGATGAGATGATTAGGAATCAAATGAGAGTTGAAATGAGTGATTTGAGTGACAAAATCAGAGGAGGAAATCTGGAGAAATGTGTTTGGTTTGAGAGAAAAGATGAGAGAAAATGGTTGAGAGAAAAGTTAGTTAGAATTAGGAAAATATCTTCCCTCCACTTTTCTTTAGTTTAAAAACATTTAATTAATCATTTAATATATTTAGAAAATCTGGAGAAACTCCCATTGGGTAAATAGCTCCTTAAAGATTCAAAGTTTCAATCCTTTTTAAAACAGTCACGCAGTTTTCAAAAATTACATTTTGGTCACTAACCCAAAATGTCAACCTTCCGAACCTCATTTTCCAAAATTGATTTCACAGTTCACTTAATTATATTAAAAGATGATTTTAGGACATTTTTCCATATTTTTAATGCAACCCGAACTAGGCTTTCCTAAATTCACTCTTATATATTCGATCAGCACTTTGACCAAACCGGTCAACGCCCAAAACTTCTGAGCCCAAAACCGGGGCGTTACATATTTCGATTATGAAGCATGAAAATGAGTATGCTGGAAATTTGAATTGATATATGGTCTTTGACTGAATCGAAAATGAAGCATGTGGTTAAACTAATGTTAATTGAAATGTATTCGAGTATGAAGCTATGAATGTTTGTATATGTAATGTATGAAGTCATTTGAGTTTGATTTTGTTGAGCTTAGTTGGGTATTAATGTTTATGGTATCAAACATAGCTAAGTAAACTTAATGTTTGATCACACAAAAAATTCAAGAATTAATTAGCTTTAGCATTACCTCGCTAAGTACAATTTTGTACATATCGCTCCTTGTTTTCCTTCTCCCAAATTTTAGCAAGGTAGCTTGGACCTAAAGCTAGCATTCGATTGGGACAAATTACAAGACCAAAAATGTATGATCTTAGTCTTATATTTAGACTCCTAGATGGTGGCTTCGAAATTTGTCTAAGGGCTCGTTTCATTTTGTTTGGTCGTAACCTAAGTTTACGTTGGTGTTTGAAGTTATATTCTCCTTGATGCTTAATTAGGAGGCTAAATCATGTTTTGTTTTAGATAGAAAGCCTCATTCTTTTGATGTAATTATGTAGGTCAAGCTAGTGGTCTCACCTATTCTTTTTTTTTGTATATAACTCGATAGCTTGGCATGGCTTAGGAGCATTTGATAACTTGATATTTTGTAATGAACTAGTTAATGGAAATCATATATCATGGTATATGAAATCGAACATGACTTGTATGTTAATATTGATGTGCTAATTATTGGTAATGTTGGTGTAATTAGAAAATCATCTAGACTAATTTAACAAGGTTTCGAATGGCATGGTAATGAACTGGTTAACTATATTTGCATGTTTGATTCAATTGCTATCAATAAACTAATTGGTGAATTATTAGATAATGGTTAAAATTAAATGATCACATAGAAGGTCTAGTGATCGAATGAAATGTGGAATGGTGATTAGAAATCGAATCTTGTTAATGCTAATAAGAAATTAAAATTGGCCTTAGAAAGTTATACGTTAGATTAAGGGAAATTCTGTTTAGGTTTGTATGTTTAGAAAAGTTTTTGTTAGCCCACTTTCCGTATGCGCACTGATACGAATAATTTAATTAAGAAATGGATTCTTGCCTAATATTTTCTGTTATTTGTTTCCGAATTTTTGTATTTCGACCTCCGGTAACGCTCCTCGCTCTCGGCCCGGGCGAGGGGTGTTCACCCTTTGTTAAAGGAAATCTTAAAATAATATAGTTTCTATCTTTTCTTCATCCTCTTCAGAACTAATCATGTAGATAACTTTTCCGATGATAAACACGTGGGAAGGGCAGCAATAAGCAGGTGAATCATTACCTTATATTTTCCTCTCAATTTTTCCTTTGAACTAATTCAAAAAAGGGGACCCATTTTGAAACGAGTGAGACCGTATCGAAATGGTTGAGAAAAAGTCCAAAAGTTAGTTAATACAGTTACACCGTGTCAGAATGCCCTTTAACCATTTTGAAACACCTTACCTAGGTCGTTTCAGTACGTGTCTGATTGTATCGAAACGCCTAGCTCAAAAACACTAATTTGAGCATACTCAAAACAATCGTAAGAACTTGATTCAATTAGAATACTTAATCAATCATAATCTAAAGCAAGGATTCAATATTTTAATGTCTTAATATCAATATTCCGATCATCAGAATCCAATTCCGACTAGACCGGTTTTCAGGGTCGTAAAAAACATTCGATGTAATAGAGGAGTGCATAGCCATGCTACATAACAAGTTGCCGCCCAAGTAGACAGATCATGTAACCCCCTTAGCCCGGCCTAGACGCTTGACCCGAACTACGAAGATTACACGGGGAAAACTAAAGTCAACCTTGATTAACGACCTTTTTTTCCTTTTTAGTCTTTTCTAGATGCACATTAAGCATATGTGAATACTCAAGAATCATATAAGAGAAGGGCACGGCGATCGGAAAACATTTAGGGACTCAATTGCAAGAATTACTCTTTTAGGGACCAAAATGTAATTTTTAGAAACTAAAAGGACTTTGCTGATTTTAAGTTTGCCAATATGTAATTATTGCTGTTACATGCTTTTCTGTCAAATTTCTGCTTAAAAGGACATTCCAAGCTCAAGCAATTGCATCCACAACATTCAGGACTAAAATGTAAAACATGATACTCAAAACAATCCAAAACATCATCCAACGATAATCCGTTTTGGAACACCGACCTTCGTACCGAGACGCCCGTATAGAAACGGTGTTGACCGTTTCGGTACTCGGGTGCGTTCCGAGACCGGTATCGAAACAGGCCTCTTAAGTAGCCAAAATGTTCTGAAACACCTTCAGCTGTTCCGAAACGCTATGGCCATTACAGGCCCTCGATTCGAAACAGTTAAGGGTGTTTTGCTACACCCTGTCCTATGACAGCAGAAATTGCTAGTTTTTCACCTCTTAGCTCTCTCAAACATGCTTCAAAGAGTACCATAACATACCAGCAACTCATTTAGACACCAAAGATCATAATTAGGAACCTTAAGCTATAACATGGCATCAAACACGTGATCACTCAATCTATATGCATGCTTCCTAGCCACAATCAAAATATAAGCTTTCAAACCTCAAACCAAACCACTGAGACCGTTGTCAACCCATAAAAGCCATCACAAACATGCCACAAACTTAGGGAGTTCAAAACACATCTCCCAAATAAAACCTTCAAGTCCCATTGGCAAATATCAAAACTAAAGTGTATAAAAACATCATCATACATGAGCTTCGCACTTCCTTGGATGTTCTTAACCTTCTTGTTGCCCAAAAACACCTCAATTATCTGCATTACTGGTAAAAGAGAGCGTAAGCATACATGCTTAGTGAGGCATGCTCTAAAGAAAACCAACACAATAATGCATTATTCAAAACACTTTCTCAAAAGCTTTTTCCATAACATTCTCATTCTATCTCATGCTTGAAAACCATTTCAAAGCAAAACCTCATTGAGAACACATGTACCTCAATTCTATCTCATGCATTTAAACCAATGCAAATCTCATGGCAAAGCCATACTCATGCTTGTGAAACCAAAGCATATCATATACATATCTCATATGCATTTCTCATAGCATAAATCATCTCATCAATTGGTACATGTGAATCAAAAGCATTTTCATATATATTATATTGGCATTTCACATCTCATTATTACTCGGATATGCGGACAACATTCTTAAACAACTAGACTCTTCCGGTGGAATCTCACGTCACCATACTCACTTGTCTAGTAACATAATTTCCGGTGGAATCTCACATCACCGTTCTCACATGGCGGAATCTCTCATCGCCACAGAGCTTGGGTATTTCACCAAGTCCTACCCGATGGAATGCCCAACATCGGTCTCTCCTTTTGGATTTAATCCAAAGAGCATATACGAATTTTTAGTTTATAGTTGACTCTCATCCTATTGATAGATCAATTATATCCGGTAAGTATCTCATCCTCAATGCCAATATATTATGTCAAAACATCATCTCACCTACTGTTTTTCATGCAACATTTCTCAAATCTTTCTCATCTCATTTTAAAACCATAACATTTGCCATGCTTTAAAACAAAAGCTCGAAACTCTACAGTGCAACATGTTAATTCATGAATCTTTCAAGCATCATCTCATGCTACAAATCATGCATAAAAACAGTAGGAATTTATATATCTCAAACCATGAGCATGTAAAAGCATTTTAAGTGCAACCACCACATATATGAGAGCAATCTAGCAAATACTTACTTTCGGACTTCGGAAGGTGTTTCAAACCTTTCCTAAATCCCCAAACCTTGTTTCTTTGTCCCTCAAGGACTTCTAAAACCATTCGCACTCACTGATTACGTTTCACTTGCTCGCCGAAACGCTATCTAAGCTCCCGGATCAACACCAAAGGCGTCTGAAGATGTCTCCCCTGTTTATAACACATAAGAGCGGAGGATTAATGCATCATCATGCATTTAAATCATCAGCCACACACATAAATGTTGGAGTATGCCCAAAGACCAATCATATGATGATTGAATAGACATATTATTTTACTAGATTTATCAAGTAATGGCATTGCCGTTATTATCATTTGGTATGTTTCTGTGCATCAAACTAACCATTGGATAATAATGTCCATACAATAATACGATTATTTTTAAATATGACCCTTAGTCGAATATTATTAAGGGTATGGACAGTGATAATATATAAAGACTAATATGTGGTTGATGACAAGCGTTGTCATTGACATAGAGATGTCAAAATCAACACATAAGTATTTGTTAGAGAACAACATACTGGATTGACCCGCTATGAGCATGTTTCTTGGGTAATTATGTGACAGTCACAACATTGCTCATGATAAACATATGTATAATCCTCAGACTTGAGATCAACATGATTTCAACATAAAGATTTACGTATTTTGACATAGTCAAATGTGTGTCGTAACTGACTACATTATAAAGATTCATGATTGGATACGTGATGACCTAGGTAGTGAAATATGGTTGATCAAGAAAGGATTTGTCCCTCTTACATAATGGGAGAAATATCTTCGATCACTTGATTGAGTGAGATTAGAAAATGCATGGCCATGCTCGAATATTATGATATGAGATATCATAGAGATTCGTTTATCATAATCTACTCAAGACATTAAGAAACACTAGATGGACAACGCAAGTGTGACTAACTCATGACTTGTGTTCATATAAGATATAAAGGACAAAAGGATGAAATACATAAAGGAAGTTTATTCAGGAATTAGGAAAGTCAAACCATGACTTCATGCAACTTAGGCAGCAATGATGTATTGCTAGATGCCACTCATTGTTTGTAAAATTAGAACAGTTCTAATTTTGCTGCTAACGTTGCATGAACCTACAAGGATCACACCCTTCAAATGAGACAAAAAAAATTGGAAACCATACTCCCTATTTTAGGGAGGTTTCCGAAAATCCCCTATGGGATAAGGGAAATCGGCAACTCCATTAAATGGGAATAATATTGGATAAATATTTTATTTATCAAATATTATTTAGAGTATGGCAAATATTTAGAGACTAAAATATTATAGAATAAGATTCTCGAAATTTAAATATATATTTGGAATTTATATAATGTATATTTAATTCCAAGTTTATGTAGAATTAGATTCCACATAATTAAAAACATATATTTAAATATATTTAAATCCAAGTAAAGATAGAATGAGATTCTATATAATAAATATATATATATTTGGATTAAATATAATGTATATTTAAATCCATGTTTTATGTAGAATAAGATTCTACATAATTAAATATATATATTTCATTTAATATTATTAAATATAATGTATATTTAATATAAACGAATTTCAAGTAGAATTAAATTCTATGAATTTTGGTTGAACTTGGATTTAAGGAATTCAACTAGAATTAAGTCTCTGAATACTATTTAAAGGGACAAGGGCTAGCAACCAAATCATCCCTCTTCCTCCTCTTGAAGATTTCGACAACACCCCTAGGGATTCCCCACTGAAATTCGACATATCCCAGAAAACTCTCTGAGAAGCTGTTCGATATTTTTCTGGTGTTCTACTTGCCCCCTGGCAAATCCCTGAAGGTTCCCTTGCTCAATTGCAAGTCCCAGTTGAACTCCTGGTCGATTTCAAACTCCCTCAGGAATCCCTGGAGGGTTTTCGACTTCTCCCTGGAAGGTGTTCAAACATGTCGAAATTTATCCCTACGTGTTAGGGAGGCGGAAACTTTTTTCGTTTTGTTCGGGTGGACTTCGTAGAGGTCGTTGCGAACCTGTGATGATTCCGGTTTTACTTAACGTGGTTATTCCGACATACCGTCGGTTTTCACCCCAGATTCGTTCCTGTACATGGATCCTGGCTAGATTACGACGGATTAATTTTTCCGCTACGCCACGGGGCGTGCCGACGTGACCCAACAGTGGTATCAGAGCCACTTGTATCATACGAATTCAGACTTAAATTCTTGGGTGATGTTTATGTATGAGATGCATGTTGTTTGATTCAATTTAGATATTTATCGTTTATCGTATCACTCCTAATAAAGACTTATTTCGATTATCACTGAATGATTAAGAGTTAATCATAACTATGTTAGGTTGCTTCAATGTTAAATGTTAACATGTTGAGACTAATAGTTAGTCTAGAGAACAAGTAGTTGTTCATAGTTTCATAGATTTATGAAATCTCTGAAAGGGCTTTTAATTGGATAAAAGTTATCAAACTATCTTTCACAGTGAATCGATAAGAGTTATGGTTAGACGTTATGAAAAATGCATGTCTAGGATTGGCATCATCAAAGACCTGGTACTTCAGTCTGCCTAGTGCGCCATCTCTCTTTCATGTTGATCTACCTGGTGCATTTGTTCGTTAACGTAAATGGTTTATGAAGCCTCGTGATCCTTCTTTGGCCCATTAGCCGCAACATAGGGATAATCAGTTTAAAACTCCGTAAACACGTCGTTACTTTGTTCGCACGATGTTTGAAATGCATGATAGATTGCACGGTGTTTGTTTTGCATGGTTATAGCCCATAGCCTTTATAGTTTTGGTTTTTATAAATACGGCCTGCGTGTCGTTCCTTTCTCTATCTTATATTGTACTTCTCTTCTCATCTTACTCCCTCGCATGTAACACGAGTTTCTGAAAATTGTAAATACTCATGGAGATAAAGCAAGAACCAAGGTAGCAGCGTGGTAGGCCTTCCCTGGTGGACCGGGCGTTTCAGAAGCAGATTATGTCTTCAGTGGAATGGTCCTCCCATTGGCTTCGGACGGGTCGCCATAGGTTAAGAAGGGCTATAATCATTTCATATTTATTTACTGCTTATATTTACCTTGTATGTGATGCAATGGATGTTTTATAAGCATGATTAAACAAAGTTCTATTGATAGGATCAATGTTAAAATGATGAGATAATTAAGTAAATCCCTCACTATAATTCTAAGTCTGATTTAACCATCCAATATTTACCCTCGTTAAAGCATCAATCGATAGAATGTGAGCTTTGCCAAAGCAATGTCACATTTATCTATCTTAGTTAAACGCGAAGAATAAGCTAGTGATATTCGCCGGTTGAGATATTGGTATTGACTTAGCTGGGTTGTTCTAATAGGATTAGAAAACCTAGTGGTTAAAAGTTTTGGATAATCATAAGATGATTTAAAGAACAAGAGTTGTTCGCCAAAAGATGAGGAATTACATAAGATGTACTTAGTAAGGTGTTACTTACCTAAATAACCATTTCCTAAAAGACTGGCCAAAGTTGATTTAGGAATGGTGAAATACGGATCCTCACTCACTAGAAAAACTATCGAAACATTTTTCCGAAATTAAAACTAGAGGGTTTTTAATTTTGAAGAAAATAGTGGGAGTAAATTTATAGTAAAGACCTATCTATAAATTTTAAAATTTAGTAAATCTTATGTAGCATATTTTCTTTGTTGTAGAATTAATGGCAAATAATACTCTATCTCTGCGATCTATCCTTGAGAAGGATAAGCTCAATGGCATAAACTTCCTTGACTGGTTCCGCAATTTGAGAATTGTTCTCAAATAGGAAAAGAAGGAATATGTCATTGAAGAACATGTTCCTGATGAACCGGTTGCCACTGCTTCCAGAGCTGACAAAGACAAGTTTAAGAAACACATGGACGACATGCTGGATGTCAGTTGTCTTATGCTTGCCTCCATAACCCCTGAGCTTTAGAAGCAACATGAGAACATGGTAGTTTATGATATGATTCAAAATCTCAAGGAGATTTATGAAGGGCAAGCTCGTCAAGAGAGGTACGAGACCTCTAAAACTCTGTTTCAATGCAAGATGAGTGAGGGATCTCCCGTAGGAGCTCACGTCATCAAAATGATGGGTTACATCCAAACGTTGGAAAAGCTCGACTTTCCGCTGAAAGACGAATTAGCTACAAATGTCATCCTGCAATCGTTGTCGGATAGTTTCAATCAGTTCGTCCTTAATTTCAATATGAATGAAATTAACAAGACGCTGCCACAGTTGCTCGACATGTTAAGAACTGCTGAAATCAACCTGAAGAAGGTAGGACCTAAACCTGTTCTGATGGTCCGCAAGATTCGAACCGTTCCCGATCGGTCCGATTCGAACTCTAAAACTCTCCCCCTCTTAAGAAATTTCGTCCTCAAAATTTACCTGGAGGAAAAAGGTAAGGAAATTGCTTCTTCATTTCTTCTTTCCTTTCCCACGTGGCTTCCTCAACACTACGATCTCTCCACAACACTTTGACCAGCTCAGTGGTCTTACGACGGAGAACCTTACTATCCGAATCCAGAATCTCAACATGTTCCTCATCATATGTCAAATCTGGATTCAACTCAACTTCCTCGACAAGCATAACATGAGAAGGATCCGATCTATACCTCCGAAGCATGGATTCATGAAACACATTATGTATCTTTTCAAATTCTTGAGGTAGTCTCAGCTTATAAGCAACAGGACCCACACGTTCTAACACCTCGTATGGTCCAATGAACCTTGGGCTCAACTTGCCATTCCGACCAAATCTCATCACCTTCTTCCAAGGTGAAACTTTCAAAAACACACGATCACCCACCGCAAATTCTATCTCCTTACGCTTCAAATCTGGGTAAGACTTTTGCCGATCCGAGGCTGCCTTCAACCGCTCACAAACGAGCTTCACCTTCTCATTGGTTCCTTTCAACAAAGCCGACATCGAGATCAACTTTTGTCCCATTTCAGCCCAACAAAGAGGAGTTCTGCACTTCCTCCCGTACAAAGCTTCATAAGGTGCCATTTGAATACTTGCCTGGTAACTGTTATTATAAGCAAACTCCACCAAAGGCAAGTGCTTCTCCAAAGAGCCTTGAAACTCAATAACACAGCACCTCAACATATTCTCAAGCACTTGGATAACATGCTCCGACTGTCCATTGGTTTGCGGATGATAAGAAATACTGAAATTTAGCCACGTACCCAAAGCTTGATGCAAACACTCCCAAAACCTTGCGGTGAACCTCAGATCTCTATCCGACACTATAGATTTTGGTATACCATGCAAACGTACAATCTCAACAATGTACAACTTCGCAAGCTTATCCAAGGTGTACGTAGTATGCATAGGCAAGAAACGCACACACTTCGTAAGGCGATCCACAATCACCCAAACAAAATTCTTATTTGATGGCGATAGAGGCAAACCAGACACAAAGTCCATGGTGATCCTCTCCTATTTCCATTCAGGGATCCTTAACGGCTGCAACAACCATGAAGGAAACAGATGTTCAACCTTAACCCGCTGACAAACCATACATTTGCTAACATACTCAGTGACATCTTTCTTCAAACCCACCCAATAGTACTCATCCTTCAGATCACGATACATCTTTGTACTACCAGGGTGCATAGCAAACAGACTACTATGAGCTTCGGTTAGAATCGTGCGCCTCAACTCAACATTATTCGGCACCACTATCCAACTCCCAAAACATAGAACACCATCGTCATTAAAACAGAAATCAGATGGCCTATCTTCGGCAATATCTTGAACATGTGGCACCAAAGAATCATCCAACAACTGTTTATCCTTTATCAACTAGATTAGAGATGGTTTAACTTTCAATTCAGCAACAAGACCACCATCTCGCGATATGCTCAAGCTAGCAAACATCACTCTTAACTCCACTGCCACTTTCCCGATCAAAGCACCAGCCTCAACATTGGCCTTCCCCGAATGATACTCGATCGTTAGATCGTAATCCTTAAGAAACTCCACCCAGCGTCGTTGCCTAAGATTTAACTCCTTCTGAGACATCAGATATTTCAAACTCTTGTGATCCGTGTACATAGTCTCTTCTCACCATAGAGATAATGTCTCCACATCTTTAGAGCAAAAACCACTTCAGCCAACTCAATGTCATGCATAGGATAATTGCGCTCATGAACTTTCAATTGTCGCGATGCATAAGCCACCACCTTACCCTCTTGCATTAACACACACCCCAAACCAACATAGGATGCGTCACTATACACCACAAACTCTTTCCCTGATTCATGCTAAACCAAGATAGGAGCTTGCGTCAAAGTTGCTTTTAGCTTCTCAAAAGCTTGGTGTCTCGCTTCCGTCTACTCATACTTAAAATCCTTTTGCAACAACTTCGTCAAAGGGGCAGCAATCTTAGAAAATCCATCCACAAACCTCCGGTAGTATCCTGCCAAACCAAGAAAACTACGGACTTCATGAACGGACTTAGGAGGCTTCCAATTCATCACCCCCTCAACCTTCTAGGGATTAACTCAAATCGCTTCCGCCGAAACCACATGACCAAGGAAAACAACTTCCTTTAGCCAAAACTCACATTTGCTCAACTTAGCATAAAGCCGATTTTCCAACAGCGCTTGCAAAACAATACTCAAATGACCTTCATGCTCCTTCTTAGTACGAGAGTACACAAGGATATCATCGACGAACACCACAACGAACTTGTCCAAGAAATCATGGAACACCCTATTCATCATGTCCATGAATGCAACAGGAGCATTCGTCAACCCAAACGACATCACAAGGAACTCATAGTGCCCATATCTTGTTCTAAAGGCCGTTTTCGGCACATCCACATCCTTCACCTTTAGCTGATATTACCCTGACCTCAAATCAATCTTTGAAAACACAGCCGCTCCCCGAAACTGATCAAAAAGATCATCAATCATCGGCAAAGGATACTTGTTTTTTCGGTCAACTTATTCAGCTGGCGATAATCAATGCACATCCTCATCGTTCAATCTTTCTTTTTCACAAACAAGATCGGTGCACCCCAAGGTGACACACTAGGCCGAATAAAGCCACGGTCAAGCAACTCCTGAAGTTGCGTCTTCAACTGCTACAACTCTTTGGGTGCCATGCGATAGGGAGCAATGAACACCGGAGTTGTGTTCTCATACAACTCAATTCCAAACTCAACCTCTCGACTAGGCGGCAAACCAGGTAATTCCTCCAGAAACACTCCAGGGAATTCACACACGGTTCTTAAATCCTGAACGTGAACCTCCTTTGAACTAGGATTCATAACAAAGGCCATATAAGCCTCACATCCTTGACGCAACATCCGGCTTGCTTCCAATGTAGACACCACATTAGCCAGAAACTTCACATTTTCTCCCACCACCACAACCTCATAATCATCCGCAAGTTTAAATGAAACACGCTTGCTTTCGAAATCTACAACGGCTCTATGCTCAACAAGCCAATCTATGTCAAGGATTACATCAAAACCATAGAATGTCAATTCCATAAGATCAACAAGAAACACATGATCTTGCACCTTTAAAGGGCATCTCCTATACAACTTTCTTGTTACAACCGTCTCACCAAAGGAACTAGTCACTCACATACCAACATCCAAAGACTCAACATGCAAACCAACCATTTGAGCATGTTCACGCAATATGTATGAGTGTGTATATCCAGAATCAATAAAAGAGAGTAATGACAAGCATTTGGTCCTTGCTGACCTCTTCCAGGGTTACAACCCCCGCGTCTAGCTTCAAAATGCGGCTTTCTATCCTTATGTCTCTTGTTGCAATCTCTACCATAATCGCATTCTGCAACTCACTTCCCCGAGTTAGATCCTGCTGCTCGACTCGCCAAACCCAAATTCAACTCAATGTCCTTGGCTCTAGTGACCAAGACATCGAAATTAGTATAATCGGCTGCGAGCATATAAGTTTTCACGTCCGCCACCAGCCCATAACGGAACCGTTCACATCTTTCTCTCTCGTTAGGAATTAGCTTAGGTGCATATTGGCTAAGGCGAACAAACTGAATCTCATATTTAGCCACATACATGCTCCCTTGCACAAGGGACATAAACTCCGTCTTTTTCTCATCAATATAGCGAACTCCCACGTATTTCCGCTTGAACGCATTCAAAAAGAATGTCCAAGTCACTTCATCATCCTCTATTCCCGCAATAGTGGTCGTCCACCACATATATGCATCACCATGCAGTAGTGACACAATGCATCCCAACTTCTTAACATTGTTGCAGTTCAGTTGTCCAAGTATCCTCTTGGTGCACTCCAACCAAGACTCAGAACCTTCTGGGGGCAAACCTCTAAACTCGGTCCCTCCTAAACTACGAAGATGCTCCAACGACAATCTTTCGTTTAGGGTGTGTTTTATTTTGGTCACCAGAATTCAAAAAAGATTATTCTGGTCACTTACGTTTAGAATCGTTTCTATTTTGGTCCATTGGTCGTTAGTCTCCGTTACTTAAAAAAATTAGTTTCTAATTTAATCCCCAAGCTTTCAAAATTTTATTTTTCAACATCTTCCCCAAAATTATAAAACTAAAACCCACAAAATTTTATTTTGGTCCCTTTCATATCAAGCTTCGCATACTATATTGTTCCAAACTATCTTTTTCCATCGATCACTGCTTTATCTTTCGTTTGTTGGATATGAAGGACTCCGTGACTGCCCAAATAATTGGAACCGATCGAGATGGACTTGGGGTCGGATCGTTTGCCTTGGATTGGTCGACAGTAGCTAGCTTTTTACAATCTCCATTAGCCACCCCTGCATTTGCTATAATCAACCTAATGTTGGGGTTTGTCATAGTAGTTTATATATTAACACCTATAGCTTACTGGAGTAACTCGTATGATTCTAGGAGATTTCCCATCATCTCGTCACACGTGTTCACTGACGATGGCGGAAAATACAATGTTTCAAGAGTTTTGAATTTCACAACCTATGAATTCGACCAGCAAGGATATGATGGCTACAACAAAATTAACTTGAGTGTCTTCTTTGTATATTCTTATGGTATTAGCTTTGCCACACTGGCTGCTATAGTGTCTCATGTTGTATTGTTCCATGGACGGTAGGATAGTTATATACTGAGATTTAAATTTCCTTAGCTGATGTGTTTTCGATAACAAATACTTTGTATTTGCAGCCCAATCTGGGAACAAACAAGATCAGCATTGGGGGATAAGTTTAGTGATGTTCATTATAGATTGATGAAGAAAAACTACAAAGCCGTCCCACAATGGTGGTTTTACATGCTGTTGATCATTGTAATTGGACTTGCCATGCTTATTTCTGAAGGCTTTGACAGACAAATCCAACTCCCTTACTGGGGAGTCCTTTTGTCAATTGGTTTGGCTATATTCTTCACTCTCCCAGTTGGCGTGATTATGGCTACCACGAACCAGGTATATTTCTGAACCACAACTTGTTCATCTGCTAATTTGTTATATTCACTTCACCATATATATATATGACCTTAAATGCAGCAACCGAGACTAAATGTCATTACTGAGCTGATTATTGGTTACATTTATCTTGGTAAACTGCTGGCAAATGTTGTTTTCAAGACCTACGGCTATATAAGCGCGGCGCAGGCGATTATGTTTCTGCAGGACTTCAAACTAGGCCATTATATGAAAGTTCCTCCAAAGTCAATGTTTGTTGTTCAGGTAATTTCTTAACTTCACAGTACTTGTAATGGTATATAGGTACTAGCTATCTTTATAACCTGAAATGTGCGGATTACTGAAGCTGGTAGGAACGGTGATGGCCTCTTGTGTCTATTTTGGGACTGCTTGGTGGCTCCTCACAACAATGGAGCATATTTGTGATCCATCTAAATTGCCACAAGGAAGCCCCTGGACATGCCCTGGAGATGACATATTCTACAATGCCTCCATCATTTGGGGTGTAGTTGGACCACTGCGAATGTTTGGTCGTCTTGGATTGTACTCCAATTATTTGGGCTGTCACGGAGTCCTTCCATATCCAACAAACGAAAGATAAAGTAGTGATCGATGGAAAAAGATAGTTTGGAACAATATAGTATGCGAAGCTTGATATGGAAGGGACCAAAATAAATTTTTTTGGGTTTTAGTTTTATAATTTTGGGGAAGATGGTGAAAAATAAAATTTTGAAAGTTTGGGGGTTAAATTAGAAACTAATTTTTTTAAGTAACGGAGACTAACGACCAAAGGACCAAAATAGAAACGATTCTAAACGTAAGTGACCAGAATAATCTTTTTTGAATTCTGGTGGCCAAAATAAAACACACCCTAAACGAAAGGGACCACTGGTGAAGATTACCCTAAAAACAATGCACTGACAAAAATACAACAAACCTAATTAGGCATAATAGGGTAAATAATCCAAGTACTCAAGCTCATTTTTTAAAACATTTCCTCTCATTAGTAATGATATGGCAATGGGATCCCCAACTATACCCCAAACACAGAATAGTATCATAAATTCATCTATATTGAATCATACACCATCATTCAAATATCATAGTTTCACCGAAAAGTCACAAACATTCATAACTGCACACAATAACCACTTACCAAGCCCCAATAATTCGTTAACCTGGCTCCGATACTAACAAATGTAACCCCCTTAGCCCGGCCTAGACGCTTGACCCGAACTATGAAGATTACACGGGGAAAACCAAAGTCAACCTTGATTAACGACCCTTTTTTCCTTTTTAGTCTTTTATAGATGCACATTAGGCCTATGTGAATACTCAAGAATCATATGAGAGAAGGGCACAGCGATCGGAAAACATTTAGGGGCTCAATTGCATGAATTACACTTTTAGGGACCAAAATGTAATTTTTAGAAAATAAAAGGACTTTGCTGATTTTAAGTTTACCAATATGTAATTAGCCTTGTTACATGCTTCTCTGTCAAATTTCAGCTTAAAAAGACATTCCAAGCTCAAGCAATTGCTTCAACAACATTCAGGACTAAAATGTAAAACATGGAAACTCAAAGCAATTCAAAACATCATCCAACGGTCATCCGTTTCGGAACACCAACCTTCGTACCGAAACGCCCGTATCGAAACGGTATTGACCATTTCGGTACTCGGGTGCGTTCCGAGACCGATATCAAAACAGGCCTCTCAAGTAGCCAAAATGTTCCAAAACACCTTCAGCTGTTCCGAAATGCTATGGCCATTATAGGCCCCCGTTTGGAAACAGTTAAGGGTGTTTCGCTAAACCCTACCCTGTGAAAGCAGAAATTGCTGGTTTTTCACCTCTTAGCCCTCTCAAACAAGCTTCAAAAAGTACCATAACATACCAGCAACTCATTTAGACACCAAAGATCATAATTAGGAACCTTAAGCTAGAACATGACATCAAACACATGATCACTCAATCAATATGCATGCTTCCTAGCCACAATCCAAATATAAGCTTTCAAACCTCAAACCAAACCATTGAAACCGTTGTCAACCCAAAAAAGCCATCACAAAAATGCCACAAACTTAGGGAGTTCAAACCACATCTCCGAAATACAACGTTGAAGTCCCATTGCCAAATATCAAAACTAAAGTGTATAAAAACATCACCATACATGAGCTTTGCACTTCCTTGGATGTTCTTAACCTTCTTGCTGCCCAAAAACACCTCAATTATCTGTATTATTGGTAAAAGAGAGCGTAAGCATACATGCTTAGTGAGGCATGCTCTAAAGAAAACCAACACAATAATGCATTATTCAAAACACTTTCTCAAAAGCTTTTTCCACAACATGCTCATTCTATCTCATGCTTGAAAACCATTTCAAAGCAAAACCTCATTGAATACACATGTACCTCAATTCTATCTCATGCATTTAAACCAATCCAAATCTCATGGCAAAGCCATACTCGTGCTTGTGAAACCAAAGCATTTCATATACATATCTCATATGCATTTCTCATGGCATAAATCATCTCATCAATAGGTATGTGTGAATCAAAAGTATTTTCATATATATTATATTGGCATTTCACATCTCATTATTACTCGGATATGCAGACAACATTCTCAAACCACTAGACTCTTCCGGTTGAATCTCACATCACCGTACTCACTTGTCTAGTAACATAATTTCCTGTGGAATCTCACATCACCGTACTAACATGGCGGAATCTATCATCGCCACAAAGCTTGGGTATTTCACCAAGTCCTACCCGATGGAATGCCCATCATCGGTCTTTCCCTTTGGATTGAATCCAAAGAGCATGTATGAATTTTTAGTTTATAGTGCACTCTCATCCTATTGATCGATCAATTATATCCTGTAAGTATCTAATCTTCAATGCCAATATATTATGTCAAAACATCATCTCACCTACTATTTTTTGTGCAACATTTCTCAAATCTTTCTTATCTCATTTCAAAACCATAACATTTGCCATGCTTTAAAACAAAAGCTCAAAACTCTACAATGCAACATGTTATTTCATGAATCTTTCAAGCATCATCTCATGCTACAAATCATGCATAAAAACAGTAGGAATTTATCTATCTCAAACCATGAGCATGTAAAAGCATTTTAGGGGCAACCACCACATATATGAGAGCAATCTAGCCAATACTTTCTTCCGGACTTAGGAATGTGTTTCAAACCTTTCCAAAATCCTCAAACCTTGTTTCTTTGTCCCTCAAGGACTTCTAAAACCATTCGCACTCACCGATTACTTTTCGCTTGCTTGCCGAAACGCTATCTAAGCTCCCGGATCAACACCAAAGGCATCCGAAGATGTCTCCCATGTTTATAACATATAAGAGCAGAGGATTATTGCATCATCATTTAATGAAATCATCAGCCACACGCCTAAACTCGCTGCTCTACTCAAGAACCTTATTTCGGCTATCAAAAACAACAAAAATCATCTCCAAACTCTTCCAAAACAAAGCCCAGCCAAGATCTATCACTTCTAATCATTTCTAAACATCAATCAACATCAAAAACCACCACAAACTCGTCCTTATACCTCTAGCTATAACAGAACATCAAAACCACCCCAAAAACCACCATTCTAGCGTACAAAACTTAGGAATCCAAGCCTATTCGGGATTTGTTTGATAAAACCTCTTTTATAACATCAATTACCATCCAAAATACATTAGAAATCAACCTCAAAACAGAGCCTAACCAACAACCACGAAAATCATCAAGATCTCTCTAAAAACTTGTTTCTAACATTAAAGCAACTCAAAAATCATTAACAAAGGACTAATAACTTGAGAATTTTAGTAAAGAACTGATCATTACAGGAGAAGGACGAAGCTTACCTCTAATGGTTGATTTCTCCTTGATTTGGGCAAGTTTTCTTGAAAATCCAATGTGAAAACAAGAGGATTTGGTGAGGAAGAGATTAGGAATCAAAAGGAGATTGAAATATTATAAAAAGGAAAGAAAATCAGAGGCTAATTGATGAAGGAAATGTGTTTGGCTGAAAAGAAATTGAGAGAATATGAAATGAGAGAAATTGACGTAGGGTAGTTATGAAAAGTCAAAGATAGTTTTCCTTTTAATTTTCTTTATTTCCTTTAATTAAAACATTATTAAAATCACCCAAAATAAGGAAAAATTTGATTAAAAACATTTTGGTAAAATTAGCTCCTTAAAGATTCAAAGTTTCAATCATTTACAAAACAGTCACTATTTAACTTTTGCAAAAACTGCGATTTGGTCACTACACCGAAATGTAGTATTTCCAAACCTTATTTTGTAAAATTGTTTTCACCATAGTCATTCATATAATAAATGAGGAGTTTTAGATATTTTTCCATATTTTTAAAAGCATCCCGAACTAGGTGTTCCTTAAATCTCCTTTTAAGATTCGAACCGTTCTCGACCGGTCCGATTCAAACTCTAAAACATCTAGGCCCAAAATCGGGGCGTTACAAATCCAGGTAGCTTTGTTATACCATGTATAATAGCCAGCAAACACGAAACAAAAGCCATGTGCGATTTGGGAGCCAGCATAAACTTGATGCCTAAGGCAGTCTTCGACAAACTGGGAATTGGGCAAGCCAAACCTACCTCCATCATGATGAAACTTGATGATCATTCTATTGTACAACCGGAGGGAAAATCAAAGAAATCCTTGTTCGAGTGGGCAAATTTATTCTTCTAGCTGATTTCCTCATCTTAGACTTTGAGGCCGATGAAAACGCCCTCATCATCCTTAGGCGACCATTCCTGACAACGGGCAGAACTCTAATAGATGTGGACCATGGGGAGCTGACGATGACGGTAGACAATCATAGCATCAAGTTAAATGTGTTACAGCCCTCAGAAAAGAAAAAGGAAGGATGCCCTGATGCTCAAGCCGCCAAATTCAGCACAGAGACAGGTCAAGGCAGCAGTTGTCACGGTAGACCGAAGGGCAGGCTGAAGGACCCAGTAACACACCACCTTAAAGAACAAGAGGACTCCCATGAGGGAAGGACAAGAAACACCACCTCAGGAAGTGGTTATGTCTAGGAGATGCACCCAAATGCACTCCCAACATAACCTAATTATTTTTTCTTCATTTTCTTTATTTTTATTTTTATGTTTTAGGAATAGAATTTAACTTATTGCAATTTATTTTTATTAGGATTAGATTTTAATCTAGTTAAATTTATTTTTCACATTTTTTATTTTTCAGAATTTATTTTTAGTATTTAATTATCTTTAATTTTATTTCAGGCTTTAGGAATAAAAGAGCTGGAGCAAGAAGGAGGCCTAACAAGGAGCCCTCCCACCATCCCGCAAAGACATCTAAGGGTGGCCCAGCACAGACATCGCATAATGGCTTGTTGCCCGCTAATGACTAGCTGCCAACAGCTACAGAAATAACGGTCAGAAATTCCATAATGTGCGCGAGACAACTTAACCGTTGAACATTTAATGTCGCCCCGTCATCTCTTGGCAGCCTCTATTTAAACCTTTCTCACCTCATTCATTCACTTTACTTTCACCTCCTTGATATCTTATTCTTGCATCCACTGCTCTCTAGCTAATTATCTTATTTTAAGTTTCAGTTAAATTTCAACCATCTCATACATGGCTTCAACATCAACGCCCACCTTCAAACGCTTCTGCTCCAGGGCAGATGAGAAGAGATACAAATATCAATTTGCCAAGAAAGCAGTTTGGGAGGAGCAAGGTTTCCACTACACAAAGCAAACAGGGGACCTTTGCTTAGAGCCCGCCTTGTTCGAGACTATCCAAAGAAAGGGATGGGAAATATTCGTACGACAGCCAAAGATGGCCATCATCACATTGGTCAGAGAGTTTTATGCCCATCATCCCTACCCAGAGCTGTCGTTGTTTATGTTCGAGGGGATCCTGTCAAGCTGAATGCTGCCTTGATCAACAGTTTCTACGGCCTAGAGATGAACGACAACCCTCATGAGGAATGGAGGCAGCCACTGACGGCTGCCGATTACGACAGACTAAAAGCCAAGTTGTGCAAGCCCAACACGCCGTGGTTGGCAGGAAAGCATGTCGGCTCTGTCCAACGCCACCACCTGCTTCCCGGGGAAATGTTGTGGATTACCTTCATCAAATGGCGTCTGCTGCTCACCTCCCACAACTCCACTGTCGATCGGCTGCGCCTCGCACTCATTCACATCATCATGGTGAACCGGCCCATAAAAATTGGGGAGATTATATGTAAGGAGATCCACTATTGCTTCCGCAAGACGAAGGAGAGGCTATACTTCCCGTCACTAATCACCGACCTTTGTGCCAATTTTAACGTCCTAACCGACCCCAAGGATGAGATGCCAACCGCCAATAAGGGGTGGACCAGGAAAGTCTGTCTGCAGATTATGCAGGCCCAGGAGATAGAGCCCATCACCCCCATCCAGCCCTCTGCCGCCCAGCCAGCTACACCAGTCGCCTCCACCAGTCGCCCAGCCAGCTTCAAATGAAGTCCTCACTCTGCTGCATAGCCTCATCGACAGCAACAAAAGGATCGAACAACAACAGTTGAGCTTCATGAAGTATGTGGGGGAAGTCTAAGAAGCCTTTGTGGCCTATCTTCTGCAAAAAAAACCCAGATGACGACACCACCTTGCCTCCCTACCGCGCTGATCTCACCGCTGCCGCTGCCCTCGCACAAGGAACACCCTCAGTCGTAGCTGCCCGCCACGACGCCTTTCACAGACATATGTCGTCTCTGACGCACTACCCATCGTATTCTGCCACCTCCGCTTCCAACACGGTGGCAGACTCCCCACAGCGGCATCAGCAACATCATTCTCCCATCTGCACAGCGGAAATAGTGGCCAACACATCCTCATTAGAAGATGTGTAGCAACAGCCGCCAGCAACAAAAGTAGTAGTAGCAGTAGAAGTAGCAGCCCCAATGGCGATTGACCCTCCGGCAGCACCAACGGAGGAAGAGGAAGCGGCACATCATAGCCGCCGAGCTAGAGAACGAGGAGACAGAAACAGAAGAAAGAGAAGCCCCTCTTACCGCTCCTCCTGTAGAACAACATGAAGAGCCTCGCCCTACTCCCAAGAGAGTCCAGCCTCTGCGGACATCAAAGACCTCACCAGCTAAGTCTGCTGGCCGGTCATCTATCAGTCGCCACCTTATCATCCAATCCTTCTCCTCTACAGCAGCAAAGACCTAAGCCTCCTCCCAACCATCTGCCAACTTCTAGTTTTTTTTCTTTTCTTATATTTATTTTATTTTTCTAATTTTTTATTTTAATTGTACTTTTATTATCTGTTTCCATTTTCTGTTTTGATTTTTTTCATTGAGGGTAACGCTTATCTCGAATTGGGGGGAGGGGTAGCACTCATCATGTTTAGGCAAACTTTAGTGCATATTAGATTGCATAATGTATTTGCCTTAGAAAAATTAATTGAAAAGAAACTTGTTTGTTAGAACTTGTGCCTATGATAGGATAATCGACATTAAATTTTCACACCAAGTTAAAAAGAACTTAAATTAAGGGGAAAAGCATGAAGTAAACTTATGATTTCTCTATAGTTACCAAAAATTAAAAAGTCTACTGTTACTTGCTGAATTTATTAGAATTTCTGGTAAACATTGCCTGCTTGAATTATTTGTAAAATTCTAACATGATTGCAAGAAGCTGTCTCGACAGGCAACAAACAGAAAAACAAAAGCACTGTCAAGACATGCAAAAGAAAAATTTTATGATGTCTACCCCTATAGGTGCCTGAAACCACCTCTAGGAAGAATTGTGTGCGAGGACACTTTGCTCCTATCAAAGTCCCTGTATCTGAAATTTTTGAAGTGACAGACAAATTAGCATGAGTGAATGAAAGTCTTCAAGGGATGACTCTACTTTATGGGTTCGGGGTTTTGTAGTTTGCTCCTATCTTAATTTTAGACCTAGTAGAGTAGATGTGATTAGATAAAGCCCTCATTTCCATGATTATTTAAATTGTGCTTGAATATGTTGTCTCGGCAGCAACCTTGAATATCATGACAACATCTCTGTTTACTTAGAATGTTCTTCATATTCAGCTTGTTCAAAGTTTCTGCACACACTTCACTGGTATATTATTGTTTAATTATGAGGTAATTCATGCTATTCCCCTCTCACTGTAACACCCCAATCTTGGGCTTGGAAGTTTTGGGTTTTAACCGGACCGGTCGAATTTTCGGTTCGAATATAAAAGGTGGTTTTAAGGAAAGTCAAGTTTGGGATGCATTAAAATATGGAAAAATATCTAAAAATCCTCTTTTAATATATATAAGATGGTGGTGAAATCAATTTTACGAAATGAGGTTTGGAAATATGACATTTTGAGTTAGTGACAAAAATGTAATTTTTGAAAAGTTCGTGACTGTTTTAAAAGGATTGAAACTTTGAATCTTTAAGGAGCCAATTTACCCAAGGGAGGATTTCTCCAGATTTTTCTTGATTTTTAAGACTCATTTAATGTTTAATTAATAAAAAGAAAAGAGGGAAAAAGATATTTTTAGTTTCATAACTAACTTTTACCAAAATTTTCCCATTTCATTTTCTCTCAAAATTCCCTCAGCCAAACACATTTCCACAGCAACTTTTCCTTTGATTTTCACACCTAAAGTTGAGATTTCAATTCCTAAATGATTCCTAATCATTTCTACATCAAATCCTCACCATTTGCTTAAAGAATTTTCAAGGATTTTGGCTCTAAACAAGGAGAAATCCACATTTAGAGGTATGAACGTCCTTCTCCTCTAAATACTCAGTTCTTTACTGAAATTCCCAAGTTCTCAATCCTTAAATTGAGTTTTATTAAAGGTTTTAATGTTGTGATCTTGATTTTGGCTTAAAATGCAAGATTTGGATTTAATTTTGAAGAAATTCGTAATAGATGATTGGGCTCTATTTTGAGATGTCTTTTTGATGTATTTTGGATGTCTAAATGATGTGAAATGGAGGTTTAATCAATGCAATCCCGAATAGGTTGATTTTCCTAAGTTTTTACTTGTGAAAATGGTAGTTTTTGGGGTGATCTTGGTGTTCTGTTAATGCTTGAGGTATAAGAACGAGTTTGGGTTCATTTTTTATGTTAATTGATGTTTAAAAATGGTTAGAAGTGATGGATCTTGGCTGGGTTAAGTTTTGGAAGAGTTTGGAGGTGTTTTCGGTTGTGTTTGGTGGCCGAAATGTTGGATTTATGTAGAGCAGCGAGTTGAGTTGTGTTGCTGGTGTTTTTAATGTATGATGATGCATTAATCCTCTGTTTTTATGTGTTTAAAACAGGGGAGAATGATCCAGAAGCAATAGAGGTAGCGTTGGAGGGTTTCGGATGCTTGGAAGGTTTAACGGCTAGCGTAGTTTTGTGTATCAGTGAGTGAAGTTGGGGTTTTCAACTTTAAAACCAATGTTTGAAGGTTTTAGGAGCTGATTTTAATTCTAAGCAACTTAGCTAAGCTCAAGAGTAAGTAAATGGAATTTCTCTCTTGGTTTGTGTTATGAATTGGTTTTTAATGCACTTGAGATGGTTGGATGCAATGTATGTGATTTGCATGTTTAAATTCTATTTTGAAAGCATGTTTTAGCATGGTTTAATGCTGGTTTTGAAAGTCATGTGTTGAAGGATGCTCAAGGTAAGAGATCCTTGGTTTTGTACATTGGAATTGTGGAATTGATGCATAGTGTTGCATGTTGTTTAATGGCTTTGTTTAATGCTTCAAAACAGTGAAGTGATGATGGTAATTGATGGTATTGGTAAGTGATGTAAGTGGTTGTTGGTTACTTTAATCGGATATAGTAAGCCGGCTATAGGATTGGGTGCACCGTGAATTGAGTCGCCTTGGATGTCGAGGGGGTTGTAATTGTACCGTAAACTCCATTCGATAATCCTAGCGATTGAGGAAATTGGTGTCACCACGATGGAGGATGGCTCTCGTGGGTGGGCTTGGTTAAGTGCCACCACGATGGAGGATGGCTCTCGTGGGTGAACCTTGTTAAACGTCACCACGATGGAGGATGGCTCTCGTGGGTGGACTTTGTTAAGTGTCACAACGGTGGAGGGTTGCTCCCGTGTGTGAGCTTGGTTAAGGTGATTACAATGGTTGTGTAGCTTCCATGTGTAAGCCTTGTGATGTGTCCCGGCTCTCGCTAGTGTGTTATACAACTTCCGATGAGTGATGTTGAGGGGTTGTGATTGTACCGTTAAACTCCATCACGGGTGTTGAGGGGGTTGTGATTGTACCGGTAAACTCCACCTTGTGTTGTTCGGTTGTGTGTATGGAGCGTGTGGGACAACGCTTGTAATTCGCGTATTCGATTGTGTCTTGTGTTATGATGGTTTGTGAATTATCACTTGGAAGCCAATATAATGTTCTTGGATGTAATGAAGCATGAGATGCTTGAAATGATGTAAGGTTGCATGGGAAGTGTGTGATGTTCTAAGAATGCATGTATTACTTGTTAAGCTTGAACAAGTGTTTATCTTCTTTTATGAATGGTGTTTATGTGCAAGGAATCTCTTAAATGCATTGAAGTCTTGTGAAGACTTGTTTAGAAAGGCATGAATTGTAAATGTTGCTTTGGTAGATCATGTGTTGTGCATTTGTTGAATACATGAGGTAGTTAGAGGGAACAAATGGTTTTCCAAAGATTTTGCTTGAATGGATCATTAAGCATGAGAAAAGCATGTTATGAAGAGGAAATGTTTTTCAAGGTATTTGAGTTTAACTTTGCATAAGGTGTTCATGCTTGGAAAGGTATTAATTGATGGTTTTGCGAGAATGTGCTTTGAAGTGCGTTTTTAGCTTTTCTAAGCTAAGGGTTGGTTTTCATGATTGAGCAATGCATGATTTAAAGCATGTTGTTTAAAAAGGAGTTTTCAAACAATGCTTTGGTTTACTGAATTGTATCTACTTTTTAAGAAGGTTTTGTGATTCGCTACATTGATGGTGTTTTGGTTTTGAGCATTCCTCACTAAGCATTATGTCCTTACGCTCCTTTTTATCCATCAAAGAAGATAATTGAAGTTGGGACAGCGAGAAGCAAGGGATTCAAGGAGAGCTCCACTTGAGAAGTATGTCTTAGTTAATAGCTATAGATAATAAAGGCAATGGGGGGAGAGTCTTTTATATTGATGTGTAATGAGATTGTGTATGTTGGGCAAGTTTGGTTTATGATTTGAACTATGTGGTTTAACGCTTGCAACGTTTGAATCTTCTTATTCATAAGTCGTTATGCTATGCTTCTTGTTCTAAAAAGCATGATTAAGTGTTGGATGTGTTGAAAGAGTTGGTGCACCTAGGGGTTGTTTTGTATCTAGATTTTAATGCAATTTGGTAGTTATGATGCTTGGCATGTTGTTGATTTGTTGGGGATTGATTTAGAGTATGTTCGATGGTGTTTAGACGAGTTAAAACAGGCTTTTCTGCTGTTTCTGGGCAGGGTGTTTCGAAACACCCTTGCTTGTTTCGAAACAGGTGCTTGATTTGGCCTGGGTTTTTCGAAACGGGTAGAGGTGTTTCGAAACACTTTGGCTACTGCCAAGCCCCGTTTCTGAACGGTCTATCCCTGTTTCGAAACACTTGACCGTTGGGCACTGATTTGAATGGTTTTGAGGTTTGCAAGCTTTACGTTTTAGTCTTGATTTTTTGTATGTGCAATTGCTTGAGTTCGAGATGTCCGTTTAAGGTGAAATTTGGCAGAGAGGCATGAAACATGATTAATTTCATAATGGTAACTCAAAAATTGGTAAAGTCCTCTTAATTTCCAGAATTTACAAATTGGTCCCTAAATTTGTATGTTGTGCAATTGAGTCCCTTATTGTTTTCCGATTGCTGTGATTTTTGAGTATGCTTATCTCAAGAGTACACCTAGGGTTAATGTGCATCTAGACAAGCTTAAAAAGAAAAAAAGGGTCGTTAATCAAGGTTGACTTTCGGGTTGACTTTTGTTTTCCCCGTGTAATCTTCGTAGTTCGGTTCAACCATCTAGGCCGGGCTAAGGGGGTTACATTTGGTGGTATCAGAGCTGAGTTGCGAATGCTTGGGGAAATGGTAAATTGTTGTAATAAGTGTTTGATGTTTATTCTGATGTGCAGTTGAAAGTCGGTTGAAATGTGTGTCTTTGAGCGAATTGTTGATGTTTTTATCATGCTTTTTGGTTGTGAATCTTCATTGAGCTAATGTAGATTTGTGTTGATGATATGCTGGTGATGTGAGCTTATTTTATGAATGATGAAAGTGCGATGGGTATGATATGTTGATGTTATGCTGTTGCGGGTGAATGTTGTTTGATGAGAGCATGATCGATGTATGTTGATTGATATGCTCGATGTTGTGATAATCATGTTTTTATTGATTGTTATGCCATGTAAAAGGGGAGAATTCGGGATACCCATTGCCTTATTATTATAGCTATTGTGTTATGTTGGAGTTGGAGTTTTGAATCCTTGCTTGAAGATGGCCTGATCGTTTTGTTTGTTTTGTTATGATTGTTTGTTGTTAATAGCATGATGAAATCGATGAGAGAGTGGCAGTTGTGTGAGATGGTTGCTGCTTTAGAGTAGGTTGTTAGGGCGTGGAATTCACCTTTTAGTGGAGGTGTTTCGTCTCAGTCTTCAGTGCCTGGAGTTGAGGTAGTGAGGCAGGAGGAAGAAGCTGGTTTTGTGATGAAGGGTTCATCACCTATAGTTCAAGAGGTGTCGGGAACATCTCAGGCTGTGGCGAAAGTGAGGCCTGTAGACGTGCTGACTGTGGGACGTACGAGTTTGTCGAAACAACGTTTACATGATTTGGGAGCTGTGGAGTATCATGGTTCGACACCTGAGACGTTCGAGGCCTGGTTGGCCAGTGTAATTCTGTTTTTGGATCAGAAAGGTTGTGACTACGCCTGTAAGCTAGGAAGTGTTGTCTCATTGATGTTGGAGGACGCTTGTGCTTGGTGGACATCTGTGGCGGTGGCATCGCATATCCACGATATAGATTGGGACTTCATTGTGTATGCCTTTTATGAAAGGTACCTTGGAAAGAAATTTCCAAGGGTTAAGCAGCGTGGGGGTGTGGCTTCAGATTATGAAGGTGAGAAAAGTTTAAGCAAGAGAGTTGTGGGTACTGACCTCGGGAGCGGTCATCGTAAGAGGCTACGTGATAGAAGATTTTGCTTGAATCGAAGTCTGGGTGGTGGTGCAGACGTGGGTCAAGTGCGGTATGATCAAGGAGTGGTAGCTCGGTTGCCGAAGTGTGACCGTTGTGGAAGGTGTCATGTTGGAGGTTGTCGGGGCGCGAGAGTTTGTTGGAACTGTGGTTCTAAGGAGCATGTGAAGCGAAAATGTCCTCAAGTGGTGAGATCAGCTTCAGTGGTAGCAAAAGGGTCTCAAAAGGGTCGTGGGCACGGCCGAGACAAGGTTCGAAGGTGGCAGGAAGGGCAGAAAGGTGTGAGGAGCTTGGGGAAAGAATCTTGTTGGAATTGTGGGTCTGTTGGACATTTGAGACATAATTGTTTGAAGTTGGCTCGGGGTAGTCAGGGTTCTTTACCGCAGGGAGATGGTGATGATCTTAATGTGTTAACTGATGCTGCAGCGGTGCGGCTGGAGAATGATGGTTCTGCGAGGAAGAGAGCTCGTCTGTTGAAGCTCCGAGGCAGTGAGGTGTTTACAGGTAACCTTGTTAAGTAATCTTTGCCCTAGTTATCTTAGTTTGGTTTCGGTTTGGTTTTTCCTTGCGTAGTGGGTATGGTCTCGTAGCTAGCATGTTTGGGGTAGTAGTTGGTGTTGTTTTGAAAACAACTTTAGTGTGAAGAGGGTATTAGTGGGTATTTTGTGGTTAGTGGGTTGTTAGAATGGTAGGGTTGGACAAGTTGGAAGTGAGATAGGAGGTTGTTCTTAGGCGGATCCCGAGGATGTTATTGGTGGGTGTGAACTGACATACATGCACAGTTAAAACCATTTGTTACATACTATATTATATATATGTGTTGGTACATGCATACATGTGACGTGACATTAGAGGTTTTGCATACATGTACACAGGCATTGATAGGGCATATTGGTGACCATGCACACGAACGTTCACACTTGCTAATAGCTAGTTGGGTCCGTTGGTGTTGTGATAGGGTTAGGTTGGATGATGGGTTTTAGAAGTTGTTTTGGTGCTGGGAGAATATTAGAAGTAATGGAGGGTATTAAGCGAGCTGTCAGTAATAGTGAGTGCGATATAGCATGTTGGCAGAAGGAAAGTGTTTTGGTGCTTAAAGAGTTTAGCGGTGTGGTGGTGAGGAGATTACCGATTGAAGTTAGAATCGGTCAGAGTGGTTGTGAATAGCTGGTAGAAGTGGTAGTTTCTTGGTGTTAAGTGATGTAGTAAGTTAGTGGATGTGTTCCAGAGTGCTGAGGTAACTTGGCATTGATGTTGTAATAGAAGGGTTGTTTTTGTAGCTGATGGTTCGTAGCAACCTTTGAGAGTTGAGAAGAGGTTGTGTTGAGGGCTGTAGAAAAGGGTTGGCCTGGGGTGAATAGAAGTTTTGTAATCTTAATATGTATGTATAGATTGGGCGGTGTCCTGGTAAGGCTATTGTTGTAGTCAAAGCTTGAAGTGGAAAGGCAATGTAAGTTCAAGGGCCATTGTTGGTTGGACGGGTTCTTGTGAGAAGTGTTTGGCTAGTCGCGTATAAGTAAATCCCTTCTGTAGTCAGCTAGTGGTATGTGGAACGGCTGGCGGAGCCAAGGTTGGGGTTTTGTGACGTGAATTTCGGATGTTGGGTGAGTAGTCCTGGTGAGTCGTTATGGTAATGATAGTGGCGTATGTGAAGGAATGTCATCAATACGTTGAGAAGTTTGAATAAGCAGTTGATGCTTAAGAATTTTTGCTTGATGTGGTAACCATTGGAAGAAGTTGAGCAGTTTTGCAAGGGGTTTTAGAAGCAGTGAAGGTTGTGGGTCACATGGTGGCTGAAATTGGATGGGTTAGTGTCACCGTGTGTACGAGTTTTGGGAGTATGAGTTAAGGTGGTGTATGCTGTAAAAGTTTGGAGGTTATTCGGGTTGTTGGGGCTATGCGCAGTTCGGATGTGTGAAAGGTTAAGCTGTGGTTAACATCTGAGTGTTCTGGAAATTGTGAACAGTATGCGGTGGTGTTGGGTTTGGGTTATAGTGTAAGTTGATTTGTGGAGAAGTTGGTTTGGTGGAGTTTTGTGTGGAGAGTGTTCAATGGTGGTTAAGTCTCATGTGTTGCTTTGTGGGTTGCTTTGAGAAGTTTGGTTGTGCTCTTTTCGCCGGTTGAAATTTCGAGGACAAAATTTCCTAACAGGGGGAGAGTTGTAACACCCCAATTTTGGGCTTAGAAGTTTTGGGTTTGAACCGGACCGGTCGGATTTTCGGTTCGAATATAAAAGGTGGTTTTAAGGAAAGTCTAGTTCGGGATGCATTAAAAATATAGAAAATATCTAAAAATCATCTTTTAATATATATAAGAGGGTGGTGAAATCAATTTTACAAAATGAGGTTTGGAAATATGACATTTTGAGTTAGTGACTAAAATGTAATTTTTGAAAAGTTCGTGACTGTTTTAAAAGGATTGAAACTTTGAATCTTTAAGGAGCTAATTTACCCAAGGGAGGATTTCTCCAGATTTTTCTTGATTTTTAAGACTCATTTAATGTTTAATTAATAAAAAGAAAAGAGGGAAAAAGATATTTTTAGTTTCATAACTAACTTTTACCAAAATTTTCCCATTTCATTTTCTCTCAAAATTCCCTCAGCCAAACACATTTCCACAGCAACTTTTCCTTTGATTTTCACACCTAAAGTTGAGATTTCAATTCCTAAATGATTCCTAATCATTTCTACATCAAACCCTCACCATTTGCTTAAAGAATTTTCAAGGATTTTGGCTCTAAACAAGGAGAAATCCACATTTAGAGGTATGAACGTCCTTCTCCTCTAAATACTCAGTTCTTTACTGAAATTCCCAAGTTCTCAATCCTTAAATTGAGTTTTATTAAAGGTTTTAATGTTGTGATCTTGATTTTGGCTTAAAATGCAAGATTTGGATTTAATTTTGAAGAAATTCGTAATAGATGATTGGGCTCTGTTTTGAGATGACTTTTTGATGTATTTTGGATGTCTAAATGATGTGAAATGGAGGTTTAATCAATGCAATCCCGAATAGGTTGATTTTCCTAAGTTTTTACTTGTGAAAATGGTAGTTTTTGGGGTGATCTTGGTGTTCTGTTAATGCTGGAGGTATAAGGAGGAGTTTGGGTTCATTTTGGATGTTAATTGATGTTTAAAAATGGTTAGAAGTGATGGATCTTGGCTGGGTTAAGTTTTGGAAGAGTTTGGAGGTGTTTTCGGTTGTGTTTGGTGGCCGAAATGATGTATTTATGTAGAGCAGCGAGTTGAGTTGTGTTGCTGGTGTTTTTAATGCATGATGATGCATTAATCCTCTGTTGTTATGTGTTTAAAACAGGGGAGAATGATCCGGAAGGAATAGAGGTAGCGTTGGAGGGTTTCGGATGCTTGGAAGGCTTAACAGCTAGCGTAGTTTTGTGTATCGGTGAGTGAAGTTGGGGTTTTCAACTTTAAAACCAATGTTTGAAGGTTTTGGGAGCTTAGTTTAAGTCTAAGCAACTTAGCTAAGCTCAAGAGTAAGTAAATGGAATTTCTCTCTTCGTTTGTGTTATGAATTGGTTTTTAATGCACTTGAGATGGTTGGATGCAATGTATGTGATTTGCATGTTTAAATTCTGTTTTGAAAGCATGTTTTAGCATGGTTTAATGCTGGTTTTGAAAGTCATGTGTTGAAGGATGCTCAAGGTAAGAGATCCTTGGTTTTGTACATTGGAATTGTGGAATTGATTCATAGTGTTGCATGTTGTTTAATGGCTTTGTTTAATGCTTCAAAACAGTGAAGTGATGATGGTAATTGATGGTATTGGTAAGTGATGTAAGTGGTTGTTGGTTACTTTAATCGGATATAGTTAGCCGGCTATAGGATTGGGTGCACCGTGAATTGAGTCGCCTTGGATGTCGAGGGGGTTGTAATTGTACCGTAAACTCCATCCGAGAATCCTAGCGATTGAGGAAATTGGTGTCACCACGATGGAGGATGGCTCTTGTGGGTGGGCTTGGTTAAGTGCCACCACGATGGTGGATGGCTCTCGTGGGTGAACCTTGTTAAACGTCACCACGATGGAGGATGGCTCTCGTGGGTGGACTTTGTTAAGTGTCACAACGATGGAGGGTTGCTCCCGTGTGTGAGCTTGGTTAAGGTGATTACAATGGTTGTGGTAGCTTCCATGTGTAAGCCTTGTGATGTGTCCCGGCTCTCGCTAGTGTGTTATACAACTTCCGATGAGTGATGTTGAGTGGTTGTGATTGTACCGTTAAACTCCATCACAGGTGTTGAGGGGGTTGTGATTGTACCGATAAACTCCACCTTGTGTTGTTCGGTTGTGTGTATGGAGCGTGTGGGACAACGCTTGTAATCCGCGTATCCGATTGTGTCTTGTGTTATGATGGTTTGTGAATTATCACTTGGAAGCCAATATAATGTTCTTGGATGTAATGAAGCATGAGATGCTTGAAATGATGCAAGGTTGCATGGGAAGTGTGAGATGTTCTAAGAATGCATGTATTACTTGTTAAGCTTGAACAAGTGTTTATCTTCTTTTATGAATGGTGTTTATGTGCAAGGAATCTCTTAAATGCATTGAAGTCTTGTGAAGACTTGTTTAGAAAGGCATGAATTGTAAATGTTGCTTTGGTAGATCATGTGTTGTGCATTTGTTTAATACATGAGATAGTTAGAGGGAACAAATGGTTTTCCAAAGATTTTGCTTGAATGGATCATTAAGCATGAGAAAAGCATGTTATGAAGAGGAAATGTTTTTCAAGGTATTTGAGTTTAACTTTGCATAAGGTGTTCATGCTTGGAAAGGTTTTAATTGATGGTTTTGCGAGAATGTGCTTTGAAGTGAGTTTTTAGCTTTTCTAAGCTAAGGGTTGGTTTTCATGATTGAGCAATGCATGATTTAAAGCATGTTGTTTAAAAAGGAGTTTTCAAACAATGCTTTGGTTTACCGAATTGTATCTACTTTATAAGAAGGTTTTGTGATTCGCTACATTGATGGTGTTTTGGTTTTGAGCATTCCTCACTAAGCATTATGTGCTTACGCTCCTTTTTGTCCATCAATGCAGATAATTGAAGTTGGGACAGCAAGAAGCAAGGGACTCAAGAAGAGATCCACTTGAGAAGTATGTCTCAGTTAATAGCTATAAATAATAAAGGCAATGGGGGGAGAGTCTTTTATATTGATGTGTAATGAGATTGTGTATGTTGGGCAAGTTTGGTTTATGATTTGAACTATGTGGTTTAACGCTTGCAACGTTTGAATCTTCTTATTCATAAGTCGTTATGCTATGCTTCTTGTTCTAAAAAGCATGATTAAGTGTTGGATGTGTTGAAAGAGTTGGTGCACCTAGGGGTTGTTTTGTATCTAGATTTTAATGCAATTTGGTAGTTATGATGCTTGGCATGTTGTTGATTTGTTGGGGATTGATTTAGAGTATGTTCGATGGTGTTTAGACGAGTTAAAACAGGCTTTTCTGCTGTTTCTGGGCAGGGTGTTTCGAAGCACCCTTGCCTGTTTCGAAACAGGTGCTTGATTTGGCCTGGGTGTTTCGAAACGGGTAGAGGTGTTTCGAAACAGTTTGGCTACTGCCAAGCCCCGTTTCTGAACGGTCTATCCCCGTTTCGAAACACTTGACCGTTGGGCACTGATTTGAATGGTTTTGAGGTTTGCAAGCTTTACGTTTTAGTCCTGATTTTTTGTATGTGCAATTGCTTGAGTTCGAGATGTCCGTTTAAAGTGAAATTTGGCAGAGAGGCATGAAACATGATTAATTTCATAATGGTAACTCAAAAATTGGTAAAGTACTCTTAATTTCCAGAATTTACAAATTGGTCCCTAAATTCGTATATTGTGCAATTGAGTCCCTTATTGTTTTCCGATTGCTGTGATTTTTGAGTATGCTTATCTCAAGAGTACACCTAGGGTTAATGTGCATCTAGACAAGCTTAAAAAGAAAAAAAGGGTCGTTAATCAAAGTTGACTTTTGGGTTGACTTTGGCTTTCCCCGTGTAATCTTCGTAGTTCGGGTCAACCGTCTAGGCCGGGCTAAGGGGGTTACACTCACGAAATTAATGACAGATTCCATGACCTTGAGGTGTTAAATCAAGTTTAAGACATAATTTTTTTTCTTTTTGATTAGTTTAAAGGGCAAGTATGTTTAGGTTGCATTGCTTGAGGATAAGAAATAGTTCGAGTTTGGGGGTGTGTAAAGTGTTCATATATTCTATATTTCATGCACATTCCATCTCATATTATTGCTGTTTTGAGTACATTTTAGGCATAATTAGGTTCATGCATTCCATTTTACAGTATTCTTAATTCTGAAATGCTTTGTATTGATTTTCTGTCATTTGGTAAGGAAAAGGTATTGTTTTAGTTTAGTTTTAGTTTCAGGTACTAGAGGCTGATAGAAGGAGAGAGGAGCTAAGGACATGAAGCTGAGGCAGCAAACTGAGGAGCTGTACTGATGAAGTTCCAGACAGAGACAGCAACTGCTGCCGCCCTACCTGCCGCCCAAGACAGCAAATTGAGGAATTGGAGAACTAGAATGCAATCTGTAGAGCATAAAATTCTGATCTTAACGATGTTGTCCACTCAATTTTTCGATGACTGTAGCAGCAGGCAGAGCCGTTGAAGGAGGAAATCGAGCTTACTTGCAGGGCAAGGCAACGTGATTAAGTCCACATTCAACTTAAAGAAGTCAGCGTTTAGAGTTGCATTTAATACAAATAGCTACTTTGAAGACTTCTACTCCAAGAAGGACTAGACCTAGCTAATGCCTATATATACTCAATGTAATTGTACTTCAAAACAACTTAGATTTTCCCTTAGGCATAGTTTATGTTTTCTTGTCGCCGTTATGTTCTAAAAATCTCTTTGGGTTTGGGTTATGTTTTAATTAGTGTGAGAATGATTGCTTAGGAATTTAAGTTTGCTTTTGCATTAAAGCTTCAAGGTTTTCTTATTCCATGCTCTTCATAGTTTACAATTAAGGCGGAAGATTAGTTGATTACTATCCATTTGTTTAGTATCGAGAGAGTCTAACTCACGAAAGGAGTAAGTACGATTTCATTTGTAGACGGTGATATCAATTCGGCCTAGACATAGGTTAGAGTTTAAGACGGCTAAAAGAGGATGATTTAACATTGTTGTCTTTGCACAATTCCCGCCGCGACTGGTATTATCTGCAGTGGGCATCAACAACATTCTGACTTAGACATAAGCGGAATCACTTTCGAATCTTTCTGCCGAGCCTTGTAGTTCTGCCGAGTTTGCCTCCGAGACACAAGTCCATTCCCCTGTCCAGGCAGCGAGAGCGTCTCAGTAGCCTATCTGCCATCTCCCGCCAAGGCAGCAGAGTCTAGCAGCACAAAACAACTTTTTCTATTCAATGTAGTTTCACCCTAAGTAGCAGCATAACCCTGCCCATTATATCAACCTGATTTCTTTCTTTTTTTATTTGAGTTTTTATTTTATTTTCTTCTCGAACAAACCAACTTATTTTTGCAATTTACTTTTCTTCTGTAGGAACAACGATTCGAATCAAGTTGTCCAATCTCTGTGGGAGACGATATCTTTTATAATATTACTTGGCATGAGTGTGCACTTTCCCTCATATTTAGAGAACATTAAAACGCTCTACAACTACCTTGAAGAGGACCTGAATGGACTAAACCCTGGAGTTGTTACCCCAGAGATTGAGGCCGCCCACTTTGAGCTGAAGCCCATGATGCTTAACATGATTAACACGATGGGGCAATTTGGCGGCTCCGCAACTGAAGATACCAGACAGCACCTCAAGTTCTTTCTCCAGATATGTAACTCGTTTAAAATTCAGGGAGTACATGAGGATTTTCTGAGATTGAAGTTGTTTCCCTATTAACTAAGGGAGAGGTGTAGAGCGTTTGGGTGTTCTCTAAATATGAGCGCAAGTGCGCACTCTTATCAAGTTATAGTATAAAAGATATCGTCTCACAGGAGGATTGGACAGCTAATTCAAATGTCAATTCCTGCACAGAAAATAAATGTACAAGTTAATTTTAGTTTGTTTAAGAGAAAAATAAATAAACACAAGTAAATAGTAGAAGAGATTAGGGTGATAGAATGGGTTAGGTTATGTTGCTTAGTAGTGTGTAACTGCATTGAATAGGTTAAGTTGATTTGCGCTGCCAGACTTTGCTGCCTCGGCGGAGGATGACAGATTAGCTGCTTCGATGCTTTCGCCGCCTTGGCAGTAGAACAGATGGATGGCTCGAGGGCAAACTCGGTAATCCTTCAAGGCTTGGAAGAACACTTCGATAATGATCTCGCTTATGTCTAAGTCAGAATGTTGTTGTTTCCCACTGTAGATGATACCCGTCAGAGCGTGAATCTTGCAAAGACAACAACCTTAGTTTGTTCTCTTTTAGCCGCCTTAAATCCTAACCTATGTCTAGGCTTGATTGATCAACGCCTGATTAGGATGAGGGTCGTACTTATCCCTTTTTTGAGTTCGACTCTCTCGATACCGAACAAATAGATAATTAACAACTAATCTTTCGAAGTTAATTGAAAACTATGAAGAGCATGGAATAAGCAAACCTTGAAGTTTTATTGCAAAAACAAACTTAATTCCTAAACAACCATTCTCACACTAGTTTTACAACATAACCTAAACCCAAGAGAAAATTTAGAAAATAATGGCGGTAAGAAAACCTAGACTATGCCCAAAAGAAAACCTAAGATGTCTACAATTACAAAATGTGTCGAGTATATATAGGCATTAGCTAGGCCAAGTCCTCCTTGGAGTAGAAGTCTTCAAAGTAGCTTTTGGATTAAATGCTACCCTTAATTCTGACCTCTTTTAGTTGAATTTGGCGGCTCTGTCTGCTGCTCTAGCGGTCAGAAAATTGAATGGATGGCATCGTTGGAATCAGGATTTTCTGCTCTACAGATCGCAATCCAAGTTTCCAATTTCTCAGCTTACTGTCTTGGGCGGCAGGTATGGCGGTGGCGGCTTCTCGACAACACTTCTCTCTCTCTGGAACTCCATCAATACAGCTCCTTCGTTTGCTGCCTCTGCATCCTCTCCACTAATATGTCATCCTCCTAACAACTTCTAGCCCTGAAATGCAAACTAAACTAAAACATCATATTTTCCTTACCAAATTAAAGTAATTCAACATAAACATTGTAAAGTAAAGAATACTGTAAATAATGCATGTATGCACCTAGATATGCCTAAAATGTACTTAAGAACAACAATAATATGAGATAGACTTCATATAAAATATAAGACTAATGAGCACTTTACAATAGGGCAAAAACATGGCTCAAAAGTATCCCAACATGATCAATTGGATCCTGGAGTGATCTTTGTCGTGATTTCTTAGCTCGTTTTAATCCTACAAATTTAACTAATAAATTACGTAACGAGATTACTACTTTTCGACAGGCTGATGAAAAGTCCATGCATGAGGCTTGGGAGTGATATTGAGAACTTGTAACCCCCTTAGCCCGGCCTAGACGGTTGACCCGAACTACGAAGGTTACACGGGGAAAACCAAAGTCAACCCGATAGTCAACCTTGATTAACGACCCTTTTTTCTTTTTTAAACTTGTCTGGATGCATATTAACCCTAAGCGTACTCTTGAGAAACACATACGCGAAAAGCACAGCGATCAAACTATAATAAGGAACTCAATTGCACAAATCACAAAATTAGGGACCAAAATGTAAATTCTGGAAATTTGAAGGTCTTAACTGATTTTAAGGTTACCAACATTAAATTAGTCTTATTACATGCTTCCCTGTCAAATTTCACCTTAGTCGGACATCTCGAACTCATGAAATTGCAAATACAAATTTCAGGACTAAAACGTAAAGCTACAAACCTCAAAACCATTCAAATCAGTGCCCAACGGTCACCCGTTTCAAAACGGTGTTGACCGTACCGAAACGCGGGTTCGTTTCGAGACCTGTTTCGAAACAGGGCCTTCCAGTGGCCAAACCGTTTCGATACGGTCACCTGCCGTTTCGAAACACCAAGGCCATTACAGGCCTCCGTTTCGAAACGCCAATGCCCGTTCCGATACGGTCTGCCCAGAAGCTGCAGAAATTACTGGTTTAACAAGCATTTAACCACTCAAACACATCCTAATGACTTCCTAATCATGCCAACAAGTCATCATACATATAAGGTACATGTTTGCAACATCAAAACACGTTCATGGCATCAATCAAGGAAATCCACTAATCTATAGGCATGCATCCTAATATCCAAAAAACCAACCAACCATCAAAACACCAAAATAAGCATCAAAATGGCCATTTACAAATCCAAATCATCAAAGGCATCATGCCACAATTAGGGAGTGCAAAACATCTCCCAAAACACAACCTAGGTTCCCATTGCCAAATATCAAAAACTAATAGTGTTGTGAAAACATCACCATACATGAGCTTAGCTTTCCCTTGGATTCTTAGCCTCCTTGCTGCCCTCAAACACTTCAATTGTCTGTATTATTGGTTCAAGAAAGAGAGCGTAAGCACAATTGCTTAGTGAGGCATGCTCTAAAGAAACAACACAATAATGCATTTTATAAAAACACTTTTAACAAAGCTTTCATCACATAATCATCATTAGTCATGCAACCTTGCATTCTTAAACAAGCATCTCATGCTTCATTAGAATCAACATGTCATATTGGCTTTGAAGTGATAATCCATAACCATTTACAACACAAAACACCATCGGATACGCGGATTACAAGCGTTGTCCCACACGCTTCATACACACTACCGAACGCACAAGGTGGAGTTTACCGGTACAATCACAACCCCTCAACACCCGTGATAGAGTTTAACGGCACAATCACAACCCCTCAACATCACTCATCAATAGTTGTATAACATCACTAACGAGAACACGGGACACACAACACAAGATCCACACATGGACTTTTAACCACCATTGTGATCTTAACCATCTCGTTAGTGTACTTGGATGGAGTTTACGGTACAATTACAGCCCCTCGACATCCAAGGCGACTTTATTCACGGTGCACCCAATCCTATAGCCGGCTAACTATATCTGATTCAAGTACTTTTAAACAAACACATCACTTGCCAATATACATCATTTATCATCAACAATTCACCGTTTTGAAGCATTTAATCAAAATCATTTAACAACATGCATCACTATGCATCAAATCCACATTTTCAACATATCAAACCAAGGATCTCTTACCTTGAGCATCCTTCAACATATGGCTTTCAAAACCAGCATTAACCATGCTAAATCATGCTTTCAAAACAGAATTTAAACAAGCAATTTATCAACAAATGCATCGAACCACTCCATGGCTCATACAAGAGAGTTTTTCCGAAATCTTACTCTTGAGCTTAGTTAAGTTGCTTAGACTTAAACTAAGCTCCCAAAACCTTCAAACATTGGTTTCAAAGCTGAAAACCCAACTTCACTCTCCAATTCCGTTTCGCAAGCTTGCTGAAACGCCGATCAAGCCTCCGGATCAACACCACAAGTGTCCGAAGATGTATCCCCTGTTTTAAACACATCAAAGCAGAGGATTAATTCATCATCGTGTATTAAAATCTTCAGCCATTACACCTAAACTCGCTGCTCTACCTAGAGCCAACATTTCGGCTATCAAACACAACCGAAATCACCTCCAAACTCTTCCAAAACATAACCAAGCCATGATCCATCACTTCTAACCATTTCTAAATATCAATTAACATCCAAAATGAACCTAATCTCGTCCTTATACCTCCAGCTATAACAGAACACCAAGATCACCCCAAAAACCACCATTTTCATAAGCAAAAACTTAGGAAATTCAACCTATTCGGGATTGCATTGATAAAACCTCATTTACACATCATTAGACATCCAAAATAAAATTAAGAAACATCTCAAAACAGAGCCCAAACAATCACCACGAAATTCTTCAAGATTCCATCCAAATCTTGAGTTTTAAGCCAAAATCAAGCTTATACCATTCAAACCATTTATAAAACTTAAATTAAGGATTGACAATTTGGGAATTTCAGTAAAGAACTTAATATTTAGAGGAGAAGAACAACCTTACCTCTAAATATAGATTTCTCCTTGATTAGAGACAATTTTCTTGAAAATCCAATGAGCAAATCAAAAGGATTTGATGTAGAAAGGATTAGGAATTAATTGTTGATTGAATCCTCATCAATTGAATTGAAAACCAATGGAAAAGATGCTGGAGAAAAGTGTTTGGATGAGGGAATTTTGAGAGAAAATGAGATGAGAAAGTTTTAAGAAAAGTTAGTTATGAAAATCTAAAAATTGGTTTTCTCCTTTTCATTTAATTAATTAAACATTAATTAAATCATTTAAAACTAAGAAAAATCTGGAGAAATCTTCCTTGGGCAAATTAGCTCCTTAAAGATTCAAAGTTTCAATCCTTACAAAACAGTCACCACTGAACTTTTCAAAAATCGCATTTTAGTCACTATTTCAAAATGTTGCACTTCCAAACCTTATTTTGTAAAATTGATTTCACCACTCTCTTATATATATATTAAAAGATGATTTTTAAATATTTTTCCATATTTTTAAAGCTTCCCGAACTAGGCTTTCCCTAAAAACTCCTTTTATATTATAACTGAAAAACAGACCAGTCCGGTTCAGACCCTAAACTTCCAAGCCCAAATTGGGGTGTTACAACTCTCCCCCCTTAAGAAATTTCGTCCTTGAAATTTACCTGGACGAAAGAGGTACGAAAACTGCTTCTTCATGTCATCCTTTCTTTCCCACGTGGCTTCCTCAACACCACGATGCTTCCACAACACCTTTACCAAATCAATGGTCTTGCCTCGAAGAACTTTACTGTCCGAATCAAGAATTTCCACCGGCTCCTCATCATAGGTCAAGTCTGGATTCAACTCCACTTCCTCCACAGACATAACATGCGAAGGATCCGATCTATACCTTCGAAGCATAGAGACATGAAACACATCATGAATCTTTTCCAACTCTTGCGGTAACCTCAGCTTGTACGCAACAGGACCCACACGTTCAGTAACCTCGTATGGTCCAATGTACCTAGGGCTCAACTTACCCTTTCGACCAAACCTCATCACCTTTTTCCAAGGTGAAACTTTCAAAAACACACGGTCACCTACCGCAAACTCAATCTCCTTACACTTCAAATCCGCGTAAGACTTCTGTCGATCAGAAGCTGCCTTCAATCGCTCACAAATGAGCTTCACCTTCTCGGTGGTTCCTTTCAACAAAGCTGGCATTGAAACCAACTTTTGACCTGTCTCAGCCCAACAAAGAGGAGTTATGCACTTCCTCCCGTACAAGGCTTCATAAGGTGCCATTTGAATACTTGCCTGGTAGCTATTGTTATATGCAAACTCCACCAAAGGCAAATGCTTCTCCCAAGAACCCTGAAACTCAATCACACAGCACCTCAACATATCTTCCAGCACTTGGATAACACGCTCAGCCTGTCCATCCGACTGTGGATGATAAGAAGTACTGAAATTCAGCCGTGTACCCAAAGCTTGATGCAAACATTCCTAGAAACGCGACGTAAACCTCGGATCTCTATCCGAAACAATAGACTTTGGCACACCATGCAGCCGCACAATCTCAGCAATGTACAACTCAGCAAGCTTGTCGAAAGTGTACGTAGTATGCACAAACAAGAAATGAGCACACTTCGTAAGGTGATCCACAATCACCCACACCGAATTCGTCTTCGATGGAGACAAAGGCAAACCAGGAACAAAGTCCATGGTAATCCTTTCCCACTTCCACTCAAGTATCCTCAATGGTTGCAACAACCCAGAAGGAAATTGATGCTCAGCCTTAACTCGCTGACAAACCATGCACTTACTCACATACTCTGCAACATCTTTCTTCAAACCCACCCAATAGTACTCATCCTTAAGATCACGATACATCTTAGTACTACCAGGGTGCATAGCAAAAGGACTGCTATGAGCTTCAGTCAGAATAGCACGCCTCAACTCAGCATCATTGGGCACTACTATCCGACTCCCAAAACATAGAACTCCATCATCATTAAAACAGAATTCCGATGGCCTACCCTCAACAGTATCCTGAACATGTAGCACCAAGGAATCATCCAACAGCTGCTTATCCTTTATCAACTGAACCAAAGATGGTTTCACATGCAATTCAGCCACAAGACCTCCATCTCGCAAAATACTCAAACTGGAAAACATAGCCCTCAACTCCACTACCACATTCCTACTCAAGGCATCCGCTACAACATTAGCTTTTCCCGGATGGTACTCGATCGTCAGATCGTAATCTTTAAGCAACTCCACCCAACGTCATTGTCTAACATTCAACTCTTTCTATGACATCAGATACTTCAAACTTTTGTGATCCGTGTACACAGTACATTTCTCACCATACAGGTAATGTCTCCAAATTTTCAAAGCAAAGACCACCGCAGCTAACTCGATATCATGCGTAGGATAATTACGCTCATGCACCTTCAACTGTCGCGATGCATAAGCCACCACCTTACCCTCTTGCATCAACACACACCCCAACACAACGTAGGATGCTTCACTGTACACCACAAACTCTTTCCATGATTCAGGATGAACCAAGATAGGAGCTTGCGTCAAAGCTGCCTTAAGCTTCTCAAAAGCCTGATGTCTCACTTCTGTCCACTCATACTTGACATCCTTCTGCAACAACTTCGTCAAAGGTGCAGCAATCTTTGAAAATCCATCCACGAACCTCCGGTAGTATCCTGCCAAACCAAGGAAACTACGGACTTCATGAACAGACTTAGGAGGCTTCCAATTCATCACCGCCTCAACCTTCTGAGGATCAACACGAATCCCCTCAGCAGAAACCACATGTCCAAGGAACACAACTTCCCTAAGCCAAAATTCACACTTGCTCAGCTTAGCATAAAGCTGATTTTCCAACAAAGCCTGCAACACAATCCTCAAATGCCCCTCATGCTCCTCCTCAGTACGAGAGTACACAAGGATATCATCAATGGACACCACAACAAACTTGTCCAAATACACATGGAACACTCTATTCATCATGTCCATAAAGGCTGCAGGAGCATTCGTCAAACCAAACGACATCACAAGGAACTCATAATGCCCATACCTCGTTTTGAAGGCTGTTTTTGGCACATCCACATCCTTCACCTTCAGCTGGTAATAACCTGACCTTAAGTCAATCTTAGAGAACACAATCGCTCCCCGAAATTGATCAAAAAGATCATCAATCCTCAGCAAAGGATACCGATTTTTGATAGTCAACTTGTTCAGCTGACGATAATCGATGCACATTCTCATAGTGCCATCCTTTTTCTTCACAAACAAGACCGGTGCACCCCAAGGTGACACACTCGGCAGAATGAAACCACGATCAAGAAAATCCTGAAGTTGCGTCTTCAGCTCCTTCAACTCCTTAGGTGCCATTCGGTAAGGAGTAATGGATACTGGAGTTGTGTTTTCATACAGCTCAATTCCAAACTCCACCTCTCGGATAGGAGGCAAACTAGGTAACTCCTCCGGAAACACACCAGGAAACTCTCGCACAGTCCTGATATCTTGAACTCGCAACACCTTAGAGCTAGGATTCATCACAAAGGCTAGGTAGGCCTCACAACCTTGCCTCAGCATTCTGCTTGTTTCCAATGTAGACACCACATTGGCAAGAAACTTCACATTCTCACCAACCACCACTACCTTATAATCATCAGCAAGCTTCAACGAAACTCGCTTGTTCTCAAAATTCACCACAGCTCGATCTTCAACAAGCCAATCCATACCAAGGATTACATCAAAACCATAGAATGGCAATTCCATGAGATCAACAAGAAAAACATGGTTTTGCACTACCAAAGGACATCTTCTATACAACTTCTGTGTCACAACAGTCTCACCAAAGGAACTAGTCACACGCATACCAACATCCAAAAACTCAACAGGTAAACCAAGCAATTGAGCATGTTCACGCAATATGTAAGAGTGTGTAGATCCAGAATCAATCAAGGAAAGTAATGACAAGGATTGCAAAGTAAAGGTACCTGCGATCACATTCGTGTCATTTCTCCCCTCTCGCTGAGCATACACTCGAGCCTGGCCACCACCCTCAGGTTCGACAGCCACCACATGTGCCACGTTCCTCCCACCATCGTCTCTACGCTGGAAGTTATCACGGCCGCGCCCACGACCTCTCTGTGGTACAACAACCCCAGGAGCACGTCCCTGACCACCACCGGCCAACAAAGGACACTCCCTCCTCATGTGGTCTGCCGAACCACAATTCCAGCACGAATTACCAGTCACTGCCACTGGAGCCTGAACCTCCCTCGCTGCTCGAGGACAATCACGCCTCAAATGGCCACGCGATCCACACGTCTAACACGTGTTCTGATCCGCTCTCATCCTGTCTCCCTGAACAGGCGCACCATGCCCTCCATTACCACGCCTAGCAGAAGAATGATACCTCTTATCTCGTCCTCTCTTGTTCTGTCCACCACCGGAACTATACTCAGCAGCTCTTTTTCCCGAGCCAGAACCAACACCTCTAGAGGACAAACCCAGGTTCTCCTCAATGTCCTTTGCCCTACTCACCAGCACATCAAAATCCGTGTACTCAGCAGCAAGCATAAAGGTCTTTACGTCCGTCACCAAACCATATCGGAAACGCTCACACCTCTCCCGCTCATCCGGGATAAGCTCAGGTGCGTACTGACTAAGACGGACAAACTGAATCTCGTACTCAGCCACCGTCATGCTTCCTTGAACAAGAGACATGAATTCTCTTTTCTTCTCATCTATGTATCGTGCACCTAGATACTTTCGCTTGAACGCGTTCAGAAAGAACGTCCAAGTCACATCAACTTCCTCCATTCCGGAGACAGTGGTCCTCCACCACGTGTACGCATCATCATGTAACAGCGATACTACACAACCTAACTTCTGCACATCATTGCAGTTCATTTGTCCCAAAATTCTCTTGGTACTTTCCAACCAAGATTCAGAACCTTCAGGAGATAAACCTTTGAACTCAGTCCCTCCCAGACTGCGAAGACGTTCCAAAGGTAATCTCGCATTAGCATCACCCTGATGCACAGCTCCGTGAGCTCCAGCTACTGCTGCCTGAAAGGCTCCAGCAATAGCCTGTATCAATACAGTCATGTCAGGAGCAGCTTGCCCCTGCACACCATCAGGTCCAGCGACCCCAGCACCAGCACCAACACCAGCATTTTCACCTCCAGCACCACCACCACCGGGCGGTCCACCACCATGAGGAGGAGGTAAATCCACAACATTATCGACATTCTCCTCATTCCCATCCTGAGCCATAGCTCTCGTATTCATCCTCGTCTCTCTACGAGGTCCCATTACAAGAAAAACAATGCACTGACACAAATGCAATAAACATAATTAGGCTCAACAAGGTAAGTAATCCAAGCACTCAAGCTCGTTTTTCAAAAAAAATTCCTTTCATTAGTTTTGATATGGCAATGGGTGCCTCTAACATGCTTCAACATAGCATACATCACAATTGCATCATACTTTACAATTTACACATCATACTTTCATTTAATAAGGCACATCATGCAAACACACATACATCACCCACATAACCATTCCCGTTTACTCAAGAACTCAGCTCTGATACCACAAATGTAACCCCCTTAGCCCGGCCTAGACGGTTGACCCGAACTACGAAGGTTACACGGGGAAAACCAAAGTCAACCCGATAGTCAACCTTGATTAACGACCCTTTTTTTCCTTTTTAAACTTGTCTAGATGCATATTAACCCTAAGCGTACTCTTGAGAAACACATACGTGAAAAGCACAGCGATCAAACTATAATAAGGAACTCAATTGCACAAATCACAATATTAGGGACCAAAATGTAAATTTTGGAAATTTGAAGGTCTTAACTGATTTTAAGGTTACCAACATTAAATTAGTCTTATTACATGCTTCCCTATCAAATTTCACCTTAGTCGGACATCTCGAACTCATGCAATTGCAAATACAAATTTCAGGACTGAAACGTAAAACTACAAACCTCAAAACCATTCAAATCAGTGCCCAACGGTCACCCGTTTCGAAACGGTGTTGACTGTACCGAAACGCGGGTTTGTTTCGAGACCTGTTTCGAAACAGGGCCTTCCAGTGGCCAAACCGTTTCGATACGGTCACCAGCCGATTCGAAACACCAAGGCCATTACAGGCCCCCATTTCGAAACGCCAATGCCCGTTCCGATACGGTCTGCCCAGAAACTGCAGAAATTGCTGGTTTAACAAGAATTTAACCACTAAAACACATCCTAATGACTTCCTAATCATGCCAAGAAGTCTTCATACATATATAGAGCATGTTTGTAACTCCCAAGCACATTCATGGCATCAATCAAGGAAATCCACTAATCTATAGGCATGCATCCTAATATCAAAAAAACCAACCAACCATCAAAACACCAAAATAAGCATCAAAATGGCCATTTACAAATCCAAATCATCAAAGGCATCATGCCACAATTAGGGAGTCCAAAACATCTCCCAAAACACAACCTAGGTTCCCATTGCCAAATATCAAAAAGTAATGGTGTTGTGAAAACATCACCATACATGAGCTTAGCTTTCCCTTGGATTCTTAGCCTCCTTGCTGCCCTCAAACACTTCAATTGTCTGCATTATTGGTTCAAGAAAGAGAGCGTAAGCACAATTGCTTAGTGAGGCATGCTCTAAAGAAACAACACAATAATGCATTTTATAAAAACACTTTTAACAAAGCTTTCATCATTAGTCATGCAACCTTGCATTCTTAAACAAGCATCTCATGCTTCATTAGAATCAACATGTCATATTGGCTTTCAAGTGATAATCCATAACCTTTTACAACACAAAACACAATCGGATACGCGGATTACAAGCGTTGTCCCACACGTTTCATACACACTACCGAACGCACAAGGTGGAGTTTACCGGTACAATCACAACCCCTCAACACCCGTGATGGAGTTTAACGGTACAATCACAACCCCTCAACATCACTCATCGGTAGTTGTATAACATCACTAACGAGAACACGGGACACACAACACAAGATCCACACATGGACTTTTAACCACCATTGTGATCTTAACCATCTCGTTAGTGTACTTGGATGGAGTTTACGGTACAATTACAAACCCTCGACATCCAAGGCGACTTTATTCACGGTGCACCCAATCCTATAGCCGGCTAACTATATTCGATTCAAGTACTTTTAAACCAACACATCACTTCCCAATATACATCATTTATCATCAACAATTCACTGTTTTGAAGCATTTAATCAAAGCCATTTAACAACATGCATCACTATGCATCAAATCCACATTTTCAACATATCAAACCAAGGATCTCTTACCTTGAGCATCCTTCAACATATGGCTTTCAAAACCAGCATTAACCATGCTAAATCATGCTTTCAAAACAGAATTTAAACATGCAATTTATCAACAAATGCATCGAACCACTCCATGGCTCATACAAGAGAGTTTTTCCGAAAGCTTACTCTTGAGCTTAGTTAAGTTGCTTAGACTTAAACTAAGCTCCCAAAACCTTCAAACATTGGTTTCAAAGCTGAAAACCCAACTTCACTCATCAATTCCGTTTAGCAAGCTTGCCGAAACGCCGATCAAGCCTCCGGATCAACACCACAAGTGTCTGAAGATGTCTCCCTTGTTTTTAAACACATCAAAACAGAGGATTAATGCATCATCATGCATTAAAATCTTCAGCCATTACACCTAAACTCGCTGCTCTACCTAGAGCCAACATTTCGGCTACCAAACACAACCGAAATCACCTCCAAACTCTTCCAAAACATAACCCAGCCATGATCCATCACTTCTAACCGTTTCTAAATATCAATTAACATCCAAAATGAACCTAAACTCGTCCTTATACCTCCATCTATAATAGAACACCAAGATCACCCCAAAAACCACCATTTTCATAAGCAAAAACTTAGGAAATTCAACCTATTCGGGATAGCATTGATAAAACCTCATCTACACATCATTAGACATCCAAAATACATTTAAGAAACATCTCAAAACAGAGCCCAAACAATCACCACGAAATTCTTCAAGATTCCATCCAAATCTTGAGTTTTAAGCCAAAATCAAGCTTCTACCATTCAAACCATTTATAAAAGTTAAATTAAGAATTGACAACTTGGGAATTTCAGTAAAGAACTTAATATTTAGAGGAGAAGAACAACCTTACCTCTAAATGTAGATTTTTCCTTGATTAGAGACAATTTTCTTGAAAATCCAATGAGCAAATGAAAAGGATTTGATCTAGAAAGGATTAGGAATTAATTGTTGATTGAATCCTCATCAATTGAATTGAAAACCAATGGAAAAGATGCTGGAGAAAAGTGTTTGGATGAGGGAATTTTGAGAGAAAAGGAGATGAGAAAGTTTTAAGAAAAGTTAGTTATGAAAATCTAAAAATTGGTTTTCTCCTTTTCATTTAATTAATTAAACATTAATTAAATCATTTAAAACTAAGAAAAATCTGGAGAAATCTTCCTTGGGCAAATTAGCTCCTTAAAGATTCAAAGTTTCAATCCTTACAAAACAGTCACCACTGAACTTTTCAAAAATCGCATTTTAGTCACTATTTCAAAATGTTGCACTTCCAAACCTTATTTTGTAAAATTGATTTCACCACTCCCTTATATATATATATATATTAAAAGAGGATTTTTAAATATTTTTCCATATTTTTAAAGCATCCCGAACTAGGCTTTCCCTAAAAACTCCTTTTATATTCGAACTAAAAAATAGACCAGTCCGGTTCAGACCCTAAACTTCCAAGCCCAAAATTGGGGTCTTACAGAACTATTACACAAATGCCCCTTGCAAGGATTCCCAATATGGATGCATGTGACCATGTTCTACAATGCGGTTAACACGACAACTAGGATGATGCTCCATGCCTCGGCAAACGACATATTTCTAGACAAAGAACCGGAAGAAGCCAAGGAAATTTTAAACAGGACAGCTAAGAATGATTATCAGTTCCCCACGGCCAGAAGGGTAAGAGTCCACCATCAACCCACAGTAAATGATATAGGGTCCTTGGACTCACTTTCATCTCAAATCGCCACCTTGACAAAGTTGGTTCTGATATTACAGTTGCAAAGCAATCAACAGGAAGTCAAGGTAATTGATTTATTTTGCAAAAACTGTGGAGGTAACCATGCATTTTTGAATGCCAGCAGAACCCAGAATCAACCTGCTATGTTGGAAACTTTAACTGCAACAATCAGTTGTCCAACAACTACAATCCAGCCTAGAAAAAGCACCCAAACTTCTCCTGGAGCAACCCTAACAATCCACTGAATCCGCAAAATCGTAATGCTCCAACTCATGCCGCCGCAGCAGCAGCAAATGCCGTCGTAACAGCCAATGCAATCTAGTTCTTTTGAAAACACTCTTCATGCTTTTATAATCAAACTAGTGCATATATGGCCAACACTGATAAGTTCATAAAAAAGACTGAAACTTTTATGGACATGAAAGAGATGCGGTTGCAGAACAACGAGGCAACATTGAAGTACTTAGAAACGCAAGTGGGGCAGATTGCTCAGATCCTGAACACCAGGCCAGTTGGTGGATTCCCTAGCGACACTGAAGCCGCTAAGGGAATGCCATACAAGCAGTGCAAGGCTGTAACCACTACAAGTGGTATTAAACTACAGGGGTCGCAGAGCAAGCAGATAGAACATGAGAAACCAGAAGAGACAACTGCCACAACACCGACCAAAAAAAAAGGTGACGCGGCAACTGTAACACCCCAATTTTGGGCTTAGAAGTTTAGGGTTCGAACCGGACCGGTCTGAGAAACGGTTCGAATATAAAAGGGAGTTTTAGGGAAAGCCTAGTTCGGGATGCTTTAAAAATTTGAAAAATATCTAAAAATCCTCATTTAATATATATAAGAGAGTGGTGAAATCAATTTTACAAAATAAGGTTTGGAAATACTACATTTCGGTGTAGTGACCAAATTGCGATTTTTGCAAAGTTTAGTAGTGATTTTTTGTAAAGGATTGAAACTTTGAATCTTTATGTAGCTAATTTACCCAAAATGTTTTTCTCCAGATTTTTCCTTAATTTGGGTGATTTAATTAATTATTTAATTAAATAAAAGAAAGGTGAAAACTACTTTTTGACTTTCTTAACTACCTTTCTCTAATTTTCCCTCATTCCTTTTTTCTCTCAAAATCCTATCATCCAAACACATTTTCTCCAGAAAAATTCACTTTGATCTTCACTTCAATTGATGAGATTTCCATCACCTATTGGTTTCTAATCAATCTTGCAACAAATCCTTTTGATTTCTACATTGCTTTTTTCATGGAATTTTGGCCCAAATCAAGGAGAAATCACCATTTAGAGGTAACATTGTTCTTCTCCTCTAAATACTCAGTTCTTTACTGAAATTCTCAAGTTGTAAATCCTTTATTAAAGTTTTATAAATGGTTTTAATGTTAGAAACAAGATTTTGGCTTAAAACTCAAGATTTTGGAAGAGATCTTGAAGATTTTCGTTGTAATTGATTGGGCTCTGTTTTGAGATAGTTCTCTAATGTATTTTGGATGTTAAATGATGTTAGAAATGAGGTTTTATCAATCCAATCCCGAATAGCTTGTGTTTCCTAAGTTTTTGCTTATGAAAATGGTGGTTTTTGAGGTGTTTTTGGTGTTCTATTATAGCTGGAGGTATAAGGACGAGTTGAGAGTTTTTTTTTATGTTAATTGATGTTTAGAAATGATTAGAAGTGATGGATCTTGGCTGGGTTAAGTTTTGGAAGAGTTCGGAGGTGATTTTGGTTGTGTTTGGTGGCCGAAATGTTGGTTTTAGGTAGAGCAGCGAGTTTAGGAGTGTTGGCTGAAGATTTCAATGCATGATGATGCATTAATCCTCTGCTTTGATGTGTCTAAAAAGGGGGATACTTCTTCAGACAGTTTTGGAGTTGATCCGGAGGCTTAATAGGCGTTTCGGCAAGCAAGCGAAACGAAATTGGTGAGTGCGTTTAGTTTTGAAGTCCATGTGGACAAAAACACAAGGTTTGGGGATTTAGGAGAGGTTTGAAACACCTTCCTAAATCCGGAAAAAAGTATGGTTTGATTTGATCTCTCTAAACTGGTGTTTTGGCCCCAAATTGCTTTTATATGCTCATGGTTTATGGTTGTTAAATTCCTACTGTTTTTATGCATGTTTTGAAGCATGAGATTATGCTTGTAGAGTTGTCATGAGATGGCATGAAGCATGAAAAACAGTAGGTGTGATGATATTTTAACACATTATATTGACATAGATGTTGAGAAACTTATCGGATATAATTGATCGATCAATAGGATGAGAGTGCACTATAAACTAAAAATTCGTACGTGTTCTTTGGTTAAGCCAAAGGGAGATTTTCTGATGATGGGCATTCCATCGGGTAGGACTTGGTGAAATACCCAAACTTTGTGGCGATGAGAGATTCCGCAATGTGAGTACAATGATGAGAGATTCCACTGGAAGTTGTTGATAGACAAGTGAGTACGGTGATGTGAGCTTCCACCGGAAGAGTCTAGTGTAGAAACGTGTCCACATATCCGAGTATTGATGAGATGCTAAATGCCAATATAAATGATGAAATGGTTTTTGTTACACATGTACCTTGATGAAATGATTTATGCTATGATATATGCATATGTGTTTTGTGTAGAAATGCTTTGACAATACAAGCATGTGAATGGCCTTGCCATGAGTTTTGAATTAGTTTTAATGCATGAGATAGAATGAAGGTACATGTGTTTTCAATGAGTTTTGCTTTGAAAGTTTATCAAGCATGAGGAAGAGATGAGCATGTGGTTTTAAAGCTTAAATGAAAGTGTTTTCTAAAATTGCATTATTGTGTTGGTTTATTTAGAGCATGCCTCACTAAGCAATTATGCTTACGCTCTCTTCTACCAATAATGTAGATAATAGAGGTGTTTGAGGGCATCAAGGGAGCTAAGTTTGTCGAAGGGAATCCAAGCTCATGTATGGTGAAGTTTTCGTACACTATTAGTTTTGATAAATTGGCAATGGGAACCTAAGTTTTGTTTTGGGAGATGTGTTAAACTCCCTAAGGTTGAGGCATGTGTGCTTTGGTTGATTTGAATTGTAAATAACCATTATTGCTTGTTTGGAGGGTTGATTTCCCTATTTGGATTGGATATTAGGATGCATGCCTCTAGACTTATGAATTTTCACGTTTAATGTTATAAATGTGTATAGGAGTTCTAAACATGCACCTTATATGTTTGATGACTTGTTGATATGCTTCGGAAGTCCTTTGGATGTGTTTGATCGAGTTTTTGCATGAAACACCAGCATTTGCTGCTGTTTCTGGGCAAACCGTATCGAAACACCCCCTAGTATTTCGAAACGGGGGCCTGAAATGGCCTTCGTGTTTCAAAACCCTAAGGGATGTTTCGAAACGATTTGGCCACTAGAAGGCCTCGTTTCGGAACTGGTCTCGGAACCAACCTGCGTTTCGAAACGGTCAACTCCGTTTCCATCCATCATTTCGATACAGCTGGTGGACGTTTCGAAACAGGTGACCATTGGACACTGATTTGAATGGTGCAGAAGTTTGCAAGCTTTACATTTTAGTCCCAAATGTTGATATTGCAATTGCTTGAGTTTGAGATGTTCAATTAAGATGAAATTTAGCAGTGAAGCATGTAACAAGACTAATTTTATATTGGTAACATTAAACTCAGTAAAGACCTTATAATTTATAGAAATTACAAAATAGTCCCTAAACATATAATTAGTGCAATTGAGTCCTTGTATGTTATCCGATCGCTGTGTCGTTCTCAAATATGTTTTATGAGTACTCACTTAGGGTTAATATGTATCTAGACAAGACTAAAAAGGGAAAAAAAGGTCGTGAATCAAGGTTGACTTTCGGGTTGACTTTGGTTTTCCCCGTGTAATCTTCGTAGTTCGGGTCAACCGTCTAGGCCGAGATAAGGGGTTACATTTGGTGGTATCAGAGCTTAGTTCTCGTATGATTGGGGTTTGCTATGTGGTTGATGTATGTGTGATTGCATGATATGCCTTTTTGGTGAAAGAATTTTGTGTGAATAGTGATGTATGATATAAAATGTGATGTTTTTGTGATATGATATGCTATGTTGGAATGTGTTAGGGGACCCCATTGCCAAGTCAAAACTAATGAAAGGAATTGTTTTCGAAAATGAGCTTGAGTACTTGGATTACTTACCTTATTGAGCCTAATTGTGTTTATTGCGTTGTGTCGGTGCATTGTTTTCTTTGTAAACGGGGCCACGTAGAGAGACGAGGATGAATACAAGAGCTATGGCTCTGAATGAGAATGATGAGATTGCTGAGAATGTTTTGGATTTACCTCCTCCCCCTGGTGGTGGACCACCCGGGTGTGATGGTGCTGGAGGTGATAATGCTGGTGTTGGTGCGGGTGCTAGGGTCGTTGGACCTGAAGGTGTGCAGGGGCAAGCTTTTCCTGATATGACCGTGTTGATTCAGGCTATTGCCGGAGCCTTTCAGGCAGCAGTAGCTGGAGCTTATGGAGCTGCGCATCAGGAAGATGCCAATGTGAGATTGCCTTTGGAACGTCTTCGCAGTCTGGGAGGGACTGAGTTCAGAGGTCTATCTCCGGAAGGATCTGAGTCTTGGTTGGAAAGCACCAAGAGGATTTTGGGTCAGATGAGCTGCAATACTGTGCAGAATCTGGGTTGTGTGGTGTCATTGCTGCATGGTGATGCTTATACGTGGTGGACGACCACTATCTCTGGGATGGAAGATGGTGAAGTGACCTGGACGTTCTTCCTGAGTGCATATAAGCGGAAGTATCTGGGTGTGCGATACCTAGATGAGAAGAAAAGAGAATTTATGTCTCTTGTGCAAGGTAGCATGACGGTAGCTGAGTATGAGATTCAGTTTGCCCACCTCAATCAGTATGCACCTGAGCTGATCCCTAATGAACGGGAGAGGTGCGAACGATTTCGTTATGGGTTGGTAACGGATGTGAAGACTTTCATGCTTGCAGCTGACTATACAGATTTTGATGTCTTGGTCACTAGAGCCAAGGACATTGAGTCAAATCTTGGTTTGACTAGCCGAGCGGCTGGATCTAGCTCTGGGAAGAGAGCGGCAGAACGCGATTATGGTAGAGATCGCAAAAAGAGGCATAAGGATAGGAGGCCGCACTTTGATGCTAGGCGCGGGGGTGGTAACCCTGGGAGAGGTCATCAAGGACCTAATGTTGTTTAGAGGACTTTTGAGTGTAACCGTTGTGGTAGACGGCATGGTGGCGAGTGTTGGGGTAACCTTGGTACATGCTGGAATTGTGGAAACAGTGGACATTTGAAGAAGGATTGTCCTCAGCCTTTGAAGGAGGGACAGGCTCCGGTGAGAGCAGCTGAGCCACAGAGAGGCCGTGGGCGCGGCCGTGGTAATTTTCAGTGCAGAGGTGATGGTGGAAGGAATGTAGCACATGTTGTGACCGTTCAACCTGAGGGTGGCGGTCAGGCTCGAGTGTATGCTCAGCGTGAGGGAAGGAATGATACGGATGTGATCGCAGGTACCTTTACCTTGCAATCCTTATCATTACTTTCTTTGATTGATTCTGGATCTACACACTCGTACATATTGCTTGAACATGCTCAAATGCTTGGTTTACCTGTTGAGTCTTTGGATGTTGGTATGCGTGTGACTAGTTCCTTTGGTGAGACAGTTGTGACACGAAAGTTGTATAGAAGATGTCCCTTGAAAGTGCAAAACCATGTTTTTCTTGTTGATCTCATCGAATTGACATTCTATGGTTTTGATGTAATCCTTTGTATGGATTGGCTTGTTGAACATCGGCATGTAGTGGATTTTTAAACAAACGAGTTTCGCTAAAACTTGCGGATGATTACGAAGTGGTGGTGGTTGGTGAGAATGTGAAGTTTCTTGCCAATGTGGTGTCTACATTAGAAGCGAGTTGGATGCTGAGGCAAGGTTGCGAGGCTACCTAGCCTTTTTAATGAATCCTAGTTCAAAGGAGTTGCACGTTCAGGATATCAGAATTGTTCGGAGTTCCCTAAAGTGTTTCCGGAGGAGTTACCTGGATTGCTGCCTAGTCGAGAGGTGGAGTTTGGAATTGAGCTGTATGAAAACACAACTCCGGTGTTCATTGCTCCCTATCGTATGGAACCGAAGGAGTTGAAGGAGTTAAAGACGCAACTTCAGGAGTTGCTTGACCATGGTTTTATTCAGCCAAGTGTGTCACCTTGGGGTGCACCGGTCTTGTTTGTGAAGAAGAAAGATGGCACTATGAGAATGTGCATCGATTATCGTCAGCTGAACAAGTTGACCATGAAGAATCGGTATCCTCTACCGAGGATTGATGATCTTTTTGATCAGTTTCGTGGAGCGGATGTGTTCTCTAAGATTGACTTAAGGTCAGGGTACTACCAGCTTAAGGTGAAAGATGTGGATGTGTCGAAAACAGCCTTTAGAACGAGGTATGGGCATTATGAATTCCTTGTGATGCCGTTTGGCTTGACGAATGCTCCTGCAGCTTTCATGGACATGATGAATAGAGTGTTCCATGAATATTTGGACAAGTTTGTTGTGGTGTTCATCGACGATATCCTTGTGTACTCTCGTACTGAGGAGGAGCATGAAGATCATTTGAGGGTTGTCTTGCAAGCGCTTCTGGAAAATCAGCTTTATGCTAAGTTGAGCAAGTGTGAGTTTTGGCTAAAGGAAGTTGTTTTCCTTGGTCATGTGGTTTCGGCTGAGGGGATTCGTGTTGATCCTTAGAAGATCGAGGCGGTTATGAATTGGAAGCCTCATAAGTCTGTTCATGAAGTTCATAGTTTCCTTGGGTTAGCAGGATATTACCGGAGGTTTGTGGATGGATTTTTCGAAGATTGCTGCACCTTTGACGAAGTTGTTGCAAAAAGATGTCAAGTATGAGTGGACAGAAGAAAGAAAACAAGCTTTTGAGATGCTTACGGCAGCTTTGACGCAAGCTCCAATCTTAGTTCAACCTGAATCAGGAAAAGAGTTGTGGTATACAGTGACGCATCCTACGTTGGTTTGGGGTGTGTGCTAATGCAAGAAGGTAAGGTGTTGGCTTATGCATCGCGACAGTTGAAGGTGCATGAGCGCAATTATCCTACGCATGATATTGAGTTAGTCGCGGGGGTTTTTGCTTTGAAGATTTGGAGACATTATCTTTATGGTGAGAAGTGTACTGTGTACACGGACCACGAGAGTTTGAAGTATTTGATGTCTCAGAAAGAGTTGAATCTTAGGCAACAACGTTGGGTGGAGTTGCTTAAAGATTACGATTTGATGATCGAGTATCATCCGGGAAAAGCTAATGTTGTGGCGGATGCCTTGAGCAGGAAGGTGGTGGTTGAGTTAAGGGCTATATTTGCCAGCTTGAGTATTTCGCAACATGGAGGTCTTGTGGCTGAATTGCAAGTGAAACCATCTTTGGTTCAGTTGATAAAGGATAAGCAATTGTTGGATGATTCTTTGGTGCCACATATTCAGGATATTGCTGAGGATAGACCATCAGATTTCTGTTTTTAATGATGATGGAGTTTTATGTTTCGGAAGACGGATAGTAGTGCTGAATGATATGGAGTTGAGGCATACTATTCTGACTGAAGCTCACAGTAGTCCTTTTGCTATGCACCCTGGTAGTACAAAGATGTATCGTGATTTGAGGGATGAGTACCATTGGGTGGGGTTGAAGAAAGATGTTGCAGAATATGTGAGTAAGTGCATGGTTTGTCAGCGGGTTAAGGCTGAGCATTAGTTTCCTTCAGGGTTGTTGCAACCATTGGGGATTCCTGAGTGGAAGTGGGAAAGGATTACCATGGACTTTGTGTCTGGTTTGCCTTTGTCGCCATCGAAGAAGAATTCGGCGTGGGTGATTGTGGATCGCCTTACGAAGTGTGCGCATTTCTTGCCTGTGCATACCACGTGTACTTTGGACAAGCTTGCAGAGCTGTACATTGCTGAGATTGTGCGTCTGCATGGTGTGCAATAGTCTATAGTGTCGGATAGGGATCCGAGGTTCACATCACGTTTTTGGGAATGTTTGCATCAAGCTTTGGGTACGCGGCTGAATTTCAGTACTTCTTATCATCCACAGTCGGATGGTCAGTCTGAGCGTGTTATCCAAGTGCTTGAGGATATGTTGAGGTGTTGCGTGATTGAGTTCCAAGGCTCTTGGGAGAAGCATTTGCCTTTGGTGGAGTTTGCTTATAAAAATAGCTACCATGCAAGTATTCAAATGGCACCTTATGAAGCCTTGTATGGGAGGAAGTGCAGAACTCCTCTTTGCTGGGCTGAAACAGGTCAGAAGTTGGTCTCGATGTCGGCTTTGTTGAAAGGAACCACCGAGAAGGTGAAGCTCATTTGTGAGCGGTTGAAGGAAGCTTTTGATCGTCAGAAGTCTTACGCGGATTTGAAGCGTAAGGAGATTGAGTTTCCGGTGGGTGACCGTGTGTTTTTGAAGGTTTCACCTTGGAAGAAGGTGATGAGGTTTGGCCGAAAGGGTAAGTTGAGCCCTAGGTATATTGGACCATATGAGGTGATTGAACGTGTGGGTCCTGTTGCGTTCAAGTTGAGGTTACCGCAAGAGTTGGAAAGGATACATGATGTGTTTCATGTCTCTATGCTTCGAAGGTATAGATCGGATCCTTCGCATGTTATGCCTATGGAGGAAGTGGAGTTGAATCCAGATTTGACCTATGATGAGGAGCCGGTTGAGATTCTGGATTCGGACAGTAAAGTTCTTCGTGGTAAGACCATTGAGTTGGTTAAGGTGTTGTGGAGGCATCATGGTGTTGAGGAAGCCACGTGGGAAAGAAAAGATGACATGAAGAAGCAGTTTACTTATCTTTTTCCTCCAGGTAAATTTCGAGGACGAAATTTCTTAAGAGGGGGAGAGTTGTAACACCCCAATTTTGGGCTTAGAAATTTAGGGTTCGAACCAGACCGGTCTGAGAAACGGTTCGAATAAAAAAGAGAGTTTTAGGGAAAGCCTAGTTCGGGATGCTTTAAAATTTTAGAAAAATATCTAAAAATCCCCATTTAATATATATAAGAGAGTGGTGAAATCAATTTTACAAAATAAGGTTTGGAAATACTACATTTCAGTGTAGTGACCAAATTGCGATTTTTGCAAAGTTTAGTAGTGACTGTTTTGTAAAGGATTGAAACTTTGAATCTTTAAGGAGCTAATTTAGCCAAAATGTTTTTCTCCAAATTTTTCCTTAATTTGGGTGATTTAATTAATGATTTAATTAAATAAAAGAAAGGTGAAAACTACTTTTTGACTTTCTTAACTACCTTTCTCTAATTTTCCCTCATTCCTTTTTCTCTGAAAATCCTATCATCCAAACACATTTTCTCCAACAAAATTCACTTTGATCTTCACTTCAATTGATGAGATTTCCATTACCTATTGGTTTCTAATCAATCTTGCAACAAATCCTTTTGATTTCTACATTGCTTTTTTCATGGAATTTTGCCCAAATCAAGGAGAAATCACCATTTAGAGGTAACATTGTTCTTCTCCTCTAAATACTCAATTCTTTACTGAAATTCTCAAGTTGCCAATCCTTTATTAAAGTTTTATAAATGGTTTTAATGTTAGAAACAAGATTTTGGCTTAAAACTCAAGATTTTGGAAGAGATCTTGAAGATTTTCGTTGTAATTGATTGGGCTCTGTTTTGAGATAGTTCTCTAATGTATTTTGGATGTTAAATGATGTTAGAAATGAGTTTTTATCAATCCAATCCCGAATAGGTTGTGTTTCCTAAGTTTTTGCTTATGAAAATGGTGGTTTTTGAGGTGTTTTTGGTGTTTTGTTATAGTTGGAGGTATAAGGACGAGTTGAGAGTTGTTTTTGATTTTAATTGATGTTTAGAAATGATTACAAGTGATGGATCTTGGCTGGGTTAAGTTTTGGAAGAGTTTAGAGGTGATTTCGGTTTTGTTTGGTGGCCGAAATGTTGGTTTTAGGTAGAGCAGCGAGTTTAGGAGTGTTGGCTAAAGATTTCAATGCATGATGATGCATTAATCCTCTGCTTTGATGTGTCTAAAACAGGGGAGACATCTTCGGAAACTTTTGGAGTTGATCCGGAGGCTTAATCGGCGTTTCGCCAAGCAAGGGAAACGAAATTGGTGAGTGCGTTTGGTTTTGAAGTCCATGAGGACAAAAACACAAGGTTTGGGGATTTAGGAGAGGTTTGAAACACCTTCCTAAATCCGGAAGTAAGTATGGTTTGATTTGATCTCTCTAAAGTGGTGTTTTGGCCCCAAATTGCTTTTACATGCTCATGGTTTATGGTTGTTAAATTCCTACTGTTTTTATGCATGTTTTGAAGCATGAGATCATGCTTGTAGAGTTTTCATGAGATGGCATGATGCATTGAATAGATTTGAGCTCTTGGTTTTAAGTAAGTATGATTATTGATTTGAAAAGTGATGAGAAAACATTTGAGTTATTTTGCATGAAAAACAGTAGGTGTGATGATATTTTAACACATTATATTGGCATAGATGTTGAGAAACTTACCGGATATAATTGATCGATCAATAGGATGAGAGTGCACTATAAACTAAAAATTTGTACGTGCTATTTGGTTAAGCCAAAGGGAGATTTTCCGATGATGGGCATTCCATCGGGTAAGACTTGATGAAATACCCAAGCTTTGTGGCGATGAGAGATTCCACCATGTGAGTACGGTGTTGAGAGATTCCACCGGAAGTTGTTGGTAGACAAGTGAGTACGGTGATGTGAGATTCCATCGGAAGAGTCTAGTGTAGAAATGTGTCCGCATATCCGAGTATTGATGAGATGCTAAATGCCAATATAAATGATGAAATGGTTTTTGTTACACATGTACCTTGATGAAATGATTTATGCTATGATATATGCATATGTGTTTTGTTTAGAAATGCTTTGACAATACAAGCATGTGAATGGCCTTGCCATGAGTTTTGCATTAGTTTTAATGCATGATATAGAATGAAGGTACATGTGTTTTCAATGAGTTTTTCTTTGAAAGTTTATCAAGCATGAGGAAGAGATGAGCATGTGGTTTTAAAGCTTAAATGAAAGTGTTTTCTAAAATTGCATTATTGTGTTGGTTTATTTAGAGCATGCCTCACTAAGCAATTATGCTTACGCTCTCTTTTACCAATAATGCAGATAATAGAGGTGTTTGAGGGCATCAAGGGAGCTAAGTTTGTCCAAGGGAATCCAAGCTCATGTATGGTGAAGTTTTCGTACACTATTAGTTTTGATAAATTGGCAATGGGAACCTAAGTTTTGTTTTGGGAGATGTGTTAAACTCCCTAAGGTTGAGGCATGTGTGCTCTGGTTGATTTGAATTGTAAATGACCATTATTACTTGTTTGGAGGGTTGTTTTCCCTATTTGGATTGGATATTAGGATGCATGCCTCTAGACTTATGAATTTTCACGTTTGATGCTATGAATGTGTATAGGAGTTCTAAACATGCACCTTATATGTTTGATGACTTGTTGATATGCTTGGGAAGTCCTTTGGATGTGTTTGATCGAGTTTTTGCATGAAAAACCACCATTTGCTGCTGTTTCTGGGCAAACCGTATCGAAACACCCCCTAGTGTTTCGAAACGATGGCCTGAAATGGCCTTCGTGTTTCGAAACGATAAGGGATGTTTCGAAACGATTTGACCTCTGGAAGGCCTCGTTTCGGAACTGGTCTCGGAACCAACCCGCGTTCCGAAACGGTCAACTCCGTTTCGACCCATCGTTTCGATACAGCTGGTGGACGTTTCGAAACAGGTGACCGTTGGGCACTGATTTGAATGCTGCAGAAGTTTGCAAGCTTTACATTTTAGTCCCCAAATGTTGATATTGCAATTTCTTGAGTTTGAGATGTTCAATTAAGATGAAATTTGGCAGTGAAGCATGTAACAAGACTAATTTTATATTGGTAACATTAAACTCAGTAAAGACCTTCTAATTTATAGAAATTACAAAATAGTACCTAAACTTATAATTAGTGCAATTGAGGCCCTGTATGTTATCTGATCGCTGTGTCGTTCTCAAATATGTTTTATGAGAACTCACTTAGGGTTAATATGTATCAAGACAAGACTAGAAAGGGAAAAAAAGGGTCGTGAATCAAGGTTGACTTTCGGGTTGACATTGGTTTTCCCCGTGTAATCTTCGTAGTTCGGGTCAACCGTCTAGGCCGGGCTAAGGGGGTTACAGCAGCAACCACAAATAATGTTACACCGACAATCCATGTGGCAGCACCTGGGCAGAACCAAGAATCAGCACACCAGCTCCACCATTCCCACAAAGGTTGAAGCAACAAAAGCCAGAGTACCAATTTAAGAAGATAATGGACATCCTTAAACAAGTACACATTAATAGACCTTTGGTAGAAGCAATCAAGGAGATCCCAAACTATGCCAAGTTCCTAAAGGACATAGTGTCAAAACGAAAAAGAATTGCGGAATTTGAAACAGCGGTCGTCACTGAGGAGTGCATGGCCGCATTACACAATCAAGCTCCACCCAAACTCAATGAACCTGGAAGCTTTCTCATACCATGCACGATCGAGAACACATATGAGGGGATAGTGCTATGTAATTTAGGTGCAAGCATCAATATCATGCCCACGTTCGTCTTTCAAAAATTGGGGATTGGGAAAGCACAACCAACCACTGTGATGCTATAGCTTGCCAACGGATCACATGTGCAACCGAAAGGGAAAATAAAAAAGTGAATAAGTTTATTTTCCTACTGACTTCCTCATCTTAGATTGCGATGCTATAGCTTGCAAAAGTGAATAAGTTTATTTTCACATGGTCATCCAAGTATCAAAGGAGGGAAAATAAGATCACATGTGATGCTATACCTTTGATACTTGGATGACCATTCCTTGCTACTGGGAGGACCATAATCATTATGGAGAAAGGAGAACTGACAATAAGGATTAATGACGAGCATGTTAAAATTCATGTCCTAAATAGTAGAAAACATACCGACGATTCAGCAACTTAGCAGGCACTCCAAGCCACTCAGCAACAAGGTAGCAGTAAGGAACAAAACAACCCCAGCACGGAAGCGGTAACATGTCACGACAAACATATTGGATCATGTAGGACGCATGTCGTGGCACACAAGGGGGAGAACATGGACAAAGGCTGCTACCACATACAGGAGCTCATGTTATGAGGGATAAGGAAGTATGCACTTTAGGGGATGCATCCAAGTGCACTAATCTTTGTCTCTTTACTTAATTTTTATTTTTAGGTTCAATTTTTTTTAGAATAAATTTATATTTATCAATATTAATTTATCTCATATTTTTCAGAATAATTTTTTTTCCATTTTGTTTCAGGAGGGAGATCAAGAAAGGAAAAAGGGAGGAACTAACGGCTTGGAAAAGTAACCGTTAGCTACCGCGGCAATATACGCTCAATGCGCTGCGAGAGCCGCAACAACTAGTTTTCCAATGGGCAGAATCGCAACGGGCTGCAACGGCTAGTAACGACCGCAGCCGCGAATTGCGCTCCAACGGATTAATGAGCCAAGACTCTATTAAAGGGCCATTATTCTCCTTTGTTTTTCACTTCCTACTTTCTTTTACTTTCTTGAATCTCATAGTTATTCACGCTCTATTCTGCTCTCAATTTTTTTACGCTCTCTCAAATTCTCATAATGCTCTTAATAAATTCAGATGGCAACCAGAGGAGCATCTTCCAGCGCTGTCGCAGCATCCGCCTATACTCGCTTCACACCGGCACCGGTGGAAGAAAGGTTCAAAACGCACTACATCTCATGGCAAGTGCGAGAAGAGAAAGGGTTCCATTCCTCAAGTGAAAAAAATATGGCATCGAGAACTTCCTTTTCAACAAGATCATACACCAGAAGTGGCAAGTTTTCTGCCTCCAGCCGGCCCAGGCCAATCTCATGATAGTTCGAGAATTCTATGCTCATAGGCCAAGTACCGACACACTGTTTGTGCATGTGAGGAGAAAAGCCATATGCATTGATGCCAACACCATCAACAAGTTATACAGCTTGCACATTGAAAGAGATGAGCATGCCGAGGTTTTGGAAGCCCTAGATGAAGACGATTTCCTGCGCATAAAGGATGAGCTTTGCTTCGTCGGCACACCATGGGAGACCAGATCACACAGAGGTTCGGTGCAGCAGAAAAATCTCAGGCCGTTGATCGGCCTAGGCTTTCTCTTATCCACTTTATCATGCAAAATCGAAAAATTAATGTTGGTAATTTAATTGTGCAAGAAATCTACAAATGCGTGGTGAAGGAGAAGGGGCTGTTATATTTCCCGTCACTCATCATCGGCCTCTGCACAGAGAATGAAGTCTCGATCAACAGAACCGACGAACTCAAAAAAAAGAGACAAGTATGGGACAAGATGATCTGCTAAAGAATAATGGAGATCTCAGACGTCGAACCCCTGCAGGCCACGCCAATGCAGAGTATTGTTGGGGCAACAGCCTCAGTATCCATCCCAGAGACACCTCAGACACAAGCCTCTGATGCCGCAGACCTCCATCAGATTCTGCACAAGCTGGAGGCAATTGACCAACGCCAGCAACTGTTCATGGCGAATATCAGGGACTTCCACACCACAATAATTCAGTTAATCCAAAGGAGGTTCCCTGATCCGACAGTCCAATTCCCCATCTTCCCTGCCACCGTCTTCTCTACTGCCGTCGCACCTCAGCACAGAGCCCAAGAGACCCATGCTGCCGCTACTGCCAGGCACCACCAGTCCCAGCCTGTTGCAGCCTCCGATACAATCTCTATCGCAGCAAAGAGAGGCATGCGCAAGGCTGGCGTAGATACACCGACCAGATCCATACTCCACACCACCTCAGATAGTGACCACTTTGTTAGCCGAGTGTTTGACTTGATCAACGGAAAGGAACTGAACATGGACAACGACGACCTTGATTCCCTTGAAGAGGTGGATGCCCCTGTAGCAAAGCCCACCCCGCCATCATGCATCCAGCCACCCTGAGACTCAATAACCAATCAAGTGAGCAGCTTCTAAGCCAACGAAGAGGCTAATTTTGGAGTCCGACAGTGAAGAGGAGGATGATTCTGCAACCTCTAAATATGTTTAAATTCCTCTTCATTTTGATGCTTATCTATTTTTGCCCTTATATTTTGTGATTTATTTTTTTCTATCTTATATATAGAATCTAATCATCGAGGGCAATGCATGGTTCGAGTTTGGGGTGTAGGTTGAGAAGCCGAGGCAATACTACGCCACAGTAGTATAATATAATTGCACTACCTGAACTGAATTATGCATATGCCCTGATAGTACTCTTTATCAATTATCGTAGTTTAGTTTTAATTAAATCTTCTTTCTTGGCAATAAAACTCTCTCTTCTTAACATTGTATAGAACTGTTTAGAGCCTTTATTTTTAGGATGCTTAAAGGAAGATAAATTAGGATCACACTATGAGATTAAAACTAAAACAACTTTGTGACTTGCATGATTTAAGGAATTCTAGTACACTTAGGATATAGACTAGCTTAGAAAGAAAATTGAGTAAAAAGTTAGAGGTGCCCACCAATGGCTCTAGCTTAAGAAAGCCCTAGAGTTGCCCGAAACCGACTCTAGGATAATCACTAGAGGTGCCCGAAATTGGCTCTAGTTGGTTAGGTTGCTTAAAAAAATTACCCAAGTTAAGTAAGTTAATGCTTAAGTGTTTATTTATAATCCTTGTAATCATCTTGTTCACATTACATGCACACACTCACAAATCTTATAGTTTGATTCCTGGGAATTCCTAAGGCATCCAAAGATCTAAGGGCTAAAGCGTTATTCGCCATGGTTTGAAGAGAGAAGGAAAAGTAAGACAAAGGAGAAGGTTTATAAAAACTAAGGTTTGGCAATTGATGGTTTGAATTGCTTGAGGACAAGCAATAGTTCGAGTTTGGGGTGTGATAAGTGCCTAAAAGTCCTATATTTTGACCCTTTTTCATGGCAATTAACACTCAATCTACACCCATTTGAGTTCCATTATGGCCTTTCATGCATAGATTTTATCATTTATACCTTTTTATCTTATTATTCTGTTTATTCTATGAAAAAAGTACTATTTAATGCATGATAGGTATTCTCACAGATTTGCACTGCTGGAGGAGGAAGATGCCACCACAACAAAGAAAGCAGGAGGGAAGATGAGGCAAAAGTAGCAGACAACAGACCCTGATTGAGCCAAGCCACATGACAACTTCTACTAGGGGAAACTGATGAAGCCTTGCACATCCAATCGATGTCGAGGCAGCAAAACCCAGGCTGCGGCAGCATTTTGCCGGAGGGCAATTCAGGCAAAGTGGTAGTCTTCTTACAGAGCATTTAACGCCGGATTTTTCTACACACTTTGTGTTTTATTTGGAATTCGAGTAGAGGACGAAAACATGGAAGGAAGGGTAAAGTTGGACTTTTGGCCAAAAGTGTATATTGTAATAAATTAAAGAGATTTAACTCTTTAATAAAGTCCAGTCCAAGTCCAACTTAACTTCCTTTCCAAGAAGGATTTGTGCCTACACCATCCCATGTCTAAGGGATTGTCACCAACAAAGGAGGGAGAATCGAGAGAGGGGAGAATCGAGGAAAGTTCAAGAAAGAGAGATTGAGCTTAGGATTAGTTTAATTATGTTTTAAATTTCTTAGGGTTAGGATTAGTTTGTGTAGTAGTTGTGTGAAAAATCTTTTACTTAGTTTTTTTCTTAATGTAATAAAAGTTAAGGTTTGCTTATTCTGGCTTTAATTATTTTCGCATTCTACTTGGGAGAGGGTTTGTGAGATCATCCATTTGTTCAATATTGGGGGAGTTAACCTCACAAAAGGAATAAGTACAATTTTCACCCCACACGGTGTTAACTAATGCGGCCTAGGGGTAGGTTAGAGTTTCAGCGACTAAAAGAAGTGTATCAACAATTGGTGTTTGCCCTTTGATTCACGTTAGGAGGTATCATCAGAGTTCAGTCATCAACCAGTGTTTCGTGCTTAGGGATAAGGCGGAACCACCCAAGGATACTTTGTCGAGCCTTAATTGCATCTGCCCACGAGCAAGGGATTGTCGCGGCAGGGATTCAGTCATTACGGCCGCAACATGGATTTAGTTCACTGTCGCGGTAGTAGTGTGTTGCATCATTCAAGAATATAAACAAAGTAAAGAGGGTTCCACGCTACGACACACTCTAATGCGTCCCATCTCCTCATCTTGATTACTTATTTATTTTATTTACTGGATTTTCTTAGTTTAGTTATTTTTAGATTATATCAATTCACATAATTAATATGTGTTTTTACTTTATTCATATACAGTGCGAGGGAGTAGAACCGAAGGTTGAGTACCAATTCCTGTGGAAACGTGTAACACCTGGGTTTGGGGTCGGATGGAAATGATATTAAAATATTACTTCGGGTTTATAATTAAAATATTAATATATTTCTAATGGGCTTCATGATTTCAAAATAATTAAAGTATGTTGGGCCTATCTTCTAAGTCCAAAATCCATGGACTTTAAGAGATGTGGGTTCTAGCCATTCATTAATGGCATAATTGTAATTATGATTTTTGGTGAATAAAAATAAAAGAAAAACAAAGATGATGGCATGTGCTCATTTTCTTCCTCACTCCTAAAATTTCAAAACCAACGACAAGAAGAGAGAGCTTCTCTCTTGTTACTATTTCATCACTTTCCAACTTCATCCTTAGTGCTTTTCAAGAGGTAATGACATTTTTGACTTGGCCTTGGTCTACTTTTCATTTTGGTATCTTTAGATCTCACTAAAACTATGCATTTTGTAATTTGCGTTTTTTCAATGTTTTGGTTAAAGGTTAGAGCTTTATGACTCTTTATCAAAGCTTTTGGTTTAATGATGTTGGATATGTTGTTTATGAACCATGAGGTCCAACATATACGAATTTCAAAGTGTTTTAACGTGATTTTCGGATTTGGGCTATAATGGGTTTTTTTAAAGGGTTCTAGGGTTAATTGTGGTTGTGTTTGATGTTGGAAATTGGGGGTTAATGGTTATACTATGTTTGATTAGTGTTTTGAACATGTTTAGAAGTGCTTTGGACGACTACATTGCTGGTTGTTGATGGGTCTATGTGGATGTACGAAAATGAGAAATTTAAGAATGAACTTGGCTTTGAATTGTGAGAATTGTAGTGGAATTGCGTGTTGATTAAACTTTGGGTTTGTGGCTGATTTTGAGGTTAATGTGTTGTTTTTGAATGGTTAGAAGGAAGGGAAATCGATGGGGAAGCTTCGGAAGTGAATCCGGAAGCTTGAAGACCTTGGTTGCTTAGTAGTTGAGCTTGGAGGTGAAGGTGAGTGGTTAAAACGTTTTAAATGGTTTTGAGTAATTGGTTCAAGCTTGTGGACTAGGCTCGGACCGGTAGACCCACCTAGAGTTGGAATTAGAGTGGTAGCCTAATCCTAAGCTTTAGTTAGAGACTTTGGTTGTACTCTATTTGATGTTTGTGTCTCATGTTAATTGAGGTTATGGTGGTAATGTATATGTCGTTATACATGTATGTTGAGGCATGGTTTGATACATTGTCATATGTGTGTTGATGATGGGTATGATGTGGACATACATATGTGTGAAATATGATGTGATAATTGTTTGATGATATACATGTAGTGGTGACTTGTGAAATGATATTATGAGGTGGTTGCATGATTTCGAGGATCATGGTGAGTACGTGCTAAGCACGGAAGTTGTTGTGATATTACGTTGTGAAAGATTATGGATTGTGTTTAATGTTGGCACTAGTATGCTTGGGTACAATGATCGATCATTAGGATGTTAGTGTGCACACAAGAGTCAAATTCGCGCGTGGCCTTGGTGGCGTTAAGGCACCAAGGAGGAGTACGGGTTCGCCCGGAAATCTTTATATATTAGTCGGTGATGAGTGGAATCCCATCGACGGGGCGTGAGGATGAGTGGAATCCCCTCCGCGAGAACCGGTGATGAGTGTAATCCCACCGAAGGTAATGGTTGTGTTGGAAGTGCGTTCCAACGTGTTATCCGCGTATTCGAGTCATAACTAGGTGCCAATATGAGATTATATATATGGGCCAATATGATATGAAATGTCATTTCAATATAGATTGATATGTGTTGTTGTTAATACATTGTTATATGCATCGTCGTGTGTTGGACTTATGAATTGTTGATCATGGCATAGAGTTGATTATATGTTCATGCATCATGTATATTTTGGCTCTTGTGGATCGGAGGTAAGATCATGCATTCCATCTTGGTAGTTGCTCGTGCTTGGACCCTGCATTGTCGAGGTTTGTTTTATAAGCTTACCCTCACTAAGCTTTTATTCTTACGCTTCTTTTTGTTCGACAATGCATATCAGTAGCTTGTGGGTGGCAAGGGCAAGGAAAGGCCTCCAACTGTCGCTTTTGGTTAGCTCAAGTATGAACTTTAAATTGTATATTGTAATAGTCAAGCAATGGGATAGGTGTTGTTGATTTGAGCTTGATATATGTTGATGTTGGTTTGGCTTTTGTATGCTTTGTTTGAATTGTAAACCTTGTCTATGTGGTAGGTCTTGAATGCTTATATGCTTTGTTTCTAAGGCATGAGCCTTTAAGTGCTAAGTATGTCCTTTTTTATGGTAAATGTATGACTCATTTAGATGCATGATCCTTGTTCGTTTTGAATGTCTTTTATGGTGACATCTTGGTTGTTAAAGGTTGTTTGTATGTTGTTTGTGGCTAGGGGAGTCGTCAATCGCCTCTAGAGTCAAACCTTAAATCATTTTGCTGAAATTTGGAGACTTGCTGTGCAGGGCGTATCGATACGCCTAAGGGCCGTATCGATACGGTCTTGCCCTTCAGGACTCAGTTTTGGCTTGGTGTATCGACACGCGAGGGTGTACCGATACGCCCAAAACTCACTGGAAATCTGAGATTTTGGTGAGACTTTGGGGTATCGATACGAGCTCTAGGCGTATCGATACTGGTTTGTCTCGTTGACTGCGAGATGTTGACCGAGGAGGGCGTATCGATACGCCCAAGGGCTATATCGATATGGTCTTCCTAGTTTGACTTGAGGCAGTTGACTTGGTCAAGGCGTGTCGATACCCTCTGCAGGTGTATCGATATGACCTGCTTAAAAAGGAAAATTGGTTGTTTAAGGTGTTGTTTTTGGATGGTCGTTGTTATATTGTTTGTGTTTCCACTATCGTGTTTCACATAGGACTTAATAATGCATTTAGACAAGATATAAATAAAAGAAATTTTTTTCTAGGGTTGCTAACCGAGGTGGGACTTTAACGGGTTTCACATCGGTTTTCCCCGTGTAGCCTACTTAGACCGCTCAAACGTCCGAACCGGGACGAGGGGGTTACAAAACGATACTCACATACTTATCCCTATTTTACTTGCATCGTGTATACTTGCACAAATTGTGGAGCACTATTTACACACAACAGATACTATAACCCCCTTAGCCCGGCCTAGACACCCGACCCGAACTAAGAAGATTACATAGGGAAAACTGAATCCAACTCGCTAAAGCCGACTTTGATTAATGACGCTTTTTATTTTTCTCTTTTTTTCGTAGATGCATTTTAAGTCCTATGTGTTCAATAAAACAATTAAAAGAAAATGGCAAAGAATCAGAGTTCGATTAGGGGTTCAATAGTACAAGTTACACATTTAAGGACAAAATTGTAATTTTAGAAAATTATAGGGACCAATCCAATTTTAAGATTATCCTCCATTAATTAGTCATGAGACATGTTTGCATGTTAAATTTCATCACAAACGAAACATCCAAACTCATCCAATTGCACATACAACACTCAGAGACCAAAATATAACTTTTCAGACTTTAAAAGGTTCCATTTAACTAATTTAACGATCAGATATCGGTACACCTATAGCCCGTATCGATACTCAGGAAGGCGGTAACCAAGTTTGAGAGAGAGTATCGATACCCTTCCCCGAGTATCGGTACAGGTGAGCATTTTGCACAGGTGAATCGATACACCTTCAAATCGTATCGATATCGGCGTACAATTTTACATATGGGTATCGATACACTTCCAAATTGTATCGATATTCTTGCACCAATCTGGTCAAAATTAGCCTATGAGTATCGATACTGAGGCTCGAGTATCGATACCCATACAAGAAGTGGACCATGAACAACCTCTTAAACGCATCAAACATCATCCGATCACACCCATAACTCATATACATAATCACATCAAACATATATGCAACACAGACTAGCCACACAGTTAGCATTATGCACATCAATTCATACTGAATAAGCGACTAATAAAGCAGGCCTTCAACCACAAACTGAAACATGACCAAAACACCAATTAAAGGTCCAAAAACCACATAGAGGCCAATTACAGAAACACAAATGCCTACTAAACTTGCTCAACATTAGGAAACACCATAACGACAATATTTAAAGCATTAGACACCCCCATTTCCTTTATTACTCTACTCTAAAACCAAAGCTTACCTTCAATCAAAGTCATCCACCGACCCCCTCGCAAGTGCTGCCACCAAAGCTAAAATTGACTGCATTGATGAACAAAGAGAGCATAAGCATACAAGCTTAGTGAGGATTGCTCAAACACATCAACAGTGCAGTTTTTAAAACACAAGATGAAACCATATCATGCTCAATCTCAATGCAAGCTTCCAAAACCAAAGCAAACCATTCTTCACAATGCAAATCAACATTAAGCCTCACTTGCTTAATTCACAATGCAAATCCACATTAAGCCTCACTTGCTTCATTCACATTCATAGATATGTCCTATGCAACATCTCATCATCAAGCATCTCATGCGCAATAATCCATTATGCATTCATTATAATCATGATACATGGGCAACAATAAACACATATATTGGCTTACAACATCACGACATAGACTTACCACTATCCGTTGTGATAGACTCACCTTTATCACTTTTACAAACAATATCGGATACACAGAACTATATAGGCTCACCCTTATACGTTGTGATAGACTCACCTCTATCACTCAATGATGGGCTCACCTCCATCAAAATGACTACGGATGGAATTAGGCTAACCCCTAACCCATAGTGATAGACTCACCTCTACCACCTGCAATATGCTCACCCCTATTACATGACGTAGCTAGACACACATATGATTTGTAGATTATAGTGCACTCACATCCTATTGGTCGACCAACGTATCCGAATATTAAAAATAGATCATTCACTTGCCAATATACCCATAAAACCATGTTAACTCACTGCTTACAATGCATCATTAAAAATCATCTCAGATCCCAAAATCAAACATACTTTTAAATAGTAAATACCATCTCATTCAAGATCATACCATCTTGTATCAAACCAAACCAATTCATGGGATAAACACAAGAAAAACCGTGCTTAAAACCATGCATAACATTGAGTAACAACCATTATCAAAACATGAGCATGATAAACCATGGAGTCCATTTCAAACCGTAAACCGAGAGTTGAAGTAACCATACTTACTTCAGAGGTTAGCTAAGCTTGAAGCTTACACTAACCTCCCAACACCTCGTATCCAAGCTTATCAAAGCTTTAAAACACATCCACTCACCGATACGCGAAACTTCACGTGTCGACGTAAAGATAACTCATCTAAAGCTTCCAATATCTTTTCGCTTGCTCCCGGATCAATAACCCCTTCTTTTAGAACACCAAAAATAGAGATCCAATGCATCAAAAAGAATTCTAACTTCAGCAACTAAACCTAAACTCGTTGCCCAGCAAAATATCATTAATTTACCCATCTGAAACAACCGAAAACTCATTCGATTGCTTCCTAAGCCACACCTAGGCAACAATCAACACTTCCAATCAATATTATTCATTAAAACGCCTCCAAAAACAGTCTAAACCCTTCCTTATCTCTCCAGCAATCATTTAACCATCAAATCACTTCAAAAACAGAACTAAAACTTTCATAAAACTCAAGGATCTCAAGGATTTCGGGATCTAAATCATTAAAACCCCTTTCCAACATCATAATCACCTTGAAACTCAATTATAATCCATCTAAAACAGAGCTCATCAACAACACTCTGAAAATCAAGAATTAAACCTTAGTTTTGCAAGATTTTGATCTTAAAACAAAACTATAATCATAACTCAGTTAAAAACAACAATTGAGAGCGTTGAGAACGGGATTTACATCCAATCCTTGCTTTCTTTAAGATTTGACAAGTTTTGCTTCACAATTCTTGATGAAAGTGAAGAGAAATCTTTAAAATGGTTATGAGATCAAAGTGAGAGTGTTTGGGAGAAAAAGAAATATGGAGAGAAGACTTTAGAAAGGTTTTTTGCTGAAAATGAAGAGTGAAAAGTTAGTTACATAAATGAAACTTCCAAATTTATGGTTTTATTTGATAAATAAATAAAATCCCCTTTTTAAACAATTACTCAAAATTCATTTAAAACACATGTCAAATTAAGGAAAGGTGTAATTGCACAAATGCTGCGTAAAGATTCTAAGAGTTTGACTCCTCTTCTGAAATTTGCATTTTCTCACAGTTTTAAAACTTTACATTTTTGTCACTGCCCAAAATGTACCACTTACAAAACTCATTTTGTAAAATCGATTTGACCAACCTCTTAAACATGATTTTAGATGGTTTTAGAAATTTTTGTCATATTTTTATCCTATCCCAAACCTTGATCTCCCTAAACCACCTAACATGATTCGAACCGTTTACAAACGGTTCACTTAACCCGATCCGATGTCTAAAACATCTAGGCCCAAAAACGGGGCGTTACAACTCTCCCCTGCTTAGGAAATTTCATTCTCAAAATTTTACCTGAAGGAAAAAAAAGATGCGGGAATTGCCTTAGTACGTCCGCCCTGCTTTCCCAAGAGGCCTCCTCAAATCCTCGGTGTCGCCACAACACCTTCACAAGCTCTATCATTTTGTCACGAAGAAATTTGCTGCTCGAGTCAAGGGTCTTTATCGGTTCTTCATCATAGGACAAATTCGGGTTCAGCTCTATCTCCTCAATAGACATCACATGTGATTAATCCGATCTATAACTCCGCAACATCGAAACATGAAACACATCAGGAATATTTTCCAACTCGAGAGGCATCCTCAACTAATACGCATAGGACCAACACGCTCCACAACTTCATAAGGTCCAATAAACCTTGGGCTAAGCTTACCCTTACGCCCAAATCTCATCATCATCTTCCAAGTCAATACTTTCAAAAACACACGTTCACCAAATGTGAACTCAATCTCCTTATGCTTCAAATCCGCGTAAGACTTTTGCCGATCCGATGCTGCTTTTAAGTGCTCACAAATGAGCTTCACCTTCTCAGTGATTGCTCTCAACAAGTCCAGCATCGAAACCAACTTTTGCCCTGTTTCTGCCCAACAAAGAGGAGTTCTACACTTTCTCCCATACAAAGCCTCAAACGGTGCCATTTGATTACTTGCCTGAAAACTAATGTTATAAGAAAGCTCAACCAACGGTAGATGTTTTTCCCAAGAACCCTTGAAATCAACTACAAAACATCGCAACATATCCTGAAGCACCTGGATAACTTGTTTCAATTGCCCCAACGACTGAGGATGACATGAAGTGCTAAAATTTAACAGCGTACCCAACGCCTGGTGCAACCACCCCCAGAACCTCGATGTAAGCCTCGAATCTCTTTTCGAAACATAGAATTTGGGCACACCGTGCAACTGCACAATCTCATCAACATACATCTCAGCTGGCCTATCCAACGTATACGTAGTATGCACAACCAATAAATGTGCACACTTCGTAAGGCGATCCACAATCACCCACACTGAATTCTTCTTCGTTGGTGTTAAAGGCAACCCAGATACAAAATCCTACGTAATCCTCTCCCATTTCCATTCCGGTATCCTCAAAGGTTGTAACAAATCGGAAGAAAACTGGTGCTCAGCCTTCATCCGCTGGCAAACCATACATTTGCTAACGAATTCTGCTACATCATTTTTTCAACCCCACCCATTAGTACTCATCCTTTAAACCTTGATACATCATGGTACTACCAGGGTGCATAGAAAAAGGACTGCTATGGGCCTCAGTCAAGATGATGTGTCTCAACTCAGCATCTTCCGGCACCACTATCCGACTTTTTGAACATAGAACTCTATCATCATTAAAGCAAAAGTTCGTAGCCCTTCCATTGGATATATCCTGAACGTGAGGCACCAATGGATCATCCAACAACTACTTTTCCTTAATCAACCTAATTAAGGAGGGTTTCACCTGCAACTCTGCTATCAAGCCTCCATCACGTGATACACTGAAACGAGCAAACATAGCTCTTAACGCAACAGCCACCTTTCTACTCAAAGCATCAACAACAACATTGGCCTTTCCCGGATGATACTCATTGGTCAGATCATAGTCCTTAAGTAATTCCACCCATCCTCGTTGCCTAAGGTTCAAATCCTTCTGAGACATAAGGTACTTCAAACTCTTATGGTCGGTGTATTCCACACATCTCTCACCAGAAAGATAGTATCTCCAAAACTTTAGAGCAAACACCACTGCCGCGAGTTCGAGACCATGCATATGATAGTTACGCTCATGCACTTTCAACTGTCTAGATGCATAAGCTACAACCTTTCCACCTTGCATCAAAACACATCCCAAACCAACGTATGACACATCGCTAAAAACTACAAACTCCATAGCCGATTATGGCTGAATCAACACATGAGCTTGCATCAAAGACTCCTTCAACTTCTCAAAAGCGTGCTGCCTAACATCCGTCCACTCGAAGCCAACATTCTTTTGCAATAACTTTGTCAAAAGGGTAGCAAGCTTAGAGAACCCTTCGACATACCTTCAGTAGTAACCAGCCAAGCCAAGGAAACTATGCACCTTTGTCACTAACTTAGACAATTTCCAACTCATCACTGCCTCAACTTTATGTGGATCAACCCAAATACCTTCGACCGACACCACATGTCCAAGAAAAACCACCTTCCTGATTTAAAAATCACACTTGCTCAGCTTAACATAGAACTGATTCTCCAACAACACTTGCAACACAATCCTTAAGTGCTTATCATAATCCTCCTAGGTACGCGAGTACACAAGAATATCATTGATAAACACAACCACAAACTGGTGCACCCCAAGGCGAAATACTCAGCCTTATGAACCATCGGTCAAGCAACTCCTGAAGCTGCGTCTTCAATTCATTCAACTCCTTAGGTTCCATGTGATACGGAGCAATGGACACCGGAGTCGTATTCTCATACAACTCTATGCCAAACTCAACTTCCCGGTTGGGTGGCAACCCTGGCAACTCCTCCCAAAAAAACACCTGGAAACCCACATACAGTTCGTATGTCTTGAACACGCACTTCCTACGTGCCAGGATTCATCACATACGCCAAGAAAGCTTCACATCTCAACTCCATCATCCGACTCGTTTCAAGTGCCGAAACTACATTAGATTAGAACTTCACGTTCTGACCCACGATTACTATCTTGTAATCATCCGCAAGCTTTAAGGTAACACGCATAACGTAAAAATCCCCCATTGCTCGGTGTTCAGCCAACCAGTCCATTCCAAGAATCACGTCAAAACCGTAAAAAGGCAATTCCATTAGATCGGCATGAATTACATGACCTTGAACAAATAAGGACATCTCCCAAAATGTTTTCCTTGTAACAACAGTTTCACCAAAGAAACTGGTTACTCACACTGCTACATCTAACACCTCTGAAAAGAACATTGTAACGCCCTGGTTTTGGACCTAGATGTTTTAGACATCGGATCGGACCGGTCAAGAATGGTTCGAATCGCGTAAGGTGACTTAAGGAAATCAAGGATCGGGATAGGATAAAATTGAGATAAAATTTTCTAAAATCCTCTAAAAATATGTTTAAGTGGTTGGTCAAGTCAATTTTACAAAATGGACTTCGGAAATGGGACATTTTGAGTAGTGACCAAATTGTAATGTTTCAAAACTATGAAAAATGTGATTTTTAATGTGGAAGCCAAAATCTTAGAATCTTTAGGGGGCTTTAAGTCAATTTGACCTTTTCTCAATATGTCATGTGTTTTAAAAGGTTTTTAATTAAATGGATTTAATTGGGTTTATATTAATTAATTAATAAAGTTAGTTAAAGTGAGATTTCATTTGACGTAACTACCAACTCTTTCTCATTATAGGCCAAACACTAATTCTCTCATCTTTTCTCAGAATTCTTTCTTCCAAAAACTCTCTCAACATTTTCTAAATCATTTTCAAGAGATATTTTCTAATTCTTCAAGATTTTGCTAAGAAAAACTTGTCATTCATTGAGAGAAGCAAGGATTGGAGGTAAATCCCGTTCTCAACCTCTAATCTAAGTTCTTTAATGAAATTCCCAAGATATTTGGCTTCTAAATACTATTTTTTGTTGAGTTTTCATTATAGATTTGACTGGAGATCAAAATCTTGTAAAAACATGATTGGAGCTAAGCATTTCAAGCTTACACTAACCTCAAAACACCTCGTATCAAAGCTTATCAAAAATTTAAAACACATTCACTCGCCGATACGTGAAACTTCACGTGCCGACGCGAAGATCACTCGTTTGAAGCTTCCAAAATCGCTTTGCTTGCTCCCGGATCAATGACCCCTTCTTTTAGAGCACTAAAAACATTGATCGAATGCATCAAAATGCATTCTAACTCCAGCAACTAAACACAAACTCATTGCCCAACAAAACAACATCAATTTACCCATCTAAAACAATTGAAAACTCATTCGATTACTTCCTAAACCACGCCCAGCCAACAATCAACACTTCCAATCAATAATATTCATCAAATCTCATCCAAAAACAACCTAAACCCTTCCTTATATCTCTAGCAATCATTTAACCATCAAATCACTTCAAAAACACAACTAAAACTGTCATAAAACTCCAGGATCTCAAGGATTTCGGGATCTAAATCATTAAAACTCTTTTCGAACATCATAATCACCTCAAAACTCAATTATAATCCATCTCAAATATAGCTCATCAATAACACTCTGAAAATCAAGAATTAAACCTTAGTTTTGCAAGATTTTGATCTTAAATCAAAACTATAATCAAAACTCAGTTAAAAACACCAATTGAGAGTCAAAAATCTTGGGAATTTCAATAAAAAACCGTGATTAGAGGTTCAGAACGGGTTTTTACCTCCAATCCTTGCTTTCATTAAGATTTGACAAGTTTTACTTCACAATTCTTGAAGAAAATGAAGAGAAATCTTTAAAATGGTTATGAGATCAAAGTGAGAGTGTTTGGGAGAAACGAAATCTAGAGAAAAGACTTTAGAAAGGTGTTTTGCTGAAAATGAAGAGTTAAAAGTTAGTTACGTAAATGAAACTTCTAAATTTATAATTTTATTTGATAAATAAATAAAATCCCATTTTTAAACAATTACTTAAAATTCATTTAAAACACATGTCAAATTAAGGAAAGGTGTAATTGCACAAAATCTCCCAAAATATTCTATGATTTTGACTCCTCTTTTAAAATTTGCAATTTTCCACGGTTTTAGAACTTTACATTTTGGTCAATGCCAAAAATGTACCACTTCCAAAACTCATTTTGTAAAATTGATTTGACCAACCTCTTAAACATGATTTTAGTGGATTTTAGCAATTTTTTTCATATTTTTATCCTATCTCGAACCTTGATCTCCCTGAACCACCTAACACAATTCGAACCATTTCCAACCAGTTCACTTAAACCGATCTGATGTCTAATACATCTAGCCCCAAAACCAGGGCGTTACAGATACCAGCAAATGTTACCCCCTCGACCCGGTCTGGGCGAAAGATCGAACCGAACGGATCACACGGGGAATATTAAAGTAAACTGAGAACTTTACCTCAATAAACGACCATAATTTTTTCATTTTTTCATTTCTAGATGCTCTTTAATACCCTATGTGATATACATTGCAGCGGGACAATTTGCGACTTGATCAGACAACGTTTAGGGGCTCAATTGCATGCAAACCCATTTTAGACCCGATCTGGGCAGGTTTGTATCCTTTTGTGCTTTATGCAAAATTTCCAGATTTTGTTCAATAAATCTATTAACCCAGTTTTATTTCAACACAATGAAGTATTCAACATCAATTTTCTAGCAACATCATAACCCATAATTCAATAAAAACATACCAACTTTCAAGAACAAGATCGATAACAACATAAACTCTTACATGAATTTTAAGTGGACATGCATGAAAATTCTAGAATAGATTTCCACCCTAATCTTCTGCAAACATTAGTTCTCTCTCTCTCTCTCTCACCAAAACATTATTTTGTGTTTTTTCTTGCATGGTTTCGGTGGATCACAAGGGAGAAGGTGATGACACAACAACCCCACTTAGTGTTGTTTACCCTTTGTGTGCCGAGTGTCCCATTATCTCAATTAAGATGGTTGGACACTTGGTTTAATATCAACCAAGTAAATCCCACTTAACTATATATATTAATTATTAATGTGTTAAATGAACATTATATGTATTAATTATTAATTAATTAAGGTTTTGATTATTTACGATTTAGTCCCCAATTCAAATGTTTACACTTTTATTTCTAATTAACTTAGTAATTATAATAGGCTAGGACTTGGGGTATTACAATCCCCCCCCCTTAAAATAAATTCGCCCTCGAATTTACCTGACGTGAATAGATGAGGCTATTGTTTCCTCATCGTTGTTTCCGGTTCCCACGTTGCTTCTTCGACTTTGTGATTCCTCCAAAGGACTTGCACGAGGGGAACGATTTTGTGTCTAAGCTTTCTAACTTCGTGGTCAAGAGTTCGGATTGGTTCTACTTCATATGATAGATCAGGATTTAATTCGACTTCTTCTGGTTCAAGAACGTGAGTTGGATTAGATTGATATCTTCGTAGCATAGAAACATGGAAGACATTGTGAATCTTGTCGAACTCACTGGGGAGTTCTAGTCGATAAGCCATTGGACCTATCCTTTCTGTGTGGTCGTTAGGTGCTCGATTCCTTTAACAGTTCTTGCTTGCCATGTGGTGGAGAAGTTGAATTTTAGGTGATAGAGGTGTGGAAGATAAAAAAGATAAAGACAAGATGATTTATAGTGGTTCAACCTTCTAACCAATGTCTACATCCACTACCTTAGCTTCCCACTAATGATTTCCAATCAATCCACTATTGATTCGTCCCCTTTTCTAGGCTTAGGAGGAAACCCTTACAAAATTGATCAAGCTTTCTACCCAAAGCTTTGATCAAACCCTCTTTACAAAGAGATAAAAATAAGCAAACTCAAATCCCTCTAATAGGTATTTGTTTTCACTATTAAGCTCTCACCCAATCCTAAAACACTTGAGCAAATATAACAATTTTGGCTCACTTGTGTTTGTCTATACAAGGAATTGACAATTAGGCACTAAGACACATTTTCATCATATGTTGTATTACAATTGAAGCATTAACCATTACTTGATGCTTGGAGGTCCCTTTTTATACTCCTAATTGAGTTTGTAGCCTTTACTAGTTGTTAGGGTTGAATTGGAGCCGTTGGAGACTTTATTTCCCACCATAAATGCAGTTCTGCAACTCCCAGTTTCGAAACGCCCAATCCTGTTTCGAAACACTCTAGAAATAGAAATAGTCGTTGCAGTCTAATACAACACCCATTTCGGAACACCCTTGGCCGTATCAAAATGGTCGTATCGAAATGCTCGTTCCTGTATCGAAACGCCCTACAATTAAAAGGTAGTTGGGAAATAGCCGTTGGGGGGTTTTTGACCGTTGAGGTCATGCCACATAGGCGTATGGAAACGACATTGGCCGTATCGAAACGCTATGCAAAATTCTCATCCAGAACAAGCCTCATTTCGAAACAAGCAAAGTTGTATCGAAACGTTTTGCCACTGTAAAGACCCGTATCGAAACACCTAGAGGTGTTCCGAAACGCCTGGAAGGTTTTGTTAAATTTGGCTTTGAAAGCATATAATACCTTTTTGAAATATCCCATAAACATAGTTTCATGTTGTTTGGACTTAGAAATTGTTTTGAATTCTTTTTAATTTTATCCAAAACATTTTTCAGTTATTATATCAAAATATTAGTTCTACAATTTCCCCCTTTTTGATATAATAAAACCAACTTGAAAATTTGTTTGGGATTCTCCCCCTTTAAGTTTAAAAATGTGAATAAAATATGAAAAATTAAAAAGTAAGTAAAGCTAGCCCTTATTCGTTTAAAGATAAAAAAAATCAAACCAAATTCTCCCCCCTTTTGTTATATCAAAAGGAATTCAAAAGACATTAAGTTCAAAATATTTGACTTGTTTATCAATCTCCAACACACCTATCATAAGACAATCAAGTAATTTTTGGTATCCAAATTGTTTGGATCCATAGACGTTAGTATCACAAAATTTAGTCCCCTTAGGAATCAATTTTTCAATTTCATCCTTTTTAGTTGAAGTGGTTAGTCCTTTTGGGACCCAAACACTTCTAAAACATTTTCCATTTATAAATCTAGGGGCACTAGATTGTCTTACATAAAAATTTGATTTTCCTAAACTATTTTTCTTTTGAAGTTCATTGAAAATCAAATCTTTTTCTTTTTTGATATCATCAACTTCTTTTTGATGATCTTTTTCCATCGTTTGAATCAATTTTTGTAAGCCTAAAACTTTAAGCTCAAAATCTTTAAGTTTTGCTTCAAACTCTAAATTGGTTTTAGAAAGCAAATCATTTTCGGTTTTTAACTTTGAGATCAATTTCTTGTTTTTCGAAAATGAAGCATTGCATTCAAAAACCAATTCATCATAGGCTTCTTGTAACTCATCAATTGTATATGAATTTGAAATATATGAGTTAGAAGTTACCTCTCCCACATTGAGGGCCATCAAGCATATGTGGGCTACTTCATCATCAGTGGAGTCTTCATCACTCCATGTGGCCACATATGCTTGCTTTGAAGATGATCCCTTCTTATTGGACTTGTGAGATTCCTTCATCTTCTTCCTCGATTCATGCTTAGATTTTTCCATTTTGCTCTTCATGAATCGGGCAAATTTGTTGAAGAGATAGGTCATCTCTTCATCTTCACTTTCCTTCTCACTTGAATCTACATGATGGGATGTGGAGGAGTTGAGAGCAACGACTCTTGCGTTGATGCCTATCTCCATGATCTTCTTCTTCCCCATCTTACTTATCTCTTCCTTCTTCTTCTCCTCTTCTTTGTCTTTCTTCATAATTTGGTGAGTGAGAAGTGACCCTATGAGTTCATCAAGCTTCAAGGTCTTCAAATTCATAGCTTCGATGATGGCGATGCTCTTTGAGTCCCATGACTCGGGAAGAGAATAGATAAGCTTTTGGACAAGCTTTTCCTTCGGAATGACTTCTTCATAACCTTTGAGTCCATTGGTGATGGTGGAGAATCGATGGAGCATCTTCTCAATGTCCTCTTCTGGGTCCATCTTGAAGTTTTCATACTCTAGGTTGAGGAGGCCGATCTTGGTCTCCTTTACTTCGTTTGTCCCCTCGTATGTAACTTCGAGCTTGTCCCAAACTTCCTTGGCACTCTCGCAATAAGACATCTTCTCGTAGATGTTGAGGCTAAGTGCACAAAAAATGAAGTGCAAAGCCTTGCAATTTAGCTCCATCATCTTGCGGTCGTCAACACACCATTTCATCTTGCTTCTTTGTGGTACAAACATGCCATCTTCAATGATATCCCAAAGCTTGTAGTCTTTGGATTTAACAAAGAACATCATCCTTGTCTTCTAATAAGCATAATTGGTCCCATCGAAGAAGGGATGTTTGTCGATGCATTGTGCCATTGAGCCGGTTGTTTGAAATGTTGATCGAGCTTGCCAGATCTTCTCAATAGGGTATTAATTCTCCTCAATTTAGCCAAGCTCTTATACCAAATGTTGGGTTTTTAGGTGCTTGATTCCTTCAACCGTTGTTGCTCGCCAAGTGGAGCAGAAGTTGAATTTTGGGTGATAGAGGTGTAGAAGCTAAAAAAGATAAAGACAAGATGATTTATAGTGGTTCAACCTTCTAACCAAGGTCTACATCCACTACCTTAGCTTCCCACTAAGGATTTCCAATCAATCCACTATTGATTCGTCCCCTTTTCTAGGTTTAGGAGGAAACCCTTACAAAACCGATCATGCTTTCTACCCAAAGCATTGATCAAACCCTCTTTACAAAGAGATAAAAACAAGAAAACTCAAATCCCTCTAATGGATACTCGTTTTCACAATTAAGCTCTCACCCAATCCTAAAACACTTGAGCAAATATAACAATTTTGGCTCACTAGTGTTTGTCTATACAAGGAATTGACAATTAGGCACTAAGACACATTTTGATCATATGTTGTATTACAATTGAAACATTAACCATTACTTGATGCTTGGAGGTCCCTTTTAAACTCAAAATTGAGTTTGTAGTCGTTACTAGCCGTTGGGTTGAATTGGAGCCGTTGGAGACTTTATTTCCCACCATAAATGTAGTTCTGCAACACTCAGTTTCGAAACGCCCGATCCTGTTTTGAAACACTCTTAAAATAGAAAGACCCGTTGCAGTATGATGCAACACCCATTTTGGAGCACCCTTGGCCGTATCAAAACGGCCGTATTGAAACGATTGTTCCCGCATCGAAACACCATGAAATTAAAAGGTAGTTGGGAAATAGCCGTTTGGGGGTTTATGACCATTGAGCTCATGCAACATAGGCGTATTGAAACACTATACAAAATTCTCACCCAGATCAAGCCCCGTTTCGAAATAGGCAAAGCTGTATCAAAACGTTTTTCCACTGTAAAGACCCGTATCGAAACACCTAGAGGTGTTTTGAAATGCATGGATGGTTTTGTTAAATTTGGCTTTCAAAACACATAAAACCTTTTTGAAATATCCCATAAACATAGTTTCAAGTTGTTTGGACTTAGAAATGGTTATGAATTCTTTTTAATTTTGTCCAAAACATTAGTGCTACACTTTCAATAACTTCGAAAGGTCCGATGAAGCGAGAACTAAGCTTTCCTTTCTTCTCGAATCTAAAGAATTTCTTCCAAGGTGACACTTTGAGAAAAACTTTATCTCCAACATTGTGTTGGATGTCTATCCTTTTCAAGTTAGCACATGCCTTTTGTCTATCGAAGGCTTCTTATAGTCGATTATTAATCAACTGAACTTGTTCTTCCGTCTCCCGTAACAGTTGAGGTCCCAAGACTTTGTTTTCACCCAATTTTTACCAACACAAGGGTGTTCTACAACTTCTCCCGTACAAGGCTTCATACGGGGCCATTTGGATCGAGGTTTGGTAACTGTTCTTGCAGGTGAACTCTACAAGTGGTAGGGATTTCTCCCAGTTCTTACCGAGGTCGATCACACAAGCACGTAACATATCTTCAAGTACTTGTATTACCCGTTCCGATTGTCCATCAGTTCGTGGATGAAATGCAGTGCTCATATCCAATTTGGTTCCAAGTGCTCGTTGTAAAGATTTTAAAACCGGGATGAAAATCTAGGATCTCTATCGGAAAATATCGAGGTTGGTACACCATGTAGCCGAATCACTTCCCGAATGTACAACTCGGTTAAATTATCCAAGCTCAGGCTCATCTGAACAGGGAGAAAATGAGCTGATTTCGTGAATCTATCAACGATCACCCACCCGACATCATTCTTTCTTGGAGTGCAAGGAAGACTAGTTACGAAATCCATAGTAATCTGATCCCACATCCATTGCGGTGACTCGATCGGTTGAAGTAATCTCGTAGGGACTTTGTGCTCGGCTATGACACGTTAGGCACTTGGACACAAATTCAGTATCAGCTGACTTCATGACTGGCCACCAGTACAAGGATTTCAAGTCTTTATAAATTTTGACCGATCCCCGGTGTATCGAGAAAGGAATTTGATGAGCTTCTTGTAACATTTGTCGTTTCAGATTGTTGTTGTCAAGAACACGCACTCTATCTCAGAAATAGAAGAGTCTATTCGACTTTAGGGAAAAATCAGGATTAGGCTTGGAATAAAGCTTTGAAATGATATTTTGAAGATTTGAATCAACTTGTTGCAATTCTTTAATTCTCGTAATTAAGCTAGATTGCACTTGTAGCTCGGACAAGAATCCACGTTTCATGATTAAACAGAAATGTGCATTGATAGGCATGGAAGCCGAGTATGATTTTTGACTAAGGGCTTCGGCAACCATATTTGCTTTACCTGAATGGTAGTCGATAATCAGATCATAATCTTTGAGTAGTTCAAGCCATCTTATTTGTCTCAAATTCAAATCTTTTTGAGTCATGATGTATTTGAGACTCTTGTGATCGGTAAACAGTTTGCACTTCTCAGCGTACAAGTAGTGTCTCCAAATTTTTAGCACGAACACAATGGCTGCTAATTCGAGATTGTGAGTGGGTTAGTTCAGCTCGTGAAGTTTCAATTGTCGAGATGCATACGCAATCACTTTGCCTTCTTGCAACAAGAAGCACCCAAGACCCGAGTGTGATGCATCGCTAAATATAGTGAATTCTTTTCCCGAGATCATGAGTCAAGGCCTGTTTGAGTTGGTCGAAACTTCTTTGCTGCCTTTCCGACCACTCGAACGCTTCATTTTTTTTAGGAATTTTGGTTAACAGTGCAGCAATCACCGAGAACCCTTTCACGAATCTTTGGTAGTACCCAGCTAAATTGAGGAAACTTCGGACCTCGTTCACATTTCTCGGAGGTCTCCAATATAGGATAGTTTCAACTTTCTTGGAGTCAAATTTGATTCCTCCAGCTGAGATAAAATGTTCGAGGAATGAAACATTCGATAGCCAAAATTCGGACTTAGTGAACTTGGTGAATAATTGACGTTCTGTGAGTGTTTGGAGCACGATTCGAAGATGTTCAACATGTTCCTCCTTGTTCAGGGAATAGACAAGAATGTCATCTACCAAGACGACCACAAACTTGTTGATATAAGGGTTGAAAACTCAATTTATCAGGTCCATGAACGCAGCAGGGGCATTCGTTAACCCGAATGGCATCACAAGGAACTCGTAATGGCCGTAACGAGTTGAGAAGGTTGTTTTGGGCACATCATCATCTTTCACCCTCATTTGAAAGTAACTTGATCGAAGATCAATCTTGGAGAACATGGCAGCATTCTTGAGCTGATTGAACAAGTCTTCGATCCTAGGCAAAGGATACTTGTTTTTTATCGTCACTTTGTTCAATTGCCGGTAATCGATGCAAAGCCGCATCGTACCATCTTTCTTTTTCACGAACAGAACAAGAGCACCCCATGGAGATGTGCTAGGTCAAATGAATCCCTTTTCCCTAGTTCTTGAATTTACTTCTTGAGTTCTTTTAGCTCAACGGGTGCCATACGATAGGGCGTAATGGACACCGGATTCGTTCAAGGTTGAACTTCAATTCCGAATTCCACTTCTTGAATTGGAGGAAGACCAGGGAGTTCCTCGAGAAAAACATCGATGTATTCAAAAACAACAGGCATACAAGGCAAGCTGAAACCAATTTCATCTTGTAAAACCATAGCGGCAAAAAATAGATGTCGGTTTCTTGTCTATTAACAAGATTGATTCTTTTCCTAAACCTCGTAAACATAACCTCCACTTTTGGCAATCTAACAAGGCTTCGTGTTTTCCCAACCAATCTAGTCCCAATACTATATCGAACTCACAGTTTGGTAACACATAACGATTAATAGGAAAGGGTACATTTCGAATAGTCACATGAGTGTCTTTACAAACAATGTTTATAGTCATTAAGCCTTTTATTGGGTTCGATACTATCAAGCTAGAATCTACAGTTTCAGGTTTCAAGTTTGCTTTTAACTACATGGAAGAGCATATGAAAGTGTGGGTAGATCCCGAATCAATCAAAGCATAAGCAAGAATTGAGTTTAACTCGATTGTACCTGCAATCACATCAGAAGCTTCTTCCTCGGATGTGGTAAATACGAGCAGGGGCTCGAGATTCCTGGTATGTGGTGGCCGAGGATGGGCTTTTACCTTTACCCTGATTTCCTGAGTGAACAAGTTGGGGAGCTTTATTTTGGACATTTGGTGATGAACTAGCAACCCTTTGAGATCGAGTAGGAAGATTGTTCGGATTCTGTGGACAATCCTTGATGTAGTGATCGGATCCTCCAAAAAGATAACACATATTAGATTTGGTCCTACATTAACCCGAGTGAGGTTTTTGACAGAATTTGCAAGTTGGAACTTGTAAAGCTTTGCCCTTATTACCCGTGCTATCAACAGACATTGTTGGGGCTAAAGACTTGATTACCGACTGGGGTTTTGGTTTATAATTACTCTTGTGAAAGTGAGTATGACTCGAAGTATTTCCACCCAAGTACTTAGGCTTTCTGAACTGCCATTATGGTTGATAATCTTGCCTCGACCGCTTGTCTTTTCGGGATTGATTGTGCTTTCGTTTTGCTGAAGCTCTCATCTTTGCTTCGGTGGCAGTAGCTCGGTTTACAAGAATTTGAAAATTCAAGATCTCAGGGGCCGTCGATAAACATCTTGCACTTATCCGCCTCAGTTTTTATATACTCGGACCCGTACTTGCAGTACTTGCAAAAGTCAGTCATGTAATATTCGATAGGTCTCCCGGCTTGTTTCAAATATAAGAACCGCTTCCGTTGTTCAGTGAGATATTGTTCGCTAATGTATTTCTTTTTGAATTCATCGAGAAATAATTTCCATGTGACTTTTTCTGGTGGTATAGTTAGAGTAGTGGTTTCCCACAAACTTAGTGCTTCATCCGCAACTAGCCCGACGTCACATTCGAGTTTATGTTTGTTTGAATAAGAGAGTTGTTTAGTGAGAATCTAAGTAGTAGCATCTAGCCAATATTCAGCAACTTCGGTGTTGAGCGAGATTATCGATACGAGCCCTAGATGGTGCAAGAGCAGGTGCTGGAGCAGGGGAGTCTCGTGTCAAGGACGTAACAAGCTGATTGAACACTTCTTTAATGCTTTCAAGGCATACTTGTTGAAGCGGATTGGTAGTTGGTGCTGTCGTTTCCGGTTCGTTATTCCTTGGAGCTTCTTGCTTCCGTTCTTTATTCCTGCGAGCGTTCGATGGTCCTTGGGCCATCCGAACACTCTCGCCCTCATTGGAGGACTCTTGTAACCACCTTATCCCAGCCTAGAAGCTTGACCCGAACTACGAAGATTACACGGGAAAAACTAAAGTCAACCCGAAGTCAACCTTGATTAACGACCCTTTTTTCCTTTTTTTCTTTTCTAGATGCGCATTAATCCTATGTGAATACTCAGGAAACATAGGAGAGAAAGGCACAACGATCAGAAATCATTTAAGGACTCAATTGCATGAATTACACTTTTAGGGACCAAAATGTAAATTTTGGAAAATACAAGGACTTTGCAGATTTTAAGTTTACCGATATGTGATTAGTCGTATTACATGCCTCTCAGTCAAATTTCAGCTTAAAAGGACATTCCAAGCTCAAGCAATTGCATGCACAATATTTGGGACTAAAATTCAAAAGCACAGACCAACGGTCTACCGTTTCGAAACGCTGACCTTCGTACCGAAACGCCCGTATCGAAACGGTGTTAACCGTTTTAGAACCCCGGGTGCATTCCGAGACCAGTATCGGAACAGCCTTCTCCAGTAGCCAAAGTGTTCCGAAACAACTTCATCCGTTCCGAAGAACTATGGCCATTTCGGGGCCATGTTTCGAAACAGATAAGGGTGATTCGATACACCCTGCCATGCAACAGCATTAATTGCTGGTTTTTCACATCTTAACCCTATCAAACATGCTCCAATACATACCATAACATACCAGCAACTTGATTAAACATCAAGGGACATATAAAAGAAGATTAAGCTAGAGCATGGCATCAAACAAATAACCATTAAGTCTAAAGGCAAGCTTCCTACTCACAAATCCAAATATAAGCTTCAAACCTCAAACAAACCATATAATACCAATTACAGCCTTTAAAAGCCAACACATTCATGCCAAAAACTTAGGGAGTTCAAAACACATCTCCCAAATACAAACTTGGAGCCCCATTGCCAAATATCAAATATAAAGTGTGTAAAGCATCACCATACATGAGCTTTACACTTCCTTGGATGTTCTTAACCTTCTTGCTGCCCCAAATCACTTCAATTATCTGTATTGTTGGTAAAAGAGAGCGTAAGCACATTTTCTCAGTGAGGCAAGCTCTAAAGAAAACGAACACAACAATGCGTTATTCAAAACTCTTTCTCAAAAAGCCATTTTCAAAAACTTGCTCATTCTATCTCATGCTTGAAAACCATTTCAAAGCAAATCTTCATTTGAAACCACATGTACCACTATTCTATCTCATGCATTTAAACCAATGCAAATCTCATGGCAAGGCCACACACATGATAAATGAAAACAAAAGCATTTCATATCATAATCTCATATGCATTTCTAATAGCATAAAACATCTCTTCATTTGGTACATGTGAATCAAATACATTTCCATATTTTATATTGGCATTTCACATTTCATCTTTACTCGGATATGCGGACTAGCTTGACTCAAAGTCAAGTCATACCTCGGTGGAATCTCTCGTCACCAGACTCTCATGGCGGTATCTCTCATCGCCACAAAGCTTGGTTGTTTCACCAAGTCCTACCCCGATGGAATGCCCATCATCGGATTCTCACTTTGGATTGGGATGGCACTACCGCCATTGCCCAACTCCAAAGAGCACGTATGAATTTTAGTTTATAGTGCACTCTCATCCTATTGATCGATCAATTATATCGGGTAAGTATCTCATCTTCTATGCCAATATATTATGTCCAAAAATATCATTTCACATATTGTTTTAATGCAATAATTCTCAAAACCTTCTCAACTCATTTCAAAATCATAACACATGTTTTGCATTAAATCAAAATCTCAATACTCATCAATGCAACATGCTATCTCATGAAATCTCTTTAAGCATCATCTCATGCTACAAATCATGCATAAAAACATTAGGAATTTGTCTATCTCAAAGCAAGAGCATGTAAAAGCATTTTTGGGGCAACAACCACATAATTGAGAGCAAATCTAGCCATACTTACTTCCGGACTTAGGAAGGTGTTTCAAACCTTTCCTAAATCCCCAAACCTTGTTTCTTTGTCCCTCAAGGACTTCTAAAACCATTCGCACTCACCGATTACGTTTCGCTTGCTCGCGGAAACACTATCTAAGCTCTCGGCACTTCCGGATCAACACCAAAGGCGTCCGAAGATGTCTCCCCTATTCATAACACATAACAGCAGAGGATTAATGCATCATCATGCATTGAAATCATCAGCCACACACCAAAACCCGCTGCTCTACTCAAAAGCATCATTTCGGCCACAAAAAAACCGAAATCATCTCTGAACTCTCCCAAAACAAATCCGAGACAAGATCTATCACTTCTAAACATTTCTAAACATCAATCAACACCAAAAATCAGCATAAACTCGTCCTTATACCTCTTGCTATAACATAACACCAAAACCACCCCAAAACCACCATTCTAGCATGCAAAACTTAGGAATCCAAACCTATTCGGGATTTGTTTGAGAAAACCTCATTTATAACATCAATTACCATCCAAAATACATTAGAAAACAACCTTAAAAAAGAGCCTAACCAACAACCACGAAAATCATCAACATCTCTCCAAGAATCTTGCGTTTTAACACAATTTCATGTTTTTAACATTAAAGCAACTCAAAAATCATTAACAAAGGATTGATAACTTGGGAATTTCAGTTAAGAACTGATCATTAGAGGAGGAGGACGAAGCTTACCTCTAATGGCTGATTTCTCCTTGATTTGGGCAAGTTTTCTTGAAAATCCAAAGTGAAAACAAGAGGATTTGATGAGGAAATGATTAGGAATCAAAAGGAGATTGAAATCTCATCAAAAGGAATGAAAATCAGAGGCTAATTGATGGAGGAAAGGTTTTTGGCTGAATGGAAATTGAGAGAAAATGAAATGAGAAAACTAACGTAAGGTATTTATGAAAAGTCAAAGATAGATTTTCTTTTTAATAATCCTTATTTCCCTTAATTAAAACATTAATAAAAACACCGAAAATAAAGAGAAATCTGATTAAAAACATTTTGGTAAAATTAAATCCTTAAAGATTCAAAGTTTCAATCCTTTACAAAACAGTCATTATTCAACTTTTGCAAAAATTGCGATTTGGTCACTACACCGAAATGTAGTATTTCCAAACCTTATTTTGTAAAATTGTTTTCACCAAAATCATTCATGTAATAAATGAGGATTTTTAGATATTTTTCCATATTTTTAAAGCATCCCGAACTAGGTGTTCCCAAAATCTCCCTTAAAGATTCGAACTGTTCTCGACCGGCCCGATTCAAACTCTAAAACATCTAGGCCCAAAATCAGGGCGTTACAACTCTCTCCCTCTTAAGAAATTTCGTCCTCGAAATTTACCTGGAAGAAAAAGTAAGGAAATTGCTTCTTCATGTCTTTCTTCCTTTCCCACGTGGCTTCCTCTACACCACGATGTCTCCACAAGACTTTAACCAGCTCGATGGTCTTACCTCAGAGAACCTTACTATATGAATCCAGAATCTCAACCGGTTCTTCATCATACGTCAAGTCCGGATTCAACTCAACCTCTTCCACATGCATAATATGCGACGGATCCGATCCATATCTCTAAAGCATGGATACATGAAACACATTATGTATCTTTTCTAACTCTTGAGGTAGTCTCAGGTTGTAGGCAACAAGACCCACACGTTTTATCACCTCGTATGGTCCAATGTACCTTGGGCTCAACTTGCCCTTCCGGCCAAACCTCATCACCTTCTTCCAAGGTGAAACTTTCAAAAACACACGATCACCCGCGGCAAATTCTATCTCCTTACGCTTCAAATATGCGTAAGATTTTTGCCGATCCGAGGCTGCCTTCAACCGCTCACAAATGAGCTTCACCTTCTTGGTGGTTCCTTTAACAAAGCTGGCATCGAGACCAACCTTTGTCCCGTTTTAGCCCAACAAAGAGGAGTTCTACACTTCTTCCCGTATAAAGCTTCATAAGGTGACATATGAATACTCGCCTGGTAACTGTTATTATAAGCAAACTCCACCAAAGGCAAGTGCTTCTCAAAAGAGCCTTGAAATTCAATAACATAGCACCTCAACATATCCTCAAGCACTTGGATAACACACTCAGATTGCCCATCCGTCTGCGGATGATAAGAAGTACTGAAATTCAGCCGCGTAACCAACACTTGATGCAAACACTCCCAAAACCTTGCGGTGAACCTCGGATCTCTATCCAATACTATAGATTTTGGCACTCCATGCAACCGTAAAATCTTAGTAATGTACAACTTCGCAAGCTTATCCCAGGTGTACGTAGTATGCACAGGCAAGAAATGTGCATACTTCGTAAGGCGATTCACAATCACCCAAACATAATTCCTCTTTGACGGCGATAAAGGCAAACCAGACACAAAGTCCATGGTGATCCTCTCCCACTTCCATTCAGGAATCCTTAACGGCTGCAACAATCCCGAAGGAAATTGATGTTCAGCCTTAACTCGCTGACAAACCATGCATCTACTAACATACTCAGCGACATCTCTCTTCAACCCCACCCAATAGTACCCATCCTTCATATCACGGTACATCTTCTTACTACAAGGGTGCATAGCAAAAGGACTACTATGAGCTTCAATCAGAATAGTGCGCCTCAACTCAACATCGTTCGGCAACACTATCCGACCTCCAAAACATAAAACACCATCATCATTGAAACAGAAATTCGATGGCCTACCTTCTGCAATATCCTGAACATGTGGCACCAAAGAATCATCCAACAACTGTTTGTCCTTTATCAACTGAGCTAGAGATGGTTTTACTTGCAACTCAGCAACAAGACCACCATCCCGCGATATGCTAAAGCTAGCAAACATCGCTCTTAATTCCACTGCCACCTTCCTGCTCAAAGCATCGGCCACAACATTGGCCTTCCCTGGATGATGCTCCATCGTTAGATCATAATCCTTAAGCAACTCCACCCAGCGTCGTTTCCTAAGATTCAACTCTTTCTGAGACATCAGATACTTCAAACTCTTATGATCCGTTACACGGTGCACTTCTCACCATAGAGATAATGTCTCCAGATCTTTAAAGCAAAAACCACTGCTGCTAACTCAATGTCATGCGTAGGATAGTTGTGCTCATGCACTTTCAACTGTCGCAATGCATAAGCCACTACCTTACCCTCTTGCATTAACACACCCCAATCGAACATAGGATGCGTCACTATACACCACAAACTATTTCCCTGATTCAGGTTGAAACAAGATAGGAGCTTGCGTCAAAGCTGCTTTTAGCTTCTCAAAAGCTTACTGTCTAGCTTCCGTCCACTCATACTTGACATCCTTCTGCAACAACTTCATCAAAGGGGAAGCAATCTTAGAAAATCCATCCACGAACATCCGATAGTAACCTGTCAACCCAAGGAAACTACGAACCTCGTGAACAGATATATGAGGCTTCCAATTCATCATCGCCTCAATCTTCTGAGGATCAACTCGAATCCTTTCAGCCGAAACCACATGACAAAGGAAAACAATCTCCTTTAGCCAAAACTCACATTTTCTTAGCTTAGCATAAAGCTGATTACCCCAACAGTGCTTGCAAAACGATCCTCAAATGACCTTCATGCTCCTCCTCAGTACGAGAGTACACAAGGATATCACCGATGAACACCAAAAAAAACTTGTCCAAGAATTCATGGAACACCCTGATCACCATGTCCATGAAAGCAGCATGAGCATTCGTCAAACCAAACGACATCACTAGAAACTCATAATGCCCATACCTCATTCGAAAGGCTATTTTCGGCATATCCACATCTTTCACCTTTAACTGATAGTATCTTGACCTCAAATCAATCATTGAAAACACAACAGCTCCTCGAAACCGATCAAAGAGATCATCAATCCTCGGCAAAGGATACTTGTTTTTTATGGTCAACTTATTCAACTGACGATAATCAATGCACATCCTCATCGTGTCATCTTTCTTTTTAACAAACAAGACCGGTGCACCCCAAGGTGACACACTAGGCTGAATAAAGCCTCGGTTAAGCAACTCTTGAAGTTCCGTCTTCAACTCCTTCAACTCTTTGGGTGACATGCGATAAGGTGCAATGGACTCCGGAGTTGTATTCTCGTACACCTCAATTCCAAATTCAACCTCCTGACTAGGCGGTAAACCAGGTAATTCCTCCGGAAACACTTCAGAGAATTCACACACGGTTCTTATATCATGTACGCAAACCTCTTTTGTATTAAGATTCATAACAAAGGCTAGATAAGCCTCACATCCTTGACGCAACATCCGACTTGCTTCAAGCGTCGACACCACATTAGATAGAAACTTCACATTTTCTCCCACCACCACAACCTCATAATCATCCACAAGTTTCAGCGAAACTCGCTTCCTTTCAAAATCCACAATAGCTCTATGCTCAACAAGCCAATCCATGCCAAGAATTATGTCAAAACCATAGAATGGCAATTCCATAAGATCGACGAGAAACACATGATCTTGCACAATTAAGGGGCATCTCCTATATAATCTTCTTGTTACAACCGTCTCACCAAAGGAACTAGTCACATGCATACCCACATCCAAAGACTCAACAGGCAAACCAAGCATTTGAGCATGTTCACACAAAATGTACGAGTGTGTAGATCTAGAATCAATCAAAGAAAGTAATGACAAGGATTGCAAAGTAAAGGTACCTGCGATCACGTCCGTGTCATTCCTTCCCTCTCGATGAGCATACACTCGAGCCTAGCCACCACCTTGAGGTTGAACGGCCACCACTTGTGCTACATTCCTTCCACCCTCATCTCTATGCTGCAAATTACCACGGCCGCTCCCACAACCTCTCTGTGGCTCAGCTGCTCTCACCGGAGCCTGACCCTCTCTCAACGGTTGAGGATAATATTTCTTCATATGCCCTCGGTTACCATAGTTTCAACATGTACCTAGATTACCCCAACACTCACCAGCATGTCTCCTGCCACACCAGTTACATTCAGGAGTTCTCAAGAAAGCATTTTGTCCTTGCAGACCTCTCCCAGGGTTACCACCCCCGCGTCTAACATCACCATGTGGTCTTCTATCCTTATGCCTCTTATAGCGATCTCTACCAAGATCCCGCTCTGCAGCTCTCTTCCCCACGCTAGATCCTCCTGCTCGACTCGCCAAACCAAGATTCAGCTCAATATCCTTGGATCGAGTGACCAACACATCGAAATCAGTATAATCAGCCGCGAGCATATAAGTCTTCACATCCGCCACCAGCCCGTAACGGAATCGTTCACATCTTTCTCGCTCTCTAGGAATCAGCTCAGGTGCATATTGGCTTAGGCGTACAAATTGCACATCATATTCTGCCACCATCATGATCCTTTCAACAAGGGACATGAATTCCCTCTTTTTCTCATCGAGGTAGCGAACTCCCAAATACTTTCGCTTGAACGCATTCAAGAAGAATGTCCAAGTCACATCATCATCTTCCATCCCAGATATTGTGGTTGTCCACCATGTATATGCATCACCATGCAACATGGACACAATGCATCCCAACTTCTGAACATTGTTGCAATTCAGTTGTCCAAGTATCCTCTTGGCGCTCTTCAACCAAGACTCGAAACCTTCCGGGGTCAACCCTCTAAACTCAGTCCCTCCCAGACTGCAGAGATGCTCCAACGACAATCTCACATTAGCACCATCCTGAGGTGCAGCTCCATGAGCTCCAGCTACTGCTTCCTGGAAAGCCCCGACAATAGCTTGTATCAAAACAGACATATTAGGAGCAGCTTGCCCCTGAACTCCCTCAGGTCCATCAACCCCAGCACCAACCCTAGCTCCACCACAACCAGGTGGTCCACAAGGGGGAGGAGGAGGTAGATCCTCAGCATTCTCCATATTCTCGTTCTCATCTGTAGAACGAGTATTGATTCTAATCTCTCTATGTGGCCCCATAATAAAACAATGCAACTGACAAAATACAATAAATCCAATTAGGCATAATAAGGTAAGTAATCCAAGTACTCAAGCTCATTTTTTGAAAACAATTCTTCTCATTAGTAATGATATGGCAATGGGATCCCCAACTAAACCCCAACACAGAATAGCATCACAATTCCATCTCAAAAGAACCATATATCAAAAATCACACATCATTCTTTCACAGCAAAATCACAAACATTCATAACTACAAACAATAACCACTTACCAAGCCCCAATTATTCGTTAACCTAGCTCTGATACCAAAAAATGTAACCCCCTTAGCCCTTCCTAGACGCTTGACCCGAACTACGGAGATTACACAGGGAAAACCAAAGTCAACCCGAAGTCAACCTCGATTAACGACCCTTTTTTTCTTTTTATCTTTTCTAGATGTGCATTAAGCCTATGTCAATACTCAGGAAACATAAGAGAGAAAGGCACAACGATCGGAAATCATTTAAGGACTCAATTGCATGAATTACACTTTTAGGGACCAAAATGTAAATTTTGGAAAATACAAGGACTTTGAAGAATTTAAGTTTACCAATATGTGATTAGTTGTATTACATGCCTCTCTGTCAAATTTTAGCTTAAAAGGACATTCCAAGCTCAAGCAATTGCATGCACAATATTCAGGACTAAAATGTAAAACATGGGAACTTGAAACATTTCAAAAGCACAGACCAACGGTCTACCGTTCCGGAACGCTGACCCTCGTACTGAAACGCCCATATTGAAGCGGTGTTGACCGTTTCGGAACTCGGGTGCGTTCCGAGACCAGTATCGGAACAGCCCTCTCTAGTAGCCAAAGTTTTCCAAAACACCTTCATCTGTTTTGAAACACTATGGCCATTTCGGGCCACTGTTTCGAGACAAATAAGGGTGTTTCGATACACCCTGCCCTGCAACAGCATTAATTGCTGGTTTTCCGCACCTTAACCCTATCAAACATGATCCAATACATACCATAACATACCAGCTACTTGATTAAACACCAAGGGACATATAAAAGAAGATTAAGCTAGAGCATGGCATCAAACAAATGACCATTAAGTCTAAAGGCATGCTTCCTAGTCACAAATCCAAATATAAGCTTCAAACCTCAAACAAACCTTTTAAGACCAATTACAACCTTCAAAAGCGAACACATTCATGCCACAAACTTAGGGAGTTCAAAACACATCTCCCAAATACAAACTTGGAGCCTCATTGCCAAATATCAAAACTAAAGTATGTAAAAACATCACCATACATGAGTTTTACACTTCCTTGGATGTTCTTAACCTTCTTGCTGCCCAAAATCACTTCAATTATCTGCATTGTTGGTAAAAGAGAGCGTAAGCACATTTGCTTAGTGAGGCAAGCTCTAAAGAAAACCTACACAACAATGCATTATTCAAAACTCTTTCTCAAAAGCCATTTTCAACAACATGCTCATTCTATCTCATGCTTGAAAACAATTTTAAAGCAAATCTTCATTCGAAACCACATGTACCACTATTCTATCTCATGCATTTAAACCAATGCAAATCTCATGGCAAGGCCATACACATGATAAATGAAAACAAAAGGATTTCATATCATAATCTCATAGGCATTTCTAATAGCATAAAACATCTCTTCATTTGGTATAGAGTGAATCAAATACATTTCCATATTTTATATTGGCATTTCACATTTCATTTTTTACTCGAATATGCGGACTAGCTTGACTCAAAGTAAAGTCCTACCCCGGTGGAATCTCTCATCACCGGACTCTCATGATGGTATCTCTCATCGCCACAAAGCTTGGGTGTTTCACCAAGTCCTACCCCGATGGAATGCCCATTATCGGATCCTCACTTTGGATTGGGATGGCACTACCCCCATTGACCAACTCCAAAGAGCACGTGCGAATTTTAGTTTATAGTGCACTCTCATCCTATTGATCGATCAATTATATCCGGTAAGTATCTCATCTTCTATGCCAATTATTATGTCCAAAAACATCATATCACCTACTGTTTTAATGCAATAATTCTCAAACCCTTCTCAACTCATTTCAAAGTCATAACACATGTTTTGCGTAAATCAAAATCTCAGAACTCGTCAATGCATCATTATATCTCATGAAATCTCTTCAAGCATCATCTCATGCTACAAATCATGCATAAAAACAATAGGAATTTTTCTATCTCAAAGCAAGAGCATGTAAAAGCATTTTTGGGGCAACAACCACATAATTGAGAGCAAATCTAGCCATACTTACTTCCGGACTTAGGAAGGTGTTTCAAACCTTTCTTAAATCCCCAAACCTTGTTTCTTTTTCCCTCAAGGACTTCTAAAACCATTCGCACTCACCGATTGCGTTTCGCTTGCTCGCCGAAATACAATCTAAGCTCCCGGAACTTCCGGATCAACACCAAAGGCATCTGAAGATGTCTCCCATGTTCATAACACATAAGAGCAGAGGATTAATGCATCATCATGCATTGAAATCATCAGCCACACAGCAAAACCCGCTGCTCTACTCAAAAGCCTCATTTCGGCCACCAAAAACAACCGAAATCATCTCCAAACTCTCCCAAAACAAAGCTCAGCCAAGATCTATCACTTCTAAACATTTATAAACATCAATCAACACCATAAATCACCATAAACTCGTCTTTATACCTCCAGCTATAACAGAACACCAAAACCACCCCAAAAACAACCATTTTGGGATGCAAAACTTAGGAATCCAAACCTATTCGGGATTTGTTTGATAAAACCTCATTTATAACATCAATTACCCTCCAAAATACATTAGAAAACAACCTCAAAACAGAGCCTAACCAACAACCACGAAAATCATCAAGATCTCTCAAAGAATCTTGAGTTTTAACACAATTTCATGTTTGTAACATTAAAGCAACTCAAAAATCATTAACAAAGGATTGATAACTTGAGAATTTCAGTAAATAACTGATCATTAGAGGAGAAGAACGAAGCTTACCTCTAATGGCTGATTTCTCCTTGATTTGGGCATGTTTTCTTGAAAATCCAAAGTGAAAACAAGAGGATTTGATGAGGAAAAGATTAGGAATCAAAAGGAGATTGAAATCTCATCAAAAGGAATGAAAATCAGAGGCTAATTGATGGAGGAAAGGTGTTTGGCTGAATGGAAATTGAGAGAAAATGAAATGAGAGAAAACTAACGTAAGGTAGTTATGAAAAGTCAAAGATAGATTTTCTTTTTAATAATCCTTATTTCCCTTAATTAAAACATTAATAAAAACACCCAAAATAAAGATAAATCTGATTAAAACATTTTGGTAAAATTAGCTCCTTAAAGATTCAAAGTTTCAATCTTTTACAAAACAGTCACTATTCAACTTTTGCAAAAACTGCGATTTGGTCACTACACCGAAATGTAGTTAAATGTACATTATATGTATTAATTATTAATTAATTATTAATTAATTATGGTTTTGATTGTTTACGATTTAGTCCCCAATTCAAATGTTTACAATTTTATTTCTAATTAACTTAGTAATTCTAGTAGGCTAGGTTGGTTGACCAATTATAGCCGGTAACAATAATCTCATCTCATGCCAATATACTAATTCTAAGCATCATTTTACCTACTGTTTTCAATGCATCAATATAAATCATTCTCATCCCATTTCAAAAAAATAAATAAAGCACATCATTTACTCAACAAATTCTATCTCTTCATAATCATAATTCTATCTTATGAGATCTCATAAATCATCAAATAATTTCTCAAAACATGCATAAAATAGTAGGTTTAATTCTATCTTCAAAACATGAGCATGATCAAAAAAATCAATGGGATAAAAAACGAGAAACGAGAGCGAAACATCTCAAACTTACTTACGAGCTTAGATTAGTATTTCAAACTCAATATAAACCCTCAAACCTTGCTTTCAAGTGTTTGAAAAACTTTAAAACCAATTACACTCACCAACAACGCCTCGCTTGCTTTACCGAAGCGTAATCAAGCTTCCGAATCTCCCGAAACTTCATTGGTTGCTTCTGATACGTTCTCCCACATTTATACCACACACTAATAGAGGATTTAATGCATCTCAATGCATTAAAATCACCAGCAACCAAAGACACCACACTGCTCTGCCCAAAAACACCAAAATGCCTATACAAAACAACCGAAAACACCTTCGATTAGTCTACAAACTCAACCCAGCCAAAATCTAACACTTCCATCCATTTTTAATCATCAATTAACATCCAAAAACAATCTATTTGCATCTTTATATCTGCAGCAACACCAAAACCACATTATCCCCACAAAACCCAAATCTAACAACCAAAACAACTAGAGATCCAACCTATTTCGGGATTCTTATGATAAAACCTTTATTTCAACATCATTTAACATCCAAAAAATGATTAAAATCAGTACCAAATTAACCAAAATAGTATCATTATAAAAATCTTGAGAAATCATCTTTCATGGCTTGATTTAACCATTTTCATCAAATAGATTATAAAACCTTGTTATTAAACACAATTAGAGAGCCAAGTACTTGGGAATTTCATTAAAGAACCTTGATTAGAGGTGTTGAACATAAATTACCTCTAACGCTTTCATATCCCTTCAATTGACAAGAGTTGTTGCAAAATCTTCAAGAATCCTTTGAGATAAATGGAAGAATCACCAAGGAAATAATTTGTTAATCAAAGGGAAGTGGAAAGATGAAAATCTCTGGAAGTTTTGAGAGAAAATGAAGTGTTTGGCTGATGAGAAATGAGAGAAATGGAAGTTACGTCAAAATACATTTTGGAAGACTAAATACCCTTTTAATAAAATCTCATTTTATTGTTTTTAAATAAAATACATTTAAAATAGTCAATGAAAGGAAAAGGCTAATTAAATATACATTAGCTCCCTAAAGATTCTAAGTTTTGGCCCGCTTTCAAAACATATTTCGCATTCTTAACAAATCAATCACCAACCCAAAATGTCAATCCTCCAAAAGTTATTTTCCAAAATTGACTTAATCAAATCTTTATATATATATATATATAAGATTTTAGGAATTAATCCCAAAATTTTACCAGATCCCGAACCATGTTTTCCCTGAACCACTCTTGAACCAACCTGGATCTCTATTCTAGGTCCTACGAACCCCGAGTCAATCTTAGAGACTCCTAAACCCAAAACTGGGGCGTTACACTTACTATCTTTATATTTTGGTCACTGTTGCATGTAAATAGTGCTCCACAAATTGTGCAAGTATACACGATGCAAGTAATATTAGGATAAGTATAAGAGTATCGTCTCCACATGGGTTGGTACTCAATCTTCGGTTCTACTCCCCTGCACTGCAAAATAAATAAAGTAAAAACACGGATTAATTTGGTGAATTGATGTAATAAAAAAATAACTAAACTAAGAGAGTCCAGCAAATAAAGTAAAAGAAGTAATCAAGGTGAGAAAATGGGTCGAGTTAAAATGTGTCGTAGTGTAGAATCCTCTTGACTTTGTTTCTGTCTTGAATACATCAATGCACTACTGCCGTGGCAGTGACCTAAATCCTTGCAGCGGCCAGAATGGATGAAGTCGTGTCGCAGCAATCCTTTGCTCGTGGACAGATACAGTTAAGCCTCAGCAAAGTGTTCTTGGGTGGTTCCGCCTTATCCCTAAGCACGAAACGCTGGTTGATGACTGAACTCTGATGATACCTTCCGATATGAATCAAAGGGCAAACACCAACTATTCATACACTTCTTTTAGCCACTGAAACTCTAACCTATCCCTAGACCGAGTTAGTTAACACCACGTGGGGCGAAAACCGTAATTATTCCTTTCGTTAGCTCAACTTTCCCGATATTGAACAAATGGATGATCTCACAAACCCTCTCCTGAGTAGAATGCAAAAATAATTGAACCCATAATAAGCAAACATTAACTTTTGTTTCATTAAGAACAAAAACTAAGTACAAAGAGTTTTCACACAACTAGTAGACAAACTAATCCTAACCCTAAGAAATTTAGAACATAAAGAAACTAATCCTATGTTCTTCTCTTCTATCTTCTCTTCTCCCTTTATATAGTGGAAGGTGTAGGCACAAATCCTTCTTGGAGAGGAAGTTAAGTTGGACTTGGAATAAACTTTATTAAAGAGGTAAATCTATTTAATGTATTACATTAAACACTTTTATCCAAGAGTCCAACTTTATACTTCCTTCCCCGTTTTCCTCCTCTTCTCGAGCTCCAGTTGCCATGCAAAGTGTGTAGAAAAATCTAGCGTTAAAAGCTCTAGAAGTTGGCTACAACTTTGCTCATTTTGCTCCCTAGCGAGTTGCAACCGCAGCCTGGATTTCGCTGCCTCGGGATTGGGTTGCTTTGCTCTAAAAGGTTTAATCAGCTTCCCTCAGTAGAAACTGTCACGTGGCTTGGCTTGATTAGGGTCTGTTATCTGCTACGTTGACCTCATCTTCCCTCCTGCTATGTGTGTTGTGTCGGAATCATCCTGCTCCAGCAGTGGTCACCCTGTGAGAATACCAATTATGCATTAAATAGTACCTTTTTAATATAATAAACAAAATAATGAGCTCAAAGGCATAAATGATGAAATCTATGCATGAAAGGTTGAGTGATAATTGGCATGATAAGGGGTAAAAATATAGGAGTTTTGGGCACTTATTACAACCCCAAACTCGAACTATTGCTTGTCCTCAAGCATTGCAAACCATCAATTACCAAACCTTAGTTTTTATAAATTGTATCCTTTGTCTTACTTTTCCCTGTCTCTCTCCAAACCATGGAGAGGAATGCTTTGACCCTTAAGTCTTTGGATGCCCTAGGAATTCCCTGGAATCAAACTATAAGATTTGTGAGTGTGTCAATGTATTGTGAACAAGATGATGACAAGGATTCTAAGTTAACACTTAAGCATTAAACTACTTAATCTTGGGTTATTTTAAAGCAACCTAACCTACTAGAGCCAGTTTCGAGCACCTCTAGGGTTTTCTTAAGCTAGAGCCAGTGGTGGGCAGCTCTAACTTTTTCCCAATTCTCTTTCTAAGCTATTCTATGACGTAAGTGTACTAGAATTCCTTAAATCCTGCAACTCAAAAAGGTGTTTGAAGTTCTAATCTCATAGTGTGATCCTAAGTTGTTTTCCTTTAAGCATCCTAAAAATAAAAGCTCTAAACAGTTCTAAACTACGGTAAGAAGAGAGAGTTCTATTGCCAAGTAAGAAGATTTAATTAAAATTAAACTGAGGCAATTGATAGAAAGTATTGTTGCGACATAAGCAAAAGTCAGTTAAGGCAGTGCAATTAAAAAAACTAACAAATGAAGATTAAAAACAGCATGGCAAATATATTTATACTGTCGCGACATAGTGCTACCTCCGCCTCTCAACCTATTCCCCCAAACTCAAATCAAGCATTAACCTCAATGCTTACATTTCATACATAAGATATAAAAAAATTAAATCACAAAATATGGGGGCATATGTAAATAATATGGGTTTTATTTGAAAAGTAGTTTCTCTTCTATTAAATTGATTGATAATTTACAGAAAAGAGAGTCATATTTATAGGACTTTTTAGAATACAACAAAGCCTAAGTTAAGTTAACTTCTAACTCAGTCTTATAGGTTAAACAGATAAGTAAGACTCCTAAACTAACTCAATTATGTGAGTTATTTACAATAGTTAAAATACTATAGTATATTTCGTATGGCTTACAATCTACACTCCCCCTCAAGCTGGTGAGTATACATTGTAGAACCCCAGCTTGGATATGAGCTCATCAAAGGTAGTTTTACAATATATACTCACCAGCTTGAGGGGGAGTATATTTCGTATGGCTTACTGTAACATTGAAGTTCAAAAAATTCACTGAAATTCATTTTCGGTTCCGTTAACAACCTTTGAACCCAAATTCCCTCACAAATTCCTTGTGCCAAAGCTCAGAATTCTACCTCTGGACTACTTCTTGATACCACCGTCTATTTCTTGCTTCTCCAAGCCCCAAACTCGAGTACAATAGCCACTAGTGGATCTTCTTGATGTAAGCTCTCCTGCCCAACTTTCATCTGTGAAAATCTCCACCTTTCGATTCTCATTTTTAGTGAAAATCAGTCTATGTCCTGGTGTCATCTTCAAGTATCTCAAGATCGTTGTTACTGCCTCTAGGTGCTCTTCTCTAGGATCATTCATGAGCTGGCTTACGATACTAACGGAGTAAGCAATGTCTGGTCTAGTTAGTGATAGGTAAATCAGCTTACCTACCAACCTTTGATATTGTTCCTTGTTAACAGGAACTCCCTTGTTATCAATTCTGAACTTTATATTGCTCTCCATAGGTGTCTCGGCATGTTTACACCCTAACAACACTATTTCAGATAACAAATCTAAAATATATTTCCTCTGATTACAATTCCAACATTCGACCTAGCTACTTCCATCCCTAGGAAATATCAAAGATTTCCTAGGTCTTTAATGTCAAATTGAGTGGCCAAAAAACCTTTCAACCTTTCTATTTCTCAAGAACCATCACATGTGATCATTATATCATCAACATAAACTATTAGGATATCTTTCTTGTTTTCAGATGAAGTTTTAATAATCATGGTGTGATCAGTTTGACATTGATAATAGCCACATTTCAAGATAGCCTTAGTAAATCTATCAAACCAAGCTCTAAGAGATTGTTTGAGCCCATACAATGATTTTAATAACTTGCATACCTGACCAGTTTTAAAATTCCAATTCAAACCAGAGGGTTTTTGCATATATACCTCTTCTTCCAAGGTGCCATTTAAGAAGGCATTCTTGATATCAAGTTGGTGAAGAGGCCATTCCTGAATGGAAGCAAGAGACAACAAAATTCTGACTGTGTTAAGCTTTGCTAGTGGAGCAAAGGTTTCTTGATAATCAATCCCATAAGACTGAGTACACCCCCTTGCAACTAACATGTCCTTGTACCTTTCTATGCTCCCATCTACATTGTAATTAATTGTAAACACCTATTTTTAGCTCACTGCCCTTTTCCTGGTGGTAAATTAGTCACCACTCAAGATTTGTTTTTCTACATAGCTTTAAGTTCATCCTCTATAACCTTACGCCACTTAGGATCCTTCAAGGCTTCTTGTACAGAATCAAGAATCTTCTCTTTGTCGATCTTGGAAGTAAAAACTCTGAAAGAATGCATTAGTTTGCCATAGGCTACAAACCTTTGTATTGGATGTTTAGTGCAAGCCCTGACACCTTTCCTTTGAGCAATAGGCAAGTATATATCCAAATCAGAATTTTCAATTGAAGGAACAACATCACTATTAATAGGTTCCATACCTTCATTACCTTCAAAGGATAGTGGAATTAGTTCTAGATTTTGAGTAGTCCTAGGTTGTGTAGTTTCCTGCAAAACAGATCTGATTTTCTTCCTTGTGTAAACACAAAGTTCTTTGGTTCCTAGTTGGATCTCTGAAGTTGGTAGGTTTTGTGAAGTTTGAGGTGGATTTTGAGGTAGGTTTTCTGAGGGAGATTAAATGAGAGGTGAAGAAATGGGGTCATCAAGAAGAAGAGGTTGGTGAACTTGCTAAGGATGAGACTGAAATTCATCCCAACTCTCCCCCTGAATTTTAGAATCCGAGAAAAAAGGTGTTAGTTCAGAGAAAGTGACATCCATAGAAACATAAAATTTACGAGTAATAGGGGAATAACACTTATAAACCTTCTTTAGAGAAGAATACCCAAGAAAGATGCATTTCACTACCCTAGGATCTAACTTGCTTTGATGTTGTTTATGGATGTGAACAAAGACCGAGCATCCAAAAACCTTGATATGTAAGGTACATGTCATAGGTTTATAAAATGGAAATGCTTGAAGAAATACTTCTTTAGGTGACTTAAATCCCAAAACCCGACTTGGTAACCTATTTATAAGATAAGTAGATGTAAGTAAGGCTTCTCCCCAAAAAGATTTAGGTACGTGAGAGGAAAGCAATAAGGAGAAAGTGACTTCTAAAAGGTGTTTATTTTTCCTCTCAGCCACGTTGCTGAGGGGTATCGACACAAGAACAAATATGAATGACCCATTTTTCCTTAAGAAATGTACCCATGGTAGTTGTAAAAAACTCACTCCCATTATCACTTTTTAGAATCCTAATTTTGCTTCCCAATTGAGTTTGAACCATCATAAAAATGCTTAAATATACCCTCGATTTCAGACTTGTCTTTTATTAAAAAGGTCCATGTTGGGATTTAGGGGGCTCGATTCGATCAACCGTTCTTGCTCGCCAAGTGTGGAGAAGTTGGATAATTGGGTGTTTTAGTGGGAGGTGAAAAATTGGCAATGTGACACAAAGATTTATAGTGGTTCAACCTTTTAACCAAGGTCTACATCCACTACCTTAGCTCCCCACTAAGGATTTCCAACAAATTCACTAAGAATTCCGTCCCCTTTTCTCGGATTAGGAGGAAACCGTTACAACCTTCAAAGCTTTCTACCCAAAGCTTGAAGGTACACTCTCTTTACAAAGAAAGACTTAGCAAACTAGAAATCCCTCTAAAAGGTGTTTGTTTGCAATTCTAAGCACTCACCCAAAACCTAAACACTTGAGCAAATTTAGCAATTGTAAGCTCACAAGTGTTGTCTAAGCAAGAAATGTACAATTAAAGCTCTAGACAAATTTTGACATCATAATGTTGTAACAATTGAAGCATTAACCATTACAAGATGCTTGGAGGTCCCTTTTATACTCCCAATTGAGTTTGTAGTCGTTACTAGCCGTTGGGATTGAATTGGAGCCGTTGGAGCCTTTATTTCCAACCATAAATGCAGTTCTGCAGCTTGGCGTATCGATACTCGTCCAACCGTATCGATACGGTCTCAATGAGGAAAGAGTCGTTGGGCTTCTTCTGCTGATGTGTATCGATACGCTTGCCTAGTGTATCAGTACGGTCCTGCAAATTCAAATGACCGTTGGGGTAGTTAGGCGTATCGGTACGCGATACAACTGTATCGGTACGCGACTAGCCGTTGGGCTCTTTCAAAGCACACCGTATCGATACAGCTAAGCGTATCGGTACGGGTTTTGGGTACTGGAATTCTGGTAGTTTGAAACCCTAAGGAGTATCGGTACGGTTCAATACCGTATCGGTACGGTCACTTTAAAAGCCTGGTTTTGACGTATCGGTACGGTTCAATACCGTATCGGTACGGTCACTTTAAAAGCCTGGTTTTTACTACTTTAAATACACTTTAAAACATTCCAAAGCCTTTTGAAAACCCTTAAACATATTTTCAAGTTGTTTTTGACTAAAAACTTATTTTAAATTCTTTGCAATTTAGTCCAAAACATTTTTCAAATATTATATCAAAACTTAGTTCTACAATCTCCCCCTTTTTGATATAATAAAACCAACTTGAAAAATTGTTTGGAATTCTCCCCCTTTAGCTTTAAAATTGTTAATGAGAGGATTCAAGGTGAAATCAAATAAAGCTCCCCCTTATTCATTTGAAAATTCAATTTTTCAAACCAATTTCTCCCCCTTTTTGTTATATCAAAAAGAATTTAAAATCACATTGAGTTCAAGATAACATAGGAGGCAAGAAAAAATGACACACTTAAAATTTTGGTTTAAAATTGGCTCCCCCTTACTCAAAGCATCATAAGAATTTTAGTTCAACATATATGATTATCTAGTTGACATAAATGAAAATAAATCAAATAAACACAAAAGCAACTAGATTTTACAACACTTGAACTCAAGGGAGGATGTGAAGCCTTCCTTCTTCAAGTGTTCTTCCTTTGTGTGCATGGAGCTCCCCCTCAATGTTTGACTTGTTGAACACTTCCATCACACCTAGCAAAAGACAATCAAGTAATTTTTGGTATCCAAATTGCTTTGGATCCATAAACGTTAGTAGCACAAATTTTAGTCCCCTTAGGAATTGTTGCGTGTAAAATAGTCTATCGCAATTGTAGTGCAAGTATACACGACGCAAGTAGTAAAGTGATACGAAGTATCGGATATCGTCTCCATAGGGATTGGGCTAATAGCTTCACCTTAATTCACTACACGAAAGTAAAGAAAATATTTGAGAAGTTTGTCACGAAAATAATAAAGTAAACGTAAATAAAAGAATAGAGATATCAAGATAGAGAGAATGGGCTGGTATTGAATTGCTCAGTAGTGCAGGTATTGCAGAGTTTAGGAAATCCAGTTCTGTCGTCGCGCCTGTCGCGGCAGCAAACACTCAACTCCGTACATCAAGTTTGGCAAGAATCCCAGATGTGCCTTGGCCTATCCCTAGGTCCAAGTCTGTCGATGATCACGTCTTGATGATACCTCCCGGCGTGAATCGAAGGATGAACACCGATGTGGATGAATTCTTCTTTAGCCACTTAACCTCGTCCTATCCCTAGGCCCGAGATAGTTCAACTATAAACTAGAGAAGTTGCTCTTATTTCTTTCGTATACTTAACTCTCCCGATGCTATGTAAATAGATAACCTCACAATGCTCTCCCGATGCTCTTGCAAGATATTAATAACCAAAATAAGAGAACTTGAAGTTTATTTTATTGAACTGAAAATTCCTAAAACAAAACAACCCTTGCAACTACTTTACAAATCAACCCGTGGCCCTAGGGGGAATTTAGAACATGATGTGGGAAGGAAAATGACTAGAGGTTGAGAGAGAAGGCTAGGGTAATCGGTTATGGGATATCTCCTCTAGGTTAAATTCTATGCCCTTATATAAGCTTTGGGCTCAAGTTATCTAATTTAACAAGGATTACAACTTTAATTAAAAGTATGATTCTAATAAAGACTAAATCTTCAAGGAATCTACTTTCCAGTCGTCCTCCTTTGTTTTTTGGGATTTTCTCTCCTTGAACTTTGGGCTTGACATATCTTTTGATCTGGGGCTTGGAAAAATATGAGGTTTTCACACGACAGATGGGCTGAATTTTCTCTATCTGTCGAGGTCCACTTTGCTTCTTCTCCTCAAAACTGCTGTCGTCCTCTGCTGTCACGGCAGCAACCATGGTAGCATCGTCCTCTTTGTCTGCCTGTCCAGTTCAGTTCTTCTGCTTCACTGCCCAGCGCCTGCCCTCTTCATCTACTACGGCGACAACCTGCAAAAACATCCATTTTTAGTAGAAACTGTGTCTTTTGATATATTTGTGATGTTTTGCTGTAAACTAACCTAAATGCAATGCATAATGCTTGAATGCAGCAGAAATATGGGTTAAATAGGGTGTAAATAATAGAACTTTTACACACTCAACATGAATACATTTTTCAATGTCATCCTTTTACACACCCAAACAATTCTAAAACATTTACCTTTTATAAATCTAGGGGCACTAGATTGTCTAACATAGAAATTTGATTTTCCAAAATTGTTTTTCTTTTCATGTTCATTGGAAATCAAATCTTTTTCTTTTTGAACTTTGAGAAGTAAATTTTGTAAATCAAAACATTTTTGTTCAAAATCTTTCATTTTTGTTCAAACTCGAATTTTTATGACAAGTTTATCTTTTTGAAGGTACTTCTTATGCTCCTTTGATTTTCTGTTTTGACTCAATTTCAATTTTTTAAGCTAAAGTTTCACTAGAGCCGGTTTCGGGCACCTCTAGCTAACTTCCTAGAGCCGGTTTCGGGCACCTCTAGGGCTGTTGAGTCTCTTTTGCTAAACTTCTTTCCTAGAGCCAGTGTTAGGCACCTCTAAGGGCTATTCAAGTGCTAAGCTTCCTATTCTAGTTTGGCTAAAAGAAGTCTAAGCAGTATAACAATCACAATGGTGTTTAAGTTTTCAGAACTATAGAAAGGCTCTAAACTTCTCCTTAAACTATCCTAAAGTTACTGCCACGACAGAGCTGTCACGACAGGTAAGTTCAGTTCACAGTTTTCAGCCAAAATTTCCAATATTTTCATCTCTTTTTTTTTTGAGAAAAATAACTAAGTAAAAGACACAAAAATTAACTAAGATACACTCCATTAATATGGAGGGTTGCCACCCCCAAACTCGAGGGTTGTATTGCCCTCAATGCAAATGACAGAAAAAATGAAAACATATGAAGGCAATACATCACAAAATATATATGGCAGGTAGCGAGAATAAGATAAGAAACTTAAATTTAATCGTTGTCTTCGCTGCTGCTGCTGAGGCAGATCCGGCGGCGGATTCTGGTTCTCGGGGCGGGCTGGGGTGGTTGCTGTACAACCTGAATATCAGAGCTGCTGCCGCTGCTGTCACTGCTGCTACTGCTCTTTGGCAGAGTTTTCTTATCTGCCATTCTTTTCTGCCTCTTTACCGGTGTAAATTCCTTTGACAGGTTCCTCTGAATAGAGGGTTCATTGTCACTGTCTACCCAAACGGAGAAGGAAGAGAACCCAGCAACAAAGGCAGCAAGGTCATCTGATGGCACTGGTCGCTTTGTTCCTCGAGCAGATGGTTTGGCGTGAGTGCTGCCGGCTGCTGTCGGGGCAGGTGATGGTATGGAGGCGGCAGATGGTGTTTGTGGGGTAGCAGCATGTGTAGGTGTGTGGACCGGGGTGGTGACAGTGAAGTAATGGGTAAGGAAAGTAGGGAAAACAGCATCAGGGAAATTTAAAGTATTTTGAATAAAATTTACCGTAGAGGTGGTGAAGTCCCTGATGAATGTCATGAGGCCCAACTGTCTTTCCTCCATCTTTTGAATGGCAGCTAGGATCTGATTGGAGGAGTCTGTCGGAGCAGCTGCTGCGGCGGCAGGTTCAGGATTAGGATGCTCTGATGTTTCAGCTGTGGCGGCAGCGGGGTTGAATGATGATAGAGGGGTGGCCACGGTCAGCTCCATTAGGCTGAGGATATTCTTTTCCGTCCAACCCCGTCCTTTCACTATGAAATCGGTGTCGGCTTCCGGCACATTATGGCCGTAGCAAAGTGATGTGATAAGGTAGGGGAGGAAAATGAGGCCCGTCGATCGATGTGCACTTTCCAAAATACTCTCTCGAATATAACTACCCACATTAATGGGCCGTTCATTTAAAATAGTGTATTAAGGCTAACCTTTGCTGGTCAACGGTTGCATGGTGTGATGACGGCATGATCCACTTTTTGATGAAGGCATTCCATAGTTTTGCCTCTGGCAGCAGCTGCCCCCTCTTCACCGTGTGTGGATTTTTCCGGCTTGTATTCCATTCGGTCCCCTCTTCCGTCAGTTCTGCCATGACAACATCATAGGTAGCATCATCCAAGGTGTCGAGGAACTGCTGGTGTGCGTCATCATTGGGGCCTATGTAGAGATCATATAAGGAGTTGATGTGCTCGGCTGTAAACGGTACCTTTTTCCCTCTAACATTCACTGATGAGGCCGTTTTGCTGCTGATGGCAGCATAAAATTCTCTCACCAGCGTCTCGTTTATCTCATATGGTTGCTCCGCAAATGTTTGCCATAATAGAGCTCTAATCTTCCTGGCTATGAAAGGCTTGAGGCCCAGATTCTTTGCCTTTGGTGTATAGATGAAACCTCGTTCTTCCCACAGGTCTCTGGTTGCAAAGGACTGTGGGGGAGTTGTTGCCGGTGAGGAAGTAGATGCAGCACTGCGGCGGGTTTTTCTGGAAGACATGTTAGTGCAAGGGTTGTGAAAAGTAACTGAAAGCAAATGAAAACTAAAGATGGAGAGCAAGTAAGAAAGGCAAAAGTGAGTGAAAATGAAAATGAAACGGGGTTTTATAGAAGAGGAATTGCTACCCGTTGAAGCTGTAACGGCAGGCGCGAATAACGGGGCGGCTATTGAGCTTTAGCCTGTCTGACGCGTCTGACACACGGTTCCGCGTCTGTTACGCGTTTCTGCGTCTGTCGTGACAGTATGGTGACAGCCTGTCTTTTCCGTGTCTGTCACGGCAGCCGTAACGACAGGCATCAAGTATTGGGCTGTGTTGGGCTGGTGGATGGATGGTGGGCTGATTCACTTCTCATGTTCTTCTTGACTCCTTTATTTCATAAAAACAATAAACATAGAAACATTATTCGAATAAAATAAACCTTATTTCCTAATACTTAATAAATAATAATAAAAATAGAAATAAAATTTAGGTTAAATTAGGGATGCCAGGTGGGGCATCTCCTAAGGTAACCACTTCTTGTATTCCTAGGGCTTCAGTCCCCTGATAATGCTTGAGGCGATGTCCGTTGACTTTAAATTGGTGCCCGTCTTTTAATGATCGTATTGTGATGGCACCATGGGGAAAAACTTGTACGACTTGGAATGAGCCAGACCATCTAGATTTCAGTTTCCCTGGGAAAAGTTTCAATCTAGAATTGAACAACAATACAAGCTGCCCTGGGCAGAACTGTCGTGGCAGCAACTTCCTGTCATGCCACTTCTTAGTTTTCTCCTTGTAGATTCTTGCATGGTCGTAGGCCATTGTCCGTATTTCTTCAATCTCGTTCAGATCTAACAGCCTTTTCTGCCCTGCCCTATCCAAGTCCATATTCACTGCCTTGATTGCCCAGTATGCTCTGTGCTCTATCTCGACAGGTAGATGACATGTTTTCCCATAAATCAATCGGTACGGAGACATGCCCAATGGAGTCTTAAAAGTTGTCCTATATGCCCATAACGCATCATTTAGGAGTAAAGACCAGTCTTTCCTAGTTGGCTTAACCATCTTCTCAAGAATGTTCTTGACTTCCTTGTTAGAAATTTCAGCTTGTCCATTGGTCTGTGGGTGATATGTTGTCGCGATCCGATGCTTAACACCATATTTCTTCAAGGCGGCAGCAATAACCCTGTTGTCAAAATGTCTCCCTTCATCACTGATAATCGCCCTAGGGATGCCAAACCTAGAAAAAATGTTTTTTGTGTAAAAATCGTTGAACTGTCTTGGCATCATTCTTTTGAGTGGCGATAGCTTCAACCCACTTAGAGACATAATCTACTGCCAGGAGGATGTATAGATTTCCACATGAGGATGGAAAAGGTCCCATAAAATCAATCCCCCAAACGTCGAAGATTTCGACCTCTAGAATGTTCTGCAGTGGCATCTCGTTTCTCCTTGAGATGTTTCCTATCCTTTGTCATATGTCATAGCTCTTGTAGAAGGTTTGTGCATCTTTGTACAGTGACGGCCAATAAAACCCTGACTGCAGCACCTTGGCGGTAGTTTTGTTGCCTCCTAAGTGACCTCCATACTGTGAAGCATGGAAGTGATGAAGAATGTCTTCTTGCTCTTCCTGTGGTACACACCTCCTTATAACCTGATCTGCAGAAATTTTGAAAAGAAGAGGTTCATCCCAATAATAATGCTTAACATCATTTTGGAACCACTTCCTTGCTTGATAATTAAGATCAGAAGGAATTATTCCGCTAACTAAGAAATTAACGAAATCAGCATACAAGGGGAGTTCAGAAGACTTACCTGCCGCCATGGCTGTCGCGGCAGTGATTGCGGCAGCAAAGAGCTGCTCGTCTGGGAAGGTCTCCAGTATGTTTGTCTCATCTATTGGTAGACTATTTCCCTTCTCCAACCTTGACAAGTGATCTGCCACCTGATTTTCTGTCCCTTTTTTGTCTTTGATTTCAAGGTCGAATTCTTGTAATAGCAGGATCCACCGTATCAATCGAGGCTTTGCATCCTTTTTCGCAAACAGATACGTCAGGGCAGAATGGTTTGTGTGCACTATTACCTTCGTTCCAAGTATGTAAGAAGGAAACTTGTCAATGGAGAATACCACAGCTAATATCTCCTTTTCTGTGGTCGTGTAGTTCACTTGGGCTTCATTCAGTGTCTTGCTGGCATAGTATATGACATGAAACAATTTATCTCTCCGCTGCCCAAAAGCTGCCCCGACAGCATAGTCACTAGCATCACACATAATCTCAAATGGTTGTGTCCAGTCTGGTGGCTGTACTATTGGGGCTGTTACCAGTTTTTCCTTCAGAACCTTGAATGCTTTAGTACATTCTTCATTAAATTCAAAGGGTCGGTTCTGCTCCAAAAGATGGCATAGGGCTTGGTGATTTTTGAGAAATTTGCAATGAATCTCCGATAAAAACCAGCATGTCCTAAGAAACTTCTAATACCCTTGACTGTGGTCGGCGGCGGCAGCTTTTCGATCAATTCTATTTTGGCCCTGTCGACTTCTATGCCACGGCAGCTAATCTTATGGCCAAGGACTATTCCTTCATCCACCATAAAGTGGCATTTTTCCCAATTCAGAACTAGGTTTGCTTTTTCACATATTTCAAGTACCTTTTGTAGATTGCCTAGGCATCTCTCGAAATCGTCCCCAAAGACTGAAAAATCATCCATAAAAATCTCAAGGAACTCCTCCACCATATCGGAGAATATGGCCATCATGCACCTTTGGAAGGTGGTGGGTGCATTGCATAATCCGAATGGCATTCTCCTAAAAGCATAAGTTCCATATGGGCATGTGAAAGTCGTCTTTTCTTGATCTTCCGGTGCGATAGCTATTTGATTATAGCCTGAAAAATCATCAAGAAAACAATAGTAAGGTTTACCCGCTGATCTATCAAGCATTTGATCAATAAAGGGTAAAGGAAAGTGGTCCTTTCGGGTAGCTTTGTTAAGCTTCCGATAGTCCATACAAACCCTCTAACCGGTCACAGTCCTAGTTGGGATTAACTCATTGTTTTCATTGGTTACCACCGTCATTCCTCCTTTCTTTGGAACGCATTGCACCGGGCTTACCCATTTGCTGTCGGAGATGGCGTAAATAATGCCAGCATCTAACCACTTGATTATCTCTTTCCGCACCACCTCTTTCATCGCATGGTTTAGCCGCCTTTGGGCATCTATAGTCGGCTTATGATCTTCCTCTAAAACGATTTTATGCAAGCATAACGCCGGACTAATGCCTTGAATATCAGCTATCGTCCACCCAATTGCCTTATTGTGCTGCCGCAGCATCCCTATTAGCTGTCGTTCCTGTTCCTGCGACAGCTTAGAAGAGATGATTACGGGCAACGTATCATTTGAACCAAGAAAAACATATTTTAGTTGCCCTGACAGGGGCTTTAGTTCTAAGGCAGGTGGTTCAATAGTAGATGGCTTTTGGATTGTATGGTTATCCGAAGTGTAATTTAAAGGTTCGAATAACTTACCTGGACGATCGCCTATCCAGTTTACCTCCTCCTGATCTTCAGTATCTCATGTATCGGATTTAGAGGAGTTGCTGTCGTCGGTGCTGTCGTGCCAATCCTGTAGGTGGCTGCCGCGGTAGTGACCAATTTTGATGTCGTGACAGCCCGACCTGATGCAGGGTTGATCAAAGGCAACTTCAGTTATAGCCTTGCATTCCTCCTCTGCATCAGCATGCTTCATAGCTTGGAGAACATTCAACTTAATCTCTTGATCGTTCACTCTCATGGTGAGTTCTCCCTTCTCCACATCAATCAGTGATCTTCCCGTGGCTAAGAAGGGTCGCCCAAGGATGATTGGTGCGTTTTCGTCTGCTTCACAATCTAAAACAAGAAAGTCAACAGGAAATATAAATTTATCCACTCTTACCAGAATATCTTCGATTTTTCCTTCCGGATAAACATAAGAGCGGTCTGCCAGCTGCAGAATTACTGTCGTGGGCCGCGCCTTTCCAATACCTAATTTCTGGAAAACAGATTTTGGCATTAAATTAATACTAGCACCAAGATCACAAAGTGCCTTACCCACATATTTGTCTCCGATTACACAAGGTATGCTGAAGCTCCCCGGATCCTTCTTTTTCTGGGGTGGCTGCCGATGAAGAATACTCATGCAACCTTCTGTCATCTTTACCGTTTCAAATTCCCCAAGTTTAGATTTCTTTGACATGACATCTTTGAGAAATTTGGCGTAACCGGGCCTCTCCGTCACGGCGTCTAACAGCGGAATATTAATATGAACCTGCTTAAAAATATCATTAATCTTTTTGAGCTGAGATTCTTGCTTAGCTTGCTGTAACCGTTGAGGAAAAGGGGGTGGGGGATGGTAATCACCAATACGTCCTTCCCACTACATACTGATCTGAGGAGGTTTGGGTTCATCATTTTTCTCCTCTGTCGCTTCTGTTGTCGTGACAGGCTCATCGGCAGCAGTCTGCTTGTTACCTGTCGTGGCAGCTTCGTCGGCAGGTTTATCCAAAGTTGGTTTTCTTACTGATTCAGCTTCCTTTTCTGGCCCTGGTAGTTTCTTCCCACTCCTAGTAGTAATGGCCTTACACTGCTCATGTGTGGGCTGCCTAGCATTTTCAGTATTACTAGGGAATCCTCCAGTCTGCCTTGGCTTAATATGCTGGGAAACCTGACCCATTTGTGTCTCCAAGGATTTCAGAGTAGCTTCATGATTCATCATTCGCATCTCTGTTTTATCCATGAATGTCTCTGTTTTCTTGACAAGCTGATTCATATTCTCAATATAAGTACCTGTCTGAGACATAAAAGTGGCCAGAGTCTGTTCTAGTATACTGTAAGTGGCAGCTGGTGGTTGTTGTTGCTGATGCGGCGGCAGTTGCGGCGGCAGTTGCTGTCGCGTCAGCAATCTAGGTCCTCCCTGATTCTGATTGTGTGCTTGGGGATTCAAGGCATTATTAGGATTGCTCCAAGAAAATTTGGGATCCTTTCTCATGTTGGGATTATAGTTGTTGGAGTTGTAATTCGGCTTATTGTAATTTCCAACATACTTTCCCTCTTCTAACTGTATTGGACATTCCTCCGAACTATGATTTCCCTCACAAATGTCACATACCTCCTCGACAGCAAATCCATGTTGTGCATCCTAGTTCAAGAGTTTTTTCATTGCCTTAGTAAGGTATGCCACCTGTGATTTCATCGTGCTGTCGGCCTCATAATCCTTGACAGCTAGTACCCATTTACCCCCTCTTCTTGCTGTCGGAAATTGCTCCTCATTCTTAGCCAGATTTTTCAAAACTTGCATTGCCTCGTCTGGATCTTCATCCAATAATAGTCCGTTTGCTACTGAATCAATTCGAATACGAGTTTGTAAGTTGGCAACATTATAAAACTTGGTTACCTGGATCTAGACGGGGAATCCATGCATATGGCAGTTCCGAAGAAGAGTAGTAAATCTGTCCCAGGCCTCGTGCATCGGCTCGTCATCTTCTTGTTGAAAAGTAGCAATTTCATTACGTAATCGCTCAGATAAATGTGAAGGATTAAAACGAGATAAAAATTCACGAGATAAATCTGCCCAAGTTCTAATTGAACCCGACGTAAGTTTATTCCACCAAGTTTTTGCTCTGTCCCTCAATGAATGGGGAAATAACCGCAGCCTCAGTATCTCCGGATTAACTCCTGGTAGTCTAAACAAACCACAGATCTCCTGGAATGTTTTGAGATGCTCCCTAGAATCCTCTGTAACAGCACCACTAAACTACCCGACATTGTTGATCATACTAAACATAACAGGTTTCAGCTCGATGTTGTCAACATCTATGTCCGGCAGTGTGGTTTCCAGCTCTACATGATCGTTCAACATGTATTCACGACAGGACCGTCGGCCGACAGCGACAGGCGGGTCGCCGACAGGCGGTATAACAGCTCCATCTCCAGCAGCAGGATTGTCTCCTCGGTATGCCAGTGTCTCTAATTGTTCTTCAAGGTACTCGTTCCTGGCTAGCACGTGACGAAGTCGGTTCCTAAGATTGAATGAACGTTCGATTTCTGGGTTTAATGGATACTCAGGATCTTCACCTCGTTTCGATCTGCGCATAAACAAGGAACCTTGTGAAAAGCAAGAGTTGAACACACTAAAGAAAAACAGAAAAATAAAAACAAAAACGAAAAGTGCAGTAAAAGAAAAGGTAGAGTAATGTTGCCAATCCCCGGCAACGGCGCCAAAAACTTGTTGCGTGTAAAATAGTCTATCGCAATTGTAGTGCAAGTATACACGACGCAAGTAGTAAAGTGATACGAAGTATCAGATATCGTCTCCACAGGGATTGGGCTAATAGCTTCACCTTAATTCACTGCACGAAAGTAAAGAAAATATTTGAGAAGTTTGTCACGAAAATAATAAAGTAAACGTAAATAAAAGAATCGAGATATCAAGATAGAGAGAATGGGCTGGTATTGAATTGCTCAGTAGTGCAGGTATTGCAGAGTTTAGGAAATCCAGTTCTGTCGTCGCGCCTGTCGCGGGCAGCACTTGTCGCGGCAACAGTCCGTTGATTGTCGCGGCAGCAAACACTCAACTCCGTACTTCAAGTTTGGCAAGAATCCCATATGTGCCTTGGCCTATCCCTAGGTCCAAGACTGTCGATGATCACGTCTTGATGATACCTCTCGGCGTGAATCGAAGGATGAACACCGATGTGGATGAATTCCTCTTTAGCCACTTAACCTCGTCCTATCCCTAGGCCCGAGATAGTTCAACTATAAACTACAGAACTTGCTCTTATTTCTTTCGTATACTTAACTCTCCTGATGCTAAGTAAATAGATAACCTCACAATGCTCTTGCAAAATATTAATAACCAAAATAAGAGAACTTGAAGTTTATTTTATTGAACTGAAAATTCCTAAAACAAAACAACCCTTGCAACTACTTTACAAATCAACCCGTGGCCCTAGGGGGAATTTAGAACATGGTGTGGGAAGGAAAACGACTAGAGGTTGAGAGAGAAGGCTAGGGTAATCGGTTATGGGATATCTCCTCTAGGTTAAATTCTATGCCCTTATATAAGCTTTGGGCTCAAGTTATCTAATTTAACAAGGATTTCAACTTTAATTAAAAGTATGATTCTAATAAAGACTAAATCTTCAAGGAATCTACTTTCCAGCCGTCCTCCTTGTTTCTTGGGATTTTCTCTCCTTGAACTTTGGGCTTGACATATCTTTTGATCTGGGGCTCGGAAAAATATGAGGTTTTCACACGACAGATAGGCTGAATTTTCTCTATCTGTCGAGGTCTACTTTGCTTCTTCTCCTCAAAACTAATGTCTTCCTCCGCTGTCACGGCAGCAACCATGGCAGCATCGTCCTCTTTGTCTGCTTGTCCAGTTCAGTTCTTCTACTTCACTGCCCAGCGCCTGCCCTCTTCATCTACTACGGCGGCAACCTGCAAAAACATCCATTTTTAGTAGAAACTGTGCCTTTTGATATATTTGTGATGTTTTGCTGTAAACTAACCTAAATGCAATGCATAATGCTTGAATGCAGCAGAAATATGGGTTAAATAGGGTGTAAATAATAGAACTTTTACACACTCAACAGGAATACATTTTTCAATGTCATCCTTTTTAATTGAAGTGGTTAGTCCTTTTGGGACCCAAACAATTCTAAAACATTTACCTTTTATAAATCTAGGGGCACTAGATTGTCTAACATAGAAATTTGATTTTCCAAAATTGTTTTTCTTTTCAAGTTCATTGGAAATCAAATCTTTTTCTTTTTGAACTTTGAGAAGTAAATTTTGTAAATCAAAACATTTTTGTTCAAAATCTTTCAATTTTGCTTCAAGTTCAAGATTTGTTTTGGAAAGCAAATCATTTTCAATTTTTATTTTTGAAATCAACTTTTTGTTCTTGGAAAATGATGCCTTGAATTCCAAAAGCAAATCATCATAGGCATCTTGTAACTCATCAAATGTATAAGAATTTGAAATAGATGAGTTAGAAGTTACCTCTCCCTCATTGAGGACCATCAATCATAGGTGGGCTACTTCATCATCGGTGGAGTCTTCATCACTCTATGTGGCCACATATGCTTGTTTTGAAGATGATCCCTTCTTTTTGGATTTGTGGGAGTCCTTCATCTTCTTCATCGATTCATGCTTGGATTTTTTCCATTTTGCTCTTCATGATCCGGGCAAATTTATTGAAGAGATAGGCCATCTCTTCATCTTCACTTTCCTCCTCACTTGAATCTACAAGATGGCATGTGGAGGATTTGAGAGCTACGACACTATCATTGATGCCTAGCTCCATGATCTTCTTCTTCCCCATCACTCTAATCTCTTCCTTCTTCTTCTCCTCTTCTTTGTTTTTCTTCATTATTTGGTGAGTGAGAAGAGACCCCATGAGTTCATCAAGCTTCAAGGTTTTGAGATTCTTGGCTTCGATGATGGCGGTCCTCTTTGAGTCCCATGACTCGGGAAGGGAGTAGATGAGCTTTCGGACAAGCTTCTCTTCCGGGATGGCTTCTCCATAACCTCTAAGACCATTGGTGATAGTGGAGAACCTATCAAACATCTTCTCGATGTTCTCTTCCGGATCCATCTTGAAGTTCTCATACTCTAAGGTTAGGAGCCCAATCTTGGTCTCCTTGACTTCATCGGTTCCCTCGTATGTGACTTCAAGCTTGTCCCATACCTCCTTGGCACTCTCACAAGATGACATCTTCTCATAGATGGTTGGGCCAAATGCACAAAAGAGCATGTGCAAGGCTTTGCAATTAAGCTCCATCTTCTTGCGATCGTCGGCACTCCATTCTGCTTTGCTTCCTTGAGGCACGAACGGACCATCTTCAACTATGTCTCATAGCTTGTAATCTCTTGACTTCAAGAAGAATTTCATCTTTATCTTCCAATGGGCATAGTGATTTCCATAGAAGAAAGGCAGTTTGTCGATTGATTGTGCCATTGAGCCGGTTGGTGAAATGTTGATCGAGCGTGCCGGATCTTCTCAATAGGATGTGAATCCCCTTCGATTGAGCAAAGCTCTGATACCAATTGTTGAGATTTAGGGGGCTCGATTCGATCAACCGTTCTTGCTTGCCAAGTGTGGAGAAGTTGGATAATTGGGTGTTTTAGTGGGAGGTGAAAAATTGGCAATGAGACACAAAGATTTATAGTGGTTCAACCTTTTAACCAAGGTCTACATCCACTACCTTAGGTCCCCACTAAGGATTTCCAACAAATTCACTAAGAATTTCGTCCTCTTTTCTCGGATTAGGAGGAAACCGTTACAACCCTCAAAGCTTTCTACCCAAAGCTTGAAGGTACACTCTCTTTACAAAGAAAGACTTAGAAAACTAGAAATCCCTCTAAAAAGTGTTTGTTTGCAATTCTAAGCACTCACCCAAAACCTAAACACTTGAGCAAATTTAACAATGTAAGCTCACAAGTGTTGTCTAAGCAAGAAATGTACAATTAAAGCTCTAGACAAATTTTGACATCATAATGTTGTAACAATTGAAGCATTTACCATTACAAGATGCTTGGAGGTCCCTTTTATACTCCCAATTGAGTTTGTTGTCGTTACTAGCCGTTGGAATTGAATTGGAGCCGTTGGAGCCTTTATTTCCCACCATAAATACAGTTCTACAGCTTGGCGTATCGATACTCGTCCAACCGTATCAATATGGTCTCAATGAGGAAAGAGCCGTTGGGCTTCTTCAGCTGATGCGTATCGATACGCTTGCCTAGCGTATCGGTACGGTCCTGCAAATTCAAATGACCGTTGGGAAATGACCGTTGGGGTAGTTAGGCGTATCGGTACGCGATACAACCGTATCGGTACGCGACTAGTCGTTGGGCTTTCAAAGCACACAATATCGATACGGCTAAGCGTATCGGTACGGGTTTTGGCTACTGGAATTCTGGTAGTTTTAAAACCCTAAGGCGTATTGGTACGGTTCAATACCGTATCGGTACGGTCACTTCTAAAGCCTGGTTTTGCGTATCGGTACGGTTCAATACCGTATCGGTACGGTCACTTTAAAAGCCTGGTTTTTACTACTTTAAATACACTTTAAAACATTCCAAAGCCTTTTGAAAACCCTTAAACATATTTTCAAGTTTTTTTGACTAAAAACTTATTTTAAATTCTTTGCAATTTAGTCCAAAACATTTTTCAAATATTATATCAAAACTTAGTTCTACAGTCCAAGTGGTCCTTGAATGGTCATTAATAAAAGATATAAACCACCTATCCTTATTTACATTCTTGACTCTAGAAGGCCCTCATATGTCACTATGGATGAGTGAAAAAGGTTGAGAAGGTGTATACGGAGATGGAGGGTAAGGATTCCTTTTATGTTTTGCAAATTGACATATATCACAAGTAAAATCTTTACGACTTTTATTAATAAATAGCTGTTGAAACAATTTCTTAAGATAAAAGAAATTTGGATGGCCTAATCTGTAATGCCATAACAAGACATCATTGTTTTTTAAAGGAGAGTGGGGAAAAGGTGAACAAAGAGATGAAAAAGTGCAACTTGGTTGAACATGTTTCTTATGTAGAGTTTGGTCCATGATGATGTAGAGTCCACTACACAGCTCAGCACTACTAATCTCTTTCTCCGAAACCCTTCCTGAAAACACAGCCAGAGGAAATAAATTTAGCAACACAATTAAAATCCCCACATAATTTGCTAACTGACAAGAGGTTGCATTTAGGTGAAGAACATAGAGAACAAAGTGAAGCATAATAACATCATTTATAACCACAATGCCAACCCCTTTTACTGCTGCTAAGTATCCATCAGTAGTTTTTATATTCCTTTGTTGAGATTGTCAAGTAAGGCTGAGAAATAAATCTTTGTTCCTTTTCATATGGTCAGTAGCACTTGAGTCCACTATCCAACAAGTTTTAGTAACTATAGAAAGAAAGGAAATGCTACTAGTTGAGGTTGGACAAGTGGTATTTGGATCACTAGAAAAGTTCATTTGACTGATCAACCTCTGTAAATATTCAAGTTGATGTTTACTAAAGCTGGCTGGATTTTTTGTGGTTGTTGTATGGACGGTCAAATATTTTTGTCGCCTCACTCTTTGAGGCTTCCAGTGTTCTTGCTTGCCATGGAGTTTCTAGCAAGTTTCATTAAAGTGGCTCACCTTGCGGCAATGATCACATCAAGGTTGTCAAGGCCTTGATGTACTGCTGGAGAAGGCATGGGTCACAAGAGCATAGCCATCGTGAGGGCTGGAGTCAACCAGCATTATGGTTCTTCTGCTTTCCTACCTTCTTACCTTAGAAAACACCTCACGAATTAAGGATAGAGCATCATAACTGGAATGAACATCAATTCCAGAATTTATCGTTGATGAAGAAGATTTTACCATTAGCTAGGTTGAGGATCGAAACATAATTTCATACCATGTAAATAATATGGGTTTTATCAAATAGAAAAGTAGTTTCTCTTCTATTAAATTGATTGATAATTTACAGAAAAAAGAGTCCTATTTGTAAGACTTTTTTTAGAATACAACAAAGCCTAAGTTAAGTTAACTTCTAACTATGTCTTATAGGTAGAATAGATAAGTAGGACTCCTAAATTAACTCAATTATGTGCGTTATTTACAATAGTTAAAATACTATAGTATATTTCGTATAGCTTACAATATACAACATAAACAGATAAGCAATAAAAAAATTGAAGAGGAAATTAAATGGATTTAGAGGTGGCAGAATCATCCTCCTCGTCACTGTCGAACACCAAAATTAGCCTATTCGTTGGCTTAAAAGTTGTTCGCTTGATTCGTTTGGACTCTCTGGGTGGTTGTACGTGTGATGGTAGGGTGCGCTTTGCTACCGGGGCATCCACCTCTTCAAGGGAATCAAGGTCGACGTTGTCCATGTTTAGTCCCTTGGGTCTGCTCAGGTCGAACACATGGCCGGTAGAGTGATCATTGTATGATGTTGTGTTGGGTATGGATCCGACCGTTGTGTCTAACCTAGCCTTGCTCTTGCCTCTCCTTGCTTCTGTAGAAAGTGTTTCGGAGGCTACGACAGGCTACTACTGGTGGTGTCTGGTAGTAGCGGCGGCAGGGGTCTCTTGGGCTCTTTGCTGTGCTGTGGGGGCGGTAGTGAAGAAGGAAGTAGGGAAGGTGGGGAATTGGACCGTTGGGTCAGGGAACCTCCTTTGAATCTACTGTGTTGTTACGTTGTGGAAGTCCTTGGTATACGCCATAAACAGTTGTTGGCGTTAGTCCATTGCCACCAGCTTGTTCAAAATCTGCTAGAGGTCTATTGTGGCAGGGGCTTGGGGCTGAGGTGTCACTGGGATGGATGTTGAGGCTGATGCCCCGACAATGCTCTGCATTTGTGTAAAATGTAGAGGCTCGACGTCTAGTATCTCCATGATTCTGTGGCAGGTGAACTTATCCCATCCTTGTCTGTCCTTGGTGAATTCATCAGTTTTGTCGAATGGGATTGCATTCTCCGCACAGAGTCCGGTGATGAGTGACGGGAAGTAGAGCAGCCCCTTCTCCATTACTGCACACTTGTATATTTCATGCATAATTAAATTACCCACGTTAATTTGGCGATTTTGTATAATGGAGTGGATAAGGGCACGCTTGGGCCGATCAACGGATGTGCTGTGGGATGTCGGCAGGAGGCGGTGGCGGATGAACTTGGTCCAAAATTTGTCTTCTGGCATGAGGTATCTCCGCTGCACTGAACCCCTGTGTGATACGACCTCTCATAGCGTGCAGGCGAAGCAAAGTTCTTCCCTTATACGCAGGAAGTCACCTTCATCAAGGGCTTCCCAAACCTCGGCATGCTCATCCCTTTCGATGTGTATGCCGTAAAACTAGTTAATTGTGTCGGTAACGATGCATATGGCCTTGCTCCTCACATGCACGAACAATGCATCAGCACATGGTCTATGAGTGTAGAATTCTCGAATTACCGTGAGGTTGGCCTGGGCAGGCTGGAGGCAGAAAACTTGCCACTTTTGATGTATGATTTTGTTGAATATGGAGGTCTCGATGCCGTAATTTTCTTCACTGGAGGTTTGGAACCCTTGCTCTTCCCATACTTGCCTTGAGATGTAGTGTGTCTTGAACCGTTCTTCCACCAATGCCGGTGCGAAGCGAGTATATGTGGGTGTCACGGCAGCGCTGGAAGATGCCCTTTTTGTTGTCGTCTGAATTGAATAAGAGTTGCGAGCGTTATTGCAAGAGAGTAAAAAGAATTGAGAGAAGAATTGACCGTAGATAACTATGAGATTCAAGAAAGCAAAAGAAAGTAGGAAGTGAAGAACAAAGGAGAACAGTGGCCCTTTTATAGAGTCTTGGCACATTATGTCGTTGGAGCGCATTTCGTGGCCGCAGCCATTACTAGCCGTTACAGCCCGTTATGACTCTGCTCATTGGAAAACTAGTCGTTGTGGCTCTCACAACACATTGGGTGTCTTTTTCCGTGGCAGCTAACGGTCACTTGTCCAAGTTGTTGGTTCCTCTTTTTTTTTCTTGACCTCCATTCTAAAAAAAACAAACAAAAATTATTCTAAACTATGCGATAAATAAGTATAGATAAAATTTTATTAAAAAATAAAAAGAAAAACTGAACCTAAAAATTAAAATTAAAATTAAGTGAAGAGAGAAAAGATTAGTGCACTAAAGGAGTTCACTTGGATTCATCCCCTAAAGTGTATACTTCCTTATCCCTTGTAACATCTGCTCATGTATATGGTAGCATCCTTTGCCTATGTTCTCCCCTTTGCTTGTCGCAGCATGTGTCTTGGCATGGTTCAATATGTTTGCCGCAACATTCTACCGCTTCAGTGCTGGGGCCTTTTGGTTCCTTGCTGCAACCTTGTTCATGAAGTGCATGACAAGTTGTTGTATTGTTAGCATGTTTTCCAAGGTTCAGGACATGAATTGTAACATGCTCATCATTAATCCTAATTGTAAGTTCTCATTTCTCAACGTCCATTACAGCCCTCCCAGTTGTGAGGAATGGTCGTCCAAGTATCAATGGAGCTCTTTCATCTACATCGCAATCTAGGATGAGGAAGTCAGTAGGGAAAATAAACTTATTCATTTTTACAAGTATATATTTGATTTTCCCTTTCAGTTGCGCGTGTGATCTGTTGGCAAGTTGTAGCATCACTGAGGTCGGTTGTGTTGTCCCAATCGCTAATTTTTAAAAGACGGACTTTGCCATGATATTGATGCTTGCACGTAAATCACATAGCGCTCTCCATTCATATGTGTTCCTGGTCGTACATGGTATGAGAGAGCTGTCAGGATCAATGAGCTTAGGTGGAGTTCAATTGTGTAATATGGCCATACATTCCTCTATTACAACCACCATTTCAAATTCCCCAATCCTTTTTCGTTTTAACACTATGTCCTTGAGGAACTTCACATAGTTTGGGATCTCTTTAATAGCCTCCACCAGAGGTGTAATCCCCTTAGCCCGGCCTAGACGCCTGTCCCGAACCGAGAAGATTACACGGGGAAAACCAAAGTCAACTCGTTAAATTGAACCTTGATTAACGATCCTTTTTTATCTTTTCTAGATGCACATTATTATCCTATATGATTAGAAATTTGGTTTAGCGAAAGCGACACAGCGAACGAAACTTAATTAGGGGTCCAATTGCATACAACCGTATTTTAGGGACTAAAATGTAAATTTCCAGAATTATAAGGACTAAACAGGTTTTTAAGTTACCAATCCAAAATTAATCATATTAAATGCCAGCATGTCAAATTGCATCACAAACGGATCATCCAAACCCATTTAATTAAGCACCCAATAATCAGGGACAAAAACGTAAGAAAATAGAACCCCGAAACAATTCAAATTCAAATCCAACGGTCAGGTGTTTCGAAACAGAAGACCCTGTATCGGAACGAGCGTTTCGAAACCAGGTTGACCGTTTCGATACGCGAGTGTGTTTCGAAACCCGTTTCGAAACCATGCTTTCCAGTAGCGAAATGTTCCAGAACTTTCTCACCCGTTCCAGAACCCCATGACCATTCCAGGCCACTGTTCTGAAATAGTTAAGGGCATTTCGAAATGCCTTGCTCTGTAACTTCTCAAAATGCTAGTTTTACTCAACTAATCACCTCCGAAATCATTCCAAAACATGCCACATCACACATACAACATGTAAAAACATCAAAGACCATTAACATGAAGCACAAGCTAAAACATAGCATCATTCATGCAAGCATTAAGTCTATAGGCATGTTTCCTAGTCTTCAAAACCATACAAAAGCTAAAAGCCACATTCAAGCACAAATTAAACCTCAAAGGCTATTTACAAACAAAAATAAGCAAGCCAAACATGCTTAGGGTGTTTAACATCACCAAATACTAACAAGAGTAGAAATCCCTCCCATTGCCTCTTATTACACCAAGATGAAACTACATAATTTGCTTAATCAAAAGCTTAGATTCCACTTGCTATCGGGCTGCCTCGAATGCTCAATTTTCTGCATTGATGAAAACAAATAAGCGTAAGAATAAAGCTTAGTGAGGATTGCTAAAATCAACACTCATCAATGCATTTCATAAAACCATTGCATCATCATTTGCAAAATCATGCCTGTCCTAAAAACATGCTCTTCTAAGCATCAATGCACTTTTCAAACCACATGCTTTTAACATCATAATAAAAACAGCAAATAATATTTTGCTCATGCTTAAACCAAGCATCACATGCATTCTAGCATAAACCACAAGCATCTCATGCTTAAATCATTAATCAACAACATTATATTGGCTTGCAAGTGATCCATTCTCAATGATACCAAAACCAACACAAATGACACAATCAGATACGCTGATTACAAGCATTGTCCTACACGTTTCGTACACACTACCAAACCACACAAGGCTCACACACGAGAGCAACCCTCCATCGTTGTGACACCCGTGGTGGAGTATAACGGTACAATCACAACCCCTCAACACCGTTCATCGGTAGTTGTATAATTCCACTAACGAGAGCACGAGACACTTAACACAAGATCCACACACGTGATTAACATCTTCCGTTGTGATCTTAACCTCAATCGTTAGGGTACTTGGATGGAGTATACGATACAATCACAACCCCTCGACATCCAAGGCGACTTTATTCACGGTGCACCCAATCCTATAGTCGGCTAACTATATCCGATTAAGGTAACCAAAAACCATTTTCATCACTTGCCAATATAATCATTTAACAACAACATTCCACTTTCTTACAAGCATAAACATAATTCCATTTTCACAAGCATAAACATGCTTAATATCATATGTACAAATTACATAAATCCAAGGATCACTTACCATGTGCATCCTTAACAAAATGACATTAAAACCAGCAACCATAATGCTTTAAAACATGCTTTAAAACAGTAAATAAATCACATTCAACTCTAGTGCATTTTCATCAAAACATAGCATATTTCCGAGAGAGACTTTCGAACCACTTACTCTTGAGCTTAGCTAAGTGTTTCAAACTTACACTAAGCTCCCAAGACCACGCTCAAAGCATTACAAAGCTGGAAAATCCATTTCCACTCACCGATACACGAAACCTCGTTTGCCGACGTGAAAATCACCCTTTCGGAGCCTCCAAAATCACCTCATTTGCTCCCGGATCAAGATCCCCTATTTTCCCATCATCAAAACAGAGATCTAAATGCATTAAAATGCATTTCAACCCCAGAAACTAACACAAACTCGCAGCTCACCCAAACTACACCAATTTACCCATCCGAAACAACCGAAAACTCAATCGATTGCTTCCTAAACAATGCCCAGCCAACATACTCCACTTCCAACCATTTATAAACATCAAAACACATCTAAAAACAACCAAAACCCATCCTTATACCACCAGCAAGCATAATTCCACCATTTCACCTCAAAAACTCACTTAAAACTATCAAGAAACTCAATGATCTCAAGGATTTCGGGATCTATATTATCAAAACCTCATTTCAACATAATAACCAACTTGAAACTGAACTAAAATCAATCCAAAACAGAACTTCACAAAACAAATCCAAAAATTAAGATGCTAATCATATTTTTACAAGATTTTGATCTCAAATCAAAATTATAATGAAAACTCAACCAAAAACATTAATTAGAAGCCAAAGATATTGGGAATTTCAATAAAGAACCTTGATTAGAGGTTGAGAACGGGATTTACCTCCAATCCTTGCTTTCCTCAATGAATTATAAGCTTTTGCTTCACAATACTTGAACAATTTAGGAAGAATTCTTTGAAATGAGTAAGAAATCAAGAAGAGAGTGTTTAAGAGAAAAAGAAATCTGGAGAAAATGAGTTAAAATTGTGTTTGGCTGAAAATGAGAAGAGGAAGGTACTTACGTGATGAAATCTCACTAATTAATTAAATAAAATAAAAGCCAATTAAAACTATGTAATTAAAACCATTTTAAACACATGTCATATTAAGGAAAGGATAAATTGCCTTAAATCTCCCTAAAGATTCTACGATTTTGGCTTCTTTAAAAATTGCATTTTCCACAGTTTTGAAACTTTACAATTTGGTCACTACCCAAAATGTACCACTTCCGTAACTCTTTTTGTAAAATAGATTTGACCAACTTCTTAAACATATTTTTAAGGAATTTTAGATATTTTTACCACATTTTTATCTTATCTCGATCCTTGATTTCCTGAAATCACCTTACGTGATTCGAATCGTTTCCGACCGGTCCGGTCCGATGTCCAAAACATCCAGGCCCAAAACTAGGACGTTAAAACTCTCCCCCACTTAGGAAATTTCGTCCTTGAAATTTTACCTGAAGGAAAAAGGTGCAGAAACTACTTCAGCATGTCCGCCTTGCTTTCCCACGTGGCCTCCTCAACTCCTCAGTGTCCCCACAACACCTTCACAAGCTCTATCATCTTGCCATGAAGAACCTTGCTGCTCACATCCAAAATCCTCATTGGTTCCTCATCATATGACATATCCGGATTCAACCCTATCTCCTCAACAGGCATCACATGCGAAGGATCCGATATGTACCTCTACAACATCGAGACATGGAACACATCATGTATCTTTTCCAGCTCCGAAGGCAATCTCAATTGATATGCCACAGGACCAATACGCTCCACAACCTCGTAAGGTCCAATGAACCTTGGGCTAAGCTTACCCTTAAACCCAACTCTCATCACCTTCTTCCAAGGCGATACCTTAAAGAACACATGTTCGCCAACCGCGAACACAATATCCTTAAGCTTCAGATCCGCGTAAGACTTTTGCCGATCCGATGCTGCCTTCAAACGCTCACAAATGAGCTTCACCTTCTCGGTGGTTCCCTTTAACATAGATGGCATCGAAATAAACTTTTGTCCTGCTTCAGCCCAACAAAGAGGGGTTCTACATCTTCTCCCATAATTTGCCTCGTATGGAGCCATTTGAATACTTGCCTGATAACTACTGTTACACGCAAACTCAACCAACGACAAGTGTTTCTCCCAAGAACCCTGAAAATTTATTACGTAGAACCTCAACATATCCTCAAGAACATGGATCACAAGTTCTGATTGTCCATATGTCCGAGGATGATAGGAAGTACTGAAATTCAACCGTGTACCCAAGGCTTGATGCAAACATTCCAAAAATCACGTTGTAAACCTCGGATCCCTATCTGATACCATGGACTTTGGCACACCGTGCAACCACACAATCTCAGCAATGTATAGCTCAACCAACTTATCCAAGGTATACGTGGTATGAAGCGAAAAGAAATGTGCACACTTCGTGAGCCGATCAATAATAACCCAACGCGAATTTTTCTTTGACATTGACAACGGCAACCCAGACACAAAATCCATGGTAATCCTTTCCCACTACCATTTTGGAATTTTCAAAGGCTGCAACAACCCAGAAGGAACCTGATGTTCAGCTTTCACTCGCTGACACACAATGCACTTATTAACGAACTCAGCCGCATCCTTTTTCAACCCCACCCAGTAGTACTCACCCTTAAATCACGATACATCTTCGTACTACCAGGGTGCATAGCAAAAGGACTACTATGAGCTTCAGTCAGAATAGTGCGCTTCAACTCAACATCATCTGGCACCACTATTCGACTTCCAAAGCATAAAACACATTGATCATTAAAACTGAAATCCGAAGGCTTACCCTCCGCAATGTCCTGAACATGTGGAACAAGAGAATCATTAAGAAACTGCTTATCCTTGATTGACTGAATCAGAGATGGTTTCACTTGCAATTCTGCAATAAGACCACCATCACGCGATATGCTCAAGCGAGCAAACATCACCCTCAACTCCACGACCACTTTCCTGCTCAAAGCATTGGCCACAACATTGACCTTGTCCGGGTGATACTCGATCGTCATATCATAATCCTTAAGCAACTCCACCCAACGAAGTTACCTAAGATTCAACTCCTTCTGAGACATGAGATACTTCAAGCTCTTATGATCCGTGAACACAACACACTTCTCGCCGTGCAGGTAATGCCTCCAGATCTTCAAAGCAAACACAACAGCCGCAAGCTCAAGATCATGAGTAGGGTAGTTACACTCATGCACCTTCAACTGTCTAGATACATAAGCTACCACCTTACCTTTTTGCATAAACACGCAACCCAAACCAACAATGGACACATTACTATAGACCACAAACTCCTTACCAGACTCAAGTTGAATTAGGATAGGAGCTTGCGTCAAAGCTTCCTTCAGCTTCTCAAAAGCTTGTTGCCTCGCATCGGTCCACTCAAAGAGAACATTCTTCTGCAACAACTTGGTCAATGGTGCATGTAACGCCCCAATTTTGGGCTTGGAAGTTTAGAGTCTGAACCGGGCCGGTCTGATTTTTGGTTCGAATATAAAAGGTGGTTTTAGGGAAAGCCTAGTTCGGGATGCATTAAAAATATGGAACAATATCTAAAAATCATCTTTTAATATATATAAGAGAGTGGTGAAATCAATTTTACAAAATAAGGTTTCGAAGTGTTACATTTCAAAATAGTGACTAAAATGTAATTTTTGAAAAGTTCAGTGGTGACTGTTTTGTAAGGATTGAAACTTTGAATCTTTAAGGAGCTAATTTACCCAAGTAAGGATTTATCCAGATTTTTCTTATTTTTAATGATTTTGTTAATGTTTAATTAATTAAAAGAAGTGAGGGAAAACCATTTTTAGCTTTTCATAACTAACTTTCTTAAAAACTTTCTCATCTCATTTTCTCTCAAAATTCCCTCAGCCAAACACATTTCCACAGCAGCTTTTCTTTTTATTTTCACATAAAATGATGAGGTTTCAATCATCAAAAGATTCCAAAGCTTTTCTACATCAAATCCTCTTCATTTGCTCATTGAATTTTCAAGGATTTTGGCTCAAATCAAGGAGAAATCTACATTTAGAGGTAAGGATATACTTCTCCTCAAAATACTCAGTTCTTTACTGAAATTCCCAAGTTCTCAATCCTTAAATTAAATTTTATAAAAGGTTTTGATGTTGTGATCTTGATTTTGGCTTAAAACTCAAGATTTGGATTTAATTTTGAAGAAATTCGTAATGAATGTTTGGGCTCTGTTTTGAGATGTCTTTTTAAAGTATTTTGGATGATTAAATGATGAGTAATTGAGGTTTAATGAATGCAATCCCGAATAGGTTGATTTTCCTAAGTTTTTACATGTGAAAATGGTGGTTTTTGGGGTGATCTTGGTGTTCTGTTGTTGCTGGAGGTATAAGGACGAGTTTAGATCCTTTTTGGATGTTAATTGATGTTTAAGAATGTTTAGAAGTGATGGATCTTGGCTGGGTAATGTTGAGGATGAGTTTGGATGTGATTTCGGTTGTGTTTGGTAGCCGAAATGTTAGATTTGGTGAGAGCAACGAGTTTAGTTGTTGTGGCTGAAGATTTTAATGCATGATGATGCATTAATCCTCTGTTTTGATGTGTTTAAAATAGGGGAGACACATTCGGATCGTTGTGGTGTTGATCCGGAGGCTTGATTGGCGTTTCGGAAAGCTTGCGAAACGGAATCGGTGAGTGAAGTTTGGTTTTCAGCTTTGAAACCAATGTTTTATGGTTTTGGGAGCTTAGTTTAAGTCTAAGCAACTTAACTAAGCTCAAGAGTAAATTTTTAGTGAAACTCTCTCTTTGATGAACCATGAGATGGTTGGATGCAATGTGTTTATTTTGCATGTTTAAATTCTGTTTTGAAAGCATGTTTTAGCATGATTAACGCTGGTTTTGAAAGCCATGTGATGAAGGATGCTCAAGGTAAGGTATCCTTGGTTTGACATTGATAAATGTGGTTTTGATGCATAGTGATGCATGATGGTTTGATGGCTTTGTTTAATGCTTTAAAACAGTGGAATGTTGATGATAAATGATGTATATTGGCAAGTGATGTATTGGTTTTAAAGTACTTGAATCGAATATAGTTAGCCGGCTATAGGATTGGGTGCACCGTGAATAAAGTCACCTTGGATATTGAGGGGTTGTAATGGTACCGAAAACTCCATCCATGTACACTAACGAGATGTCTAAGATCACAATGGTGGTTAAAAGTCCATGTGTGAATCTTGTGTTGTGTGTCCCGTGTTCTCGTTAGTGATGTCATACAACTACCGATGAGTGATGTGGAGGGGGTTGTAACTGTACCGTTAAACTCCATCACGGGTGTTGAGGGGTTCTGATTGTACCGGTAAACTCCACCTTATGTTCGGTAGTGTGTATGAAGCGTATGGGACAACGCTTGTAATCCGCGTATCTGATTGTGTTTATGTGGAAAAGGTTATGGTATCACTTGAAAGCCAATATGACATGTTAATGTTTATGAAGCATGGGATGCTTGTTGTTTAAGACATGTTGATGATTATAAAGCATGAGATGCTTGTTGTTAATGCATTGTTGCATGAAAATGGTTTTTATGAGTGAAAAGGCCTTATGAAAGGTGTTTAGTAAAAGTGCATTATTGTGTTGTTCCTTTAGAGCATGCCTCACTAAGCATTTGTGCTTACGCTCTCTTTCTTGAACCAATAATTCAGAGAATTGAAGTGCTTTAAGGGCAGCAAGGAGGCTAAGAATCCAAGGGAAGGCAAAGCTCATGTATGGTGACTATTTTTACAATATTATTAGCTTTTGATATTTGGCAATGGGAACCTAGGTTGTGTTTGTTGGGAGATGTTTTGCACTCCCTGAGTTTGGCATGATGCATGTGATGTTTTGGACTTGTAAATGGCCATTTTGGTGTTTGCTTTGATGGTTTGATGCTTGGATGGTTTTCAATAGTATGATGCATGCTTATAGATTGTGGTTCTTCCTAATTGTTGCCATGGATGTGTTTTGATGATGCAAATAAGTCCCTTGTATGCATGATGATTTGTTGGCATGATTATGAGGTCACAGGGATGCGTATGAGTGGTTAATTGTATGTCAAACCAGAAAAATCTGCATTTTCTGGGAAGTCCGTATCGGAACAGGCACTACCGTTTCGAAATGGGGGCCTGTAATGGCCTTCGTGTATCGAAACGGGCATAGGGCGTTTCGGAACGGATTTACCACTGTCAAGCCCTGTTTCGAAACAGGTCTCGAAACGAACCCGTATTTCAGAGCAGTCAACCCCTGTTCCGAAACACTTGACCGTTGGGCACTAATTTGAATGGTCTAAGGTTTGCAAACTTTACGTTTTAGTCCTGAATTTTGTATATGCAATTGCTTGAGTTTGGGATGTCCGTTTGAGGTGAAATTTGACAAAGAAGCATGTAATGTGACTAATTTAATGAAGGTAACTTAAAAGTTGGTTAAGTCCTCTTAATTTCCAGAATTTACATTTTCGTCCCTAAATATTGTAATTTGTGCAATTGAGTCCCTTAATGCTTTCCGATCGCTGTGCTTTTCATGTATGTTTTCCTCGAGGCTACGCTTAGGATTAAAATGCATCTAGACAAGATTAAAAAGGAAAAAAGGGGGTCGTTAATCAAGGTTTACTTTCGGGTTGACTTTGGTTTTCCCCGTGTAATCTTCGTAGTTCGGGTCAACCGTCTAGGCCGAGCTAAGGGGGTTACAGTGCAGTAATCTTCGAGAGACCCTCGACAAACCTACGGTAATACCCAGCTAAACCAAGGAAACTTCGTACCTCTGTCACTGACTTAGGTACCTTCCAACTCATCACAGCCTCTACTTTGTGCGGATCAACGCGAATACCCTCAGCTGATACAACATGCCCTAGGAAGACCACCTTCTTAAGCCAAAACTCACACTTACTTAGCTTGGCATACAACAAGTTCTCTAACAACGTTTGCAAAACGATTCTTAAGTGTCTATCATGATTCTCCTCGGTACGAGAATACACAAGGATATCATCGATGAACACCACCACAAATTGATCCAAGAACTCATGGAACACAAGATTCATCATGTCCATAAATGCAGCAGGTGCGTTTGTCAAACCAAACGACATCACTAAGAACTCGTAATGTCCGTACCTTGTCCAAAAAGTTGTCTTAGGTACATCTACATCCTTCACCTTCAGCTGGTAATATCCTGACCTCAAGTCTATCTTAGAAAACATCGATGCTTCTCGAAACTGATGAAAGAGATCATCAATCCTTGGCAAGGGATACTTGTCCTTAGACTGTGTAGAGACAGTGGGCTCCTGTGGTTTCTCCTTTGTTGGTTGTTTGGCTCGTGGCTCTTGTAGTTGAATACCACTCCTGATGGTTACAGCCTTGGACTGTTCGTACGACGTTCCCTTAGCGGCTTCAGTCTCGCTAGGGAATCCTCCAACTGGCCTGGTGTTCAGGATCTGAGCAATCTGCCCTACTTGTGTTTCAAGGGATTTCAGTGTGGCCTCATTGTTCTGCAGCTGCATCTCTATTCTGTTCATATAGGTTTATGTCTTCTTATTGTACTAGTTAGTGTTAGCCATATATGCACTAGTTTGAGCATAAAAGCATTTAAAGTGTTTTCGAGAGAACTAGATTGTATTGGCTCTTGGGCTTGTTGTTGCGGCATGGGTTATTGGAATCCTTTGTTGGTTGATTTAGGGCATTGTTAGGGTTACTCCAAGAGAAGTTTGGGTGCTTTTTCCAGGCTGGATTATTGTTTTTGGACAACTGACTGTTGTTGCGATTGAAGTTTCCAATATAGTAGGCTGACTCTAGGTTCTGTGGGCATTAAGAGGAAGCATGATTATCCCCACAGTTTTCGCAAAATAAATCAATTACCTTGGGTTTCTATTGATTGCATTGTGACTGTAAGTTCATAACTAGCTTCATCAAGGTGGCGATCTAGGATGAAATTGAACCCTCAGACTCTAATTCATTACATGAGGTTTGACAGCGGACTCCTCCCATTCTGGCCGTGGGAAACTGATAGTCATTCTTGGTCATCCTATTTAAGATCTCCATTGCTTCTTCTAGCTCCTTGTCTAAGAGTATGTCATTTGCAGAGGCATCCAACATCATCCTAGTTGTTTTGTTTACCGCATTATAGAACATGGTCACTTACGTCCATACTGGGAATCCGTGCAAGGGGTATTTGTGTAATAGCTCTCAATATCGCTCCCAAGCCTCATGCATGGACTCTTCATCATCCTATCGAAAAGATGTGATCTCGTTATGTAATCTGTTAGTTAAATTAGTAGGGTTAAAACGAGCTAGAAAATCACGACAAAGATCACTTCGGGATTTTGCCCCATCCCTCAGTGAATAGGGGAACAACTTTAATCTCAAAATATCCTCATGTACTCCCTGGATTTTGAATGAGTTACAGATCTTGAGGAAGGACTTGAGGTGCTATCTGGCATCTTCAGTTGCAGAGCTGGCAAATTGCCCCATCGTGTTGATCATATTAAATATCACAGGCTTAAACTCGAAGTGGGCGGCCTCAATCTCTGGGGTAACAACTCCATGGTTTAGTCTGTTTATGTCCTCTTCAAGGTAATCTCGAAATGTTGGGTGTCGTACTGGTGCAAATGGAGCTCGCAGATTTGCTATATTTCCTGTCAGGAGTTGTTGTTCTTCAATAAGTGGTTGTCCATCGGCAGGGTGCTTCCCATTAACATTGTCTTGTTGTGGCACTTGGTTGCAGCCGCCGCCACGAGGCAGGTCCTCAAGTTGATACATTTTAGCTATAATCTTTCGTCTAAGTCTCAAATAAGAGCCTTCGAGTTCTGGATCTAAGTTTTGCACTTGGCTACCTGGGTCAGCTCTGAACATGCACTGAAACGAAACCAAATTTTTTTAGTAATAAAATAAATAATAAAAAAAAATAAACTAAATAAAAGAAAGAGTGGAAGAAAATAAAAATAAAAGCTCTCAATCCCCGGCAACGGCGCCAAAAACTTGTTGCATGTAAATAGTGCTCCACAAATTGTGTAAGTATACACGACACAAGTAATATAGGGATAAGTATAAGAGTATCGTCTCCACAGAGATTGGTACTCAACCTTCGGTTCTACTCCTCTGCACTGCAAAATAAAGAAAGTAAAAACATAGATTAATTTGGTGAATTTATGTAATTTAAAAATAACTAAACTAAGAGAATCTAGTAAATAAAGTAAAAGAAGTAATCAAGATGAGAAAATAGGCCGAATTAGAATGTGTCGTAGTGTGGAATCCTCTTGACTTCGTTTCTGTCCTAAATGCGGCAACACACTACTACTCTAGCAGTGACCTAAATCCCTTTAGCGGCCGCAATTGCTGAAGTCTAGCCACGGTAATCCCTTGCTCGTGGGTAGATATAGTTAAGGCTCGGCAATCCCTTCTCTTCTCCCTTTATATAAGGGAATGTAACCCCCTTAGCCCGGCCTAGGCGTTAGACCCGAACTACGAAGATCACACGGGGAAAACCAAAGTCAACCCGAAAGTCAACCTTGATTAACGACCCTCTTTTTTTGTTTTATCTTTTCTAGATACACATTAAGCCTATGTGAATGCCCAAGAACCTTGGAAGAGAAAAGCACAGAGATCGGAAAACGTTTAAGGACTCAATTGCAAGAAATACACATTTAGGGACCAAAATGTAAATTTTTTGAAAATATAAGGACTTTGTAGATTTTAGTTTTACCGAACATTAATTAATCATATCGCAAGCCTCTCTGCCAAATTTCATCTTAAAAAGACATCTCAAGCTCAAGCAATTGCAATTACAACTTTCAGGACTAAAATGTAAAGCATGCAGACTTCAAAGCAATTCAAATCTGTGTACAACGGTCACCCGTTTCGAAACACTAACAACCGTATCGAAACACCTGTGTCGAACGCCCGTATTGAAACAGTGTTAACCGTTTCGGTACGCGGGTATGTTCCGAAACCAGTTCCGAAACATACACTTCCAATAGCCAAAGTGTTTCGAAACACTTCTAGCCGTTCCAAAACGCCCAGGCCATTTCAAGCACCCGTTTCGAAACAGCTAAGGGTGTTTCGATACACCCTGCCCAGAAACAGCAGAAACTTCTGGTTTTTCACTTCAAAACACCATCAAACATACTTTAAATCACTCCACAACATATCAACAACATGCTAAGCACTTTTAAACAAAGAGCATGGGTAGAACCAACTATTAAAAAGAAGATCCAAACATCGCAAAACGATCATCAACAAGTATCAATCCATAAAGCAAACTTGCTCAAGATAAACGATCTCATTACACATCAATGTAAAAGACTCTTCCCCCCATTGCCTTCATTATCTATAGCTATAAACCAAAACATGCTTCTCAAGTGGAGCTCTTCTTGAATCCCTTGCTTCTTGCTGTCCCAAATTCATTTATCTGCATTGATGGACAAAAAGGAGCGTAAGCACAAAATGCTTAGTGAGGAATGCTCAAAACCAAAACACCATCAATGTAGCAAACCTTAAAACCCTTTTCAAAAGCAATCACACCTTTATAAACCAAGTATTGTTTGAAAACCTCATATAAACATCAACACCTTAAAATTAAGCATTACTTAACATAAGATCATCATTAAACTCAAATGCATTAAGCAACTCAACCCAAACAACATTCTTGCAATAACTTCAACTTAAATCATTTCATGCAATAGTGCTTCGTACAAAGTTTAAACCAATTTCCTTGGAAACCATTTCCATTCCACAATCTTCCTTTCTCATACATGAAAACCATTTCAAAGCAAACACCATTTGAAATCTCATGTATCAAATATCTATTTCATGCATTCTACCAATCCTAAACTCATGGCAAAGCCACACATGCGGGTTACTCAAAAACATTCCATGAACTCAAATCTCCATTTGAAAACCACATGTACCATCTAGCTATCTCATGCATACAACCTATGCAAAACTCATGGCAAAGTGACCCATGCTTGTTTACACAAAAGCATTTCATAATTTCATTATCTCATATGCAAACCTCATAGCATAAAACATTTCAAGCATTGGTACATGTGACACACATTCTCATATATTGGCATTTACATACTCTATTGTACACGGATATGCGGACAACTCACTAGACACTTCCGGTGGCATCTACCATCACCGTACTCACCTGTCTAGAACATAATTTTCCGGTGGCTTCCACCACACCGTACTCTCATGGCGATTCTACTTTCGCCAAAAGCTTGAGTATTTCATCAAGTCCTACCCCGATGGTATGCCCCTCATCGGTCTCATGGCAATAACTCTTGTTGCCAAAAAGCTTGGATGTTTCACCAAGTCCTACTCCGATGGAATGCCCATCATCGGTCTCATGGCAATAACTCTGGTTGCCAAAAAGCTTGTATATTTCACCAAGTCCTACTCCAATGGAATGCCCATCATTGGTCTCTCTCTTTGGGATGAATCCCAAGAGCACGTACGAATTTTAGTTTATAGTGCACTCTACATCCTATTGATCGATCAATATATCTGGTAATCTTTACGTCATCTATGCCAATATATCATGTTAAAATCATCAACACACCCACTATTTTTAAAGCATGCAACACCTTCAAGGCCAAAATGCCGAGCATTGCCTTAAAATGCAAACTAACAACACATACTCTAAAGGAATATTAATTTCATGCATCCTTCTTCAAACCAAGTTTGACAACCAACTCACATGTTTTAAAACCATGCTCAACCAACAAATTAAACCACATTATCAAATCAATCACATCAAAACCCATTTTGATAGTTTTCAAAACAATAATAGCACAATTGAGAGAGAATTCCACTTTACTTACTTCTGAAATTAAACCGGCGTTTCAAGCCTAAATTTAAGTTCCCAAACCTCTTTTCAAAACCATTCCAAAGCTGGAAAACACGATCTCACTCACCGATACACAACACTATGTTAGCCGACAAGCCTTCCATGCGTCTGAAACCTCCAACGCTACCTCAATCGCTTCCGGATCATTCTCCCCTGTTTTTAACACATAAGAGCAGAGGATTAATGCACCATCATGCATTAAAATCACCAGCCATACAACCCAACTCGTTGCTCTACTCAAGAACCTCATTTCAGCTACCAAAAACAACCGAAATCACCCCTAAACTCTCCCAAAACAAAGCCCAGCCAAGATCTATCAATTCTAACCTTTCATAAACATCAATTAACATAAAAAACAACCCTAAACTCGTCCTTATACCTCCAGCTATAACAGAACACCAAAATCACCCCAAAAACCACCATTTTCACAAGCAAAAACTTAAGAAAAACAACATATTCGGGATTGGATTGATAAAACCTCATTTCTAACATCATTCAACATCCAAAATACATTAGGAAACCATCTCAAAACAGAGCCCAATCAATTACCACGAAAATCTTGAAGATCTCTTCCAAAATCTTGAGTTTTAAGCCAAATTCTTGTTTCTAACATTAAAACCATTCATAAAACTTTAATATAGGATTGACAACTTGGGAATTTCAGTAAAGAACTGAGTATTTAGAGGAGAAGAACAATCTTACCTCTAAAAGATGATTTCTCCTTGATTTGGGCAAGTTTCCATGAAAATACAATGTAGAAATCAAATGGATTTGTTGCAAGAGTGATTAGGAATCAATGAGTGATGGAAATCTCATCAAATGAAGTGGAAATCAAAGTAAATTTTGCTGGAGAAAAAATGTTTTGTTGATAGGATTTTGAGAGAAAATGAAATGAGAGAAAATTAGAGAAAAGTAGTTATGAAAGTCAAAGGTAGTTTATCACCTTTATTTTAATTAATTAAACCATTAATTAAATCACCCAAATTAAGGAAAAATCTGATGAAAACATTTTTGGTAAATTAGCTCCTTAAAGATTCAAAGTTTCAATCCTTTACAAAACAGTCACTACTAACTTTGCAAAAATTGTGATTTGGTCACTACACCGAAATATAATATTTCCAAACCTTATTTTGTAAAATTGATTTCACCATTCTCTTTTATATATTAAATGAGGATTTTTAGATATTTTTCTATATTTTTTAAGTATCCCGAACTAGGTGTTCCCTAAAACTCCCTTTTAGATTTGAACCGTTTTCCAGACCGATCTAGTTCAGACTCGAAACATCTAGGCCCAAATTTGGGGTGTTACAACTCTCCCCCTCTTAGGAAATTTCGTCCTCGGAATTTCAACTTGCGAAGAGAGCACGGTACCAAACCTCCCAAAGCAATCCGCAATGTAACACAAGAGACTTATCCACCACGGAAACATCCTCAACCCAAAACACAACGAAACCAACACATCCTCAAATCAAACTTACTCTATACCCAAATCCAACTCCACTACTCACGGTGCAATAATTCAAAAACTCGAAGAACTTCTTAAGCCTTCACAACATACTTCGCCTCACCTCATAACTCCTTCAACAAAACTCACACACACGGTAACACCAACCCATCCATTTTTCAGCCACTATGTGATCCACAACCTTCACTGCTTCTAAAACCCCTTGCAAAACCGCTCAACTCCTTTCAAAGATGACCACAACAAGCAAAAACTTCTTAAGCAACAACTGCTCGCTCATACTTCCCAATGTATTAACAACATTCTTCCACATTCGTTACCATCACTTGACATAACAGCCCATCAAACACTGCCCATACAACACCCAAAATCCACATCACGACACTCCAACCTTAACTCAACAGTTGTTTCACTTAACCCAACTGTCTTAGGAAAGATTTACTTGTACACAACTAACCAACCACCTTCTCACAAAAACCTAGCCCACCAACAATGGCCCTTGAACTTACATTGCCTTTCCACATCAAGCTTAAACTATGACACCAATCTTACATGGATACCACTCATTCCATCCACATGCAAACATATTGAGACCATGAAATCTCTACTCATACCAAGCCAAACCTCATCTAAAGCTCTCAACATAACCTCCTTCCAACTTCCCTAAGGTTACTACGAACCATCACCTACATAGCAAAACCCTCCTATTGCAACTATCAACGCAAGATACCTCCACACTCCGGAAACACATCCATTATCCTACAACAATCACCCAGCACAGAGAAACTACAACACTTATCTGTAATTCAAAACCACCTCAAACGATTCTAATTCCAAACGATCACCTCCTTATCACCACACTGTTAAACTCTTTAAGAACCTAAACACCTTCCTTCCACCACCATGCTAGATCACACACACTACTACTGACAACATGTTACTATCTTCTACTACTTCTAGCATTCACCTGGTACCAAAACAACACTTTAAACCCACCAACCAACCTGATCCTACCACAACACTATCGGACCCAATTAGCTATTAGCAAGTGTGAACGCTCGTATGCATGGTCTCCAACATGCCCTATCTATGCCTGTGTACATGAATGCAAAACCCCTAATGTCATGTTGTATGTATGCATGTACCAACATATATATATATATATATATATAATATATGTAACACCCCGATTTTGGGCTCAGAAGTTTTGGGCGTTGACCGGTTCGGTCAAAGTGCTGATCGAATATATAAGAGTGAATTTAGGAAAGCCTAGTTCGGGTTGCATTAAAAATATGGAAAAATGTTCTAAAATCATCTTTTAATATATAAAAGTGAACTGTGAAATCAATTTTGGAAAATGAGGTTTGGAAGGTTGACATTTTGGCTAGTGACCAAAATGTAAATTTTGAAAGTTTGGTGACTGTTTTAAAAAGGATTGAAACTTTGAATCTTTAAGGAGCTATTATTCCAATAAGAATTTCTCCAGATTTTTCTAAGATATTTTAAGGCTTTATTCTGATTTTAAAGATTATGAAAAGGAGGGAAATCATTTTTACCATTTCTTAACTAACTTTTCATTTTCTCTCCATTTTCCTTTTTCTCTCATTTTCTCTCAACCCAAACACAATTCTCCAAATTTTTCTTCTCTGATTTTGGCATCTAAATCTCTCATTTCAACTCTCATTTGATTCCTAATCATCTCATCAACAAAACCTCTCAATTTGCAAGTTGTTTCATCAAGCTTTTTGGCTCTAAAAAGGAGAAATTCAAGTTTGGAGGTAAGAACGTCTCTCTCCTCTAAACTATCAGTTCTTTACTGAAATTCCCAAGTTCTCAATCCTTGGTTTGTGTTTTGTTAAAGGCTTTTCAATTGGAAACTTGATTTTTGCTTAAAATGCAAGATTTGGCGATTTTGGTGAAATTTTCGTGTGATCTGTTTGGGCAGTGTTTTGAAGTGTCAAAATGATGTTAAATGAATGCCAAATTGATTAGAAGTTGAGGTTTAATTAATGCAATCCCGGATAGGTTGAATTTCCTAAGTTTTGCTTGAGTTTTTGGTTGTTTTTGGAGTGTTTTTGGTGATCTGTTATACCTGGGAGTATAAGGATGTGTTTGTGATCATTTTGGATGTTAAATGATGTTTAAAAATGGTTAGAAGTGATGGATCTTGGCTGGGTTAAGTTTTGGAAATGTTTAGAGGTGATTTCGGTTGTGTTTGGTAGCCGAATTGTTGGATTTGTGTCGAGCAGCGAGTTTGGTTGTGTGGCTGTTGTTCTTAATGCATAATGATGCATTAATGTGCTGTTTTTGTGTGTTTGAAACAGGGGAGTTTGATCCGTGAGCTTTAGAGGTGTTGCGGAAGGTTTCGGATGCTTGGAAGGCTTGGTGGCTAGCTTTGTTTTAGTTATCGGTGAGTGAAGTTGGGTTTTCGGCTTTTAAACAAAGGTTTGAAAGTTTGGGAGCTTAGTTTAAGTCTAAACAACTTTGCTAAGCTCAATAGTAAGTAAATGGATTTCTTACTTGATTTGTGATATGAAGTGGCTTTTTAAGCAATTGTGGTTGATGATTGAAATGCATGTGTTTTGCATGGTTTAATTCTGTTTTGAAAGCATATTTTAGCATGGTTTAGTGCTGGTTTTGAAAGCCATATGTGAAGGATGCTCAAGGTAAGAGATCCTTTGTTTTATACTTTGAAAATGTGGTTTTGATGCATGGTGTTGCATGTTGTTCAATGGCTTTGTCTAATGCTTTAAAACAGTGAATTAATGTTGGTAAATGATGGTTTTGCATATTGGTTATGCATGTGAATCATTTGATTAATGTGGTAATGGTTTTGCATAATGGTTATGCATGTGGAACACTGGACTAATGTGGTAAGATGGTTATATTGGCAAGTGATGTAAGTGGTTCTTGGTTCTTTGATCGGATATAGTTAGCCGGCTATAGGATTGGGTGCACCGTGAATTAAGTCGCCTTGGAGGTGGAGTGGTCAAGAGTGGACCGGGAAACTCCCTTCAAGTATCCTAACGAGATGGTTAAGGTCATAATGGAGGTGTTGCCCATTCGAGGACCTTGGTTGAGCAAAGGTTATATGGTGTTTAAAAGTCCATATGTGAGAACCTTGTGCTTGTTGAGATCACAATGGCAGTGTTAAGTCCATGTGTGGATCTTGTATAGGGTGTCCCGGATCTCGTTAGTGATTTCTACAACTACCAATCGGTGATGCAAAGGTGGTATGGTGTTTGAAAGTCCATACAAGGGAACCTTGTGCATGTTGAGGTTGTATGGTTGTCCATACATGGGAACCTCGGGAAAAGCTAAGGTTGTATGGTGTTTAAAAGTCCATACATGGGAACCTTAGGATGTTGAGGTCATAATGGAGGTGTTGCCCATTCGAAGACCTTGGATTGGTAGGGTGTAGGGAGCGTAGGGACAACGCTCGGAATCCGCGTATCCGATTGGATGTTGAGTTGAAAAGTGGATGTGATTGATCACTTGAAGGCCAATATGATATTCTTGATTGTGTTGAAGCATGAGGTGCTTGAAATGATGCATATTTGCATGTGAAGCATGAGATGCTTGAATTAATGCATAATTGCATGTGAAGCATGAAATGCTTGAAAAGATGCATGGTTGCATGGAAATTGTATAATGCTTGTAAATGCATGTTTACTTGTTAAGTTGAACAAGTGTTGATTATCATTTGATAAATGATGCATGTGAGCATGATATATCTTTAATGCATTGGAGTCTTGGAAGACTTGTTTTAAAAGGCATGTGATGATGATAGAATGGTTTATATTTTTGCCTTGGTTAAATGCATGTAATGGATTGCTTGAGTAATGGTTTTAAAAGGATTCTTGCTTTAAAAGGCTTTCAAGGTTAAGAAAGGGATGTTGTGAAATGGAAGTGCTTTCCATGGTTTTGTTTTAGCTTTGCATTTGGTGTTATGCATGGTTTGGCTAAATGGATGTTTTGTAAGTTGTGCTTTAAGAAGGTTTTCTTAGCTTGCTAAGCTAAGGGTTGGTTTTCATGTATGTGCAATGCATGGTTTTGATGCTTGTTGTTGAAAAGGGTTTCAAACATGGCTTTGGTAAATAAATCGGGTTTGTTTTACAAGTGTTTTGTGACCCGCTGCATTGATGGTGTTTTGGTTTTGAGCATTCCTCACTAAGCATTATGTGTTTACGCTCCTTTTTGTCCATCAATGCAGATTCTTGAAGTTTGGACAGCAAGGAGCAAGGGATTCAAGGTGGACTCCAAGTGAGATGTATGTCTCGGTGAATAGCTATAGTTAATAAAGGCAATGGGGGTAGAATCTCTCGGGGTTAACGTGTATGTGTTTGTTTATGTTTGACAAGGATGTTTTTATGTTAATATTGTTGTTGGATCATGTATTGGCATAAATGAGTTTGGTTTGGAAAGTTTGTGCTTAAGTGGTTGCTTGTGTAGGAAGCATGCATTTAGATTTGGGGCTTTTTGTATATGTTGTAATTTTGTTGAATTGTTGATGCAAGTATGCCTCCTTTGTGTTAAATTGCATGTTGGCAAAGTTTGGTAGCGTTTGGAGCATGTTTGGTTGGCCTATTGCATGTTTAAATAGGCAAATTTATGCATTTTGTGCAGACTATTTCGGAACAGGGTGAACCGTTTCGGAACGGGTGCCTCGAAGCAGCCCAGGCGTCCGAAACGGGTAACACCGTTCCGAAACGGAAAGGCTTCTGCCAGACCCCCGTTTCGAAACGGGCTATGCCTGTTTCAGAACGGCCCCGCGTTTCGAAACGGGCTGTCTCCCGTTTCGGAACGGTTGACCGTTGGGGGCTGACAGTGGCAGTTATGTGTTTCAAAATGTTTGCATTTTGGTCCTGAATCTTGTATGAGCAATTGTATGAGTTTGAGATGTCCGTTTAAGCTGAAATTTGGCTGAGATGCATGAAATATGATTAATTTTAAGTTGGTAACTTAAAATCTGGTTAAGGCCTCAAAGTTTTCAGAATTTACGAATTGGTCCCTAAAGTTGTGGTTTGTGCAATTGGGTCCTTGAATGATCTCTGATGGTTGTGATCTTTGAGTATGATGTTTGTGTGATCACATATAGGACTAATGTGCATCTAGACAAGATTAAAAAGAAAAAAAAAGGGTCGTTAATCAAGGTTGACTTTCGGGTTGACTTTGGTTTTCCCCGTGTAATCTTCGTAGTTCGGGTCAACCGTCTAGGCCGGGCTACGGGGATTACATTTGGTGGTATCAGAGCTGTGTTGTGAATGTTTGGGGAAAACGGTAAGTTGTTGTGATGTGTGCTTGTTGTTTACCCTGATGTGTGGTTGAATGTTGGTTGAAACACGTGTTTCTGGGCATGATGCTGATGTATCTGAGCAAATTGTTGATGTTTCTGAGCATGTTGCTGATGTTTTCAAGCATGTTTTATGGTTATGAATCTTGGTTGAGCTTATGTGGTTTGTGCTGATGTTAAGCTGATGCTATGAGTTGGTTTTATGCATGATGAAAGTGCTGTGAGTATGTTATGTAATAATATGATGTTGCAAGTGGATGCTGTTTGATGTAAGCATGATCAAGGTGTGTTGTTTGATATGCTTGATGTTGTGATATCCATGTTGTGTTGACTGTTATGTCATGTAAGGGGAGGATTCGGGATACCCATTGCCTTATTAATATAGCTATTGTGTTATTTTGGAGTTGGAGTTTGAATCCTTGCTTAATGCTGGTCTAACTGGTTTGTTTGCTTGTTGTGATTGTATGTTTGTTGTTGTTAGTGGTATGGCAAAGGTGATGAAAGAATGGCGGTTGAGTGAGATGGTTGCTGCCTTGGGGCAGGTTGTTAAGGCGTGGAATTCACCCTTTTGTGGAGGTGTTTTGTCTCAGTTTTCTGTGCCTGGTGTTGAGGTGGTAAGGCAAGGGAAAGAAGCTGGTTCTGTGGTGAAGAGTTCATCATCTGATGTTCAGGAGGTGTTGGGAACATCTCAGGCTGTGGTAAAGGTAAAGTCAGTGGATGTGCTGGCTGTGGGATGTGTGGGTTTGCCGAAGCAGCGTTTGCTTGATTTGGGTGCTGTGGAATATCATGGTTCTACACCAGAGATGTTTGAGGCCTGGTTGGCCAGTGTGGTTCTGATCTTGGATCAGGAAGGCTGTGATCTTGCTTGTAAGCTGGGGAGTGTTGTTTCCCTGATGTTGGAGGATGCCTGTGCCTGGTGGACATCTGTGGCGGTGGCGTCACATATCCCTGATATTGATTGGGATTTCTTTGTATCTGCCTTTTGTGAAAGGTATCTTGGAGGGAAGTTTCCAAGGGTTGAGCAATGTGACGGTGGTGCTGTTGTGGGGCAAGTGTTGCTTGGGCAAGGAGTGGAAGTTCAGCCACCAGTGTGTGACCGTTGTGAAAGGCGCCATGTTGGACGTTGTGGGGGCGCAGGTGTTTGTTGGAATTGTGGTTCCAAAGTGCATGTTAAGCGTGATTGTCCTTTAGGGGTGAAGTCAGCTTCAGTGATAGCCAAAGGATCTCAGAAAGGTCGTGGGCACGGCCGAGGCAAGGTTCAGAAGTGGCAGATAGAGCCGAAAGTTGTGAAGAATGTGGAAAAAGAGCGTTGCTGGAAATGTGGGTCTGCTGGACACATGAGACGTGATTGTTTGATGTTGGCTCGGAACAGTCAAGGTTCTTTACCGCAAGGAGTTGGTGGTGGCTCTAGTGTGTTAGCTAGTGCTGCAGTGGTGCGGCAAGAGGATGATGGTTCCGCGAGGAAGAGAGCTCGTCTGATGAATCTTTAGGGAGGTGTTGTGTGCTCAGGTAACCTTGTTTAGTAATCTTTGTTCTAGTTACCTTAGTTTGGTTTCTGTTGGTTTTCCTTGCGTGGTAAGTTTAGTCTTGTTGCTAGCATGTTTGGGGTAAGGGTTGTAGTTTGGAAATGTCTTTGGTGTGAAGAGGGTTTTGTGAGAATTTTGTGGTTAGTAGTTGCTGGTATGATGGAGTTAGATAAGCTAGAAGTGAGGTAAGAGGTTGTTCTTAGACGGATTTGAGGATGTTATTGGAGGGTGTGAATTGGCATTCATGCACAGTTAAAATCATTGTTATATGCTATATTATATATGTTGGTCCATGCATACATGTGGCATGACATTAGAGGTTTTGCATACATGTACATCAGGCATTGATAGGGCATGTTGGTGATCATGCATACGATGTTCACACCCGCTAATAATTAATCGAATCTGTTAGGTTGTTGGTGGGTTTTTAGAGGTCGTGTTGGTGCTGAGTGGGAGTTAGAGGTAATGGAGTTTGTTAAGCTAGTTGCTAGTAATAGTGAGGGTGGTATAGCCTGTTGGTAGAAGATTTGTGTTTGTTGCTTTATGAGTTTAGTGGTTTGGTGGTGAGGGGTACCGGTTGAGGTTAAAATCGATCAGGTGGTTTGATAGCTAAGTGGGAGTGGTAGTTCTTTGGTGCTAAGTGAGGTTGCAGTTTGGTGGTTGTTTTTTTCAAGTGCTGAGGTAGCTTAGCATTTAAGTTGAAGTGGAAGGATCATGAAGGATCGAAGGCTTGTGTTGTTTGGAAGGATTCTTGTTAGAAGCGGTTGGCTGGTTGAGTGTATGTGAAATTCTTTTGAGGTCAGCTGGTGGTGTATGGAGCAGCTGGCGGAGCCGAGTTGAGGTTGTGATGTAATTTTGGTTTGTGGGTGAGTAGACCTGGTGAGTCGTGGTGGTAATGTTGGCAACAGTTGTGGAGGTTTATCAGCTTTTGTTGAGGAGTTTGGGTAAGCAGTTGATGCTTAAGAATTTTTGCTTGTTGGGAAGATTCTTGGAAGAGGTTTGAGAGTTGCAAGAGTTTTGGAAGCAGAGAAGTTTATATGGTGGTTGAATTAGATTGGTTAGAGTCCCTGTGTGAACCAGTCTTGGAAGATGTGGGTTACAGTAGTGTGTGCTGTGAAAGCTAAAGTTCTTTATGGTTGAAGTTGGGGCTGTGTACAGTCTGGAGATGTGGAAGGTTAAGTTGTGGCTATCTTTGAGTGTTCTGGGTTTGTGAACAACATGTGGTGGTGTTGGGTTCAGTGGAGTTTTGTGTGGAAGGTGTTCAGTGTTGGTTGAGGTTTTGTGTTGCCTTGTGTGTGTTTTGAGAAAGTGTTGTTCTCTTTTCGCCGGTTGAAATTTCGAGGACGAAATTTCCTAAGGGGGGGAGAGTTGTAACGCCCCGATTTTGGGCTCAGAAGTTTTGGGCGTTGACCGGTTCGGTCAAAGTGCTGATCGAATATATAAGAGTGAATTTAGGAAAGCCTAGTTCGGGTTGCATTAAAAATATGGAAAAATGTTCTAAAATCATCTTTTAATATATAAAAGTGAACTGTGAAATCAATTTTGGAAAATGAGGTTCGGAAGGTTGACATTTTGGCTAGTGACCAAAATGTAAATTTTGAAAGTTTGGTGACTGTTTTAAAAAGGATTGAAACTTTGAATCTTTAAGGAGCTATTATTCCAATAAGAATTTCTCCAGATTTTTCTAAGATATTTTAAGGCTTTATTCTGATTTTAAAGATTATGAAAATGAGGGAAATCATTTTTACCATTTCTTAACTAACTTTTCATTTTCTCTCCATTTTCCTTTTCTCTCATTTTCTCTCAACCCAAACACAATTCTCCAGATTTTTCTTCTCTGATTTTGGCATCTAAATCTCTCATTTCAACTCTCATTTGATTCCTAATCATCTCATCAACAAAACCTCTCAATTTGCAAGTTGTTTCATCAAGCTTTTTGGCTCTAAAAAGGAGAAATTCAAGTTTGGAGGTAAGAACGTCTCTCTCCTCTAAACTATCAGTTCTTTACAGAAATTCCCAAGTTCTCAATCCTTGGTTTGTGTTTTGTTAAAGGCTTTTCAATTGGAAACTTGATTTTTGCTTAAAATGCAAGATTTGGCGATTTTGGTGAAATTTTCGTGTGATCTGTTTGGGCAGTGTTTTGAAGTGTCAAAATGATGTTAAATGAATGCCAAATTGATTAGAAGTTGAGGTTTAATTAATGCAATCCCGGATAGGTTGAATTTCCTAAGTTTTGCTTGAGTTTTTGGTTGTTTTTGGAGTGTTTTTGGTGATCTGTTATACCTGGGAGTATAAGGATGTGTTTGTGATCATTTTGGATGTTAAATGATGTTTAAAAATGGTTAGAAGTGATGGATCTTGGCTGGGTTAAGTTTTGGAAATGTTTGGAGGTGAATTCGGTTGTGTTTGGTAGCCGAATTGTTGGATTTGTGTCGAGCAGCGAGTTTGGTTGTGTGGCTGCTGTTCTTAATGCATAATGATGCATTAATGTGCTGTTTTTGTGTGTTTGAAACAGGGGAGTTTGATCCGTGAGCTTTAGAGGTGTTGCGGAAGGTTTCGGATGCTTGGAAGGCTTGGTGGCTAGCTTTGTTTTAGTTATCGGTGAGTGAAGTTGGGTTTTCGGCTTTTAAACAAAGGTTTGAAAGTTTGGGAGCTTAATTTAAGTCTAAACAACTTTGCTAAGCTCAAGAGTAAGTAAATGGATTTCTTACTTGATTTGTGATATGAAGTGGCTTTTTAAGCAATTGTGGTTGATGATTGAAATGCATGTGTTTTGCATGGTTTAATTCTGTTTTGAAAGCATATTTTAGCATGGTTTAGTGCTGGTTTTGAAAGCCATATGTGAAGGATGCTCAAGGTAAGAGATCCTTGGTTTTATACTTTGAAAATGTGGTTTTGATGCATGGTGTTGCATGTTGTTCAATGGCTTTGTCTAATGCTTTAAAACAGTGAATTAATGTTGGTAAATGATGGTTTTGCATATTGGTTATGCATGTGAATCATTTGATTAATGTGGTAATGGTTTTGCATAATGGTTATGCATGTGGAACAGTGGACTAATGTGGTAAGATGGTTATATTGGCAAGTGATGTAAGTGGTTCTTGGTTCTTTGATCGGATATAGTTAGCCGGCTATAGGATTGGGTGCACCGTGAATTAAGTCGCCTTGGAGGTGGAGTGGTCAAGAGTGGACCGGGAAACTCCCTTCAAGTATCCTAACGAGATGGTTAAGGTCATAATGGAGGTGTTGCCCATTCGAGGACCTTGGTTGAGCAAAGGTTATATGGTGTTTAAAAGTCCATATGTGAGAACCTTGTGCTTGTTGAGATCACAATGGCAGTGTTAAGTCCATGTGTGGATCTTGTATAGGGTGTCCCGGATCTCGTTAGTGATTTCTACAACTACCAATCGGTGATGCAAAGGTGGTATGGTGTTTGAAAGTCCATACAAGGGAACCTTGTGCATGTTGAGGTTGTATGGTTGTCCATACATGGGAACCTCGGGAAAAGCTAAGGTTGTATGGTGTTTAAAAGTCCATACATGGGAACCTTAGGATATTGAGGTCATAATGGAGGTGTTGCCCATTCGAGGACCTTGGATTGGTAGGGTGTAGGGAGCGTAGGGACAACGCTCGGAATCCGCGTATCCGATTGGATGTTGAGTTGAAAAGTGGATGTGATTGATCACTTGAAGGCCAATATGATATTCTTGATTGTGTTGAAGCATGAGGTGCTTGAAATGATGCATATTTGCATGTGAAGCATGAGATGCTTTAATTAATGCGTAATTGCATGTGAAGCATGAAATGCTTGAAAAGATGCATGGTTGCATGGAAATTGTATAATGCTTGTAAATGCATGTTTACTTGTTAAGTTGAACAAGTGTTGATTATCATTTGATAAGTGATGCATGTGAGCATGATATATCTTTAATGCATTGGAGTCTTGGAAGACTTGTTTTAAAAGGCATGTGATGATGATAGAATGGTTTATATTTTTGCCTTGGTTAAATGCATGTAATGGATTGCTTGAGTAATGGTTTTAAAAGGATTCTTGCTTTAAAAGGCTTTCAAGGTTAAGAAAGGGATGTTGTGAAATGGAAGTGCTTTCCATGGTTTTGTTTTAGCTTTGCATTTGGTGTTATGCATGGTTTGGCTAAATGGATGTTTTGTAAGTTGTGCTTTAAGAAGGTTTTCTTAGCTTGCTAAGCTAAGGGTTGGTTTTCATGTATGTGCAATGCATGGTTTTGATGCTTGTTCTTGAAAAGGGTTTCAAACATGGCTTTGGTAAATAAATCGGGTTTGTTTTACAAGTGTTTTGTGACCCGCTGCATTGATGGTGTTTTGGTTTTGAGCATTCCTCACCAAGCATTATGTGCTTACGCTCCTTTTTGTCCATCAATGCAGATTCTTGAAGTTTGGACAGCAAGGAGCAAGGGATTCAAGGTGGACTCCAAGTGAGATGTATGTCTCGGTGAATAGCTATAGTTAATAAAGGCAATGGGGGTAGAATCTCTCGGGGTTAACGTGTATGTGTTCGTTTATGTTTGACAAGGATGTTTTTATGTTAATGTTGTTGTTGGATCATGTATTGGCATAAATGAGTTTGGTTTGGAAAGTTTGTGCTTAAGTGGTTGCTTGTGTAGGAAGCATGCATTTAGATTTGGGGCTTTTTGTATATGTTGTAATTTTGTTGAATTGTTGATGCAAGTATGCCTCCTTTGTGTTAAATTGCATGTTGGCAAAGTTTGGTAGCGTTTGGAGCATGTTTGGTTGGCCTATTGCATGTTTAAATAGGCAAATTTCTGCATTTTGTGCAGACTGTTTCGGAACAGGGTGAACCGTTTCGGAACGGGTGCCTCGAAGCAGCCCAGGCGTCCGAAACGGGTGACACCGTTCCGAAACGGAAAGGCTTCTGCCAGACCCCCGTTTCGAAACGGGCTATGCCTGTTTCGGAACGGCCCCGCGTTTCGAAACGGGCTGTCTCCCGTTTCGGAACGGTTGACCGTTGGGGGCTGACAGTGGCAGTTATGTGTTTCAAAATGTTTGCATTTTGGTCCTGAATCTTGTATGAGCAATTGTATGAGTTTGAGATGTCCGTTTAAGCTGAAATTTGGCTGAGATGCATGAAATATGATTAATTTTAAGTTGGTAACTTAAAATCTGGTTAAGGCCTCAAAGTTTTCAGAATTTACAAATTGGTCCCTAAAGTTGTGTTTTGTGCAATTGGGTCCTTGAATGATCTCTGATGGTTGTGATCTTTGAGTATGATGTTTGTGTGATCACATATAGGACTAATGTGCATCTAGACAAGATTAAAAAGAAAAAAAAGGGTCGTTAATCAAGGTTGACTTTCGGGTTGACTTTGGTTTTCCCCGTGTAATCTTCGTAGTTCGGGTCAACCTTCTAGGCCGGGCTACGGGGATTACAATATATGAACAAATGATTTTAACTGTGCATGTATGTCGGTTCACACTTACCAATAACATCCTTAGAATCCGCCTAAGAACAACCTCTTACCTCATTTCCAACTTTTTCTAGCTCTACCACTCTAACAATTCGCTAACCACACATTACTCCACTATTACACTCTTCACACTAAAGTTGTCTTAAAAAACAGCACCTGCTACTGCCCAAACTTACTAGCTATAAGACCTTACCCACTACACAAGGAAATCCAAACAAGAACCAACAAAGATAACTAGGGCAAAGATTACTTAGCAAAAATTACATGTACTCACCTCATTGCCCGGGAGCTTCAACAGACAAACTCCCTTCCCCGCAGAACCACTATTCTCTAATCGTACCGCCGCAGCATCAACCAACACCTTAAGGTCATCACCGTCTCCCTGCTGCAAAGAACCCTGACCACCCCGAGCTAACTCCAGACAATTCCGTCTCACATGTCCAACGGACCCACAATTCCAACAAGATCCATCCTCCAGACACCTCACACCTCCTAGCTTTTCTTGCCACCTCCGAACTCTGTCTCGGCCGCGCTCACGACCCTTCTGAGACCCTTTTTCACGCACTGAAGCGGATCTCACTACTTGAGCACAATCCCGCTTCACATGCTCCTTAGAACCAAAGTTCCAACATGTAGCCCCCTTAGCTCGGCCTAGACGGTTGACCCGAACTACGAAGATTACAAGGGAAAACCAAAGTCAACTCGAAAGTCAACCTTGATTAACGACCCTTTTTTTCTTTTTAATCTTGTCTAGATGCACGTTAACCCTAAGTGAACACTCGAGAAACATATATGTGTAAAGCACAACGATCGAATTTCAGAGAGGGACTCAATTTCACAATATACAAATATTAGGGACCAAAACCTAAATTCTGTAAATTAGAAGGTCATAACTATTTTAAAGTTACCAATATTAAATTAGTCTTATTACATGCTTCCCTGCCAAATTTCACCTTAAATGGACATCTCGAACTCATACAATTGCAAATACAACTTTCGGGACTAAAACGTAAATCTTACAAACTTCAACACCATTCAAATCAGTGCCCAATGGTCACCTGTTTTGAAACGGCTTTAACCGTTCCGATACACAGGTTCATTCCAAGACTGGTTTCGAAACAGGGCTTGACAGTAGCCAAAACGTTTCGGAATAGCCTTCAGCCGTTTCGAAACACGAAGGCCATTACAGGCCCCCGTTTCGAAACGCTAGTGCTCGTTCCAATACGGTTTGCCCAGAAACTACAGACTTTGCTGGTTTTTCATACAAAAATCCACTCAAACACAACCAAATGACTTCCTAACCATGCCAACAAGTCATCATACATATATAGAGCATGTTTGTAACTCCCAAACACATTCATAGCATCAATCATGGAATTTTACATATCTATAGGCATGCTTCATATTATCCAAAACCAAGCATTAAAAGGCCACTTACAAATTCAAACCATCAAAAACAACATGCCACAACTTAGGGAGTTCAACACATCTCCCAAAACACAACCTTAGGTTCCCATTGCCAAATTACCAAAACTAATAGTGTATAAAAACATCACCATACATGAGCTTGGTTTCCCTTGGACACTCTAGCCTCCTTGTTGCCCTTAAACACTTCAATTATCTGCATTATTGATACAAGAGAGAGAGCGTAAGCACAATTGCTTAGTGAGGCATGCTCTAAAGAAAACTACACAATAAAGCCTTTTAGAAAACACTTTCAACAAGCTTTAAAACACAAGCTTAATTCTTTTCATGCAACCTTGCATACTTCACAAGCATCTCTTGGTTCATTACATTCAACTCATCATATTGGCTTATAAGTGATAATTCATAATCATTTACAACACAAAACACAATTGGATACGCGGATTACAAGCGTTGTCCCATACGCTTCATACACACTACCGAACAACATAAGGTGGAGTTTATCGGTACAATCACAACCCCTCAACACCCGTGATGGAGTTTAACGGTACAATCACAACCGCTCCACATCACTCATCGGTAGTTGTATAATTCCACTAACGAGTGCAATGGGACACATAACACAAGATCCACACACGGACTTTTAACCACCGTTGTGATCTTACGTCACTCGTTAGGGTACTTGGATAGAGATTACGGTACAATCACAACCCCTCAACATCCAAGCCGACTTTATTCACGGTGCACCCAATCCTATAGCCGGCTAACTATATCCGATTCAAGTACTTTAAAACCAATTCATCACTTGCCAATATACATCAAATACCATCATCAATTCACTGTTTTAAAGCATTAAACAAAGTCATTAAACACCATGCATCACCATGCATCATTACCAATTTAACAACATGCCAAAACAAGGATCTCTTGCCTTGAGCATCCTTCAACACATGGCTTTCAAAACCAGCATTAACCATGCTAAAACATGCTTTCAAAACAGAATTTAAACATGCAATTTATAACTAATGCATCAAGCTACTTCTTAGCACATTCGAGGGAGTTTTTCCGAAAACTTACTCTTGAGCTTAGCTAAGTTGATTAGACTTAAACTAAGCTCCCACAACCTTCAAATAATTGTTTCAAAGCTAGAAATCCAACTCCACTCACCGATTACGTTTCACACGCTTGCTGGAACGCCAATCAAGCCTCCGGATCAACTCCAATAGTGTCCGAAGATGTTTCCCCTGTTTTAAACACATCAAAGAAGAGGATTAATGCATCATTATGCATTGAAATCTTCAGCCAACACAACTAAACTCGCTGATCTACCCAAAACCAACATTTCGGCTACCAAACACAACCGAAAACACCTCCAAACTCCTTCACAACTTAACCCAGTCAAGATCCATCACTTCTAACCATTTCTAAACATCAATCAACATACAAAATACACCTTAACTCGTCCTTTTACCTCCAGCTATAACAGAACACCAAAAACACCTCAAAACCACCATTTTCATAAGCCAAAACTTAGGAAATTCAACCTATTCGGGATTGCATTAATAAAACCACATTTTCACATCATTAGACATCCAAAATACATTTAAGAATCATCTCAAAACAGAGCCCAAGCAATCACAATGAAATTCTTCAAGATTTCTTCCAAATCTTGAGTTTTAAGCCAAAAATCAAGTTTCTATCATTAAAACCATTTATAAAACTTAAATTAAGGATTGACTACTTGGGAATTTCAGTAAAGAACTGAGTATTTAGAGGAGGAGAAGAATCTTACCTCTAAATGGTGATTTCTCCTTGATTTGAGCCAATTTCCTTGAAAATTCAATGAGGAAATCAAAAGGATTTGATGCAAGATTGATTAGGAATTAATTGATGAATGAAATCTCATCAATTGAAGTGAAGATCAATGCAAAAGTTGCTGGAGAAATAATGTTTGGATGATGTAATTTTGAGAGAAAAAGAAAAGAGATAAATCTAAGAAAAGGTAGTTATGAAATTCTAAAAGGTAGTTTCCTTTTTCATTTAATTAATTAAAACATTAATTAATTCACTCAAATTAAGGAAAAATCTGGAGAAATCATTTTTGGGTATATTAGCTCCTTAAAGATTCAAGGTTTCAATCCTTACAAAACAGTCACCACTAAACTTTTCAAAAATCGCATTTTAGTCACTACGCCGAAATGTAGTATTTCCAAACCTTATTTTGCAAAATTGATTTCACCACTCTCTTATATATATTAAAAGAGGATTTTTTAGATATTTTTCCATATTTTTAAAGCATCCTGAACTAGGCTTTCCCTAAAACCTCCTTTTATATTCGAACTGAAAATCAGACCGGCCCGGTTCAGACCCTATACTTCCAAGCCCAAAATTGGGGTGTTACAACTCTCCCCCCTTAAGAAATTTCGTTCTCGAAATTTACCTGGAGGAAAAAGGTACGGAAACTGCTTCATCATATCATCCTTTCTTTCCCACGTGGCTTCCTCAACACCACGATGCTTCCACAACACCTTAACCAATTCAATGGTCTTGCCTCGAAGAACTTTACTATCCGAATCCAGAATTTCAACCGGCTCCTCATCATAGGTCAAGTCTGGATTCAACTCTACTTCCTCCACATGCATAACATGCGAAGGATCCGATCTACACCTCCGAAGCATAGAGACATGAAAAACATCATGTATCTTTTCCAACTCTTTCGGTAACCTCAGCTTGTACGCAACAGGACCCACACGTTCAATCACCTCGTATGGTCCAATGTACCTAGGGCTCAACTTACCCTTCCGGCCAAACCTCATCACCTTCTTCCAAGGCGAAACCTTCAAGAACACACGGTCACCTACTGCAAACTCAATATCCTTACGCTTCAAATCCGCGTAAGACTTATGTCGATCAGAAGCTGCCTTTAAACGCTCACAGATAAGCTTTACCTTCTCGGTGGTTCCTTTCAACAAAGCCGACATTGAAACCAACTTCTGACCTGTTTCAGCCCAGCAAAGAGGAGTTCTGCACTTCCTCCCGTACAAGGCTTTATAAGGTGCCATTTGAATACTTGTCTGGTAGCTATTGTTATAAGCAAACTCCACCAAAGGCAAATGCTTCTCCCAAGAACCCTGAAACTCAATCACACAGCACCTCAACATATCTTCCAGCACTTGGATAACACGCTCAGACTGTCCATCCGACTGTGGATGATAAGAAGTACTGAAATTCAACCGTGTACCCAAAGCTTGATGCAAACACTCCCAAAAACGCGATGTAAACCTCGGATCTCTATCCGATACTATAGACTTTGGCACACCATGGAGTCGCACAATCTCAGCAATGTACAACCCCGCAAGCTTTTCCAAGGTATACGTAGTATGCACAGGTAAGAAATGCGCACACTTCGTAAGGTGATCCACAATCACCCACACCGAATTCTTCTTCGATGGCGACAAAGGCAAACCAGACACAAAGTCCATTGTAACCCTTTCCCACTTCCACTCAGGAATCCTCAACGGTTGCAACAACCCTGAAGGAAACTGATGCTCAGCCTTAACCCCCTGACAAACCATGCACTTACTCACGTACTCTGCAACATCCTTCTTCAAACCCACCCAATAGTACTCATCCCTAAGATCACGATACATCTTTGTACTACCAGGGTGCATAGCAAAAGGACTACTATGAGCCTCAGTCAAAATAGTACGCCTCAACTCCGCATCATTTGGCACTACTATCCGACTCCCAAAACATAGAACTCCATCATCATTAAAACAGAAATCTGATGGTCTATCCTCAGCAATATCCTGAACATGTGGCACCAAAGAATCATCCAACAACTGCTTATCCTTTATCAACTGAACCAAAGATGGTTTCACTTGCAACTCAGCCATAAGACCCCCATCTCGCGAAATACTCAAGCTGGCAAACATAGCCCTTAACTCCACTGCCACCTTCCAACTCAAGGCATCCGCTACAACATTAGCTTTTCCCGGATGGTACTCGGTCGTCAGATCGTAATCTTTAAGCAACTCTACCCAACGCTGTTGCCTAAGATTCAACTCTTTCCGAGACATCAGATACTTCAAACTTTTGTGATCCGTGTACACAGTACACTTCTCACCATACATGTAATGTCTCCAAATCTTCAAAGCAAAAACCACCGCAGCTAACTCAATATCATGCGTAGGATAACTGCGCTCATGCACCTTCAACTGGCACGATGCATAAGCCACCACCTTACCCTCTTGCATCAACACACAGCCCAAACCAACATAGGATGCGTCGTTGTACACCACAAACTCTTTCCATGATTCAGGTTGAACCAAGTTAGGAGCTTGCGTCAAAGCTGCCTTAAGCTTCTCAAAAGCTTGTTGCCTTGCTTCTGTCAACTCAAACTTGACATCCTTTTGCAACAACTTCGTTAAAGGTGCAGCAATCTTCGAAAATCCATCCACAAACCTCCGATAGTATCATGCCACCCAAGGAAACTACGGACCTCATGAACAGACTTAGGAGGCTTCCAATTCATCACCGCCTCAACCTTTTGAGGATCAACACGAATCCCCTCAGCAAAAACCACATGACCAAGGAAAACAACTTCCCTAAGCCAGAATTTACAGTTGCTCAGCTTAGCATAAAGTTGATTCTCCAACAGCGCCTGCAACACAAACCGCAAATGCCCCTCATGCTCCTCCTCAGTACGAGAGTACACAAGGATATCATCAATGAACACCACAACAAACTTGTCCAAGTAATCATGGAACACTCTATTCATCATGTCCATAAAAGTTGCAGGAGCATTCGTCAAACCAAACGGCATCACAAGGAACTCATAATGCTCATACCTCGTTGTAAAGGCTGTCTTTGGCACATCCACATCTTTCACCTTAAGCTGATAGTAACCTGACCTTAAGTCAATCTTAGAGAACACAGTCGCTCCCCAGAACTGATAAAAAAGATACCGATTCTTGATAGTCAACTTGTTCAGCTGACGATAATCGATGCACATTCTCATAGTGTCATCCTTCTTCTTCACAAACAAGACCAGTGCACCCCAAGGTGACACACTTGGCCGAATGAAACCACGATCCAGCAACTCCTGAAGTTGTGTCTTCAGCTCCTTCAAATCCTTAGGTGCCATTCGGTAAGGAGTAATGGACACTGTAGTTGTGTTTTCATACAACTCAATCCCAAACTCCACCTCTCGACTAGGAGGCAATCCAGGTAACTCCTCAGGAAAAACTCCAGGAAACTCTCGCTCAGTCCTGATATCTTGAACTCGCAACTCCTTAGAGCTAGGATTCATAAAAAAGGCGAGATAAGCCTCACAACCCTGCCTCAGCATTCGGCTTGCTTCCAACGAAGACACCACATTGGCAAGAAACTTCACATTCTCACCAACCACCACTACTTCGTAATCATCCGCAAGTTTCAACGAAACTCGCTTGTTCTCAAAATTCACTACAACTCCATGTTCAACAAGCCAATCCATACCAAGGATTACATCAAAACCATAAAAGGCAATTCCATGAGATCAACAAGAAAAACATGGTTTTGCACTTCCAAGGGACATCTTCTATACAACTTCTGTGTCGCAACGGTCTCACCAAAGGAACTAGTTACACGCATACCAACATCCAAAGACTCAACAGGTAAACCAAGCAGTTGAGCATGTTCACGCAATATGTATGAGTGTGTAGATCTAGAATCAATCAAGGAAAGTAATGATAAGGATTGCAAAGTAAAGGTACCTGCGATCACATCCTTATCATTCATTCCCTTTCGCTGAGCATACACTCGAGCCTGGCCACCACCCTCAGGTTGAACAGCCACCACATACGCCACATTCCTCCCACCATCATCTCTGCGCTGGAAGTTACCATGGCCGCACCCACGACCTCTCTGTGGTGCAACTACCCCAGGAGCACGTCCCTGACCACCACCGGCCAACAAAGCACACTCCCTCCTCATGTGGTCTGCCGAACCACAATTCCAGCATGAATTACCAGTCACTACTATAGGAGCCTGAACCTCCCTCACCGCTCGAGGACAATCCCGCCTCAAATAGCCACGAGATCCACACGTCCAGCACGTGTTCTGATCAGCTCTCATCCTATCTCCTTGAACAGGCGCACCATGTCCTCCACCACCACGCCTAGCAGAAGACTGATACCTCTTATCACGTCCTCTCTTGTTCTATCCACCACCGGAACTATAATCAGCAGCTCTTTTGCCCGAGCTAGAACTAACACCTCTGGAAGACAAACCCAAGTTCTGCTCAATGTCCTTCGCTCTACTCACTAGCACATCAAAGTCTGTATACTCAGCAGCAAGCATGAAAGTCTTCACGTCCGTCACCAAACCATAACAGAAACGTTCACACCTCGCCCGCTCATCAGGGATTAGCTCAGGTGCGTACTGGATAAGGCGAACAAACTAGATCTCATACTCATCCACCGTCATGCTTTTTTAGACAAGAGACATGAATTCTCTTTTCTTCTCATCTAGGTATCCCACGCCTAGATACTTTCGCTTGAACGCGTTCAAGAAGAACGTCCAAGTCACATCATTTTCCTCCACTCCGGAGACAGTGGTCATCCACCACGTATACGCATCATCATGCAACAGTGATACCACACAACCCAACTTCTGTACATTGTTGCAATTCATTTGCCCCAAAATCCTCTTGGTGCTTTCCAACCAAGATTCAGATCCTTCAGGAGATAAACCTCTGAACTCAGTCCCTCCCAAACTGCAAAGACGTTCCAAAGGTAATCTCACGTTAGCATCACCCTGATGCGCAGCTCCGTGAGCTCCAGCTACTGCTTCCTGAAAGGCTCCGGCAATAGCTTGAATCAGCACAATCATGTCAGGAGTACCTTGCCCCTGCACACCTTCAGGTCCAGCGACCCCAGCACCAGCACCAACACCAACATTATATTCTCCAGCACCACCACCGCCGGGTGGTCCACCACCAGGGGAGGAGGTAAATCCACAACATTCTCAGCATTTTCCTCGTTTTCATTCTGAGCCATAGCTCTCGTATTCATCCTCATCTCTCTACGAGGCCCCATTTATAAAAACAATGCACTGACACAAATGCAATAAACATAATTAGGCTCAACAAGGTAAGTAATCCAAGTACTCAAGCTCATTTTCCAAAAACAATTCCTTTCATTAGTTTTGATATGGCAATGGGTTCCCCTAACATGCTTCAACATAGCATAGCATCTCAATTACAATCATACATCACAGTTCATAAAACATTCCTTCACTCAAAAGATCCACCATGCAAAAACACATACATCACCCGTATAACAATTCCCAATTACACGAGAACCATGCTCTGATACCAAGAAATGTAACCCCCTTAGCCCGGCCTAGACGGTTGACCCGAACTACGAAGATTACACGGGGAAAACCAAAGTCAACTCGAAAGTCAGCCTTGATTAACGACCCTTTTTTCTTTTTAATCTTGTCTAGATGCACGTTAACCCTAAGTGAACACTCGAGAAACATATATGTGTAAAGCACAGCGATCAGATTTCAGAGAGGGACTCAATTGCACAATATACAAATATTAGGGACCAAAACATAAATTCTGTAAATTAGAAGGTCATAACTGATTTTAAAGTTACCAATATTAAATTAGTCTTATTACATGCTTCCCTGCCAAATTTCACCTTAAATGGACATATCGAACTCATACAATTGCAAATACAACTTTCGGGACTAAAACGTAAAGCTTGCAAACTTCAACACCATTCAAATCAGTGCCCAATGGTCACCTGTTTCAAAACGGCTTTGACCGTTCTGATACACTGGTTCGTTCCAAGACTGGTTTCGAAACATGGCTTGACAGTAGCCAAAACATTTCGCAACAGCCTCCAGCCGTTTCGAAACACGAAGGCCATTACAGGCCCCCGTTTCGAAATGCTAGTGCCCGTTCCGAAACGGTTTGCCCAGAAGCTGCAGACTTTACTGTTTTTTCAACCAAAAATCCACTCAAACACAGCCAAATGACTTCCTAACCATGCCAACAAGTCATCATACATATATAGAGCATGTTTGTAACTCCCAAACACATTCATAGCATCAATCATGGAATTTCACATATTTATAGGCAGGCTTCCTATTATCCTAAACCAAGCAATCAACCAATCTCCAAAACAAGCATTAAAAGGCCACTTACAAATTCAAACCATCAAAAACAACATGCCACAACTTAGGGAGTTCAACACATCTCCCAAAACACAACCTTAGGTTCCCATTGCCAAATTACCAAAACTAATAGTGTATAAAAACATCACCATACATGAGCTTGGTTTCCCTTGGACACTCTAGCCTCCTTGTTGCCCTTAAACACTTCAATTATCTGCATTATTGGTACAAGAGAGAGAGCGTAAGCACAATTTCTTAGTGAGGCATGCTCTAAAGAAAACAACACAGTATTGCCTTTTAGAAAACACTTTCAACAAGCTTTAAAACACAAGCTTAATTCTTTTCATGCAACCTTGCGTACTTCACAAGAATCTCATGGTTCATTACATTCAACTCATCATATTGGCTTACAAGTGATAATTCATAATCATTTACAACACAAAACACAATCAGATACGCGGATTACAGGCGTTGTCCCATACGTTTCATACACACTACCGAACAACATAAGGTGGAGTTTATCGGTACAATCACAACCCCTCAACACACGTGATGGAGTTTAACGGTACAATCACAACCCCTCCACACCACTCATCGGTAGTTGTATAATTCCACTAACGAGTGCAAGGGACACATAACACAAGATCCACACACGGACTTTTAACCACCGTTGTGATCTTACCTCACTCGTTAGGGTACTTGGATGTAGTTTACGGTACAATCACAACCCCTCAACATCCATGGCGACTTTATTCACGGTGCACCCAATCCTATAGCCGGCTAACTATATCTGATTCAAGTACTTTAAAACCAATTCATCACTTGCCAATATGCATCAAATACCATCATCAATTCCTTGTTTAAAGCATTAAACAAAGCCATTAAACACCATGCATCATTACCAATTTAACAACATGCCAAAACAAGGATCTCTTACCTTGAGCATCCTTCAACACATGGATTTCAAAACCAGCATTAACCATGCTAAAACATGCTTTCAAAACATAATTTAAACATACAATTTATAACCAATGCATCAAGCTACTTCATAGCACATCCGAGGGAGTTTTTCCGAAAACTTACTCTTGAGCTTAGCTAAGTTGATTAGACTTAAACTAAGATCCCACAACCTTCAAATAATTGTTTCAAAGCTGGAAATCCAACTCCACTCACCGATTACGTTTCGTACGCTTGCCGAAACGCCAATCAAGCCTCCGGATCAACTCCAATAGTGTCCAAAGATGCTTTCCCTATTTTAAACACATCAAAGCAGAGGATTAATGCATCATTATGCATTGAAATCTTCAGCCAACACAACTAAACTCGATGATCTACCCAAAACCAACATTTTCGGCTACCAAACACAACCGAAAACACCTCCAAACTCCTTCACAACTTAACCTAGCCAAGATCCATCACTTCTAACCATTTCTAAACATCAATCAACATCCAAAATACACCTTAACTCGTCCTTATACGTCCAGCTATAACATAACACCAAAAACACCTCAAAAACCACCATTTTCATAAGCCAAAACTTAGGAAATTCAACCTATTCGGGATTACATTAATAAAACCTCATTTCCACATCATTAGACATCCAAAATACATTTAAGAATCATCTCAAAACAGAGCCCAAGCAATCACAATGAAATTCTTAAAGATTTCTTCCAAATCTTGAGTTTTAAGCCAAAAATCAAGTTTCTATCATTAAAACCATTTATAAAACTTAAATTAAGGATTGACAACTTGAGAATTTCAGTAAAGAACTGAGTATTTAGAGGAGAAGAACAATATTACCTCTAAATGGTGATTTCTCCTTAATTTGAGCCAATTTCCTTGAAAATTCAATGAGGAAATCAAAAGGATATGATGCAAGATTGATTAGGAATTAATTGATGAATGAAATCTCATCAATTGAAGTGAAGATCAATGAAAAAATTTCTGGAGAAATAGTGTTTGGATGATGGAATTTTGAGAGAAAAAGAAAAGAGAGAAATCTAGGAAAAGGTAGTTATGAAATTCTAAAAGGTAGTTTCCTTTTTCATTTAATTAATTAAAACATTAGTTAATTCACTCAAATTAAGGAAAAATCTGGAGAAATCATTTTTGGGTATATTAGCTCCTTAAAGATTCAAAGTTTCAATCCTTACAAAACAGTCACCACTAAACATTTTAAAAATCGCATTTTAGTCACTACACCGAAATGTAGTATTTCCAAACCTTATTTTGTAAAATTGATTTCACCACTCTCTTATATATATTAAAATAGGATTTTTTTAGATATTTTTTCCATATTTTTAAAGCATCCTGAACTAGGCTTTCCCTAAAACCTCCTTTTATATTCGAACCGAAAATCAGACCGGTGCGGTTCAGACCTTAAACTTCCAAGCCCAAAATTAGGGTGTTATACAACAAACCCCAACACCCCAACAAACTCCAACATGATGCCTTCTACAACGATCACACTTCGGCAAGTGAACTATCACTCCTTGGTCATATTGCACTAGACCCACATCAGCAGCACCACCGGAACCTTGGTTCAGGCGAACCCTACCGTCGCGTAACCTCTTTCGCTGACTCTCTCAAGGTCGGTACTCACATCTCTTTTGCTTGTATTATTCTCACCATCGCAAATTGAACCCACACTCCCACGTTGCTTAACCCCTGGAAACCTATCTCCAAGGTATCTTCTATTAAAGGCAAACACAAAGAACTCTCAATCTATATCACGGATATTCATTGCCAGCGACACCGATGTCCACCAAGCACAAGCATCCTCTAGCATTAGCGAGACAACACTTCCCAGCTTACAGGCGTTGTCACACCCTTCCCGATCCAGAATCAGAATTATACATGCTAACCAAGCCTCGAACGCCTCAGGCATCGAACCATGATACTCCACAGCTCCCAAATCATGCAAACGCTACTTTGACAAACTCTCATGTCCCACATATGACGAATCCTTCATCACAGAACTAACTCTCTCATTCTGCCTTACCACCTCAACTCCAAGCATAGTTGACTGAAACGAAACACCTCCACCAAAAGCTGAATTCTACCCCTTAACAACCTGCTCTAAAGCAGCAAACATCGTACCCAGTTGCCACTTTCTCAACGATTCCATTGTGGTATTATTAACAAAGCAACAATAACAAAACAAAAAAAAACGATCAGACCAAATTCGAGCAAGGATTCAAGACTCCAACTCCAAACTAACACATAGCTATAATAATAAGGCAATGGGTATCCCGAGTTTTCCCCTTTTACACGACATAACAATCCATAAAAACATTGATATCACAAATATCGGCATATCAACCAGCAAAACTTCAATCATGCTCTCATCAAAAAACATAATATCAACACATCACGCCCATCACATTTTCATTATTCAAAATCAATTTACAACATCAGCATACCACCAATACATGCTCACACTAGCTCACAGAAGATTCATAACCAAAAAGCATGATAAAAACATTAACAATTCATTCAAAATCATATTTTTCAACCAACTTTCAACCACACATTAGATTAAACATCCAACACTTACCATAACAACTTACCACAAACTTACCGTTGCCCCAAAAGTTCGCAACTTAGCTCTGATACCAACAAATGTAACCCCCTTAGCCCGGCCTAGGCGTTAGACCCGAACTACGAAGATCACACGAAGAAAACTAAAGTCAACCCGAAAGTCAACCTTAATTAACGACCCTCTTTTTTCGTTTTATCTTTTCTAGATACACATTAAGCCTATGTGAATGCCCAAGAACCTTGGAAGAGAAAATCACAGCGATCGAAAAACGTTTAAGGACTCAATTGCAAGAAATACACATTTAGGGACCAAAATGTAAATTTTTGAAAATATAAGGACTTTGTAGATTTTAGTTTTACCGAACCTTAATTAATAATATTACAAGCCTCTTTGCCAAATTTCATCTTAAAAAGACATCTCAAGCTCAAGCAATTGCAATTACAACTTTCAGGACTAAAATGTAAAGCGTGCAGACTTCAAAGCAATTCAAATCTGTGTACAAAGGTCACCCATTTCGAAACACTGACAACTGTATCGAAACACCCGTGTAGAACGCCCGTATGGAAACGGTGTTGACGGTTTCGGTACGCGGGTATGTTCTGAAACCAGTTCCGAAACAGACACTTCCAGTAACCAAAGTGTTTCGAAACACTTCTAGTCGTTCCAAAACGCCCAGGCCATTTCAGGCACCCGTTTCGAAATAGCTAAGGGTGTTTCGATACACCCTGCCCAGAAATAGCAGAAACTTCTGTTTTTCATTTCAAAACACCATCAAACATACTTTAAATCACTCCACAACATATCAACAACATGCTAAGCATTAAAACCATCATTTTGCATCAGAAGCTAGATACATAAAAAGCATTAAGCACACCTACTCATTTATCACACTCAACACATGACCTTACTTTTAAACAAAGAACATGGCTATAACCAACCATGAAAAAGAAGATCCAAACATCGCAAAACGATCATCAACAAGTATCAATCCATAAAGCAAACTTGCTCAAGATAAACGATCTCATTACACATCAACGTAAAAGACTCTTCCCTCCATTGTCTTTATTATTTATAGCTATAAACCAAAACATACTTCTCAAGTGGAGCTCTTCTTGAATCCCTTGCTTCTTGCTGTCTCAAATTCATTTATCTGCATTGATGGACAGAAAGGAGCGTAAGCACATAATGCTTAGTGCAGAATGCTCAAAACCAAAACACCATCAATGTAGCAAACCTTAAAACCCTTTTCAAAAGCAATCACACCTTTATAAACCAAGTATTGTTTGAAAACCTCATATAAACATCAACACCTTAAAATTAAGCATTACTTAACATATGATCATCATTAAACTCAAATGCATTAAGCAACTCAACCCCAAACAACATTCTTGCAATAACTTCCACTTAAACCATTTCATGCAATAGTGCTTCGTGCAAAGTTTAAACAAATTTCCTTGGAAACCATTTCCATTCCACACTTTTCCATTCTCATACATGAAAACCATTTCAAAGCAAACACCATTTGAAATCTCATGTATCAAATATATATATCATGCATTCTACCAATGCTAAACACATGGCAAAGCCACACATGCGGGTTACTCAAAAACATTCCATGAACTCAAATCTCCATTTGAAAACCACGTGTACCATCTAGCTATCTCATGCATACAACCTATGCAAAACTCATGGCAAAGCCACCCATGCTTGTTTACACAAAAGCATTTCATAATTTCATTATCTCATATGCAAACCTCATAGCATAAAACATTTCAAGCATGGGTACATGTGACACACATTCTCATATATTGACATTTACATACTCTATTGTACACGGATATGCGAACAACTCACTAGACACTTCCGGTGGCATCTACCATCACCGTACTCACCCGTCTAGAACATAATCTTCCAGTGGCTTCCACCACACCGTACTCTCATGGCGATTCTACTTTCGCCAAAAGCTTGAGTATTTCATCAAGTCCTACCCCGATGGTATGCCCCTCATCGGTCTCATGGCAATAACTCTTGTTGCCAAAAAGCTTGGATGTTTCACCAAGTCCTACTCCGATGGAATGACCATCATCGGTCTCATGGCAATAACTCTTGTTGCCAAAAAGCTTGGATATTTCACCAAGTCCTACTCCAATGGAATGCCCATCATCGGTCTCATGCCCATCATCGATCAATATATCCGGTAATCTTTACGTCATCTATGCCAATATATCATGTTAAAATCATCAACACGCCCACTATTTTTAAAGCATGCAACACCTTCAAGGCCAAAATGCTGAACATTGCCTTAAAATGCAAACTAACAACACATACTCTCAAGGAATATTAATTTCATGCATCCTTCTTCAAACCAAGTTTGACAACCAACTCACATGTTTTAAAACCATGCTCAACCAACAAATTAAACCATATTATCAAATCAATCACATCAAAACCCATTTTGATAGTTTTCAAAACAATAATAGCACAATTGAGAGAGAATTCCACTTTACTTCTGAACTTAAACCGGCGTTTCAAGCCTAAATTTAAGTTCCCAAACCTCTTTTCAAAAACATTCCAAAGCTGGAAAACACGATCTCACCCACCGATACACAACACTATGTTAGCCGACAAGCCTCCCATGCGTCCGAAACCTCCAACGCTACCTCAATCGCTTCCGGATCATTCTCCCCTGTTTTTAACACATAAGAGTAGAGGATTAATGCACCATCATGCATTAAAATCACCAGCCATACAACCCAACTCGCTGCTCTACTCAAGAACCTCATTTTGGCTACCAAAAACAACCGAAATGACCCCCAAACTCTCCCAAAACAAAGCCCAGCAAAGATCTATCAATTCTAACCTTTCATAAACATCAATTAACATCAAAAACAACCATAAACTCGTCCCTATACCTCCAAATATAACAGAACACCAAAATCACCCCAAAAAATCACCATTTTCACAAGCAAAAACTTAAGTAAAACAACCTATTCGGGTTTGGATTGATAAAACCTCATTTCTAACATCATTTAACATCCAAAATACATTAGGAAACCATCTCAAAACAGCGGGATGCATTAAAAATATTGAAAAATATCTAAAAATCCTCTTTTATTATATATAAGAGAGTGGTGAAATCAATTTTACAAAATGGGGTTTGGAAATATGACATTTCAAGTTAGTGACTAAAATGTAATTTTTGAAAAGTTGGTGACTGTTTTAAAAGGATTGAAACTTTGAATCTTTAAGGAGCTAATTTACCCAAGGGAGGGTTTCTCCAGATTTTTCTTAAATTTTAAACACTCATTTAATGTAATTTAATAAAAAGAAAAGAGGGAAAAGAGATATTTTAGTTTCATAACTAACTTTTGCCAAAATTTTCCCATTTCATTTTCTCTCAATTTTCCCTCAGCCAAACACATTTCCACAGCCACTTTCCCTTTGATTTTCACACCTAAAGTTGAGATTTCAATCTCTAAATGATTTCTAATCATTTCTACACCAAATCCTCATCATTTGCTTATTGAATTTTCAAGGATTTTGGCTCTAAACAAGGAGAAACTCACATTTAGAGGTATGAACGTCCTTCTCCTCTAAATACTCAGTTCTTTACTGAAATTTCCAAGTTCTCAATCCTTAAATTGAGTTTTATTAAAGGTTTTAATGTTGTGTTCTTGATTTTGGCTTTAAATGCAAGATTTGGATTTAATTTTGAAGAAATTCGTAATAGATGATTGGGCTCTGTTTTGAGATGTCTTTTTGATGTATTTTGGATGTCTAAATGATGTGTAATTGAGGTTTAATCAATGCAATCCCGAATAGGTTGATTTTCCTAAGTTTTTGCTTGAGAAAATGGTGGTTTTTGGGGTGATTTTGATGTTCTGCTATAGCTGGAGGTATAAGGACGTGATTAGGTCCTTTTTGGATGTTAATTGATGTTTAAGAATGATTGGTTTTGATGGATCTTGGCTGGGTATTGTTGTAGAGGTGTTTGGATGTGATTTCGGTTGTGTTTGGTAGCCGAAATGTGAGTTTTGATGAGAGCAATGAGCTTAGGTGTTTTGGTTGAAGATTTTAATGCATGATGATGCATTAATCTTCTGCTTTGATGTATTTAAAACAGGGGAGATATCTTCGAATCCTTGTGGTGTTGATCCGGAGGCTTGATCGGCGTTTCGGCAAGCTTGCGAAACGGAATCGGTGAGTGATGTTTGGTTTTCAGCTTTGAAACCAATCTTGGAAGGTTATGGGAGCTTAGTTTAAGTCTAAACAACTTAGCTAAGCTCAAGAGTAAGTTTTTCGGAGAAACTCTCATTTTGATGAACCGTGAGATGGTTGAATGCAATGTGTTTATTTTGCATGTTTAAATTCTGTTTTGAAAGCATATTTTAGCATGTTTAATGCTGGTTTTGTAAGCCATGTGTTGAAGGATGCTCAAGGTAAGAGATCCTTGATTTGGACATTGATAAATGTGGTTTGATGCATAGTGATGCATGTTTATGTAATGCCTTTGTTTAATGCTTAAAAACAGTGGATTGATGATGGTAATTGATGTATATTGGCAAGTGATGTGTTGGTTTAAAAGTACTTGAATCAGATATAGTTAGCCGGCTATAGGATTGGGTGCACCGTGAATAAAGTCGCCTTGGATGTTGAGGGGTTGTGATTGTACCGGTAAACTCCACCTTGAGTGTTTGGTAGTGTGTATGGAGCGTATGGGACAACGCTTGTAATCCGCTTATCCGATTGTGTTTTGAGTTGAAAATGGTTATGGATTATCACTTGAAAGCCAATATGACATGTTGATGTATTGAAGCATGAGATGCTTGATTTGTATGCATAGATGCATGATAAATGTTGTTTTGAAATTAAAGGCTTTGGAAAGGTGTTTTTACAAAGTGCATTATTTTGTTGTTTCATTAGAGCATTTCTCACTAAGCATGTGTGCTTACGCTCTCTTTTTCTTGAACCAATAATGCAGAGCATTGAAGTGCTTTAAGGGCAGCAAGGAGGTCAAGGATCCAAGTGAAAGTCTAAGCTCATGTATGGTGACTATTTTCACAACACTATTAGCTTTTGGTATTTGGAAATGGGAACCTAGATTGTGTTTTTGGGAGATGTTTTGGACTCCCCAAGTTTGGTTTAATGCCTATGATGATGTTTGAAACATGTAAATGGCCATTTGGTATTTGTTTTGGAGATTTGATGATTGCTTGCTTTTCATTTTAGGATGCATGCCTATAGACTTGTGGTTTTACCTAAATGATGTTATGATTGAGCTTAGATGATGCAAATATGTTCCTTTAATGTTTGATGACTTGTTGGCATGACATGGGGGTCTTATGAGCGTGTTTGGTGGGTCGAAAGTGTGTAAAACAGACTTTTCTGCTGTTTCTCGGCAGGGTGTTTCGAAACACCCTTGCCTGTTTCGAAACAGGTGCATATTTTGGCCTGGGTGTTTCGAAACGGGCAGAGGTGTTTCGAAAAACTTTGGCTACTGCCAGCCCGTGTTTCTGAACGGTCTAGACCCGTTTCGAAACACTTGACCGTTGGGCACATATTTGAATGGTTTTGAGGTTTGCAAGTTTTACGTTTTAGTCCTGATTTTCGTATGTGCAATTGGTTGAGTTTGAGATGTCCGTTTGAGGTGAAATTTGGAAGAGAGGTATGAGACACGACTAATTTCATAATGGTAACTTAAAAATTGGTAAAGTCTTCTAAATTTCCAGATTTTACATTTTGGTCCCTAAATTTGTATGTTGTGCAATTGAGTCCTTTATTGATTTCCGATTACTGTGATTTTTGAGTATGCTTATCTAAAGAGTACACCTAAGGTTAATATGCATTTAGACAAAGTTAAAAAGAAAAAAAGGGTCGTTAATCAAGGTTGACTTTCGGGTTGACTTTGGTTTTCCCCGTGTAATCTTCGTAGTTCGGGTCAACCGTCTAGGCCGGGCTAAGGGGGTTACACATGCTTTCTATGCTATGTCGGCATCATCCTGCTCCATGAGTGGTCACCATGCGAGAATACCAATCATGCATTAAATAGTACCTTTTTCATTTAATAGACAGAATAATAAGCTCAAAGGCATAAATGATGAAATCTAAGCGTGAAAGGCTATAATGCAGCTCAAATGGGTGTAGGTTGAGTGATAATTGCCATCATAAGGGGTCAAATTATAGGACTTTTGGGCACTTATCAGTCACCAATTTTTAAAATGTCTAACCTCCAAAATCCATTTTCCAAAATTAATCCCACCAAAATCATATATATATATATATATATAATGAATTTTAAAAATCATCCAATACTTTACCAACCTCAAAAACCTTTTAAAATAATTAAATCACGAAACTAGTCTAAGTTGTTCAAACTGGTTCTCTTGAACAGTCTAGCCTAATCCCGACTAACTCCTAAGCTTAAAAATCGGGGCGTTACAGTCACTATGGATTTTGTGTATGGGTAGCCTTTGACACCCACCAAAAAAAATTCAATTAAAGTGATTGTTGATCAGTTTACGAAGTGTGTGCATTTTGTGCCTGTGTATACGTCGTATACTTTGGATAAGTAGGAGGATTTGTATAATATTGAGATTGCGCGTTTGCAAGGAGTACCCAAGTCTATAGTTTCGGATAGAGATCCGCAGTTTATAGCGTGGTTTTGGGAGTGTCTACATCGACCTTTGAGTACACGGTTGAATTTTAGCACTTCGTATCATCCTTAGACGGATGGTCAGTCTGAACGTGTAATTCAGGTATTGGAGGATATGTTAAGATGTTGTATCATTGAGTTCCAAAGAACCTAGGAGAGACAGTTTCCTTTGGTGGGGTTTTCTTATAATAATAGTTATTAGGCAAGTATACAAATGGCACTGTATGAAGCCTTGTATAGTAGGAAGTGATGTACGCTTTTGTGTTAGGCTGAGGCGGGGGAAAATATGTTGCTTTGCCGGATGTGTTAAATGGTATGAATGAGAAAGTAAAGCCCATTTGTGATCGTTTGAAAGCGGCTTCGGATCGTCAAAAATCCTACGCAGATTTGAAGCGTAGAGAGATTGAGTATGCAGTTGGGGATCGCGTGTTCTTAAAAGTGTCGCCTTGGAAGAAGGTGATGAGGTTTTGACGTAAGGGTAAGCATAGTTCGAGGTTTATTGGACCATATGAGGTTGTGTAACCATGTTGGTCCTGTTTCTTACCATTTGAAGTTACCTTCTGAGTTGGAGAAGATTCATGGTGTGTTTTATGTGTCGATGTAGCGGAGGTATCGTTTGGATCCATCGCATGTCATGCCATTGGAGTATATTATATTGCAACCGAGTTTTTCTTATGATGAGCAACTGTATAGATCCTTATGACTAGCAGTAAAGTTCTTCATGGTAAGACGGTTGATCTTGTAAAGATGTTGTTGAGACATCGAGGAGTTGAGGAGGCCACGTGGGGAAGCGAGGTGGACATGTTGAAGTAGTTTCCACACCTTTTCCTCTAGGTAAAATTTCGAGGACGAAATTTCCTAAGTGGGGGAGAGTTGTAACGCCCCGGCTTTGGGCCTAGCAGTTTATGAGCTAGATTAGAAAGGACTGGTGGACTAAGTTAGAGATTCGAGTCGGATTAAGGATTGAATATTTTTATGAGAGATAAAATATGGAAAATGGTCAAAATCATTATTTAATATACATATATAATTTTGGTAAAATCAATTTTGGGAAAAGGATTTTGGAAATGTGACATTTTTGCTAGTGACCAAAATGTAAGAATTGTAAAACTATTTTTAGTGACGGTTTTGTAAAAGGGTAAAAAATTTGAATCTTTAAGGAACTAATATACCTAAGGGTTTTATCAGATTTTTCTCTTAATTGGATTAGTTTTAAATGTTTTTATTAAAGTATTAAAAGGAATTAATTAATGGAAGGTAGTTATTTTCACAAAAACCAATTTGACGTGATTTTCTATTCTCCAAACTTTTCTCATAAAGTCTTTTCAGCCAAACATCTACTTTTCAGCAAAGATTTAAGGTAATGGTCTTGTTTTCTTAAATTGAAGATTCCTAATAGATTTCCTAACTTGTTTCCACAAAATCTCATTGACTTCCTTTGCTTTTCAAGAAGGAAATCATCCAATTGAGAGGGATTTCAATCATTGAAGGTAAGGTTCGTTCTTCTCCTTTAATGAATGGTTCTTTACTGAAATTCCAAAGTTCTTAATCCTTTATATATGTTTCTAATGGGTTTTGATGATTTAATTGTGGAAATTTGGTTCAATTGAGATTTAATTGGTGACATGTGTTTTTGGATCTGGTTTTTTGGGTTCTTGATCAGATTAGAACATGTTAATAAGTTGGAATCCTGAAACTATAAGAATTTGTACTACTTATGTCCTTTATAGACATTTTTTTATTAAGAACAAAAGAAGGTCGTGTCAGGCCTGCAAGTCACATTCTTCAATAACATTTAAATTCCTATGTGGCAAATGCATTTAGTATGACATAGATAATGCAAACAACTTTGGTTTAGTCTGAGAATTGACTAAAATTTAGCTCTGATACAACTAAATATAACACCTCTTACCCGGTTTAAGAGTAAAACCGGTTCAGAAAGTGTTACACACAAACAAGCAATCAAAACATTGCATTAAAGACTTAAAATTGCCTTATGTAAACATGGAATTTTCTGGGTAATTTAAAACTTTTCATCTAATTCACAAATCGTGCTTCTAACTTCATTAAAAACAAGAACAATAATTCGCACATTAAGAAGTTTTGTTCAACGGTTAGCTTAAAACATACACCATATTAAACTTTAGTACACACATCTATCATATTACTTCTACAATCTTATATCTTTATTTATAAACTTCATTCTTCGCAAACCAATTACCAACTTTGTATACTTTTGTCCATTTTAAGACATATAAATAAATGCTTAAGATTATTCAAGATACCAATAATCATCATTTAAAGGTCTTTAAGTCCTCATGTTTGTATTCTTTAACTTCAAATCTTATTATCAAGACCGCTAAGACACTCAACAGGTTCTCATTTTCTTTCAAGTCATTATGGGATAAATTTCCTTTGTTATCTCAATTTCTTATTGCAAAACATTATAAGGATTTCACATTTTCAAGGCTTAGTCTTACTTACTAGGTTAGTTTTCATATGGTAATTAGCTTTACTCAACTATCCAAGGCATAACTATAATGTTCATAACACAATCACAAGATCATATACATTTAAATACTTGTATTAAAAATAAATTTACATATCCATTCAAAAAATAGCATTAACATACATTGTATTGTTTATGATATAAGCAATAGCAAAATAATCAAATTAATGTCTCATATCATTCATTCATTCTAGCCATTATTGTTTCCTGAGATAGAGGTCATAAGCATAAGATCAAAATCTTTAAAGACTATTATCTTATAATTTTAGGATACCTAAAGAACAAACATAGATTTGACAGTAGAATCATAGTTTAATCTAGTTAGGCACATTAACACAAAGCCTAGCAAACATCTTATATCACATATGTTCAATCTCAAGCATAAAATCACCTACATAGCTAGAAACCATATCAGATTCATGCCCATAAATTTTTGCACATCATGTACCTTCTTCATAAGGTACTATAATCATCACTTGAAATGCACATATGTGTTAACTAACAAAATAGTTAACATAAACCTTAATCATGTATTGCACCCTAGGAATTTGAAACAATTACTACTAACCATATTTTATAATCTTAGATCTTGTGTGACTTGCTACGGGAAGTTGACACGATCATCGATTCATTGAGTAGCTACATGAAAGATCAATCATTTAAACACATGTAAGTTCAGAAGAACTGTCATATCCTAAACCATAGCCTAGAAGTATGTTACCATTTTAATTGTAATTCAAATTGGATTAAAGATAACTTTTTCATTATCAATTGAATTAATTAAGGACCATTTAGGAGTTTTTAAAAGTTTGATAACAATTTTTGAGTGGCTAAATCAAGAAGCTTGAATTATCAAAGGTTTAAATGTAATCATAATAGGTCTTTGGGGACATGTACACATGTCAAGCCCTTAGGAGAGCTTGCACATGACTCACAACCAAGAGGAGGAAGATGAAGAAAAAATTCTCCATCTTCCCCAAATAACCAATTTACCATAAGAAAAAGAGAGAGAATTGTAAGATAACCATGGAAGCTTTAGTTAAAGCTTTGATTTTGCTTAAATCATGGAGTTTTGTTGATCTTGCTTGAGGAAGGAGGTGATATACTCTTCGCTTTCTTCATAATTCTTTTGCTATTTTACGAATTTAATTGGGAATTACCTTGGTCCATTTGTTACTTGTTTTAATTGAAGTCAAATCATGTCCTAAAATGTAGGATGTGTTCGATTGTTATGCTTGATTAAGTTCTTTTTGCGTTGATGTGGTAAAATTTGATTATGATGTTGTCGCGACCGTTTTAAGACCCGTTTGTGGAAAAATAGCATGATGATTAGGGTTTTTCATTTTAATTTGGTATTGAAATTAGGGGTTTTTCCATTTTACTTAAATTTCCTTTATTTTCTTTAAAAATCGTTTTGGAGTCACCACCAGTCACTTTGGTAGACCGGACACCATAAAAAGCGGACCGGAGATTCTTTTCATAAAATTTAGGTTCGGGAGTCGGTTACGTGTAGGGAAGGGTTAGCACCCCTACAAACGCCAGTTATCGGTACCTTATTAATTCCACGTGGCATTTTGGCATTTCGAACATTAATATGAATTTAATTAAGTTTTTTAATTGTAAAATGGATTTCATTCCAAGTGAGAGTATCCTTTTGTAAGAAAATAAATTTCGGACGAATAAAGTTGTGAAATGTCCAATTGCATTTGGACACTTCAATTTATATTCAAAATGTATCTCAACACAAAAGGTTTAATGCATGTCCAATTATTATCTTGTCATTTTTAAGAAAGACATAATTTAGGCTCCATTAATTTAATTAATTAACACTATGGATATTATTAATTTTGAGTTAATATGGTAACACCTAAATAATTGGGCACTACCATTTTACGCCCAAAGTAATAATGTTCCTATATATTAATGTCACTTGCTATTTATTTCCTATCTTAATTTCATTCTTATTAAACTTGATCTGTAACCCCCTTAGCCCGGCCTAGACGGTTGACCCGAACTACGAATATTACACGGGGAAAACCAAAGTCAACCCGAAAGTCAACCTTGATTCACGACCCTTTTTTTTCTTTTTAGTCTTGTCTAGATACATATTAATCCTAAGTGAGTACTCATAAAACATATTTGAGAATGGAACAGCAATCGGATATCATACAGGGACTCAATTGCACTAATTACAAGTTTAGGGACTATTTTGTAATTTCTGTAAATTAGAAGGTCTTTACTGAGTTTAATGTTACCAATATGAAATTAGTCATGTTACATGCTTCACTGCCAGATTTCATCTTAATTGAACATCTCAAACTCAAGCAATTGCAACATCAACATTTAGGACTAAAATGTAAAGCTTGCAAACTTCTGCACCATTCAAATCAGTGCCCAACGGTCACCTGTTTCGAAACGTCCACCAGCTGTATCGAAACGATGGATCGAAACGGACTTGACCGTTTCGATACACGGGTTGGTTCCGAGACTGGTTCCGAAACGAGCCCTTCTAGTGGCCAAATCGTTTCGAAACATCCCTTGGCGTTTCGAAACACGAAGGCCATTTCAGGCCCTCGTTTCGAAACACTAGGGGGTGTTTCGATACGGTTTGCCCAGAAACAGCAGCAAGTGTTGGTTTTTCATGCACAAACTCAATCAAACACAATCAAATGACTTCCCAAGCATATCAACAAGTCATCAAACATATAAGGTGCTTGTTTAGAAGTCCTAAACACATTCAAAGTGTAACACCCGGGTTTTGGGGTTAGGTGAAAATAATATTTTAATATTATTCTGGGTTCGGTTTTATAATTTAACTAATGGTCCGGGTTTGGCTTTCAAATTAATTAATTAGATGATGGACTAAGTTTTGGAATTAAACCCCAAATGGCCATGGAACTTATGTCCTTGTGAATAATCCATTTCATTAAGGGCAAAAGGGTCATTGGGCTTTTAAATTAAAACAAAACAAATAAAAACCCCAATTTTCACTCATCTTCTCCCTCTCTCCCAAAAATATCAAGACAAACCTCTCCTCACCATTGAAGCTACTGTTCCATCACCTCCCTTCTTCGTTTCAACTCCGTTTTGAAAGGTAATAGTATTTTTGACTTCCCCTCATCTTCCCCTTCATAAAAGTACCTTTCATTTTGATTTCCATGGAAGTTTTAGAAAATGTCATTTTTGAATATTTGGATTAAAAATGGGGTCTTTAGGTTGCTAAGTTAAATGTTTTGATTTAATATGTTTAGTAATGATGTATAGAGGCCAAATGATACTACATATATGAATTTCAAATGATTTGGAACAATTTTCGGAATTTGGCTTGAGAGGGTTTTTGGAGGGTTTTTAGAGTGGGTTTTGGGGCTGTTTAAGGTTGGATTTTGGGGGCTGTAGGTAGTATGATATATGAGAATCATTTTGGGTGCAATTGATGCTTGTTTGGGTGCTTGAAATGAGAGTTTTCAGTGGGTCAAGTGGGCTGCTCGAAAATCCTGTTTTTGGACTTGTTTTGAGTGTTGGATGCTTGGTAATGTAATCCGGGTTAGTTTCGATGACAAGATATTGATTGTGGATGTTTTGTTTGTGTTTGGGATTGATTAGAATCAAGTTTGGGCATCGGTGAAGCATCAAAAGTGAATCCGGGGAATTGAAGACAATTGCTTGCTTGGTCTTGAGCTCGGGAGCTTAGGTGAGTGGTTAATTGTTTTACTTGGCTTTAAAATGGTTGGTTCGAGTAGATGGACTAGGTTGGGCTTGGTAGACCCACCTAGAGTTAGGATTAGGGTGGTAACCTAATCCTAAACTTGATCTAGAGCCTTTGGATGAACTTGAATGTATGAATGTATATGCCTCGTATGTGTTGTGATATGAATGCTTATGTATATTGTATTATACATGTGAGATGAGGCATGATTTGTATTGCTTAAAGCATGCATGGTGTTGGTTCATGATTGTGTTCATGGTGAGTACGTGCTAAGCACGGAAATGATTGAAATGAGTAATGTGGAAAGAGTAAAATATTGGCACTAGTATACTTAAATACAAATGATCGATCATTAGGATGTTAGTGTGTACACATGAGTCAAAAGTCGCGCGTGGCCTTGGTGGCGTTGAGTCACCAAGGAGGAGTACGGGTACGCCCGGAAATTGTATTTAAATATAGTCGGTGATGAGTGGAATCCCATCGACGGGGCGTGAGGATGAGTGAAATCCCCTCCGCGAGACCGGTGATGAGTGTAATCCCACCGTTAGGTAATGGTTGTGTTGTTGGATGTGAGTTCCAACGGTTATCCGCGTATTTGAGTCATATCTAGGTGCCAATGTTGTTTAATATATGTATCAATGTGTTGAGACTAACGATCCTTGTGAGGATGTTTGATGTGGCCATTTATGTTGAGAAAGTTAGAGCTTGTTGATCATGACATTTACTTGTATATTTTGTTCATGCATCTTATATTGTGGCTCTTGTGGATTCTTGGTATGTTGTAAATGCCTTGGCTAGATCGTGCTCGGACCCTGCAATGTTGAGGTTTGTTTTTAGAGCTTACCCTCACTAAGCATCATTGCTTACGCTCTCTTTGTTCAACATTGCAGATCCTTAGTTCGTGGGTTGCTTGCGCAAGTGGAAGGCTCCAAGTGTGGTTTTTGGCTTGAGTTCAGCAAGTATGGATTTTAAATGTTAGACATGTAATAGTTTGAGCAATGGGACATGTATATGTTTTGTTGGATAGTTGTTGGTTGTTAGGAGCATGTTTAGACTCCTTGATGCCTTGCTTTAGTATGGCTTGTGTCGCCATGATGAACTGTAACCCATGCCTAAATTGCTCATTTGAATGTTAGCGTGTGCTTGGATGTTATCTTTTGTTGAATGATGTTTGGATGAATGTATGTTTGTGGGTTGTTGCCTTCGTGTTAGACATGTCTAAATCTTGTTGAAGCATGCTAATGTTGTTGGTGTGTCTTGAGTTCTTTTGTTGTGGTGTTGTGGTGTGCTGGTGGTGCTTTGGGGCACCTTTGTGCCTCAAATCAGCCCAGACGAGTCTGCATGCAGGGGGCGTTTCGGAACAGGTCCCCCTGTTCCGGAATGGTCCCTTTGCAAATGGCCTGCCGTTTCGAAACGGATGAGGGCGTTTCGGAACGATTTTGCTACTGGAATTTTGATAAATTGGCGAGATAAAGGCGTTCCGAAACGGGCATTAGGTGTTTCGAAACGGTCAAATCTCGTTGACCACGAGATATTGACCGTCAAGGTCGTTCCGATACGGGTCTCCCATGTTTCGGAACGGTCACCTTGTGCTTGACCCTGGCCTGTTGACCAAGTCAAGGCGTTTCGGAACACCCTATGGGCGTTTCGAAACGGCCTGCTGTAAAAGGCTAAAATGAACTGTTTGATGTGTCTGTTGGTCGGTTTATGATTCGATGTTTGTATCTTCTGCTGTTGTGTTCCACTTAAGAATTAAAGGTGCATCTAGACAAGATTAAAGTTAAAAGAAACTTTAGGGTCGTTAACCGAGGGGGAATCCTTAGGGGTTTTCACTCGGTTTTCCCCGTGTGGCCCACTTGGACCGGTCATCCGACCAGACCGGGACGAGGGGGTTACACAAAGCATCAAACATGAACATTCATAAGTCTAGAGGCATGCATCCTAATATCCAATCCAAAAAGGGAAATCAAACCTCCAAACAAGCAATTAAGGCCTTTTGCAATTCAAATCAACCAAGGCACACATGCCACAACTACAGGGAGTTTAAGACATCTCCCAAAACAAAACCTAGGTTCCCATTGGCAATTTATCAAAACTAATAGTGTATGAAAACTTCACCATACGTGAGCTTGGACTTCCTTGGATGAACTTATCTTCCTTGATGCCCTTAAACACCTCAATTATTTGTATTATTGGTAAAAGAGAGCGTAAGCACAAATGCTTAGTGAGGCATGCTCTAAAGAAAACCAACACAATAATGCATTTTTAGAAAACACTTTCATCAAAGCTTTTAAACCACATGCTCATCTCTTTCTCATGCTTAGAAAACTTCAAAGCAAACTCATTGAAATCACATGTACCTTCATTCTATCTCTTGCATTAAAACCAATGAAAAACACATGGCAAGGCCATTCACATGCTTGTATTGTCAAAGCATTTCTAAACAAACACATATGCATATCTCATAGCATAAATCATCTCATCAAGGTACATGTGTAACAAAAACCATTTCATCAATTATATTGGCATTTAGCATCTCATCAATACTCGGATATGCGGACACATTTCTACACTAGACTCTTCCGGTGGAATCTCACATCACCGTACTCACTTGTATAGCAACAACTTCCGGTGGAATCTCTCATCACCGTACTCACATGGTGGAATCTCTCTTCGCCACAAAGCTTGGGTATTCTACCAAGTCCTACCCGATGGAATGCCCATCATCGGAAAAGCTCCGTTTGGCTTAACCAAAGAGCACGTACGAATTTTTAGTTTACAATGCACTCTCTTCCTATTGATCGATCAATTATATCCAGTAAGTTTCTCAACATCTATGCCAATATAATGTGTTTATGTATCATCACACATACTGTTTTTCATGCAAAATAACTCAAATGTTTTCTAATCGCTTTTAAAATCAATAATCATACTTTACAAGCATAATCTCATGCTTCAAAACATGCATAAAAATAGTAGGAATTTAACAATCACAAACCATGAGCTTGTAAAAGCATTTTTGGGCCAAACACCACATTAGAGAGATCAAATCAAGCCATACTTACTTCCGGACTTAGGAAGGTGTTTCAAACCTCTCCTAAATCCCAAAACCTTGTGTTTTTGTCCTCATGGACTTCAAAACCAAACGCACTCAACAATTTCGTTTCGATTGCTTGCCGAAACGCCGATTAAGCCTCCAGATCAACTCCAAAAGTGTCCGAAGATGTCTCCCATGTTTTAGACACATCAAAGCAGAGGATTAATGCATCATCATGCATTGAAATCTTCAGCCAACACTCCTAAACTCGCTGCTCTACCTAAAACCAAAATTTCGGCTCCCAAACACAACCGAAAACACCTCCAAACTCTTCCAAAACTTAACCCAGCCAAGATCCATCACTTCTAATCATTTCTAAACGTCAATTAACATAAAAAAACAACTCTCAACTCGTCCTTATACCTCCAGCTATAACAGAACACCAAAAACACCTCAAAAACCACCATTTTCACAAGCAAAAACTTAGGAAACACAACCTATTCGGGATTGGATTGATAAAACCTCATTTCTAACATCATTTAACACCCAAAATACATTAGAGAACTAGCTCAAAACAGAGCCCAATAAATTATGTAGAACTAATGTTTTGATATAATAATTGAAAAATGTTTTGAACTAATTTGAAAAGAATTTAAAACTTGTTTTAAGTCCAAACAACTTGAATTTATGTTTGAGGTATTTTAAGAGGTTTTTGGAAAAGATTTTTCATGTTTTAATAGCCAAACTCGTATTTTCAACGTACCCGTATCGATATGGTTGTACCCGTACCGATACCTTTTTGCCCCAGTTTGGCCACTATCAAAACCCGTATCGATACATGCCTTTGCCGTTTCGATACGGATCGGGACCGTTTCGATACGCCATGTAAGCGTACCGATCCCCTTTCAACCAACCCCAACGGCTATTTCCCAACGGCCATTTAAATGTGAACCCGTACCGATACGCCCTCAAGCGTATCGACACGCCTAGGCTGGCAAGAGCCCAACGGCTAGTTCCTCATGAAGGTCGTACCGATACGGTTCCACGCGTATCGATACGGATAGCTGCAGAACAACATTTATGAAGGGAAATAAAGTCCTCAACGGCTCCAAATCATCTCCAACGGCTAGTAACGGCTACAAACTCAATTAGGAGTATAAAAGGGACCTCCAAGCATCAAGAACAAGAAAATGCTTCAATTGTTACAACATTATGATGTCAAAATTTGTCTAGAGCTTTAATTGTACATTTCTTCTTTAGACAACACTTGTGAGCTTACATTGTTAAATTTGCTCAAGTGTTTAGGTTTTGGGTGAGTGCTTAGAATTGCAAACAAACACCTTTTAGAGGGATTTCTAGTTTGCTAAGTCTTTCTTTGTAAAGAGAGCGTTCCTTCAAGCTTTGGGTAGAAAGCTTTGAGGGTTGTAACGGTTTCCTCCTAATCATAGAAAAGGGGACGAAATTCTTAGTGAATTTGTTGGAAATCCTTAGTGGGGAGCTAAGGTAGTGGATGTAGACCTTGGTTAGAAGGTTGAACCACTATAAATCCTTGTGTCAAATTGCCAAATTTTCATCTCCCACTAAAACACCCATTTATCCAACTTCTCCACACTTGGCGAGCAAGAACGGTTGATCGAATCGAGCCCCTCACATCTCAACAAATTACAACGAAAATCTTCAAGATCTCTTCCAAAACCTTGAGTTTTAAGCAAAAACCTTGTTTCTAACATTAAAACAATTTATAAAACTTTAATAAAGGATTGACAACTTGGGAATTTCAGTAAATAACTGAGTATTTAGAGGAGAAGAACAATCTTACCTCTAAATGGTGATTTCTCCTTGACTTGGGCAAAATTCCAAGAAAAAGCAATGTAGAAATCAAAAGGATTTGTTGCAAGATTGATTAGAGACCAATAGGTGATAGAAATCTCATCAATTGAAGTGAAGATCAAAGTGAATTTTTCTGGAGAAAATGTGTTTGGATGATAGGATTTTGAGAGAAAAAGGAATGAGGGAAAATTAGAGAAAGGTAGTTATAAAAATCAAAAAGTAGTTTCCTCCTTTCTTTTATTTAATTAAACATTAATTAAATCACCCAAATTAAGGAAAAATCTGGAGAAAAAACATTTTAGTTTATAGTGCACTCTCATCCTATTGATCGATCAATTATATCCGGTAAGTTTCTCAACATCTATGCCAATATAATGTGTTTAAGTATCATCACACCTACTGTTTTTCATGCAAAATAACTCAAATGTTTTCTCATCGCTTTTCAAATCAGTAATCATACTTTGCTTTAAACCAAGAGTTCAAATCTATTCAATGCATCATGCTATCACATGCCAACTCTACGAGCATAATCTCATGCTTCAAAACATGCATAAAAACAGTAGGAATTTAACAATCACAAACCATGAGCATATAAAAGCAATTTGGGGCCAAACACCACTTTAGAGAGATCAAATCAAGCCATACTTACTTCCAGACTTAGGAAGGTGTTTCAAACCTCTCCTAAATCCCCAAACCTTGTGTTTTTGTCCTCATGGACTTCAAAACCAAACGAACTCACCAATTTTGTTTCGCTTGCTTACCGAAATGCCGATTAAGCCTCCGGATCAACTCCAAAAGTGTCTGAAGATGTCTCCCCTGTTTTAGACACATCAAAGCAGAGGATTAATGCATCATCATGCATTGAAATCTTCAGCCAACACTCCTAAACTCGTTGCTCTACCTAAAACCAATATTTTGGCTCCCAAACACAACCGAAAACACCTCCAAACTCTTCCAAAACTTAACCCAGCCAAGATCCATCACTTCTAATCATTTCTAAACGTCAATTAACATCAAAAACAACTCTCAACTCGTCCTTATACCTCCAGCTATAATAGAACACCAAAAACACCTCAAAAACCACCATTTTCACAAGCAAAAACTTAGGAAACACAACCTATTCGAGATTGGATTGATAAAACCTCATTTCTAACATCATTTAACACCTAAAATACATTAGAGAGCTATCTCAAAACAGATCCCAATCAATTACAACGAAAATCTTCAAGATCTCTTCCAAAATCTTGAGTTTTAAGCCAAAATCTTGTTTCTAACATTAAAACCATTTATAAAACTTTAATAAAGGATTGACAACTTGGGAATTTCAGTAAAGAACTGAGTATTTATAGGAGAAGAACAATCTTACCTCTAAATGGTGATTTTTTATTGATTTGGGCAAAATTCCATGAAAAAGCAATGTAGAAATCAAAAGGATTTGTTGCAAGATTGATTAGAGACCAATAGGTGATAGAAATCTCATCAATTGAAGTAAAGATCAAAGTGAATTTTTCTGGAGAAAATGTGTTTGGATGATAGGATTTTGAGAGAAAAAGGAATGAGGGAAAATTACAGAAAGATAGTTATGAAAATCAAAAAGTAGTTTCCTCCTTTCTTTTATTTAATTAAACATTAATTAAATCACCCAAATGAAGGAAAAATCTGGAGAAAAACATTTTGGGTAATTAGCTCCTTAAAGATTCAAAGTTTCAATCCTTTACAAAACAGTCACTACTAAACTTTACAAAAATCGCATTTTGGTCACTACACCGAAATGTAGTATTTCCAAACCTTATTTTGTAAAATTGATTTCACCACTCTCTTAAGTATATTAAATTAGGATTTTTAGATATTTTTCTATATTTTTAAAGCATCCCGAACTAGGCTTTCCCTAAAACCTCCTTTTATATTCGAACCGTTTCTCAGACCGGTCCGGTTCAAACCCTAAACTTCTAAGCCCAAAATTGGGGTGTTACATGATCCATACATGATTTCATATTCTAAGTTTAAACGAAATGCTAAATATTTAATTAAAATATTCCTTTGATTAACATCTCATTACGTTGAGACACTAATCAAATTAGAATATTGAAATTTATTTAGCATTCATTTATTTTCAACAATTATCTAGTCTATGAATTTAATTGGATTTATTAAAGATACTAAACTACAAAGGCTCTAATTAGTTTCTAACTATGTGATTAAATCTCCTAAATAAGTATACTACATGCCATTTAACATATGGAAGCATACAATTTAATTTAAATAATTAGACAAAGAAACTAAATAAAAGTAATTAACACTGAAATGGGACTGAATTGAATCAATTTCAAAATTAAAGAGCTTGATTACAAAGAAACAATGACCATTTTGTGGAAAAGAGAAAATTAAAGTGCCCAAACTTAAATTCCCTAAAAGAATGACCCAAACCCATTAAACCAAATGCCCAAAAGACCCTAAACACGATTTAAAATCAGCTCAAACTGGTCAGCCTTAACTCGATCGGGTTACGGACCCGTACCTAGATCCACATAAAAAGCACGAATCCTCTCTAACCCGATAGCTAAATAACACCGTGTTGACTCGGCCTTATAAGCTCACTAAACGAGTCAACTCGGCCATCCCGAACCCACTCCCTCCCTCTCCTCACCCACACTCTCTCTATTGTAACCCCCTTAGCCCGGCCTAGACAGTTGACCCGAACTACGAAGATTACACAGGGAAAACCAAAGTCAACCCGAAAGTCAACCTTGATTAACGACCTTTTTTTTTAATCTTGTCTAAATGCCTAATAACCCTAGGTGTATTCTTGTAAAGAACATACTCAAAAATCACAGCAATCGGATAACATTTAGGGACTCAATTGCACCACATACAAATTTAGGGACCAAATTGCAAATTCTGAAAATTTAGAGGAATTAACCAGTTTTAAAGTTACCAACATGAAATTAATCATATTTCATGCTTCTCTGTCAAATTTCATCTCAAACGGATATCAAAAACTCAACCAATTGCATATACAAAGATTGGGACCAAAACGTAAGAGTTTCAAAACATTTAACAATCAAATTCAGTGCCCAACGGTCGAGTGTTCCGAAACGGGGAAGATCCGTTCCGAAACGCGGGACCGTTCCGAAACTTGTTGCGGAACAGGGCTTGGCAGTGCCAAATCCGTTTCGGAACAGCTCTACCTGTTTCGAAACGCCAAAGCAATTTCAGGCCACCTGTTCCGAAACAGTAGCACCCGTTCCGAAACGAGATGCCCAGAATTGCAGAATTTTGCTGGTTTAACAAGCAATTGACCCATCAAACACATTCCGATGACACTCAAATCGTACCAGCAAGTCATCAAACACTTAAGGAACATATTATCATCAACTAAACATAATCATGGCATCATTCAAAGAAAAACCCAATTCTATAGGCATGCATCCTATATTGTAAACCATGCAACCATCAATTCACCAAAACTAAATACCAAAAGGCCGTTTACATGTTCCAACATCATCAAAAGCATTAACCAAACTTAGGGAGTCCAAAACATCTTCCAAAAACACAATCTAGGTTCCCATTGCCAAATACCAAAAGCTAATAGTGTTAGGAAAACATTCACCATACATGAGCTTAATCATCCACTTGGATTCCTGACCTCCTTGCTGCCCTTAATGCACTTCAATGCTCTGCATTATTGGTTTAAGAAAGAGAGAGCGTAAGCACATAGCTTAGTGAGGAATGCTCAAATAAAACATCACAATAATGCATTTGCAAAAACACCTTTTCAAGGCCTTTAGTTTCAAAACAACATTTATCATGCAATTATGCATACAAAACAAGCATCTCATGCTTCAAATCATCATCATGTCATATTGGCTTACAAGTGATAATCAATAACATTTACAACCCAAAAACACAATCGGATACGCGGATTACAAGCGTTGTCCCATACGCTTCATACACACTACCAATATCAAGGTGGAGCATGGTACAATCACAACCCCTCAACACCCGTGATGGAGACTATGGTACAATCACAACCCCTCAACATCACTCATTGGTAGTTGTATAACATCACTAACGAGAACACGGGACATACAACACAAGATCCACACATGGACTTTTAACCACCATTGTGATCTTAATACAAGATCCACTCATGGACTTTTAACCACCATGATGATCTTAACCATCTCGTTAGTGTACTTGGATGGAGTTACGGTACAATCACAACCCCTCAACATCCAAGGCGACTTTATTCACGGTGCACCCAATCCTATAGCCGGCTAACTATATCCGATTCAAGTACTACACTTCCTCCCGTACAAAGGCTAACTTTATTCACGAGAACACGGTGCACCCAATCCTATAGCCGGCTAACTATATCCAAGGCGAAACTTTCAAAAACACACGGTCACCTATTGCATACTCAATCTCCTTACGCTTCAAGTCCGCGTAAGACTTTTGCCGATCAGAAGCTGCCTTCAAACACTCACAAATGAGCTTCACCTTCTCGGTGGTTCCCTTCAACAAAGCTGGCATAGAAACCAACTTCTGACCCGTTTCAGCCCAACAAAGAGGAGTCCTACACTTCCTCCCGTACAAAGCTTCATAAGGTGCCATTTGAATACTTGCTTGATAACTATTATTATAGGCAAACTCCACCAAAGGCAGATGTTTCTCCCAAGAACCCTGAAACTCAATCACGCAGCACCTCAACATATCCTCCAACACCTGTATAACACGCTCAGATTGTCCATCCGATTGCGGATGATAAGAAGTGCTGAAATTGAACCGCGTACCCAAAGCCTGATGCAAACACTGCCAGAAACGCGATGTAAACATCGGATCCCTATCCGACACAATCGACTTAGGCACACCATGCAGCCGCACAATCTCAGCAATGTACAGCTCCGCAAGCTTATCCAAGGTATATGTAGTATGCACAGGCAAGAAATGCGCACACTTCGTTAGGCGATCCACAATCACCCACACCGAATTCTTCTTCGTGGCGACAAGGGAAAACCAGACACAAAGTCCATGGTAACCCTTTCCCACTTCCACTCAGGAATCCTCAACGGTTGCAACAACCCTGAAGGAAACTGATGCTCAGCCTTAACTCGCTGGCAAACCATGCACTTGCTTACAAACTCAGCAACATCCTTCTTTAAACCCACCCAATAGTACTCATCACGAAGATCACGGTACATCTTAGTACTACCAGGGTGCATAGCAAAAGGACTACTATGACCTTCAGTCAGAATAGCACGCCTCTACTTAGCATCATTGGCCACTACTATCCGACTCCCAAAACACAAAACTCCATCATCATTAAAGCAGAAATCCGATGGCCTACCCTCTGCAATATCCTGAACATGTGGCACCAAGGAATCATCCAACAACTGCTTTTCCTTAATCAATTGAACCAAGGATGGTTTCACCTGCAACTCAGCCACAAGACCACCATCACGCGAAATACTCAAACTGGCAAACATAGCCCTCAACTCCACAGCTACCTTCCTACTCAAGGCATCCGCTACAACATTAGCTTTACCCGGATGGTACTCGATCGTCAAATCATAATCCTTAAGCAACTCCACCCAACGTCGTTGCCTAAGATTCAACTCTTTCTGAGACATCAGATACTTCAAACTCTTGTGGTCCGTGTACACCGTACACTTTTCACCATACAGGTAATGTCTCCAAATTTTCAAAGCAAAAACCACCGCAGCTAACTCAATGTCATGCGTAGGATAATTGCGCTCATGCACCTTCAACTGCCGTGATGCATAAGCCACCACCCTACCCTCTTGCATCAACACACATCCCAAACCAATGTAGGACGCATCACTATACACCACAAACTCTTTACCTGATTCAGGTTGAACCAAGATAGGAGCTTGCGTCAAAGCTGCCTTAAGCTTCTCAAAAGCCTGCTGTCTTGCTTCCGTCCACTCATACTTAACATCCTTTTGCAACAACTTCGTCAAAGGTGCAGCAATCTTGGAAAACCCTTCCACGAACCTTCAGTAGTATCCTACCAAACCCAGGAAACTACGGACTTCATGAACAGACTTAGGAAGCTTCCAATTCATCACTGCCTCAATCTTTTGAGGATCAACACGAATCCCCTCAGCAGAGACCACATGACCAAGAAACACTACTTCTCTAAGCCAGAACTCACACTTGCTCAGCTTGGCATAAAGCTGATTCTCCAACAAAGCTTGTAACACAATTCTCAAATGCCCCTCATGCTCCTCCTCGGTACGAGAGTACACGAGGATATCATCAATGAACACCACAACAAATTTATCCAAGTATTCATAGAATACTCTATTCATCATGTCCATGAAAGCTGCAGGAGCATTCGTCAAACCAAACGGCATCACAAGGAACTCATAATGCCCATACCTCGTTCTGAAAGCTATCTTTGGCACATCTACATCCTTCACCTTCAACTGATAATACCCTGACCATAAGTCAATTTTAGAGAACATAGCCTCTCCCCGAAATTGATCAAAAAGATCATCAATTCTCGGCAATGGATACCGATTCTTGATGGTCAACTTGTTAAGCTGACGGTAAACAATGCACATTCTCATAGTGACATCCTTCTTCTTCACAAACAAGACCGGTGCACCCCAAGGTGACACACTCGGCCGAATGAAACCACGATCAAGCAACTCCTGAAGTTGCGTCTTCAACTCTTTCAACTCTTTAGGTGCCATTCGATAAGGAGTAATGGACACTGGAGTTGTGTTTTCATACAGTTCAATCCCAAACTCCACTCCGCGATTAGGAGGCAATCCAGGCAACTCCTTCGGAAACACACCAGGAAACTCTCGCACAGTCCTGATATCTTGCACACGCAACTCCTTAGAGCTAGGATTCATCACGAAGGCTAGGTAAGCTTCACAGCCTTGCCTCAGCATCCGGCTCGCTTCCAAGGTAGACACCACATTGGCAAGAAACTTCACATTCTCACCAACCACCACCACTTCATAATCATCCGCAAGTTTCAATGAAACTCGCTTATTCTCAAAATCCACAACAGCTCGATGCTCAACAAGCCAATCCATACCAAGGATTACATCAAAACCATAGAAGGGCAATTCCATAAGATCAACATGAAAGACATGATCTTGCACAACCAAAGGACATCTTCTATAAAGCTTCCGAGTCACAACAGTCTCACCAAAAGAACTAGTTACACGCATACCAACATCCAAAGACTCAACAGGCAAACCAAGCAATTGAGCATGCTCACGCAATATGTATGAGTGTGTAGATCCAGAATCAATCAAGGAAAGTAATGACAAGGATTGCAAAGTAAAAGTACCCGCGATCACATCCGTGTCATTCCTCCCCTCCCTCTGAGCATACACTCTGGCCTGGCCACCACCCTCAGGCTGAACAGCTACAACATGAGCCACATTCCTTCCACCTTCCTCTCTACGCTGGAAGTTACCACGGTCGCGCCCACGACCTCTCTGCGGTGCCACAACTCCAGGAGCACATCCTTGACCACCACCGGCCAACAGAGGACACTCCCTCCTCATATGATCCGCCGAACCACAGTTCCAGCACGAGTTACCGGCCACCACATAAGGAGCCTGAACCTCCCTCGCTGCTCGAGGACAATCACGCCTCAGGTGTCCACGCGATCCACATGTCCAACATGTGTTCGGATCAGCTCTCGCCCTGTCTCCCTGATCAGGCGCACCTTGCCCTCCACCACCTCGCCTAGCCGAAGACTGATACTTCCGATCACGTCGTCTCTTGTTCCGTCCGCCACCGGAACTATACTCAGCAGCTCGCTTGCCCACACTAGGACCAGCACCTCTAGAAGATAAACTTAAATTCAACTCGATGTCCTGTGCCCTTCCAACCAGTACATCAAAATCTGTGTACTCAGCAGCCAGCATATAAGTCTTCACCTCCGTCACCAGACCATAACGGAAACGTTCACACCTCTTCCGCTCATTAGGAACAAGCTTAGGTGTGTACTGACTGAGTCGGACAAACTGAACCTCGTACTCAGCCACTGTCATACTCCCTTGAATAAGAGACATGAATTCCCTTTTCTTCTCATCCAGGTATCGCACACCCAGATACCTCCTCTTGAACGCGTTCAGAAAGAACGTCCAAGTCACATCAGCTTCCTCCATCTCGGAGATAGTGGTTGTCCACCAGGTATACGCATCGTCATGCAACAATGATATCACACAACCCAGCTTCTGCACATCATTGCAGTTCATCTGTCCCAAGATTCTCTTGGTACTTTCCAACCAAGACTCAGAACCTTCAGCAGACAATCCCTTGAACTCAGTCCCTCCCAGACTGCGCAAACGTTCTAGAGGTAGTCTAGCATTAGCATCACCCTGATGCCCAGCTCCTTGAGCTCCAGCTACCGCCGCCCGAAAGGCTCCAGCAATAGCTTGAATCAGCATTGTCATGTCAGGAGCAGCTTGCCTCTGCCCAGCTTCAGGTCCAGCGACCCCAGCACTAGCAGCAACACCAGCTCCTTCACCCCCAGCACCACCACCACCAGGTGGAGGAGGTAAATCCACCACGTTTTCAACATCCTCCTCATTCTCATTTTGAGCCATAGCTCGCGTATTAATCCTCGTCTCTCTACGAGGTCCCATTCACTAAACAATGCAATCACAATGCAATAAACAAAGTCAGGCTCAACAAGGTAAGCAATCCAAGTACTCAAGCTCATTTCCAACTAAAAACAAATCATTTCATTAGCTTTGATTTGGCAATGGGTCCCTCTAACATGCTTCACCACAGCATACACCACAATTGTAACATTCTTACAATTCATACATCATACTTTCACTCAACAAGCATACAAAGCAATCATACACATATCACCCACTTAACCATTTCCAATTACTCGAGAACTCAGCTCTGATACCACCAAATGTAACCCCCTTAGTCCGGCCTAGACAGTTGACCCGAACTACGAAGATTACACGGGGAAAACCAAAGTCAACCCGAAAGTCAACCATGATTAACGACCCATTTTTTATTTTTAATATTGTCTAAATGCCTAATAACCCTAGGTGTATTCTTGTAAATAACATACTCAAAAATCACAGCAATCGGATAACATTTAGGGACTCAATTGCACCACATACAAATTTAGGGACCAAATTGCAAATTCTACAAATTTAGAGGACTTAACCAGTTTTAAAGTTACCAACATAAAATTAATCATATTTCATGCTTCTCTGTCAAATTTCATCTCAAACAGAAATCAAAAACTCAACCAATTGCATATACAAAGATTGGGACCAAAACGTAAGAGTTTCAAAACATTTAACCAACAAATTCAGTGCCCAACGGTTGAGTGTTCCGAAAAGGGGAAGATCCGTTCCGAAACGCGGGACCGTTCCGAAACTTGTTGCGGAACAGGGCTTGGCAGTGGCAAATCCGTTTCGGAACAGCTCTACCTGTTTCGAAACGCAAGGCCATTTCAGGCCACCTGTTCCGAAACAGTAGCACCCGTTCCGAAACGAGATGCCCAGAATTGCAGAATTTTGCTGGTTTAACAAGCAATTGACCCATCAAACACATTTCGATGACACTCAAATCGTACCAGCAAGTCATCAAACACTTAAGGAACATATTAGCATCAACTAAACATAATAATGGCATCATTCAAAGAAAAACCCAATTCTATAGGCATGCATCCTATATTGTAAACCATGCAACCATCAATTCACCAAAACCAAATACCAAAAGGCCGTTTACATGTTCCAACATCATCAAAAGCATTAACCAAACTTAGGGAGTCCAAAACATCTTCCAAAAACACAATCTAGGTTCCCATTGCCAAATGCCAAAAGCTAATAGTGTTAGGAAAACATTCACCATACATGAGCTTAATCCTCCACTTGGATTCTTGACCTCCTTGCTGCCCTTAATGCACTTCAATGCTCTGCATTATTGGTTTAAGAAAGAGAGAGCGTAAGCACATAGCTTAGTGAGGAATGCTCAATTAAAACATCACAATAATGTATTTGCAAAAACACCTTTTCAAGGCCTTTAGTTTCAAAACAACATTTATCATGCAATTATGCATACAAACCAAGCATCTCATGCTTCAAATCATCATCATGTCATATTGGCTTACAAGTGATAATCAATAACATTTACAACCCAAAAACACAATCGGATACGCGGATTACAAGCGTTGTCCCATACGCTTCATACACACTACCAATATCAAGGTGGAGCATGGTACAATCACAACCCCTCAACACCCGTGATGGAGACTATGGTACAATCACAACCCCTCAACACCCGTGATGGAGACTATGGTACAATCACAACCCCTCAACATCACTCATTGGTAGTTGTATAACATCACTAACGAGAACACGGGACATACAACACAAGATCCACACATGGACTTTTAACCACCATTGTGATCTTAACACAAGATCCACTCATGGACTTTTAACCACCATGATGATCTTAACCATCTCGTTAGTGTACTTGGATGGAGTTACGGTACAATCACAACCCCTCAACATCCGAGGCGACTTTATTCACTGTGCACCCAATCCTATAGCCGGCTAACTATATCCGATTCAAGTACTTTAAAACCAACACTTCACTTGCCAATATACATCATATAACATCATTAATCCATTGTTTTAAAGCATTTAACAAAGCAATAATCATCATGCATTACAATGCATCAAACCACATTTATCAATGTTCAAAACAAGGATCTCTTACCTCGAGCATCCTTCAACACATGGCTTACAAAACCAGCATTAAACATGCTAAAATATGCTTTCAAAACAGAATTTAAACATGCAAATAAAACACATTGCATTCAACCATCTCATGGTTCATCAATAAGAGAGTTTCTTCGAAAAACTTACTCTTGAGCTTAGCTAAGTTGTTTAGACTTAAACTAAGCTCCCATAACCTTCCAACATTGGTTTCAAAGCTGAAAACCAAACTTCACTCACCGATTCGGTTTCGCAAGCTTGCCGAAACACCGATCAAGCCTCCGGATCAACACCACAAGGATCCGATGATGTCTCCCCTGTTTTAAACACATCAAAGCAGTGGATTAATGCATCATCACGCATTAACATCTTCAACCAAGACACCTAAACTCGCTGCTCACATCAACACTCACATTTCGGCTACCAAACACAACCAAAATCACATCCAAACACCTCTACAACCTTACCCAGCCAAGATCCATCAATTCCAAACATACTTATACACCAATTAACATCCAAAAAGGATCCAATCACGTCCTTATACCTCCAGCTATAGCAGAACATCAAAATCACCCCAAAACCACCATTAACTCAATCAAAAACTTAGGAAAATCAACATATCCGGGATTGCATTGACTAAACCTCAATTTCACATCATTTATATGTCCAATAAACATCAAAAAGACATCTCAAAACATAGCCCAATCATTTAGTACGAATTTAATCAAAATTAAATCCAAATCTTGCATTTAAAGCCAAGATCAAGAACTCAACATAAAAACCTTTATTAAAACTCAAATCAAGGATTGAGAACTTGGGAATTTTAGTAAAGAACTGAGTATTTAGAGGAGAAAGACGTTCATACCTCTAAATGTGAGTTTCTCCTTGTTTAAAGCAAGATTTCTTGAAAATTCAATAAGCAAATGGTAATGATTTGATGTAGGAATGATTAGAAACCAATTGGAGATTGAAATCTCATCTTTAGGTGTTAAAATCAGAGGAAAAATGGCTGGGTAAATGTGTTTGGCTGAGAGAAAAGGGAGAGAAAATTAAGAGGGAAAATTCTGAGAAAAGTTAGTTATGAACTCAAAAATATCTATTTCCCCTTTTTCCTTAAAGATTCAAAGTTTCAATCCTTTTAAAATAGTCACCAACTTTTCAAAAATTACATTTTAGTCACTAACTTGAAATGTCACATTTCGAAACCTCATTTTGTAAAATTGATTTCACCACTCTCTTATATATAATAAAAGAGAATTTTAAGATATTTTTCCATATTTTTAATGCATCCCGAACTAGGCTTTCCCTAAAACCACCTTTTATATTCGAACCGAAATCCGACCGGTCCGATTCAAACCCAAAACCTCTAAGCCCAAAATTGGGGTGTTGCATCTATACTCTCTGAACTCAAACACCTCATTTATGAAATCCTTCGCTCGACATCGATCAAAACCTCACTTTTCAACCTAGGTCTTCATCCGTTCATCTATTTTCACACGTTTAATCCTCAAAAACCCTAGAACCTCGCTCATTTCCCGTTTTTGAAGATCAAAGTACCCAAAATCTCAAGAACAAATCATGAACACTCTTTAAAACTCATTTTTATCTTCAATCAACCAAAAACCCTACTCAGGCCTATTTTCCGTTCATCGATCATCCTCTTTCTTTCTCCAATGACTGGTGACCTTCCAGTTATCTTCTTTGATGGCTTCTTCCATTTTTGGCCACCTTCCGGCCAAACTCCAATCATTTTCACCGACCAAAACGTACCCTCCGACCACCGTCTGCAATTTCTGGCCACCACTTCCGCCACCGTTGGCCGTCGTGCCGGAACCTTAAAACTACCCAAATCATTCGATCTTTCATCCTAAACCTAGATCTAACCTCTATTTCATCAAAAACGGCCCCCTTCTCCCATTCCTGAGCTATCTACCCCATACCAGTAAGCCCTCGTCTATCATTTTCGACAACAACTTGAATCCTAGCACTCCGACGATACTCATTGCGACAGTGACGACAATATAAGTTCCCAGCCCTTTCGAATTTTATTTTTTATTTATGTTCAAACCTAGATCTTAAACCGTCAATTAGGTTTTAAATTTCTAATTTAAACTCTTGTTTAGACCTAGGTTGTACACAATTGCTTATGGATTCAGCCTCAAATTTAGGAAACAGACCTTAGAGATAGGATTTTAACTCTTAGATTTAGGGTTTTCTAATGGTTTCGGTACTGACATTAAGGAATTATGGATCTGATTATGTCTCTATTAGATTTACTTAGCAAAAGATGAGCTCAGAGGCGAATATTACCTCTGTTTGGTAATTCTGCAACTCCGGTGAGCTTCCGGCAGCAAATGACGGTTTTAGTTCGTCTTCTTCGAGCGTATCTCCAACTTCTGGTGAGTCTCCTTGTCTTCCTCTCCTTCAATTAATTTTTCATTAGTGATTGCATTAATGATTAACCGACACATTTTTCTCTCTCTTAAAGGTATTTATAGCTGACCAGAAGGTGACGTCATCTTCAGCGCTGGCGATGACAGTTGGCTCCAGCTAAGGAGTTATATGCATGAACGGGAAATGGACGAATGGAAACCCTCCATGTGGACTGGTTTAGGCGGGTCAAAAAAACACAAATGGGTTGAGAGACTTTTTTGTTTGTTTGGGCCAATTTGTATTTAGTTTGGGCAGGAAATGTAATTGGTATTGGGTTTTGGGGTTTTATGTATGTAGAATGGACATTTGTTATACAATTGGGCTTTATTATATATATTTGGACTGTTTTATTATTCGGCATTCGATATATATATATATACCCAGACAAAATATGGGTATTACAGATGTTAATTGACCCCTTTAGATTTCTACAAATTTGCTATGGTGATGGTGTATTGAGTTGAATTCAATAAAAAGGTGGGGGATTAATTCAAGGGAGATATTGTTTTCATGATTTTTAAGCTATTTAGGGATTTAATTGATAAGTTGAAAGCTGCCCAATGTGTATATACAAGTATTGTGGGATTGTTATATATATAAATGAACTTCAAGGACTGTTTTGAAATATGAATAAATGAATGTATAAAAACATGACAGAATTGCATAAAAATGGACCTTAGGGGACTGTTTTCAAGCGTGTGATTGAGCATATATGAAAACGGGGTAGCAATTCAACTACATGAACTATAGTGGATTATTTTGAACATGTATAAGTGCAATTGTATGAAAGGACTGGTTTTATCCATGTAAATGAATAAGGGACTGATGTGGATGTTTGAAAATGTCTTGGGTTGCTTGTGATTGTATAAATATGTACCTATGTATTTTTGGTGCTGCTTTACAATGATATAAATGCAAATAGGTTGTTTGTGTGAAATTATATGTATTCATGAGTACTTGAGTAGCTTTAAAAATGTTCGACCATTTGGAAATTGTCCTAATGCATAGTTACACTTCTTGTCACGTTAGATCAAGAAGAAACTGAAGGCGTAAGGGCTATAATAGATCAAGCAGTAGTCAAGAAGAAAGGAATCGAGATTCGAGAACAAAATTAGCTCAAATTGAACTGTGAGTGTAGTTTAAAGTCTCAGGATAGAGTGAAACTATCTCGAGCATCTTTATTTTACATTAATTTATGTTGCTTGTTCTTAAAGTTAAAATTGTGCTAATATGGCTAAGCTTGGATACAAAGTAAGTACTTTATTGAAATTGCATGAATTTGAAGCTAAGCTTATTCTTGACTCTGATATGATAAGAAATGATATTCGAATGCCTCGATAAGGAGCTAATCTCATTCTTGATTTTGATATGATAAGAAATAAATAGAAATCCTTGGTTTTGAGTCAATTATAGGTATAGTTGGTATGCCATGGAGTCCATAGAGCTCATGTTTGGGGTGGACTACGGTCTTGGACTACGGTCCTTATTTGGCGATAGTAGGAGGAAAGTGTTATGGTCACTTGTCGACGGTAGAAGCGATTGATTGGTATTATGAGTAACTTTTTTTGCGACTGTAACCCCCTTGACCCACCTAGACGCCCGACCAAACCGAGTGAAGTACATTAGGTTTACCAAAGCAAACAAAAAAGAATTAACTTGAAATACGACCATTTTTTTCCTTTTATCTTGTCTATATGAAAATTATTAACTTATGATGTACATACTAGAAGCGGTTTGAATCTCACTCAAATCAGACATCAATAGGGCATTGAATTGCAATTACGAACATTTAGGGACCAAATTGTAAGTCTGGAGAATTATAAAGACTTTCCCAAATTTTAAGTTACAAATCTTTAATTAAGAAGGTTTCATGCCCAGGTGTCAAATATCAGCTCATTTTGATCATCCAAACTCATATAATTGCATCCATAACATTCAAGGACTAATACATAAGAAATCAGAACTTCAAATTAAGCCAATTAACCGAATTAACGGCTGACCGTATCGGTACGCTAAGCTTAATTTTAAATCCTTAAATTCTAGTAGTCAAAACCCATATCCATATGCCCTCGTGTATCAAAACACCCAACCATTTACACATGACCCATACCGAAACAGTGTCCCGCGTACTGAAACACTATGCCTAAGAAGGCTTACTCATATCGATACATTCAGCCCACGTACCAAAACACTAAGCCTAGAATGACCTACATGTACTGATACGAGCGCACTTGTACCAGTATGCCTTGGCCTGAAATGCCCAATTTTGTTGGTTTAACATGCATTTGAGGATACCAAAACACCCTAACATGATTCTAACATCTTTCCAAGATAATTAAGGATCAATCTTTAACTAAACACAACAAACATAAACATCAATTCATATCGTCTTGCTTCAATTGGTAAACTATAGGCATACTTCCTATAAACCAAGCCAAGCAAAATTCAAAACCAAAACCAAAGCAAATACCAACTATTAGAAACCATTTACAAGTCTAAAACAGCAACACAAACTTGCTCAAATAGGGAGTTTAACATATATCCCCCAAAATATCAACGAAACCCCCATTACTCTTATTACTTATAGTCTAATTGAAAACATACTTTCAAAGAAGAAAGTCCCTGGATCCTCCTTGCTCACTTGTTGCCTCAACTCCTTTAATTCTCTGCATTGAAGGACAAAGAGAGCGTAAGCACACAAGGCTTAGTGAGGAGTGCTCAAAATAAAACACCATCAATGCAATTTAAAACCAATTTCTCAAAACCATTGAAATCATCATTTCAATCCGTTTATAAAATACCATGCCTTGAAACCCATGCACATAAACTTTTCCAAAACCAACACATTAAACCCTTTGAATCATGTATCATAGTTAAACAACAAATCTCATTGCTAAACCTTAATTTAAGCTTTCCCACGCATAACACCCACATGCAAAGCTTAAAAAGTGAACATGTATAAATGAACATTATACAACAACATCATCAACATGATACATCAATAATTATATTGGCTTGCAAGTGATCATTAACCAAGTGTTCTCACAACACTTTAAGCCATCTCAACCGGAATAACGATACAATCACATCACAGTACAATAACAACCGGGTACAATCACAATCTATGGGGACACCAACCCCAGTCATCGGTTAGATGCTTAATCCACTAACGGGAGCTTACGGGACACCAACCCCTCAATAGTTAGGGTACTTGGATAGAGTTACGCGACACCAACCCCTCGACACCCACGTCAACTTTTTTATAGTGCACTCAATCCTATGGCCGACCAACTATATCCGATAATATTTTAAACCACATCACTTGCCAATATAATTCATTATAACACATTAACCCATTGTTTTCATATGCATCAACACATTTTCATTTACTCAAAGAAACAATCATGCTTTAATCACAAATATAAATCACATTCTTACATAGACCACTTATCATGTGCATCCATCATCATCTCATGATTAAAAACAATGTAAAACATACTTTAGATCATGCATAAACAGTAGGTAACATGATATCAAAACCAAGTGCATAAAATCATTTCGTAAAAGCAAGACCGAGAGAGTAAATCCAATTATATTTACTTCCAAACTTAGTGTAACACCCCAATTTTGGGATTAGAAGTTTAGGGTTTGAACTGGACCAGTCTGAGAAACGGTTCGAATATAAAAGAGAGTTTTAGGGAAAGCCTAGTTCCAGATGCTTTAAAAATATAGAAAAATATCTAAAAATCCTCATTTAATATAAATAAGAGAGTGGTGAAATCAATTTTATAAAATAAGATTTGGAAATACTACATTTCGGTGTAGTGACCAAATTGCGATTTTTGCAAAGTTTAGTAGTGATTGTTTTGTAAAGGATTGAAACTTTGAATCTTTAAGGAGCTAATTTACCAAAAATGTTTCATCAGATTTGTCCTTAATTTGGGTGATTTAATTAATGATTTAATTAAATAAAAGAAGGATGATAAACTACTTTTGACTTTCATAACTACTTTTCTCTAATTTTCTCTCATTTCATTTTCTCTCAAAATCCTATCAACCAAACACTTTTTCTCCAGCAAAATTCACCTTGATTTCCACTTCATTTGATGAGATTTTCATCACTCATTGATTCCTAATCAATCTTGCAACAAATCCATTTGTTTTCCACATTGCATTTTTATGGAAATTTTCCCAAATCAAGGAGAAATCATCTTTTAGAGGTAAGATTGTTCTTCTCATCTAAATACTCAGTTCTTTACTGAAATTTCCAAGTTGTCAATCCTTTATTAAATATTTATGAATGGTTTTAATGTTAGAAACAAGATTTTGGCTTAAAACTCAAGATTTTGGAAGAGATCTTGAAGATTTTCGTTGTAATTGATTGAGCTCTGTTTTGAGATAGTTTTCTAATGTATTTTGGATGTTAAATGATGTTAGAAATGAGGTTTTATCAATCCAATCCCGAATAGGTTGTGTTTCCTAAGTTTTTGCTTGTGAAAATGGTGGTTTTTGGTGTTCTATTATAGCTGGAGGTATAAGGACAAGTTTAGGGTTGTTTTTTATGTTAATTGATGTTTAGAAATATTTTGAAGTGATGGATCTTGGTTTGGTTAAGTTTTGGAAGAGTTTAGAGGTGATTTCGGTTGTGTTTAGTAGCCGAAATGTTGGGTTTATGTAGAGCAGCGAGTTTTGGAGTGTTGGCTAAAGATTTCAATGCATGATGATGCATTAATCATCTGCTTTTATGTGTCTAAAACATGGGAGACATCTTCGGGCACTTTTGGAGTTGATCCGGAAGCTTAATTGGCGTTTCGGCAAGGAAGCGAAACGAAATCGGTGAGTGGGATTGGTTTAGAAGTCCATGAGGGAAAAAATACAAGGTTTGGGGATTTAGGAGAGGCTTGAAACACCTTCCTAAATCCAGAAGTGAGTATGGTTTGATTCGGTCTCTCTAAAGTGGTGTTTGCCCCTAAAATGCTTTTACATGCTCATGGTTTGAGATTGATGAATTCGTACTGTTTTTATGCATGATTTAGAGCATGATATTATTCTTGTAGAGATGTCATGAGATGGCATGTTGCATTGAATAGATTTGAGCTTTTGGTTTGAAGCAAAATATGACTTATGATTTGAAATGTGGTGAGAAAACCTTTGAGTAATATTGAATGAAAAACAATAGGTGTGATGATGTTTTAACACATTATATTGGCATAGATGTTGAGAAACTTATCGGATATAATCGATCGATCAATAGGATGAGAGTGCACTATAAACTAAAAATTCGTACGTGCTCTTTGGTTAAGCCAAAGGGAGATATTCCGATGATGGGCATTCCATCGGGTAGGACTTGGTGAAATACCCAAGCTTGGTGCGGATGAGAGATTCTGCCATGTGAGTACGGTGATGAGAGATTCCACCGGAAGCTATGTTGCTAGACAAGTGAGTACGGTGATGCGAGATTCCACCGGAAGAGTCTAGTGTAGAAATGTGTCCGCTTATCCGTGTATTAATGAGATGCTAAATGCCAATATAAATGATGAAATGGTTTTTGTTACACATGTACCTTTGAAGAAATGATTTATGCTATGAGTTATGCATATGTGATTTGTTTAGAAATGCTTTGACAATACAAGCATGTGAATGGCCTTGCCATGAGATTTGCATTGGTATTAATGCATGAGATAAAATGGAGGTACATGTGGTTTCAATGAGTTTTGCTTTGAAAGTTTTCCAAGCATGAGAAATAGATGAGCATGTGGTTTTTAAGCTTTGATGAAAGTGTTTTCTAAAAGTGCATTATTGTGTTGGTTTTCTTTAGAGCATGCCTCACTAAGAATTTGTGCTTACGCTCTCTTTACCAATAATGCAAACAATTAAGGTGTTTTCGGGAATCAAGGAAACTAAGTCCATCCAAGGAAGTCCAAGCTCATGTAAGATGAAGTTTTCATACACTTTAGTTTTGATAAATTAGCAATGGGAAACCAAGATTTGTTTTGGGAGATGTGTTAAACTCCCTAAGGTTGTGGCATGTTTGCTTTGGTTGGTTTGAATTGTAAATGGCCTTGATTACTTGTTTTGAGGTTGGATTGTCTTTTTGTGATTTGATAATAGGAAGCATGTCTTTTTGTTTTGGGAGTTCTAAACATGTACCTTATATGTTCGTTGACTTGTTGGTATGATTGGAGAGTCTTTGGGATGTGTTTGAATGAGTATATGCATGAAAAACCAGCAATTACTGCAGTTTATGGGCAAACCGTATCGAAACACCCTCTGGCGTTTCGAAACGGGGGCATGTAATGGCCTTCGTGTTTCGAAACGGTTGGAGGCTGTTTCGAAACGTTTTGGCTACTGGAGTGTCGTGTTTCGGAACAAGTTTCGAAACGAGAGTGTGTCTTGCTCTAGCGTTTCGATACGGCAGGTAGGTGTTTCGAAACGGGTGACCGTTGGTCACAGATTTGAATTGTTCTGAAGTTTGCTTGTTTTACATTTTAGTCCTAAATGTTGAGATTGCAATTGCTTGAGCTTGAGATGTCCAATTAAGATGAAATTTGGCAGAGAAGCATGTAACATGACTAATTTCATATTGGTAACTTAAAAATCATTAAGGACCTTCTAATTTACAGAAATTACAATTTGACCCTAAATTCGTGTAAGGTGCAATCGAGTCCCTTTTTGAAATCCGTTCGTTGTGCCTTTTTCAATCGTATCTCGTGAGTACTCACTTAGGGTTAACAAGCATCTAGACAAGACTAAAAAGAAAAAAGGGTCGTGAATCAAGGTTGACTTCCGGGTTGACTTTGGTTTTCCCCGTGTAATCTTCGTAGTTCGGGTCAACCGTCTAGGCCGGGCTAAGGGGGTTACACTTAGACTAGAATTTCAAGCTCAATTTAAGTTCCCAAAACTATCTTCAAACCTTTTTTAAGTTGTAGGTTTTGTTCTCACTCACCGACACGTAAAACTTCAACTCGTCGACGCGAATCAAGCGTTCAAAGCCTCCAACACTTCACCGGTAGCCAACGGATTGACCTCCCATTTTTAACCACATTAAAACTGATGATTAATGCATCATAATGCATTCAAAATACCAGAAAGAAATTCTTCAACATTTACTTACTAAAAGCTACCAAACGCTCATCCGAAACAACCGAAAACAACATCTATTGACCTTCAAACTTAACCCAGCCAGATCCTAACACTTTCAATCATCAATTAACATCAAAAGACATCCAAAAACCATCTCATAACATCCTTATACCTCCAACAACCATTACACTACCATAACTCCTCAAAAAACACATAACTATCAACCTAAATAATTATAGATTCTTATAGTTTCGGGATTACAATGTTAAAACCATTATTTCAACATCATTAAACATCAAAATCATGATTAGAAACAATAAAAAACCCAGCAAAATAGAATCAACCCAAAAATCACATAAATCCATCAATTAAACATAGATTTAATCATATTACCCAATTAAATCAAAAACCTCATTAGAAAACATATTTAAAAGATTAAGAATTTCGGAATTTCAATAAACAACCTTACATTAGAGGAGAAGAACGAACCTTACCTCCAATATATGAGTTTCCCCTTAGTTTGATGTTTTCCTCTTGAAAATCAAAGAGATTCAATAAGATTTTTGGAAAACAAATTGAAGAATCGTTTAGGAAATCAAAGAGTTAAGAAATCAAGATCATTACCTTAAGTTTTCTAATGAAAATAAATGTGTTTGGCTAAAGAGAAGTTGGGAGAAAATCTTGAGAAAAGAAAGTTACGTCAAATTGTGATTTTAGGAAATAACCACCTTTTTAATTAATCCTTTTAATTCCTTTAATTAAAACACATTTAAAACAATCCTAATTAGGGAAAATCTCAGATTAGACAAAATGGTACAATAGCTACTTAAAGATTCGAAGTTTTGCACCTTTTACAAAATAGTCACTAAAAATAGTTTTACGCTTTTACATTTTGGTCACTAATAACAAAATGTCAAATCTCCAAAACTCATTTCCTAAAATTGATTTCACCAAGACCATTGATATATTAAATGATGCTTTTAGACTCTTTTACTATATTTTTATCACTCTAAAAAATATTTATTCTAATTTAAATCTTGAAACTTATCTCTAATCAACTAACACGGTTCTCCCGAACCGTAACCTTTCCGATTAACATCTAAGCACAAAATTGGGGTGTTACAACAAAAATTGGTTGGGGATTCGTATACCTAGGTTGTATAGTGGCATTTTTCAGCGCCACTAAAAACTCTCAGGACGCTATAAAACGCCACAAGAAGCGCCGCTAAAAGCAGTGTCGCAACAATTAAAGACATTTTAGTTTGAAAAATGCCCTAATAGATCGTTTCTCTATAGCGGAGTTTGATTTTCAAACGTCAGTAATGGCTCTTATTTCGGAGTGTTTGAATATGCAAACGCCGTAAAAAGGTCGTGATTTTTTGTGGAGTTTTGTTTACAGAACACCGCTAATACCTTGTAGTGGTGGATTTTTGATGACAAACATCGCTAAGCTTAGTGCTTCTCCATGCTGCATTTTTAAAATGTAGTTCAACAAAAATTAACTAAGAATCAACAAAAATAAATTCAGCATTATCCAAATAACAACAAATTTAAAAAATAATTACAAAAATTAAGTAGAAGCAACAAAAACAAATTCAAGTCTATAACATTAAACTGAAATATAGTTTCAACATTGTTCATTTGAATTCACACATGAACGAACCTAAAATCAACTAAGATGGCGGATTCTTTGGTTGGTTCTGCCTTAACATCACCATCATTTCTTGAAATTCTTTTTGGAGATTCTAATATATTTCTTCTCTTTTAGCTTCTCTCTGTGCTTTATAAGCTTCCCTCCTTTCTCTCTCACCTTCTCTCCTTTCTCTCTCAGCTTCTCTCGCTTCTACCTCAGCTTGAAATTGAGTTAATTGTTGTTATAAATGATTAATTTCTACCTGCGAAGATTGGCTTTGTGATGGCATGTACTAAGACGAGTTAGATCCAAAATATTTTGTTGGGGTAACAAATGGTCCTTGGTAGCGAACCCGATCATATCTTTCAGGACCAAAAATGTCAGCAATAACTTGATTTTCAATCTCATCCACATTAGAAGAACCATTAGATGTAGTCGTAGCTTCATACTCCATCCTTTTTCCCTCAGTTTCGCCTAACAATCAATTAATAATAAATTTAAACATTATTTAAAATAAAAAAACGTTATATTATTGATATAAATATAACATAATCTATATTTTCTGTCTAATGAATATATCACAATTTGTAACGCCCCGATTTTGGGCTTAGATATTTTTGGCGAGTCGAGTTGGACCGGTGCAACCAGTGCCGGTTGTTCAAACTGTTAAAAGGTAGTTTATGGAGATCAGGGTTCGACATAGGATAGTAATATGATAAAAATCTCTAAAATTCTTTAAAATCATGTATATTGTCTTGGTAAAGCCAATTTTGCAAAATGGGTTTTGGAAGGTGTACATTTTGGGCAGTGACCTAAATGTGAAGTTTGAAAAATGTGGCAAAAGTGTAATTTTTAAAAGATGAGTCAAATCTTAGAATCTTAGGGAGCTTTCATGCAATTATGAATTTTCATTTATTTGGCATGTATTTAAAATGTTTTAATTAAAATTAGAGGGAAATTGAAAGAAAAATATAGAGTTAGTTATATTGGAAATCATTTTTGACGTAACTACTCTTTTCTCATTTTCTCTCATCAGCCAAACACTCTCTTTTTCTCCCAATTTCCAGATTTCATCTTCCTCTCATCTTTCTTTGATTTCCAACTCAATTTCCAAAGATTTCTCTCAAAATCTCTTTTGATTCATAAAGTGAAACTTGCCAAACTAGGAGAAAAGCTAGGATTGAGGTAATTTTCATTCTTCCTCTTTAATCAAGGTTCTTTAATGAAATTCTCAAGCATTTGACTCTTGATTTATTTTTTTAAATGAGGTTTTTTTGTTGATTGATGAAAATGCTGAAATTTTGATGAAAGAAGATATTTAAATGTGATTTTTTGTAATTGTTTTGTTATGGATCAGTTGAGTTGTGTTTCAATCATGTTTTGGAAGGTTTTTTATGCTAATAAAGAGTCTTGATCATATTAATCCCGAAATCCTAGAGATCCTTAGTATTGGAGGTGTTTTTAGTAGAGTTTTTGAGGTGTTCTTGAGGTTTTAGAGTTGCTGGAGGTATAAGGTTTGTTTTAGGTTGTTTTTGGATTTTGATTAATTCTTAGAATGTGTTAGATGAGTTGGGTAATGGTCGAGCTGAGGTTTGAGAGCAATCGGTTGAGTTTTGTTTTGGATGGGTGTTTTGTTGTTTTAGAGCAAGGCTGCGGGATTTATTTGTGTGTTGAGATTTTGGATGCATTCTAATGCATTGAGCCTCTATTTTGATGTGTTGAAAATAGGGGATAGTGTTCCGGAAATAATTGACGCATTTGTGGAAGCTTCGGACGGTTGATTTGTGCGTCGGCTAGCGTGGTTTCGCAAGTCGGTGAGTGGAATTTGGTATTCCAACGTGGAAAAGTTTTAGAAAAGGTTTTGGGAACTTAATAAGAGCTTGAAACGCTTTATTAAGTTCGGAAGTAAGTAAATCAAAATTTCTCCCTCGGTTGTGCTAGTTATGAGCCTTTGGTTGCACTTGATTTTAAATGCATGTACCTACTATTTTAAAGCATGATTTTGAGTATGTATATTGTGTATGATGATGCCATGTGGTTTAAGGATGCACTAGGTAAGTGGTCCTTGTATGCACGTGTTGATTCATGAGGTTTTAATCATGGTTTAATGCTTGTTTATGGCTTATCATGAATACTTTGTAAAAACATTGAGGAAGGCATGTGTTATGGGTTATATTGGCAAGTGATGTGGTTTAAAGTGTTTTATAAATGAAATTGGATATAGTTAGCTGGCTATAGGATTGAGTGCACTATAAACAAGTCGCCTTGGATGTTGAGGGGTTGTGATTGTACCGAATACATGCCCTGTCTCTCGTTAGTGGATTATACATTTACCGATGAGTGGTATTAAGGGGTTGCAATTGTACCGAATACTCCACCACGGGTGTCACAATGATGGAGGGTCACTCTCGTGTCTGAGCCTTGAGATGCCGACAAAGTGTATGAAGGTTGTGGGACAACCCTTGGTAATCTGTGTATCTGATACTTTTGATTTTTTAGTTTGTTGTTATCACTTGTAAGCCAATATAATGGAATTGTGTAATGTGGAAAATGTTGCTAATGCATGGTTTGAAAGATTCATGTTTTGGTTGAAGCTTAGCATAATGGAAATTATTCTTGGAAGGCTTGGTAAATGAGAAGCAATGGTTACTTTTCTGATTTGATTTGAAACATGTAACATGATGTTCAAAACAATGATTTTGATGTTTTAAGTGCATGGTTTGCTAAGGAAGGCATGATAGTTTTGAAAAGAGTGAAAAAAAAATTTGTGCATTGATAATGTTTGTGGTTTGAGCAATTCTTACTAAGCTTGTATGCTTATACTCTTTATGTTTCATCAATGTAGATAATTAGACTCTTGGAGGCAGCGTCTTTGAGGAATTTCACCAAGACAATTTACTAAAAGTATGTTGAACTTTTGAACTAGTGTAATAAGAGGCAATGGGGTGTCCAAAGCTTTAAATGTTGTTGATGTGGTATTTTCTTGTGTTAAGCAAGTTTATTATGCATTTGTGATATTGTAAATGGCCTTTGAGGTTTGGTTGGTGCTTGTATTTGGTTTTTAACCTTTTGGTGTTTTTGACAACTAGGAAGCACGCCCTTAGTTCCATGACTTCTGTGAATGATGCCATGATTTAACTTGTGCGTCGTTTTAGTGGTCAATGACATGTATTCATATTGTATGTGTGTTGGGCATGTGTTCGGAATGGTTCCGGAGGGTAAAAGTTGTTTAAAACCAGCATTTTGGAAAGTTGCAGGCCCAGGCGTTTCGGAACGCCCTTACCTGTTTCGGAATGGTGGCCTATAATGGCCGTGGTGTTTCGGAACAGTGAGGCTCTTTTCGAAACAATTTGTCTCTGTGAACTAATGTACCGAAACGGGACTCCTGAGGTTTCGAAAGAAACTCGCGTATCGAAACGGTCATCCTTGTTTCGAAACGGCCGTTCCGATACAGGGTCCTCTGTTTCGAAGCACTTGACCATTGGACTCCTGTTTCTTACATTTTAGTCCATGTTTTTCTTGCATGGAAATTGAATGAGTTGTAGATGTCTTTTTGAGCTGAAATTTCATCAGAAGGCATGTAATTAATGTAATTGAAGATTGGTAACTCGAATTTTATAAAAGTCCTTGAAGTTTATCAAAATTACAAATTGGTCCCTAAACCTTAATAGACTTAAATTGAAAGGTGATTGTAATGATTTTGTGCCTGCTGATTGTGTACGTACACATAGGAAACTAAGATGCATCTAGACAAGATAAAAGAAAAAAATGGTCGTTTATTAAGGTAAACTTTTCTGGTTTACTTCAATATTCACCTTGTGATCTGTTCGGTTTGGTCTATCAGTCAGGCCGGGTCGAGGGGGTACATTTGGTGGTATCAGAGCCAGGTTACGAAAGGTTGGGATGATGGTAAGTTGTGGGTAAATGATTTGCGATGTGGTTATGTGTTGTGGTGCTATTTACTTTTTCCGGTGAATGTTTAAGCATGTTATTACTGAAGTATGCATGTCATATGCTTTGTTCTATGTTGGGGGGGGGGGGAATTGGAACACCCATTTCCTTATTACCTAGAAAAAAAAATGTTCTAGTTGGTTTTGAAAGTCTTGGGATCCTTGTAAGAGCTGGCATGATTTTTTGTCTGTTTTATGTTCATGTTTTAATGATAACTAGCACAATGGGACCGAGACGCGAGTTGCGTTCTGGGGCGATAGCTCCTGCTAAGGAACAACGTGATCAAGGGAATGAGGTTCCACCTGGTGGAAACCTACCTCCTCCTCCGCCACCACCACCTAGGGGTGATAGGTAGGGTCAACGCGGACATGCTGGTCTGGTGTTGGGAGATTTTACACCTCTCATACAGGCGATGACTGGGGCATTCCAGGCTGTTGTTGCCGGAGTGCACGTACAATCTCCTGCTGCTGGGCAAGTGGGTTTGCCACTAGAGCGTTTGAGGAGTTTAGGAGGAACAAAGTTTCAAGTATTATATCCCGAGGCTTCTGAGGCATGGCTGGCCAGTATGATACGAATATTGGACCAGATGGGGTGCAGTGATGCACGAAATTTGGGTTGTGTAATAACATTACTGCATGGTGATGCATATACCTAGTGGACTAGTGCCATCGCGGCCTTGGAGCTGGAAGATGTAGATTGGATGTTCTTTTAGTCTGCGTTCAAGAGAAAGTACCTTGGGGTTAGGTTCCTTAATGATAAGAAGAGAGAATTTATGTCTCTTGTTCAAGGGAGTATGCTTGTTGCTGAGTACGAGGTTCAGCTCGTACGGTTGAGTCAGTATGCTCCAGAGCTGATGCCGGGTGATAGGAATCGATGTGATCGTTTTCGGTACGACCTAGTACAAGAGGTTAAGATGTATATGCTTGCGACAGATTATACGAATTTTGATGTGCTCGTGACTCGAGCTAAAAATATAGAGCAAAGCTTGGGTCTAGCTTTGCGTGGGGGTGGTTCCAATCTGGGCAAGAGAGCTGTTGATGCTGGCTCTAGTGGTGGTTAGAGTAAGAGAAATTGGGACCGTAGATATCAGCCTGCAGCTAGGTAAGGCAACTTTGGACATGGTGTGTCGGTTTAGGGAAATAGGCAGAGGATTGAATAGAACACGTGCTAGATGTGTGGTTCACGGGAGCACTTGAGGAGAGATTGCCCTTGTGCGGCTCGTGAGGTTCAGGCTCTTGTGGGTAGAGCTAACTCGTGTTGGAACTGTGGATCTGTTGACCATATGAGACGTGAATGTCCCTTGTTAGCGGGAGGTGGTCAGGGTCGTGCACCAGCTGTTGCACAGTAGAGAGGCCGTGGGCGCGGCCGAGGCAAATTTTAGAGGGAGGATGGCCAGAGAGGTGTGGCTCATGTCATTGTGATTCAGCCTGAGGGAGGTGGTCTCGCGAGGGTGTATGCGCATCGTGAGGGACACAACGACAACGATATGATCGTCGGTACCTTCACATTGTAATCTCTATCCTTGTTAGCATTGATTGATTCTAGATCTACGAATACATACATCTTGAGTGAGAATGCCCATTTGCTTGAAATTCCTGTTGAGGTGCTAGATGTAGGAATGCAAGTAACAAGTTCTTTTGGTGAGACTGTGGTTACAAGGAATCTTTATAGGAGATGCTCGTTGTCTGTTCAAGGTCATGTATTTCCTATTGACCTTATTGAATTGCCTTTTTATGGTTTTGACGTGATTCTTGGAATGGATCGGTTGGTTGAGCACCGAGCTGTGGTGGATTTTGACGTTAAGCGTGTTACCTTAAAGATTGCGGGTGATTACAAGGTAGTAATCGTGGGTGAGAATGTGAAGTTCTTATCTAACGCAATTTCGGATCTAGAAGCGAGTTGAATGATGGAGTTGGGATGTGAAGCTTTCCTGGCATATGTGATGAATCCTGGCAAGAAGGAAGTGTGTGTTCAAGACATATGAACTGTATGCGAGTTTCCAGGTGTCTTTCTAGAGGAATTGTCAGAGTTTCCACCCAACCAGGAAGTTGAGTTTGGCATAGAGTTGTCTGAGAATACGTCTCTGGTGTCCATTGCTCCTTATCGCATGGCACCTAAGGAGTTGAAGGAGTTGAAGACGCAACTCCAAGAGTTGCTTGACCGGGGGTTCATAAGGCCGAGTATTTCGCCTTTGGGTGCACCGGTTTTGATTGTGAAGAAGAAGGATTGCACCATGCATATGTGCATTGATTATCGACAACTGAACAAGTTGACGATTAAGAACAAGTACCCTTTACCAAGGATCGATGATTTGTTCGATCAGTTTCGAGGTGCTTCAGTGTTTTCAAAGATAGACTTGAGGTCAGGGTACTATCAGCTTAAGGTTAAGGATGTGGATGTACCTAAGACAACTTTTTGGGCTAGGTACGGTTATTATGAGTTTCTGGTGATGCCGTTTGGGTTACAAATGCACCGGTTGCATTCATGGACATGATGAATAGGGTGTTCCATGTGTATCTGGTTAGTTTGTGGTTGTGTTCATCGATGATATTCTTGTGTACTCACGTACCAAGGAGGATCATGACAAGCACTTAAGGATTATGTTGCAAGTGCTGTTGGAGAATCAGCTCTATGCTAAGCTGAGCAAGTGTTAGTTTTGGATCAGGAAGGTGGTTTTTCTTGGACATGTGGTGTCGGTCGAAGGTAGTCAGGTTGATCCACATAAGGTTGAGGCGGTGATGAGTTTGAAGATGCCTAAGTCAATAATAGAGATGCGTAGTTTTCTTGGCTTGGCTGTTTACTACCGAAGGTTTATCAAAGGGTTCTCTAAGATTGCTGCCCCTTTGACCAAGTTGTTGCAAAAGAATGTTCGCTTCGAGTGGACGGATCTTAGGCAGCAAGCTTTTGAGAAGTTGAAGGAGGCTTTGACGCAAGCTCCTGTCTTGATTCAACCAGAATCGGGTAAGGAGTTTGTAGTGTATAGTGATGTGCCATACGTTAGTTTGGGATGCGTATTGATGCAAGGTGGAAAGGTTGTAGCTTATGCGTCTAGACAGCTGAAAGTGCATGAGCGCAACTATCCCACGCATGTTCTCGAGCTCACGGTGGTGGTGTTTGCATTAAAGATTTGGAGACACTATCTTTATGGTGAAAGATGTGTGGTTTACACCGACCATAAAAGTTTGAAGTACCTTATGTCTTACAAGGAATTGAACCTTAGGCAATGAAGATGGGTGGAGTTGCTTAAGGATTATGATCTGACCATTGAGTATCATTCGGGAAAGGCCAATGTTGTGGCCGATGCCTTGAGTAGAAAGGTGGTTGTTGAGCTAAGAGTTATGCTTGCTTGTTTGAATATACCACGTGATAGAGGCTTGATAGCAGAGTTGTAGGTGAAACCCTCCTTAATTCAGTTGATTAAGGAAAAGCAGTTGTTGGATGATTCGTTGGTGCCTGACGTGCAGGATATAGCTGATGGAAAGGCTACAAATTTTTGCTTTAATGATGGTGGAGTTGTAGGTTTTAAAAGTCGGATAGTGGTGCCGGAAGATGCTATGATGAGGCGCACCATCTTGATTGAGGGCCATAGCAGTCCTTTTGCTATGCACGCTGGTAGTACCAAGATGTATTGTGGTTTAAAGGATGAGTACAATTGGGTGGGGTTGAAAAAGGATGTGGCGGATTTTGTTTGCAAGTGCATGGTTTGCCAACGGGTGAAGGCTGAGCACCGGTTTCCTTCCGGTTTGTTTCAGCCTTTTAGAATACCATAGTGGAAATGGATTTCATGTTTGGGCTGCCTGTAACACCAACGAAGAAGAACCCAATATGGGTGATTGTGGATCGGCTCACGAAGTGTGCACATTTCTTGGCTGTGCATACTATGTATACGTTGGACAAGCTAGCTGAGTTGTATATTGCTGAGATTGTGCAGTTGCACAGTGTGCCCAAGTCCATAGTGTTGAATATATATCTGTGGTTTATCGCGAGGTTCTAGGAGTGTTTGCATCAGGCGTTGGGTACGCGGTGAATTTCAACACTTCATATCATCCTTAGTCGGATGGGCAATCGAAACGAGTTATACAGGTGCTTGAGGATATGTTGCGATGATGTGTAATTGATTTCCAAGGTACATGGAAAAAGCATCTGCCACTGGTTGAGTTTTCCTATAATAATAGTTTTCAGGCTAGTATTCAAATGGCACCGTATGAGTCCTTGTATGGTAGAAAGTGTAGAACGCCTCTTTGTTGGGTTGAGGCAGGGCAAAGGTTGTTTTCCTTGCCGGATATGCTCAAGGGAACAACAGAGAAGGTGAAGCTCATCTGTGAGCAGTTGAAGGCTGCATCGGATCACCAGAAGTCTGGATTTGAAGCGTAAAGAGGTTCAGTTCGCGGTTGAGGTTCCCTCCCGAGTCGGAAAAGATCCATGATGTATTTCATGTATCTATGTTGCGGAGATATAGATCAGATCCCTAGCATGCAATGCCAGTTGAGCAGATAGAGTTGAATCTGGATTTATCCTATGATGAGGAACCGATGAGAATTTTGGATTCGAGTAGAAATGTTCTTCGTGGCAAGACGATTGAATTTATGAAGGTGTTGTGGCGACACCGAGGAGTTGAGGAGGCCATGTGGGAAAGCAGAGCGGACATGCTGAGGAAATTCCCGCATCTTTTTCCTTCAGGTGAAATTTCGAGGATGAAATTTCCTAAGTGGGGGAGAGTTGTAACGACCCGATTTTGGGCTTAGATATTTTTGGAGAGTCGAGTTGGACCGATTGAACCAGTACCGGTTGCTTGAACCGATAAAGGTAGATTAGGCAGATCGAAGTCCGGGATATGATAAAAATATGATAAGAATCTCTAATATCCCTCTAAAATCATGTATATGGGCTTGGTAAAGCCAATTTTACAAAATGGTTTTTGGAAGGTGTACATTTTGGGCAGTGACCAAAATGTTAAGTTTGAAAAATGTGGAAAAAGTGTAATTTTTAAAAGAAGATTCAAATCTTAGAATCTTTAGGGAGCTTTCATGCAATTAAGCATTTTCTTTTATTTGGCATGTTTTTAAAATGTTTTAATTAAAATTAGAGGGTAATTGAAAGAAAAAGGGAGAGTTAGTTATTTTGGAAATCATTTTTGACGTAACTACTCTTTTCTCATTTTCTCTCATCAGCCAAACACTCTCTTTTTCTCCCAATTTCCAGATTTCATCTTCTTCTTATATTTCTTTGATTTCCAACTCAATTTCCAAAGATTTCTCTCAAAATCTCTTTTGATTCGTAGAGTGAAAACTTGTTAAACTAGGAGAAAAGAAAAGATTGAGGTAATTTTCGTTCTTCCTCTTTAATCAAGGTTCTTTAATGAAATTCCCAAACATTTAACTCTTGATTTATGTTTTTAAATGAGGTTTTTGTGTTGATTGATGAAAATGCCGAAATTTTGATGAAAGAAGAGATTTAAATGTGATTTTTTGTAATTGTTTTGTTATGGATCAGTTGAGTTGTTTTCAATCATGTTTTGGAAGGTTTTTGATGCTGATAACGAGTCTTGATCATATTAATCCCTAAATCTTAGAGATCCTTAGTTTTGGAGGTGTTTTTAGTAGTGTTTTTGAGTTGTTCTTGAGGTTTTAAAATTCCTGGAGGTATAAAGGTTGGTTTTAGGTTGTTTTTGGATGTTGATTAATGCTTAGAATATGTTGGATGAGTTGGATAATGGCTGGGCTGACGTTTGAGGGCAATCAGTTGGGTTTTCGGATGGGTGTTTTGTTTCTTTAGAGCAGGGCTGCGGGATTTTTTGTGTGTGATAGGGTTTTGGATGCATTCTAATGCATTGAGCCTCTGTTTAGATGTGTTGAAAATAGAGGATAGTGTTTCGGAAACAATTGACATGTTTGTGGAAGCTTCAGACGGTTAATTTGTGCGTCGGCTAGCGTGGTTTCGCAAGTCGGTGAGTGGAATTTGGTTTTCCAGCGTGAAAACGTTTTAGAAAAGGTTTTGGGAACTTAATAAGAGCTTGAAACGCTTTATTAAGTTCGAAAGTAAGTAAATCAAAATATCTCTATCGGTTGTGCTAGTTATGAACCTTTGGTTGCACTTGATTTTAAATGCATGTACATATTGTTTTAAAGCATGACTTTGAGTGTGTATATTGTGTATGATGATGCCATGTGGTTTAAGGATGCACTAGGTAAGTGGTCCTTGTATGCACGTGTTGATGCATGAGGTTTTAAGTATGGTTTAATGCTTGTTTACAGCTTATCATGAATGCTTTGTAAAAATAGTGAGGAATGAATGTGTTATGGGTTATATTGGCAAGTGATGTGGTTTAAAGTGTTTTATAAATGAAATCATGTATAGTTAGCCAGCTATAGGATTGTGTGCACTATAAACAATTCGCCTTGGATGTTCAGGGGTTGTGATTGCACCGAATACTCCATCCAAGTACCCTAACGATTGAGGATTGTTAAGGTTGCAACGATTGAGGGTAGCTCTCGGGTGCGAACCTTGTGAATGTCCCGTCTCTCGTTAGTGGATTATACATTTACCGATGAGTGGTGTTGAGGGGTTGTGATTATACCGAATACTCCACCACGTGTGTCAAAATGATGGAAGGTCGCTCTCGTGTGTGAGCCTTGAGTTGCCGGTAAAGTGTATGAAGGGTGTGGGACAACCCTTGGTAATACGTGTATCCGATACTTTGATTTTTGAGTTTTTAGTTATCACATGTGAGCCAATATAATGGAATTGTGTAATGTGGAAAATGTTGCTAATGCGTGGTTTGAAAGATGCATGTTTTGGTTGAAGCTTAGCATAATGAAAATTGTGCTTGGAAGGGTTGGTAAATGAGAAGCAACGGTTAAGTTGCTGATTTTATTTGAATCATGTAACATGATGTTCAAAATAATGATTTTGATGTTTTAAGTGCATGGTTTACTAAGGAAGGCATGATGGTTTTGAAAAGAGTGAAAAACGGTTTTGTGCATTGAAGATGTTTGTTGTTTGAGCAATCCTCAGTAAGCTTGTATGCTTATACTTTTTACGTTTAATCAATGCAGATAACTAGACTCTTGGAGGCATTGTCTTTGAGTAATTTCACCAAGACAATTTACTAAAAGTATGTTGAACTTTTGAACTAGTGTAATAAGAGGCAATGAGGGTGTCCAAAGCATCAAATGTTGTTGATGTTGTATTTTCTTATGTTGAGCAAGTTTATTATGCATTTGTGATATTGTAAATGGCCTTTGAGGTTTGGTTGGTGCTTGTATATGGTTTTTAACCTTTTGGTGTTTTTGACAACTAGGAAGCGTGCCCTTAGTTCCATGACTTGTGTGAATGATGCTATGATTTAACTTGTGCCTCGTTTTAGTGGTCAATGGCATGTATTCATGTTGTATATGTGTTGGAAATGTGTTCAGAATGGTTCCGGAGGGTAAACGTTGTTTAAAACCAGCATTTTGGAAAGTTGCAGGCCCAAGCGTTTCGGAACGCCCTTACCTGTTTCAGAACGATGACCTGTAATGGCCATGGTGTTTCGGAATAGTGAGGCTCGTTCTGGAATGATTTGCCTCTGTGAACTAATGTACCAAAACGGGACTCCTGGGGTTTTGAAACAAACCCGCGTATCGAAACGATCAACCTTGTTTCGAAATGTCCGTTCCGATATAGGGTCCTCTGTTCCGAAACAATTGACCATTGGAGTTGTGTTTGAATTGTTCTTAGTTCCTGTTTCTTATATTTTAGTCCCTGTTTTTCTTGCATGCCAATTGAATGAGTTGTAGATGTCTTTTTGAGCTGAAATTTCATTAGAAGGCATGTAATGAATCTAATTGAAGATTGGTAACTTGAATTTGGTAAAAGTCCTTGAAGTTTATCAAAATTACAAAATGGTCCCTAAACCTTAATAGACTTAAATTGAAAGGTGGTTGTTTTGATTGTGTACCCGCTGCTTGTGTACGTACACATAGGAAAATAAGATGCACATAGACAAGATAAAAGAAAAAAATGGTCGTTTATTTAGGTAAACTTTTTCGGTTTACTTCAATATTCCACGCGTGATCCGTTCGGTTCGGTCTATCGGTCAGGTCGGGTCGAGGGGGTTACACAATTTCTACAACTTCATGAGTCATAGGATAGTCATCCTTTTTTGTGTGTGTAATGTCGAAGAGCTTTATTCGTCAAACGCTAGTACCAGTCGTAACTTGCTACAACGTATAATAGAAATTAATACTTATGAAAAAGTAATACATTAAAAAATAATCAATATTTAAAATATTGCAACACCCTGAACACCAGTCTAATTGGAGTTGGGTTTCGGCGATCGAAAATCCTACAGTGAAAAGGGTCCACATATTACATTGACTTTGATCATGTGGTCAATTGCCTTGGTATAAGACTCTAATTGAGTCAATTGGTTTAATAAGGGCCTCATCGAATTTATCAAAATATTGTTTAGTGACTATTTGGTGAAAATTGAAGTTTGTGGGAACTTTGGTATGGAAAATGAAAATTGAGGGACAAACCTAGTGATTAGCCCCTCCTTAGCCTTGACATTTCCCCACGCGATCTAAGAAATGAAATATTAGATAGTCTTACTAAGAACTTTCTAGAGAAGCTAAACTCATCTCCTTCGTTTAGAAGCTAAGCAAGCACCTTCATTGGTAACAACTCAAAGCCGGAGTTTTTCTTGGTTTCTCGATTCCTTCGTAATATTACCGATTGAGTAAGCTTAAACCCTCTAACAATTAGTCGTTTCTATGGAGGTTTATTGGCTAATAGATATTTCAATTTTAGGTATTGATTTCGAAATCGTTGTATTGATGATAATATTGTTTCCTTATGCTTTTCATAGCTCAAGAGTTGGAGAAAGAAAGTCCATCATCTCCATCAAAAGCTAGGATCAAGGCAGTTGTAATCCAAAAGCCCTAGGAGCTTCAAAAAGATAAGGTGAGTGTAGTCGGAGTCTCGGGAATAAGCCAGGTGCTTTTCCCTACTCTTTTGATATTGATTATTTGTAACGCCCTGGTTTTGGGCTTAGAAGTTTTGGGTTTGGACCGGACCGGTCGGGTTGCGGTTCGAATATAAAAGGTGATTTTTAGGAAAGCCTAGTTCGGGTTGCATTAAAAATATGGAAAAATGTTCTAAAATCCTCTTTTATTATATATAAGAGGAAGGTGAAATCAATTTTGCAAAATGAGGTTTGGAGGTGTGACATTTTGGGTTAGTGACCAAAATGTAATTTTTGAAAATTGTGTGACTGTTTTAAAAAGGATTGAAACTTTGAATCTTTAAGGAGCTATTTACCCAATGGGAGTTTCTCCAGATTTTTCTAAAATATTAAATGATTTATTAAAGGTTTTTAAATAAAAGAAAAGTGGAGGGAAGATATTTTACCATTTCCAACTAACTTTTCCATTTTCCATTTTCCTTTTTCTCTCATCTTTTCTCTCAAACCAAACACATTTTTCTCCAGAGCTTTTCCTCTGATTTTGTCCCCTAAATATCACATTTCAATTCTCTTTTGATCTCTAATCATCTCTTCAACAAAACCTCACCATTTGCTATTTGGATTTTCAAGATTTTGGTTCCAAAAAGGGAGAAAACTCAAGTTTGGAGGTAAGAACGTCCTTCTCCTCTGAACTTTAGGTTCTTTATTGAAATTCCCAAGTTCTCAATCCTTAATTTGTGTTTTATAAAAGGATTTATTGATTTGTTCTTGATCTTGGCTTTTAAATGCAAGATTTGCTTGATTTTATTGAAATTTCGTATGATCTGATTGGGCTGTGTTTTGAGGTGTCAAATTGTTGTTAAATGAATGTTAAATTGACGAGAAATTGAGGTTTTATCAATGCAATCCCGAATAGGTTGAATTTCCTAAGTTTTGCTTGAGTTTTTGGTTGTTTTTGGAGTGATTTTGGTGATCTGTTATGGCTGGAGGTATAAAGACGTGTTTGTGATCATTTTGGATGTTAATTGATGTTTAAAAATTGTTAGAAGTGATGGATCTTGGCTGGGTTAAGTTTCGGAAGTGTTTGGTGGTGATTTCGGTTGTGTTTGGTAGCCGAAATGTTGGATTTGTGATGAGCAACGAGTTTAGTTGTGTTGCTGGTGTTTTTAGTGCATTATGATGCATTAATCCTCTGATGTTATGTGCTTGAAACAGGGGAGATTGATCCGTGAGCATTAGAGGTGGTGTGGAAGGTTTCGGATGCTTGGAAGGCTTGTTGGCTAGCCTTGTTTTGTGTATCGGTGAGTGAAGTTGGGTTTTCAGCTTTTAAACCAAGGTTTGAAGGTTTTGGGAGCTTAGTTTAAGTCTAAACAACTTTGCTAAGCTCAAGAGTAAGTAAATGGATTTATCTCTTGGTTTGTGTTATGAATTGGTTTTAAAGAATTTGTGATTGTTGGATGCAATGCATGTGGTTTGCATGTTTTAAATTCTGTTTTGAAAGCATATTTTAGCATGGTTTTATGCTGGTTTTGAAAGCCATGAGAGAAGGATGCTCAAGGTAAGAGATCCTTGGTTTTGTACATTGAAATTGTGGATTTCATGCATGGTGTTGCATGTTGTTTAATGGCTTTGTTTAATGCTTCAAAAACAGTGGATTGATGATGGTAAATGATGGTTTTTGCATTATGTTTATGCTTGTAAATCAATGGATTTATGTGGTAAGATGGTTATATTGGCAAGTGATGAAAGTGGTTCTTGGTTACTTTAATCGGATATAGTTAGCCGGCTATAGGATTGGGTGCACCGTGAATAAAGTCGCCTTGGATGTGGAGTGGTTATGAGTGAACCGGTAACTCCATCCAAGTATCCTAACGAGATGGTCAAGAACACCATGGTGGTTGAAATTCCATGGGTGGGTCTTGTGTAAGCAAAGGTAATAATGGTGGTTAAAATTCCATTTGAGGACCTTGTGCTTGTTAAGATCACAATGGTGGTGTAAAGTCCATGTGTGGATCTTGTGTAGGGTGTCCCGGATCTCGTTAGTGATGTTATACAACTACCAACGGAATATGTCAAGGTTATATGGTGGTTAAAATTCCATATATGGGAACCTTGGGAATGTCAAGGTTATATGGTGGTTAAAATTCCATATATGGGAACCTTGAGAATGTTAAGGTTATATGGTGGTTAAAATTCCATATATGGGAACCTTGTGAATGTTAAGGTTATATGGTGGTTAAAATTCCATATAGGGGAACCTTGTGAATGTTGAGGTCATATGGTGGTTAAAATTCCATATGAGGACCTTGTGTGTGGTAAGGTCAAATGGTGGTTAAAATTCCATTTGGGGACCTTGGATTGGTAGTGTGTATGAAGCGTAGGGGACAACGCTTGTGATCCGCGTATCCGATTGGATGTTGAGTTGAAAAGTGGATTTGGTTTATCACTTGGAAGCCAATATATGTTCTTGAATATAATGAAGCATGAGATGCTTGAAATGATGCATGGTTGCATGAGAAGTGTATAATGTATTATGAATGCATGCTTACTTGTTAGTTTGAACAAGTGTTGGTTATCTATTGAGAATGGTGCATGTGTGCATGAAATCTCTTTAGTGCATTGAAGTCTTGTGAAGACTTGTTTTTAAGGCATGCGATGCAAAGGTTGGTGATGTGGTTCATATGTTGCATTTGTTTAATGCATATAGTAAATTGAATGAGTAAGTGGTTTTAAGGGTTTCTTGCTTTAAAATGATATTCAAGTATGATCAAGGTATGATGTGAAGTGGAAGTGTTTTCCAAAGTTTTGAATTTAACCTTGCATGTGATGTTTATGCTTGGATTGGTTAAATTGTTGATTTTGCAAGTTGTGCTTTGAAAGGGTTTTCTTAGCTCTTCTAAGCTAAGGGTTTGTTTTTCATGTTTGAGCAATGCATGATGTTATGCATGTTGTTGAAAAGGGTTTTCAAACTTGCTTTGGTTTATTGAATCGAGTTTGCTTTTAAAACTCGCTGCATTGATGGTGTTTTGGTTTTGAGCATTCCTCACTAAGCATTATGTGCTTACGCTCCTTTTTGTCCATCAATGCAGACATTTGAAGTTGGAGCATCGAGAAGCAAGGGATTCAAGGGGGAACTCCACTTGAGATGTATGTCTCGGTTAATAGCTATAGATAATAAAGGCAATGGGGGAAGAATCTCTTATGTTGATGTCTAATGAGATTGTATATGTTGGACAAGTATGGTTTATGATTTTGAACTATGTGGTGTAAGCTTGCAACGTTTGAATCTTCTTATGCTTAAGTTGTTATGCTATGCTTCTTGTTTGAAAAGCATGATTGAGTGTTGGATGTGTTGAATGAGTTGGTGCATCTAGGGGTGGTTTTGTATCTAGATTTTGATGCAAATTGGTAGGTTTGATGTTTGGCATGTTGTTGATTTATTGTAGAATGGTTTGGAGCATGTTTGATGGGGTTTAAAGGTGTTAAAACAGGCCAAACTGCTGTTTCTGGGCAGGGTGTTTCGAAACACCCTTGCCTATTTCGAAACAGGCCCTTGTTTTGGCTAGGGTGTTCCTGAACGGCCTAGCCCGTTTCTGAACACTTTGGCTACTGCGAAGGGGTGTTCCTGAACGGCCTAGACCCGTTTCTGAACACCTGATGGTTTGCAAGCTTTACGTTTTAGTCTCGTTTCTTGTTTGTGCAATTGCTTGAGTTTGAGATGTCCGTTTGAGATGAAATTTGGCAGAGAGGCATGAATCATGACTAATTTCATAATGGTAACTTAAAAATTGGTAAAGTCCTCATAATATTCAGAATTTACAATTTGGTCCCTAAATTCGTATTTTGTGCAATTGGGTCCCTTATCGTTTTCCGATTGCTGTGATTTTTGAGTATGCTTATCTCAAGAGTATGCCTAGGTTTAATGTGCATCTAGAAAATTTTAAAAAGAAAAAAAAGGGTCGTTAATCAAGGTTGACTTTGGTTTTCCCCGTGTAAACTTCTTAATTCGGGTCAACCGTCTGGGCCGGGTTAAGGGGGTTACATTTGGTGGTATCAGAGCTGAGTTGCGGAAGCTTGGGGAAAATGATAAATTGTTGTAATCTGTGTTTGATGTATATCCTAATGTGTGGTGGAAAGCTGGTTGAAATGCGTGTTTTTGAGTGAATTGTTGATGTTTTTAGCATGCTTTTGATTGTGAATCTTCATTGAAGTAATGTGGATTTGTGCTGATGTTATGCTGGTGATGTGAGCTGATTTTATGAATGATGAAAGTGTGATGGGTATGATATGTTGATATTATGCTGTTGCAAGTGAATGTTGTTTGGTGAGAGTATGATCGAAGTATGTTGATTGATATGCTTGATGTTGTGATATCCATGTGTTTTTGACTGTTATGTCATGTAAAAGGGGAGAATTCAGGATACCCATTGCCTTATTATTATAACTATTGTGTTATTTTGGAGTTGGAGTTTGAATCCTTGCTTAAAGCTGGTCTGATCAATTTGTTTGTTTTGTTATGATTGCTTGTTGTTAATAGTATGGCGAAATCAATGAGAGAATGTCAGTTGGGTGAGATGGTTGCTGCTTTAGAGCAGGTTGTTAAGGCGTGGAATTCACCTTTTAGTGGAGGTGTTTCGTCTCAGTCTTCAGTGCCTGGAGTTGAGGTAGTAAGGCAGGAGGAAGAAGTTGGTTCTGTGATGAAAAGTTCATCACCTGTTGTTCAGGAGGTGTTGGGAACATCTCAGGCTGTGGCAAAAGTGAAGTCAGTAGACGTGCTGGTGGTGGGATGTGTGGGTTTGTCGAAACAGTGTTTACATGATTTGGGAGCTGTGGAGTATCATGGTTCGTCACCTGAGACGTTTGGGGCCTGGTTGGCCGGTGTAATTCTGATTTTGGATCAGGAAGGTTGTGACTATGCCTGTAAGCTGGGGAGTGTTGTCTCATTGATGTTGGAGGATACGTGTGCCTGGTGGACATCTGTGGTGGTGGCGTCGCACATCCACGATATAGATTGGGACTTCTTTGTGTCTGCCTTTTATGAAAGGTATCTTGGAGAGAAATTCCCAAGGGTTGAGCAACGTGATAGTGTGGTTTCAGTTTATGAAGGTGAGAAAGGTTTAAGTAAGGAAGTTGTGGGTGGAGTGGAATCTCAGTTACCGGTGTGTGACTGTTGCGGAAGGCGCCATGTTGGAGGTTGTTGGGGCGCAGGTGCGTGTTGTAACTGTGGTTCTAAAGAACATGTGAAGCGGGATTGTCCTCATGTGGTTAAATCAGCTTCAGTGGTAGCAAAAGGGTCTCTGAAGGGTCGTGGGCACGGCCGAGACGAAGTTCGAAGGTGGCAGGAAGAGCAGAAAGTTGTGAAGAGTTTGGGAAATATGATCTGCTGGAATTGTGGGTCTGTTGGGCATATGAGACTTAATTGTTTGAAGTTGGCTCGGGATAGCCAGTGAGCTTTGCCGCTAGGAGATGGTGGTGACCTTAGTGTGTTAGCTGATGCTACAGTGGTGCGGCTGGAGAATGATGGTTCTGCGAGGAAGAGAGCTCGACTGTTGAAGCTCCGGGGCAGTGAGGTATTTTCAGGTAACCTTGTTAAGTAACCTTTGCCTAGTTATCTTAGTTTGGTTTTGGTTTGGTTTCCCTTGCGTTGCGGGTTTGGTCTTGTTGCTAGCGTGTTGGGGTAGTAGTTGTAGTTGTTTTGAAAACAACTTTAGCGTGAAGAGGGCTTTAGTGAGTATCTTGTGGATAATGGTTGCTAGAATGATGGAGTTAGACAAGTTAGAAGTGAGTTAGAAGGTTGTTCTTAGACAGATTCTGAGGATGTTATTGGTGGGTGTGAACTGACATACATGCATAGTTAAAAATCATTTGTTATATGCTATATTATATATGTGCTGGTCCATGCATACATGTGACATGACATTAGAGGTTTTGCATACATGTACATCAGGCATTGATAGGGCATATTGGTGACCATGCATACGAACGTTCACACTCACTAATAGCTAATCGAGTCTGTTAGTGTTGTGATAGGGTTAGGTTGGATGATGGGTTTTAGAGGTTGTTTTGATGCTAGGAGAATGTTAGAAGTAATGGAGGGTATTAAGCAAGCTGTTGGTAGTAGTGGGTGCGGTATAGCATGTTGGTAGAAGGAAAGTGTTTGGCGCTTTATGAGTATAGCCAGTAGTAGTGGTGGTTCCTTGGTGTTAAGTGATGTTGCAGGTTAGTGGATGTGTTCTCAGAGTGCTGAGGTAACTTGGCATTGATATTGTAGTAGAAGGGTTGTTTTTATAGGTGATGGTTTTTAGCAACCTTTGAGGAGTTGAGAAGAGGGTTTTTGTTGTGGGTTGTAGAAAAGGGTTAGCCTGGGAGAATAAAGTTTCGTAATCTAGAGATGTGTGTATAGGTTGGGCGATGTTCTAGTAGGGTAAGTGTTGTGGTCAAATCTTTAAGTGGAAAGGCAATGTAAGATCGAAGGCCATTGTTGGTTGGACGGGTTCTTGTAAGAAGTGGTTGGCTGGTTGTGAATAAGTAAATTCCTTCTAAAGTCGGCTGGTGGTGTATGGAACGGCTGGCGGAGTCAAGATTGGGGTTTTGTGATGTGATTTTTGGATATTGGATGAGTAGTCCTGGTGAGTCGTTATGGTAATGATAGCGGCGGATGTGAAGGAATGTCAGCATTACGTTGAGAGGGTTGGGTAAGCAGTTGATGCCTAAGAATTTTTGCTTGTTGGGAAAATCTGTGAAGGAGGTTGGGGAGTTTGCAAAGAGTTTTAGAAGCAGTGAAGGTTGTGGGTACATAGTGGCAGAACTGGATTGGTTGGTGTCACTGTGTGAACAAGTTTTGGGAGTTGTGTGTTGAGGTGGAGTATGCTGTAAAAGGTTGAGGTTCTTCAGGTTGTTGTTGAGGCTATGTGCAGTCTGGAAGTGTGAAAAGTTAAGATGTGGTTAACATCTGAGTGTTCTGGAATTTGTGAACAGTATGTGGTGGTGTTGAGTTTGGGTGAAGTTGTGATGAGAGTGTTAAGTGGTGGTTAAGTCTCCTGTGTTGCTTTGTGGGTTGTTTTGGGAAGTTTGGTTGCGCTCTATCCGCCGGTTGAAATTTCAAGGACGAAATTTCCTAAGGGGGGGGGAGAGTTGTAATGCCCCGGTTTTGGGCTTAGAAGTTTTGGGTTTGGACCGGACCGGTCGGGTTGCGGTTCGAATATAAAAGGTGATTTTTAGGAAAGCCTAGTTCGGGTTGCATTAAAAATATGGAAAAATGTTCTAAAATCCTCTTTTATTATATATAAGAGGAAGGTGAAATCAATTTTACAAAATGAGGTTTGGAGGTGTGACATTTTGGGTTAGTGACCAAAATTTAATTTTTTAAAATTGTGTGACTGTTTTAAAAAGGATTGAAACTTTGAATCTTTAAGGAGCTATTTACCCAATGGGAGTTTCTCTAGATTTTTCTAAAATATTAAATGATTTATTAAAGGTTTTTAAATAAAAGAAAAGTGGAGGGAAGATATTTTGCCATTTCCAACTAACTTTTCCATTTTCCATTTTCCTTTTTCTCTCATCTTTTCTCTCAAACCAAACACATTTTTCTCCAGAGCTTTTCCTCTGATTTTGTCCCCTAAATATCACATTTCAATTCTCTTTTGATCTCTAATCATCTCTTCAACAAAACCTCACCATTTGCTATTTGGATTTTCAAGATTTTGGTTCCAAAAAGGGAGAAAACTCAAGTTTAGAGGTAAGAACGTCCTTCTCCTCTGAACTTTAGGTTCTTTATTGAAATTCCCAAGTTCTCAATCCTTAATTTGTGTTTTATAAAAGGATTTATTGATTTGTTCTTGATCTTGGCTTTTAAATGCAAGATTTGCTTGATTTTATTGAAATTTCGTATGATCTGATTGGGATGTGTTTTGAGGTGTCAAATTGATGTTAAATGAATGTTAAATTGACGAGAAATTGAGGTTTTATCAATGCAATCCCGAATATGTTGAATTTCCTAAGTTTTGCTTGAGTTTTTGGTTGTTTTTGGAGTGATTTTGGTGATCTGTTATGGCTGGAGGTATAAGGACGTGTTTGTGATCATTTTGGATGTTAATTGATGTTTAAAAATGGTTAGAAGTGATGGATCTTGGCTGGGTTAAGTTTCGGAAGTGTTTGGTGGTGATTTCGGTTGTGTTTGGTAGCCGAAATGTTGGATTTGTGATGAGCAACGAGTTTAGTTGTGTTGCTGGTGTTTTTAGTGCATTATGATGCATTAATCCTCTGATGTTATGTGCTTGAAACAGGGGAGATTGATCAGTGAGCATTACAGGTGGTGTGGAAGGTTTCGGATGCTTGGAAGGCTTGTTGGCTAGCCGTGTTTTGTGTATCGGTGAGTGAAGTTGGGTTTTCAGCTTTTAAACCAAGGTTTGAAGGTTTTGGAAGCTTAGTTTAAGTCTAAACAACTTTGCTAAGCTCAAGAGTAAGTAAATGGATTTATCTCTTGGTTTGTGTTGTGAATTGTTTTAAAGAATTTGTGATTGTTGGATGCAATGCATGTGGTTTGCATGTTTTAAATTCTGTTTTGAAAGCATATTTTAGCATGGTTTTATGCTGGTTTTGAAAGCCATGAGAGAAGGATGCTCAAGGTAAGAGATCCTTGGTTTTGTACATTGAAATTGTGGATTTCATGCATGGTGTTGCATGTTGTTTAATGGCTTTGTTTAATGCTTCAAAAACAGTGGATTGATGATGGTAAATGATGGTTTTTGCATTATGTTTTATGCTTGTAAATCAATGGATTTATGTGGTAAGATGGTTATATTGGCAAGTGATGAAAGTGGTTCTTGGTTACTTTAATCGGATATAGTTAGCCGGCTATAGGATTGGGTGCACCGTGAATAAAGTCGCCTTGGATGTGGAGTGGTTATGAGTGAACCGGTAACTCCATCCAAGTATCCTAACGAGATGGTCAAGAACACCATGGTGGTTGAAATTCCATGGGTGGGTCTTGTGTAAGCAAAGGTAATAATGGTGGTTAAAATTCCATTTGAGGACCTTGTGCTTGTTAAGATCACAATGGTGGTGTAAAGTCCATGTGTGGATCTTGTGTAGGGTGTCCCGTATCTCGTTAGTGATGTTATACAACTACCAACGGAATATGTCAAGGTTATATGGTGGTTAAAATTCCATATATGGGAACCTTGGGAATGTCAAGGTTATATGGTGGTTAAAATTCCATATATGGGAACCTTGGGAATGTTAAGGTTATATGGTGGTTAAAATTCCATATATGGGAACCTTATGAATGTTAAGGTTATATGGTGATTAAAATTCCATATAGGGGAACCTTGTGAATGTTGAGGTCATATGGTGGTTAAAATTCCATATGAGGACCTTGTGTGTGGTAAGGTCAAATGGTGGTTAAAATTCCATTTGGGGACCTTGGGTTGGTAGTGTGTATGAAGCGTAGGGGACAACGCTTGTGATCCGCGTATCCGATTGGATGTTGAGTTGAAAAGTGGATTTGGTTTATCACTTGGAAGCCAATATATGTTCTTGAATATAATGAAGCATGAGATGCTTGAAATGATGCATGGTTGCATGAGAAGTGTATAATGTATTGTGAATGCATGCTTACTTGTTAGTTTGAACAAGTGTTGGTTATCTATTGAGAATGGTGCATGTGTGCATGAAATCTCTTTAGTGCATTGAAGTCTTGTGAAGACTTGTTTTTAAGGCATGTGATGCAAAGGTTGGTGATGTGGTTCATATGTTGCATTTGTTTAATGCATATGGTAAATTGAATGAGTAAGTGGTTTTAAGGGTTTCTTGCTTTAAAATGATATTCAAGTATGAGCAAGGTATGATGTGAAGTGGAAGTGTTTTCCAATGTTTTGAATTTAACCTTGCATGTGATGTTTATGCTTGGAATTGTTAAATTGTTGATTTTACAAGTTGTGCTTTGAAAGGGTTTTCTTAGCTCTTCTAAGCTAAGGGTTTGTTTTTCATGTTTGAGCAATGCATGATGTTATGCATGTTGTTGAAAAGGGTTTTCAAACTTGCTTTGGTTTATTGAATCGAGTTTGCTTTTAAAAGTGGTTTTATGACTCGCTGCATTGATGATGTTTTGGTTTTGAGCATTCCTCACTAAGCATTATGTGCTTACGCTCCTTTTTGTCCATCAATGCAGACATTTGAAGTTGGAGCAGCGAGAAGCAAGGGATTCAAGGGGGAACTCCACTTGAGATGTATGTCTCGGTTAATAGCTATAGATAATAAAGGCAATGGGGGAAGAATCTCTTATGTTGATGTCTAATGAGATTGTATATGTTGGACAAGTATGGTTTATGATTTTGAACTATGTGGTGTAAGCTTGCAACGTTTGAATCTTCTTATGCTTAAGTTGTTATGCTATGCTTCTTGTTTGAAAAGCATGATTGAGTGTTGGATGTGTTGAATGAGTTGGTGCATATAGGGGTGGTTTTGTATCTAGATTTTGATGCAAATTGGTAGGTTTGATGTTTGGCATGTTGTTGATTTATTGTGGAATGATTTGGAGCATGTTTGATGGGGTTTAAAGGTGTTAAAACAGGCCAAACTGCTGTTTCTGGGCAGGGTGTTTCGAAACACCCTTGCCTGTTTCGAAATAGGCCCTTGTTTTGGCTAGGGTGTTCCTGAACGGCCTAGCCCGTTTCTGAACACTTTGGCTACTGCCAAGGGGTGTTCCTGAACGGCCTAGACCCGTTTCTGAACACCTGATGGTTTGCAAGCTTTACGTTTTAGTCCCGTTTCTTGTTTGTGCAATTGCTTGAGTTTGAGATGTCCGTTTGAGATGAAATTTGGCAGAGAGGCATGAATCATGACTAATTTCATAATGGTAACTTAAAAATTGGTAAAGTCCTCTTAATTTTCAGAATTTACAATTTGGTCCCTAAATTCGTATTTTGTGCAATTGGGTCCCTTATCATTTTCCGATTGCTGTGATTTTTGAGTATGCTTATCTCAAGAGTATGCCTAGGTTTAATGTGCATCTAGACAATTTTAAAAAGAAAAAAAGGGTCGTTAATCAAGGTTGACTTTCGGGTTGAGTTTGGTTTTCCCCGTGTAAACTTCTTAATTCGGGTCAACCGTCTGGGCCGGGTTAAGGGGGTTACATTATTGCCTGGATAACATCGTGCTTAAGGATTTCGCATCAAATCTCTTAGTAGATTATATTGTTAAGTTTGGGTAAGTAGTTGCATTGAAATGTTGTTCATAGAATCATTGTTATAGTCATCGACCATATTGAAGCATTGAAATATAGAGATATTGAGCATCAAACTTTTCTATTGATATTTCCATCGAATATAGACATTTTCATTGCTATAGATATTGTTAATATTGACATTCAATATGGAAAATTGGTATTGCTAATGATATCGAAACATTAATCATTGATATTGTCATTGAAAACTATTTAACTCTGATATCGCTATTGAACCTTGGATTCGAAAGGACATTGGATACAATTGGCATGCCATAGAATTCATAAGCTTATTGATATGGGTGGACTACGGTCCTTAGGCTACGACCTTTATTGTGGCAAGGAGAAGGGATGTTTGTGATATTGGTCAATTGGCGAGGCGGAGGGACTAGACCATTCATTATTTTGGCGAGGCGTAGGAATTCGCGTATCCACTATCTTGCTTCGATCCAAGGAAGTTCTAGAGTTTGAATCGGGCCGGTCAAGAACGGTTCGAACCTTTAAGGGAGATTTAGGGAACACCTAGTTTGGGATGCTTTAAAATTATGGAAAAATATCTAAAAATCCTCATTTATTATATGAATGATTATGGTGAAAACAATTTTACAAAATAAGGTTTGGAAATACTACATTTGGTGTAGTGACCAAATTGTAGTTTTTGCAAAAGTTGACTAGTGACTGTTTTGTAAAGGATTGAAACTTTGAATCTTTAAGGAGCTAATTTTACAAAAAAATGTTTTTAATCAGATTTCTCTTTATTTTGGGTATTTTAATAATGATTTAATAAAGGGAAGTAAAAGAGAAAAATCTATTTTGACTTCCACAACTACTTTACGATCTTTTTCCCTCTTTTCATTTTTTCTCAACTTCCATTCAGCCAAACACATTTCCTCCATCAGTTAGCCTCTAATTTTCATCCCTTTTGATGAGAATTTAATCTCCTTTTGATTCGTAATTTTTTTCCTCATCAAATCCTCTTGTTTTCACTTTAGATTTTCAAGGAAACTTGCCCAAATTAAGGAGAAATCAAACATTAGAGGTAAGCTTCGTCCTTATCCTCTAATGATCAGTTCTTTACTGAAATTCTCAAGTTATCAATACTTTTTTAATGATTTTTGAGTTGCTTTAATGTTAGAAACATGAAATTGTGTCAAAACTCAAGGTTCTTGGAGAGATCTTGATGATTTTCGTAACTATTGGTTAGGCTCTGTTTTGAGGTTGATTTCTAATGTATTTTGGATGGTAATTGATGTTATAAATGAGGTTTTATCAAACAAATCCCGAATAGGTTTGGATTCCTAAGTTTTGTATACTAGAATGGTGGTTTTTGGGGTGGTTTTGGTGTTCTATTGTAGCTGGAGGTTTAAGGACGAGTTTATTGTGATTTTTTGTGTTGATTGAGGTTTAGAAATGATTAGAAGTGATAGATCTTGGCAGGGCTTTGTTTTGGAAGAGTTTGGAGATGATTTGGGTTGTTTTTGGAGGCCGATATGATGCTTTTGGGTAGAGCAGCGAGTTTGATTAGTTGGCTGGTGATTTAAATGCATGATGATGCATTAATCCTCTTCCCTTATGTGTATTATGCAGGGGAGAAATCTTTGGACGCCTTTGGTGTTGATCCGGAAGTGCCGGGAGCTTAGATATCGTTTCGGCGAGCAAGTGAAACGTAATCGATGAGTACGAATGGTTTTAGAAGTCCTTGAGGGACAAAGAAACAAGGTTTGGGGATTTCGGATTGGTCTGAAACACCATCCTAAGTCTGGAAGTAAGTATTGTTAGATTTGCTCTCAAATATGTGGTTGTTGCCCCTAAAATGCTTTTACATGCTCTTGATTTGAGAGACAAATTCTTACTATTTATGCATGATTTGTAGCATGAGATGATGCTTTGTAGAGATTTCATGAGATAACATGTTGCATTGATGAGTTTTGAGATTTTGATTTGATGCAAAACATGAGATATGATTTTGAAATGAGATGAGAAAATCTTGAGAAATATTGCATAAAAACAGTAGGTGAGATGATGTTTTGACATAATATATATTGGTATAGAAGATGAGATACTTACCGGACATAATTGATCGATCAATAGGATGAGAGTGCACTATACGTGCTCTTTGGAGTCGAGCAATGGGGGTAGTGCCATCCTGATCCAAAGTGAGAATCCGATGATGAGAGATACCATCGGGGTAGGACTTGGTGAAATACCAAAGCTTTGTGGCGATGAGAGATACCGCCATGAGAGTCTGGTGATGAGAGATTCCACCGAGGTAGGACTTGACTTTGAGTCAAGCTAATCCGCATATCCGAGTAAAGATGAAATGTGAAATGCCAATATAAAATGTGAAACTGTATTTGATTCACATGTACCAAATGTTGAGATGATTTATGCTATGAGAAATGCATATGAGATAGAATAAGGGTACATGTGATTTCAAATGAAGATTTGCTTTGAAATGATTTTTAAGCATGAGATAGAATGAGCATGTTGATGAAAATGGCTTTTGAGAAAGTGTTTTGAATAATGCATTGTTGTGTTGGTTTTCTTTAGAGCTTGCCTCACTAAGGAAACATGCTTACGCTCTCTTTTACCAACAATG